>JAPVLO010000001.1:0-2400000 GCA_027257055.1 Cephalopachus bancanus
CTTATCCAATTTTTTTTTTTAAGGTGATAGAAGTCATCCTTGTCCTGTTCTGACCTCCAAGTTAATTCTTTCAAATTATTGTATTTATTTATGTTTTAGTGTAACCTCTCCAATAAGTAAAGGATATTTCTTGCTATTAACTTTACTAACGTATTTTCTGGTTTGATTTAATCATTAATGTAGTTTGAATTTTAACCCATGATTTATGCATCTGTGTAAGAGATCATACATTTTTCTTCCTTTGATATGTTAAGTTAGAGTAATCAATTTTCTAACAATCTTGTATTAATGGAGTGAAGAAAAATGGCTATGGTGAATGTCTTTTGAATACTATGGTAGAATTTATTTGCTACTGTTTTGTTTAGAAATTTCGGTACTACTGTATGTCCATGATTTGTATTGGCCTATTATTTTATTCTCTCATACTCATCTCTCTGTTATTTTTTTTGTTTGTTTTAAGGTTATATTATGCTCATAAAATGTTAAAGGGTATGTACTTTTTCTAGTATCTGAAATAGTTTGTGTATGCCTTGTATTTTTTATTCCTGAATGCTTAGCAAACTCCATAAAGTTATTTGGGCCTGGTGTTTCTTTGTGAAAAAGATTTTAAACTATGGATTTGATTGCATTAATGATTTTATGACTAGGTTTTCTAATTTTTCTTGAGCTAGTTTTGATAAGTTATATGTTCTAACAGTTTGTCCATCTTATCTGTGATTTCAGATATATTGGTACAAATGTGTTTATAATATTATTTCATTATCCTTTAAATCTTTTCTGCATCTGAAATTGACTTCTTTTTCATCCTAATTATTGTTTATTTGTATATATCTCTTTCTCTAAATTAATATTATCAGAAATTCTGACTATTTTGTTAGTATGTCCAAAGAGATAACTCCTGGCATTTTGATCTTTTCTGTTGTATAATTGTTTTCAGTTCCTTAATTCTTGCTTTTTACTTATTCCTTCAATATGTTTTATTTGGGTCTACTCTTCTTTCTCTAACTTTTTAAGATTAATGCTTAGTTCATTAATTTAAAGATTTTCACCTTTTTGTATACATATATGCTTCTGCATTTTTCTCAATTATTTATTAGCCTAATTCAAAAATTTTGGTCGCAACATTTTCATTATCATTCAGCAATTTATTTTAAAATGTCCTTTATTATACATGTGCTTTTCAGAAGTATGTGGGTTAAAAAAAATTCCAAATATATAGTTCTTGTCCCAGATATATTTTTGTTGTTATTTTTAACTTAATTATTTTATGCTTTTAGAATATGGCCTACATGCTATCAACCTTATGAAATATATTGAGACTGTTTTATGGCCTCTAATGTGGGTAATACTCAAAAATATTTTATATGTTCTTAAGGAGGAAGAAGAAGCTGTATTCTGAAGTCATTTGATCCTTTGAAGTCAAGTTGATCCTTTCTAAATCTATATCTTCTTACCTGCTTTTTGTTTGCCCAATCTATCAATTTGTGAGAAATTGTATTAAAAGCTACCAATGTGTTGGTAAGTTGGTCAATTTCTCCTTGTGTACCTGTAGCCTTTCAATGTATGTATTTCAAAGCTACATTGTTGCATTTCATATATCTAAAAACATTACATCTAATTGGCTAATTAAACTTTTTATCACTATGAACATACCTTATTTTTCTCTGCTTATACTTTTCTCCTCTTTAAAGTCTTTTTTCTTTCTTTTTTTCTTTAAAGTCTTTTTGGTTCACATTTGTTTGGCATAACTTTTTTCATCCTTTTTGCATCCTCATATGTTCAGAATATGTGTATTTGTATACATGTGTGTGTGTATACATACACTCACTAATGAAATGTGAACCCATGGATACATGTGTGTCTACGCTAATAATCTTTCTTTAAGTTACCAAATAGGCTATTTTATTGGGATTTTATTTTATCTTTTTCTCTTGTACAGTTTATATCATATCTTGTATCTAATTTTTTTGCCTCCTTTTGAATATTATCTGTGTACTTATTTTTGAAGTTTACTCTCTATGCCAATTTTTGTTGTTTGCTGTGGATATTTTAACGTGCATATTTAGCACAGTTTAAAGTTAGTCATTATTTTGCTCTCATCCCAAATGTTGCAAAAGCCTTAGCATGTTTTAATTTTATCCAATACCCTCCCAACTTATATACTATTATTTTCTGCTTATTATATTCTATCTTTTATAATCTTCATAAGATAAACTTTTATATATCAGTGTTTATTTGTATTCAAAATGTATGTGCCAATATCTTTGCTCAGAATCCAATCTTGCATTTCAGACCCTCCATCTGGACTAATTTGCTTTCTTCCTGAGGCATATCCTTTCGAATTTCAGGTAGGGAAAGTTCATATAGGATGAATACTCACAGGTTTGTTTTTCTCCTAATATCTTTATTTTGCCTTTTGTTCTTGAAAGTGGGTTTTGCTGGGCATGGGATTCTAAGATGATGGTTTCTTTCTCTAAACGCATTGCACACTGTCTTCTAGCCTCTACTGCTGTGTTGAAAAGTTCACCACCAGTATAATTGTCCTTTTAGAGACGCTATTCCTTTTTCTTCCTGCTTCCTTTAGATATCAGTTCTTTGTTTTCAGTGTTAAATACCTTTGCTCTCAATATCTAAGTATAGATTTCTTCTTATTTAGTAATCTTGAAAGCCATTGAGATTTATGGATCTGAGGTCTAGTATCTTTTAAAATTGTGTAAAATATTAACAACAATTTGCTAATATTTGCTAAAACAATGTTTTTTCTTCCAATTTTATCCATTAGCTCCCCAGATACATCATTTAGATGGACTTCACAATTTCTCAGTATAACTTCTCTCTTTTCCATTCTTTTGTTTTCAGTATTTTTCTCTCTGAATTGATGATTTTAAGTCTTTATTCAAATTTTTTAATTCTCTCTTCAGCTATGTTAAATTTACGTTAATGTATCTTATTGAATTGTAAACTTTATTTAAAACATTTGATACATGCAAAGTGTTATTTTAAAACTGGTCTGTTAAAAATATATTATTTTTTCAGATTTCAGGACTTATTCCTTGGAGCATGTTAAGCATAATTCTTTTATATTATGACTATTAATTGTTTAATATAAGAGGTATTTGTGGGATATTTTACTGTCTTTCATTCTTGGTGTGCTATCTCTGTCTATGCTGTGGTTTTTTAAGTGTACTTCCCTGTTTTTCTTAGAATTATCTTGGGAACCATTTAGTCTACAACTTGATCTTGAGTTCCTCTAGCAAGGATTTTCCAGAAGCATGGACTACATATTTAATTATTCTTTATGCTTGAGGTCTTCCAATTCACACAGAAAGTGTGAATGTAGGTCACAAATTCCTTCTTTCCCATATGGTTAACATGGTTATTTGTTTTTAGGGAGATTTATTTTTGGTCAGAACTACTGGCATGTTCCCTCTCTATCCTGTCGTGAAAGTGAAGGTTGTTTATCATGAACTCTTCTACCCTGGGGTCTCAGCTTTACACAGGGCTCATGAAATTTCTCACTTTGGGCAGTCCCTGGTTCTTATCTCTTACCTTCTAAATTCTGCAAGCCATCCAAATAGGTCAAAGTCACAAGATTCAGTCAGTAACCTTAGGATATCTGAGACTTTGATGCTAACTTGACTTTCTGAAATTTGGCTTTTACTTTATTTGTGTGCTTCAATTAATTTTGGATGCCTTATTTTCTCACCAGTTCAGAGAAGTCTTTTAAAAATATGTTTTAAAAATGATTATATTTAGTCTTTTGGAAACTTTCAAAGGGAAGGTTGTTGAGAAAATTCACTTTCAGGAATAGGAAGTCCTTTCTAAATTGGCTTTTTCTACAGTGTCTGTTAAAATAGGGTTATGAATAAAAATTATTTGACGTTAACATTTTTTAGAAGTATAGTTCACCATTATAATTAGAAATCAATGGGTTTTAGTACTCTTAAATGTAAAATAAAGGCAGAAACCTTCTCAATGTATGAGCACAAATGCATATGAGATAGAGATTGTTGCTAATTTCCCACGAGGAAATGAAGGTCTACAGCACTGGGTAGTAATCAAATGAGCTGAAAAGGTGGTGGTGATATTTCAGGCAGGCACCTTTAGTTTCAAGGGCAAAGCTGGCATTCACACAACAGCTCATTTTCTTCCAAGAACTGCTCAACCTTTCAGAGTGGTTTTATTCTAGCATGGTTTATGCTGCCTTCCTCCCTTTTGTACTTTGGTATTGTCTAACAATTCTCTTCTATTTCTAAAAGGAAATGTTTAGCAGCCTATAGCCCTGTTTTGATCAAAGGGCATAGGAATAATAATTTCTTATCATGAAATGTCAGTCACAAATGCTGTAAATTTTGTTCCCAAAAGACTGCTAACAGAAAACACTGACTTTGTCCAACAGTCTTAAAATTTAATGAAGTAAACAAGATATTGTTAAGAGTAACAGTGTACTTTATGTGGAACAATAAATAGCTACTTACTTTACTTTTCTTTTTCTCTCTACTTATGTTTAAGACCAGTCATTCTATTGAAAGATTCTGTTGTCATTAGGGACTGATTCTCAGCCTCAGTGTGTACCATCTCACAGTTATCCACTGATATCTCAAACATGTTACAGACTTCCCAAAATATAATTAGCTTCAGGACACTTTGTTTGTTGTATTTCTTAAAATGTAAACTCAAGGATTTCTTCAGATAATACTGCAAAATTCTGAAAAATCCAACTAATTTCACTTTGGTAGAGATGTTATATATATTTTTAAACCTTCCCAGTAATGATCGGATGTCAGAATCAGAGCTATGGGGTCCATGAAAACCTTCTAGAAATCAAATGAAGAGACTCTGAATGCCAAAGTCTAGTCGTGGGAAGGGCTACCATTGCACGGGCCTGGTGCAGATATATCTGTAAATCCATGCAAGATAGAGCTCAGATTAGTGTAGGCAGAGGTCCACTGATTGGACCTGCTATGTTTACAATGTTGGTGTCCCTCCAAAATTTATGTTGACACTTGATGCCCAATACAACAGTACTAAGAGGTGGGGCCTTCAGACGGTAATGAGGCCATGAGGGCGCTGCCCTTACAGGTGGGTTTAGTGCTTTATAAAAAGGCTTGTGGGGGCAAGTTTGCCCTTCCATCTCTTCCACTATCTTTCATCACAAAAGGATGAATTAGGGGCTGAGGTCTTTTTTGCACTGGTGGTGTGAACACACTGTTCATCCGTTTTTCCCCTTCCTTCCACCATGTGAAGATACAGCAAGAAGGACCTCACCAGACACTGAATGCTGCTCTCTTCATCTGGGACTTCCAGCCTCCATAACTGCAAGAAATAAATTTATATTCTTTACAAAATATCCAGCTTAAAGTATTTTGTTATAGCAGCAGGAACAGATTGACAGGACCTAATCGGAGAGCTCTTTTAATTTAAGAATATTAACTAATACAACTTAACTTCTGATTATCAAAGCATTGTTTGCTTTCCGTAATTCAATCTTTTCAAAAACAAACAAACAAACAAACAAACAAAACTTCTTTGCAAATAAATTCCAAAGCACTAACCCCTGGAAACACAGGGAATCTAGGGTACCGTTAAGAGGTTGAATGTATGATATCAGTGGAGGAAGATGAGATCATTGTTTTCATCATTTAACCACTGCCCAGTGAGCTCTGAGAACAGTATATACCATAAACAGGATTTCAGTCTTTAGCAACTTCCATACTGATTGAGTCACTAGTTTCAAGCAGTAATGCCATTTCTTTTTATTGTTAGTGTTGGCGATGGAATTTTGATAGTTCAGGCTGTACGCTGCACTAAGGATTAAGGAAAACATTACCTCTGACCATATGGTACATTGTCTAAATACATCAGGCAAGACACTAGTAGTTGTAAAAATCTGGGACTATGTGAATGAGATGTGCATGTTTACGGTGAAATCAGCTAGGTCATTTGTTTGTGTTTCTCCTCTCACCGTGCTGCGAGCCACACTTGTAATCAGAACCTCTTCACATTCTTTTCAGATTCTTTCACCTTGCTTTCCTGTCACTCTTCTTCCACTGGAAGTAGCAAATTTGGCTTGTGTGCCTCATCCCTGCCATGAGTCAAAATATGGAGGAGTGGATTCCAGTACCCTTCCATGAATCAGTCAGCATGAGTGTGCACATCAGCAGGGACCGTACTCCTCAGACTTCCACATAAAAAGGCAGGAATATAAAGGGAAGGCGTACATGTACACACAACAGGGAAAGGCAACAGCAGAAGACAAAATAAATCTCAGCTTGGATCAGGAACAAACAGCCACAGTTCTGTTTGCTCAAGAATAAAAATTTTCATCACAAAAGGATGAATTAGGGACTGAGGTCTTTTTGGCACTGATGGCGTGAACACAGTTTCTCCACAGGCATTAGTGAGTGAAGATGCAGAAAAACTTTCAAGGGGAGGAAAATTTAGAAGTGCATTAGTCTATAACTTCATTTCAAAGATAAGGAAAATGAAGCCCAGAGATGTCATGGTCTCAGGGGTAGGTACTGAGCATGATGAAAGAATTGATACTAAAAGTCTGACCTTGTAGCATCCAGTTCTTGATGTCTCTAATGTTCATCAATATTCCTGATGCCCACCTGTGGCCTCAAATATACATGTCACTGTGGAAATGGATGTAATGGATTGAATGTCTGTGTCCACCGATCACCCCAAATTCACAAGTTGAAGACTAATTCTTAATGCAATGACATTTGGGAGTAGAGTCTCTTGGAAATAATTGGGTCATGAGGATAAAGCCCTCATGAATGGAATTATTGCCCTTCTAATAATTGCTGTCTTGCTTTCATTCTGCTATGTGAGGATACCAGAAGGTGGCTATCTGCAACCCGAAAAAGGGGCCTCACCAAAACCCAACCATGCTGGCTTCCTGATCTGGGACTTCCACCCTCCAGAACTGTGTGACATAAATGTCTATTGTTTATAAACCACTCGGTCTATGGGACTATGTTATACCAGCTGAGCTGATTAAGACAATACAGCATACTTGTGGCAAGTAACAAAGGGAGCATCTCCCTGGTTTCCGTGGTTGCACCTTAGTGCTTCCCTCATCTGTTATCATTGATATGCGTGGCAAGGAGGTGTGGAGAAACAAGGCAATAAGAAAAGGCTCAAGGCAGAATGGCTTGCTTGGTGTCACCAGTACTAAAAAAAGGATTGATAAGGCCAAGAGATTTGGACTTTTTGTAACTCAACCTTAGTGCAACAAATGAATCCTTACGCTTCACATCCTGAGGTAATAGTCTCTGAAGATTTAGTCTCATTGATTCATTCACTCACAGACTTACTAAACAATAAGTATGTAAGTTTTTGCTACTATAAAAGTCTTCAAAGTGTTCCTTATTGCCAAAAAGAATAGACATTACTCTTCATTGGCTTCACTCTACTGCAATGTGGTGTGAACACTGTTTTCTCTACCTTTTCTAAGAAAATCTTTACTATTGAGCCTCTGGGAACTCCCACTCTGCCTCACATGCATGGGAAGTGTCTTTTCATCACTTTCAGAGGAACCTGCTTCCCGGCTCACCCCCTAAATGGTGTCTTTTCCTGAAGATTCTCAGCTACTGCTTTTTTCTTTTCACAAGTTCTTCATGAAAAATCTCATATACTCTCAAAAATTATTTCTACTCTTATAAGTTTATGAGTCACAGAATTCAATCTTAATCTCTGATTCTTTTCTGAGCTTCAGGCTCACATAGGTCAAGGCCCAATGAATACTGCAAGACATTTACTTCCCACCTCTAGCCAAGAATGGTGTCTTTCCCATTCTACCTAGTCAATATGTCTTGCATCACCTTACTCTCAGATCTAAAAACACTGCCCTGTTATAGGCTCCCGTGGTCTCTCATCAAGATTATTTAAATTGCCTACTATTTGGGTTCCCTGTTTTCAGTCTTGCACAAATAAAATCTACCCCCTTTATTATGTTTCCAGTTTAAAACACAGATGTGATCCTGCTTCTCTTAGAATTAAAATCTTTCAATGTTCATCCTTCTCATAAATGATAAAGTTTGTAATTCTTTAATTGGCTGGATACCACCTGTCTCTTTAGTCCTAATGACCTGCTGTTCCCAGCTTGGCGCTTGAAATTTGCAGGATAAACTGCTCCTAGGTCCATGCCCACACTTGCAATTCTGTGCCCTTCTGCCTTAGCTAGTGCTGCTGCTCCTTCCTGGAACCCACTCTTTCCCTCACTAACTCTAACTTAAAGTCTATTCATTTTTCAGGACTTAGTTCTGACAGCAGAACTTCTCCCAGCAGTCTTTCCGACTGTACCACCAGGGTTACAAACCCATCTTGCTGTGTTCCCTTTAGCATTTTGGGGATAGCTATATTTAACCTCTAATCACATTGTACACAAATTTCATGCTTATGCATCTGTGTTCTGACTAGAGTCTATGTTTCTCAAGGGAAGGAAGCATGCAACCTCATCCTCTCTATGCAGGAGTTGCAGTGCCCAGTGCAGAACGGGTAGACAACACGTATATCTTGACCTGAACTGCTAGACTCCTTGTTATATAACAGAGATAGGGATTTAAACACTATGTTGACTCTGCCTTGAGGCACCCACATTGCATGGGGAGCAACCTATGTATCTGGGAAATTTTACCCCCACACAAATGTGATATGAGACCACACATAGGATATAGAAACCACCAAACTCAGCCTGCAGGAAGAAAGCAGAGGGAAGAATCAGAAAATATTCCTCAAATGAGGTGAACCATCAGCCCTTTTCTTCACATACCCTCTTCTACACTTTTACTTCTTCAATTAAAGAAGCACAATCTCTGAAAAACCTGGCTGCAGAGGCACAGACCACTCCATTGATGGTTTGATGAAATCCAAAGCTTTCCCTGGGAGCCATTTCTTTCATCTGGCTTCTGCAAGTGTTTAAGCCAAGAAGAGGGAGTACATTTGCCCTTGCCAGAGACTTGCAAAATGTTCTCCTGACTGGCAAAACACAAAAAGCTTTAAAAAGTGAGGAAATTGTACAGCAAGCACTGCCATCTGATAATAGCAAACAGGCTCACATTTGTGCAGAAATTGGTAACCAGGCACTTCCTGCATAGTAAGTATGAGGCTGATAAGAGAACTAAACGGTGCTAGTGCCAAACATCACTTTTAGATCCGCACTCCCTATGTACTGACTCTGGATGAAGTTGCCTACATGGAGCTGAGAGGAGAATTTGGCTCTGAGTGTGCAATTTGGTCATGGCTGCAGCTCTGACTATTGAGAAAACAGCAGCATGCCATTGGAGGCAGGGTCTGGGCACATCAACTGGATTTCTCATCCTATCCCTCAGGCCCAAAGCACAACGTGCGTCATTTTATTTACTTTTGGTGCTTTGTGGTGCCAGAGTCACAGCAGCCCAGCTCTGAAGGGAAGCTCGACATATTTTTCCGAGAGTCCCTATTGCTAAAAACTCAAAATGGAATTGACATAAATCTAATGAAATAAAAGTGCTCTCTTCCCATCCCTTGAATCCCGGAAAGCAGTGGCATTTGGAAAATTGTGCTTTAAACGAGTTGACGAGGGCAATAGTTCAGTGGAAGCTAGATATGAATTTATATATATTTGAAGGTTTCTGCTCTATTCTTTCTCATTCTGCTGTTTGAAGATAAATCATATTCAGCTTTAGGGAGTTTAGTTTAAATATCATGCATGTGTGCCTGAGGTTTCTTTTTTTAAAAAAAATGAGAGGTTTTAGAATCATATTTTTATGGACAAAAACAAACTAAGATAAAAATTTTGAAAAGAATGAAAATGCTTTCCTTGATTTCCTTCTAGATAATAGAAGAAAAAGCTTCAGGGTTATATTATTTGTGGACTCAAAATTTGCTGGTGCTTGATGAATTCAAAGGTTATTATTATAACTACGATAGTCTTATATAACTCTGTGTTAATTTGAGCTTTATTAGTTGGAGAGAGGCCCAGATGAGACTGCCTGTTTGCCAGATAGGAAAAATATTTAGCTTACCAGATCAGCATGATAAGCAATATTGGGAGAGGTCTAGAAAAGTGTCAGTGTAGGAGCATTGGTTAAGCACCTGATATTTTGTGCTTCACACTGTGTGGATACAGAATTATTTCATGCCTCCAGGATGATAGAAAAACTACAACAACATATGTGGTTCAGAGATTAACTTTTGAGGTCTTGGACAAGTTATTGAATCGCTCTTATCTTCAATTTTTTTCATCTGAAAAATAAGGATATTTTTAAGAGCTTATTCTCAAGAGCTTATTCTGTTGATTAATTGAGATAGCATCATGCCTGGAATATAGCAAGTAGTTCATACTATCAACTTGTATTAGTATGAAAGCAAATGAGGGCAAAGCAGGTGATAGATGATAATTATGAGTGTGTCCTTAGAAGTCGCGTGATCATTGGCTCAACAAATATTATGTCCTCTCCAAGTGCCAGGGATTTGCTACATGCTGTATATTCAGTGGTTTGCCTTCTTACAGTCACTGTTTTTAGCCTTGGCTAAAATTCTCTTTCTTTCTTCTCTCATGGTGTTTTCATTGTGCCTGAGAACGGTACCTTAGAATAAGTTGATACAGAGACCCTCCTCTGCTTTAGAAGCTACTTAGCCTTGCTAAGGGTGAGAGTCAGCCATAGCACTCTTATCTCCTGGGTGATAGCTCTTATCTTTTATGCCAAGAACACCATCAGTGAAGAATCACTAGTAGAGTGTTTATTCCTAAGTGTGACCAACCACCCTGGTTTTTCCAGGACTGAGAAGTTTTCCAGTGCTTGGAACTTTTAGTGTTAATCTTGGAAAAGTCTCAGGTAAACTGAGACGAATGGCTCACACTACTTATCTTACCCATTTATCCATTTTCAGCCCCAGAAATATGTGATTTCACATTGTAAAAAGATCTGTGAAGAAAGAGAATAGGATGTGGTAAGATGGAATTACAGTAGTGGGCTTGTATATTCTGGGTAGAGAGAAAATATCTCTGATGAGGCAATATTTAAGCTGAGAACTCAAACATTAAAAGGATGTTAAGTGTAACCTGTAGCTTTATTTATTATTAATTGTTGACTCTTAGGCAAGTTATGCACCCTCTTTATTGCAGTTTATTTATCTGTAATAAGTTGATAATTATCATACTTAATCATACTTCATAGGGTTCTTTTGAGAATGAAAAAGGCATGCAAAGAACTTAAAAGATTTCCTGGCCATTGAATTTTAATTCATTCACTTTTAGCAGCAATTATTTAAAATTATTGAGACTTGTTTTAAGGCCTAACATAAGGTCTATCATGGAAAATGTGTTATATGCACTTGAGAAGAAGGTATATTCTTTTATTGTTGAATGGAGTGTTCAAAAGATTTCTATTAGGGTTAATTGGTTTATGATTTCTGTTTTCTTTTTGGTCATCTTCTAGTTGTTTTATCCTTTATTGACAGTGGGTTATTAATGTTCCCAAGTATTATCATTGTTTTCTGCTTCTTCCCTCAATCCTGTGTTTTTTGTTACATGTATTTTGAAATACTGTTGTTAGGTGTATAGATGTTTAAAATTGTATTTTTCTAATGAATTTGATCCTTTCGTCATTATAAAAATGTCTTTATTTGTTACTTGTAACAGTTTTTGTTTTAAAGTCTGTTTTGTCTGATGTCAGTATAACTACTACAGTTCTATTTTGGTTATTGTTTTATGACATATCTCTTTCCTTCTTTTTACTTGTAACCTGTTTGTGACTTTGGAAGTGTGTCTCTTTTATTTATTTATTTTCTTTTTTCTTTTTTTTCTTATAAAGATGTGGGGTACAATTCAGGGTTTGGTACAAACATTGATTATGCAGGTACCTTGTTGATGAGGTATGCCCTCCCTCCCCTAGCGGTTTCCCTCAACTGCCAATCCCACCCCCTGTCCCCTGACAGTTTCCCATTTCTACCAAACACTTTCTTGTGGCATTATAATTGTTCAAGGTCCGTTTATGAGAGAACATATCATACTCTGTTCTGTATGTTTGTTTCTGTGATAGATCACTGAGTATGGTCAACTCCAAATCCATCCAAGTTGCTGCAAAGTCCATATACTTGTCCTTCTTTATGACTGCATAATATTCCATTATGTATATGTACCACATTTTCTTTATCCAGTTCAGCTTTGATGAGCAACATGGTTGGGAAAATGTGTCTCTTTTAGATGACATATAATAAAACCATGTTTTTTCATCCATTCTGCCAATCTCTTTCTCTTAATTATAACATTCAATCCATTTATATTTAATGTAATTACTGATAAGAGCTTTACATCTGCAATTTTGATGTTTGTTTTCTATATGTCTTATGTCACTAATGTCTTCTCCATTACAGTCTTCTTTTATAATAAACAGATGTTTTCCAGTGTACTGTTTTAATTCCTTTGTCATTTCTTTTATTATATTTTTTAGTTATCCTCTTAGTGTCTGCCCTGAATATTACATTTAACATCATCTTAATTCATAACAACCTAGTTTGGATTTATATCAACATAATTTCGGTACTACTCAAATATTGGTTCCTATATGGTTCCATTTCTTTCCCTCTCCTTTGTGCTGTTACTGTCATAGAAATTATATTTTTATCTACTTCATGCCCATCAATGCAGATTTATAGATATTGCTTTATGAAGTTGTCTTATAAATTAGATAGAAGAATAAAGGGGCTAGAAACAACAACAAAGAAAACTATGCTATATATTTTTAAAAATTTAGCTATATAGTTGCCTTTATCCATTCTCTTGATTTCTTTATTGGATTTGAGTTATACTCTAGTGTGTTTTTATTTCAACCCAAAGGTCTCTCTTTAGTATTTCTTGTAGCTCAGGAAAGAAAACAAATTGTCTTAGTTTTTATTTGAGAATACCTTAATTACTAGTTCATTTTTGAAGGATGGTTTTTCTAGATATAGAGTTATTTGTTGAAAGTTGTTTTCTTTAGCATTTTAATTATGTAATCATTGTGCCTTCTGGTCTCCATGATTTCTGATGAGAAATCAACTGTTAATCTTATTGAGGACCCTTGTCTCTTTCTCTTTGACTTTCAACCATTGGATTGTAATGTGCCTAGCTATGGATCTTTTTGAATTTATCTTATGTGGAGATATTGAGCTTAATGGATATGTAGATTTATGTTTCTCATCAAATTCAGGAAGTTTCAGCAATTACTTCTTTGAATATCCTTTCTACTCCCCCCCCATTCCCTGCCCTTCTTTCCTTCTAGGACTCCCACTACACGCATGCTGGTTCACTTAATGGTGCCCACAGGTCTCTAAAGTACTGTTAGTTAATTTTTAAAAAATTTAATTTCTGTTCCCTACCTATATAATTTTAATTGACTCATTTTCTTTTTGAATTGGAGTCTCACTCTGTTGCCCAGAGTGGAGTGCAGTGGCCGCTCCCGGCCACCACAGCCTCGACCTGCTGGGCTCCGGCGATCCTTCCGCCTGAGCCTTCCAAGTAGCTGGAGCTACAGGCACGTACTACCATGCCCGGCTGATTTTTGATTTATTGTAGAGATGAGGTCTTGCCAAGTTGCCCAGGTGGGTCTCGAACCTGTGGGCTCAGGCAATCCACTCATCTCAGCCCCCCAAATCACAAGATTATAGGCTGAGCCACCAAGCCCAGCTTAATTGACTCATTTTCAAGCTCATTGACTTTTTTCCTCCTGCTGAAATTTGCTGTTGAGACATGTAGTGGATTTTTTATTTCAATTATTCTACTTTTTGCCTCCAGGATTTCCATTCTTTTAAAAAAAAATAATTCCTATCATTTTATTGATGTTCTCTATTTGTTGAGACATACATCTCACATTCTCCTTTAGTTTTATGGCATAGTTTTCTTTAGTTCTTCAGATATATTTTAAATAGCTGATTAAAGTCTTTGTAGTAAGTCCAGCATCTGTTCTTCCTCAGGGACAGTTTCTATTCATTGCTTTTTTTTTTTTTTGGTGTGTATAGGCCATATCTTCTTGTTTCTTTACATATTTTGCTATTTTTGGTTGAAAATCATACATTTTAATTGATACAATTTGGCAATACAGGAAATAGGGTTCTACTTAGTCCCCAGAATTTTTTTTGCTATTTATGCATGTAGTGACTTTTCTGAGTAAATGCTGTAAGTCTGCATTTTTGTGTGTGTGTGGCCACTTAAATCCCTGCTAGGTGACCTTTATGGTCAGCTAATGATTGGATAGAGATTTCCTTACTTGCTTGGAACTAGTAAGTTTCCCAGTCTAAGAGCTTTGTGTGTGCACTGGGGATTACTCTTAATAGTCAGCCACCCTACTCATTCTTCGCCTTCATTTTCTGCTTGCACAGAACCTCAAGTCTAGCCAGATGTTAGACTTTCTTCAATCTCCCTCAGCATCACACAACCTTAGGCACATTCCCCAAATTCCCAGAAATGTGTTCTAGATTCTCAGGAATATGTTGGGGACTTTTGAAATCCTCCTACAGACATCTCATTAGCCATATTTTCCTGTTGAGCTTTTTGTTTAGTTGTTTGTTTCAACTGTTATTCATGCTTCAGATACCTGGAATTTAAAGAATTGTCTCTGATTTTTTTGTGTGTGCGTGTGGATGCATTAAAAAAAAAGACTTTTTCCACTGGGTGAGCTTCAAGTCAGGTAAAATAAAAACAGCCCTGTGAGTGGGGTCTTCCAGGAAACCATGAAACAGGCCAAATGATGACCAATTTTCTGGGAACAGGGCTCTGAAGGAGCTCCTATCCCATTCAGCCCACTCCAGATGGCTGCCAGACTGCTATTGTTAACTGAGATTGTGGACTGTTGTTTTTAAGACTACCACAGAACTGGAGAGGAGGTAGATGGGAGTAGGGCAAGTTAAAATACCATGAAGAATGCTCTTTTTAAAATAAGATTCAGCATGTGTGTTGGTGTGTGTGCCCGCACGCGTACATATGTGTGTACATGCACCCTGAATTGCTGCAAGCCCTTTGGTTAATTTCTAGAGCTATAAAAAAGTTGATTCTGACTTTTTTTGCCAGCATTGTCTTTGCTTTTGTGGAGGAGAGTCTTTTTGGATGTCCTTACTAGCACTTTCCACTGATGCCACCCCTGGCTATTGAAAGACTCAATAAATGATGTTTGTTTATTGTTATCAATTAGTTAAATCACCTCATGAGATGAACATTATTATCATCATATTACAAATGATAATGAAGCACATAGGAAGCAAAATATTTTCTATCCTCCACCTCCTCTTATTGCCCTTTTTCCATTTAAGGTGCCAGTGGGGCTCCCTATTAATAATGTCCATTCTCAGCAAAAGATTTGACATTAATTAGCTATGTCATATAGATTTAGGGTCATGTGTTATGTTTCCCAGGGAACTGTGTACTGAGTCAAAACATGCTTTTATTCTCTTAAAGGTTTTTGAAACATCAATTAGAAAAGTGGAATTATGTTTTCAAGATAGGGAAACCCTTGACATTCCTAGTGTAGTGTTATATGAGCAGTCGACCTTAGTCCTATTAGTGGGTTTAGTTTGAGTCCATCATTGCCCGTGGGCATGGAGAGATGCCAGAGCTCATGTGAGGTGACTAGGGCACTGCCTCAGGGGTGTGGAGTGCAGAAGGTTGAATTAGCCTAGGAAAGTGATGAACATTCATGGTGGAATGTGGTGAGGACAGGCATCATAACATGCAGCCAGCAAACTCAAGGCAGGATGTGAATATGAATAGCAGAAACCCACTGCTGTACCTTAGGATCAGAAGTGTCATAGGAGCATGTTTTTCAAGAAAAGAAAATTATCAAATCCTTTTATTGATTTGTTGATAAGGCAAATAGACAAAACATACTTCAGAAAAAAAGAAAAAGCGCTGGAAAGGGTTTTCCTCTATGACTCTTTCTTCAGAAATAATATTCTTTCATAACTGGCAATTATTTGGAGAATGGTCCCAAGGAAAATTTTGTTTTAGGTGGAGAAAATATTCTGCCTTTTAATCTGGATCTGTCCAGTACCAGAAATCATTAACTGTTCAAATTTAATATTGCCTAGGTCACTAGAGATAAACCATGAAGAGATTCAGAGACCTAAAGCTTAAAAAAAAAAATAGGGTAATTTGCATCAGAGCATGGGTTAACATTTCAGTACTTCTCACTTCTGATAAATACTCTCACAATGCTTGGGGAAGTAGGATTGCAAAGATGGAAAATGCAGTACCTTCTCAGGTGTACATGAAAGCCAGCTGTGTTCTTGTTGCCTTTCTGGTTTTTGGTGTCGCTGTTTTGTTTTGCTTTGCTTTGTTTTGTTTTAGGACAAGCAAGAGCAAAATCCTGCTGTTAATCTAGTGTTTACTTTTAGTCACATAGACCTATAGGATCATATGACTTTAGAAATAGTTTTACAAATGAGGATATTAGGGCCTAGAGAATCTGTATGACTGTCTAATGGAACTAATAAGAGTTAGAGAGCTGGACTTTAATCCTATACCTGTGATTCCTTTTGTCTAGTACCCATTTTATACTTCTGCTTTCCTTCACATATTCCACAGAGGTAAACATAATATTGATGTGGGAGAGCCTGATGGTGCATAGAAATCTCCATAATGTATTTGACCTTATTATATGCACTTTGGTTAGAAGAGTCATACTATTAAAAATATCAAACACATTTAATAGAGAACATCACATAGTATGAACACTATCGACACTGATAGAGCCTGTATTGAACTATACCATTTTAGTCTATAAACAAATTTAGGAATGATGTTTCATCTTGAATGTTGGTTTTGAAGTTAGCTCCAATCTGGGCAAGGAAATTCATGTATCAGCTTAAAGGGAATGAAGCGCCATGCAAATCACTAAGAGAAATTCTGGGTCTGTTGTACTGAAAACAGTCTATAAATAATTTGGTAGTTTATTTTCCCTCTAGTTCTGTTTACACAGTCGTCTACTTGGAACTAAGACATCTTTCAGGTTTTTCGTCTATGATTCTTGATTGGATGCTATTACAGAAAGAGTTGCTACTAATAGCTAAGATGAAATTCAGTGGATCCAAAAGATAATCTCATAGGAGAGAGAACTTAGAATTTTCAAGGGTGCAAAGAAAGAAACAAGAGGACCAGTAATAAAAGCCTTAGTTTAGAGGGTTAAAAAATAAGTAATGTAGCCATGTTATGCATTGTGATTATGAACTGCTGAATTTGCGTTTACTGTGACAAGAGTCTCCAATTTATTGGATGCATGTCATTGGAATTTGCCCTTTCTTTTTATGTGTCTTTCCATGATGAATGCCAGTGCTGGAAATGAAGAGCTCTTACCCTTTTCATACTTTGCTGGATGCTGGTGAACTTGTCAATTGATGCTTCTATAATTTTTGCTTCAAGGTCACCTGAGGGGACAGAGTTATCCAAACAAGGTCACTGAATATGTTGAAAGTTAATAATTGTTTCTTGAAAAGAATAGTCACAGAAAAATTAGGACACCAAGGATAGAAATACCATAAGATGGGAAATGGATTGAGAGAGTATTTCTTTTAAAAATGTATTTCATTTAAAATAAAAAGTGATAGATAGTGCTTGGACAACTAAGGTCATTTGGTCTGCTCTCAGTAATTCAATTAGGGGAAATCTGAAAGCGATAAGTGCATGGTAGGTGGGAGCTGTAAAAGCACTGGACTGTTAATAATTTGAGACTTTCTCATCCCTTTATGTGGATGAAAGTGGATCAATTATGTGAACACGCAGGTCTCCGTATTGTCCTCATTTCACATATGGGTCCTGAGGGAGATTGTACAAGGACCCCAAACCGTGAGACAGAGCTCTCTGCCTTTTGGAGAAAATTTCACTTTTTTTCTTCTTCTCTTTTCAAGTCATGATTTCAACATCCTGAGAACAGACAGCTCCTTAGATTCAAAGCTTCTTCTGAGATCTAGGGGGAGCATTCAACTGCAATTTGAAAACACATTTAGTATTACAAGAAGCTAGGACTAACTGAATTTTCCTAATAGTGCAGACCCAATGAACACGCGGGTTAGATTTTTGGTGCTTTTTTCACAAGAATTCTTAGATTTAGGTGGACTTCTCTGCACCATCCAGCAGACACTGGGGGTGGAATCTAAATTTAATTTAGTCCAAAGCAAATCTGCTACGTGTTCACATTTTTCAAATAAAAAACAAATCAGAATACTTAACTTGACAATTCCAAATACATTTATGAGAACAATGAGATTGTTCTGGAAAGTTTTAGAAATATGATTACTATATGTATGCTGGACCTAAAATCTAAATAGAACTTTTTAAAAGTTGCAGCATATGTCTGATTGTCATATCACATATGTGGTTATCCGTACTCAAAGTTGTATCCAAATAATTAAGACTTAATCATACTCTTTGATTCTATTCTTCAACAACAAAGTTGTACAAAGAAAAAGCAGATTGTCTAGATGCACCCATCCTTTCCTCATGGCTTTCTTTTTTTTTACTTAAATTAATCAGTATAACAGTCTTTCTGGCTGGCTGTTTGCGTGCAATGCCTTATACCAAATGTCAGATGGCTTAAACAAACAAACAAAAACTTTAGCAAGTCTGGGAAACTTATCGACCACTCAGAAAATTATATGGTATATGTGTTGGAGTATGTAGATATTATAATGACATTTTTAAAGGATAACTGAAGGTGGATAAAATTGTTCTTTAAAAAGTTGAAACTGATATCCTTATATAGATATAATGAAGCATGTGTGCCCATTTTCTAAAAAAATAAAAGGCAAGGTTCATATGTGAATCTGGTACATTTTCATTTCTCGGGGAAAAAAATTGAAAAAAGAAAAGAAGAGATACCTTGCAGCAGTAGAAAAATGACCATAACTTGAAAAACCATTTTGGAACGAGCTTCTTACTTCTTTTTCTTCACTTGGAAATTTCTGAGCCCCTTAATATGAATTTTCCCATAACCTGCCTTTAGTTTTCACCTCTTTAGTACCATATGTTCTCAGAAGATTTTATCTTTTCTTTGGTTTTAGCTAGCCCTTGCTAGAGATGTTTTCTCAAAATACATTTTGTATATTTTGTGTTGATTTTTAGTTCCATATTTCCAGCTACCATTAAACACAATGACTTCAGGTTGGTAGGAAAAACTTGGCTATTGGCGTATTCACACCAGGGAAATTGGCAAAAGCTAGAAATTATATCCTCTTCACCTGGAGTTGGTTGTTAAATGTTTACCAGCACATCGCTGGTTGTCACCTGAATTTTGTAGCTACACCTCAAATATAGCATATATAAAATAGAACATGTTTGTCTAACCATCTCTCACCACACAGATTTTCTCTTATCCCCAGGGATATCAGCATCATTTCACTCAGTCTCTTAGTGCCTCTGGACCCAGTTCTTGGTCATATTCTTTTCTCTGCCAGATCTACGCTTACTTGATAATTTCATCCGGTGTCATGACTTTGCCTACAGCTTATATGCTGAGCACATCCCTCTTTTTATTTTGATCTAGCAGACATCTCAAGCTCAACATGTCCTCACCTGGACACCTGATCTTCCCCACGGATTGGCCCCATCCACATTCTGTGTTATCACTTTATGACAAGTCCATCATTCTTGTTGTTCAGGAAAAAACACATAAGCCACAACAAAAAATCGTTTGGATTTTCTTTGAGGCTTCTCTCTCCTCTCCCTTTTTCATATTTCTTATCCAGTTTGTTGGGAGGGAATCCTGTTGGTTCTGTCACCAAGATGTCACTTGATTCTGCTCACTTCTCACCACCCCCATGATTAGAACCTGGTAAGGACATCATCATCTCCCACTTAGATTACTGCAGAAACTCCTTAGGAGTCTTCCTTTTTTTTCTTAAATCCTTGCCCCTTTATGGTTTCTCCTAAGTGCACAATCAGAGTAATCCTTTAAAATGTATGCCACATAATGTCACTCCTTGGCTCAAATTCTTACAACGGTGTATAAAATATCATACACCACAATCCTGCTGTAATCTCATTTCCTATCATACTCTCTCCTGCTAACATTTTAGTAGCTATACTGGCTTCTTGCTAGTTGCTGAACCTGACATGCTCCTGTTAGTTATTCTTTCTGCCTAGAATGCCCTTCCCTAGATTTTCACTTGGCGAATCCCCCCACCTCTATCAAGTCTTTGCTCGTGTCTCCCTTCCCCAATGGAGCATAAACTGACAACCCTATTCAGTACGGCACTTACAATATGGTTCTCACTTCTTCCCTCAGTGCTGATCCCCATACCCTGCTCTACTCTTCTCATAGCACATCACATCTTCAAACAGTTTATACATTTATCTTATCTATAATTTATTGTGTGTCTCCCCTCACCCAGTAGCTAAGCTACACAAAAGTAGAAATGTTGGTGGTTTTGGTTCTTTGGTTTACGTCAAGCATGAAGAGCTGTGACTGGCACAGCAAGAATGGCTGTGACTAGCAGACATTATAACTATCTATGAATGAATGATCTGCCTTGAAAAGCAATCCATCTTTGACTTTTATTTCTTTCCCATATACAATGTGTAGTGAAGTCCTTCCTCTTCTAAGTTCTTTCCTGATGGGTTGCCTCCAAAGGAACTTAGGGAATAGGGCAGTTTATGAATAAGTGAGTCACTTTCAGGGTTTTGTTTCAGAGGCTGAGGCTGGGATGAAGGATGTATTTGCCTGACGCAACCAGGAAGGCAAGGAGTACAAGAGTGAGCACCAAATGTCAAATTGAGGAAGTCAAATTTATTTTAAGTCTAGGAGACATATGGAAACTTAACTTGAGGCAGGCAGTAAAACTGAAGAGTCAGAAGACTGAAATACAAGAATGATGCTGGGACAGGGCTGGCCAGGTGAGTGTAAAGTCCCAACAATTGCTACTGGTGGGTCTGGAAGTCTTGTGATAGATAGTTATTGTCCTGCTAGGTTCTGCTACGTGTGGATAAGTCTGATAAAACTATGTAATAGATAGAACTTCTGCCTTTCATTCATTCAGTCTACTGAGTTCATACTATTACCTAAGTCCCTGTTAACTTTAACTTGAGACACTGAGTCACAGAAGAGACCTGTACTTTCTGATACCCCTTCTCCAGTCCATCTTTTACCTCAATACCCAGATTCATCTTCCAGACCACAGTGTTGATCCTGTCATTGTTTCCTTTTGAAATCCTTTAGTGTCTCCCTATTGGCTACTGGAAAAAGTCCTGACTTCTTAGTCTAGAATTCAAGGTTTAATTATAGCCCATATTTTTTTTTAAATCCCCCCTATTTCCTTATGATCAATTATTTATTCTATACATATTTTTTTTTTTTGAGTTAGAGTCTCACTCTGTTACCCAGACTGGAGTGCAGTGGCCGCTCCCAGCCACCGCAGCCTCGACCAGCTGGGCTCCGGCAATCCTTCCGCCTCAGCCTTCCAAGTAGCCGGAATTACAGGCATGCACTACCATGCCCGGCTGATTTTTTTATTTATTGTAGAGATGGGGTCTCGCTGCCCAGGCGGGTCTCGAACCCGCGGGCTCAGGCAATCCACTCACCTCAGCCTCCCAGAGGCACGGGATTACAGGCTGAGCCACCGAGCCCGGCTTATTCTATAAATATTTATTGAGCTCCTACAACATGCCAGAAAGTACATAAATGTTTTTTTATACTAATCTAGTCCTTAAATAAATATTATATATTCTTCTCTCTACCTCTTTCCTAATATCATCCTCTTCTCCTGGAATGTTCATTTTTAACCATTTCTGACTATAGAAATTATATTTGTTTTTCAGGAATTAATTTAATGTCTTCTATTCCACATTACCCTCTGTGATCATTCTAGTAATTGCCTCATCCTCAGATCTGGGCTCTGAATAGTGTCCATACCACTGATAATCCTGTTCCCTTTGATATCTTCAGCTCGATTCCCTTATACACCTTGAATTAACCTGCCATCCCTGAGAATGCTATACCCTCCTTGTGACTTGCCGTGACTCATATTTCTCTATTGGCTTTCAGAACTCTTATTCCTTTTCTAGCTATTAGAATGAGCTAAAAACCATCTCCTCAGAAACATGTTCCTATATCCTTCCCACCCTCTGACCACATCATAAAACTCTCTCCTTCCTTCAGTCTTCCTCAGCATCTGGTTGCATCTAATCAGAACACTTGCTTTATATTGCTTTGTATTCAGTAAGTTGTTTGCCTGCCTTTTCCAACTGAAACTTGAAGTTCATTTGGATTCCAGAAACCATATTCTAACCCTGGCTCTCTATCCCCACAGTACATGGTCCAGTTCTTTGTTAACTGCAAGGTCTTCAGTTAGTGTTTGTGAAGTGGATTTTTGAAATGAATTAATGTATTTACATTTGTCTCCATGTGTTACTGTCATGACACATATCTGACATATAGAATCTTAATACCTGGTATACAGTTTGTCATATAATAAAGTCTCTGTATATATACGCAAGCATCTGTGTATGTATAAAATACACTATATTGTTTCTACTCTATGCCTGATTTTATGTATAAGGAGTGCCAAATAATGTATACACATTTTATGTATGATCTTTGCTCAGAAGATGGTGTTAATCAAATGAATACTAACATCACCATGCAGCAGGCAGGACGGTCAAAGAAAATAGCAGAAATACAGTTGAGTGAATGTCATAGTACACAATGCTACCATAATTTAATTCAACTATGAAAAGTAACATAAAAACAGCTCTTAGAAATGTGTATACATTTTTTGTACCCCCTGTATATCACACACAAGCATATGTATGTGCAAACAGATGTTATCCTTTATTAAACCTCTACTAATATATATAACAGTCCAAATAGATACACATATAAATACACATCTGTGTATACTACTGTATATACACATATTCATTCGTATATGTATACATATATACATAGAAATGTCTATGAATTTGGTATACAGTCTCTTGTCTTTCCTTTATTTTGTTCCTTTTCTTCCTTCCTCACTGCTTCTATTTCTTTTTCTTTTCCTCGTGCCCTGCCCTCTCTTTTTCCTTTCATCCATTTGTGTGTCTCTTGCTTTCTCATTTTTGATCTTTGAGGTATGACTGTGCTTTGGTGTACTTAGTACACATAATAAAAGGTGCTGGTGGTTCAAATCAGCATTGCCACCTTGTATTGAATTGTTGGCATACAGGCTTATGATCTGAAAGCATCTCACCTATTTGTTCTTTATTATACAGTACATCAGAACAAATTGTTTTGCATGTTTCTTTGAAAAGAAGATTGAATTCTATAACCCAGGTGTTTAGTAATCTGTGATGTGAGTATGCCTCCAGTCTTTGAGGACTTCTGTGGGAGACAGGGTTCAGAAAACATGGCTGCAGTCAGCAAAAGGGACTCATAATTACTCTCAAAGTGTATATATCTTAGAAGGTGTTGCTGGATCATCTTCGATCTCAGGTTTGGTTGAGATATATATATATGGTATGTGTGTGTATGTATATATATACACCATAGAAATAAATAGCACTTATAGACAAAGTGGAGAGAATTTCTTATTGTGTCACAAAATTGAAACTGTATCCTAACAGTCATCAATGAATTGATGACCAAACTCTGATGGTTGATTGCTTCCCCCAAAATAGAAATGTTTATCTTTTTGTCAGTGATATTTGAGTTCTTGTGCTTGCTACACTCTTCTCTGAGGTGGATGCAAAGGCAGGGGAATTTCACCTTATTATCCAGCCCAGTCTTGAACCAAGAGAGACTTTCAGAGGGTTGGAAAACCTCAACTGTCTGCTCACAGTGTGTGTGGTGTGTATTTGATTCTTCTCTTCCACTCTTTGCTAAGGAAACACAGGCTGAATGTTAGGCAATGTATAACATCTTTTGCATTTTTTTTAATTTTTGAAACCACCACTTGTAAAAAAAAATAATAAGTACTCGATGGAAACTTAAGAAATATATAGTGAACAGACTCTATATGGATCATTTTTAATCATCAGTTTAGCAACACATATCCTGTCTGCACTGCTTTGGCACAAACTGGATGTGCCTGTTTCTAAAGCCATCACTATAGGAAAAGGGCTTGGAATTAATGTGTCTGAGTGATTATTTATCTTGAAAAGGGCAGTACCAATTTTTCCCCTGAAGAGTTTACATTATGAGCTGTTGAGGAAGGAACTTTTTGACTGACTCACCAGCAAGTTCCCTTATTTATTTATTTATTTATTTATTTATTTTTTTTTTTGAGTTGGAGTCTCACTCTGTCACCCAAGCTGGAGTACAGTGGCCGCTCCTGGCCTCTGCAACCTCGACCTGCTGGGCCCCAGCAATCCTTCCGCCTCAGCCTTCCGAGTAGCTGGAACTACAGGCGCACGCTACCACGCCCAGCTAATTTTTTATTTTATTGTAGAAATGAGGCCTCGCCAAGTTGCCCAGGCAGGTCTTGAGCCCGCGGGCTCAGGCAATCCATTTACATCAGCCTCCCAAAGGCACAGGATTATAGGCTGAGCCACCAAGCCCGGCAAGTTCCATATTTTTAAGGTGTTTTTAAGCGAAGGTAAAAAGATCACCTGAGCCCTCAGGACATTGTTAAGTTTATATTTTCTTTCTCACAATATCTGTCAGGAGAGAGCAAAATGAACATCTTAATTCCTTATTTTATGCTTTTCAGCTCAATCTAACACATGCATGATGACAGGGGCTAGAGAGACCATGAACCCCTGATAGACACTTGTAAACTTTCCATACAGAGGATAAGTCAGAGGACATTTCAGATGTGTTAAAAATGTGTTTGAGACTAGCTCAATGGGGAATCCCAAAGTTTTGGAATGTACAAGATTGTTGTTTATTTCCAGGAGGATGAATGCAATAGAAAACATCATCATCATTTTGAATTTTTACTCAAAACTTGTGAATGTGGTTGTCAAAGGAAGATTGCTGATTTTTACTAAAATCTTTTCATTTGTATCAATCTCAAGTAGTTACAGTCTTCCTAGAAACTTATATAAAAGGACTTGTTCTTTTTTTTTTTTTTTTTTTTTGAGTTGGAGTCTCACTCTGTCACCCAGACTGGAGTGCACTGGCCACTCCCGGCCACCACAGCCTTGACCTTCTGGGCTCCAGTGATCCTTCCACCTCAGCCTTCCAAGTAGCTGGAACTACAGGCATGCGCCACCACACCTGGCTAATTTTTCATTTATTGTAGAGATGGGGGTCTCGCCAAGTTGCCCAGGCAGATCTTGAACCCACGGGCTCAGGCAATTCACTTACCTTGGCCTCCCAAAGTGCGAGATTACAGACTAAGTCACCAAGCCCGGCCAGGACTTGTTTTTTTATTTACAAGGTTGCTTGATGTATCTGTAAAAAGTCATCCCCAGGGGGGGGGGGATATCTGATTTTTTTGTTGAATAACATCACTGCTGTTGGATTGTGGATTAAGAATAAAATGAAACTCTACCAAATTTCTACTGATCTTGTCTCTTCTATACTAACCATATATACATTTTAGTCCTGGGAACTGGGTGAGGTTGGTTGGGAAAGGAGAGACAGACAACATTGTTGCATAAAGCAGAGATGTTTCTCCTAATCTTGTTTACGTGTCAATGTTCTGTGAGGCTTTTCATGGCTTTGTGTCTTCTTTCTGAAAGGAGACCGTGCATCTCAGGAACAAAGGCTGAGCGAAGTTCATGGTAGTAGTTCATGACATCACTTATTTTCATTGTTATTATGATTACTACAATTATAATTCAGAACCTGTGGTTGCCAAAAGGAAATTAGATAATATATAAAACATAGCAATAGATATAATCCCCTTGAAAGCTTGCAATTTAGACTAATATTTCTGTGCTTTTGTTCACCACCTAAGAGAATTACGAAGATTAACTTCGGCCTATATTTGAAGAAGCATTATTAAAAAATAACTAATATATTATTTTTTAAATGCAAGATAAATAAATTAGAGTAATGGGTCTATATGCCAAGTCTAAAGTTATATGTTGAGTCAAGCAGAGCAGACTGCTAAAGCAATTTAGTAATTCACTCTCTAGTAATGCTTTCCATCCAAGAATTCTCAGATGCTTTATAAGATCCCAGTTATGTTGCATATATTTTTGTTCATTAAGGAGATTCTTATTTTATTCCTATAACAAATCAAAAGTTCAGGTCTAGAAGTTATTCAGTAGTGAACTCGTGCAAAAAGATGGACTTGAAATACACTGTTGGAACTAATTCTGACCAAATTTCAAACTTCTGCTCACTTTGGGGCTAGAATAAGGACTAGGGAACTAAAGAGGTGATGAAAAAAATATATGGTGGTGTGGAAGGTGTGTCTAGGGCCAAGGCTTTGGCTCAAAGGCATAGCCACAATAACGTTTTCAGCTTTTGGTCAATATGCTACTCTGAGTTCTTCTGTAGTGGAATGGGAGAGGGAAGGGGCAGAAGGATCCATAGAAGCAGTGACATAAGGAATACAGGTAGGATCTTCCAACAAACTGGCTAACCTGACAAACCAGGGCTGATGTTTCTCAGCTTCAAGCTTTAGGTGGGTTTTAAAAGTCACATTCTTATAGCAAAATGACTGGTTTAATGAAATTATACACAAAATAAAATCCCATGGTTGCTCTAAAGCCATAAGTGAAATATATCACTGCTGGATGTGTCATGGACAAATTGATTTCTCTGAATTCTGTTAAGTGGTGTGTGTGTGGGTTTGTGTGTGTGTGTGTGTGTGTGTGTGTGTGTGTGTGTGTGAGAGAGAGAGAGAGAGAGAGAGAGAGAGAGAGAGAGAGAGAGAGGAGAGAGAGAGAATGCACCCCTGTCTTTTCTTTTCCCCCAAGACATGCCTCAAATGACAAAGCAGGAAATAAACAAAGGTTATTTAGGAATTGGGTGGGGCCAGCCCTATCATTTATTAATCACAAACAGAGATATATTTGTTCCATATTTGTATATATTGCCAAGCAAAATTACTACAATAATATGGAGAATTTAAAAAAGAAAAAAAGGTATTATCCTACCAATCTCAAACTCACACTTTTAAGATGCTTTAAGATCAGAACACATATGCTTAAGTATACCATGCCATCATTGTTTCAAGTGAGAATTTTTGGAAGTTTTAAAAATGCTTTACTGTGAGTGCTGGTGGTTTAAAGATACCATTGGTGGCTTTTCCAGACAAGCTTTGGTAAAGAAGAGGCTTGGCTATAGTCATGTTAACAGCAGAAAGACTCAATGGTCTCAGAATCTTGCATGGCAGCAGATAGAAGTAAAAGGAGAGGGATTAAAGCCTCCACCACCCACCACTGGGGAGGGGAGAACCTGTTCAGTAAATGGTGCTGGGAAAACTGACTGACCACATGCAGACGACTCAAACAAGGCCCCTCTCTATCCCCATACAGAAAAATTAGCTCCAAATGGATCAGAGACCTACATGTAAAACCTTCAAACCATAAGAACTTTAGAAAATGCAGGACACACCCTTATGGAAGTTGGAACTGGCATCCAATTCCTGAGCAAAACCTGAAACTCATGGGCCATAAGAGATAACATAGACACGTGGGACCTCATTAAACTGACAAGCTTCTGCAAAGCCAAAGAGACCATCAAGAGAGTAGGGAGACAGCCCTCAGACTGGGGAAAAGTATTTGCCAACACCAGGTCTGACAAAGGCTTAACATCCTGGATCTACCAGGAACTCAAACGTGCTGAAAAGAAAAAAACAAACAACCCCATTACAAAGTAGGCAAAAGATATGAACAGACACTTCTCAAAAGAAGAGATATGAGTGGACAACAGATACATGAAGAAATGTTTAACCTCACTAGTCATCAAAGAGTTGCAAATTAAAGCTATACTGAAATACCACCTAACTCCAGTCAGAATGGCAATCATCAATAATTCAAAAAATAACAGATACTGGAGAGGATGTGGTGAAAAGGGAACACTTCTACACAATTGGTGGGAGTGTAAACTAGTGCAACCTCTATGGGAATCAGTGTGGTGATTCCTAAAAGCTCTAAAAGTCGACCTTTCATATGACGCCACAATCCCCCTACTGGGAATATACCCTGAAGAACTCAAATCACTCTATAAAAAAGAAATCTGCACATGTATGTTTATCGCAGCATTGTTCACAATAGTAAGATCATGGAAACACCCATGCTGTCCATCAAAAGAGGACTGGATTTAAAAATGTGGTACATATACACAATGGAATATTACGAAGTCATAAAAAAGAATAAAATCATGAATTTTGCAGCAACCTGGATGGAATTAGAGTTTATAATACTGAGTGATTTCTCACAGAAACAAAGATCTGAGTATCACATGTTCTCACTCATGAGTGGACCTTGAACAACTATTGTAATACTATAAGAAAAAGATTGACAGTGGCAGGAAACTTTGAGGGGATAGGGAGGGGAAGGGAGGTGGGACTAATGGTAGTCAATATCTGTCTGGGGACAGGGGGGCACACCTCATCAACAAGGGTACCTGCACAATGCATATTTGTATACCTAACCCTTAACTGTATCCTACAATTTTAAAATAAAAAATATGTTTAAAAAGTGTTTTTTCCAAAACTTGTTTTATCCCATGGAACTTGGTATACAAAATTACTATCCAGACATTTATGAAGAACAAGGCAGCACACCGCAGGTACTAGCTATATTCAGGCTATAACCAAAATCAAAACCAAAACAAACAAAGAAACAAACAAAAAGCAGTTATAAGACATTGCCCATAAGGAAGCACACTGAAACTAAAGCAACACTTGACTTCGCAGTTACACATAACTGTCATATCAAAATCTAGACCATTTCTGGCATCCCAGAAGGTTCCACTATACCTCTTCTTCCTAGAGATAATGATTTTTGACTTCTATTATCACTGGTTAATTTTTGCCCTTTCTTAATGTTCATATAAATAGAATGCATCATATGAAATATTTTGTGTGTCTGGATTTCCAACATTGTCAGTGATATTTATTTACATTGTTGCACGTATTATTAACTTGATTATTTTTATTGCTCTCTACTCTTCTATTGTATACTATAATTTAGCTCTTCTTAAAGATTTGGGTTGTTTCCAGTTTGGGGTTACTGTGAATAAGACTATGTCTTTTGATAAATATATGCATTAATTTTCCTTGGCTTTAAGCTTTAAGTGTAATTAATAGATCATACAATAAACATGTACATGGTCTGAGCAGATAATGGCAGTTTTCTGATTTTTGATGCTCCCATTTACTCTTCCTCTAGCAAGTGGTGAATGACCAGTTACTCCACTTTCTTGTCAACAAGTGGTATTGCCAGACTTTAGGGTTTAGCTATTCTATAGGTAATGTATTACATGGTGATTTTAATTTGCATTTCACTGATGATTGATTACATTGATTTTTGCTGATTTATCATTTTGTATTGCAAAATGTATGCCAAAATCTTTTGTCCGATTTAAAAACTAGATTCATCTGTCTTCTTCTGATTGAGTTGCCAGAATCCTTGAGATATTCTTTATATAAGCTCTTTGTGGGGTATATGTATTATGAATCCCTTCTCTCAGTTTGAGGATTATTTTTTCAGTCCCTTCATGGTATCTTTTAATAAATTACTTCTTAAATTTAATTAACTACAATTTATCATTTTCCTTTGTTGCATACTGTTTTTGTGTATTAATAAAGAACTATCTTTTGGAAGAAAAATCAGGGACTTCCAGCAAGATGGCGATGGGGCAACCTGATCTGTGAAACCCTCTGCAAAGGAAAACTGCAGTGGGTCTCTGGCTCTCGCCCCTGGGGGCTGTGGACCCCAACATCGCAGCCTGCTCTTCATACGGAGCTCGGCTGTTGCCACTGCTGGGGCATCACCGCAGACTGGACAGCCACTGCAGCACAGACGCTGATGCCAATGCCGATGCCGGTAGCACATCGCACCACCCGGGCCGGAGGTGATCCATGACTTCAGTCCTTGAAGCCCCTTCAGGGAAGATCTGCTGGGATCGCTGCCACCTCTCCTGTGACTGACAAGTCCTGCCCCCTGTGAGTCTCCTGCCATCTGCCCTGAGGCAGGCATCCTTCTCCAGTTTCTGTCGGTTCCTGTCTGGCCCCACACCCTCTGGGGCGAGCAGCTGAGATAGCACCACCTGCTGGTGGTTAAAGGTAACAACACTGAAACGGGAGAAACAAGCTTGAAAAAGACATAGGCCAGAGTGGTGAACGGAGGGTGATCTGAACTGTCCTTCACAGCAGACCAGGGGCAACTGACCCTAATTGCAAACTAATTTAACTGCTTGAAAGCTAGAAATCAGAACTGAAAGAACATAGGACTTAAACGAAAAGTCCCAGAGTGTGCTTCATTGATTCTGTTAGTTTAATTACTTAATTCTATTCCTACTGTATTTTTTTTACTTTTCTTTTTTTCTCTTCCTTTTCTTCTCTTTTCTTCTCTCTGTAAACCATATCTTTGTATAGAGGAACAGCACACCAATAAGGTGGTTAGTTAGCTTGTATGTTAGCATCACTATATGTTTTATCTTTTTTTGTATGGGAGTTGGTTCGTCTGTAGCTGTGGTCTATTGTTTTTATCTGTTTCAGTATAGGTCTCTCTCTCCATTTGTTGGCACACTCATTTGTTTCCCCCCTTATTCCTCTATCTCTCCACCCCCATCTTCAACCCACTGCTCCATTCTCTTCCCTCTGCTAACCACATTTTATTTCAGGGAGTAAACCTACAGCCCCACTGCATGAACAGATTCCAAGGCAGTGGGAAGTGGGTTCCAGATTATCTACACACCTGTCAGCGAATACCAGGAACTGCAGATAAATTTTGAATCACAGCTCCCCCCTTAAGTAAATCTCAAAACTGCAAAAAGGACCACCCCCAAACTACAGTGCAACTCCAGAATTGAATAAAGCAAGAGGGCATACATAAAGAATAGGAGATTGAACAAACAGAAGTAAAACCAATGCCTTTACCCCTGAATAACAGAATTAAAGAAGACAGTGACGTGGAGGGAAGGAAAAAGTAGGAATGGGAAAAAAATGCACAAATGAAGAAAAACCAAAAGAAGAATATAGGTCTCACACAGACCCCAGGGAGATCAGACACTGAGAAAACAGATTCTGGAACACAAACAATGAAGAGCCCCCAGAATGACTGGTCACATGCAACAAACCCAGATATCAAGACATTAATAGAGAGAATTTTAAAAATTGAGGAGAGACAAGAGGAAAATAGGAAGGAGTTGATGTCAGAAATAACAGCAGTAAAGAATACTGTGATGGAAATGAATAACAGACTAATAAGCATGGGAAGCAGAATTAACCAAGCGGAAAAAAGAATCTCAGAGCTTGAAGACCAAAACACAGAACTAACCCAAACTGTCAAAAGCATAGAAAAGAAGCTCAAAAAGACAGAACAAAACCTGCAAGAGATGAATGATCACTTCAAGAGACCAAACCTAAGAGTAATTGGGCTTCCTGAGGCAGAGAGAGAAACAGAAGCCACACTGGAACAAACATTTCATGAAATCATTCAAGAAAACTTCCCTCATCTCATCAAGGATGAAAAAATTCAAACACAAGAGATTCAGAGAACCCCTGCAAAACAACAAATGAGAAGACCAACTCCCAGACACATATTAATTTGCCTAAACAAAGTAGCTATAAAAGAAAAAAATCCTAAAGGGAGCAAGAGAAAGAGGCCAGACTATCTACCAGGGAACACCAATTAGAATAGCAGCAGATTTATCCACAGAAACCCTTCAGGCTAGGAAAGCCTGGAGCCCTATCTTCAAAGTTCTAAAAGATAAACAATTTCAACCAAGAATAATCTACCCAGCCAAACTAAGCTTCATTAGTGAGGGAGAATTGAAATATTTCCAGATATCCAATCCCTAAGAACCTACGCTGCCACCAGAACACCTCTACAAGAAACACTTAAGAAAGTAATGAACACAGAAGAAAAAGAAAAAAGAACAACAACATTCTTCACAAGAATACAGGCAAAAGATTAAAAACACACATGAACCGACTCCAAAACCCAAAGAAAGACAACAAACAAACAGGAACAACTCTGTAAGAACCTTATGACAGGGATCAACTCTTGCATTTCAATTATTAGCCTAAATGTGAATGGACTAAATGCACCACTGAAAAGACATAGAATGGCAAACGGATAAAATATTATCAGGCAACAATCTATTGCCTTCAAGAGACTCACATCACTAGAAAGGACACCCACAGACTCAAAGTAAGAGGATGGGAAACAAACTTTCAGGAGAACGGAATACAAAAGAAAGGAGGAGTGGCGATCCTAATTTCAGACAAAATACCCTTCAAGCTATTAAAAATCAAAAAAGATACAGAAGGCCACTACATAATGATAAAAGGCTCAATCCATCAACAAGAAATATCTATCCTAAACATATATGCACCCAACATAGGTGCACCAACTTTCATAGAGCAACTTCTAGGAAAACTAAAGAAAGAGATTGACTCTAACACCATCATACCTGGGGGCTTTAATACACCACTCACAACCCTAAACAGATCATCAGGACAAAAACTCAACAAGGAGATCCAGAACCTCAATGTGACTTTGGACCAAATGGACTTAATTGATACCTACAGAACACTCCATCCAAAGACCACAGAATATACATTCTACTCATCACCACATGGAACGTATTCTAAGATTGACCACATAATTGGTCATAAATCAAGCATAAGCAAATTTTAAAGGACTAAAATTCTACCATGCACCTTCTCAGACCACAGTGGAATAAAAATAAACATTGACACCAACAAAGTCCCCCCAAAACCCACAAAGACATGGACACTCAACAGCATGATGCTAAACAACTCCTGGGTCAATGATGAAATCAAAACAGAGATCAAAAGATACCTGGAAACAAATGAAAAGGAAGAAACATCTCACCAAAATCTCTGGGACACATTGAAAGCTGTAGTAAGAGAGGAATTTATATCCCTACAAACACACATGAAGAAAATGGAAGGAACAGAAATTCACAACTTAACAAGCCACCTAAAGAAGCTGAAAAAGCAAGACCACAAAAACCCTAATTTCAGCAGAAGAATCCAGATCAACAAAATAAAAGCCCAAATCCAGGACATAGAAGACAAAAAGATAATACAAAAAATCAATGAAACAAAAAGCTGGTTCTTTGAAAGGATAAACAAGATCAATGGTCCCCTAGCTAGACTGACAAAGAAAAAATGAGAAAAAAATCAAATAAGCACAATCAGAAACACAAAAGATGAATTCACATCTGACCCTGAAGAAATACAAAAGATCATTAGAGACTACTATGTACACTTGTATGGAAACAAACTTGAAAACCTTAAGGAAATGGAGGACTTTCTGACATTACACAACCTACCTAAGTTGGAACAAGAAGAAATTGAGACCCTAAATAGACCAATAACAATCAAGGAAATCAACTACGTAATAAGAAAACTTCCTACCAAAAAAAGTCCGTGGTCCAGATGGCTTTCCAGCAGAATTCTACAAGACATTTAAGGAGGAATTGATACCAATCCTACTGAAGGTATTCCAGGCGATTAAAAAGATGGAACTCTCCCCAAATTATTTTACGAAGCCAACATCACATTGATAACCAAGCCAGGTAAAGATCCAACAAAGAAAGAGAACTACAGGCCAATATCTTTGATGAACATAGATGCTAAAATTCTCAACAAGATCCTAGCAAACTGAATTCAGCAATACATCTCAAAAATCATCCATCATGACCAAGTATGTTTCATCCTGGGATGCAAGACTAGTTCAACATTTGTAAAACCATAAATGTAATTAAATACATCAACAGATGTCAAAACAAAAACCACACGATTATATCATTAGATACAGAAAAAACTTTTGATAAAATCCAGTACTCCTTCTTATTAAAAACCCTTGAACATCTAGGCATACGGGGAACATACCTCAAAATAGTAAAAGCCATCTACGAGAAACCCACAGCCAGCATACTCCTAAATGGACAAAAATTGGAACCATTTACCCTGAAAACTAGAACAAGACAAGGATGCCCACTCTCGCCCCACCTGTTCAACATAGTATTGGAAGTCCTGGCTTGAGCAATCAGAGAAGAGGAGGCAATCAGGAGTATCCAAATAGGAAAAGAGGAAGTCAAGTTAACTCTCTTTGCAGATGATATGATTGTGTACCTTGAAAACCCAAAAGAATCTGTCAAAAACCTCCTTACACTGATAAAGGCCTTTGATAAAGTCTCAGGATACAAAATAAATGTACAAAAGACAATCGCATTTGTCTACACCAATAATAAACAAACAGAAATAAAAAACACAATTTCATTCACAATAGCCATAAAAAAAGTGAAATACCTTGGCATCTTCCTAACCAGAGATGTGAAAGACCTTTACAATGAAAATTACAAAACACTGCTCAAAGAAATCAAAGATGACACAAACAAGTGGAAAAATATCCCATGCTCATGGATTGGAGGAATCAACATTGTGAAGATGTCCATCTTACCTAAGACAATCTACAAATTCAATGCAATACCCATCAAATTACCAGCAACATTCTTCTCAGACCTAGAAAAGCCAACACAGGAATTCATATGGAAACACAAACGTCCAAGAATACCCAGAACAATTCTCAGCAAAAAAAACAAAGCAGGTGGTATCGCATTACCAGACTTCAAACGTTACTGTAAAGCTACAATCATCAAAACAGCTTGGTACTGATATAGGAACAGGCATATAGATCAATGGAATAGAACTGAGATTCCAGAAGCAAAACCTCAATTTCTCAACCAACTCATCTTCGAAAAGACCTCCACCACCTACCACTGGGGAGAGGAGAATCTATTCAGTAAATGGCGCTGGGAAAACTGGCTGACCACATGCAGAAGACTGAAACAGGACCCCTATCTATCCCCATGCACAAAGGTTAACTCCAAATGGATCAGAGACCTAAATGTAAAACCTCAAACCATAAGAACCTTAGAAAATGAAGGAAATACCCTCATGGAAATTGGAACTGGCATCCAATTCCTGAACAAAACCCGAAACCCACAGGTCATAAGAGAGAAGATAGACAAGAGGGACCTCATTAAACTGACAAGCTTCTGCAAAGCCCAAGAAACCATCAAGAGAGCAAGGAGACAGCCTATAGACTGGGAAAAAGTATTTGCCAATACCAGGTCTGACAAAGGCTTAACATCCTGGATCTACAAGGAACTCAAACGTGCTGAAAAGAAAAAAACAAACATCCCCATTATAAAATGGGCAAAAGCTATGAACAGACACTTCACAAAAGAGAACATCCGAGCAGCCAACAGACACATGAAGAAATATTCAACCTCACTAATCATCAGGGAGATGCAAATCAAAACCACACTGAGATACCACCTAACTCCAGTCAGAATGGCAATTATCAACAACTCAAAAAATAACAGCTGCTGGAGACGGTGTGGCGAAAAGGGAACACTTCTACACTGTTGGTGGGAGTGCAAACTAGTGCAACCTCTGTGGAAAGCAGTGTGGCGATTTCTAAAAGCTCTAAATATCGACCTCCCATATGACCCCACAATTCCCGTACTGGGAATATACCCTGAAGAACTCAAATCACTCTATCAAAAAGATACCTGCACACATATGTTTATCGCAGCGTTGTTCACAATAGCAAGAACCTGGAAACAACCATGCTGCCCATCAAAAGAGGACTGGATTTTTAAAATGTGGTACATATACACGATGGAATACTACGCAGCCATAAAAAAGAACAAAACCATGAATTTCGCAGCAACCTGGATGGAACTGGAGTCTATAATACTGAGTTACCTCTCACAGAAACAAAGATCCGAGTATCACATGTTCTCACTCATATAATGGACCTTGAACATCCAATGTAATACTATAAGAAAATGACTGATGGTACTGGGAAACTATGTGGGAGGAAGGGAGTTGTGATTAACAGTAGCAAATATCTGTCTGGGGATGGGGAAACACCTCTTATCTACAGGGTGCCTGAATGAAACATAATGGTACATCTAACCCTTAACTGTACCCCACAAAACCATAATAAAAAATATTGAAAAAAAAAGTGAAAACAGTCCTAAAAAAAGTATCTTTCTGTTATAAAATAGGAAGATATTTTATGCTTTCTGCTAGATTTTTATTGGTTTTCTTCATATTTAGATTCGTAGTCTACTCACATTAATTTTTAAATATGGCATGAATTTGTGGGGCAAGGTTCATTTTTTTCTCATATAGATATTTTCAACCATTTGTTGAAAATAAATGCTTTTCATACTGAATTTTAGTGGCATCCTTGTCGTGAATCAACTGACTTCATATGTGTGCATCTACTTCTGTTTATACATAGTCTTTTGTAACCTTTTCCACATACTATATTATACTATATTATAGTTATATTTTTATGACAATAAATATTCAACATTGCCACTTCTAATTGATAGATAAAATTTAATTTATAGTTACACTAATATTTACTTAATCCCTTATGACTTTTGAACTCAATTATTAAATTTGTTTTCTCTATTAAAGTACAGTAAATCATAATGCACTCTTGTTCCACACAAAAGCTGTAGGAATAATAAGACAATTAAATTTTTAATGAAGAAACCTCTATTGTATAGTGTGATGTGTATTAACACAATATCAGAAAAACTAAATTCCAATCAAGATTCTGCCATTTATTAACTGTACAGATTAATTCTCAGCTGTAATTTGAGAATTAAATTACCTACCTACCAGAATTATCATACAAATAAAACATAAGAGCACAAGAGTATTTAGCAAATATTTGCTTATATGCAATGGGAAAGGATAATCTCATCAATAAATAGTTTTGGAAAAACTAAATATCCATATGCAGAAGGGTGGAATTTGATCCTTAATTTATACCATATCCAAGAATCAAATCAAATGAATGAAAGACTTAAACCTAAGACCTGAAACTGTAAAACTCTTAGAAGAAAATCTAGGAGGAAAGCTCAATGACATTGTACTTCACAATGATTTTTGTTTAATAACAACAGTCATGCTAATAGAGCTTGAAAAGTTATATTAATATCAAACAATATGAACCTTAAGATAATAAATATTAGAAACAAAGAGAAACATTTCATAATGTCAAAAGTTCAGCACATTAGAAAGCTCCAACAATTATAAATATACACACACCTAACAGAGAAGCAAAACTAACAGAAGGGAGGAATAAACAACTAAAAAATAATAGTTGGTGATTTCCATACCCTATCTAATAACTGTTAGCATATAACTGGGGAAAAATCAGCAAGGGTGAAAGAGATTGTACAACATTATCAACCATGTTACTTGGCTGACATTATAGTACATTTCACTCAAAGGTGGCAGAATATACATTTTTAGAATGGAATATTCTCCAGGATAAACAATATGCTGAACCCACAAAAAATCCTCAATTTTTAAAAGTTAAAGTAATATAAAATATGTTTTCTGACCACAAAAAATATATAGAAATCCACAACGGAAAGAAATCTGGAAAAAAAAATGTCAAATACTTGGCTGTTAAGGTACTTCCAAGTATCCCATGGATGAAAGAAGGAAACACAGGGAAATCAAAAATTATTTATATTTCAATGAACACTACACCAAAATAGATACAAATTATAGAATGCAGTTCAGTCAGTGCTTATAGAAAAATTTATAACCTTAAATACTTATATCATTGAAGAAGAAGGTTTCCAGTCCTCAGAATTTAGGTTTTCATCTCAAGCAACTAGAATCAGAAAAACAAACTAAATTCAATGCAAGCAAAAGTATGGAGAAAATAAAAATTCAAGCAGAAAAATGGTGTGTTTACAAATTACTAAAGAAGACCTGAAAAAAGTTGAAAATCAGAAAAGATCGAGAAAAAGTTAAGAAATTAAATTGGTAATTTAAAATTTTCCCACAAAGCAAATCTCAGGCACTGATGTTTTAATTTACATACTAAATATTTAAAGAAATAATACCAAATTTCATAAATTCTTTCAGAAAACAGATAAGAAGACATTTCTCATCCCACCCTTTTAAGTCACAATTACCCTGATACCAAAGCCAGACAAGAACATCACAAGGAAAATAAAACAAAACAAAACTACAGACCAATATCCCTCATAAACATAAACACAAAAATCATTAACAAAACATATCCAGTAACACATAGGAAGATTATAACCATAAACATGTGGGATTTATCTCAGGAATGTAAGGTTGGTTTCACATCTGAAAATCAATTAACGTAATAAATCAAATTAATAGCATAAAGGACAAGAATATCATGACTATCTCAGTAGAGACAGAAAACAAAAATGTCACTCTCATTCATGATACTAAATTCTCATGTCAGAAATAATCCATATTAGAAATGCAAAGAGCCAGGCTCAGTGGCTCAGCCTGTAAACCCACGCCTTTGGGAGGCTGAGGTGAATGGATTGCCTGAGCCTGTGGGTTCGAGACCCACCTGGGCAGCAAGACCTCATCTCTACAATAAATTAAAAAATCAGCTGGGCGTGGTAGCGCATGCCTGTAATTCCGGCTACTTGGAAGACTGAGGCGGAAGGATCTCCGGAGTTTAGCAGGTCGAGGCTGCGGTGGCCGGGAGCAGCCACTGCACTCCAGTCTGGGTGACAGAGTGAGACTCCAACTCAAAAAAAAAAGAAAAGAAAGAAATACAAAGAAACATTCTCAACCTTATAAAGAACATCTTCAAAAACCTACAACTAAATTCATGCATAAAGGTGAAAGACTAGATGCATTCTCCTTAAGATCAGGAACAGGCAAGAATGTCTATGCTCACCACATTTATTCAACATTGTAGTGGTGCTTCTAACTAGTGAAATAAGACAGAAGGCAACAACAACAACAACAAAACAAAAGAAACTGAAGGCATCTAGATTGGAAGGAAGAAGATCTTATCTACAGATAACATGATTTTATATGTAAAATATCCTTAAAGAATTAGTCTACACAAAAAAGCCCCAACTACAAGTAATAAATTTAGCAAGGTTCAAAGACATAATATATATATTTAAAAATTAATTATATTTCTATATACAGGAAATGAACAATTTTCAAAGGAAATTAGGAAAACAATTCCATTAATGATACGTCAAAAAGCATTAAATACTTAGGAATAAATTGAACAATAGAAGCTCAAGGTTTGTACAATGAAAGTTGTGACATATTGCTAAGATATATTGAAGATCGAAATGAATGGAAGCATATCACACATTCATAGTTTGGAAAACTCAACATTGTTAAGGTGGTAATTCTCAAATTTGTCCCTGTCAAAATCCCAGATGAATTTTTTTTTAAGAAATTGACAAGTGGTTCCTAAACTTTTTATTAAAGACAATGGATCTCAAATAGTCCCAACAATTTGAAAACAAATAATAACAAAGTTGGAGGACTTAGTCTATTTGATTTTAACACTTATTATGATGCTGTGGTAACCAAAACAGTGTGGTCTATATGCAAGCATAGTCATATAGGTTGATGAAACAAAAGTGAGAATCCTTAAATAAAACCCCGTGACTTATGGTCAATTGATTTGTGATGAAAAGGTGCCTAGGCAAATCAATAGGGAAAAGGTCTTTTCAACAAATTAGATAGACAATTTGATATCTGTACATGGAGGGGGAAATAAAAGAAAGTTAGAGTCTTATCTCATACTTTACCAAAAAAATAGCTAAAATGGATATTAAGCCAACATACAGGTGATAAACCTTCAAAACTTCTAGAGAAAAAACACATAAGTTTTTGTGAACTTCAGTTAAGCAAGTTCTTAGAAGTGACACCAAAAGCATTAGCATTACAAGAAAAAAAAACTGAACTTCATTAAAATATAATTTAAAAACTTTTGCACTTCAGTATGTTCCATTGAGAAAATAAAAAGCAAGCCACACACTGGGAGAAAATATTTTCAAATTGTTTATCTGAAAATGGATTTGTATTGAGAGTACAAAAAGAAATATTACACTCAATAATAAGAAGGCAAAAATCCTAATTAAATGCGGGGGCTGTCCCCTACAAATTTTGGGGAGTCCCTTGGAAGATGTGGTGGTGTCGGCGAATCTGTAGGGATAGATATTAAAAGAAAGAAAGAGAAGGCGAAAGAAAGGAAGTGGACAACTGTTTAATGAAATGAGCAGAAGCCGTTTATTGAAAGTTACAGCAGGTATTTATCCCCAGATTTTACACAGGCAGTCTCACAAGTCTTTCACATGAACACAAAGCCAGGTGCAGGAGGGGCATCCCCCACCCACCAGATGCTTAGGTGTGAGGAGGGACAAACCCCAAGATTGTCTTATTGTTCCCTTTGCTAGTTAATGCTCTTCAAAAGCAGTGTAACAATCCTTACTAGCCTAATGATGCTCTGATAATCAATAACTTCCAGAGCTCACACAAAACCCATAATGACTAACTGAAACTTTATTATCTTTCTATTCTATACTAATACTACTTACACAATGTTACGGAAGCTCTTAGTTATAGCTTAAGCCAATTCCTAAAGAATGTGGCCCAGTCCAAAGATTACACTGGGCTCTACAGGATGTGGCCCAGTCCAAGGTTCACAGTGGGCCACCTTTTGGAACAATAGACTATAATCTCTTAACAAAATGGCTATTCTAAAGTCCTATATATCTATCCTAATTTCTATGAAAGTTTCCAATTCCTAATTTCTAATATATAAAGCTAATTAATAGCAGCAAAGCTTCTAAAAATAAAACCCAAATATAAACTGTAAATGTACTAAGGCCAAAGCCTCGATAGTAGAAAATGGAAACAATAAAATTTCTAAAGTTAACTATATTCTTATTAAACCTAAAAATATTATAATTAATTATGCTTGAACTAACATGATTCCCTGATGTTAGCATGACCTATTCTACAATACTTTCTATGAATAAAATAAATTCAATTTCTATAATAGATAGAAAAAAGACCTTACACTAAAGTCCGCTAAAGCCAGACTAAAAGAATACAGCCCGGTCCAAAGTACGTGCTGGGCTCTCAGGAATGTGGCCCAGCCCAAGCTTTGTGCTGGGCCAGCATTTATACCATTGAAAAACTGAAAACAGCTCCCCATAAGTATATACTAATTCTACAGATATACTTTAAAATCTTATAAAGAGGCTTGTACCATGTAAAAGGCTCCCAAATGTGACCTGAATTTGAATTATATCTAATACCTAAGCCAAAACCACAGTTTATGGGAAACAGGAACAATGGGTTTCTAGAGTGAGCTATGCCTGTCACAGTCACAGAGCCTTCAGCTTAGGCCAGCAGAGTTCCTTTAGGTTGTTTGTGCTGCATGGCAAAAGGGGGAGGAAAATGGGGTCTATGACTCCCGAACACATCCTAGCGGTCTCGGGGTCCACGGCCCTCCCTGATCCCTAACGCTCAGTGGGCCTCCGTGGCTGGCTCCCAACAATTAAAAATTCACAAAAAGTTTGAGTTGGTTGCTGTAGAATGTGCCTGCAAACTCAAGAGACTGAGGTGAGAGGATCATTTGAGCTTGAAAGTTCAAGACCAGCCTCGGCAACACAGACCCTTATCTTAAAAAAGAAAAGACAAGCCGGGCTCGGCGGCTCAGCCTGTAATCCCACGCCTTTGGGAGGCTGAGGTGAGTGGATCGCCTGAGCCCACGGATTCGAGACCCGCTTGGGCAGCGAGACCTCATCTCTACAATAAATCAAAAAATCAGCTGGGCATGGTAGCGCATGCCTGTAATTTTGGCTACTCGGAAGGCTGAGGCGGAAGGATCGCTGGAGCCCAGCAGATTGAGGCTGCGGTGGCCGGGAGCGGCCACTGCACTCCAGTCTGAGCAACAGAGTGAGACTCCAACTCAAAAAAGAAAAAGAATAGACAAAATATTTGAGTAATAGACATTTCAACACATAAATTAGCAACTGGCTAATAAGTGCATAATAAAGTACCAGACATCATTAGGCATTAGCTAAATGCAATTAAAAACACAATTAAGAGCCAAGCTTGATGGCTTAGCCTGTAATCTCGTGCTTTGGGAGGCTGAGTTGAGTGGATTGCCTGAGCCCGTGGGTTCGAGACTCACCTGGGCAACTGGGCGAGACCTCATCTCTACAATAAATCAAAAAATTAGCCGGGGTAGTGGCACGTCCCTGTAGTTCCGGCTACTTGGAAGGCTGAGGCGGAAGGATCACCGGAGCCTAGCAGGTCGAGGCTGTAGTGGCCAGGAGCGGCCACTGCACTCCAGCCTGGGTGACAGAGTGAGACTTCAACTCAAAAAAAAACACAATTAAGTACCATTATATATCTACTTATATAGAAGGTACAAAGTGTCGGTGATAATATGGAAAAATTTGAACAATCATCCATTTATAATGGGAATATACAATGCTACATTTATTTTGGAAAACATTTTGGCAGTTTTCTAAAATGTTACACAGCCCTATTCTCTATAAATGTATTAACAATCATTTCGCTCTGCATATGCAATAAGTGTATTTTATGGTGCCGTATATAAGTTGTGGTATTATATACAAATCTCAGCATTCTCATCTGTAAAGAAGGGATATACACAAGATAGGATGTGTGTGTTTGTGTGTATGTGTGAGAGAGAGACAGAGACAGAGGAGACAGAGACAGAGAGGAAAAAGATGATTCATAGAAACAGCTTTGCATTATGCTTGACTTAGTAACTGAGAGAATTTTTCAATTTTTTCCGTTGTTGTCTTCATCATCATCATCCCCATCGTCATTTACTGTCATTTGCATTGAATTTAACCATCTGTCTTTGTCCCTCCCAGACCCCAGTTTCTGTTTTGTACCCCTGAAAATACCATCCAGGTCAGTGTAGATTGAAAACACTGGACATTTAATGGCTCTAACTGTGGATGAGTGCTCGATGTCTACTGGGCGCTCTATGTCTCTTGTTCTTACCGTCTTCCATTCTCTATGCTAAGCTCTTCAAAACTTCATCTCCTCCCTCTTTTCACTCACTCTGACGTGTGAATGCCACCTACTGCTTTGTAGAGAAAATAGTATCTGTGAAGTGATCTCCTTTGAATATGTTTCTGCATCTACAACTGTCTTCCTCTCTTCTTTCCTGCCACAGTGTCAGTATTGTTCTTAATCTTCTTGGGCAATTCTTCCATGCCCTAGATCAAGTTATTTGACTTTTCAGAGCCCTTACCCTATCCCATCTCTCATGACATCACTACTGCATCTTCTTTTTCTTGTTAAACGTTCTCTCATTAATAAACAAAATCAAACAAAAACATTTGCCAGCCCAAAGCACTTCTTCATTCTCTGATTAGACATCCATGCAATCACTGATGTATTTAACTCATTTTTATTGAATGCCTAATTGTGCCACACAGCTCGCTAGGTATTGGAGACACGATAGTCAGCAAAAGAGAAATGATCCTAGTTCTCATGGTGTTTACAGGCTAGTAGAAAAAGAATAGTTTAAAAGTCATTGGGAAAATAACTAACTCTAATTATCAGTAAAAACACAAAGAAAAACATATTAGAATGCCAAGAGAGCATATACTAGAAGCACCAAGAGCAGTTCATTGAAAAAGTTATATTTAAGTGAATTTTGAAGGATGAATAAGGTTTAGAAGGTAGTTGGAAATTTAAGAGTGGGGAAAGGATTCTCAGCAGAGGGGCTGAAACATACAAAAATCTTGAGGTTAAACATATGAGGACAGCTGGGGTTTTGGAGTAGACAGAATTGATTTGAATCCCAGCTCTGCCATTGGCCTTGCAGCATGGTGTGGTCATGAGTATTAAGTAATAGAACCCATCTGAAGATTCAAGAGTACAATATCGTCTTACTATACTACATAAATAATTTAATACTTTAAACACTATCTTGTTTTGTCATCATGTTAGCTCTAGTTAGTATAACCCCCTTTTTTTTTTTTTTTTTTTGAGTTGGAGTCTCACTCTGTCGCCCAGACTGGAGTGCAGCGGCCGCTCCCGGCCACCGCAGCCTCAACCTGCCGGGCTCCAGCGATCCTTCCACCTCAGCCTTCCCAGTAGCCGGAATTACAGGCATGCAATACCACGCCCAGCTGATTTTTTTGATTTATTGTGGAGATGAGGTCTCGCTGCCCAGGCGGGTCAAAAACCCCGCGGGCTCAGGCAATCCACTCACCTCAGCCTCCCAAAGGCGTGGGACTACAGGCTGAGCCACCGAGCCCGGCTATAACCTCCATTTTTAAAGGTGGAGTCAGAAACTCATAGGACTTGATTTACCCAAGGACACAGACCAGTAAGTGTTAAGATAGATTTTAAACTAGTTTTCTTGAGTAAACCACATTACCATAAATTGGGTACACAGTAGGTGCTCAGTATTCTTTAGCAGTCTTTCTTTTCTCCCTATGCCTTTATTTCCCTCTTTCCTTTGGTATAACATCCGTCATCTATTCATTGAAATGCATCACATTCCTGGTGATTTTTTTTTTCTGGCATTCCTTTCTTCCCAATATTGCTATTAGGTTAAGATCATTATACTATTAGACAGAGTTATGGTTAATTTTTAAATTGTTGAAGGTATTTTCATTTCCTCTTTGCCACTGCTCTTATTTGGTCCTACAGTCGGAATGTTACAGCAACATGTTGAGCTCCAGCTTCCTTACCTCTCACATAAGTGATGCAAACTACATATGCGTGATAATCTTCACAGCTAACAGACTGGTGAATGTGTATTTCTGGACTTTCTGTGAAACTTAATTTTTAAAATATTATTTCTTTATCAAACAGTAGTTACATTTTATGCCTTCATGAAAATTAGTAAATGAAAATAACTCATAGAAGTAGTGCATCTTGTTTCCAGAGATGCAATGTTTATATAGGAATGTACATCTAGTTTGGTTACTATTTTATGGAGAATACATTTATGAGTCAAAACATTCAAAACTCACACCATAAGACATTTAACTTGTCTTAAAGTTTATATTAATACATTTTAATTGTTTAATGTCATCTGTGATGAACTGCACCAGTAAATTTGCCCATTTTTTATTGTGGAAGATGTCATTTAATCATGGAATCAAAAATGTCTTTCTCTTGCTAAGATAGTCTTTCAAGCCAAGATAAACACCAAATGTCCCACTTGTATTTGTTTTATTTATTATGCTCATAAAATAGCATGACTACAAATTGTGCATAGAGTAATTTATATTTTCCTAATGCCCAAATCTGTAAATGGTATTGAATATGAAGTAAAACTACATTTGTGAAGCAATATTTAAACAGAGAAATAGATAACAGAAAGTAGCAGACAACCTCAGGTAGATATTCTGTCGCTTAATATCTAAGTTGTAACACAATCTTCCAAAAGGGTCAGTATCCAATTAAACTCTTGCTTCTTTACAGAAAATATGCCTTCTGGAAACTTCTCCAACGCATGTCAAGTTATAGGATAAAAAAGGACATTTGTTATCCTGTTCAGAAATAATTGCTTGGCATTAGGTTGGTAGGAAGGTAAATTTTACTCATTTCTGTCAGCTAGCTTTTCAACTTCCTAAACTCCATCTCCATCTTCCCCTCCAGTGACAAGCTGAATATCATTTTGCCTTTCAGCAAAATTATAATGACTCATAGATGTAAATTTCATTGAAATCACACATGGTAGAAATATTTATTAGCTATTTTTAAGGAATAGAGAAATCAGATGGGTTGATCTTTTTTCAGCAACATTATAGATTAAAAAATCTTATCCAAACTCATTTTCTTTTATTGTTAAAATGTTGTAAATATATTATTGACTTTTTTTCTTTTTTTCAAGAATTATACATGCACTTGGCTGTCAGGCTTTAGACATAACAGTGTCACAGAAGGGGTATTTACTGTGCCTTCCTGTAGGATGGAGGTAGGGATGGTGGAAAAAGCCACCTGCATGTGCCCTTGTGCCAGGACTCTTGTCTCTAAGCCCAGACATCACATTTGAGCACCACTGTGTGTGACTCCAGGGAAAAGCTTTAATAAAAATAGCTGTTATTTCCAAAGCACCTGCTGTTTTTGTTTTTCTCCCCATGCCATTCCACAGGACCTTACTATCTTTCAAACTCTGTTTTAAGTAAGATACATGTAGTAACTCATTTTAATCCTCACAATAACACTTTGAGATAGATGCTGTTGTGATGCCCATTTTTCAGATTAAAAATCTAAGGTGCAAAGAGGTCATACACACACATAGCTGGTAAAGGGTGAAGCCAGGATTTGAACCCTGGCAACCTGATCTGGTGGAGATTCTTCTTAGTCACAACATGTTTTATCTTTTAACATATGATCTTATTTAGTCCTGATACAAACCTCATTAGGCAGGATGAGAACACTGAGCTCAAAGGCACCCCATTAATATGCCTAATAAGTGGCAAAGCAGTGCCTGTCTGATGCCAAAACACATACTCAAAATGCTCCATAACAGCCGAAGACCCACTGGCTCACCTCCATTCCCTGCATGGCAGTGTCCTTCTTCAGGGGAACAAGGTAGGGAAACCTCACAGGGCTGATGTGTTCTGTCCTATTCCTGACAAAATTCAATCGTGGAGGCCAAAGAACTGGCCGGTGCAAATTCGTTGCTGTCACAGCAGATGGGGAAAGAGACAGTCAAGAGAGGAAGCTAGGCACACTGTAAAAACCCTTTTCTGGTTTTAGATATATTTGTGATTATGCACATTCAACCTGTCATCATTTCTTTCCCAAAAAAGAGGACAATGTAGTTTTCCTATAAAGATATGAGATCCTTGCACATTAGTCTTACATTTCCCCTTTGAGGATAAGAATTCTTGTGGTAAGGAGTTATAAAATATGGATACCATGTCTCAAGTATTTAAAGATAAAGCAAAAAACATGCAGATGGGGCCATTAATGAACATTAATTGCCTTAAATTAGGTTTTATTGTGCAGTAGGTAAATTGGAAAGTACACATTTGCGTTGGTAATAGAAAACTAGGAGGGGGCAGCTCAGTCTGTGAGACTCTCCACTGAGGAAAACACAAAGAGACTCTGGTTCTCTCCCCGGAGGCTGCAGATGCCATTGTCGGCAGCCTGCTCTTCACACAGAGCTCAGCCGAAGACTTCGCTGAGGCATCACTGTGGTCTGGGCAGCTACTGTGGCTGTATTTCTACAATCACATGGTCCGTGCCTGAGGTGATCCATGACTTCAGACCTTGAACCCCCTGCAAGCAAGATCTACTGAGGTCTACTACCAACAAGACATCCTGCCAGGTCATGGTCTCTCCCGTGTCCCTTGCGGCAACATCTCCCTCCCCTTAGGGGCAGGTGAGCAGCTGAGATAAAGACCATCGGGAAACGAGGGATAACGCCACCTGCTGGCGATCCAAGGTAACAACCCCAAAGGGGGGGGAATGGAAGCCTAACAGACACAGGCCAGATCTGAGTGGTGAACTGGAGAGTCGGAACTGAGTGATGATCTGAACTGCCCTTCACAACAGGCCGGGGGAAACAAATCCTAACTGTGAACGAACTTACCAGCCTGAAAAGACAGCTAGAAATCAGAGCTAAAGGGGACATTTGACTTAAACAAAAACTCAAAAAAGCTTTTGATAAATTACAGCCCCCCTTCTTGAAAAAAACCCCCGAACATCTAGGCATAGTGGAACATACCTCAAAATAGTAAAAGCCATCTACAAAAAACCCCCATGCCAGCATACTCCTAAATGGACAAAAATTGGAACCTTTTCCCCCTGAAAACTGGAACAAGACAAGGATGCCCACTCTCACCCCTCCTGTTCAAATAGTATTGGAAGTCCTGGCTGGGCAATCAGAGAAGAGGAGGCAATCAGGGGTATCTAAATGGGAAAAAGAGGAAGTCAAGCTATCTCTCTTTGAAGATGACATGATTGTGTACCTTGAAAACCAAGAGAATCTGTAAAAAACCTCCTTACACTGATAAAGCCTTTTGGGCAAAGTCTCAGGATATAAATGTGCAAAAGACAGTTGCATTTCTTTACACCAATAATAAACAAACAAAAACCCCAAATAAAAACCACAATTCCATTAACAATAGCCAAAAAAAAAATTAAATACCTTGGCCTTCCTAACCAGAGAAGTGAAAGACCTTTACAATGAAAACTACAAAACTCTGCTCAAAGAAATCAAAGATGACACACACAAGTGGAAAAATACCCCATGCTCATGGGTTGTAATAATCAACATTGTGAAGATGTCCATCTTACCTAAGGCAATCTACAGATTAATGCAATACCCATCAAATTACCAGCAACATTCTTCTCAGACCTAGAAAAAAAGACACAGGAATTCATACGGAAACATAAAAAACCCAAGAATAGCCAGAGCAATCCTCAAAAAAAAAAAAAAAAAAGCAAGCGGGGCCCCGGGTGGCTCAGCCTGTAACCCCGCGCCTTTGGGAGGCTGACGTGAGTGGATTGCCTGAGCCCAGGGGTTCTGGACCTGCCTGGGCAGCGAGACCTCATCTCTAAAAAAATAAATAAAAAAAATCACCCAGGCGTGTTAGTGCATGCCTGTAATTCCAGCTACTCGGAAGGCTGAGGCAGAAGGATCACCAGAGCCTAACAAGCGAGGCTGTGGTGGCTGGGAGTGGCCACTGCACTCCAGTCTGGGCGAATGAGTGAGACCCCAAACTCAAAAAAAAAAAAAAAAAAAAGCAGGCGGTATCACATTACCAGACTTCAAACTTTACTATAAAGCTACAATCATCAAAACAGCTTGGTACTGTTTTAAGGAACAGGCATATAGATCAATGGAATAGAATTGAGATTCCAGAACAAAACCTCAATTTCTCAACCAACTCATCTTTGACAAAGGCTCCACCACCTCCCACGGGGGAGAGGAAAACCCTATTCAGTAAATGGTGCTGGAAAACGGGCTGACCACATGCAGAAGATTGAAACAGGACCCCTATCTATCCCCATACACAAAAATTAACCCCAAATGGATCAGAGACCTAAATGTAAACCTAAAACCATAAGAACCTTGGAAAATGAAGGACATACCCTCCTGGAAGTTGGAACTGGCACCCAAATTTCCCTGAAAAAAAACCAAAAACCCCAAGGGCCATGAGTGATAAGATAGACAAGTGGGACCTCATTAAACTGACAAGCTTCTGCAAAGCCAGAAAAACCCATCAAGAGAGCAGGGAACAGCCTACAGATGGGAAAACATATCTGCCAATTCCAGGTCTGACAAAGACTTAACAACTTGGTCTACCGGGAACTCAAATGTGCTGAAAAAAAAAAAAACAAACAACCCATTTAAAAGGGGCAAAAGATATGAACAGACACTTCACAAAGGAAAACATCTGAGCAGCCAACAGACACATGAAGAAATGTTCAACCTCCCTAATCATCAGGGAGATGCAAATCAAAACCACACTGAGATACCCCCTAACGCCAGTCAGAATGGCAATTATCAATAACTAAAAAAATAACAGTTGCTGGGAGGGTGTGGCAAAAAGGGAACATTTCTACACTGTTGGTGGGAGTGCAAACTAGTGCAAACCCCTGTGGAAAGCAGTGTGGAGATTCCTAAAAGCTCTAAATATCAATCTCCCATATGACCCCGCAATCCCCCTATTGGGAATTTACCCCGAAGAACTCAAATCACTCTATCAAAAAGATACCTGGCCAGGGTCAGTGGCTCAGCCTGTAATCCCACGCCTTTGCGAGGCTGAGGTGAGTGGATTGCCTGAGCCCGTGGGTTCATGACCCGCCTGGGGAAAAGACCTCATCTCTACAATCAATCAAAAAATCAGCCGGGCTTGGTAGCACATGCCTGTAAATTCGGCTACTCGGAAGGTGAGGGGGAAGGATCGCTGGAGCCCAGCAGGCGAGGCTGCGGTGGCCCGGGGGGGCCACTGCACTCCAGTCTGGATGACAGAGTGAGACTCCAACTCAAAAAAAAAAAAAAAAAAAATACCTGCCCACGAATGTTTATCGAGCATTGTTCAAATAGCAAGAACTGGAACCCAAACCCTGCTGTCCATCAAAGAGGACTGGATTTTAAAAATGTGGTACATATACATGATGGAATACTATGCAGCCATAAAAAAAAACAAAATCATTAATTTTGCAGAACCTGGATGGAACTAGAGTCAATAATACTGAGTGATTTCTCACAGAAAAAAGATCTAAGTATCCATGTTCTCACTCATATAGCGGACATTGAACATCCACTGTAATACTATAAAAAAAAAAAGGGCTGACAGTGGTGGGAAACTATGGGGGGGAGGGGAAGGGTGGTGGGGTTAACGGTAGTCAAATTTTGTCTGGGAACGGGGGGAAACCCCCTTTTCAACAAGGGTGCCTGAACGAAGCATATTTTTATACCTAACCCTAAACTGTACTGCACAATATCAAAATTAAAAATATTGATAGATAAAAGAAAGAAAGGAAGGAAAGGGAAAAAAAAGGGAAAGGGAGGAAGAGAGAGAGAGAGAGAGAGAAGAAGGGAAAAAAAGAAAAAAAGAAAGAAAGAAAGGGAAGGGAAAGGGAAAGGGGGGAAAGGGGGGGAAAGGGGGGGAAAGGGGGGGAAAGGGGGGAAAGGGAAGGGAAAAATTAATCTTCCCAACCCAAAAATGAAAACCTTTAAATGGGTCTAAAAAAACTAGGAAAAACCGAAAAAAAAAATAAAAATACCTGTCTGGAAAGGAGGAATCAAATTGTTGTGTCCATCCTACCAAAGGTTCAGATTAATGTTTAAAATTACCAAAAACCCTTTTCCAGATGGTGTAAAGAAAATTCTTTAAACTAAATCCAAAATAGCCAAAAAATCCCTTCCAAAAAGGGGGGTTCACACTTCCAGGCAAATTTCAAAAGGTTGCAAAAAAAAAAGTGGTATTTAAAAAACAGGTATGCGGACCAATGGGACAGGAAGTTTCCAAAGGGCCTCAAATTTTTCAACCAACTCATCTTTGCAAACCCCCAACAACAAAACTGGGGGGGAGGAGAACTTTCTCCAACATTTTAATAATCAAAAGTTTTCTTCCTTGTTTATTTAAAATGTCATTGAGGGCACCAGGATTTACCCCCCCTTCCCCCAAATTTATTAACAGTGGCAAATTCCCTTTCAACTGAAATTTGAAAACAAGGAAGGAGTGCCTACACATGTCCCAAATAGGAAATGACCATAATTCAGCTACCTAATGATTATGACTAGGGTCGTAACAAAATAAAGACCGGGTGATTAAAGCAAAAGGGCTCACAACTGGAGGCCCGAAGTGAAATAAGGTGTTGGCAATTGGTTCCCTTTAGAAATGGGAAAAGGGACTGTTGGTTTTTCCTTGGGTTGAGTGGTTTAGTTAAAGGTTCTTCTTTTTTGGGGCCCTTTTCCAATTTCCCCCTTTTTAAGGAAAAGTCTACAGATTAGGGTCCCCCTAACGCTTAGTTTTTTTAACATCTCTTTAAAGGGTGTAAAAAGGCACATTTTGGGCACGAGTTTAATTAGATATAATTTTAGGGGGAAAATTCAGTTTAAAAATTCTGAAAAAAAAAATATTTTGAAAGAATACCTAAAAACAAAAAAATATTTTTTGATTCAAGAAATTACCGGCATGATGAAATCAAATTGTTTTCCAAGCCCCTTTGAATTTTCCCTGATAGCTCCCTTTTTAAATTAATTTTTTAAATATATTTTTTTGCTTAACCATTTTCTAAATACCATCTCAAATGATTTTTTCTGGTTGACCGAATTATTTTAAAATTGGAATAGGTTTTCCTCTTATATCATCTTTATCACTTCTTGGCCACCCCAGTACAGAATTTAACAACTGGTCAGTCAATATTTCTCTAATATTATTATGTTTGTTAAGTTAACCAGAAAGATTATATTTCCTTTTTGTACTCTATTTTTTTTGTGTAGAGCTTAAAATGCTTTGGTTTTCAGTTTTTGTACCGTCCCAATCCTACCAAAATTTTACCATATTGAACTCCTTCTTTTCAAACAGCCAGGTATCGCTCCTCCCCCTTTTTCCGGAAAAGAAGCCCCTTCATTCCCACCAGTGGACTCTGAACATTTTTAGGAATCCGAGCTTTCCTTTTCTTTATAGGAAACTGTTATTCTCTCCAGTTGGGTTCCCCAAATTCCTATCCCACCTTCTTTCTTGTTTTACATTTTTTTTTTTGATGGGGGGCCCCAATCCAAACTTCCTAAAAGAAAGCAGGATAACTGGTTAAACTTTGAATATCAATATTGTGAGTTTCCCCTGTATTTAAGAAATTTTAATTTTAACTATTGAAACCTTTTCCCCAAACTGAAGGGCTTCTTCTATCATCTTCTTCTTTTATTTTCAATGGAATCTTGACCAATTTTTCTTGATTTTTAGGGATTCTTTTTTCCCGTTTGCCAAAACATGACAACAAATGGATGGCTTTAAAGCACCAGAAAGTGTACAGGGCCTACTCCCCAGAGGTATAGCATTTTTCCAGAGGTAACTGCAGATTCCTGGCTTAGGCTGTATCTTTCTTTTAAGGCCCATTTCAATTTCTTTGTTCCATCTTCACACGACATTCTCTGTGTTAAATCTCCCTTTGCCTCTCTCATAAGTATGTTTTTGATGGCATTTAGGATTCACTTGATAATCCATGATAATCTCTTTATTTATTTAAGATCCTTAATTTAATGACATTTGCAAAGACTCTTTTTCCAAATAAGATTCTAGAAATGAGGAACTGGTATCTTTGGGCAGCTGTTATTCAGCCATATTCAGGAAGCAAACTGGTATATCACTGTTCTAAGCTAATATTAATAGAATCATCCCACTCTCAAATCTCAAAATGATATGTTTTTTGTTGTTGTTTTGTTTTTTGTTTTTGTTTTTTTTCTCAGAGTAAGGGACTGGAGAAAGATTTTTCAGGCAACTGGAAAGCAAAAAAGAGTAGGGGGAGCTATTTTTCTATCAGGTAAAACAGACTTTCTTTTTTTATTTTTATCAATGTTTTTTATTATGATATTGTGGGGTACAGTTAAGGATTAGGTATGCAAATATGCTTCGTTCAGGCACCCTTGTTGATAAGAGGTGTCTCCCCATCCCCAGACAGATATTTACTACCATTAATCCCATCTCCCGTCCCCACCCCCCCATAGTTTCCCACCACCGTCAGTCATTTTCTTATAGTATTACGTTGGATGTTCAAGGTCCACTATATGAGTGAGAACATGTAATACTCAGATCGTTGTTTCTGTGAGAGATCACTCAGTATTATAGACTCTAGTTCCATCCAGGTTGCTGCAAAATTTATGATTTTGTTCTTTTTTATGGCTGTGTAGTATTCCATCATGTATATGTACCACATTTTTTTAATCCAGTCCTCTTTTGATGGACGGCATGGTTGCTTCCAGGTTCTTGCTATTGTGAACAATGCTGTGATAAACATACGTGTGCAGGTATCTTTTTGATAGATGATTTGAGTTCTTCAGGGGATATTCCCCCGTAGGGGGATTGCAGGGTCATATGGGAGGTCAATATTTAGAGCTTTTAGGAATCGCCATACTGTTTTCCACAGAGGTTGTACTAGTTTGCACTCCCACCAACAGTGTAAAATGTTCCCCTTTTTGCACACCCTCTCCAGCAACTGTTATTTTTTGAGTTTTGATAATTGCCATTCTGACTGGAGTTAGGTGGTACCTCAATGTGGTTTTGATTTGCATCTCCCTGATGATTAGTGAGGATGGATCAGAGACCTAAATGTAAAACCTCAAAACCCTAATAATCTTAGGAAATGAAGGACATACCCTCATGGAAATTGGAATTGGCATCCAATTCCTGAACAAAACCCGAAACCCACAGGCCAAAGAGATAAGATAGACAGGTGGGACCTCATTTAAAATGACAAGCTTCTGCAAAGTCAAAGAAACCATCAAGAGAGCAGGGAGACAGCCTACAGACTGGAAAAAGTATTTGCCAACACCAGGTCTGACAAAGGCTTAACATCTTGGATCTACAAGAAAATCAAATGTGCTGAAAAGAAAAAAAACAAACAACCCCATTATAAAGTGGGCAAAAGATATGAACAGACACTTCTCAAAGGGAAAACATCCGAGCAGCCAACAGACAAATGATGTTTTAGTGTTAGTTTTTGTCAGTCATTTTGTTTTTTTGGGGATTTTGAGGGCAATTTAATCTAGAAATTAATGTCATTTATTTCAAGGATTTTTTAACTTAATTCTCTTACATGTCTCCTGTTCTCTTTTTAAAGAATTCCTACTAGTCATTTGTTGACCTTTGTAATTCTCCTAGGTGGATTCTCTAATTTACTTCTATCTCCTCTTGGGTTTTCTATTTCTTGAACTTTGTGTTCCAGTTCCTGGGATAATCCTATTGGTAGTCTAAATTTTTGATATTAAAATTTTAATATCTAACATAGTATTCCTCCTTTTTTAAATTTTTTAAATTTTTGTTTCATAATCACAATGTTTTTCATGTCCAAGAACTTTTAAAATTAGTTTTCTAAACTTTTTGTATCATCTCTTTTTTTCCAAGTGCATTTTATATTTTAAAAAATAGTTTGCTTGTTTTGCTTCTGTTTCATGTGGGGAAAATTGCTTCAAATGCCCGGACATTTGCTCATACTTAATAGTGATAAAAACTTAAAAGATAATTACAAACTGAGTCAGCTTTTTTTCTTGATGATGGCCTCCTATGTCAATTGCTCCATATGTCAATTGCTCCAAGTCTTTTTCCTCCCCATTAGAGTGTCCTTTTTCTCAGCTAGAAATCCTAGAGCCTCCTCCTGGGGCATGTGGGCCCGGCTGCTAGCACTTTGGGAGCAGAGTGAGGAAGGGGACTGGGCTTCTCCTTTCTGAGTAGACTTTTACATAGTCTCTCTATTAGACCTCTCTTCTGTGGCCCTCACATGAACTCATTCTTGAGTTCAATCTGATTCAGTCTCAACGTAAAAGAAATATATCTTCTTCAGGATAGGGAAACATGGCACCTCTCATTTTTGAGCTGTTTTGTGGTTCGGCAGTGCTCAGCTGCTCACTTCTTGGTCCCGCCATATCTCTGTTCTTTCTCTCATCCACCACACACTTATATTCCAGTTTTACTTTCAAAAATTTTGTTAATGTCACTTGCTGTGTCTGTGCTTCCATTCTTCAGAGAAACATCTTTGTGAGTTTATGCCCTTTTTATTCCTTTACTGTTTTACTTGTCATGTTTCAGGAGAAAACAGAGATAAATGCATGGATTTAACTTATCGTGTTTAACTTTAGTCTGAAATAATAGTAACAAGTCACCCTTCCCAGCTTTTGCTGTGCTGTGCTGTTTTTCTTCCGTATAAGATGAAGAGAAGTTCAGACCTGCTTGCCTTTGTTGCAGTTCAGTCTCCACTCCCAATCTTCGAAGAGCTAAAGTTTGGACTAGAATGTGAACAAAAACAAAAGAAAACATGCATGCACAAATACACTCATTCTCCTAATACAAATTGTTAATTTAGGCACACATAATTCTAAAATTTAGCTCTTCCTAAATATATATCTGAGCCCATATTTAGAGAAAACCTTGAACTATATTTTCTAATTTTGAGGGGCATTATATATAGATATAGACATATCGATTTCCAATACTAAACTATATATGTATTTTCTATTTCTTTCAGAAGGACATTTGGGTTACTTCATTGAGTATAGGGCTTCCTCAAGAATACAATAGACAGGAAGATTCCCATATTTGCAAAATGAAAATGTCCAACTAAACGGTTCTCTCCCAAGGCAAATCTAGTTTTCAGTTTAGAAATTTCTTCTTCTGTCATTTTGTATAACAATTTTCCAGTTTCAAAACAATGTAAGATCTGGTCCCCCCTGAACATCTAGTTACAAAAAAAGTATTTTCTAAAAAGGCATGAGAAAGAAGAGATTGTTGTGAGGTGAAATGAAGATTGGAATCAGATTTGGAAACCAAACTGAAGCAGCTTGAAGGTCCCACCTCTCCAGCTTTCACTAACAACCTTAGTGGTCCCTCCCTGTGCTGTCACTTTTTTTCTTTGAGCATCTTTATCCTTGACTGTCAATCTACTATATCCACCAGTGGGAATCCTGGAGCAAGCCAAACCAGTTGGATAGCTCATGATAATTGTCTGATTCGGCACCTTCTGGCCATCCTACTGGGTCAATCCGTCTATAGATGTGCTCCTCTTAAGTCACTTGGACATTCCTGACTCAGTAAGAGTTATCTGTTCACCACAAGCAGTCCAGAGCTGCTTCTTAGAATGGAGGTCCCTGTTAATTTACTAGGACGGTTGTGAAGTACCACAGACGAGGTGGATTAAACAACAGAAACATATTTCTCACATTTCCACAGGCTGGGAGTTTGAGACCAATGCATTAACAGAGTTGATTTCTTGTGAGGCTTCTCTACTTGGCTTGTAGATGACATCTTCTCTCTGTGTCTTTTCATGGTCTTCCCTCTATGACTCTGTCTAAATTTCCTCTTCTTACAATGACTTCAGTCATATGGGAGAAGGGCCCACCCTAATGACCTCAATTTAATTTAATTACCCCTTTAAACACTCTACTCCAAACTTTCTGAGGTACTGGAAATGAGAAGTTCAGCATATGGATTTTGGAGGGACATGATTTAGCCCCTAACAGATTCTATATGGGCAGAGCCACTAGTATCAGAAGCTGAATCTCAGGATGCAAACACCATTTTGACACACCCAGTGCAATGTTCACCTCCATTACAGTTCCATTACACAAATGTATATTTACTGAATTAAATGAAATTGAATTATCCAAGATATGAACCATTATATCAATTGTGGGTAGGTAGGACCCAGCTCAATAAATTTTCCACATAAAATTCTTTGTGGTTCCCATTCCATCCCAAGAGATACAAATAGCTCATTCTTTTTACAATGAGTCCTCTTTCTGGGTTGTGGCAGTCTATTTCAAAGTTTTTGAGGCCTAAGTCATAATTTTCCAAATTATTTACGAATATATTCTTCAGAAAAGACCAGGAAAAATTCACGTCTTATGAAGTCAAGATACATGACACCTTCTGCTCTCTTTCACCTGTAAGATCCATTACTCTGTCAAAGGAGTCATTTAGATGGCTGTAATTCGTTCCTAAAAAAGTTATTTTGCTTCTTCCAGCAGCTTCTCTTTGGGTGTGGTAATCAGCAGGTTTGGTGCTTAATTAGAAAATCTCACCAAGTGAACTAGAAATAGAAGGAGAGTCAAGGTCTCCTTCTAGAAAGTAGAGTTGGCTTTTTATCTGTCTTTTTTAAATACTTACTATATCACAATGTGTGCAGCAAATCTCCAGAGTAGAGAAAGGGTTTTATCTCTATGGGTGGTTGGGGAAATTTTCAGTTTAAAAGGAAACAAATTACTTGCCACATCAACTGGTCTTAGGTTGCATTATATAAAGGCAAAGTACAAAAACATATGTGTTGCTATTTTTTGAGATTCAGATTTTTCCCGTATTAAAGCAGGTTGTTTGGGTTTGCTGACAGTTCGATAGAATAAATTTCCTCTACCAATAAAGATGAGATAAAATGTAAGATAAGAAATACAATTAAAAGAGGAGACAAGTGACTCATTTTTGTCAGTTGCATTATGATTGGCTCTACATTTCCCCACTTTTTGCCAGCAGATGTGGCTAGATTGAAAGGCTTCCTGTTATCAAGATGTAAGTAGGCTGGTCTTCCTATAATGGTCATCTGTATTTCTTGGCATTTTAAATTTCATTTAGGCATGTATGCGTGTGTGTGTGTGTATATACTTATGTGTGTGTATAAATATATACACACATACACATTTGCAGCATATGCATATATGCTTGTATATCTACATATGTTATATATGTATATATGTGTATGTATATATGTATCTGTATATCTCACACATTTTTTTCTTCAAAAAGAATTAAAGTGGAAAAAAAATTTTATATTATTTTCCTTCCCTGAACTGTATTTCTTGTTTAAAAGATTGATTTTCAGGATATTATTAGCAATGCTGTGCCCTTGTCATGCTGCACTCAGTTCTCTTATATGTCTTATGACATTGTGCTGTAAATATTTGATTACCTCTCTTTTCCTTCCTCTAGAATTTGCGTCATACTAGACTCGAACAAATTTTATTTCAGATTTAAGCGAATATTGTACTTGGCCAAAATGTTTACTTATTGTTTCACACTGAGTTCTTTAATTTGGAGAAATATTTTTAGAATTCAGTCCTACAATATTTGGCAATACTGTTATTTTTAATACATATATCTTAGTTTGTTTTGTGCTGCTACAACAGAATACTGTGGACAGGGTGATGTGTCATCAACCCTAATCTATTGGTGTAGGATTCTGGAGACTGGGAAGTCCCGGATAACGGGTTGGCACACGTTGAGGGCCTTCTTGCTGCATCACACCATTGCAGGTGGGAGGGCAAACAGACGGCAAGTGAGAAAGCAAAAGGGGGCTGAACTTGCTTTTTTATGCCAAATCTGCTCCCATAATAAAGAATCCACTTCCAGGATAATGGCATTAATCCATTCATGAGCATGGAGCCTTCATGGTCTAATCACCTATCATTAGGCCACACCTCCCAACCTTGTGGCGATTGGGATTATGTTTCCAGCATATGCTTTATAGGAGACACAGACAATTGATATAGCATTATAACTAATATTTAAAACAGAATAGAAGTAAAATTGGCTTTCTTGAATTAAAAAAATGCTAAGAAGTGACAATAATATAGAGTTACTTAGATTTAGATGGAATCACTTCATTACTTGTTCAGTTGCTAATTACCACCCTATCCACTTCATTATTTATTCATTTTTCTTACCAATTCAGCTATTTGCGCAGCCCTTACAGCATGAGGAAGATATCCATAGGGAACGATGAGAGGAGAGTTTCAGATGGATGCTCTTGTTATTTATAAAACAATGCATTAAAATGTAAACCCCTGAACTCCCCTGGGTGCGGAGATGATAGGAAAATTATATTTTTTTCCTCAACTGGTCATAGAAGAAAGAAGTCACTCATATAGGAACCAAGAAAATTAGTGCCATGGCTATGATATCTGAGTCACTACACTCTCCCCTAGTTAACTTATCTCAGTGAAATTCCACTATACTTGTTATTTCACTTTCATATGGCAATATAATCTTCAGGTACCAACATGTTTCCTTAAAGGTGGTTGGATAGGGCCACCACGTATTTCTGGGTACTTAGTATCTACAGCATTCATAGGATGCTAGCAACTTAACATCTATTATAACAGCCCAAAGTGGACTGATTACTGAACTAGTTCATTAGTTTGTGATTAGAAACATGAGCATCTCCTTTAAAAAAATCTCCAAGCAGGTTTATTTAAAGCCCACTGCCACCTTCCAGTTTGCCTCACCCCAAGAGACTGGGGACAGGCACTTCTTTTCCCAAACACCCAACAGCTGGATTGTTTATTTACTTATTTGTTTTATTTTCAAGATCTCACTCTGTCACCCAGGTTGGGGCACAGTGGTGAGATCATAGTTCACTGCAGCCTTGAACTCCTGGACTCAAGTGATCCTCCCCCTCATCCTCTCTAGTGGCTAGGACTATGCAGGAAAGCAACACCATTCTCAGCTGTTTTTGTTTTTTATTTTTTGAGGGGATCAGGGTTTTGCTATCTTGTTCAGACTGATCTCGAATTCCTGGTCTCAAGGATCCTCCTTTTCAGCCTCCCAAAGTGTGAGCCACCATGCCTGGCTTGACTATATTGCTTCTCAATATAAAACGATAACACAGATACATTAAACATGCATATTTGGATGCGTCATTCACTCTTTCATTCCTTATCCCTCCCCACACTCCACACTTCAAACCCCAGCCTGCCTCAGCAATTGCCACAAGATAGAGCCAAAGGCACTTCATCCTTAACGTGTATGTGGCTGCTTGCCCGTCTTTTTTGGTGTTTTTCCCCTAGTGCTTTAGTAGGAGGAATTCACTTGAATGCTGCTCTTCCCTCACTTTCTGCTCCCATAGCCACCTTCTTTCAGGGAGGTTGCCTGCTAGTTGCTGAGGCAACAGTGCTGCATGAACAGATTGGTGTTTGAGGTAGGCATCACACATTCATTCATTAAACATGTAAGGTTCTGGTATGTGCTGGGAATCCAATAATGGACTCAAAGGACCAGGAGATTTGGCTCTGGTCTTGAGAACATTAGTCTGTCAAGGGACCTTGGGCATAATAAGGAATAGGAGTGCCAAGACCCAAAGACCCTTTCCAAGCTTAAAAGAAGAGGTGGTAGAAACATGAGAAAGGAAGGCAAAGGGGGGGAAAAGGGATACCACTTCCGGCTATAAGTTAACAGACCTTAAATTCCATTCCAGCACAGCCCTTTAGGTCAGATTTACTGCCTGAGAGATGCTAGTGTTTGTGGCGGGGGAGAAAGCTCTATGAGAGACCTTGGACCCATCCTAGCCCCTCCCTCCAAGAGACAACTGCCCCAAAGCAGGCTGCCACACATGCCTTGGCCTCTCAACTATTTTGTGCACTTCTTATAGCATCTAAGAACCTTGTCACACTACCATATCATCACCACCTATTCAGCAACCCTGTTGCACAACCTAAAAGATGTCATGCTGCAGCCTAGCCCCTGCAATATAGATATGTGTAACTGGGCAATCCCCCCACAAATGTGTAAGCTCTGTGAGGTCAGCAGACTTCTCTGAGAGGGGGTGGAGAGGATGAATTTCTAAGTGTCATTTGAGACTGTGTGGTCAGGCACTCATGTACCCATACCCTGGGATGAACTGGGATTCTTTAGTGCACTCCAGTCTGGGGACAGAGGGAAGAAGACACTTCCATTACACAAGTATTGTAAATAATGTTTCAACAGAGGCATAGACAATGTGCTAGCACAGCTGAGGAAGGTTTCTGCACCACCGTACTCCTAAGAGGTTAGACCACAGCTCTTGGTTATATCTACATGGGCCACAGTGGGTCAGCTTGTGAAGAAGACTGTTAGCACTAGGGGCTGACCTACCATCTTGATATAAACATCGTTTCCTATAACCATGGACACAGTTTTCTTCCCACTTCATGGATATTTAAATTTCTAGTGAATTCTATGCTTCATAAGAGTCATTGCTGGATTCCCAAGCATAGTGAAAAATAATAGGAAAGAGTTGGGAGCAGGGGGATGAGGCAGAAAAGCATAGAGAAAGAGCACAGTGACTCTGGAGTCATGTAAACGTGGCAAGGAATGCTGGTCTCACCACTGACTACGTATGAGACATTGGACAAGCTTTTTAAGCATTCCAAACCTCAGTTTTAAAATCTGTAAAATGAGAGGAAACTACTTACCATCACTAAGTTGTTTTCTCCTAAGTTCCTCAAAATGTGCCAGATTGGTATTTGATTTCTTTGCCTAGTTGAAATAGCTTATTCTGCTTTTTGGGGTTGCTCACAATTTTAGCTCTGAGAAGGGTAATAGCACTTTATCATGTTAATTTTGCCTGGATTGTTTTGATGTATGAATTTTAGAAACAAAACAAACCATAAAAATATGCTTTATACACCAATCACGATAAGAATACTTTGTTAAGTAAACAATTGTTTGCCTATTCACAACCAGTCACCTTTGTCAAGTCTGGGAAATGGATGTCTCTCTCATCTCCCACATTCAAATTCTTGACATCCCTGTTTCCTTGGCTCTTGGCTCTTATGATCTCTTAGTATTCATCTTTCCACTCCCACAGAAAACTATTTTTACCCTCCTGCTAATGATCTTACTTTCCTAAGAAGCAAGCAGATCTTATCATTTATCTAATGATGCCTTCTTGTTTTTATTGTTTATTTTTTTTTTCCTCTGATTTTTTATTTTAAATATATGGGGTACAGTTCAGGGTTAGGCACATAAGTCGTCATCATACAGGTAAAGTGTGGGTACCCTTATTGATGTTATGTGCCTCCCCCCCTCCCCAGGTAGTGTCTCACTACTGCCAATCCCTTTCTTATAGTATTCTTTGGACTTATTTCCCCAGATAGACAATGGATGGGCATGCAAAGCCTTTAATTGATTTAGACTTTTTTCAATGCCATCCTCCATACTTTCCACCATGGACTGTGTGTTTTTTAAAAAATAATTTTTTTTTTTTTAAAATCAATATTTTTTTTTTTAAAAATTGTGGGGTACAGTTAAGGGTTAGGTATACAAATATGCATCATTCAGGCACCCTTGTTAATAAGGGGTGTCTCCCCATCCCCAGATTTTGACTAAGGTTAATCCCACCTCCCTTCCCCTCCCTCCCCCCCCACCATATTTTCCCTTTTAAAAAAAAATTGTTGGCTGGCCTCAGTGGCTCCGCCTGTAATCCCAGCGCTTTGGAAGTGGATTGCCTGAACCTGTGGGATCGAGACCAGCCTGGACAACTTGGCAAGACCTCATCTATACAATAATTTTTTTAAAAATTAGCCGGATATGGTAGCATGCATTTGTAGTTCTGGCTACTTGGAAAGCCAGAGCCCAGCAGGTTGATGCTCGAGTGGCCATGAGTGGGCCACTGCACTCCAGCCTGGGCGACAGAGTGAGATTTCAACTAAAAAAAATGTTATATTAGATTCAAGGTAGTACACACGAAGGTTTTTTACTTAGGTATTGCATGGTTGTGTGCTTCCCTTTTAATAATTTAAATGTTTTTTTCTTAGCAGCAGATTATTTCTTCAAAGGAAATCCAGTTTAAAGCTTGATGTGGAAAATGGTGAAAACTGGGCTGCTCTGGCTGAGCTCCAGGTTGGAGGGCTGGAACCCAACATATGTTTTCCATTCCTCCCACCTCATCCTTTCTTCTGCAGCAAGAGATTCTATGTGGTATAATTTTTAAGACACCAAGTATGGATTTGCTGAACTTGTGGCCTTTTACTGAACAGTCCTGCTCTCTCATGCCTCACCCAAAAATCTCCTTCTCTTCTTTATTTCTCATATCATCTGTGGGAAAATTTTTCCCCTCATCCTTTAGTATTCAGTGCAAGCATTCCCCCCAGAGCAAAACCTGTGCTATCTACCCAGGCTAAATCAGGGGTCTCTCTTTTTCTTCTTTTCTTTTCCTTTTTTCTTTTTTTCTTTTTTTTTTGAATTGAGATTTTCACTGTATTAGAGGGCTGGATGGAGGGCAGTGGCATGATCACAGCTCACCACAGCTTCCACCTTTTGGGTGTTTCCCTTCTGCCTCAGCCTCCTGAGTGTCTGGAACCGCAGGATGTGCCACCACTTCCAGCTTTTTTTTTTTAATTTTGTAGAGATGAGGTCTTGCTATGTTGCCCAGGCTGGTCTCAAACTCTCGGGCACATGCAATCCTCTTGCCTTGGCCTTTCAAAGCCAAGAGTTAGAGGTGTGAGCCATCATGACCAGTCAAAATCATAGGGTCTCTTTAGTGTAATTGTTTGGGAATATATTTTTATTTATCCCATAATCTGAACTGCTGGAAGCCCAAAAATATATATATTTTCTATTTCTTTGTGTCTGGACCATAGTGTGTTCATCATATATATGTGGGGAGCTAATAAAACACAATTCATAAACTTCCTAATTATTTTTCTTCTCAAAAAAACATTAGACACTGAGGATGCCTGCGCATACTCAGACATCTATTTTTTTAGAAATGTATGTATGCCCACTTTATATCCACAAATACATATTGAACTTGCTGAAATTGTGTTTGTGCATAAATATTTGGGCAGCATAATCACTTTTCAAGGCATGCAATCTTCATATCATTTATTTTATCTTTATATTCACCATGTTCAGTAAAAATCTTGCCTCCTGAAGCTAAATGTATTATTCCTCTTCTATGTTTAGTTCACCCTTTGTTCCCATGCAGTTAATGCTTAAAGATTTGCAGGATCATAATGACTACTTGATACAAGCTGAACTATCAGAAGAACTCTCACTGTAAGTTGGGCAAATGTAAAAGAATGACTCTAAAAGCCACCAGTGACTCAGGGAACTGAATGCGGTGGAATACACCTTGGATCCTGGGGCTGCAATACCTGGATTATAGACCTGATACAAAAGAGACTTCATAATTGCAGATTTTGCTCATTAAGCTAAAGGGCTTAAGGTGAACTCATGGCAGAAACTCATTAAAGACTAATAATAAAGAAAGAAGCTCTCATATTGATATTTAAAAATAAATGGGACTTCCAGCAAGATGGCAACGGGGCAACCTGGTCTGTGAAACCCTCTGCAAAGGAGAACTGCAGTGGGTCTCTGGCTTCCCCCCAGGGGCTGCAGACCCCAAAATTGCAGCCTGCTCTTCATAGGGAGCTCGGCCGTTTTCACCGCTGGGACATCGCAGCGGACTGGACAGCCACTGCAGTGAAGACTCTGCCGCCACAGTGGTCGCTGCTGCAGCCACCACAGCCACAGCTGCCGCAGCCACCGCTGGTAGCACATCACACTACCCGGGCCGGAGGCAATCCACAACTTCAGTACTTGAAGCTCCTTCAGGAAGATCTGCTGGGATCCCTGCCACCTCTCCCGCAACCAGACATCCTGCCCGCCGTGAGTCCACTGCCTGTGCCCTGAGGCAGGCATCCAGCTCCAGTCTCTGTCCGGCCCCACCCGCTCTGGGGCGAGCAGCTGAAAATAGCACCACCTGCTGGCGATTCAAGGTAACAACACCGAAACGGGAGAAACAAGCTTGAAAAAGACATAGGCCAGAGTGGTGAATGGAGGGTGATCTGAACTGTCCTTCCCAGCAGACCAGGGGCAATGACCCTAACTGCAAACTAATTTACCTGCTTGAAAGGAAAGCTAGAAATTAGAACTGAAAGGACATTAGACTTAAACGAAAGGTCTCAGAGTGTGCTTCATTGATTCTGTTAGTTTAATAAACTGAATTCTATTCCTACTGTATTGTTCCTATTGTTTTCCTCTTCCTTTTCTTCTCTTTTCTTCTCTCTGTAAACCATATCTTTGTATAGAGGAACAGCACACCAATAAGGTGGTTGTTAGCTTGTATGTTAGCATCACTATATGTTTTATCTTTTTTTTTATTTTGGGAATTGGTTGGTCAGTAGCTGTGGTCTATTGTTTTTATCTGTTTCAGTATAGGTCTCTCTCTCCATTTGTTGGCACAAGTTTGTTTCCCCCGTTACTCCTCTATCTCTCCACCCCTCCTTCAACCCACTGTCTGCTCCATTCTCTTCCCTCTTGCTAACCACATTTTATTTCAGGGAGTAAACCTACAGCCCCACTGCACAGAGACATTCCAAGGCAGTGGGAAGTGGGTTCCAGATTATCCGCACACCTGTCAGCGAATATCAGGACCTGCACATAGATTTTGAATCACAACTTCCCCTTAAGTAAATCTCAAAACTGCAAAAAGGACCACCCTCAACCTACAGTGCAACTCCAGAATTGAACAAAGTAAGAGGGCATACATGAAGAATAGGAGATTGAACAAACAGAAGTAAAACCAATCCCTTTACCCCTGAATAACAGAAATAAAGAAGACGGTGACATGGAGGGAAGGGAAAAGTACGGAGGGGGAAAAACCAAACAAATGAAGAAAAACTAAAAGAAGAATATAGGTCTCACAGATCCCTGGGAGATCAGACACTGAGAAAACAGATTCTGGAAGACAAACATTGAAGAGCCCCCCAGAATGACTGGTCATATGCAACAAACGAAGACATCAAGGCATTAATGGAGAGAATTTTAAAAATTGAGGCGAGACAAGAGGAAAATAGGAAGGAGCTGATGTCAGAAATAACAGCAGTAAAGAATACTGTGATGGAAATGAATAACAGACTAATAAGCATGGAAAGTAGAATTAGCCAAGCAGAAGAAAGAATCTCAGAGCTTGAGACCAAAACACAGAACTAACCCAAACCGTCAAAAGCATAGAAAAGAAGCTGAAAAAAACAGAACAAAACCTGCAAAAGATGAATGATCACTTCAAGAGAGAAAACCTAAGAGTAATTGGGCTTCCTGAGGCAGAGAGAGAAACAGAAGCCACACTGGAACAAACATTTCATGAAATCCTTCAAGAAAACTTCCCTCATCTCATCAAGGATGAAATAATTCAAACACAAGAGATTCAGAGAACCACCCCAAGACAAAAAATGAGAAGACCAACTCCCAGACATATAATAATTCACCTAAGCAAAGTAGCTATAAAAGAAAAAATCCGAAAGGCAGCAAGAGAAAAAGGCCAGACTACCTACCAGGGAAGACCAATTAGAATAGCAGCAGATTTATCCACAGAAACCCTTCAGGCTAGGAGAGCCTGGAGCCCTATCTTCAAAGTTCTAAAAGATAAGCACTTTCAACCAAGAATAACCTACCCAACACTTTCAACCAAGAATAACCTACCCAGCCAATTCTCCGCATTAGTGAGGTAGAATTGAAATCTTTTCCAGATATTCAATCCCTAAGAACCTATGCTGCCACCAGACCACCTCTACAAGAAACACTTAAGAAAGTAATGAACACAGAAGAAAAAGAAAAAAAAACAACAACATTCTTCACAAGAGTACAGGCAAAAGATTTAAAAAAACACATGAACCGACTCCAAAACCCAAAGAAAGACAACAAACAAACAGGAACAACTCTGTAAAAACCTTATGACAGGGATCAACTCTTGCATTTCAATTATTAGTCTAAATGTGAATGGACTAAATGCACCACTGAAAAGACATAGAATGGCAAAATGATTAAAATAACATCAGGCAACAATCTATTGTCTTCAAGAGACTCACCTCACTAGAATGGACACCCACAGATTCAAAGTAAGAGGATGGGAAACAAACTTTCAGGTGAAGGAATACAAAAGAAAGGAGGAATAGCGATCTTAATTTCAGACAAAATACCCTTCAAGCTACTAAAAATCAAAAAAGATACAGAAGGCCAATACATAATGATAAAAGGCTCAATCCATCAGCAAGAAATATCTATCCTAAACATATATGCACCCCAAAATAGGTGCGCCAACTTTCATAAAGCAACTTCTAGGAAAACTAAAGAAAGATATTGACTCTAACACCATCATAACTGGGAACTTTAATACCCCACTCACAACCCTAGACAGATCATCATGACAAAAAATCGGCAAGGAGATCCGGAACCTCAATGTGACTTTGGAACAAATGGACTTAATTGATACCTACAGAACACTCCATCCAAAGACCACAGAATATACAGTCTACTCATCACCACATGGAATGTATTCTAAGATCGACCACGTAATTGGCCATAAATCAAGCATAAGCAAATTTAAAAGGACCGAAATTCTACCATGCACCTTCTCAGACCACAGTGGAATAAAAATAAACATTGACACCAACAAAGTCCCCCCAAAACCCACAAAGACATGGACACTCAACAGCATGGTGCTAAACAACTCCTGGGTCAATGATGAAATCAAAACAGAGATCAAAAGATACCTGGAAACAAATGAAAAGGAAGAAACATCTTACCAAAACCTCTGGGATGCCTTGAAAGCTGTAGTAAGAGGGGAATTTATATCCCTACAAACACACATGTAGAAAATGGAAGGAACACAAATTAACAACCTAACAAGCCACCTAAAGAAGCTGGAAAAGCAAGACCACAAAAACCCTAATTTCAGCAGAAGAATCCAGATCAACAAAATAAAAGCCCAAATCCAGGACATAGAAGACAAAAAGATAATACAAAAAATCAATGAAACAAAAAGCTGGTTCTTTGAAAGGATAAACAAGATCAATGGTCCCCTAGCTAGACTGACAAAGAAAAAAATGAGAAAAAAATCAAATAAGCACAATCAAAAACACAAAAGATGAATTCACATCTGACCCTGAAGAAATACAAAAGATCATTAAAGACTACTACGTACACTTGTATGGAAAAAAACTTGAAAACCTTAAGGAAATGGAGGATTTTCTGACATCACACAATCTACCTAGATTGGAACAAGAAGAAATTGAGACCCTAAATAGACCAATAACAATCAAGGAAATTGACTACATAATAAGAAAACTTCCTACAAAAAAAAGCCCTGGTCCAGATGGCTTTCCAGCAGAATTCTACAAGACATTTAAAGAGGAGCTGATACCAATCCTACTGAAGGTATTCCAGGCGATTGAAAAAGATGGTACTCTCCCCAAATCATTTTACGAAGCCAACATCACATTGATACCCAAGCCAGGTAAAGATTCAACAAAGAAAGAGAACTACAGGCCAATATCTTTGATGAACATGGATGCTAAAATTCTCAACAAGAGCCTAGCAAACCGAATTCAGCAATACATCTCAAAAATCATCCACCATGACAATCTAGGCTTCATCCCTGGGATGCAAGGCTGGTTCAACATTCATAAAACCATAAATGTAATTAAATACATCAACAGATGTCAAAACAAAAACCACACGATTATATCATTAGATGCAGAAAAAGCTTTTTATAAAATCCGGCACCCCTTCTTGATAAAAACCCTTGAATATCTAGCATACGAGGAACATACCTCAAAATAGTAAAAGCCATCTACGAGAAAACAACAGCCAGCATACTCCTAAATGGACAAAAATTGGAACCATTTCCCCTGAAAACTGGAACAAGACAAGGATGCCCACTCTCACCCCTCCTGTTCAACATAGTATTGGAAGTCCTGGCTGGAGCAATCAGAGAAGAGGAGGCAATCAGGGGTATCCAAATAGGAAAAGAGGAAGTCAAGTTAACTCTCTTGCAGATGATATGATTGTGTACCTTGAAAACCCAAGAGAATCTGTCAAAAACCTCCTTACACTGATAAAGGCCTTTGGCACAGTCTCAGGATACAAAATAAATGTACAAAAGACAATCACATTTCTCTACACCAATAATAAACAAACAGAAACCCAAATAAAAAACAAAATTCCATTCACAATAGCCACAAAAAAATGAAATACCTTGGCATCTTCCTAACCAGAGATGCGAAAGACCTTTACAATGAAAAATACAAAACACTGCTCAAAGAAATCAAAGATGACATAAACTAGTGGAAAAATATCCCATGCTCATGGATTGGAAGAATCAACATTGTGAAGATGTCCATCTTACCTCAGGCAATCTACAAATTCAATGCAATACCCATCAAATTACCAGCAACATTCTTCTCAGACCTATAAAAGACAACACAGGAATTGATATGGAAACACAAATGTCCAAGAATTGCCAGAACAATCCTCAGCAAAAAAAACAAAGCAGGTGGTATTGCATTACCAGACTTCAAACTTTACTATAAAGCTACAATCATCAAAACAGCTTGGGATTGGTACAGGAACAGGCATATAGACCAATGGAATAGAATTGAGATTCCAAAAGCAAAACCTCAATTTCTCAACCAACTCATCTTCAGCGAAGCCTCCACCACCTACCACTGGGGAGAGTAGAACCTATTCAGTAAATGGTGCTGGAAAAATGGCTGACAACACGCAGAAGATTGAAACAGGACCCCTATCTACGCCCATGCACAAAGGTTAACTCCAAATGGATCAGAGACCTAAATGTAAAACCTCAAACCATAAGAATCTTAGTAAATGAAGGAAATACCCTCATGGACATCGGAACTGGCATCCAATTCCTAAACAAAACCCAAAACCCACAGGTCATAAGAGAGAAGATAGACAAGTGGGACCTTATTAAACTGACAAGCTTCTGCAAGGCCAAAGAAACCATCAAGAGAGCAGGGAGACAGCCTACAGACTGGGAAAAAATATTCGTCAACACCAGGTCTGAAAATGGCTTAACATCCTGGATCTACAAGGAACTAAAACGTGCTGAAAAGAAAAAAACAAACAACCCCATATCAAATGGGCAAAAGATATGAGCAGACACCTCACAAGGGAAGACATCCGAGCAGCCAACAGACACATGAAGAAATGTTCAACCACACTAATCATCAGGGAGATGCAAATCAAAACCACACTGAGATACCACCTAACGCCAGTCAGAATGGCAATTATCAACAACTCAAAAAATAACAGTTGCTGGAGAGGGTGTGGCGAAAAGGGAACACTTCTACACTGTTGGTGGGAGTGCAAACTAGTGCAACCTCTGTGGAAAGCAGTGTGGCGATTCTTAAAAGCTCTAAATATCAACCTCCCATATGACCCCGCAATCCCCCTACTGGGAATATACCCTGAAGAACTCAAATCACTCTATCAAAAAGATACCTGCACACGTATGTTTATCACAGCATTGTTCACAATAGCAAGAACTCGGAAACAACCATGCTGGCCATCAAAAGAGGACTGAATTAAAAAAATATGGTATATATACATGATGGAATACTACACAGCCATAAAAAAGAACAAAATTATGAATTTCACAGCAACCTGGATGGAACTAGTCTATAATACTGAGTGACCTCTCATAGAAACAAAGATCCGACTATCACATGTTCTCACTCATATAATGGACCTTGAAAATCCAATGTAATACTATAAGAAAATGACGTACGGTACTGGGAAACTGTGGAGGGAGAGGGGGATGGGATTAACAGTAGCAAATATCTGTCTGGAAAGGGGAAACACCTCTTATCAACAGGGTGCCTGAATGAAATGTAATTGTACACCTAACCCTTAACTGTACCCCACAAAACCATAATAAAAAATATTGATTTAGCGGGCTCGGTGGCTCAGCCTGTAATCCCGCGCCTTTGGGAGGCTGAGGTGAGTGGACTGCCTGAGCCCGCGGGTTCGAGACCTGCCTGGGCAGCGAGACCTCATCTCTACAATAAATCAAAAAATCAGCCGGGCGTGGTAGCACATGTCTGTAATTCCAGCTACTCGGAGGGCTGAGGCGGAAGGATCGCGGAGCCCAGCAGGTCGAGGCTGCGGTGGCTGGAAGCAGCCACTGCACTCCAGTCTGGGTGACAGAGTGAGACTCCAACGCAAAAAATATATATATATATTGATTTAATAAATAAATAAATAAATAAAAATAAATGATGGGTTTATTTCCTTTGTCTTGACCATGATGCAACCCTGCATCAGTTGGTGGACGTTTTTCCCCCATGTCTTCTGTTAGTACCAAATGAAAATAATTCCAGAACAACATCTTATTCGTGTTACTTGAAAATAAAAGTCAGCCGGGCTCAGTGGCTCAACCTGTAATCCTGCACTTGGGGAGGATGAGGTGAGTGAATTGCCTGAGCCCGTGGGTTCGAGACCTGCCTGGGCAACTTGGTGAGACCTCATCTCTACAATAAATCAAAAATGAGCCAGGCGTGGTAGCGCGTGCCTGTAGTTCCAGCTCCTTGGAAGGCTGAGGCGGAAGGATCGCCGGAGCCCAGCAGGTTGAGGCTGCGGTGGCCGGGAGTGGCCACTGCACTCCAGTCTGGGCGACCGAGTGAGACTCCAACTCAAAAAAAAAGAAAAGAAAAGAAAAGAAAAATCATTAACACTCTCTCAGAAGCAACTTTACACCCTCCTATTAATTTTTATAAACAATAAATTAAATTAAATTAGGAATTCTATGTGAGGCATTTTCTTTTTTCCATAAGACCCTGCACGCATTGAATGAAAGCTATTTCATGAAGGTTGGTTTGATGCAACCAAGTTGTCACAAGGTTTATGTGCCTGCCATGTACTATGCTCTGTGCTTTGTATGAAAGGGAACCCCCCCAAAACAGAATTTATTAAAAATGTGTATTTATTCTCACATGTTTAAACTTTAGTCACCTTCAAAGTACTCTCTGTTTGATACAATACACCTATTGAGACACCTTTTCCATTGTTCAAATCAGTTTTTGAACTCCTCAATTTTGTTGCCTGTTAGTGTTTTTTGTTTCACCTCTTCCACATCATCAAAGCATTTCCCTTTAAGGACTTTTTTCTTCTGGGGAAACAAACAAAACAAGATCAGGTGAACAGGGAGGTTGGGGCATGGGAATGCTGTTTTAGGTCAAAAACTGCTGAACACAACATGGTGTGGGAAGAGCCAGTCACCTGTTTGCCACAACTTGGGATTTTTTTTCCACAAATTATGATGCAACCTTCTCAAAACGTCCATGTGAAAAAACTTCGGTTAACCATGTGATCCGGAGAAACAAATTTCCAAGTGCACCACAAGGAACCTGCCCTCCAAAAATATGATTCCAGTGTTTTGGGGGTTCCATCTCATATATTTAAAGTGTATCCTTCTCAGTATTGGCAGTGTGCTAGAGATGAAAGTGTATAATGTATCATTTATGATATTTAAATGTCAAACACTCCTTCATCCAGCTGGAGAGTTCAGCTATATATAACTGCTCCCATTAAATCTGTCTTATCTGCGACTCAGTTGGAAATGTCAATTAAAGAGGCAATCTAATCTCATTAGAAAAGCTCAGTGATGATGCTGTGATATTCACATTTATCTGTCAAATTGTGTGTCTTCTCACATTTTGATGTTTTAATTAAACCTTGATGTGCCTTGGCATAATTTTTTTTCTGTTAGAGATAATCCTCTCAAACAAACTTCTTTTTATTGTATGTTTATTATGACATTGTAAGAACGTGGATACTAGCACATATTAGTTCATTATTGGTTTAATACATGTATTATTTATTTATTGTTGCCACTTCACCTCAGGCAAGTCATAGCCAAAGCACTGTGCAAACAGGGTTGGTAGCATCAGTCCTATTAGCTTTGGTTTATTTGACTAAATCATTGCATTGTTGTAAAATCACCAGCAATACATCATATATTTAGTTTATATTAGTGTTATAGTACTTGCTTGCATTTTTCTGTAGGAGGTAAAAACTTCAATGAAAACAAAAACTAAACAAATTGATCACAACAGAATAGAACATGGTTACTTCTATCTTCAATTTATAAAATTCTGTGATAAGAAAGTTACAAAGCACAAAGTTAGAATCTGAAAATGATTGAAATGGGAGTACATGGATTTGGCAGGTAGTGTTTGTTGTTAACAGAATTAGGCATTGCTGCCAAATTACTCTGTATACCTCTCTAATTGAAATGATCTTAACATCCAGGGAAATCTGAAAGGCTAAGAGCTAAGTCACTTTGTACAAAGTCCTTCAATACTTACTTTTCTAGAAATAGTGAAGCAGTTATCATTTGGGAGAAAAAAGCTTTGGATGGCCAAGATAAACACCATTTTCACATATACATGCATTGCCCCAATAATGAATCTAGTTTGCTCTGAATAGAAATGGACAATATTTTTTATCATACATTACTTCTGGGAATCTTGGTAAAATAACTTTCTTTTCTCTTAATCTCTCTTTTATACTTTATCTTTTTTTTCAAATGTACCTTTTCACTGGTTTTTCTACGTGGATGCTCTAAAAGTTTGTCTGTTTTAGGTTACCTTTCTGTATCCAGAGGCACCATATTCTAGGGCAATGAGGGATGTCTAATTTTTGAACTGCTTCAAATAGCTATCTCAACACTGGCATTAGTATTTGGCATCACCCAACATTTTGAAATTAAGTCTTCACTTGTAGGCAGAAATATAAACAGAATCAGGGCTGGGAACTTGGATGTATAATTTTAGAGGCTTCTCCAAAATTCAAGCCTGAACAAACTTCTCAGTCTGCACGTACTGGTAAGGGGTGAGAGGAGGGCCAGTTGATCTAGAAATAGATTCCATTGCAGAGGTAGCCTGTTGCTTGATAGAGGACCAAACTTTGAATGACTCCTGAGTCTGAAGTCTTCTCATTGTATTGTTATCCTTGAGCTTAATATCCTTTCACACTCTTGATACCTGAACTGACAGCCCTAACCTGTCATCACTGGGTGGTGCAGCTCCATGACATGAAATGTACAGCTGATTGCAATGCACTTCATAGTGGCATATGACAGTAAGGATGCTAGCAGAAAACCCATCCAAGAAAGATGATATTAGATGCATTTAAAAGCTGCTTCCTAGGAGAGTGGCAATAGACAAAATGTTCTGTGTGTGTGTGTGTGTGTGTGTGTGTGTGTGTGTGTGTGTGTGTGTGTAATGCATAAATAATGCATAGAATATGCATGTGTGTGTATATATACACACACACGACACAAGTATATCTGTACAGCATTGATTATTTTGTTCTTTGGATTGCAGTGAAGACATGGTGAAAAAAATGATCAATGCATAAAATGAGTATTCAGCACACAGCATACAGAAGTGACCTGTTTGGCAGAGACTGGTTCTCTTAATCTGACAGTCTTCTATTTTTAATAGATAAGTATCATTTAACTATTATTCTCTCTGCCATGATTCCAAAACAAACCAATGAAAAGTGATAATGCATGTTAAACCAATCTTTTTGGCATTAAATAGACCAGATATTGATTGTTTTGCTTAAGTCAAAAGGATAGTTTATTTCTCTTATTACCTCATTTTGTTGTTGATTTTTCTGTCACAGAAAAAATAGAAATAGGACTACTGATTGATTGTGGAAAAAGTATTAACTCTTAAATATTTGACATAGATACATCAAAGATCAAAATTCACATTGTATTTTGTAGCCTTATTCAGATTTATATCATAAACACATATTTATGTTTCTGATCAGTCATTTATGTGATGAGTTTTATACCACCAGTAGGTGGAATTTGTGTGAGATACTATACAGAGAATAAATGTGACATTAATTCACTAATTCAGTTATACCTATATATTGAGCATTAACATCTGCTGTGTCATGAGTTGGGATGTTCTATTCTATAGGGGTGTGATGTATGTGTTTAATATCCACCCACGTGACAGTGGGCCTCTTTCATGAGGGGAACAAATGGGAAAAGAAGTAGAACTATACCTCAGATAGACAAAATATCATCTGTTAAACACAGCAACTGCATTTCACTCCTGTTTTACCTCATTTACCCACAATCATTTCCCAAAACTTCTGAAGAGCTGATAAATGTTATCCACATTCATATCATGTTCTTAGACTACCTGACAAATCATAAAGGCCAGAGAGTAATTCAGAGAATGACATGTTCAAAATGCATTTTAGGTGCTCATTTAATGACAGTGACAGACAAAATCACAGGTATATAGCTTTGGGGTTATCTTTCAAAACTGAAAATAATTTCATTTTTGGAGTGTACAACTTTACTCACCTAAGTTATTACTTTCCCACTGGAAATGTAGCCCATCATTAAATTTTCATACAAGGAGGAAGGTGTTTGCCTACAATTACACACAACTCATCATCACACTTTCTCATTACCCTGCATGTCTCCTCCAATTTGGGGCCTTATTTTCCTTAGAAACACAGCTTGAAAAGCTTCTTTTTTGCCTATTTATTCAAGCAAATGATGGCCTTTCAAGCCAAGAAAATAACTGTCACAAGTGAAAAGATATTTTTATTGATGTCAAGACCAAATTGTGGTTTATTCCACAGCAATGTGTTTATCCTCCCTTAAAAATTATAGTTTATCACCTGTGTAAACAGTGCTGAAATGGTGCTCAGTACAGCCCAGAGGCCAAAGCAATCTAAAAAATATCTTGAGTAATTGTTGTTTCTATTGAATGCAACCTATTCAGTGGTTTCAATATTCTATCTTGTGTTGGCTAAGCATGTCTGAAAAGTTTTGATCACCATTTTTTATTATTGTTGTTTGATTTTAGTACATCTAATAATATTTCTTCTCCTAAGACAGGGCCTTTACAAGATAACCCCTCTTATGAACTTAAGAAGTTCATAATCTGGGCAGCAAAATATCAAAGTAGAAAGGTTTAACTAATAAAGCATGTGTTCCTAAGGTCAAGAAGAGTTAAAATGTCATTTTTGTATCAGGTCTCTAATGGTAGTCCCTGTAACATTGTAGCTGTGGAGTTCATTTCCCCAGCTGAGTCTTCTAAGGAGACTTAGAAGATAACACTAACATAACACTGGAGGTGAAGGATGGGATTCATAGCCTTCATGTGACAGATACATTTCATGGCATATCTATTGTCTATTGTTACTTTTCATACTATTCTCCATTGTGGAAACTAACGCATGTGAAAATCAGATTTATTACTATGTAGCCTTTTGTTGGGAGCCGGCCATGAAGGCCCACTGAGCATTAGGGATCAGGAAAGGCCATTGACCCTGAGACCACTAGGATGTGTTTGGGAGCTGTTGACCCCATTCCCTTCCTCCTTTTCTACTTGGCACTGCAACCAGAAAAGGCTCCTGCTGGCTCTAGCAAAAAACTCTGAGACCAGCTAAACTTGGGAGTCGATTGTTTCCATTTTCCATGGTTTGCAGTTTTTGCCTTTAAATAATTTAAGTGCAACTTTGAGTCACATTGAGGAGCCTTAGTGCAGGTCACAGGTTCTCTTGATGTGATTTTAGAAATTTACAGGGATAGGTTTTTGGAAATAGTTTATATAGATTGAAGAAAATTTAGGTAACTATTTTATTGTAGTAGTGTGGTTAGTTTTGTTTGATTTAGGGGGGGCCTGTGAAGTTTGAATTAGGCCAGCTGGTGTTAGGAGAGTGTAACCATAGCAGCAATTGTTTTAATAGAAACTAGCTTGAATTAGCACAGAATAGTGGAAGTTAATAATTCATTATGGTGGTTTCGGGTTTAGCCATTGAGTGATGTTATTTCAAGATGATGTAGTTGTCATACATTTAAGGGCACATAAGAAACTGGTTTGGGGAATGTTAATCAAGCATAAGAAACAAAAAGACAATTTGTGGTTGTTCTTCCTCATGTATATAAAATCATTTGCTTGAGAGTGGGGGGTGTCCTTTGTGCACCTGAACCTGTTCATGTGAAAGGCACATGCTACATTTTGTGTTTTGTGATGGTGACTTTGCAAAATTTAAGGATAAAAGCCCACTATAATTTGCAATAAACGGCTTCTGCTCACTTTGTACAGTGGTCCAGTCCCTTTCTCTCTCCCCCCTAGTCATCTACTCCGTCTCACCTCCAGGAACCTCTGAACCTTGCAGGAGCAGGACTCCTGCAGCCTTTGGTATTTAATATTCACTGGAGATAAAAGTGCAATTTAATTTATGTATTCTTGCTTCTCTCTTTCCTCAGGCCCTCTTGTCTCTTTTTTTATTAAAGAAACACTGAGCAAATATTAAATATATTCTGGAAAAGCCAGACACTTTTAATTTTTTTATAAATATGGTGGTAAAATGTTCATTTTGTCAATATTTTCAGTATAATAAACATGCACAATATTCCTGTTAAAAATAATCTCTGCAGTGAGATAAATTTATACAAAATATTTCTGTTAAAAATAATCTCAGCAGTGAGATAAATTTATATTCCCCATCCCCAGTGAATAAATCATTTTATCTACTGAAAATGTATGTACTTCCAAAGACAGACTATTAAAAGTTTTTTATGGTGGAAACTTCTTGTTTGGGATAGATTTTCATGCTATAACACAGGGTGTGTTCATTTTTGTGTGTGATTTGGTCACAGTTGGCTGAAAGTCAATTACTTTGAATTTGGGCAACTTATGTTTGTTACACATCGAGGCAGGGTGAATTTAAAGAATGACTGCAATATGCAGAATGTCTCCAAACATGGTCACAGTTGAGCTCACTTTGGTATTTTAGATTTGTAGGAAATGAAGAGCAGAAATGATTACATATTTCCAACTCACATATCAGCCAATCTGTGAAAAAAACGAAGCACTTTCCATCTCTAAAATGATCTGGTAGTGTGCATGTCAATCTGAGAGACAGTACACACCACAGGCTGCATGTGTCTAAATATTATCACAGACAAGGGCAGGCATGGTGATTGGTGACATTAGGAACAGAGTAGTAAAAGTTTAGGAGGATTGTCAAGGATTAAGACACTCTGTCTTTCTAGGCTTCTAGATAGTAAATGAAGAAGAAAAACCCAGCGAGACACAATGACTGACATCATACAACTTCTTACTAAAAACTGGCTAAAACAATGCATGATTTTGCTAATAAATCTGTAAGAGGAATTGATTATCTCTGGCTCCAAATTTGTCAACCAATGAGCTGCAAACCTTCCCCTTGGTAGTACTAGGCGAGGGCAAGGGAGTGCAACTGAATGCTGTGCTTTTATGAATTTGCTTTATATTTCAAATGGATTTTGATATGTGTGATTTATGTGACTTTGTCGAGCTGGTGGCATGAAAAGGCAGGAGTACTTTAATCTGCACCTGAAGAATGGCTGATGAAGAATGCTTCCTTCCTTCTGTTTTTAATTGCTGCCTGTACCTTTGCAGGTGTTATGAAGGTGAGCGCTAAAGGAATAACAGAGAAAAGATGCTTACTTGATATAGAGGTTTATTCTGACCCCATCTGCTGTCAAATTCACAACCTCTAAATTTAAGAGTGTTTCCATTAATGAGTTTTTCTTGAACTTATGAATCTGAACTTCTCTCCTCTAAGATGATCAATTTAGCATGATTAAATATATTTATAATCTTCATTACATAAGCTGCCCATCACTATGCAAAAGGCCCACTTCATATCCCTGGCATACATCCTCATCCAACCACTGTGGTCAGTTTAGGGTTTATTCACCATGCTTTGCCAATCCTCTTATACCAAAGACCCTCCTTTTGAGCATCTTCTTCACTGTTATTTGTTTGAATCCTGTTTATGTTTCAAAATCCAGCTGAAATTCTATCCTCCTAGATGTCTTTCCTATCATCCCAGTCCAAAGAGGTAACATCTATGAAGTACCTATTATTTGGGCGCTACACTTGTTGCTTTGTATTTGGCTAGAGAGCCAGTGATGAGATGATGTAGTGAGGTAGATATTGAGCCACACTTCATAGTCTGATTGTATTCTGCTGTTCACCAGTTGTGTGACTTCAGGCAAGTTATTTAACTTTTCTAAGTCCTAGTTTTATCTTCTGTAAAATGCACATAATCAGAATACAACCTTCACAAGAAGTGTTCTGAGGCTTACATAAAATGGCATGTATAATAATAGTGAGTACAGTGTCCATACAGTGTTGCACCTAGCAAATTATTACCACTCCCAATTCTCATTAGGGTCCTGGAAGATAGGTATCACTAACCTCTGCAGCTAGTAAGTAGAGGGATTTGAATTTAAATTCAAATTTTGGAGACAATAAAGTCCAGGCTCTTCTCTGTTTTCTATCTCTTTCTCTCATCTAAACTGCTGAGATATTGATCTACTGCAAATTTAACATCTATGATAAACTATATTCTGGCATAGTATATCTAAATGCCCTATAACCTCAACTGTGTTACTAATGGAAGAAAAATGACAGGCACAAGTCCATGGCTTATACATAATAAGAGGGTCTCCAAAAACATGTTCATGGGTTGCTTAGTCAACAGGCTCATTAGTTGTGTTTTTTATTTTTTATTGTATTTTTTGTAAATTTTTTGTATTTGGTTGATTGACATATGGAAATAAGAACACTTAATTTACAAGCATTAAGGAAATACAATACAACTTTTGGTTCATTTTTAGAGATAAATATGAAAAAAGAGGGAGGCTGCTCCCTTGGCTGTTCTTTGTTTAGCATCCTGACGTTTGTCAATGTATGTTTGTGAAGAAATGTAATAACTTTAGACGATGATGGCCATAGGCACCTCCACTTTTATTAAACTACATATTTTCTGGTTTTGATTTTGTATGAACAGTGACAACTTAGCTATATCATGGACTGGTTGAAGAGTCACAATGAGGAGGTACCCATAGGAAAAACTGGCCCATTTTGAATCAGGCCTTAGGTGTCCTTTAAATGCTCATGTTTGAAATTGCAGTGAAGAAGAGCTGTGATAGATGCTAGGCAGAAATCAGCTCTTAAGAACTGAACGTTGCTAGATCATAGATTTGAAATATTAGATTCAGTTATCCTGTCTGTACAAGGGGGATTTATACCATCCCATCCTTAAAATACTAGGCTTAAAAGCATGAATGAATCTTTGAAGATAATAAAATAGAAACTTAAAAAAAATTATAAAAAAGGAAACAAAGAGCTGATGAACCCCAAACCTTAGGCAACTGTACAAGAATACCAGAACATTTGGTTTCATTAGTCAGGTTATAATTTGTAAACTATAAATATGTAGAAGACATAGTATGCTGTATATGATGTACTATTCAAAATGCAATCAAGTGTTTGTTTGATAGGTTGGTGTTTTGAGTTTTCATAACAAAAGCTCTTTTCCAGGCACTCTTCTGATTTGGTATTTGAAACCAGATAATGGGCTAGCTTATAAATACAGCACAGATTTCTCTTGTGTGTGCCCCAGGACCTGCATAGATCATATGAAATAAAATCATCTCCCGGACAAGGGGGGAATGAATGTTGAGGAAGTACTTTGGCTCTGGCATCTTATCATATTTACCTCCATTTGCCTGGACATAGATTACCCTTCAAGCACTGTCAAGGACTTCTGAAGTTGGGGAAATGCATTTCTTGATCACTTTTCAAAAGTACCCCAGTGTGGTGATCATTACTCTGCATGGAAACTACCTAGGGGTAGGGAAATAAGAAAATCCATTCTGAACACATGGAAAGGTCTGATCACTTGTGAAATGAATGCATATAGGAGATATGAGAAAGCAATCTGAACTTGACTTTTATTCCTCTTATTGTCACTGTTCAGCTACGATAGTTTAACATTTTTTTCCATCCCTAAGCTGGGAATCAGTCCCTACCTAATACATTATTACAGAGACAATATAAAAAGTTGCATATTTAGCACAGCCCTTGGCACACAGCAGGCCCCCAGTACTTTCCAATTCCCTTCCCGTCCCACAGAGAATGCATCACACTGGTACACTATCTCTGTGTCTATACAACAGCAAATGCTACATCAGAAAGTATTAAATCAAAACACATGACTAGTAGCCTTTAGTGGATCTGCTTCATTTCACATCTCAGCAAAATGTTTAATTCGAATTAATGTGTCCTGACATAAGGAGGGCATGTTTTCAGCCAAAATATCTAATTTGCTGCTGCCTCATGATTGATAAGTTGCCAGAGGGCCATGTGTAAATGATTGCTCTGGTGACAGGCTACTGAAGATAAGAGATTTAAACGGGAGTGGTAAATATTAGATGGTCGTCAGCTTCCATATGTCCCTACCCTCCCTCATTTGAACTCCATGATCTCTCTAAAGTGTTGACCAGTTGAAGGAACACCACTGTGTCTTTTCTTACCACTGGTAGACATATGTAGAGAATAGAAGGATGAAACAGTTGGAATTTAAATAAGGATTATAGTTTAGTTTTTTTGACTTTGCAAGATGGCAATATTGGCTTAGCATATTTTGAGAGTCTGCTAGATAGCTTAAACAATGCTGGTTGGTTTTTCTTTCCTTTAAACAATTTTTCTTTCCTTTCCTTTTCTGTTTTTGATTCTCTTCCTCTTTTTCCCTTCCTTTCCTTCTCTCATCCTATATCATTGGAACAACCTAGACCTTCATTCAGCAGGTACAAGATGTTAAAGATAAATAGCAAATTTGGTGGATGTGTAATCTAGAGAAATTGACTCTTAAATGAATACTTGCTGTTAAGTAATTCTTAATCTAGGAACGATTTCATCACATTTAACTCTTTCTCCAACTAATCACCATTAGGTATGTATTAATATTCTCACTGTACAGTAGAAAAAACAGTGGCAGAAGTTAAATAACACAAGTTCAAGGTCACACGACTTGCAAGTGATAGAAACAACATTCAAACTTGAGCCTAAGTTCAAATACAGTGCTTTGTACTTATACTCTAACTGCCAATACTATATCATGTTTATTATGACTAAGAGAAAGACTAATTCTTAGAATGTCGATGATTGATCATTCAGTAATTAGGTAAGACTGAAATTTTCAAATTTATTCAAACAACAAATATTTCCAGGAAAGAAATAATTTCTTCTTTTCTGCAGAGTTATGTTGCTTTGGGGGACATGCCTATTTCATCATGCAGACATCTCTCACTATTGGTGGGGGATTGGCTGTAGGATCTTCCTCAGACACTAAAATTTGTAGATACTCAAGTCTCTGATACATGTCCTGTCAAGTACTTTAAATCATCTTTAAATTACATATAATACCTAATGCAGTGTAAGTTCTATGTAAATAGTTGTTACACTGAGTTACTTAGGGGAAAATAACAAGAAAAATACATTAGAATAGATATATTTTAAAACATATTTTTTTATCTGTAGTTGGTTAAATCCACAGATGTGGAACCCACAGATACTGAAAACTGACTATATATTCAAGGACACTCACCACTATTGTATCCCTGAATCTGTTGGGACCTTTAATCACGGATTGCTTTCAGGGGGCTTGTGCAAATCCTGAAGATGAAAATAATTAAACTACATTAAGATTCCATACTGAATGAATCAGCAACATCTATTTTTATATGAATATTAATGTTTCATAGAATAGCAGATGTTCAATTTTTCATTTCTTTTCTTTTTCTGGATAGCTATTATTGATCAAATGTGTAAATAAAAATGTATATTTTTCCATTCACTTATTTACTAATTTTGGTCTCCTATTAATTAATTCTTTTGTGTTTTATTTAGCTTGTGTCTTGCATTCAGCATTAGGCAAATCCAATTGTTACTATCAAAAATTATTGTGTAGGAGAAAATATGTTGTTCTTTGGTGTATTTTCTAATGTGCCATTTGAGGGACATTTTACAGTCTATATTTTACTAAGGTCATGTTGTAAGTTTTGCTACAAAAGGCCGTTTTTGGCCAAATGCTGATCCCCATTTGAGAACTTAAGTTTTGTATTTAGGTACTGTACAATGTCCCCAAAGGTGAATGTCCATCTGCAATCCAAATTTGTACTTTAATTTTAGTTACCTAAAATGAAACTCACCCTTCTATTGCCTCACTTTTAGGTAAGTAAGGCTGCTTTCTCTACTATATAGGTGATGACTAAGAAATCTGATTGTTCTGTTTTGCCTGGGTTTTTTTTTTTGTTGTTGTTGTTTTTTTGAGTTGGAGTCTCACTCGGTCGCCCAGACTGGAGTGCAGTGGCCGCTCCCGGCCACCGCAGCCTCGCCTGCTGGGCTCCAGCGATCCTTCCCCCTCAGTCTTCCGAGTAGCCGGAATTACAGGCACGCGCTACCAAGCCCAGCTGATTTTTTGATTTATGGTAGAGATGAGGTCTCGCTGCCCAGGTGGGTCTTGAACCCGCGGGCTCAGGCAATCCACTCACCTCAGCCTCCCAAAGGCACGGGATTACAGGCTGAGCCACCGAGCCCGGCTTTTGCCTGTTTTTTTAAATAAAAAAAAAAATACATAGAAACTGATCCCAAGTTCAACACTGAATACACAACCACCTTTTCTAATGTCTAATAATATAACTTTGCTATGCCATTATTTTTTAACTTGGTCAGATTCTTTAGAGTGGCATTGGAGTTACTGTGTAATCCAGGTTGTTTCAGCTATTTATTCTCATGGTAAAAACGATGATTGCCTATAAGCAGAACTAAGGGGGAAATTAGGCAGAAATGATACGAGACCATTCTTCACGAAGGTTAAAATCAGAATGAAATGCTTTCATATTCACATCCACAATCTCTGAACATCTTTCATTTGGGAACTGGCTGTAGCCCTGTCACATAAACTTTTAAGATACATGGACTAAGATTTGACTCCTTAATTCACATTTACTTCTGTTCTCAGCTACCATATCTAACCTAAAGACCTAAACTTCTAAAGACAACTGAACTTGAGTTGTCATATCGTTCTCATATCTGCAGGTGGTTTTATCTTTTTTTTTCCCTGTCTATAATTTTAAATTTTATGGGGGAAAAAACAACATAAACTTGATATATCAAAAAGGAGTCATGTGCTTGTGTACACTCATGTGAGTGCACACATACACATACATTAGTTTTCACAGCAACACAGACACCTAGAAGCTCAGGGCTGAAAGTGTCCCTAACAAAGTTTTTTGGCCCAAAGTCCCAGCAGTCTGATACTTGATAGCAAAAACCAGCTAAGTGCTTGAACATGTCTAGTGTTGAGAAAAACCATCTCATCTAAGAATACCTTTGTAGTTTTTAAAAGTTAATTTTTATTTAATGTTTTTTCTTATGTTGGCCAGGAAAAAAAAATGTTTTCTGCCTTTAGATTTTGCTCACTGCTCCTAGTTCACTTATTTAAGGTGAAATTTTGAAGTTTGCTTTCATGCAGCACTTGAGATTTCTCTAAATCAATCATCCCCAGTTCTTCTGAAGGTAAGACGTCTTCCAATTCTATTCTTTGTGCAGGACAGTATCCTGTGAAGATGTTGCAGTTGCTATTACCCCACTGAAAGTTTGATAGCCATCCTCACACATTGCAGGTGGGCAGAAAAAATAATCACACACTTTCTGGAGAAAAATGTGGCAATATGTGACTAAATATGTTAAAGAGTAATTACCTTTTGATCCAGCAATTCTTTTATAAGAAATTTGCATAAAAGAACCTGAGATGTACAAGCTTCATATACAGTGATGTTTAATATAGCATCAATAATAAAAATAGTGATAATGGAAACTGGGAAAAAGCATAATTATCCCAAAATAATAGGTTAGTTAAATAATCAGGCCTTCTGGTTGCAGGCGATAGACTTGATAGACTAAAAATGTATGTTCAGTCTGGACTCGATGACTCAGCCTGTCATCCCAGCACTCTGGTAGGCCGAGGCGAGTGGATTGTCCGAGCCCACGGGTTTGAGACCAACCTGGGCAACTTGGCGAGACCTTGTCTCTACAATAAATTTAAAAATTGGCCGGTTAGGGTAGTGAGCGCCTGTAGTTCTGGCTTCTTGGAAGGCTGGGGCGGAGGGATTGCCAGAGCCCAGCAGGTCACTGCCAGGGTGGCCATGAGCATGCCACTGTACTCCAGCCTGGGCGACAGAGTGAGACTGCAGCTCAAATATGTGTGTGTGTGTGTGTGTGTCATATCTCCTCCCTTTGCAATAATTTATTAAAATTCAGTGGTATAAATTCATAACAGTAAAGAATACTTTTCAGGGAGAGGAGTATCTCAGTGGATGAGTTAAGTAAATTTCTAGATGTATCAGTGAGGGTCCAACCAGAGAAATATTTTAAGAAATGTATTTTATTTTATTTTTGATTCAGAGGGTACACATGTATATTATTCAGAAATTTATTTTAAGTACTGGGCTCACTCAACTGTGGGGTTAGCTAGGTAGATTCGAAATCCATAGGCCGGGCTGTCAGAAGGGCAGGCTGGAACTCTTGGGCATGCGTAGAGCTGTAATCTACAGGTGGAAAATCCTCTTTCTCAGAGAAGCCTCAGTTCTGCCCTATGGCCTTTCAAATGAGTCCAGCACACCCAGAGTATCTAGGATAGTCTCCTTTAATTAAAGTTAACTTTCAAATGAGTCCAGTATACCCAGAGTATCTAGGATAGTCTCTTTTGCTTAAAGTCAACTAAGTATGGGCTTTAATTTCATCTACAAAATACCTTCGCAGCAACTGCTAAATTCGTGGATGGTTGAATAACTGGGAACTGTTGTCTAGCCCAGTTGACACAAAACTATCACACTAAAAGATAGAAAATGAATGGGAGAATGTGTAGAGGAGGCAGGCCCAGCACATGTGATACACTGACCAGGCGATCGTGGAGGAGGGGCTGACCAGCCTGGCAGAAGTCCAGAGACAGTTTTCAGGCAGGACTGGGAAGTGAGGCTTGAAAGTAATGTTTATTGAAGTTCTGTTGCCCTCCCCATATCATTCTTTCTTGTGTTCTTACACAACAGCACAAAATTAACCTTTATACCTGAGCAAAACATGGAGAATTTTTTCTCTAAGAAAGTAGAGCGAACATCTGGGAAGAAGCAGAGCGGTCAACATAGGTGTTGGCAGATCAGTGTAAAGCCTACCTCATTTGACATTTAGAAAGAAACCCTAACCTGACAGGAAACTCAAGATCTGCTCACACTAAACCAAAAAATAATGAACAAGTATAGCCCATGTACACAGACACATCTCTCAGGCAGCCTGTTTCCTCATTCTTAAATATAAATGGGCAATCAGAATTTTCAGACATTTGAGGAAGAACACAGTATTGAAAAAATAAAGTGGAAAAACTGTCACAGGGAATAAAATTCTCAAAAAATTCAAAAAACAGATCAATTGCAATAATTATAAGTATTATATTCATGAAGATTTGAGGAGATAATATATTCATAAAATAAAAACAAGGTGCCATGAACAAGAGAAACAGATAACAAAAAGTACCCTTGGAAATTATATATATGTATGTAGGGGCATATATAAAATAAAATATATAAACGCGTGAGTATGTAAAATCTTTTAAATGGGAAGAGTGGAGGAAAAAAGAGCAAAATATATTTCAAAAATAGTAAAGATATAACAATTGGAAAATATGAGATAAAATATTAGAGACATTAGAATTAATCTATGTAATCCAAATCCAATATATGGCATTTAAAAGTTCCACCAAAAGAAAAGAGAAAATATATAGAGAGAAACCAGAAAAAAGACAATGCAAGAAAAAAATTTAAAACTAAAATGGACAAGAGCTTTCTAATTAAAAACTTCTGCCAAGTATTGAGCAAAATGAAGAAGAATATATCTACAGCTAGGCATAGCAATGTGAAATTTTAGAACACTAAAAAAAACTTCTAAATTTCAATCTGAAATAAAAACCTGTTTATTTTTATCATATATGTGTGTGTGTGTGTGTGTGTGTACTCGCAAAAGTGTGAAACACAGAAGCAAATACCACAAATAGCCTAATCATTGCTAAATAGTGCAGGTTTATTACATAACTCCTTTAAAACACTTTACTGCTACTGAACCACAGACTAGGAGTGCATTAGTCGTTTTAATGACAGTCCTATTGAACTTATTAACTATTTGTCGTTAATGTGACCCTAAACATCCCTCCCTTGCTCAGGACCTCAGCATTTATTTCTTTTTCGCTTGTTTGTAGTTACACCCAAAGCTTTATATTATTCCTTTTAAATTCTTTTCATTCATATGGTTCATCGTATATGTTGGTGGCATTTTCATGGATGTTGATTTTTACCTTATATATGAAACCTAAAGTAACAAATCTGTTGGTCTTCATGCTAAAAAAAAAATAAGTTGGATCTTTTGCTTGTCATTTTGCTGTGTCTGGATCTGTGTAGGAGGTGAAAAATTATCCACTGTAAAGAGATAGGACTTCATTCCTCCTGGCTCCAAAGGGACTGCTTGTCACACTGGAAAAGGTCATTTGCAAAATTGTTTCTTTCTGGCCGAAAATAGATGGCACACTTCCCCTAGAGTGAATGATTCACGCTTATCTCATTGAATTTAATCCTTAGGCTGGATAATGACTTAATGAGTATAGACTCCTTACTCATGTAAGGCAAGGGCATTGGGACATCCGGGTTTCCTTTAGTTCACCGGAAGCAACATTCCAGCTAAGTGGAGATTTACCTCATGGAGTAACAGGGTCACAATCTAAGGGTGAAAGGAGTCTTCAGAGTTGTTTTGAGCATTATGATAAGCAGAACAATTCTTTTTAGCTGATTTTGGGAGAAGAAGCATGTTGGATAATAATCAGCTATTTTAAATAGTTGGATTGATCTATCAGTCAAAATTACCATCTAACAAAAGTACTATACTTACCAAAGTCACAACATTTCTATCATGACAACTGGCACGGTGTATTATTAAAACCAACCTTTCACTTTGTTTTCATTTCATCTAAGACACGATGTGCAATTTGAGATAGTGAAATGTTAATTACTGGTCTGAAGATGTAGAGAATGACTAATCGAATAATGTGGTATCTCATTGAGATTCTGCATTATGTATAGACAAATCCTGATTATCGTATTTAAGAATAAAATTAGAAGAGTCTGGATTTTAAATAACTATTGGAAGTAGTTAACTAGACATATTTAACTTGCCTTCATTTTTATTTTTTTCTGGACACAGAAATAAAATTCAACACTATGGAGTTCACAGAGCCAGGAAGGAAAGTCAGTCCAGATTTAATACTTGGAGTACTCTACTGTATACTGGGCACTTAGTGGACTTGAAAAGGAGTTCTTATCACTAAGTTGTTTATAACTTAATGAAGGAGACAAGAAAGATGCAAGAAATGACTTATAAACAAAAGTGTGCCAATGAAAACATCACATACCATATATGACGGATGCCAGGATAGAGGCTGGATGAAGGTGATCACAGGCAGGTGGACTGAGAGACAATGTGAAGAGGAAGATGATAGATGGACAGTATCTGTAGAGTTAAATGTCTAGGGGACGTCAGTCAGAGGCAGCCTTGGTTTTTTGTTACATTTTAGTTGTGGGGAAGATGAAGCACGTAGAAGAGACCATTAAAGAGGATGTAGTAAGCCAGGCGTGGTGGCTCAAGCCTGTAATCCCAGCACTTTGGGAGGCCAAGGTGAGAGGATTGCCTGAACTCAAGGTTCAAGACTAGCCTGGGCAACTTGTCAAGACCTTGTCTTTACAATAGATCAAATATTTAGCCAGGTGTGGTAACTCACACCTGTAGTTCCAGCTACTTGGAAGGCTGAGACAGAAGGATTGCCTGAGCCCAGCAGGTCGAGGCTGCAGTGATTGTGAGTGTGCCACTGCACCCCAGCCTGGGTGACAGAGTGAGACTCTGACTCAAAAAAAAGAAAAAAGAAAGAGGATGTAGTACACTGCCCTAATAGAAAAAGCTGTCTGTAGCCATGCCCATAAAACAGAAGAAATCCAATTTATCCATAGGGATTTCCCTGCCTTTACTCAGAGTCTCAGGGGCCTTTTAGGCAAACCATTCTGGTGGTTCCATATCCAGAGTGGCCCTTTGGGCACAATGTTTCAATGCAGTTCAGATGGCACTTTTTTTTCCCCTAAAGACAAGGTCTTGCTCTGTTGCCTAGGCTGGAGTGCATAGCTCACTGCAATCTTGAACTTCTGGGCTAAAGCGATCCTCCTGCCTCAGCTTCCCAAGTAGCAGACTACAGGTGTGCATATTTTAATTTTTATTTTTTGTGGAGATGAGGTCTTGCTATGTTGCCCAGGTTGGTGGTGGTGGTGGTGGTTTTTAAAGGAAATGCTGTCAGCAAGTATGTAAATAAGCCAAATAAGAAACATTAACCAATAATACATATTCTTGTCATGATTTTAATGTCTAATGTTGAGCCTATCAGGGTATGATGAAGATCACCCACTCCTTTCTTGCTGGCATTACCTTGGGTATTAGCACAGCTGTGTAAAATCTGCCATCCATTTCCCTACTGAAAATCTACAAAATGAATTGCTTGCTTGTATGTACAGAAAAAACAAAAAATAGAAAAACAAACCTTTGGAGGGTATACTCTTTTAATTTCAGAAAGCAGCCTCTGAGAGAAATAAAACTAGGCTCATTGGATTTGAACTTCTTTAATATCTCACATGAAATACCTTGAAAATTTAAATCGCAAGGCATGAGCAAAGAGGGTGAAAGATGAAGTGGGTAGGTGACCTGGTCAAGTCAATGAAATTTGGTAAGGCTTGGTTTCCACAGCAGAAATGATACACTTGAAAATTTTTAAACTATAGAAGTTAATAAAGCATAAGGGGTTATTATTGTTATTTTCTGCTCTGTAACTTTGGACTTGGCCATTTCAACTACTCTTAAATTTCTTTTTTTGCCTAATAAAATGATGGAACTATAGGCTCTACAAGGCCTAGTCTCTTGCAAGTCTAAATTACTCAAATATGTTGAATGTACTCCATGAATTGCTTATGTCAAACTTTAAAATCAAACTTTAATATTGGACAACAAAAACTCTGTTACTAGGAAGAATGTTTGCTTCCAAGTGGCAAATGGTATGTCTATGAGATATCTTTCATTAAAGACTAACTTTTCTAAATGGTCTATTGACATTAACATTGCCCGTCATTGATGCTTTTACTCCACTTGCTTAAGAACTGTATTTAACAAATGACACTAAGAACTTTTAGTGTTAACCTGGAAAAGCAGCTCTGCTCATCTGCATTTGTTAAGGTTGTGAGAAGAGAAAGCAACCTGTAATTTTCTGGAGCATCCTAATTAAAAATGGAGAATGGAAATAATGTTGTGTTCTCATCAGAGGCACTTAGCCTGATTGAGCACTTGGTTTTTGTTCAGCATGAAATTGCTGCAAATATTTTCATATGTCTACAGTGGGGATAACAAAGAAAATGAGTAAATCCATAGACATCAATGTTACCCCCTACTTACTGACAATTAATTGCTCTATTATGTTCTGTTTGCTGGACTTGTTGGGATTACCTATTTCACTACTGGGGCACTTAACAAATGATGCTAGGCATCTTCTTTTTTAAAAAACAACTTGGCTTAAGTATGTTGACATTAGTTCTTTCCCCCAAAGCAATCCCAAATAAGCACTTCCTAATTAACCCTAAATATTTCAGGCTGCTCCATAATTTACTCCAAAGCAAAAGGAGATCAGTAGGTAATAGCATCAGCAGATAGTGGGCCCTATCTCTGGTCAACTTAAAGCAAATGAAATTCTGGACCTGTCATTCAGATGGTGTCTGTACCCTGCCTCTAGAACAAACTCCAACATGGAAGTCTTTTGTCTCTCCACACACAATGTGAAAATGGTCTGGATAGCGCATAGGACTCATTCCCAACTAAGCTAGTCTGCCCTAAAAGCCTTGCCAAGGACAAGTATCAGTAGTTAGATAAGTCAAATTGATGTGATGCCTCAAGTGGGAAGGTAATATAGATTACCTTGATGAGGAACAAATGTCAAAAAACTAAAATTTTTGAATCTATGGAGAAGAAATACATCTAAAATTCCATATTGGAATTAAGATCTTGCTTTGAGTTGAGTTGAGTTGCTTGGGTTGAAGACCAGCCTGAATAAGAACCCAGGTCCAGGCTGTCCGAAGAGTTTATCTCATGAGGCTCAGCAGAGAGGAAGCCAGGTGTGAGGGAATGGGACAAAAACTATGAAACTGGAACACTGGGCCACAGGGAGATTGAGTCAGAGGACTGTAAGAGGGAGAAATCCCCCAAGTTCTTAAACGTCTGAGCCTGCAACTATGATTTACAGGCAACTTAAGGTCTCTGTCAGTAAGGAGGAGGAAGCAATTAAGGGCCCAAGTTGCCAGAGATTCCATGGGGGTGCTATCTGGTCTCTTTTCAGGAACTGTTTAAGCAAGATCATTTTGTTAAGAGACTCTATTAGGGCATTTTAAAAATGAGTTTTATTTTTTAGGTTCACAGTAAAACTGAACAGAAAGTGCAGAGATATCCCATATATTCCCTGCCCCCATCCATGTATAAGCTCCCTCGCTATTGACATCTTCTACCAAAGTAATTCATTTGTTACAGTTGATGAGCCTACATTATTGACACATTACTGTCACCCAAAGTCCGTAGTTAACTTTCAGGTTCCCTCTTGGTATTACACATTCTATGGGTTTGGACAAATGTATAAGCACATGTTTTCACCATTTTAGTACCATACATCATAGTTTCACTACCCTAAACCATAAACCTAAACCATACATCATAGTTTCACTACTCTTTGTTCTGTCTATTCATTTATCCTTCCTCCCCAGTCCCTTGGGACTTTTTAGTTGCATGTGAAAGAAAGTAGGAATAACTTTTAGAAGGGTAAAGTAATAAGAGTCAGGCTAACTCTTCTGTCAATGTGATTTTAACTCAAACTCTCCAGGTGATATCATTGATGGGGTACTGTGCATTTTAGTTTATTTCTCATCCTGGGAGTGTTGGAAATCAGAAATTACACATGGGTGCTGCAAAAAGGTGCTGAGACTCACTGAGCAGGCCCAGCCACTCAATGTCCCTTTTTCTCCCTCACACCCAGATGTTAATGGCTCTTCCAAGGGACCCACGTGGGAAACTCAAAGGTGGGTGTCTTCTGTCCCAAGCCATCCTCTCCTTGTTTCACATCCTCAGGGGGCTTCTTTGTGCATGCCTTTCCAAAGCAAGCCCTTGCCCGGAGCATGGGAGGAACCAAACAGGCAATGTAACATCCTCTTCTGATCACTCCCAACAGGCGAGGAGCTGCTTTCTGCTTTTCACCCACTCTGCTGGCCTTTGCACACTTGCACAAGTGATTCATTCATTCTTTCTCCTTGAACATCCAGCTGTAGGTGCCATTACTAAACTTTTGCTGATTTTATCCAAGGGAAGGTAACAGGGTCAGACATTGGCTCTCACCTTCTTTTCCTCCTAGTTTTCTGAATATTCTCTACTTTTAGTACCAGGATTTGTCAAGTCCAGGCTCATCTGATAATCTTTTCTTTTGGAATCACCCATTGGTTCCCTTCCTCATTGTACTTGTCTCAAAACATAATCTTGACTCCTCTTTTTACTCTTTATAATGAAGGGGGACATTTATGGTTGTTTCCTTTCCTTTTAAAAAATACATCTATCCCATGTTCTCACCATAAGCAGGTGCTAAACATTGGGCATGTGAGCACAAAGGCAGGTACAACTGACGCTGGGCACTGCTAGTGGGGGAAAGGGAAGAAGGGGCTCACAACCAGTCACATGTCTACTACCAGATGAGAGAGAGCTTGGTAAAGCCCAAACCTCAACTGCAAGCAGTTTACTTATATGGCAAATCCTCACATGTCCCCTACAAATCATATTCTCTCTCTCTCTCTCTCTCTCTCACACACACACACACACACACACACACACACACACACACACCACTCCCAAAGAGCAGAAGGAATTCAACAGGCTTCTCTTCACCCAGGTTCATACTCCCCAAAAATGGGCAAGCAGTTCCTGGAAGTCATGTTCGGGGTTCTGTGTTACACCACAGATGAATGGAAGAACAGCCAGAGCTGTTAGTAGAATGAGGTTCCAGATGCAAAGGCATGAAAGACATCTCCAGAAGCTAAACATCACTGGAAATGTAACAGCAAAACCAAATATATATATATATTATTATTATTATATTTATGTAAATATATAACATAATATATAATTATATAAGTATAAAATATATATATATTTTTTTAAACCAGGAAATATACATATTTACCAGGAAAAGTACCACGTGCTTTAAGAAGACTAGGTGATGAGTTACTTGGAGGTGATATTGAGACTTTCAAGAGGCAGGCTTCCCTAACAACCAATGGTCACACAAATCTCCTCGGGACCATGGGTCCATTGGATTGCAGAGCTTTTGCTGAGTTTTTCTCAGGATAGAAAAGGTCAGATCGACCATTGTTCCCAACAGTCCATCATCGCCTTTCATCCCCTGTGCAACATTCTGAATCTCCCTCAAATGAATGTTTTTCAACGTGACTGTTTAAAGATGGTGACATTGGCGAAACAACAAGTGATTCACCTGCTTAGGATGCTCACATGACTGAGTCAAGTTCTGGCTGTACCAACAAATGATATTCCTTCTCATGCACTCTGAGCACTTTGGAGCAGTGGAGAGATGTGTGTGTGTGTGTGTGTGTGTGTGTGTGTGCGCGGTGTGTGCGCGCGCATATATACACACACACACACATATATATTTCCACCTTTAAGGTCATTCCAAATCTACTATATCAGAATCTCTAGAGGTGAGGCCCATGAATCTTCCTTCCTTCCTTCCTTCTCCTTCCTTCCTTCCTTCCTTCCTTCCTTCCTTCCTTTCTTTTTTGACTCAGAGTCTTACTCTGTTATCCAGGCTGAAGTGCAGAGGCACCATCACAACTCATCACAGCCTTGACCTGCTGGGCTCATGCCATCCTTCCACCTCAGCCTCCCGAGTAGCTAGGACTCTAGGTGTGTGCTACCATGCCTGGCTAGTTTTTTGATATTTTGTAGAGATGAGGTCTCACTGTGTTGCCTAGGCTGATCTCAAGCTCCTGGGCTCAAGCAATCCTCCTGCCTCAGCCTCCCAAAGTGCTGGGATTTCAGGCATGAGCCACCATGCCCAGCCCCCTACACATCTTTGATTTCAAAAAAACTTTTCTTAAATTACATTTGTCATTATTGGTTTTACCACATCCCCACAGTGAGGCAAAGACTGTGGCGGTGTTCATGTAGGCTGTACTTCCTTCTGGCTTCTGCATGTGCGACTGGGAGACAGGCACACTGGCATGTTCTCCTTTGCACTCTGTGTGTTCAGCTCATATAAATAAAGATGCCCTGACAATCCCCCAGCTCCTGTACATGTAGGAAGAATGGAGGACGAATCCAAGATTTGTTTATTTCACTCTCTTCCTTTTCCTGTAGAGTGCCAAAGGAATCACACAGTGAAAAACAAAGAAGTATTCATTGTCAGCCCTCTGAATGCAAAGTTAATAGTGAACCATCTCGGGCCCTCTATTGACCACTAATGATCTAAGTGAAGGATTGGAGTTAGTGAGGTTTGCTGATGGCATAATCAGCGTCAGTCAATAAGAGTTGCAAAGGAATAAGGGCATTCCAGATAGGCTTTAAAGTTAGGAAATCTAATGAAATAACTCCAGGGGATATTGGATTTGTGAACCTTTCAGCCATTCTTCAGAAAAGCATTAAGTGCTGGTGTCATAGGTTCAAGGAAACAGCAGCCAGAAATCATTCCGGGACTCTTGTTTACATGTTCACAACTTCACAGTATATTAGTGGGAAATGAATAAACATTGCATTTAGAAGCCACTTCACTTCTTTCCATAATTATTTGAACGCAGTTAATGACTTTGGATTAGGGCTTCTGAAAAACTTAAGATCTTATGAAAATCTGGACCTCCTATGTAAAGCATATAACATAGCATTTTTAATACTAGTATTCTGATTTTCCAAAGCATGAGTAGTTCAACTTGAGAATACACCAATCTCTGTCTTCTGGCTTCTGTCAGGCCAATCGTCTCACAGAGGAAGGTTGGAAAAATATTGATGCATGAAATCAATAGTATTCAATTTGCTTAGCACATCCTGCATTTATTTTCTTATCACCAGTACGGCTATCCTTTCTCTTCCGTCTCCTCTTAGAACCCCTCTCCTTTCCAAACACACAGGCCAGGCTTCTTCATAAATAAGCAGCCTTCATACATGGCCTGAAGCCTATTTCCCTCCAGAGAAATTTGGGTCCACAGAGGAAGAACATCCCACAGACCCTGGTCAGGCCATACCAACTAAACTGGAAGGAATGCTCTTGTTCTCTTAATCCCATTGATTGTGAAGCAGTCCTCTAGTATGGAAAATTATGGAGAGAATGCAAAATGATAAACCTATCAATGAGGGACAAGGGAATGGAAAGGTGATGTTTCAGAGTAGATGCTATTCAGTTACTAATGGGATGGAACAAAGGATAGGAGAATGAACAAAGTTTGGAGACCCCTCTCCCCACCTCATTCCTAAACACTGTCTTTTTTTCTCTCTCTCTTCCTTTTACTTTCTCTTTCTTGTACTCAATATGCAAACATGCATGGATTGCCTATTCGTGTCTTCCTCCCAAATTCATATGTTTAAACTCTAGCTTCTATTGTAGTGGTATTTGGAGATGAAGTCTTTTGGGGGTAATTAGGTCATAAAGGTAGAATCTTCATGCAAGAGGATTAGTGGAGACGAGAGAGATGATTTCTTTCTTCTCCATGTGAGGATATAGCAAGGAGGTGGCCATCTGTACACCGGGAAGAGGGCTTGTACTGAGAACCTGATCATTCTGGCACCCTGATCCTGGACTCTCAGCATTTATAACTATGAGAAATGAGTTTTGTTGTTGAAGCCACCCAGTCTATGGTTATTTGTTTTAGCATCCTGAGCTGACTAAGACAGTACGCACTCAAAAAATGTCAAATAGATTATTCAAGGTGAAGCATTTTAAGATACTGTTTAAATCGAATATCCACATAAAGTGGTAAATTGAAACACAAAACTCCATCTATCATAAGATTACCTTTTCATAACTTGGAGAAGATATAAAGAAAGCAATGAATAATTCAAACAGAGGGTTCTGAGTGGCAGAGCTGAATTTGAACATGCATCTACCATCCACATCCTTAACTACAACTCTAGGCTGCTACTCAATCACCTGGAAAGGAAAGGTAGGTTAGATAGGTGAAAAAATTCTGGTGCACAATAAATGATTAGTTGGTTGTATTACTATTGCAATGACTTTTGTTCTAATTTCCCTCCTATATATAATTAGCTTACTAAAGGGATAACTCAAGATGTTCAAAATGGCCAAAAAAAGCAACCAAAGAAAATAGGGTAAAGTAATAAGCAGTGTCATCTAAAAATAAATTTAGAAATTAAAGTATAAAGCAAGTCCCAGGCTGCACTGGCCATACCCATTTGAGGGTCTGACTCAGCAGAGCTCTGCCTGCAGGCAGCTGGTGTTGGGTCACCCCTGTACCTCCCACCCACCAGTGAGGCTTCATGAGCACAGGCCACCCAGAGCTGACTACTTCAGGGCCCAGAGATTAAAGTGATGAAACTGGGCCACTTCCGATTTTGACCTTTTGTGGATGAACACAGTAGGGAACATTCTGTCTGCAGGTTGGGAGATAACTCATTATTTCTCTTGTTCACCAAATGTTTATTAAGTACCTATGAAGTTCCAGGCACCATCACAAGCTCAGCCATGAGGAGAAGAAGGCTGAACCCATGGTCATGGGTGCCCCAGGGAAAAGACCTGAAAGCTGAAGGGGGCCCAGACATCACATCTTCCTCCTGAGCAGTTGCTGCCTCCCTAGACAACTGCCTGCTTCTCACAAATTCAAGCTGAGAGGTCCCTGACTTGGTGAGCAGGAAGTTATCTGTGTGTAGAGAAATGCTTCATCACACACAGTAGGAGTGGTGAGGGCATCATGAAGGATTCTAGATGGTCGGTCAATCTACTTCTACCCTGGAAAACTAGGCCTAAATTAACTGTCCCTGTTCTTTAAGAAGAAATGGGGACTTCTCAGAATGGACTTAGCAAGTTGGATCTGAATGAATCATGTTGGCATGAGAATAACACACTTCTCTCAGACCTCTCAATGATTCCATTCCTTGATTGATCTTCCAACAAAAAACTGCCTTTTGGCCTAAGTCCGTCCTACATTTGAACCTGTCTTGTGTGTCACCTTCCTGGTCCCAGCTGGATAAGCCACCCGTGCTCCTTCCTCAGCGTTTGCATCCTTCTTAGCCCTCTACCTGTACCAGCTGGTAACCTCAGTCTGGCCTGTCTCCTCTGTGGCTGACCACACCTCAGCCTGGAACCCCTGACCTGTCCAGCCTGAATCATCCAACCTCCCAGCTGTTCAGAACCTGACCAGTCAAAACACCCAGCAATCATAGAATTATGTGGTCAAAACAAAGTAACGAGGCACTCTGATGGTGCATAATGTATAACTTCTTAAACATATGCATAATTTATTAATAAAGTAATTCTGTAGTAATAAAATAAGAAGAAATAAAAAACATTTTAACATTGAGAGGAATCTTTTTTGATGTGGGAAATAAATAAATTTACTAAGTAATTCTCTGTGTGAATGTAGCCTATGAGTGAGAGTTCTCTTCTTTGCCTGTCTTCACTCCCTCTGGGTTTTGTCACTTTGTGTCCTTCTATGAACCTTTTAGTTTCCTCTTTGCATATATATTTTTTCTCCCAGCTTCTCAGGATGTCTCTTTATTACTCCACCATCCAAAGCATCAATTAAGCACCTGCTTATCCACAGGACTTTTTTCAGGGACTGCCTTCCCACATATTTTCTATTTATGTCATTGCATGTCTCGTTCCAGACTTTCCACGTGTTTCCCAGTGTATTTTGTGTCATACTGTCCCTGTGGGTTATTCTTTATGGGTCCACGTTTGTTTATGTTTCTAGATTGTGATTTTATAATCCAGATTGCGATCAACCTGAACTATTGTATAATCTCTGATTTATTCTATTATAAAGAATGGTGTTGTCTATGATTGCAGTAGGTTGAGTAGATCAGTTAGTATTCTATCTGTGAAGATAGGATTTCACAGGATGTTTCTCTTACCCCACTAAAATATAAGATATATATGTATTGTGTATAACTCCAGTTTTCTGGGATAATAGATGCCTTACTCTAATATGACATATTTGTCCAATGATTCATAAGCCAAAAGTGGTCTGATTTTATTTCTTATCTATTGAATGGACCAGTCTTGATTTTTCTTCACTGCACTCTGACTTATGGATTGAGGATTATGTGAAGGCTGCCTTGATTAGTGAAAAATGGCTGAATCAAACTGAGATGAATGGCAGAGAGAATTAAAAGAGTTGTAGGACGTGGACACTGGCGTAGGAGGTACAGATTCATCTCTCTTGACAGCAGTATCTCTGTAGATACTTCCTGATGTGAAAGGCTTGTGAGAACTTGAAACACCAACAAAGGAGAGAACAGATGCATTGGACATCACTTAATGACTTGGAGCTACGGGATGTTGAGTTTCATGGTGACAGACTTTGTTAGACTAGAATTCCATATGCTGAATACAGTAGATCCCAGGCTCATAGAAGTGAAAGCATAGGGTCTTTATTATTCCAGGGTGGGGGTTGAAAGGCAGTGATATGTGGCCAAATAGCAAATGAACTAACCACTGGGACTGCAACTTACTGCGTTGGGGTATCAAGTAGCAATTTCTCCAGGCTAAGAAGAGTTAGCCTAACATCCAGATCAGTCAAGGGGACACCATTTCATGTGTTGATAGGCAACTGTTGGATGGTTTCCAAAAGTCCCCTACAGTTTGCTGACACTCTTATAGCCCAGAATGACTTTCCAAGAATCTGGTGCAAATTCTACTCCTATGCTTCCCTCCCCACACACACAGTGCATTTAAAGGACTCAGTAGGTGTGATTTGATTCTTTCATCAAACAATGCAATGGAAATGTTAAGTGGTTCTAAAGGGAGAAAAGAACAGAAATAGAAACCAAGTCCTGTGCAAACTGAATCAAATGGGATTTTTAAAAACAGTAAAGCTTCGAAGCTTATTTTCAGAAGAAATTGTCTTCAAAATGCCTCCTACTGAGTAACATAAAACGAGAATCCATTTGAGGATATAAAAAGGATGCACCAGCTTTCCTTGTTTGGTACCACAACTTTACTATTGTGAAATGTCATCTTTTTCTGTGCTAAATTTGCTTGGCCCTTTTTTGGTGTTGATGTTAATGGTATATTTTCAAAATTCCACATCTGTCCCAAGCTACAAAGAAGCATTTATAACCATAAGCCTGTAGGACTGCTTGTTATAGGAGTTTTAAATATGGACTCTAAACATTCTACATCTTTCAAAACCATTGATTGCCATTGATCAAATAGAACTAAACTGCTTTTGAGTCTCTCTGGATCCCTTGCATAAATACATATTGAGGGACTGTTTTAAATGTCCATTAGATCTTAACATTTCTCTTTTGAGCCATTACCATTTATCATAAGACTGTAAATATAGATTCGGGGATGTTTAAAACACACATTATTTACCTGGCAGGGCTTAATGGCTCCAAAAAATGCATTAAAGCCCATTTTTAACTCCTTTCCAAGAATAGATTCTGAGCACCTCCCATATATGAATTTTATTTTATGCCAAGGGAAGAGATTATGCTGCTGAGTAATTTACCCAGTGTTTTAAATAAAATACATTTTCCAAGACATATGCATTCAACAATTTTGTGACTATTTGTAAAAGTAATATGCTTTGAGTGGTACTTCAGTAGAACCTGCCAGACGTGGTTTTACTAAAGTATTTTTTTTTCTTATAGAACCTCAAAAGAGAAATAAAAACATCTCTACCTTTATAGTATGAGATGATTAGACTTTCTATTTTTATTACTATTTCTTTTTAAGTGAATATCTATATCGTTAAGATAAATATTTCAGAAGACCTGATGATAAAAAATAAATAATTACCGGAGCAGAACAAAGAGTCTAGGAATCTCCTTCACATTTATGGAAACTTGGTATAACAAGGGTAGCATATAAACCAGTGGGAGAGTGGGGGGTGGTTGTTCAATAAGTGATGCTGAGATAATTGAGATCTACAAGGATAAAATTAGACCAATACCCTATGCTCAAAATAGCTCCCATTTGTGTTAAACAATTAAATATGAAAATGAAAAAGTTTAAAGTTTTCAGAAACAAAGATTAGAAAATATTTTATGACCTCAGGGAAGGGAGTTATTTCTTAAGATACAAAACCTCCAAATCTTAAAAAAAAAAGTTGATAAATTTGAGTATATTAAAGTATATTACATCTACATTAAATGCATCATATACAAAGTAGAAAGCAGACCTAGAAAACAGCATGTATAATGTATGCCACACAAAGGATTAGTATTATATAGATAACTTCTACATATTACAAAAATAAAATTGAAAAATGAGAAGAAAGTAGTAGGGATAATCATGAAAAAGGAAATCCAAATGTCCAATAAACATATGAAAAGCTGCTCCATCTTATTAATGATCAAGTAAAGGCGAAATGAAGCAAAGCAATGCCATTTTACTTTATCATGTTTGCAAAATTAAAGTTTGAGAATGCCAATAGTCGGAAAGATTGTGAAGCAACAGGAACACTCATGTGTTACTAGTTGTAATTTAAATTGGTACTGCTACTTTAGAGATGAATTTGGCCTAATATAGTAAAGTTGAAGGTCTGCATTCCCTACACACTAGCAGCTCACTGCTAGCTACTTAACCTCGAAGAACCTTGCACAAGTATATCAATATGTAAGTAGATTATAAGGATATCCATGAATATTTATAATAGTGAAGATTTGGAAATAACCCAATGGTTCATTAGTAGAAAGATTCATAAATAAATTGTAGTCATAAAATGCTATACTAAATAACAAAAACAAACAAAATTCCTGAATGGAGTAGAGCTACATATATCAACATTGATAAATTCTTAAATAATTAATATTGGGCCCTAGCACTTTGGAAGGCCAAAATAGGATTGCTTGAGCCCAGGAGCTTGAGATCAGACTGGCAACATGTGAGATCTTATGTCTACAAAAAATTTAAAAACTAGCCAGGTGTGGTGGCGTGTACCTCTAATCCCAGCTACGCAGGAGACTGAGGCGAAAGGATAACCTGAGCCCAGAAGGTCCGGGCTGTGGTGATTGTGGTACTGCAGTCCAGCCTGGGAGACAGAGTGAGACTCTGATTCACACACACACACACACACACACACACACACACGAAGAAGAGAGAGAGAGAAAAAAGAAAGAAGGAAAATAATATTTAATGTGGAAGGGAAATTTGGCAAACTGGTCATTTATGTTAAAAAAAAATACTATGTATTTTATGGATTCATGCCCATAAAGAGAAAAACAAAACACTGAAGGGAATAAAACACCAACATCAAACTAGTTATTAACCCTGATGATAAGTGGGTAGATAATGGAAGTATATTTGGTTCTTCAATTATATTTTACTTTTTTTAGTTGAAGAAGCTTAAATTGCTTTTTTAAAATTATAAAAACTGAAGCAACACTGGCAAAAGACTAAATCTGAAAAATCTGAGGTATACTTGGATATTTATTGTTTTCTGTATTTGTTTTGAATTCTTGAAATATTTCTAACTTAAAATCAAAACACATATACACAATAGTTCCCTTCCAGACTCCCTTATATTCTTTGTTCCACTTTCCAGAGGCAACTATTATTAATCACCATTAGTTGTTTCTTTTAGTAGTTATTTCTCTATCTCTAGTTAAGGTGAATATTTTACTAATTGAAACATTATGTACTTCCTATTATAAAAGTTGCTAATTGTACTCACTTACACCACTTTATACCTTCTCTCCAGCAAGTTTTAAACATAGTTCTATCATAGTTCCTTTATTGATTCATATTCATATTATGAACCAATATTCATATTCATAAACATATTATACCTAAATCTTAATTTCTGTTCTGTCAATTATAGATATTTCTTGTTCCTCTCCTTTTAAAGATGGGGATATTTTACTCCTCTCTTCTCTTCCATCTCTGAGACTTTTTCTTTTGTGCCTTTACATTATATTATATTTAGGTTGATAATATCTATATTTCATTTCATATTAATAGTATTATCTTCTGTGTTTTGTCTCTGAGGTAACTCTGAAAGATCAAAATTGATAAAGCATACTTGCAGTATTATGATTATTTAAAGAGATATAAAACACATTTAAGTTGTGAATCATGATTTTATATTTTTCTCACTTTTTGTTTTCTCTAGAAATTGTCATTGCTTTTGTTCCTTGAATTATCCACCATTATTATTTGCTTACATTTTTCAAATGTCCCATGATTTCAAGTATTTTATTAAGGGGCTGATATGATGGGAAGTTTTGGTTTTTTTTTTTTTTAAGTAGAAACTAATCCAAACAGATAACTAAAATCACTTACCAGAAGTCTAAAGCCTAGGGAAAAAGTACTTCAAAACATTGTCCATAATTATTAAATTACAAATAATTTTTTAATCTTTCATTTTATATTAAACTGGGGTTGAAATTTTTCTTGAAGAAATAGCAACCAAGAGTGCATCTTCAATTTCGTCTCTAGCAATAATCAAGAGGGTATATTTGCGCTAACCTGTCATCAGGCTAGATCAAGCAGTCCTATGACATGCCAGTAAGTAACACATTTAAACTCTCTAGTATTTTAATTAATGAAAAATGTGGACAACAATATCTATCTATCTGTCACTTACCTAAATATTAATATATGTATCTAAATGTAGACCTATCTCTAGCTATTTTATTTCTGTTCTAATTCCAGAAAGCACTCAATGTGGTCTTCAGACTTTTAAAAGATAACTTACAATAAAAGTAAAGTGAAAAAGAAAAGAAAAACACTAGTAAGATAACAAATACTCTTGACTCCTCCATTAGCGTAGGCAAGTGCACAAACTGTAAGAGCAAGCATTAGCCAGAAAGGTAGTGAACTAACACCAAAGTGTAATGGAAGAATGCCTGGTGTCACATTCCTCTGTTCAGAAAAGACTGACACTTGGATCTAGCAGCTAATGAGTGTGTGAAGTATGAAGCTCCGATGGGAAATTTTGTGGAAACTGGACAGCACAATAACATCTAGCCCTTTGCGTCTGAGATGTCGGGAAACATCCAGGAGTAATTTGTAAACAGTGTACACTGCTCAGTTTTTCAGCCCATAAATCTGGGAAGGATATAGTCAAGAAATTATAGTTTTATACAGTAGAGACACTCGTGTGGCAGATCATATGATTCTGCAGTCCACTTGCATGAAGTAAATCTCCTACAATACATTCCAGTGGACAAGTGTTTAGATAGGCAGATGGGTAGCCCATTGGCCTTTCTAGAATTGATAGATTATGTTCTCTGAGGGAGTAGGATCTGGGAAGAATAAAAGTGTCTGGTCCTAAGCAAGTGTGAAGTGCCATATTTCTTATGTTTTTTCCAGTTTATTTTCTTCCTAATATTTTTGGGACTACACCACACACCATGTACTTTCACATAAAGAATGGCACTTATTTCTCATGCTAACCCTGCGAGTGTGAATCCTTATTTCTATTTGCAGAGGGGTAAAGAAGAAAGGAAATAAAAATATAACATGTACTACATGGCTTTTAGTTGCTAATTACTGCGCAAGATGTCTTTCATATTCTATTTTTCTTCTTCCTCACAACTCCATGAGGTAAGCCTTATTGCCTTTGTTTCAGAAATGAAGAACTCAAAACTGAGACAGAACTTTCCTAGTGTCAAGTTAGAAGTAGTGAACTTGGACTTAACCTTGGTGTGTGTCCCCGGACTTAGCTTATGAGGATCCATAGAGGTGCTTTAGTAGTTTCACATATGTGGGAAAATTTCATTTTTAGTACATCATTTGGCTATATGTTAAAAAATATAATAAATACACTCAGAGGTGTGATATTTCACATTTTAACATGTTGGAGAGCATTACATTTGACACCCCCTGGCTTGCAAAATAAAGTGATAGTCATAAACCTTCTCCACTCCAGGGCTCCCTGTCTCAGACTCCATTCGATAGTCCTTGACAATTTCTTCTTCCCCAACCTTCCATGTCCAACTGATCCTGGCTTCCTGGATATTTCCTGAATGCTCAGTCTGGGACAGCATTCCACCTACACATTTGCAAAGTATTTTGTAGTACTTACTACAATGATTATTAAATAATCATCTGTGTAATTTATTTTGTTTACTGTCTAATCCCCAACCCCCACCCCAGATTTAAATTCCATCAGGGTAACCAAGAGTTTCTCACCACTGTAATTCTAGTGGTGACCTATTAAATCTATAAATAAATGCCAGGTTAAATCATTTTTTCGCAGGCCTCAGATCAAAGCTTTTCTTCCATCTCTTTTTAATTGAAGAGTATCTTGAGATTATAGGACATGCTGTCATGCTGTTAAGGAACTGCTACCAGTGGTCCTTTTCAGCATGAATCAAGATATTTTTTCTATGGGATGGAACCAACAACCAAAAAAAAGGGCAAAAAATAAAATGGATGCTGACCTCTATAACTACCAATTTCTAATTTAGGAGTTCATCAAAATAGCCATATTGTTTGGTGATTGGCTATATAAAATAAAAAACACTATACATAAACATCTAGCTTTATAAAATACCTCTTTAGTCTGTTTCATATAGTGAGATGTCATGAATAATTGAATAATGACTCATATAACTTCCAAAAAATAATGCTGGGCACAAAAGAGGCCTTAACAAAAATATGTTAAATGAATGAATGCCTATATTAGCCATTGTGGCTACTATTTTCCACTTTATTCTTCAGCTATCTCTGTCCATTCTTTCACTTTTTATCACTGTCTCACCTCCCAGCTATAACATTTTTCTTTAGTACAGATTTTTTAGTAAAAAGATTTAGCAAAGGTGTACCTTTATAAAGAAGTGTGTTTCTTTAGAAATATTCCAGGCATATAGCATCCAAATTTCTTTATACACCTTTTGAAATGGCAGGTGAGAAGTTTCTACTTCAAGAAGCCAGAAAATGTGAGACCAATGTTTATTCTTGGTGTAAAGACAACAGGAAAAGCAGAAGGGCCCGTTGGATTTCATTCTTTGGGGGGGGGGAGGTGATGTTTGTGTTTTGTCTTTTTAAATTCTTAGGGTTTTCACAAATATTTGAACCCTGTGGAAATAATCTCATCAACATTCTATTTCTAGGTCTATAAAGCAATTACAAGCTTGAAAGTGCTATTTTATTATAATAAAAAGGAGAGTGTTGGTGATATGTGGTTTGTGCTTTATTAAAGCCAGCTTGCTTAGACTTTAAAATGAGTAATTGCCAGCATAATTACTGTTTTACATTATGTGATCTGCACTCAGCTTTTTCGGTGAATCAGATGTCTTTCTACAGGTTTATGATGCTCTTGCTCACAGGACTAAAGAAAATGTAGTTAAATAATTTAGCACATATGCCATTACCTATAACAGTAAATCTACCTTCCACTAATCTGGCCTGGAGATTGTCTGAGTTAAGCCCAGAAAAAGAATACCCACACACACCTTTGACTGCCTCGAGACCCCTGTCTCTCCGATGTGCTCATTTCCCTTCTCTGTCTCTTCCTTCTCTCCCATCTGCTGAAGAACTCATACCTTCACAGGCAGCCACATTCCTCCCCGGGTTAAAGGGGGCACTCTCTCGACCTGACTGACAAGGTGCTAACACGTGAATTTTGGGGTTCCAGACCCTGAAGCATTGGTTCTGGCTCACTTTTCCCCATGCCTCCTCTCTCCCTCCTGCCTTCCTCTTTAAGTTCCCTAGACACTGAAGGCAGTAATTAAAGAAGTCACTCTGCTTCTGGGACCCTGAGTACCAAATAATTTCCCCTTTGTCTAGATACCCATTGTGTATACATGTTCTGAGACCCAGTTATCATACATGGTGCACTGCCGTCTGTAGAATTTGTTTTGTTTGTGTACTTTTATCTCATGAAAATAGATTATAAGCTCCACAAGACCAAGGGTATTTTCCTCCTTTTTGTATTACTCATAGTAACCTGGATATAGTAGGTGGTTATTAAGTACAGGGAGTTGAGACTTGAGCCCTACAAGCTGCTTCTTCTTGGTCTGAATTAGCCCCCGAAAACACCCAGAGAGGGAAACAAGCCTGGGGAGACACACGCATTCATTCTCCTTCCATCCTTGGGGTTTGGCACTAGCTTTATTTTGTCTTTGAGGCTGAGGGGGGTCAGGAAAAGCAAAATGAATGAAGAAAGAGCCTTTCAGTGACATGCTAGTGGTCTTCCAGTTTTTTCTCTAGTTTATTTTTAAGTGAGCTAACATGTTTGGTTAGTTATAGTTATCATCACCAATTAGACTCCTGTTAACCTGTCTTGTTGTCATTTCACCATCCTTTGCTTTTATCCTCATCTTGAAATAGATGTAACACATACTGCAAAAGGAAATTTTTCTATGGATGATATGGAAGTGATAGGGAAAAGTGATATGGGAATCCAGAGTTTCTTCTTCTTGTTATAATCCTTGTATCTTGATAGGCCTCTGGCTCCTGGGATGATGACATAGATGTGCTTTGCAATATTTTGAAGTTTGCTGCTCACTTAGGAAAACGTGTTTTATGTCATTCACATCGCATGTTTAAGGGTGTCATTAAAAGAACAATCCACATTAGCATATCATCCTGTTCTCTTTTACTTGCATATCTTTATAAGAGCTCAATGAAATACTATTTAATGATAAACACTGCAGGAAACTGGAGCAAAATCATACAATGTGTAGAAAGACTTATGGGGAGCAGATAGTGAAGACTTAGAAGCTGAATTAACAAGCAGTCTCTGCAGCAAAGTTTTAAATTCTTTAGAACCTTCTCTCGTGCAGATGGTCTATACACTGAGGCTAATGATGATTCCTCTTGTTATTGAAGAGCAAGGTATTTATGTGTTTTTATGGTGCATATCACCTGAGTATGAGGTGCTTAGACATCTTATTTTAGAACAAGACACAGCATTTTTATATCTTTATCTACTTAATGACCTCATATTTGCCTCTGCTCTGGTGAGCAGGTGATTTGTGTTTCAGTTAGGAGTCTTCAGGGATTTACCACACATAAAGTGTTGTCTCTGAGGAAGATTTTTCTACAACCGAATTGAGCCGAGTTAATTAGAATGTTTGCATAAATCATAATATTTATCTAATAATAATAATGTCTAAGAGATTTATATTCAGGGTATATTTACAGACATATTCTTTCCATGGAAGAAAACTCACCTCAGGTATTGACTTACTGAGCTTAAAAACAAATGAGCCAATCTGGGCATGGACTAATAATAATAATAATAATATATTCTATACTTATGAATTTCTCAAGTCATCCCCAACACTTTCATAGATAGTACCTTATTTGGTTTTCAAGAGTAGAGACAGTTTTATGCAGGCTCCATTTCCTTATCTGAATGCATAGGGCCAGATATATTTCTTAAGCACAAAGTCTGAGACTTTTTAAGATAACATTGTGCGTATGCCATACGTTATATAGCATCCAGGGGTTGCAAGGTAGTTCCTGTAGCTAAGTTCATTAATATTGCTGCAGCAAAACTTATGAATAGTCACACAAAATAACTTAAATAATAAAGAGTCTCACCTCGCTTTAAATCAGGTTTTGCCAATAAATGATTTAGGAAAAATATTGAGGGTTTTCAGATATTGAGGATTTAGCATTTAAGTAAGAAATGGTGAATCTATATGAAATATATGTTGAAGCCCCAGGTTTTCTCTAGCAAAAGTCAAAAATGTTCCATAGACACTGTATATCAATTTCATATTATAAAAACAGCCTCGAGGCAGGGTGGAAAAAAAAGAGCAAAAACCCAGCCTCACAAAATAGTGAATTCACTCTCTTTTTTTTTAAATAAGGTTTTCTTTCTTTCTTTCTTTCTTTCTTTTTTACATTTTCTTTTAAATGCAAGGGGTACAAGTGCAGGTTTTTTATATGGGTATGTTGCATGGTGGTGAGGTGCGGACTTCTATGGAGGCTGTCACCAAGAGGTGAGCATGGTACCTAATGGGTGGGTTTTCAAACTTACCATCTTCCTTCCTCTCTCCTCCCTTTAGGAGTCCTCACCTTTACGTTGATCTCACCTTTCTGTCTGTGTGTAGCCAGTGTTTAGCTCCCACTTATAAGTGAGAATATTCAATAGTCAGTTTTCTGTGTTAATTCACTTAGAATAATGACCTCCAGCTGTATCCACACTGCTGCAAAGGACGTGATTTCATTCATGTTTATGGTTGTAAAGTATATGTACCACATTTAAAAAAATCCAGTCCACCATTGATGGGCACCTGGGTTGGTTCCATGTTTTTGCTATTGTGAATAGTGCTGTGATAAACATACCAAATGCAAGTTTTTTTGTTTTGGTAGAACAATTTATGCTCCTTTAGGTATATACTCAGTGGATTGCTGAGTAGAATGGTCAATCTATTTTTAGTTCCTTGAAAAATTTTCAAACTGCTTTCCATGCGGCCTCACTAGCTTACATTATCACCAATAGTGTATCAGTTCAATCTCACCAACATTTGTTGTTATTTTTGACTAATTAATAATAGCCATTCTGACCCGTGTGAGATGGTTTCTCTTTGTGGTTTTTATCTGCATTTCTCTGTTAACTAGTGATATTAAAGTTTTAAAAATATGTTTGTTGGCCACCTGCAGGTTTATTTTGAGAAGTATCTGGCCTTGTCTTTTGCCCACTTTTTTTTTTTTTTTTGAGTTGGAGTCTCACTCTGTCGCCCAGACTGGAGTGCAGTGGCCGCTCTCAGCCACTGCAGCCTTGACCTGCTGGGCTCCGGCGATCCTTCCTCCTCAGCCTTCCAAGTAGCTGGAACTACAGGCATGCGCTACCACACCCAGCTCATTTTGATTTATTGTAGAGATGAGGTCTTACCAAGTTGCCCAGGTGGGTCTCAAACCTGGCAATCCACTCACCTCAGCCTCCCAAAGGCGCGGGATTACAGGCTGAGCCACCGAGCCCGACTTGCCCACTTTTAATGTGTTTTTTTTCTATCAATTCATTTAAGATCCTTATAGATTCTAGATGTTAGTCATTTGTCGAATGTATAGTTTGCTAATATTTTCTCCCATTCTGTAGGCTGTCTCTGTGCTCTGTTGATAGTTTCTTTGGCTGTGCAGAAGTCTTTAGTTTAATTAGGCCCCAGTTGTCAGTTTTTGTTTTTGCTGGATTTGTTTTTGAGGACTTGTTCTTGAATTCACTGCCTAGGTCTATGTCCAGAAGAGTGTTTCCTAGGCTTTCTTCTAGGATTTTAAAGCAATTCTAAGTCAAAAGAACAAAGTCAGAGGCATTATGTTACTGGACTTCAAACTTTACTACAATGCTACAGTAACCAAAACAGCGTGGTACTGGCACAAAAATAGACACACAGAGCAATGGAACAGAACAGAGAACCCGAAATAAAGCGGCTGACCTACAACCAACTGATCTTTAACAAGGTTGAAAACAATAAACATTGGGGAAGGGACACCATCTTTAATAAATGATATTGGGAAAAGTGGCTAACCATATGCAGAAGAGTAATGCTGGACCCATCCTCTCAACACATACAAAAATTAACTCAAGATGGGCTTTATATAATGTCTTTAATCATTCTGCTCATGTTTCCTGCTTCCTTTTTGAATTCGCATTTATGCTTTACTCAAAAAACTTTCCCCCAGGGTCATGACTCTTAAATTTTCTATTTTTAACTGTGAAAAGAACATATGCTTTGGATCAAGACCTATCTGTACTTTAATCTTACTGAGGCTTTCAATAACTTACTTGAACTCTTGAGACCTCATTTTATTCCCCTCTACAATGGGAATAATAGTATCTATTTCTTCGGGTTTTTGTGACGGTCAAAATATATATGTGTACAAGAGTACTTAGCCTAAAGGAGTCTGTGGCAAAGACTGCTAATTGTGTGCTCAGTGCCTCAATTCTCTGCTTCTCTCTTAATGACAGAACCTCAATTTTTAGCTGGTACATGGCAACATTTCCCAGCATTCTCTGCAGCTGGGTATGGTCATGACAAAAAAATTAAGGCCAATGAAATGCAAGCAGAAGTTCTGGGTGGCACCATTCAGGAGATCCGAGGAAGCAGTGAGCATGTACCCTTTGTTCTTTCTCCTTTGTTCCTTCTACCCTTAGATCCTCATAAAGTTCTCCAGCAGGCACCCCTGGACCATAATGGAGAGCTTCACACCTAGGGATGTTAGAGTGATGAGCAGAAGAAACTTGGGTGACTTCTGACAACTCTGTGGAGCCAGCTTTCCAGCCTTGCACTGCCTATGACTGGCTTCCTTGCACGTGAGAGGGAAACGAAAGTTCATCTTGTTAAGCCACTGTTATTTAGAATTTTCTGGTGCTTCCAGCTGAACCTAATTCTGACTCATAAAGCTTTCAATAAACATTGTGCTCTTCTCACAATCTAAATTTTTTGGCACCTCTAAACCCTCTTTGCAGCTTTTCTGAACCTTCCAGTCTGGGCTTACTGGTTAATTTCTGCAGTGCGTTCACAGCCCAGCTGTGGATAACCTCCTTCCGGCATCTCTCCCTAGCAGGCAGCTTCTCCCTCTCTCCCCTTTATCATGATTTCAGTTTAACCAGCAGTTTGTAATGCAAGACATTTTACATGACATTTCTATTTTATCCTAATTTCTTTCCCCGCAGCCTCCTAAAGATCTTTTTAATGGTCTCATCTTAAATTCCTTTAATTCTTATTTTATGATTTTCGAACTTTTTTGATGTGTTTCATTGAGAAATATTTTACCAAGCTTTTTTTTTAGTATCTTCCAGCTTCTTCATCATATCTTTTCTTTCTTGTTCTGCTTTTCTTTAGTCTTCTTTTTCTTCTTTTCCATTTTAGCAAAAGTTTTCCCTCCGTTGCTTTATTTCTCTTTTGGAATCATGTTGGCGTCTTCCCAACAGGCTCCTCATCTTCAGAAGTGAAGCTCATATATCTTTCACAACACTCTGGAGAGATTAAAGCCAATAAAAAATAACGTGCATATTATATTGACGCTTATGAACACTTACAACACAAAAAACGGTCGTATATATTGTATGGGTACACAAAAACATAGAAAAGGTTAAAAAATGCACTGAACAGATGCATATCAGCTTTAGTAGTGATGACATCTGTGGAGGGAAATGGGTAAGGTCTTTGGTTATATCTGTACCTTTCGAAACCGCTTTCTTCTGGTATGATTGACATACAAGAACTACACATATCTAAAGTGTAGAATTCCATAAATTTTGCCAGATGTGTGAACCACAAAGCCATCACCTCAATCAAGACAGTGAACATATCCAACACCCCCGAAACTCTCCTTGTGCCCTTTTGGAATTTCTTCTGTTTGTAATTTCTTCCCTCTTACCCTCATCCAGCAAATGCTTATCTGCTTTCTGTGATCATAGATTAGTTTTCATTTGGGAGAATGTTACATAAATGAAATCATAAAATATGTGCTCTTGGGTTTTATTGTTCTAGCGTCTTTCCTTCAGCAAAATTATTTTGAGATTCATCCATATTTTGTGTACAAGAATAGTTCTTGTATTTTTATTGCTGAATCATAGTTCACTTGTATAGGCATACCATAATTTATCTGTTCACCTCCTGGTAGACAATTTTGTTGTTTTCAGTTTGGGGATATTATAAGGCTGCTAGGAACATTTCTATTCAAGCCCCACATGAACATACATTTTTATTTCTCTTGAATAAATGCCTAGGGATGGAGTGACTGAATCATATAGTAGGCATATGTTTAACTGCCAAACCGTCTTCCAAAATATAACATTCTATATTTCAACCAGCAGCAAATGAGAGTTCCATTGTTAGAGTAATTACTACAATTACTCCACCTTGTCCCCAACCCTTGGAATTGGGCATACAAGGTGTCTAATAGGTGTGTAGTGATGTCTGATTGTGCTTTTAATTTGCATTTCCCTAATGATGAATAATATAGAGTATTTTTTTCATACACTTATTTGCTGTTTACAAATCTCCTTTAGTAGAGGATCTCCTCAAAGTTTTTCCTAATTTTATTGAGCTATTTATTATTTACTTTTTTAGAGTCAGGATCCCACTCTGTTACCCAGGCTGGAGTGCAGTGGCACAGTTATGGTTCACTGCAGCCTTGAACTCCTGGGCTTAGGTGATCCCTCTGCCTCCTGAGTAGCTGGGACTACAGACATGCCACCATGTTTAACTAATTTGTTGATTTTTTTGTAGATAGGAGGTCTTTGTTTTCTACGCTGATCTTGAACTGGGCTCAAAAAGTCCTCCCACCTTGGCCTCCCAAAGTGCAGGTATTACAGGTGTGAGCCACCACACCTGGACTTTTTTTATTACTGAGTTTTAAGAGTTCTTTATATATTTTAGGTACAATTCTTTTGTAAGCTATGAAGGAGACCCCCCAAACCTGGAATTTATTTGTAAAAAAATTGTTTATTTATTCTTAAATGTTTAAACTTCAGTCACCTTCAAAGTACTAACCATGTGATGTAATACACCTATGGAGACACTTTTTCCACTGCTCACAACAGTTTCTAAACTTGTCAATTTTGATGCCTTTTAGTGCTTCTGCCGTTTTTTGTTTTGTCTCTTCCACATGGGCAAAACGTTTCCCTTTGAGGACTTTTTTCATCCAGAAAAAAAAAGCCACTCAGGGTGAGATCAGGTGAATAGGGAGGGTAAGGCATGGGGGTCATGCCATTTTTTGGTCAAGGTTGCTGAACACTCAGCGTGGTGTGGGCAGGTACACTTGTAAATCACCCATCATGAAATGGGAAAATGTGTTGAGAGATTTTCTTTCTTTTTTTTTTTTATTATGATATTGTGAGGTACAGTTAAGGGTTAGGTATACAAATACATTTCGTTCAGGCATCCTTGTTGATAAGAGGTGTTTCCCTGTCCCCAGACAGATATTTGCTGCTGGAGATTTTCTCAAAAAATTTACTGATCCCGAATGCAGCCTCTCACAACAATGCTAGCTGGTTCACTGATGCCAACGGGTTCCTAGAACAATTACCTGGCAGGGGAAGCCTGTACTACAAGGGACCCACTCTCCAAAAAATAATTCCTGAATTTTTTAGTGTCCCCCTTCGTATGTGTAGCTTTTTTGGTATAATCCATTGAACTTTCTGTATTGACAACTTTACTTCTTCCCCGTGTGTCAAACCACATTGCTCTCTAGTGTAGTTTTCCTTATGCCTTCCTTTAACATTCCTTTGACTAAAGATCTGCTGTAAATGAATTGTTTCACCTTCAATGTAGGTGAAAGAATATTTTCCTCTGTGTGTCACATGTCAGCCAATAAGTCACATGCTGCTCTGAGCTCTGTTTTAAGACCACAGCTATGTTGTAGGTAGATCTGGATTCAGGTGCTTTCTTAGCTATGTGATGTTAGGCAAGTTGTCTAACTTCTCTTAGATCCCCTTGTCATGTAATTTTATAGCGCCTTATTTTCATTTTTAAAATTTTTTTTGAGTTAAAGTCTTACTCCTTTGCCCTGACTGGAGTGCAGTGGCATACTCACGGTCACTCCAGTGTCGATCTGCTGGGCTCTGGCAATCCTTCCGCTTCAGCCTTCCAAGTAGCTGGAACTACAGGTGATTGCTACCACACCCGGCTAATTTTTTGATTTATTGTAGAGATGAGGTCTTGCCAAGTTGCCCAGGCTGTTCTCGAAACCATGGGCTCAGGCAATCCTTTCATCTTGGCTTCCCAAAGTGCTGGGATTACAGACTTGAGCCACCATGCCTAGCTGCACCTATATTTTTCTACATAGCATTATCATCACTTTAATTTTTTATTCACTTATTTAAAGTCTTTCAATCAGCTTGTAAAGGAAGAGAGGAATCATTGTCTTGTTTACATCTACTTATTCAGCACCTAATATTAGCTGACATTAAAAAATGTGAACTTAATAAATGAAGTCAATTATACTTGCCTTCAAACATAAAAGATCTTGAGGAGACCATGGTTTTCTCATCTGTAAAGATAATAATGCCTGTTGTGTGGACTTACTATGAATAAAAAGGGTAAAAATCATGCAAAATATGTGTCATAGTACCTGGCACATAGGAAATCATCAATGTGCATGATTTCTTATGATGGTCACTATCATTATTATCATTTCAAACTCTGCTAGACTAGGGACACTCACCTTCACTTCTCACTTAGAGGATGATGATGGCTTTGGGTCCTTTCGCTCCTACAATCTGTTCTCCACACCAACACTAAAGTGCCTATCATCAAATAAAAATTTTGATCATATTGTTTTCAGCTTACACACCTTTAACAGTCATCCTCTGCGAAGGAGAGAAAAACCTACTCTCAGGAAAGGGCCAAAATAACCAACTTAAAAGTCAATTGGTAATCTTCTCTTTGTCTTCTTTGCTATGTGCCTCATGGCTAGGCAACTTTTGTGCACTTTAGTCCCATCCAGTCATGCCCAGTTACATGCATTCCTGATATTTTCTTTTTCTTTTCTGAAAGAGTTATGCTTTCTTTCACCTCTCAGCTTCTTCCCATGCCATTTCTTCCTGGAACACCTGTATTATCTACATTATTCATCTGGCTAATTTCTATACATTCTTTAGATTTCAGGTCAGCAGTCATTTTCCCAGGAATCTCCCTGACTGACCAAGTCCAATTTAGGCTTCTCTTGATATATTTATGCAACACTATTAGTCATCTCCACAACTCCAGTTTGATTGACTATAATTCTCTATTTTCTTGTCTGTCTGTTATGCTGGTTATAAACTTCTTGAAGCAAGGCCAATGACTACCTACCATACTGCTTGGCAAAATGAACTTGCACAATAAGACTTTTTGGGTAAATGAGTAAAAGTAGAAAAAATAAGTACATAAATACTGAAAATACAAAATGAATAAGTGAGCTACACTTTTAGCATCATATAAGTTCAGAGGAAGAAGAAAGTACTTCCAGTTTGTCCATAATAAATATTTACAGAATAAATAAAGAAACCCAATATTTTATTAATTTACCTAATTTGTGTGAGACCCATGTCTGGAATCCAAGATCTAGGTCTCCTAGATTAGGGCACTTCCATGATGTCATCTGACTTCCTAAATTGTAGATTAGACAGAGAGATACTTTTGACTGAGGATTAAACATAGTTCAGGCAATGCCTTAAGTATTTATAAAGAAAATGTTATTTTTTAAACATTTAATATTGTCTTTTTCTGATTATGAGATTGATGCACTGCCTACTGCATTGAGAAAGCCTTCTAATATTGTCTTTTTCTGAACATTGTCTTCTACCCACCCACTGCTTGAATAATTTTCTAGCTGTTACAAAATATGAATATAACAGTGAGTCCTTTTCAGAGTAATAAGGTCAATGATCTCACATTGTTTTTGTCATATTCTCATAGTATGACAGGCTCACATGTTGAAAAGCATTGTTTAGGAACCTAGTGAATGTGGTTCCTTCCCACAATCATGATTTTAATCAATCATCCCTTTTCTGATCCATGAAAATCATATTTAAAGGACAACCACACTCTTTTTTGGGGGTGGGGTCTTGTTAAAAGAAGTGCTTTCTACCATCTGACTTCCAGCCAAACTGTAAAACAGAGTGGTTGCAGTGATGGAAATTACCTTCCTCCTCCATCTGGTGGGGGGTGGGGAGTGGGCGGGGAGCAAGTGAGAGAAACAGAAGTTTACCTAATGTCAAATTGCAAGTATTCATCTTTCTGTGAGTAATATGTGCCTTACCAAGCACTGTGAATTTCTCCTAAAAGAATTTACAGGAGAAACTTGAGGAGCAAGCCTAGCCTGAAGCCTTCTTTTATTTTCTAATCTGAGGACAGACGTAGATAATAAAGATAGTATTTTTGCTAGAGAAAGAGAGAAATAAATAGGCTTCTAGTTGTGGTGGTCAATCACAGTGCCCCTTGTACCCCACATTTTAAAAATATAAAGAAAAATAACAGTGCCCATCAGTGGGATGGGAGTGTGTCTGTCATATAGGATATTAAATAGAATGCCCACCCTGGACTGGAATCCAACCTCCAGAGGTGCTCTGAACACAAAACCTTTGCTGACTTCAAAAAGGATTGCTGTCCTTGCATCATCCCAACCTTGATGTAATACAAAAAGAGGATTGGAGAGAAGGTAGAAAACATCCTATACCCTTAACTTAATAGGAAGATGGAACAAAATCTGGATGGCATAAGATTACTTAAGTCGGTGAACTCTTCCAGTCTCGACTTCGGTTTCAATACTTGTCTGAGGTTTTTAAAAATGGCTTATAATTTCTATACTCAGAACATGACAAGATATTGCTAGTTCATTTGATTAGAAATTAGTTTTCCAATTTTTACTTTATTTTCTGTGTATATAACACATTGGTATCTTTGGATTTTATTGTTTTACAGGTTTCTCTCACCTCTGAAACATTCTCAATTCAATTAGAATTTTTTTTTTGAATTTTTGTCCTTTATGTAGGATACAGTGTTTTTTACCATGGAATTTCATGCAATTATATATTTTCTCTGTGCTTGACCTTACTTTCTTGCTACTATTAGCCTTTTTCCAGATCATTAATAAAGATGTATCTCAAGTTAAACCTGACATTCATTCCCATGGCTTCTTTCTGGTCATATTCTTGCATGTTGCCCTTTATTATAGTTTTTTGGTTTTTTGGGTTTTTTTTTTTCAATTTGCCAGCCACTTTCTAATCCTTCAAATATTTATGATATCCAGTCATTTAAAATTAATTTTGTGATTGGTGTTTCAGAATCTCATACAATACCTTACACATAATAAGCACTAGATAAACATTAGTAGAGTGAATTTTGTCTCTAGATGAGCCATTATCTTTTTTTAGTTATGTTTAGCTCTTTCTACTCCTACCAAACAAAAACAAAAACTATAAATCATTTTTGTGACAGAATTTTTGGCAGATAAAAGTATATGAATCTATTATGTACAGTGTGATGTTTTGAAGTATGTAACACTGTGGAATGGTTAAATCCAGCAAATTAACATATCCATCACCTCACATGGTTATAATATTCATGGTGAGAACACTTAACATCCATGCTCTTGGGTTTTTTGTTTTTGTTTTTGGTTTTTTTTTGAGTCTCCGCTCTGTTGCCTAGGTTGGAGTGCTGTGGCATGATCACGATGATCCCGGCTCATGGCAGGCTTGACCTACTGGACTCAGGCATCCTTCCACCTCAGCATACTACAGGCCTACACTCATGCCCAGCTAATTTTTTGTAGAGACAAGGTTTCACTATGTTGCCCAGGCTGCTCTCTAACTCCTGGGCTCAAGCAGTCCACCCACCTTGGCCTCTCAAAGTGCTAGAATTATAGGCTTGAGCCACTGCATCCATCCTAGTCTCTTAGCATTTTTCAAGAATACAGTATATCATCATTAACTATAGTTACCATACTGTACAATAGATCTCTTGAACGTATTTCTCCTTTATAACTATAAACATAAACCCTTTAGTCAAACCCCTTCTACTAATAATCCCAGTCTCTGGTAACCACCATTCTACTCTCTATTTTTATGAGATCAAATTGCTTAGCTCATGCATATGAGTGAGATCATGTGATATTTGTCTTTCTATGCTTGACTTATTTCACTAAACATAATGTCCTTCAAGTTCATCCATATTGTTGCAAATGACAGGATTTTCCATAGGCTAAGTAGTATTCCATTGTGTATATATACAGTACACATTTTCTTTATCCATTCATCTGTTGATAGTCATTTAGGTTGATTCCATATCTTGGCTATTGTGCATAGTGCTACAGTAAGCATAGGTATTGCAGCTATTGCATCAACATACTAATTTAATTTCCTTTGGATATATACTCGTAATGGAGTTACTGATCATATGGTATAGTTCTATTTGAGTTTTTTGAAAAATACTGTTTTTCATGATGGCTGTACTAATTTACTTTCCCACTAACAGTGTGCAAGGGTTCTCTTTGACCACATCCTTGCCAACACTTACTATCTTCTGCCTTTTTGATAATAGCCATTCTACCTGGAATGAGGTGATATCTCATTGTGGTTTTGAGTTGCATTTTCCTGATGATTAGTGATATTGAACATTTCTCCAATTGGCTATTTGTTGACCATTTGTATGTCTTCATTTTAGAAATGTCTATGCAGATCTTTTATTCATTTTAAAATCCGGTTATTTGTTTTCTTGCTATTGAGTTGTGTGAGTTCCTTATATTTTTTGGATATTAACCCCTTATCAGATATATAGTTTGCAAACACTTTCTCCCATTCTATAGGTTGTCTCTTTACTCTGTTGATTATTTCCTCTGTTGTCCCAAGCACTTTAGTTTGATGTGATCCCCTCTATTTTTTCTTTTGTTACCTGTGCTTCTGGGGTCATGTCTAAAAAGACATTACTCACATCAATGTAATGGAGATTTTATCCTATATTTTCTTCTAGGAGTTTTATAGTGTCAAGTCTTGCAATTTAAGTCTTCGATGCATTTTGAGTTTACTTTTGTATATGACTTGAGATAAGGATCTAATTTTATTCTTCTGCATGTGAGTATTCAGTTTATTGAAGAGACTGTCTTCTCTCCCTTGTCTATTCTTGGTGCTTTTGTTGAAAACCAGTTGACTGAAAAATGTGTGGATTTATTTCTGGGCTCTGTATTCTGTTCCATTAGTCTATGTGTCTGTTTTTATGACTGTCTGTGCTGTTTTTGTTCCTATAGCTTTGTAGTATATTTTGAAATTTGATAGTTTGATGCTTCCAGCTTTGTTCTTTCACTCAAGATCGCTTTGACTGTTCAGGGTCTTTTGAGGTTTTATACGAATATTAGGGTTTTTTTTCCTATTTGAAGAATGTCATGGTATTTTGATAGGTATCAAATTTTGCATTGGATATGTAGATTGCTTTGGGTAGAATGAACATTTTAACAATATGAATTCTTCCAATTTATGAACATGGGACATCCTTCCATTTATTTGTGTCTTCTTCAATTTCTCTCATCAATGTTTTATAGTTTTCAGTGTAGAGATATTTCACTTCCTTGGTTAAGTTTCTTCTGGAATACTTTTTTGCTATTGTAAATGGGATTGTTTTCTTGATTTCTTTTTCGGATAGTTCACTGTCAGTGTGTAAAAACTCTTAACTTTTTCCTTTCCAATTTGAATGGCTGTTATTTCTTTCTGTTGGTTAATTCGGATTTCTAGTACTATATTGAATAGAAGTGGTGAGAGTGGGCATTTTGGTCTTTTTCTGGGTGGTAGGGAAAAAGCTTTCTAGTTTTTCCTGTAAAGTATGATGTGAGCTGTAGTTTGTTACCTATGGCCTTTATTATGTCAGCTGCATTCCTTCAAAACCTAATTTATTGAGAATTTTTATCATGAAAGAATGCCAAACTTTGTCAAATGCTTTTTCTACATCTGCTGAAATGATCGTATGATTTTATGTTTTCCACTCTGTTAATGCGCTGTATCACTTGTTACAGACTTTCAAAAACAACATTTAGCCATTTTCTCTAGCCATGTTAAATACTTAAGGATTCTACATTTTTTGATAGTTTACACACTATCTTAATCCAGGTGCTACCATAGATAATAAAATCAAGCAAGATATCTAACAACTTCAATATTAATCAGTTTTAGAGATGTCTTTATAACCCTACCTAATTTCTAAGGAGATTTCTTTGTCAAAGGAATGGGTATAATAATATTTAACTCTTTGAGGTTTTGTGAATGTCATAGATAATGGAATGAGCTGGGAAAACTCTTAGCATATCATGGTCTGTACTTACTCCTGCCCCAATTCTCTAATCATAGAAAATGGTTCTGTCCCATTGTTTAATCCAGAATCTTAGGGGAGACCTTTGGTTGTCTTCTCTTTCTCCTCTACATCTGATCAATAGCTAGTCCCTTTGCCACTTTCTCAGAATATGCCTCAAATCCACCCACTGCCACCATAGCCTTGCCCTTTTGCCACTATCATGGACTTTAAGTGTCCTGTTTTCAATCCAGCCCTCCTCCAGTTCACTGACTAAAAAATAACCAGATTTAAACTTTTAAAGGTACAAATCAGCTCTAGACACTCCATTGCTTATACCTTGCAGGGATTTCTAATTGCCTTGAAATAAATTCCAATCCCTTATTTGGTTATGATCTGGCCATTTTCCTCAGACCACAAGCTTCATGAGGACAAGAACTAGCTGTCATTTAAACACATACTGGCAGTATCTGGCATATTGCCTGGCACACAGAAAGCACTCACAAATGTTTGCTGGATGAAGGGAATACTCTACACACATTGCTGCAAGGGAAAAAGAAAGATTGTTTACTTTCAGCTTGATCATAGACCTTCTTCCTAGGACAGTGTTCTAAAATACATTGTTCAAAGACATCTCCAATGAGATATGGTGAAACTATAATTGCTTCTATGTTGGTCCCACCTTCATTATCCAGACTGTGACATTTAATGATCATTGAGTATTCAAAAATGCAGTTCTTATAGACTAAAGTAACTATTTGTTAAAGAGGAGGGAACTGAAATTAAAATGGAGAATCCTTTGATGAACATTACATTCAAATCATTAGAATTTCATATAGATGTAATTTCTCCCTCAGAAATAGATTAAATATACACAGCATTTTAAATGACATTTTTACATTGTTAAAGCACAGTTGATTATAAATTAGGAGTATTTTAAACCAGACATGCTTCCTCTCCATCAATCAGTGTTATCATGGCCATCTCCTTAATAAGATTATTTGCTAATGCAAAACTGAAATGAACAATGCCCGAAGCAGCATAAATGCAGAGTGATCAAGTGAGAGCACACCCACCATCTGATTCTCTCACCAGGACATGGCGTCTGGAAAAATTTGTTTTCCTTCATTCATACACACCAGTATAGCATCTGCTAATGGGTATTTTTTTTTAGTTGGGGAGTCACGAGTGTCTTCAAGCTTTGAGGTGCTAGTCATTAGCAGTTAAGAAGCATCTTCTAGAACAAACCCTGGCATGCTTTCCAAAAGCTGAAGGTTGAGATGCTGCAGGGCTCTTTTGGATGCTAGATTTTGACATTTATACTCATTCAAATTAGCAACATAGTATATTAAGTTGACAAAGAAAGTAAAGTCATCAGGCTTTCAGTTGTATAGTGCAGCCGACAGCTCAGCTGGGTACATTAGCCAAAAGGTTCTAATGTGCTATTTCCCTACACAATTTTTTTAAAAAAGAGTCTAGGATGATAGATGATGAAAATCATCTATAGAAAATAAAAGGAACACAAAATCTCTAAGGGCAAAATTATTTTTATGTAAAAAATATGAGGAGGGCTGATATGTTTGTGTGTTGCTGTGGGAGGGGTATAAGTGAAGGGAACTATGCATGTTCAGAAATGCCAAGAATCACATTGGAAAGTTATCGGAATGGAAACATGTCAGTAATAGCAATCACAGGTTGCCTATACTTGCAGCCATTATAAATACTCACTTTATAGTGATAAAGGAAGCATTGGTTTATATGAGGGAGGACATTCAGCATGAAAACTTTTTCAAAGCATAGGTAGTTTATTGGAATATTGGACCAGAAAACAGAGCACCATGTTCTGAGGAACAAACAGTGAAGAAACCCAAAAATCTTCATTCTGGCACTTAAGAATGAGCCCTATCTACATTTCTCCAAACTTCCTGAGTTCTCTGCACTCAACACATGGAAACTGTGCTCTTTTGAACCATAATCTAAGCAATTAAGAATTAGTAATATTAACAAAAGTGGAGCTAAGACTAAATATACCTGCCATATATATATATAGGTTTTAGCTCTTTAAACTTACTTTAAGGGAAGGACTCTCAGACAATACAAAACCCATCTGTATGTTGTAGAAAGGGAATACTTCAAAACCAAGTGACCAGCAAAGGGAGGAATTCACAGAATAGGCAGAGACGTCCACAGCAGATGCATACACAAACCAAACACTGACAATAATGTTTACTTCAGATGAATTTGAATCCAGGACCAATCTAGACAAAGAATGGCACTTTATGAGGATGTAGAGTGAAGTTATGGTAAAACTCTAAATGGGAATATATAATCACCAAAGAATACAGCATCAAAATTAATTATTAAAAACATCATAAATATAAGGCAAAATTGGTGACTTTAAACTAATTTTTACAGTCATCAATAGACCCAAAGTACAAAAAATAATTAAGTGTTCAGAAAACCTAAATAACATAATTAACAAGGTGAATTCAATTCAGACCAACTACCCCAAAACAGAGACTACCTCCTTTTTTCAGATACTCAAGGAATATTTGCAAAAATTAATATGCTGGTCATAAATAAAATTTCAGCTAGTTCACCAAAGCTGAAATAGGGCCCAAAACATTATTTGATCAAATTTAATAAGAAGAGTAATATCAAAATATAATTATTTAAGAACAATGAAAAACACATCCATGTAGAAATTTTAATAATTATCTTAAACAACCCTGGAGACAATAAGGAAATAAAAACCTGAATTGCAATACATTCAGAAGAGATTGATGAAAACATATGTTAGAACCTGTATCAAAAATCTAAGGTAATACTTAAAGGAAATCGTAGCACTAAATAATTTATTAATAAACAAGAAAGATAATTTAAGCTTCTAAGAGAAGTAAAGCAATATTTAGAAAGGGTAAGAATAGATTTAAATTATTTAGAAAAATATAAAATTATACAACTAGTAAGTAAATCCAAAAGCTGGTTAACAGGAAGAAAATTATTAGCTAACTTAAACAGAAAAAAGAAGATAAACTAAAACCTTAAAAAAATGACAGTAAGTCCAAATGCAGTGGAAATTAAAAGAATTATAAGAAACAATTTTTCTTAGCTCTATATAAACACTACAAAGAATATGGATAAAGTGAGTGAATTTGTGAGGAAATATAGAATATACAAAATCTATACAAAGTTTTATATAATAGATTATTTCAAAGCACAATTCTACTAAAATGTTAAATCATAGAATATCATGCTGTTCAAACTGTTTCAAAGCATGCACAACAGAGGAAAAGTTTTATGTTATTTTAATAAACCTATCCTCTCTAGTGGAGAATCTATTTTCTTGGGGTTCTGAAGACCTTCAGTTTTGCCTTGTTCCCCATCCCATATCCAGCCAACAGTCACATTATTCTGACTTTCAAAAACTTTTTTGTTTTAATTTTTTTCTTTTTGATTCAAGAAGTACACATGCAGGCTTCTTACATGAGTGTATTGAGTCAGGGTGAGGTTTGGGCCTCTATTAAATACGTCATCCAAATGGTAAGCATGGTACCACAGGTAGTTTTTCAACCCTGGTCTCCCTCCCTAAACCCACCCCTTAGGAGTCCCCGTTTTTCCCCATCTTTATGCCCATGTGTACCCAGTGTTGGGCTCCCACTTATAAGTGAAATATATGGTATTGTTTTCTGTTTCTATGTTAATTTGCTTAGAATAATGGCCTCCAGCTGCATCTACATTGCTGTAAAAGACATGATATTGTTCTTCTTTATGGCTGCATAGTATTCCACGGTGCATATGTAGTCATTATCCAGTCTCCTGTTGATGGACACCATGGTTGGTTCCATGTTTTTGCTATTGTGAATAATGCTGCAATAAACATGAGTGTAGGTGTCTTTTTGGTAGAATAATATATGCTCTTAGGGTATATATCCAGTAGTGGGATTGCTGGGTCTAATGGTAAATCTATTTTTAGTTCTTTGAGAAATCTTCAAACTGTTTTCCACCGGAGATTCACTAGCTTATATTTCTGTATTTCTACCAACATTGTATGAACATTCCCTTTTTTTTGCAACCTCACCAACATCTGTTGTTTTCTGACTTATTAATAATAATCTTTCTGATGGCTATGAGATGGTATTTCATTGTTGTTTTTGTTTATTTGCGTCTCTCTGATGATTAGTATTGTTGGGCATTTTTTTCATGTTTGTTGTCTGCTTATATGTCTTTCTTTGAGAAGTTTCTGTTCTTATCCTTTCATCACTTTTTAATGGAGTTGTTTTTCTTTTTCTTTTTTTCTCCTATTGATTCATGCAAGTTCCGTATGAATCTGGATATTAGTCCTTTGTCAGATGCATAGTTTGCATATATTTTCTGCTATTTTGTTGGTTGTCTATTTACTCTGTTGATTGTTTCTTTTGCTATGCAGAAGCTCTTTAATTTAATTAGGTCTCACTTGTCAATTTTGGTTTTTGCTGCATTTGCTTTTGAAAATTTGGTCATAAATTCATTGCATAGACCATTGTTCAAAAAAGTATTTCCTAGGCTTTCTTCTAGCATTTTTATAGTTTGAAGGTTTGACATTTAAGTCTTAAGTCCATCTTGAGTCAACGTTGTATAAAGTAAGAGAAAATGATCCAGCTTCATTTCTGTTTAGTTAGCCAGTTTTCCTAGCACCATTTATTGAATAGGGTGTCCTTTCCCCAGTGTTTATTTTTGTCAACTTTGTCAAAGATCAGTTGATAATAGGTCAGTGGCTTTATTTCTGGATTCTTGCTTCTGTTCCATTGGTCTATGTGTCTATTTTTGTACCAATATCATATTGTTTTGGTTACTGCAGCATTGTAGTAAAGTTTGAAGTCCAGTAATGTGATGCTTGTGGCTTTGTTCTTTTTGCTTAGTGTTGCTATGGTTATCTGGCCTCTTTGCTGTGTCCATATGAATTTAAGTATTATTTTTTCTAGATCTGTGAAAAGTGATACTGGTAGTTTGATAGGGATTGTGTTGAACCTGTCGATTGCTTTGGGCAGTGTGGACATTGTAACAATATTGATTCTTCAATCCATGAGCATGGAAAGGTTTTCCATTTGTTTGCGTCGTCTTTGATTTCCCTCAAAAGTGTTTTGTACATCTCATTGTAGAGATTTTTCACCTTCTTGGTTAGATGTATTCCCAGGTATTGTGTGTGTGTGTGTATGTGTGTGTGTGTCTGCCTGTCTGTCTGTTGTAAATGGGATTGTGTCATTAGATTGGTTCTTGACTTGAAAATTGTTCATGTGTAGCTCATTCACCATAATAAGGTAGGCTTTATTCCTTGCATACAAGGTTGGTTCAATATATACAAATCAATAAATGTAATGCACCACATAAACATATATAAAAACAAAAGCCACACAATAATCTTAGTAGATGCAGAAAAAGCATTTGATATAATCCAACATCTCTTCATGATAAAAGCCTTCAACTATCTAGGCATCAAAGGAACATATCTCAAAATAATAAGAACTGTCTATGAGAAATGCACAGCCAACATTATGTTGAATAGGCAAAAGTTGGAAGCATCCTTCCTAAGAATTGGAATAAGACAAGGATGTCCACACTCACTACTCTTATTTTTTTTATTTTTATTTTTTTGAATTGGCATCTCACTCTGTCACCCAGACTGGAGTGCAGTGGCCGCTCCCTGCCACCGCAGCCTCGACCTGCTGGGCTCCAGCGATCCTTCCACTTCAGCCTTCCAAGTGGCTGGAACTACAGGCGTGCACTACCACACCCAGCTAATTTTTTTATTTTATTGTAGAGATGAGTTCTCGTCAAGTTGCCCAGGCGAGTGTTGAACCTGCAGGCTCAGGCAATCCACTCACCTCAGCCTCAGCTGAGCCACCGAGCCCGGCTTCACTACTTTTATTTAACATAGAACTGGAAATCCTGCCAAAGCAATCAGGCAGGAGAAAGAAATAAATGGTATTCTGTAGTACAAGAGGAAGTTAAATTATTCCTCTTCACTGATGACATGATTCTATATCTAGAAAACCCTAAATATTCTACCAAAATACTCCTAGAACTGATAAGGGACATCAGTCAAGTCTCAGGATACAAAATCAGTGTTCAAAAATAAGTATTTTGACCTGGTTTTCTGACAGTCCTTCTCTTCGCATCCACTTCTCTGTCTCTCCTGCCTCCCTTCTTCACTTACAAGAATGCTTGTGATTACATTGGCTCCACCTACATAATCCTAAATAATCTCCCCATTTTAAGATTTTTAATCACAAAGTTCTGTTTGCCATGTAAGATAATATAGTCACAGGTTCTGTGGATTAGGATGTGGGCACCTTTGGGAAGCCACTATTCTGTCTCCTATACCATATTATCAAAGACAATATATTTGCTCACACCATATGTTCAATGAGGGTGTGGGCTAACAGGCATTCTCAGACATTGCTGGAGGCTAATGAAAGCTTTCCACACAGCCATTTGGATTATCCATAAGATTACAATTATACTTTCAGGAACTTCTCAGATTCACCTACACATGGTAAAGATGATTAGACATACAAGGATACTAACTGAAACATTTATGTAACATTAACAAATTGATTATAGGTAAATCATTGTCAAAAGAGAGTTGGTTAAAGGAGCTCTTATATGCTGATGAAATGAAATACACTGCAGACTTTCATGAATGATGCTGTTCTCTTTGTGTTGGGATGGAAAAAAAATCTCCAAGATACAGATCATGTTTCATTTTTTATAAGAGGCACTTTAAAAATTTTTTAAGCATTTTAACACCTCTGAAATCAGGATGTATTTTTCAAATAATGGCCTGTCATGGTTTAAATGACAGAATTTTTTTTTTCCTTTTATAGTAGTAAAATTATAACAGTGTGTCTGTGGTCAGTGAGAACTTAAATTTGATGAAATACTGTAATTAAATGAAGAAAGTTGATTTTAGTGTGTAACTATGTATCATATGTGCAACAAAATAAATGTATGTAAACACACACATTTTCCCCCTTTATTAGATCATTACTATCAGCATTCAAGCAAGATTTTTATTACACCCATTTAAAAAAGATCTCTTGATCATATTTCCCTCATCTAGTTATTACTCCTTTTCTTGACTTTCTTTTTCAACAAAACTCCTCAAAAGATTTAATCTATATTTACTTTATCTATTTTCTCTTCTACTTCTTGCTCCTAAATCCATTCTAATTTGTTTCTGTCCCACTAAAATTCTTATCATCAATATTACCATTGACCTTGATCTTGATAAATCATTTAGACACAATCATCATGCCTCCTCCTTGAAATATTTTTCTTCCCTTGGCTTCTAGGACATCACACTCTAGTTTTCCTCTTCCTTCCTGCTACTCTGTCTTAGTCTCTTTGCTTTATCCTCCTGGGCTCCATTTTCACTCATTTCACTACCTGGGCTCCGTTTTCACTCATTTTCTCTTCTCTATCTTCATTTGCTTGTGTGTGTGATGTGTTGGGGAGGGAGAGGTAATCTCCAATCTCACAGCTTCAAATGTTTATGTCTATTCAAATGTCTCTTTACCTTTGACTCTCAAGTTTTTATCTTCAGCTTAGATCTAGTCCCTGATTTTATTGTATTTTATTTATTTATTTATTTTTGAGTTGGAGTCTCACTCTGCCGCCCAGACTGGAGTGCAGTGGCATGCTCCCAGTCACTGCAACCTTGACCTGCTGGGCTCCAGCCTTCCTTTCGCCTCAGCCTTCCAAGTAGCCGGGACTACAGGCGCGCACTATCGTGCCCCACTAATTTTTATTTTTATTGTAGAGACATGGTTCACCAAGTTCCCCCGGTGGGTCTCGAACCCGCGGGCTCAAACAATCCACTCGCCTCGGCCTCCCAAAGTGCTGGGATTACAGACTGAGCCACCGAGCCCGGCCAATTAGTTCCTGATTTTATACTAGTATATCCAGCTGCCTTCTCAGCCTTTCCAAATTGATATCTATAGGCATCTCAAGCTTAGAATATCTCAGACGGAACTTCTTATTTTGCCCTACTCCTCTCTTTTTAGTCTTTCCCTTCTCAGGTGATGAGAATGAGCCCTTCCATTGTTCGGGCTCAAATCCTGTCACTCTTGACTCCTGACTTCCTCTCACAGCCCACATCCAAGCCATAGTCTGTTCTTGCGGACTCTCCTTCAAAGTACATCCAGAATCTGACCATTTCTCACCACCTGCTGCTATCCCACTCCATGTCACCAATGATCACCTTTTGACTAGATGATTGCATCATTGCTGTGCTCTTCTTAATAGTCTCCCCACTCTCATCCCCTACAGGCTATTTTCAACAAAGCCTCCAGCATATCCCGCCAAATTGTAAGTCAGATCATGTCACTCCTTGCTCTGAATCCTTCAGTGGCTCCCTTTTTCCTTCAGAATGAAAACCAAGTTCATTACCATGACAAATCCCAACTTGATTTGGTTCCCTGTGGACTTTGACCTCATTTCTCATCCCCCCCCCAACTCTTTGCCCCCACACTTACTCTTTCTGGATGCTCTTCCCCGATAACCACAGAACTCACTTATTCCCCTTCTTCAAGTCTGCTCAAATGTCACTGTGTCCATGAGACTTTTTTTGACCACTCTTAAATCCTGCCACCTCTTGCTACACCTTCCCAAGACTCCCTACCTATAGTGCCTGTTTGATTTCTCCATAGTAATAATCATTTTCTAATAAACTACAAATTAGTTTATTTATCTTAATCATTGTCTGTCTTCCCACACTAGAATGTATACTTCTTCGAGGCATGGAATATTGACTCTTTTGTTCACTGATATATGCACCACATTCAATGCCTGACACATATTGAGTGCTCAATAAATATTTGTTGAAAGGGTTATTAGTTCCTTATATATTCATGGCATAGTTTTGGAAAGATACACAAGAGAATGAACACAAAGACCTCTCTGTGATGAGGAACTAGATTTCTGCAAAACAAATGGGGAAGGGAAACGTTATTTATTTCATACATTTTGAATCTTTGGTTTTTATTCTTGTATTAGGTATTTAAAACAATCAAATTTGATTATTTACAAATAATTTAAAAATATTAGAGAAAGGCTGTAGTCTCAACTATGAGTTGGAATGGAGTAACAGCTTTTGGACTAATACTGTGAAGCATTTTATACCCATAATTGATCCTTCTTTTTGCTGTGCGAGCACTTGACAAGGCATATGGTTAGTTAGTATAAGTCAGCAAAAAGGAGAGAGTTGGTGATATTCTCCATCACTGGTTGGTTCATTCTTTCTCATTCCATTGCTCCACTTTTAAAGAGAATTTATGGAAAAATGGTATTTTGGAAGGAGGGCTCCTGAGATCAAAGTCAAACTAGCTCTTGAGACTCAATGTCGAGATTTCATCTTCTCCTCTTAGGGGAAGACAGAAGTCAGACTGAGGCTGACAGATGGATAGTTGCTCACAAAATGAAACAATTCAGAGTCTCTGGCAGCAAGGCTGGGGCCAAAACAACACTTGATTAAACAAGTGCCAGATACCAGCTAGCACGTAATTGTGGGAGGTTATAAGTAGCCGTTATGATGTTGCTAGGCAAAGGCACTTTGTTAGCATTAAATGTTTTCCCCTTCAACTGAAATGGAATCCACAAGGGGAAATAATTCATTCTATATTATTTTTAAAAGTAACTTTTTGTCTGGAAAATAATTTACCACCACCAGAAATGTCTTCTTTTAAAAAAGTGTATAATTGCCTGCCATTTGACATTATGTGGCATTAATAAATTCTTGAAATTCTCTTAATGTGCATTCTTTTTTTTTCTTGGCACAGAGCAATATTTTCACAATCCCAAAGATTCCCTTTCTATCTTACCTAGCCTAATCTATTGTGAGAGCTTCCCAGCCAGAGATGATTTTGCAAGAGTCAGGTTCCTGGTAAAACTTTATAGGATTAAATGGACAGGACTAATATAATGATAAAATGTAACCATGTTATTATTATTTCTGATAAACTTTTATTCTGCATACTATGTTGCCAAGGCCTTGTCAACTAATAACTAAACTACTGGTTTATAGCTTCTTTGTAGAATTTTACATCTTTTTTTTTATAATGCAACTACCTACCTCAATGTGGTAAACATTTATGGAACACCAATATGTGTAGAGTTGATGGGCCAGATCATCCAAGTGTGATCATACTTCATCTTTATCTGACAGCAAATGCCCGTTAAAAATGCAAATCTCTAGGTCTTCCTGATGACTGGCAGGCTTTTACTCTGTGACTCTAATGCTCTCTAGGGTCTGAGAATTGCTGAGTCAGAGGATGAAAAATAAATAAAAGATAATGTATTTGTACCTTTGAAATGTACAATTTTATCAGTGAAGACAAACTTCACAGATAAAGCCATTTGGTTTTATTAACAAGCACCGTGTCAACACAATGAGAGACATGCCACAAAGATCTGCTCATTGAATTCATGGATGGATGGATGAATTCCGCACAGGCTAAATATGAACGTATGATAGCCGATAGCCATACTTGCTTTTCTCCCTCTTCTTGCTCATGCTGCTCTGATTGCCTTTTATGCGATTCATTGGTTTCCCAAGGTTAACAAAACAGCCCATGTCTCTGCAAGAAAGAGTGAGATTAGGCCTTGTCATCTCTGAAGTTTTGCCAGCATTCTACGGTAAAAGTGTGTGAACACGGTAGTTAAGACAATGGGGACCCGGGCTCGGTGGTTCAATCTGTAATCCCGTGCCTTGGGAGGCTGAGGTGAGTGGATTGCCTGAGCCCGCGGGTTCAAGACCTGCCTGGGCAACTTGGCAAGACCTCATCTTTACAATAAATCAAAAAATTAGACGGGCGTGGTAGCACGCGCCTGTAATTCCGGCTACTCGAAAGACTGAGGCAGAAGGACCGCCGAGAGTAGCCACTGCACTCCAGTCGGGGCAACAGAGTGAGACTTCAACTCAAAAAAAAAAAAAAGACAATGGGGGCTGGGCTCAGTGGCTCGGCTTGTAATACCAGCACTTTGGGAGGCTGAGGCAGTGGATTGCCTGAGCCCGCAGGTTCGAGACCCACCCGGGCAACTTGGCGAGACCTTGTCTCTACAATAAATCAAAAATTAGCCAGGCATGGTAGCATGTGCTTGTAGTTCCAGCTCCTTGGAAGGCTGAGGCGGAAGGATTGCCGGAGCCCAGCCAGGTCGAGGCTGCGGTGACCGTGAACATGCCACTGCACTTCGGCCTGGGTGACAGAGTGAGACTCCAACTCAAAAAAAAAAAAAAAAAAAAACGATGGTAAAAACATACAGTGTTTCACCTACTTTGAGTGAATCCTAAACAATAAGTGGCTACTAAATATATTAAAGAACAGAAATAGAGTGTGTCACATCCAATCCAGTGGCAGGGGACAATGGAGGAGAAGTTAGAAATTTGAATACAAGACATGACAGAAAAGAAGAAAATAAAAACATAGACAAAAGTAGAAAAAGTAACAATAATTAAGTAAATGTTTAGAAGTAATTCCAAATATATCAGTAATCTTAATAAGGAAAGCAGGATCAAATTCTCTAGTTTCAATACAAATATATTATTTTGAATAAAAGAAAATCAAAAGTCAGCTCTATTCTGTTTATAAGTGACACACATGAAATGACACACCTAAAACATAAAGACACAGAAGGATGGAAGTGAAAGGATTAAAAAAAAGATATACCAAGCAAATGTTAACAATAAATGTACTGGTGGTTGAGGTCACTGCTACCCATACCTGTAAGATTTTCAACTCATACACATTTTAAAGGAACAAGAACAAGTAATTAAATACCATGATTTCAGGTGCATGATATTTTGGCCGAATACCTCAGGGTTGTTTTAAATTCTGAGGTCATTTTTTCCCCCTGGAAAAATGCCAATTTCTAAGTTTAATTCCACAAAATAAAGTCATATTTCTATGATTAGAGATGTTAATTTCATTTTCTTATTAAAATGCTATAGATGAAGACACATTTTATATCAAACAAGTTTCAGTAGGAAATTGTGTCCTATCAACTTTTGCTGTAGCTCATGAATGTGAATGCAATGGAGCTGCACTCTAAGGCCAGTAGAATCTTAATTTGGGGAATTCTGAGATTTAGCAACTTCCTCAATAACGCTCAGTCCAGATTGTCAGTGTTGGGGTGGAGAAAGAATCTTTTTCAGAAGTGAATAGTGTCCGGTTTACCCACTTTCTTAGCATCCAAGGTCTATAGAGAGACACGGCTGATTTTCAAAAGTATATAGCAGCAGTAATGAATATGAGTGTCCTAAAGAGATCTCCTGCACCCTCCATGCTTCATTGCCAGCCCTGATGATCTGGGGTCCGGTTTTATCAATACCAGGGGAGGTGGTAGGTTTTCTTATGGTCAAACCAGTAGTGTATGTTGCTTCAGGTCATTCTTTTCTTTGAGTTATTCATCTGGACTTTCTCAAAAGAAAGTCATTTAATGTGGAAAAGTGAGTTTAAACAAAGCTGAGAAGCTCAAATTTTTGCTAAAAAAAAAAAAAGTATGAAGGATATTGAACAGTCATTTGGGCAATCCTGGTATTGACTTGTTCTGACCTCATTGGCAGTCCTTGAACTGTGCACTTGTATCGGGAAGGAAGGCCTCCAAGATGACCCAGCTTTCCCTGGAGACCATGGTCATTAAGCATCCTCTATTTTTCTCTTGTAGGAACACTGCACACTGAGTAAAATCCCATAATGACAGCAGAAATCTTGCCTAGTGAATCACTGGTCATTCTATTAGTTTTTGAAGTGAGGAAACGGGGGCACGTTTCTTTATAGTTTTCCTGGAGCTCTTAGTCCTTGTGCTGTATGAAATAAAACCAAAACACAGCTTGTGGTCTTTCCTTTGTTGCTCTAACAATGAGGGGTTGTGAATCGGGAGGTTTCAAGACGGCTCTGTTGTAATATACATTTGGGGTAGGGTCTAACTTTTGAAGATTTGTCTATCTAGTGCTTTAAGAGGCATATCACAGGAACTGTTTTGTACCTTACAACTCTTTTTTCCTGGCTATGATTTATTGGAGCACGGTACTATAAATCATGCTTTTTGATTCCACCTTCTCTTTTGGAAATAAGTGACTCATTCTGTAAGGACCTCGCTTGTTCTTTTTATACTCTCTTTGAAAAAAATGTTCACTGAAAACCTTGTTTTCATCTGTTCCAATCCCTATATGTGCCATTTCCCCTGTTCATTCTCATTTAAAGAATATTTCTATGTCACATGTCATCTAGTATATGCAAGAAGTAAAAAATTTAAAACACTTGAGTTTTTCATTAAAAAAATATATATGTATACACCACACTATTGCTTGCAAACATGGTACAAATGAAATTTTATCTTATTTTACATTTTACCACAATACAGTAAGAAAGGGATTGGTAGTAGCAAGACACTGCCAGGGTTGGGGGAGGGGGTATATAACATCCAAAAGGGTACTTGATCTCAAACCAGGTGAAGTAGGGACCAAACAGAGGCCCAAACTTTACCTGTACGATAACCACATATTTCTTTTGTGTACATAATTTGGAATTGTACCCCACATCTTTAAAATAAAAAAAAATTTTTAAGAAATATTCTTATTTTGATTTTTTTTCTCTTGCCATAAGGAATATAATTTCACTGGTCTTGGGATATATGAATTCAAATCACAAGTCAGTTTGTATGAAATGTTTATTTTCTTAAAGCCAAACTTCTAGAAAACCATAAAGAAAATAATCATATTTTTTACAACACCGCAGGTAAACAACAAGCATATTTAGAAACTAGGAGATTTTAAAACGAACAGCAGGATAAATCAATAACTCCCACATGGCGGGAAGAAATGATTTTCTATTAGGATATCAAACAAAACTTACATGATATTAATGGCTGAATGAACAGGCTTCCCATTTGCACTTGCATGAGGGGGAGGTTAAGGATTGGCAGTAGCTCATATAAATCAAGTCTGGTAAGAAACGTATGAGTAAGTGTTTGACATTTTCAGTTGGAAAGGAGCAGCTTGTCTTCAGTTCTGAGAAGCCTTCCCCTTGTGACAATCATCCTTTTCCTCTTTTGATGAACCAGATTTTTAATATCAACTTTGCATAAGCAAATGCACTGCAGTCCAAAGGGCAGAACTTTGTGAGGTGGCAATGTAGCCAAGATGAAAGGGGAAAATGTGACCAGATTTACCCATCAAAACCAACTCTATTGTTTGTGTGTTTGCGAGTGCTTTCTACTAAAGCTCTTTCTACTCACTTGTGTTTCACAATTCTTAAATTCAAAGAAATAGGGAGAAATGGTAACCTATACATCAGATTTTTTTCCTACTATACGTCAGCTTCAAAGAGGGATCTAGTTTCTTACTGATCATGTATCTTATGTGGCCATTCCTGTTGACTAACTACTAACCCAACATCTATTTCTGAAGGCCTACTAAGTTCCCAGAAATTTGTGCAATTCATAGCCAAGAAAAGCTATGTTGTAAGTACTCGTACAAAAGACCACTCAAGACATCTAAGTTCTGCTCAGTCTCGACCATTGACCCTGTGATCACAGCAAGTCATCTGATCTCTTGGCTTTGCAAAAATGAGGAAATTGAAAGAAATATTTTTTAATGCACCTTTTAGCTCAACTATTGTAGCTTCAATTATTCTCATCTATCCTCAACCTGAACTTGCTTCTCAAACTATAAAGGAGCAAGTGGGAGGAAATCAAATAGAGTGCAAAACAATGGTAGTGACAAAGTGCATTAAAATTTAAGGCAGTGCCCAGGCACATCATTGTAAAAGCGATGTCCTTTCATCTCATGTAGACACGCATGACTCCACACCCATATAAAAGAACTGAATCAAATATCTTCGAGAGCTATGTGTCAGAACATAGGTGGAGACATTTACGTTTAAGCAACACACCAAATGTCCTGAAAGTAACCTTGAGAGATTCACTGTGCCCTCAGCGAAACTGGCTTGGGCATGGAGGAAAAGGGCCAGACCTCTGGTCTTGAGGGCAAAGAATTTCCAGTATGGGTCAATTACAGTTAATGCATATTCAATACCTTGGAACTCATTTCAGTGTAATAAATGTTAGGTCTCTAGCTTGATTCACTCTTGAGTTGGTTTAATATGCACCCCTGAAGCTTTCTACTTTGACTCCAATATTACTCTTGTAGCCATTGGCTGCTAGCCATGATGTGTAAACACACTTCCTCTTGAACACAGTTCCACTTGCTTGACCTTGTTTCTGGTGTCTTCCTTTCATCTTTAGGGTTTTTTACTACTGCAGAAAGACAAACCCCAAACAATATGTTGTAGTGTGTTGTAGCAGCAGTTTCTGATTGAACTGATTTTCCTTATAAGCATTAGTTGCCTAGTTAAAAAACCAAAAAAAAAAAAAAAAGGATTAGCAAGGAGTCGATACCTCAGAAGTATCGAGATTAGACCCAAGAAATGCATGAGACTCATTAAAAGTGCAAACACTTCCACTTAACAGTTACCCAGCCCCTCTCCCACTTTAAAGAAAGTGCATTTTCTTGCCAAGATTAAGGGAAAGTAAGGGAATAATCAGGCACTTTTATATAATTATGTATATAACCTTTTAAATAACCTTTAACATTTTAAATATAATTCCAACTTTGCATTGAGGAATTGAAAGCTTAAAATGGTTAAGTAGGTCGGGTGCTGTGGCTCACACTTGTAATCCCAGCACTTTGGGAGGTCGAGGTAAGGGATTACCTGAGCCCACAGGTTCGAGAACAGCCTGGACAACTTGGTGAGACCTCATCTCTACAATAAGTCAGAAAATTAGCTGGGCATGGTAGCACGTGCCTGTAGTTCGGGCTACTTGGAAGGCTGAGGTCGAAGAATCGCCTGAGTCCAGCAGGTCGACGCTGGAGTGGCCATGAGTGAGCCACTGCACTCCAGCCTGAGCAACAGAGTGAGACTCCAACTCAAAAACAAAAACAAACAAACAAAAATGACTAAGTAACTTATCCAAGATCATAAGCTTAATATGTGGTAGAACTGGATTAAAATCCTTGATGCCCAAGTCCTATTATTTTTAGAAGCCTTGTCTCGTTTATCATATCATAAAATGGCAATTATCTTTGTTTCTCCCCAAATTCTGAAGATGCCAGGTCAAAAAAGGATAGTAAGTGACAGATATACAAAGGAATGCAGATTGTAGTACCTATATATTTAATTAGTTTAAACTAGTTTCTGCGATGCTTTGGGTAGAATAAATGAAAGTATAGGTGCTTCCCAGATGAGATTGAGCTTCCTTCATTTTGCATCTCAAGAATAATGTAATTTTCCTTCTATATTGATTCCATATGATATCATGAAGCATCATTGTAAATGTTTGATTCATAAATATGAATAATTGTTTTTAAATTAAAGATGTAACATTTAAATGCTTGTAATTAAATGTTATTTTGAAAATTTTATTTTTATATCAAGATATCCCCTGAAATGGTAATATAATTAATGGTGTTATATCATTTTATTTATAAAGTGATTTTTAGGAACTCACTTATATGGAGTCATCATTAGCCTTGCAAGTTCTAACCTCATTGATAAAAAGTAAACCACTAGTGAACATCATTAAAGGTTGGAAGGTTCTTATGCCACTGATTCTAGCCACAGTACTAATAGATGTTTTTGGTTTGATGTCAGTTGTTTGTCAGGGAATTATGATAATATTTTTCAAAAAGCTTTGCTTTGACTTCCATTATACTGCGAGACTATTTTTTTCCCAACCTCCCTACCATCTGCCTTGATTCTGCATTGGAAAATCTCCCAGATATTCCATCCAGAAGGGCTAAGTGAAATCAATATGGCAACAGCAGATTGCTGATGCATTCCAGCTTTTAAGTGGGATGTTGTTATGATTAACAGTGGCCCAGCTCTTTACCTCTCTATTATCCCAATGCCATCTCAGAACATTTCAGTTGCTCATCAGATTCAATTAATTCTATATACTTCCTAAAAATGCAGCATAAGGCTGAAAGTAATATGAAGAAAAAAAAACCAATTGTATTTAGCTTTTGGCGGGATTGGAATGATATGGTTTTCCTTTTTGTCTATTTTGGTTAAAGATTGATCAATATATAAGAATACCATGTGTTTTAAAATAGGTACAATGAAAATCATTACAAGATCTATTCTTTTATATGCCATATGCTTAGCTAGAGATTATAAGAAAACTTGAACTTTTAAAAATATTACTACTCCAAATAAGAATCTTTTAAAAACTTTATAGCTAATTGTATTTTATGTTATATGATTTTCTTTATAACTTTATAATGAATGAACTTAATAATTAATTATGCAATCTATAGTTGCTGATTTTTCATAATCCAGCCACTAATGAGTATGTTTATCTCTATAATAACCATAAGAATATTAGGGGATGGCATTTTACACTGGGGTATTTCAGGGTAATGAGTAGGATCTGATTGTGGTCGTGGGAGTGGATGGTTGAAGTAGACTGAGGTTCAAGGGAACTGGAGACAGTTGATCATATGGTGATGCTAGAGTGTTGCAAGAATCATTTTCATACAGGAATCTCTCAGGAGTAGGGCAGGTATTAGGAAAATAAATTTAGGAGGCGATTAATTGCAAATATCAGGGATTTTAATTAATGCAAAAATTGAATTATCTGGTTCATATAAGTGAGACGGGTGGGGTGAATCTTACTTAACACCTGACATAGGACATTTTTCTTGCTCTATCTCTTATGTTACTTTTTTGCGGTTACTTCATTCCTTGCTGTTACAAACGAATGATCTCCATATGGCATGGAAGATGGCCGTCATGGGCATCCCCAGATCTCCAACTTCCTAGTTTAGCAGAGCCTACAGAGAACTTATGTCTTACAAAGCCCCCACACAACTCCCAGGACAAGATTCTCTGTGGTTCTGCTTGAAACCCATATCCTCCCCTGGACCAATCACCTTGGTGAAGAAACAGGAATCCTGTGCTTGCTAGACAAAGCTTATGGGGGCAAGACACTGGGACTCTTGTTATCATCTTATTTTACATTTCTTTGATTAATAACTGAATTGAGCATTTTAAAATATAATTTTAGATCATCTGAATTTCCTACTATGTGAAAAACCTATTTGTGTCTTTTGTTCATTTTTCTACAGAATCATTTGTCTTTTTTTTACTGACATTCAGTATTTCTGTACATATTCTAGATAATGTTGTTGGTGATATATGTTGTAAAATTTTTTTGGTGAAGTTTGGGTCTTTAGGTACATTTGGAGAGGACTGTACCTTTTTAATGATAGCGACCCTTCCTACTCCTGAACGTGTTATATTTCTTCATTTACTTATGTCTTCTTTAATGTCATTCCCTAAAATTATAAAATTTTATCCACAATGATCTTCTATGCCTTTTGTCAATGTTTTAGATACTTTGTATTTCTGTTGCTATTTTAAATATTATCTATTTCTTAAACTACACTTTCTCCATTGCTATTGATGTTGTAAATTTAAGTGTTTGGATCTATTTTTAGCCAATTGCTAAACTCTCTTATTAATTCTAATACTATCTGTTAATTATTTTGAGTTTTCTGTGTAGATAATTATATCATCTGTGAAAATGATTTTGTGGGGGTTTTTTTTTTCGATTCCAGTCCTTATATTTTTAAATTTCTTAGCATGTTACTGCACAAGCAAGGACCTCTAATGCATCTCTAATAGAAGCAGATAGTGGACATGCTTCCTTTGCCCCTGGTTTTAAAGTGATTGCTTCTAACATTTTACCACTAAGAATGTTTTTGATCTAGGTTTTTGGAGCATCCCTTTACAAAGTTCAAAACATTCCTTTTTTGTTTCTAGATAACTAATGATATTTATCCTGAATAAATCAATTTTATCAATGGCTTTTCTCCATTCATTGAGAGGATTTATGATATTTTCTCCTTTTACCTATTAATATGGTAAATTGTATTTAAAGACATATTGCCAAGTCACTTTGTAGATTTGGGATAAATTCAGTTTGATCATACATGTGCTGTATGGCCATATCTTTCATAAACAGTACTAGACTGTGTTGATTGATATTTTGCTTAGAATACTCTGGGTCCTTGGAAGAAGTTAGACTGTAATTATCCTGTAATTATCCTTTCTTGCATGGATTTGTATACTTGGTTACCAAGGGTATGATAACTCCATAGAATGAGTGGAGATGACATACATGCCTTCTTTTCTTTTATTTGGCTCAAAATGTCTTTACTTGAAAGAAAAGTTTGTAAAAGAAAAGTTCAGTTGGCATACTGCTTCAGGTTGATAGTTTAAAATTCTCAGCACAGTAAAAACATTCTTCTATCTTCTTTTGACTTCTAGTGCAACTGAGAATATTGATGACTCTAAAGTATAGAAAGGTCTTTTGTACCCGTTTCTGATCAATTCTCACCACCTGTAGACAAGATATTGTTGATCACCATAGTAGTTTTGCCTATTCATGAACATGTTGTAAATCAAATTAGATAGTCTACACATTTTTGTGTCTAGCTTTATTTTTCTTAACACAATATGTTTGTGAATCATTCATGCAGGTATATGTATCAGTAGTTCTGTCTTTTTATTTTGCTGAGGAATATTCCACTCTATGAATGTAAGCCAACATTTTTATCCATTTCCCTATTAATAGACATTTGGGTTTTTACCATGTTTTCCTATTATGAATAAAGCTGTTCTGAACATTCATATATTCATTTTGTAGCATATATTTCATTTCCATGTATTCATACTTACCTAGGAGTGGAATTGCAGTGTCATAGGTGAATGTTCAACTTGTTAAGAAATCATCAATTTTCTGAAGTGCATGTACCATTTTACACCCTCAACAGCAGTGTATGAGTTTCATTTGCTTCACATTCTTACCAACTGGGGGTTATTAGTCTTTAATTTTAGCCATTCTAGTAAGTGTGAAATGTTATCTCACTTCAGTTTTAGTTTGCATTTCCCTGTTGTTCAGTGATGTTGAAAACATTTTTGTATTCACATTGGCCACGTGTATGTATTCTTTTGTTGACCAATTGAATATTTTCTTTCGTGAAGTGTCTGTTCAAGTCTTTCCCTCATTTTTAATTGGGTTTGTTTTCTTTGTTGTAAATTTATAAGAAGTCATTTGTGTATTCTACATACAAGTCATGAAGGTTTTCGCTCTGTGGCTTGCATTTTCATTTGCTTAATGTTCTATTTTGATGAGCAGAAAATTTTAATTTAGATGAAGTTGAACTTATTAATTTATTTTATATTTAGTGTCATTTGAATGCACTCTAAGAAATATTTGCATACTTAAGGTTGCAGGAATATCCTCCTACATTTTCTTTTAGTTTCATATATTCACTATGATTTCATATATTTATATATTCCACATAAATTTTAGAATCAGCATATTAATTAATGCTCCCCCAAATTGAGACTTACTTAATCTATGGATCAATTTTAAAATATTGCATCTTAACAAAATAAAGTCTTTAAATGCATAAGCACAATATATCATCTTTGAAATGTTCTCAGTATGGTTTTATTGTTTTTATTATGGAAGGCTTCCATAAATTTGGTTAAATTTATTCCTAAGAATTTTATATTGTTTGATGCTATTGTAAATGAAATTGTTGCAGATTTTGTTTTCCACTTATTTGGTGCATATGTGTGTATCTACCTGTCTAACTCAAGTTTGTAAATTGTCTTGTCTTCTACAATACTGCTAAGTACATGCTGTATTTGTTTTCTATGCTGCATAACAAATTACTATAGTTCAGGGACTTGACACAACATACATTTTTAAAAATAGTTTATGTGGGTCAGCTGTCCAAACAAGGTGTAGCTGGGACTTCTGCTTAGTATTTCCAAGGTGGTAATTAAGGTGTGGGCCAGAACTATGTTCTCATCTAGAGGCATATATGGGGAAGTGTCTGTTCCCCTGCTTTCATGATTGATAGCCCTATTCATTTTATTTTGGCTTTAGAATGTATACAAGCTTGCTTCATCCAGCAATGGAAAGAAAGACTCTAGAATGAGTCTGCTACCAAGATTAAGTCTTATATAACAAAATGCAATTGTGGAAATGGTATCCCATCATAGAATAAAATGTAATCAAGGGGTTGGCATCCCAACACCTTTGCCTTATCTGTTGTTAGAAGCAAGTCATTGGTTAACCAATAAGAAGAGTGCATTATGAAGAATGTGGACACCATGAGTGGAAATCATGGGGGTTTCTCAAAGTCTGTCTACCACATATATATGAAGAGAGACCCCAAAATACCCGGAATCGTGTTTGAAAGGCGGACCCCTTGTAGTACACTTGGAATTTGTTCCTCCAGATCAAATGGCCAACCAAAGTTTTTATCTGGAAGTTTTAAGAAGGTTGTGTCATGATTTGTGGAAGAAACAGGCCGAGTTGTGGCAAACAGGTGACTGGTTCTTACACCATGACTCTGCACCTGTCCACACCATAATGAGTGTTCAGCAGTTTTTGAACAAAAAGCAATATGACCTTCCCCCCCATACCCCACCCACCCTATTCACCCAGTCTTGCCTTGAGCAATGTTTTGTTTCCCTGGATAGAAAAATTCTCAAAAGGAAACGTTTGGCTAATGTGGAAGGGGTGAAACAAAAAACAGCAAAAGCACTCATAGGCATCAAAATTAAAAAGCATTTTAATAGATGTATTACATGAAACGGAGAGTACTTTGAAGGTGACTAAGGTTTAAACATGTAAGAATAAATACACAATTTTTAAATAAATAAATTCCAGTTTTGGGTGGTTCCCCTTATATTCATTCTTGTTATAATCTATAAATTACTTGGAAACATTATCTGAAAATAGAGATGATTTGACTTCCCTTTCAATATCTGAGTTTTCTTTTTAAAAATACTTTTACTTGCATCGTTGAGCTGGTTTGAACCCCTAGTAAAATATTGAATAATAGTGTTGTGCTTTGTCCTGATCTTAGGGTGAAAGGTTTCAATATTCCGTCATCAGATATGCTGGTAACTATAGGGATTTGTAGATGTTTTTCATCTGATTGACATTCTCTTCTGTCCCAAAATTATGCTGATAATTTTTAAATGATGAATAGATATTGAATTTTGTCATTTTTTCCTGCCTCTATTGAGATGCTCATATGATTTTTCTCCTTTATTTAATTAATATAGTAAATTACATTGATTTTTAGCTATTAAACTAATCTTTCACTACCTGGACCAACCACATTTGTTTATAACGCATTATTTTTAAAAATATTATGAATTCAATTTGCTAATATTTATATGCGCTAATTGTCTTAGAAAATATTGATTTGAAATTTTCTTTTTTTTTTTTGAAATGTCTATCAGATTTTGGCAACAAAGTTATTCTGGCCTTATAGCACATATAGATGTATGCATACTTTTCTTCTATTTTCTAGACATTTTGTATGCATTGGTATTTTTGTCTTAAATTATAGCACGATCACTTAATCTACCTGAGATTGGAGTTTTCTTTCTGGACAGGTTTTTGGTTATGAATTTAATTTCCTTAATATATATTAGAGCTACTCCATTTTGCTTATATTAATTTTGAAAAGGTGTGTTGTTAAGAAGTTTGTCTATTTCATCGAAGTTGTCAATAATTTTGCAATAAAATTATTTATTTTAAAATTTTCTTATCTAACCTATATATCTACTCTATCTGATATATAATTGCTAGTTTGTGCTTTCTTTATTTTTTCATTATTGATGTTGCTAGAGGGCTTATAGGACCCCCTACCTATCACCATACACAAAAGTCAACTCTAAATGGATCAAAGACCTAAACGAAAACCTCAAAGTATAAGAACCCTAGAAAATGCAGGAGACACCTGTATGGAAATTGGAACTGTCAACCAATTCCTGATCAAAACCCCCAGTGCCCATGCCATAAGAGATAAGATAGACAGCTGGGACCTCATCCGACTGACAAGCTTCTGCAAAGCTAAAGAAACCAACAAGAGAGCAGGGAGACAGCCCACAGACTGGAAAAAAATATTTGCCAACTGTGTATATCTGACAAAGGCCTAACATCTATGATCTACAAGGAACTCAAATGTGCCAAAAAGAAACAAAAAAAGCCCCATTAAAAAGTGGGCAAAAGATATGTATAGACACTTCTCAAAAGAAGACATATGAGCAGCCAACAGATACATGAAAAAATGCTCACTAGTCATCAAAGACATGCAAATTAAAACCACACTGAGATACCACCTAATTCCAGTCAGAATGGCTATCATCAATAACTCAAAACATAACAGATGCTGGAGAGTATGTAGGGTAAAGGGGACACGCCTACACTGTTGATGGGAGTGTAAACTAGTACAACCTCTGTGGAAAACACTGTGGCAATTCCTAAAAGATCTAAAAATCAACTTTCCATATGGACCCAGCAATCCCCCTACTAGGAATATACCCAGAGGAACTAAAATCGCTCTATGGAAAAGATACCTGCACACACATGTTTATTGCAAAATTGTTCACAATAGCAAAAACATGGAACCAACCATGCTGCCCATGGAAAGAGAACTGGGTAAAAATGCTTTACATATACGTGATAGACTATTACACAGCCACAAAGAAGGACAAGATTATGAACTTCACAGCAACTTAGATGGATTTAGGGTCTATAATACTGAGTGATCTGTCTATCACAGAAACAAAGAACTGAGTATCACTTGTTCTCACTCATAATCGGACATTGAACAATTATTGTAATACTATAAGCAAAGGATTGGCAGTAGTGGGAAACTGCCAGGGGAAGGGGGGACACACCTTATCAACAAGGGTAACTTCATATTGAACATTTGTATATCTAACGCTGAATTGTACCCCACATCTTTAAAATTAAAAATATATATTTTCAAAAAACCAACTTTTAGCTTAGTTAATTCCACCTGTTGATTGCTTCATTGATTTCTGCTCTTTACTGTTTCTCTCTTCTTTTGGTTTATTCTGCTTTTCTTTTTCTGTACTTTTTAGTTGTAAACTTATTGTTAAAAGTATTTATTTTGTCCTGATATAATCAGTTAAAGGTGTACATTTTCCTCTAAAAACTGCTTTAACTTTCTTTTACACATTTTGATATTTTCTTATTGCTCAGTTAAGAATGATCATCTAATGTCTCTTATAATATTTTTAACTAATGGATTATTGAGATCAGCAGTGCTCAGTTTCCATTTTGAGGGATTTTGAAATGTCTTATTGTCATTGACTTTCAGTTCTTCTGTGGTGACAGCATATTCTAGAAGGTTTTTATTTTTCTTAAGTTACTGAGACTTCTTTAAGGATACTACATGTTATCAATCTTGGTAGACTTTTCATTTTGCATGCCAACTGCTGTTGTTGGATGTAGTTTTTTTAAGTGTCAATTTGGTTTATATATTTTATACCATTGCCTTTTTCTGTGTAGTTGTTTTAACACCTATTGAGAAATGGTGTTAAGAATTTCCAACTATCATTCTGAACTTTTCTGTTTTTCCCTTTAGATTTGTCAGTTTTTACTTTTTATATTTTGAATCCATATTATCAGATTTCACTCATTTTAGTGCTATGTATTTCTAGTGAATCAACCTTTTTAAATTATGAAATGCCCCTCTTTATATCTTGTCTTGAAATTTGCTTTGTCTAATATTGATATAACCACACTAACTTTCTTATTTTTACATTTTACATGGTAAATTATTTTCCATTTCTTTAGCTTTCAACCTATCTGTGATCTATACTTAAATCATGTCTCTTATAGACAACATACATATAGTTGAGCCTTACATTTTTATTCAGTTGTAAAATCACTGCCTTTTAATTGTAGTGTTAGTTCATTTATTATTAATGTAATTATCATTGTAGTTAAGTTTTAGTTCACCATTTTACTATTTATGTTTGATTTGTCCCATCAGTTTTCTATTTCTCCTTTCTTGCTTTCTTTTGGGCTAACAGAATTTATTTTTTAATATTTCATTTTTGTTCTGCTAATTTTTTTTAAGTATACCTTTTGGATTTGTTTCTTTGTGTACATTATATTTACTCTAGTGATTATAATATACACTCTTATCACAGTCCATTTAGTGTTAAAATTTTTGCTGCTTCATATAAAACATGAGTATATGCTGCAATACAATTCCATACCCCTTTCCTTTGTGTTATTGTCATGATATATTTTAAATCTACATTTGCTATTAACCTCACAATATAATGCTATGACCTACAAATTATTAATTTACATACATAATTGCTTTTGTAAAAGATGAAATGTTTTGTAAATTGTGGGTTTCCGCTCATATCTTATTAAACTTAATGTTTGGGAATCCTTCTTTTTTTTTTTTTTTTGATTTTTATTGTAGAGATGAGATCTCGCCAAGTTGCCCAGGCAGGTCTCGAACCCTCAGGCTCAGACAATCCACTCACCTCGGCCTCCCAAAGGCACGGGATTATAGGCTGAGCCACCAAGCCCAGTGGGAATCCTTAAAGTGTATATTTGGATTGCTCTCCTCCAAAGAAGGTTTAAATTCATTTCTTTTTTGTTGCTGTTGTTGTCTTTGGTTGAAAAACCAATTATTTTTTTAATACTTTATTTTATTTTTAAAGTGTGGGGTACAAGTCAGGATTAGGTACATAAGAAATCTATGAGCAGGTGAAGTTTGGGCTTCCAACTGGTCCTCACTTCCCCTGGTTTAGGATCAGGTACCCTTTATGTTGTTACATGCCTCCCCCTTCTTTCCTCCCCGGCAGTGTCCACCAGTTGCCTATTTTACTAGGAACCACTGAGTGGTACCAACTATGGCCATGAAGATCCTATCTTAATCAATTCTCATCTTCAATTACCCCTTATTCCAGAATTAATTCTCGTGATCGCAGTCCTATTACTAGAACCCCAAGCAACCACCTCTTCAATGTTTGCTTATAGCTTATATTTCAGGATTTAGGGCATGGCTTTTTTGTTTGTAACTTGAAGATTCATCTTGTTTTCTTAAAAATTCAGCAATAGTTGTGATTTATCTCCAATCTAATTGTAATATAGTAGGAGAGCCTTCTGATTATGTAGTCTATTGTACTTCTGAAGGGACAATTCTCTACTTTCTTAAAAGTAAATTTAAAAAAGAAATTTTTGGTTTCATTAAAGTAATACGTTACTGTAGGAAAATTTTTTTTTAAATTATAAGGATCTAAAGTTAGAAATAAACACCAACCTTCCTCAATCTTCAGATAATACCACTAATTTTTTTCTCCTCTTATGCTTCCAATTATGATCTTAATTATATAATCCTATTTGTAGATCTTAATTTATTGACTTTATATGGAATTATTGACTACCTGCTATTAAAGTTGAGGAAATTACTACTCATATTCTTCTTTCCATTTTGCTTCTACCTACTAATTTAGGTGCATAATTATGTTTGCATTGCCAAGCTTTATAATGTTTACATTCTGCTCAGTAAAAATAGTTAAATATTTTATGCTTTGTCTAAAGAGTGATTTTAAAAATTTAAATATTATTTTAAAATCTGCATTTACAGTATTAGGCTTACATAGTGGAAAGTTTGTTGACTGTAGAACCAAAAGAGTGTTTGACTTGATAGTGAGGATAATATAATCATATACTTTTACATCAATAAATCATACATTACTTACCATTAAATTGCTAGAAGGAGAATCATTCAGTCCAGATCTCAGTCTAATGGATCCTGTGTTATTATTTTTAAAGTTTAAATTCCATATTGATCAATAACTTTATTGTTTTTGATTTTTCACATTTTTCCTTAAGTTTTTTCATCTTTTTTTTTCTTTTTTTCTTGTTTTTGTTTGTTTAGCACAGGAAACTTGGTAATAACATTACTGAATTTTTGTGTTTCTAAAGTGTGTTTTTTCTTTGTCCTCACACTCAATTTATAGATTGGATGGGTAGATAATTTTATAATAAAATGTATTTTTCTCTCTCCCCTTTGAAGGCGTGACTGCTTTATGTTTATGCATTCAGTGCTCTTGCTAAGAAGGCTGACGTCAATCTTCTCATCTTTCTTTGTCTGCAACCTTCTACTCTCTATATAAACGTTTAAGATGTTCTCTGTGTCTATGAAGTGCTGAAACTTTTTATCAAGGAGTATGGTTGTGGTTCAACTGGTCCAGCAATTTCATAAGCAGGTATATAATTAATCATCCTGATGATTTTCCTTCCAGTACACTCCTACAATTTTTTCAATTTTTCATTTTATAATTTTATTGATTTTCAGGTGCTTCCTTGGGTGAAACACTTCTTATCTCTGTTGTTGGGCTGTATACATATATCCTACCTCTGTTTTCTCTATTAATATTATCCCATATTCTTCAACTCAGAAAAATTATAAACATCTATGCATCTGCCACCCTGAATTAGTAGCCATTTACATTTGTTTCAGATAATTACTTTAAAAAAATAGATGAAGTCTGCTTTGTGCCCCTTCTCAATCTAATCTTCCTCCTCTCCAGAAGCACTCATTCCTGAAAATTAGGTTTGCATCCATCTAGTTCCTATCTTCATAATTTTATTTCATTTATTCTCATAAAGAATATGTAGTTTTGTTTTGAAATTTTTCATTGACACATATATTGTGAATGGAACATGCATAATTTTTTAAATTGCTTGTTTTTACTCAGTTCTATGTTTTTGAGATCAATGCTGATACACAGACACACACACACAAACACACACACAGCACTCATTTTCTGTTATTTCATTGTGGACTTGGGAGAAAAAGAGATGCACATTGTTTACTCAATGTTCTATCTTAAACTCTGAACCTAATAAATAATAAATTAAAAAATAAAAACAGATAAAACATGCAATGAATGAGTATAGAATTACACACACACACACACCATATATATATATGGAGAGAGAGAGAAAGACAGCTATATACTTACTATATTTAAAGGGTATTTATGTTTTTAAGTATTTTATATATATGTAGACTAATAAGATTAGAAGTTACATTTCTTTCGATTAAATTTTGTAGTTGTTTAAATAGATACCATCCAATCAGAATGGAGGAATTATTTTTAAATGTTCTAAATATTGATTGTGTTAGCACACACATTCTAAACCTTTCTTATTGCATTTCCTAGCAATGGGAGGTGATATTTTCAGTTGTGCTGATCCCTCCTGTGGGCCGGTTCTGAGTAGACTCCAGCTGGAGCCTTATCCTCCGTTCTTTAGGTGTCTTTGACACACTGGGAATAAAATTAACAAAGGATGTATTCATCGGCTCAAGGGCCTTTCTTCAGACTGCTTTTTTATGAGAAAATAAGTAGTCTATTTATTTGAAGACCAGCCTGTTCTTTAACCACTCAAGTCACTGACTTTAATTAGCAGTTATTAAATTTATCTTGTGAGAACTGAAGGCTTTAGGAAGTTTTGCAAGGTTGACAGGTCGTCTCTCTCTTTCCCTACTCTCTCCACTGTCCTTTCTTCCCTTCATTCGTCTCCTCGTCTCTTTCTATTCTTTTAGCCTGTCTTCTCTCCATTTCTGTTCTTTCAGTTTCAAGAATAACAAAATAAAACAAAATAGATGGAACCAGCTCTCCCTCCCAATATAGTCCTTATTTAAGGGGTGATTTAGTTCTTCTTGAGAAACGTGGTCCACATATATGAGAGGATGTGGCATGCTGCCCGTTTAGGTTGTTTGGAAATGAGGCAGGCAGAGGGTGTGGGGAAGCAGCTCTGAGGAAAAGAACGTGGCCTACTGAAAAATTTTCCAAGCCAATTAATTTTACAAAGACTATTTTAAAATTCAACATAAATGTGTGTGACTATGTAATATAAATATATATTTAATATGTACATATGTATCTATGTATATGTATAGACATACATTTAATATAGACATACATTTAATAGAAACAATATAAATATAATACATTTAATATAAATGCTTAGCATAAATTATATATTTACATAACATATTTAATAAATTTCTATATTTAACCATATGCAATATATTAAATAAATATATTTATTTATTTATAAAATGAGATAGCATGACCTAACAGTTAAGAAAACCAGACTGTCTAGGTTCAAATCCTGTCTCTACCATCATGAGCTCCAGGACTTGGACAAGGTTCTTAATCTTCTTTTGTTTTAGTTCCTCATATATAAATTGCAGGTAGTAATGGTGCCCACCTCATAACATGGCTGATCAAATGAGTTAGTAATTGTAAAATGCTTAGAATAGGGCCAGAGGTGTAGTAAGCAACATATAAAGCTTCCTAGTTAGATAAAATAAGAAATAAATAGAAAAAATTTGAACAAGAAGGTCAGCCACAAATAATATTACAACAATATGCTTTGCAAGCATATTTATTCTTGGGCAAGCTCGAAGTTAGAAAATAAGCATATTTTCAAAGGAAAATGTGGTGTGCAAAAAAAATAGTAGAAATGAATAAACCCACAATGGTTTGCAATTTTATCTACGGAATCACAATCATTTGTAACTTAATTAAAAATAGCTCGTAGTATTCTTAATTTAAAGTTTACTCACATTCACTTCCTTAGATTATAAAGGCTTCTTCACATCGCCACGTTCCTCCTTAAAATATTGCAAAGCCTTTTCTGTTGAGTACACGAACAATGCTAATTTTAGCTCCAATTGTATTTCCAAAGAACCTTAAAAAGTGTTAAGCTGGACTGTTTTCAAAGAACAATTCTATAACAAGAAACTAGACTGTGGTTTGAAAGCGATTGGTCTTATTAACTGGAGGGGAAAGCATGGGCTGATGGAAAAGGAAAAAAGGAACAAGGTGATGATTATATCTTACACTTTCATCTTAGGTTTCCCAAAGTACCTGAAACCAAGTCTCATTATCATTTCTTTAAATAGATGAAGCAAGTGAGATAGTGAGCTAAGTGTGCTTCCCAAGGTCACACTCTAACTTGCTAACATAGCGATAAAAATCCAATATACTTGATTAGTGTCCGCTGCACACTCATCCTCTCCGCATTGATTTGGTGTGTGATGCAGAAAGTAGATGGGCAGGATGATTTTCGAAATCTTTCCAACCCCGCCATCTTGTTCAGTGGTCCCTTTTTTTATTCACTGTTGATTGCACCTAGACAACCTTTCCTTCACACTTTCTGTTCAGGCAGAATTGCTGCTGATAGAGAGCGAAAATGACATATCTGATCCTTGGCTGGATTCTTGTGCCACCTCAGCTCTTTCTTATCTTTTCAGCTCCCTGGGAAGATTTTAAGTCTCTGGAAGTGTTTTTGCTTTATGGTGGTCTTTGTTATATTGATCACTTTCTCTTGGAATGCCAGTTGTGTGTGTGTGTGGTTGGTTTTAGAAAGCGGTGTAGATTTCATTAATTGTGAATGACTTTTTTCTTCTGAATTCTCTTGAGTTTAACCCATTGGCCATGTCTTTAAGCCCATTTGAAAAGAAGCATATAGGAAGGGACTCTGAGCTGTCTAATAATAGGGTAGCCTATAGAGTCATTAGAGCCTAATGAGTCATAGAGTCATGGGAGCCTATTGAAATTGAAAGCAATTAAAATTAAAAATTCAGTCTCTCAGTTGTACTTGCCATATTTCAAGCACTGAATTGCCACACATTCTCTCTCTTACCTTTCGTCTTCTTATCCCTAGAGGGGAAGAATTAGATCAGATGAGTTTAAAATTTCCTTAGCACTAGCATTCTGTGATTTTTTTGCAGGGAGTTTTCTTGAGTTTGGCCTACCTTGGGTTCAGTATTGAGTTTCTGTAGACAGAGAGGCTTTTTCTTTCTTCTTCCCTTCCCTTCCCTTCCTTTTCTTCCCTTCCCTTCCCTTCCCCTTCCCTTCCTTCCTTCCTTTTCTTTCTCTCTCTTTCATTCTCTCTCTCTCTCTCTCACTCTCTCTGCCTCTTCCTCTCTGCCTCTATCTCTCTAGCTAGCATAGTGTACCTTTCTTACATTCATCATGTATGTTGGAACCAAGTGCTTGACAAAAAATATGGTAATATATTCAACAAAAGCTTTGTGTACTAAATATAGAGTCAGTTTTAAAGAGCATTTGTTTTCTTTTATGAGTGTTGGCAGGTGTTTTACTATGAAATAGGTCTCAGAGAGAGATGAGGACACGTTCTATTTTGAGATAAAAGCTGTATCTAAAATATAGAAATGACACTGTTATAAATGCTATTACAGTTAATGAAATCAGGATAGCAGTTGATTTTTATTTGATTGTATGAGGCAAATTCTCCCACATTTTCTGTACAAATTTTGAGCATAGACTGGCAGTAAAGCCTACTGTCAATCAATCAGAACCACTAAGTTGGTTTCTACTTTTTTTTTTTTTTTGGTAGCAATGAGCTGAGAAAAATAGTGGTTAACATTGTAGAGTTTAGAATTTACTTCTTTCTCACTACTCCCTTGAAAGGGCAGCAATTAATTATCTGTGAGAAACATTTATAAACCTTAGTTTACAAACTAAAACAAATGATTAAAAAATCATATAATACAGAATTTATGTTTATACTTTGAAAAGAAAATGTTACAGTATGGTGTTAATTATCTTAAAAAGGGAAAATGTTAAATCCTGAATGTGGCAAATTTCCAAAGCACTGATTATATGTGCTAATTGTCTTTTGCTTATTTCAATTTCTTAACTAGGAAGATTCTTAGCTATGCCTATTTTCCCCCTACTTTCTTCAGGTAGAAATTCCCTTAGGATGAGTTGCCTGACAAAATCATTAAGTAGAAGTTTTATGAGCCTAGGTGGGATAACATTTGGAGATGACTGATTACATGATTGCAGTTAATTGTTTGTGGGACTTGGAAAGTCTCTAACATCTTTAAGGGGAATCCTTTCACTTGTAATCCATCAAAAGAATTGCAGTTTCCTCTAAGGATAAGCTTCCTTTGGGTGTCACAGAGAAATATTTCTGAAGTAACCTTGCACCAGCTTTAGTCTTTTTATTTTCTGATGAAAATAATACTCTCTTTGTCACCAAAATACAATTTATAGCTACCAGGCCATCCCCAGCTACAATGTTTGCTGTTCGACAAGATTATCTGAGACCTCTTCTGCTTGCATACAGTACTAAATTTGTCCCATTAGAACCCTACTGATCTGAAGGAATTGATATACTTAACAAACCGGCTCACTCCAAGGGTAGTTTGCTTTTGAACAGAGCTAATCCATGAGTAAACTGCCTGAAGCATGTTCAACTGTAGTGTATTTTTATGCTGAGTATAATTATTACTTTATATATTTTTGACACCTATTCATCAAAAGCTTTGAATGTGGCTAATGCCACAGGTGAAAAGATAATATTCCTAATATATTGGGTTAAATAAAGTATATTATTAAAATTTTAAAAACCTTGAGATACTTGAAGGTATAGTTAATAAATACCCATTAACTGTCAGACTACTGTGACTCTATCATGCCTAGAATCCTCAGCCCATCAAAATCCTATCCATGATCTTCTTGTTTCATATCTACAACAGGACACTGTTGGTTACATAACAAGTATTCAACACTACTTTCTGTAATTCACTGAACAATGATTTACCAAATAGCTCCTATCTACAAAATAATGTGATTACTTAGTCACTGTGGAATTGTACAATCATGCACACACGTATGTTGTGCACACACACACACATACACACTTGCACCCTACCCTTCAAGTTTAAGAAAATGAAGGTCTTCTATGTCTCAGTCAAAACTCTGCCTAACTGGATTTATTATCAGTGGTTTGGAAAACTGTGTGATATTAAGCAGTTGTGAAACTATAGCTTAGGTCTATTTGTAGAGTGTGAGAATTACAAAAACATTTTTAAAAACTTGCCTGTTTGTAATATGTTACACATCTTGTACCCAGCTTCCATGGTGGTCTGACAAACTCTTGAATTGCAATCCTAAAACAGGGCTGGGTTTGTGGATGCTGTGGAAATATGAATTTTGACAAAATGTCTGCTCATTGGAGGTCTGGTTGTTGTTTGGTGTTAACTGGTGACTGATCCCATGTGGAATGAATAAGGATGAAGAAATTAAACTGGAGAGTGAGGAACACAGACTGTGACACAAAGCCAGCCAAGTTCATATATAGTCCAAATCTTCCTCAGCCCAGAAATTAATTATTAAGTGGTTAAGAAATTGTACTCTGAACTAAAAGTGAAAAAAGAGAAGTGTCAAGACAACTTCATCAAACAGATACCCATCAACCAAGCCTACCTTAGAACCAGGAATGCCCGGGGTCCTTGGAAGAAGCTAATATTAAAATCAGGTAAATTCCTTGTTCCTCTGCCCCCACTGAAAGCTAGAATACTTTTCCTCTTCCATTTTAACTTGGAAAAATGAGACTAGAGACTGGAAAGAAAAACATCCCTGAGGTCATACCACCTTGTTTTCTTTTCTCTCGTCTCATTCAGGCAGTAGAATCTTAAAGACTCAAGCTCTTTTCCAAGGGCCTGAAAAGAGGAATGTTTTCATTATTTTTCCAATCACTAGCTCCAACCTTATCCTTTCTTTGTTTACCTCGCTGCTGCTGGGAAGGTAGGTCACACTTGCTTAGCATGCAGACACCACTTTTAACTGCCTTTGAAGCAACAGATTAAGGGAAAAGGAAATGCATACTGTATGTGCAAAAGGGAGAATGCTTAGCGTCACTCCCTCAGCTAGTTGACCGTGCAGAAAAGTAATTGCCAACAGTGATTTGGGGCCTGCATTTTGCAAGCAGCACATTTAAGTACATGCATAAGCCTTTCTTTGCAAATGATCACAAACTCTGACTATGTCACTTTTGTATTCTTATCTAGCTTTTTCTTCATTTCTCCTCAGACACAGTTGTTAGGGTACAGAATTTTAACATGAATACTCAAACTTCATTTCTTGTACTCTAACTGAAGTGTGATTAAACTTAATAGAATGAGTTCCTTCCTGCCACGTAAACCACTGTGCAGGAGGGAAGAAAGACCACTTTACTTGTTCGGATCCCATGAGCATGCCCTTCATAAAAAGCAATATCCAAACTCTTCAGTTAGCGTGTAAACAATGCCATCGATTCTGTGAGCCCGTTTATATAAAATCTAAAATGCAGCCTTCATGTTGTTTAGTCTCTGACATCTACTTGCCTATGCCTACTTTATTCATAGCACAATATTGAGTTGTTGTCCTCTTTAGTCAAGAAAAACTCTAGACCCATACTTTGGAAGTTGTGGTGGGCAGAAAACATCACCCGTGTAAACACAGATTCTGGGGCTCCACCTCAGAAATGTAGTAGGTTGGCAAAGGGAGGGACTTGATCATTGTTTCATTTCTAAAAAGCTCTGAGGTGATGCTGGCCTGTGAACCATTTTGAGGAACCTTGCTTCTGGCTGAAAGGCCTACAGTGAAACCCTCCTCTCCCAGGTACCTAAAACAACACACATGCATGTACACACACACACACACACACACACACACACACACACACACACACACACATTCTGCTTTTATTTAAACCAGGGGATTTGGTAGGTTCATTTCAGTATAGGGTAGTAACACTTATCTTCTTTACAGGGACATCTCAGCTGCCTTTAAGGAAATAGCAGAGAGAGTTAGAGAGCCATTAGGATAGACTGTTGAGAACATCCCTGACGCTAAAACCCCAAACAAAGGAGGAGCCGTTAATGCAGACATCCATTCTGTACTTACTAGGAATGAAGTATTGCTGACACATTGTTTTAGAAGGACCATTTAAAACCTCTAATCAATTGGCAATTATTAATATTTATTACTGCTCTGAAGAAACCCCCAGCATATATTTACTTTCTAAGGGTTGGCAATAAAAGCAAACAGATACACTGATAAACAAATAGTCTTTTGGGGGACTTTCCCCTGTTTAATTCATTTCTCATTCCTAACCCTGTGTCCATCTTATGTCTGTGTGTGTGTATTCTAGTTTAGCTGTGAGGAAGAAGTCAATTAATGCTCCTTTCTTATTTGGAGCTACACAATAACATCATTAAGTTAATTATGCCCACAATTTAAAAGAACCTAGTTATTTGGGAGCACTTATTCAGAATGAATTGTTCCTTAATGCCTCTACACATGGATTGGTTTGATGGGAGAGCAAGAAGTCTGTAGGTCAGTGCGATATTTCTTTTTGCATTTTGCTGTCAGTAGCTTTCACTCCTGCCCTTGAAAGGTTCAGAAGTACTGGATAAACCACATTAGACCAGTCCTTATCTTTCTTATGGGGATTAGGGACAGATATTCTCATTAACTCTCAGCTTGTGAATTATGGTCCAGTCATTTACTGTATAGAATAATAAATTGTCCAGAACTATGTGTGCACAGCTATTGGCTCTAAATGCTGGCTTTTCTGCCCAATGAAGCCTAGTTATTTGTAGAAGCCGGTCTGGAGCTCCTGTGGATGAACTTATTAATTGAAAATGGATCCTGATTATATTTTTGGTTTGTTTTTGTTTTTTGGGCTTCCCCGTGCCCCCATTTACCACTTCTCAAACAATCTCTCTTGAGTGTAATTTGAATGCTGGCGTGTTCTCATGTTTTAAATGACCAGAAACTCGGACAAATATAAATCAGACCTAACACATTTGTGTTCTACTTACATGCCTGACTTTTGGAAGCAAGTGAATCCTAATTGGATATTATATTTACTTGACATGAAGGGTGGTTTGATGAGGCAAAATTTTGCTTGTGGCGATATATAGAAAATCATAATGCAAAACAAAGAGTGCTTGATTTTTTTTCATGGGTAAGAAATATAGAAGGAGATATTGGGAAAAACCTAGTAGATTCTATAGCACAGTGAGCATTCAATAAATAGGTATTGCATTATGGAGTGATTAATTATTAGGTAGTAATCATCAGGATTCAATAAAAGGGTTTGAAACAGTAATCACTTTAATCAAGCTTGAGTTGGAATCAAAGATCTGGACTCTAAGACCCTCTGATGGGTCTTCTCTGTAGGTGTACAGGGTGCCCCATCAAGGGTAGTCTTGATGAGAGTGAAAGCATTCAATCAGTAATTGTATCTGAAAGGAGGATATTATTATAGTCGGCAGTTACTCATTGGCACAATGGCTGTCCTGGATCAGCAAATAATATGATAGGTGTTAACATCTTTTGAAGAATTTCAGGGGAACTAGATAAGCATTATAATGTTGTACTCACTCTACTGTTCACAGAAGTATAAAATAAGCAGACCAAAAATGGCAGAGGAGATGGGGAGGAGAAACCTAATGATCCCAACCCCAAATGGAGAGAGCATATGTACGTTTTAGGAGTGTTGTAATAAACAAATGTGCATTCTTTCATCTTTCAAGGTGCCAAGCCTTCTAAGATTTTGGCAGCTTTGTCCTGTTACACAGCAGGCATTCCATTCTCCCAGGCAGTTAGAACAGCTCCTGACATGACTGCTTTTGTTACTCATAATCACAACCTGACTAAAAAAAGTCCTGAATAGATTAGATATCAACCTGAAGCGAGAGTACCAGGAAGTACCCTCCACCACCCACCCACCCCCAAAAGATATAATGTGTTCTCCAGAGGAAGACCTCTTCCCCTTACATCCTTAACTTCTAGTCCTATCAAGAATGAACAGGGACTACGAAATGTCACAAATCTATATGGTATAGTCATGACTTAGTTTATGCTTCTTGTACTTTGTTGTATTTTTAGTCTTTCGTATTTGGTGAAGTCTTTTCTTTTCTTTTTAATTCCACAGTGTTTCAGCTTTACTAAGGAATGGTAAGGGAAGATATCTGGGTTCGTGGTTAGGCCAGAGTTTTATATGGGAAATAGAATGCATTTGGCGGCCAACATTTGATACAAGCTGGAAATCAAAGTGAGAGGCACATGGTAGAAGTGAAACTCGGCAGAGCTACCAGAATTGGTGCTATTTAAACCAACTCCCACTGGCCTCCTAGCCACTCCCAATCTGCAGATTCACCTTCCAGAGGCAAAGGGATTTAGTAGAGCTTATGATATGCCTCATTGCACTGTATACCAGTGTACCAGGGATTATAGATTCCAGTGCTATGCTATATCTAAGCAAATTCATTTAAAGACGAGCGAAGAGAGTAAGATTATATTGGTCAGAGACAGAAGAAGATGGGTCCAGAACAAAAAATCCATGTAGTAGTTGAGTCATGATCATTGAATATTCAGAATATTGTAAAAGAATAATGCTTATAATAAATATAAATAGGGAGAAAGCAAATCTTGTGTTGGAGTTATATTTTGAAAAATCATCCTAAGGGCACAGATATGAGGAAATAAACTGTTATACTGTTATTTATTAAGCATTTCTATATCCAGGCATGGTTCTGGGAGCATTGCATGAACAATGACTAAGGGATATTAAGAAATTCACCCAAGTTATACAGGCATATTGATGTTTATGAAAGGTCATATAAAGAGCATTCAATAAGAAGAGGATCCCTGAATATTATTGTAATATTGGATAAAGCATGCATTCTCTTTCATGCAGATTCTAGTATTGAATACCATCTTCCCAAGTTTGGAATTTGTTCTATGGGAGTGGAAGAAGTTTGAGATCCATTCTCTTAGAATTCCTTCTATGGAAATGGAAATGGAACTCACGCTATGGGAATTTGTTCTATGGTGATGGAATGTTACTGAAACTTTGAGATCGTCGACAACTATATCAGAGCTACATTTGAAAAAGATCCCTGTGACTTGTACTGTGAAAAATGCATCTGAGTTTGGAGGTGATTTTGAGGGAAGATCATGAACTGAGGGTTGGAGCAGTTTGAGGATGAGGAGCTAGAAGAACATTCATGCCAGGAAGGTTGTGATAGTTGTTGCAGAGGCAGGGTGTGAAAAGAAATTAGAGATGAAAATGTAAACTTGTGGAATGTCCACACACTGTGCAGGAGTGAACATAAGCTCAGATCAATGAACATTGGTGAGACACCCATGGCTGTTTGGCCTTTGGGTTTGCCTCAGGATTAAGCAGGTATATTTGCTTTTTAAAAGACCACTGCACTTACTTACAATACTTTTTTTTTTGAGGTGGAGTCTCACTCTTGTCTCCCATGCTGGAGTGCAGTGGCATACTCATGGCCACTGCAGCCTCGACCTGCTGGGTTTAGATAATTCTTCCACTTCAGCCTTCCAAGAAGCTAGAACTACAGATGCGTGATACCACACCTGGCTTTTTTTTTTTTTTTTTTAATTGTAGTCTCATCAAGTTGCCCCGGCTGGTCTCGGACCCCTGGTCTCAGGCAATCCTCTCTCCTTGGCCTCCCAAAATGCTGGGATTATAGCACATAGCCTATAATGCTTTTCTTTAGAGATATTTGAATTCTTGCTGTCTACCTCATCAAGATCTTGATTCAGGTTGAGGGGCTGGAAAGAAGACGAGATGAGTCATAACCCTGTGACCTATTGGCCAATCTCAAACTGGAAGTGCTATAATTGGAATGTGTTGCTAAATATCAAGATTGTTTTCAAAAGCCTGGACTTGATTCTATGAGTATGAATAGAGCAGGAAATTGGGGCAAAGAACTAGGCCCAGGAGATCAGAAGGCAGAGTAGGCAGAGGGCAGGGGGCAGATTGGTCTCAATGACAGGCCAGGAACCTAGTTCCAAAGGCAGGGCTCAGAACTTGAATTCTAAATTAAATAGATATAAGAGACTAAGAAACTAGGAGACAAAAAGGAGAGTAGGATCCAAGGATCCATGCAGAAACTAACATATAGAAAGCAATAGTAAACACTCTTGATATTATGCCCAGTGTTTGCTTCAGTTCAAGTTAGGAGTGATTTTTCCACATTGGTAAGAAACAGCAGCCTCCGCTGGACAGCCTAGGTCTTATAAAAATAGATGAATAGGAGGCAAAATGCTGGACAAGGCAGTTCTTGACACATTCACTCTAGATAAGAATTCCATTTCCTGGGGAAACGGAGAAGTAATCTTCCTTAGTTCTTTCCCTCTTCTTCCCTTAGTCTAGAAATGTAGTTCTTAACCTTTGGATGGGAGGAATTTTGAGAACTGATTGAATACTAGAAACCCGCTCTTCAGAGAACTGCAAAGACTCATGTACCCACAGAGATTTTCTGTAGTCATAAGAGTTCACAGATGCCTCCCAGACCTCTGGCTACACTAGTCCAGGATGAGAATAAGTCAGCTCTTCTGTGGCACACTCTAGTTGCTCTTGAAGGAAAGTTAAAAGCTCTGCCTCCTTCTTATATGTTAGTAACAGGCAGAAGACAGGATAGATTTGAGCTAGCGTCTTCACCTCTTGCCTATTCCTAGCTGCACGTGTATATATAGATGAACTGGTTCTGGCAGAGGGGCATTCTTACTGGGAAGTCTGGGGAAGGACGAGATTACAGCCCAATAAAACAGCAGCAGCAGCAGCCAACAACAGCTGCCAAGCATTGCAAGCCTATTAAGTGCCAGCCACTAGATTATACACTTTACCTCGCTATGTAAACATTATTACACCCAATTTACTGATGCGGAAACTGAGCCTGGAAGAAGTTAATTTTGATGAGCTCAAAGACAGAGAGCTAGATTGTCTGTGACAAAGTTCATCCTCCCATCTCTCCGACTTCCCCATTTTGCTTATACAGACATTCTTTTTCCTTTACTTTACAGAGCAAAAATTCATCTTAACATTTTGGAGTTTTCCTGTTCCGTGTTAACTGCCAAGCTAAATAGGGCTGCCACTAGCCCATAAAGTGCCTTTGTGTGAATTAGAGAAAGACACTCCTTCTTCCAGGTGGATGCAGCCCTATGCCAGGGCACATGGCTCAGTAAGCAGAGCATGGGCTGAATTTCAGTCCCCTTGCCCCCTTGGCCAGAGGCCCTTGTGAACAACCTGCCCAACTCTCCACAGCAGCCATGAGCCAAATTCTTCAAAATGCTATCATCAGAGCTGAAGAGCCAACAACAAAGCTTTGTTCTCAGAAAAAGCTGTAGTGTATTCATGACAGTTTCTCACTGATCTTGATATTCAGTAGCTGTATCTTCTTAAACAAATTGCTCTGGAAGTTTACTCTTTTGAAAAGGCATGTACTATAAAAATGGAAAGATAAAACTCTCAACAGGAAACCAGGGCAGATCATAACTCTGCTGCAGTTCAGCAAATGAAAATATATCAATAATGAGATGAAGCCCAATTCAAAACAGCTTATGTTGTCTTTGGGCCACAAAAATAATCTCTTTCCCATTATTAGGGAAAACGTGAATCTTTTTTTCATTTCTTGTAAATCCAAATCTTGTTTTCAAGAGATGATCATGTTTAGCTAAAATTGCTTCCACTTAGCTATTATAGTGGAATGGCAAATATGTTATTGTTGGTGTTTATTGGCATTATTATTAGTCAGTTGTCAAACCTTGAAGGAAAAATCAGGGACTCAAACTCTGAAAAAGTGATCTTATTTTCATAAATATGTTCCCCCCAAATTATCTTATGTCCAATATCCACTTAGCCTTAATGTAAACTCCTCATGTGAAACAGAAATGATTGTAGATGACTTAAGAAATCTGTTAGAAAAACAAGTTGAAATGATGAAGCATATTTTGTGATATATTAGCATCCGTATTGACTGTGAACTTTCACGCTCGTCGCAGCTACACTGGTGTTTTTCCAGCGTCTGATGGTTTTCTTCAGAGAACATAATCAATTTACCAATCTAGCCCTGAGGCTGCCCCCAATTTCCTCTGGTTATATATGTTAATGCTCAAACAAAGAAGGCTGCTGAATTATTTAAGAAACTGAAGGGAGTAAAAATTATCCCAGAGTCAAGGATTGCCAATTTTCTCCATGTTCTCCAAAATGGTTGTCATGAACACATCACATCAATGCTAGATAAGATAATTTTTCTTTGTTTATATTCAGGCTTTGAGTCTTTCCTTGCACATGAATGTGACACACTGTGCTGCTAAGTGGCCATTTGCCAGCTCCGAGATTGTGAACATAGTAAGAGAGATTTAGAATTTGGGAGGTTTTATTAAACAAGGATTTAGACTAGAAACAGGCAACTCATAATTTGGAGAAGTGGAACTGGCAAGGAAAATTGGCGTATTTGATGCTCTTTTATGATCTTGGTAGTATATCCTTTCTTCTTCCCTTATATTCCCAGTGCCCTGATTTCTTATTGCATATCCTTGCCATGAGATACAACTGTCCATACTGAGATGTCAATGTCTGATCGTGGGTTGCCTATATAAGGAAATATTTGATTTTCGACAGTCCTTTAACTCCACCAGTGAGCAAACACAGAGAAGAACGTTCCTGCCCACCCAGCATGCCTCTTGTAAGGCTCTTCTGACATTCACTTAAAACCACTCATTCTAAGCAGAGAGAGGAAAAGTTCCCCCCGCCCCACCCCAATATCTCAAATGGGAAGTTCTGGGTCTCTATTATAAAGGGATGGAAATAAAATGAGAAGACATTATCTGTAGCAGGAAAGCTGAACTGCTGAACTCAAAGTCAGAAATTCTCATCTGTAGGAACAGGCAGAGGCACCAGACCTGAAAGAATTCATAAATAAGTTGAGTAAATTATTTTGAACAGTGTGATCAAATGAGAGCAAAACGGGCAGAGTATGTGTTGGAGAAATGAGCAGACTTAGGAACCAAGCATCTTAGGCAGATACATGGATGTGACACAAAAATATAAAAACAGAATGTATGGAACTGACTGATGAGTGCTTATTGTCTCAATGCACCAAGGATGTGTGTTAGAGTCATCTCTTTCTTAGAAATCCAAAAGTGATGGCTTGTCTTTAGACTCCTAAACTGGGCTGATTTGTCCTTATACTGGGTTATGACTCTGCTTTTCTTACCTCTCATTCTGTTAGGGCATTTGACAACCTACAAACTAAACATAAGAGGCTGGCTGGCCGGGATCGGTGGCTCAGCCTGTAATCCCGTGCCTTTGGGAGGCTGAGGTGAGTGGATTGCCTGAGCCCGCGGGTTCAAGACCCGCCTGGGCAGGCGAGACCTCATCTCTACAATAAAATTAAAAAATTAGCCAGGCCTGGTAGCGCACACCTATAATTCGGGCTACTCAGAAGGCTGAGGCGGAAGGATCGCCGGAGCCCAGCAGGTTGAGGCTGCAGTGACCGGGAGCGGCCACTGCACTCCAGTCTGGGCAACAGAGTGAGACTCCAACTCAAAAAAAAAAAGAGGCTGGCTGAATTTTTCATTTTTTATCCATTGTTTTAGTGTTATATGGCTGCAGCGGTCTCTGCTATTTTCCACCTTGTCTTAGTTTTTATTATTAAGTTTCAAATTCAAAACAGTTTTTATTTTTCTATTAATACATTGTGAATCCTACAGTTCATTACCGTTGTCCTCTCCCTTCCCCAACTATAGAGTATTGGAAAAATAAAGGTGTTTCTTCTGTCTTATGTAAGGAGGAAATGTGTCTTCTAGGGGCTTGGTCATTGATACCCTAGTTTATGGACAGGATGGAGCCAAGGTTTGTCAGGCAATCTGAGACAATACAAACCAATTCCTTTTACTGGGAGATGAGCAATGCAATTTTCAGCAATGAGAACTCTTGAATGGAAATACAAGATGTGATTAAACGGAGCCTGGCAGTGATGTGTGTAAGAGCTTTGCATCACAAGATCACATGAAAGCTGTGATTGATTAGTTTGAGAAGAGAGTGCCTTAAAACCATCATTGTTGGTGTGTCATTGATCTTCAGAAACTCTCACCATGTTGCACCCCAGCACTTACCGACGAGTTTAATGACAATACCCTGAAGAAAGAAACACTCAGTAGAAAGAGCAGAGGACATGAGGTCCTGGAGGCCTCTCTTGATCTTAATATTTTTGAGCTCTTTCAGTTGTAGCACTTTGATTCATCACTATTGGGAGATTGGAGACAGAGGTTGAAATCACTTACTGCCGAGAAGAAAGGAACTTTGATATGAATAAATAAGATGTGTATTTATTTGTATTGATATCTGCTTTATTTCCTCATGAGGATCTGGGGAAAGATTAATGACAGTAATGAAAACCCTTCAGAAATAAATATGACCTGCCTTACTGACCTGTCTGGCTGAAAGTTGGTGCTTTAAGAATGGTATTAACAGACATAGCGACAGAGGGAAGAAAGAGAAGAAATTGCAACCTACCCTTCAGGAATTGAGCCTTTGAGATATATATTTTTTTTCATCTTTATTTTTGTCAGTGGAGAAGTAGAGAGCTGGATGAAATAGAGTATGTTAGTACATATTATTATACACATGCACATGCAATTTTGTGGGGGCAGTTTTAGAATAGAGGTCAACTAGAGCATGGTAATGTCATCATTCTTGTTTGTGGACAGATGAAATGATTTGGATTTGCTTAGAAAGCAGTGGAGAATAGATTTCTATTTCAAACAACTAATTAGTCAGCTAAAAATATTGTTCAAAATGCATTTTATAAATGTTATCTATTTCCTCAAGGAACTATAAATTAAGTGTCTTAAAAAATTGAACATGGCCGGGCTCGGTGGCTCAGCCTGTAATCCCGCGCCTTTGGGAGGCTGAGGTGAGTGGATTGCCTGAGCCCGCGGGTTCGAGACCCACCTGGGCAGTGAGACCTCATCTCTACAATAAATCAAAAAATCAGGCGGGCGTGGTAGCGCACGCCTGTAATTCCGGCTACTTGGAAGGCTGAGGCAGAAGGATCGCCGGAGCCCAGCAGGTCGAGCCTGCGGTGGCCAGGAGCGGCCACTGCACTCCAGTCTGGGCGACACAGTGAGACTCCAACTCAAAAAAAAAAAAAAAAATCATTGAACATACAAACTAGAACCCTATCAACTGACTGGATTGGTTGGACTTGACTCTCTAATTCCCTTGTACCATCTATCAAGTTCATCCTCAACAAAGTGATAAAAATAGTTTTCTATATGATGAAGCCATAAGATCTGTCTAATAAAAAGATAACATGGATTTAATGCTTTTAATGTAAAATTCAGTGTGCATAAAAGTTCATATATACATATCCATATGTACACACCATAAATATATGGTGTGACTCTGAAAAGAGCCTCCTAGCAATTTGTGACAGAGGCAGTGGCAGGAGAGATGGGTGCTCACTTGTATTAGTGAGAAAGGGTATGCCTTTGATGAACATGGGCTTTCTTGGAATCACAGGATGCAGAGCTACAGTGGGCCTCAAAAATGTAATCTTTAGCAAATGAAGAAACAGCTCAGATCAATCAAGATCACGCTTGAGTTTGCTACAATATTGGCTCAACCAAATTCTACTGGCTGTGAGCTCCAAGAGCAGCCATTTCACATGGTTCAACCAGCAGAATCTGACTGCCTGTCTCCCAGTCCACTATTGCAAGTGGGCAAAGAGAGCAGAAATCAGGGTCTTTGAATGTGCCTTGTGCTTGAGGACCTGCTTAGATACTCTTTACAAGGTCAGACAGAATAAGCACAAGATGGACTGGCAGAAAAAAGATAGACATGGAATGAAAGGACTTTCACAAACAGAAAAGCAACAAGAGATACACACACAAAGGAGAAGAGACATAAGGGTGGGGGAGGAAAGACCATATTTTATTGAACACCTACTATGTAACCTGCACAATTATGTTATGTGTGTATGAAACAAATATCGTTCTGTGAGTATGCATATGCCACTTGGCATATACAGAAACTGAAATTCAAAGTTAAAAGAATTTTCTAAAGGTCACATTGATAATATAAACAAGATCATGTCCACTCCCTTGCCTTAAAAAATATAAACAACAACAACAACAAAACCAGTGACTTCCTATTGCTCTTAAAATCAGCCAGACTTTATACCATGGCTATTTCACATCTCTCTTTTCTCCCCATAAAGTATTCTAGCCACTTTGCCTTCTTACTTTTTTGTTCCCAGAACACACTGGACTCTTTCTTACCTCTGCTCTCTTACACTTGCTGTTTCCTGCAACAGAATGCTCTTTCTCTAGCCCTTTGAGCAAATGGATGATTGTCATCCCTTGGATCGCCAATGTTCTGTTCTTCCCAGACCCTCTAACTAAAGCATCCCCATCTCATTTTGCTCCACCTTATGGCCCTGCTTATTTTCTTGATAGCACTCACCATGATCTATAATTATTTTTGTTCATATACTCTAGTGCTTGTCTGCTTAGTGTCTGTTTCCCTCATGAGATTGTAAGTTTCTTAATGCCAAAACATCTATTTTATTCTATTCCCAGAATCTGGCATGTACCTGGCACACTGTAGGTGCTTAATAAATATTGACTAATAAGGGGATAAGTTTGGGGCAGGAATTTAATTCAGGTTTGTCCCTAAAGCATGTGTTCCTTACCTTGGAAGAGAAGGATTTCCCATTGGTGGCTACACAGATAAACAGACTTATACACACAAAAATAAACACACACACACACACACAAATAAAAGTCACACTTTTGCATGGAATAACATTATAAACTTGGAATAATTTGACATATGATTGGAAAAAATACCCTTTATTTTTAAATGTGTATATAGTAAAATTGACCTTTTTAGGTATACAATTCTGTGAGTTTTATCACATGTATGGATTCTTGTAACAACCTCCACAACCAGGACACAGAACAGTTCCATAACTGTTGGTGGTGGTGATGATCTCAGCTGATAATGATTTTGTTAATTTTTATGTAAGGAGTCAGGTTTAGGTCAAGGTTTATTTTTTTTAACCTAATTTTTCTAGTTACTTCAATGCCATTCTGAAAACACTATCCTTCCTCCATTTAATTATTTTTCTCCATTGTCAAAAACCAACTGAACGGCCAGGCTCGGTGGTTCGGCCTGTAATCCCAGCACTTTAGGAGGCCAAGGCAAGTGGATTGCCTGAGCCTGCGGGTTTGAGATCAGCCCAGGCAACTTGGGGAGACCTTGTCTCTACAATTAAAAAAAAATTTAGCCAGACGTGGTAGTGCATGCCTGTAGTTCCAGCTACTTGGAAGACTAAGGGGAAGAATTGCCGGAGCCCAGCAGGTCAAAGATAGGACGGTGGTGAGTGTGCCACTGCATTCCAGCCTGGGCAACAGAGTGAGACTCTAACTCAAAAAAAAAAAAAATCAATTGAACATACTAGTGCGGGTCTATTTCTGGGTCCTATGTTCTGTTCCATTGCCTATCCCTTTGTCAAAGTCACACAGTCTTGCTTACTATAGGTGTTTAGTAAGCCTTAAAAGAGGTAGTGTGGGTCCTCTGACATTAATCTTTTTCCACATTGTTTTTGCTGTGCTATTTTTGCCTTTCCATTTGAATTTTAGTGGTAGCTTACCTAATCTACAAGACATCCTCCTGTGGTTTTGACTGGAATTGCATTAAATGAATAGATCAATTTGAGAAGAATTTGGAATCCTAACTAAATTGAGTCATCTAGTCTACAAATATGATATATAAGTCAGTTATTAATTTTTTTATTTCTTTCATCAGTTTTTAGCATGCAGTTTTGCTGCTCTTTATTCTAGAAATGTCAGTTACAGTCACTGGTTGATGGTGTTTTCAATTCTCTCACCCTATTTATTTTCTGCTTACTTGTTACAGTGGTAAAAGAAGAGAAAGTGTTGAATTGTAGATTATCTATTTTTCCTTTCAGTCATGTCAATTTTTGCTTCATTGTTTTTGAAGTTCCATTGTTAGGTGCATACACATTTAGGATTGTTATGAATTCTTAGTGAATTGGCCTTGTTATTATGTAATTTTTTTATCACTGATCATTTTCTTGGTCTAGAAGTCTACTTTGTTGAAATTAATATTACAACTCTAGCTTTCTTTGATTAGTGTTTACATGGATATCTTTTTTTATCCTTTACTTTTAAATTACTTATGCCATTATATTTGAAGTAGGTTTTTATAGACATTATGCATATAATTCAATCCTAACAATCTTTCTCTTTATTTGGTGAGTAGACTATTTTACATTTAATTATTGATATGCTTGGATTTAAGTCTGTCATTTTTGTTTTATTTTTCTTGCTCGTTCCCTGATTTTTTGTTGCTGTTTTCATTCCTCATATCGGCTCTCTGCTGGTTACTTGAATACTTTTTGTTATTCCATTTTGTTTATTTATTGAATTTTTTTTTTTTTTTGAGTTGGAGTCTCAGCCTTCCGAGTAGCCGGAATTACAGGCACGCACTACCACGCCCGGCTAATTTTTGATTTATTGTAGAGATGAGGTCTCGCTGCCCAGGTGGGTCTCGAACCCACGGGCTCAGGCAATCCACTCACCTCAGCCTCCCAAAGGCGCGGGATTACAGGCTGAGCCACTCTATTGAATTTTTAAATATTGCCCTTTGTATTGATTTTGTTAGTGTTTGTCTAGGGTGTATAATATGCATACTTAATTTTTATAGTCTACTTAGAATTAAGATTTTATTACTTTAAGTGGAATATGGAGAGTTTACCAACAAAGTGGTCCTTTGGGCCTTTCCCCTTTATTATATAGTCAGCATATACTTTACATCTCTGTATATATTTAAACCCCAGTCAGACAACATTACAATTTTTGCTTTCAATTATCATTTAAACGAATGCTATATCCATTGGTTGATGGAGCAACAGATTGTTCATACTTAAAGGATAAAATGAGGAAAATAGTCTATTATATTAACCAGTCATCTTCCTTCTGTTGCTCTTCTTTAACCCTGAAGTTCAAAGTTTCCCACTGGTACCATTTTACTTTATCTGAAAGAACTTTATTCTTTTGCAGCAGGTCTGCTGATGATATATTCTCTTAGTTTTCCTTCTTCTGAGAAAGCCTTTATTTTACCCTTATTCCTGAAGTATATTTTTGCTGATATAGACTTCTAGGTGGATGGCTCTTTTCTTCCCACATTAAAAAAAAAATGCTATTGCACTGCCTCCCGGCCTCCATGGTTTCTGATAAGAAGCCAACAGTCACTTGAATCATTCTTCTTCTGTATGTAATACGACTCTTTTCTCTGGATGCCTTTAAGATTTTTTTTTCTTTGCCCTTAGTTTTTTTTAGCAGTTTGATTATGATGTGTCTGGGTAGGGATTTCTCTGACTTTATCTTGCTTGGGATTTATAAGCTTCTTAAATCTGTAAGTTTGTTTTTTATAAATTTAAGATGTTTTGAGCCATTATTTCTTCACGTACTTTTCTGCACCACACTTTTCCCTTTCATGCTGGGATTCTGATAAAACAAATACATTTTGGCATTGTCCCATGGGTCCTAAAGGCACTATTCACATTTTTCAGCCTCTCCATTTTTTTTTAGATTGCCTGTATACCATTGATTCTATATATAAATTTACTAACTTTACTCTGTCATCACTCTGCTATTGAGTCCATCCAGCCAATTGTACTTTTTTAGGCTCTTACTTTTTTTATTCTAAATTTTTTATGTGGTCATTTCTTATGTCTTCTATATCTCTGCTGAGAATTTGTATCATTCTATTCATTTCAATAATATTCACTCTTACTCCTTGAAGCACGGTTATAATAGTTGCTTTGAAGACTTCGCCTGATAATCCCAAAATCTGTTTGATCTCAGAACTGGCATTTCTTGATTGTCTTTTTTCTTGAGAGGTATTAAGACTTTCCTGATTCTTCACATGTTAAGTAATTTGAGGCAGAAGCCTAGACATTTTGAATATTATATTAGGGTATTCCATGAAGAATGTATGAAGAATGTTCGTTTAAAAAAAATTATTTAGCAGGCAATTGATCTTATTATGTTTAGGCCAAAAGTTTCTACCCACCTCCTGTGGGCTGTGGTTCTAATGTAAGTTTATTTTTTCAAAATCTGGCATGTTCTCTGAATCTGTCACATATATGGGCCTCCTTATAATCAGTCTGGGATTTGGACAGTTGTCCCACCCCATACTTTAGTTGTCAAAGAATTTGGAGACGGGCTTGGTGGCTCAGCCTGTAATCCCACGCCTTTGGGATGCTGAGGTGAGTGGATTGCCTGAGCCTGTGGGTTCGAGAACCGCCTGGGCAACTTGGCGAGACCTCATCTCTACAATAAATCAAAATGAGCCAGGTGTGGTAGCACATGCCTGTAGTTCCAGCTACTCGGAAGGCTGAGGCGAAGGGATCGCTGGAGCCCTGCAGGTAGAGGCTGCAGTGGCCAGGAGCGGCCACTGCACTCCAGTCTGGGTGACAGAGTGAGACTCCAACTCAAAAAAAAAAAAAGGAATTTGGAATGCTCTCTAAATTTCAATCTATTTATGCATAGCTCAGTGGTTACCACAGGAGTTCGTACACAACTCTATGGGATCACTTTCTTTGGCTCTTTTCTCTCTAAGATATTCCTTATATTCTCTTGTACTCAAGGGCACCTCTTCATGGCCCACTGGGAATAAATCTAGGAGTTAATTTTGCTGCTTTTTCACATAACTCCTGTGACTGTATCTGCTTCTGGGACCAAGTGGCAAAGTAAAAGCAATGGAGGTGGCTCCCCAAACTTTTAGGAGCACAATTTCTGTAGTCAAAGGATGAGGTTCCCATCTCACATTTTAGGCTCTTGCCTTAACCATAGTATTGCCAGGAGACTTGAGTAGGAGAGAACAGCAATAACAAAACATAATAGAAATATCCCCCCACTCTCTCTTCCCCACAAGAGTCCCTTGTCCCACTCCTCAGACAATAAAAATGGAGCTCCCACTGCAGATTTTTTTTGTTTGTACCTAGTGTGCGGTTTTGGGTTGTTTTTCAGTGCAGGCCGGGAAAAGATGGAGGCAAAAATACATTGGGAAATGGCCCACTGATTTGGCGGTATGTTGAAATCTGCTTTCATTCTCCATAGTGTCTGCTAAAATACACACATACGTGCACGCATACACACACCCTTCTTCTATACTATTTGCAACAATTATAGTCATTTGTTATATATGACAGAAAACTTAGAATTAGGAAGTTTCAAGAACTCACTTAAGGGAAATAAACTTAAAATTAAGAAGTCTTAAAAACTAACTCATGATTCATATTCAACCAATATTTATTGAGTCTTGATTGCATGTTATGTAACATGTTATATATAATACTTACAATGTTGGAAATGAGGGCAAAACTAAAAATTAGAAAGTCCGAAAATATTCTAACTTAAGATTCAGATTCAACCAATATTTTTTTTTTTTTTTTTTTTTTGAGTTGGCGTCTCTGTCGCCCACATTGGAGTGCAGTGGCCACTCCCAGCCACCGCAGCCTCAACCTGCTGGGCTCCAGCGATCCTTCCACCTCAGCCTTCCAAGTAGCTGGAATTGCAGGCATGCGCTACCACGCCCGGCTGATTTTTTGATTTATTGTAGAGATGAGGTCTCGCTGCCCAGGTGGGTCTCGTACCCGCGGGTCTCGAATCCACTCACCTTAGCCTCCCAAAGGCGCAGGATTACAGGCTGAGCCACCGAGCCCGGCTTCAACCAATATTTTTAACTTTCTTTTTTTTCTTTTAAAATTTTTTTATTTTAAAATGTGGGGTACAATTCAGGGTTAGGTATACAAATGTTCATTATGAAGGTACCCTTGTTGACGAGGTGTGCCCCCTTCACCCCCCGCAGATTCCCACTACTGCCAATCCTGCCTTCTCTATCCCCACCTCTAGCAGTTTACCCACTACTGCCAATCCTTTTCTTGTAGTATTACGATAATCAAGGTCCACTTATAAGTGAGAACATGTGATACTCAGTTTTTTGTTTCTGTGATAGATCATTTAGTATTATAGCCTCTAAGTCCATCCAAGTTGCTGTGAAGTTCATAATATTGTCCTTCTTTGTGACTGCATGATATTCCATCGTGTATATGTACCACATTTTTTTATCAAGTCCTTTTTCGATGGGCAGCATAGTAGGTTTCGTGTATTTAGTCTTGTGAGCAATACTGTAATAAACATGCATGTGCAGATATCTTTTTCACAGAGTGATTTGAGTTCCTACGGGTATATTCCCAGTAGGGGGATTGCAGGGACATATGGAAAGTTGATTTTTAGATCAAAATTTTAGGAGTCACCAAACTGTTTTCCACAGAGGTTGTACTAGTTTACACTCCCACCAACAGTGTAGAAGTGTTCCCTTTTCCCTGCATTCTCTCCAACATCTGTTGTTTTTTTGAGTTATTGGTGATGGCCATCCTGACTGTAGTTAGGTGGTATCTCAGTGTGGTTTTAATTTGCATTTCTTTGATGACTAGTGAGGCTGAGCATTTTTTCATGTAACTGTTGGCTGCTCATATGTCTTCTTTGGGTACTTTCTATTTATATCTTTTGCCCACTTTGTAATGGGGCTGTTTGTTTTTTTCTTTTTGGCACATTTAAATGCCTTGTAGATCCTAGATGTTAGACCTTTGTCAGATATACAGTTGACAAATATTTTTTTCCAGTCTGTAGGCTGTCTCCCTGCTCTCTTGAGGGTTTCTTTGGCTGTGAAGAAACTTGTCTGTTTGATGAGGCCTCACCTGTCTCTCTTATCTCTTATGGCATGGGCACTTGGGGTTTTGATCAGGAATTGGTTGCCAGTTCCAATTTCCATAAGGGTGACTACTGCATTTTCTAAGGTTCTTATAGTTTGAGGTTTTACATTTAGGTTTTGACCCATTTAGAGTTGATTTCTGTGTATGATGATATGTAGGGGTCTTGTTTTAATCTCCTGCATGTGGTCAGCCAGTTTTCCCCAGTATCATTTACTGAATAGGTTCTTCTCTCCCCAGCGGTTGGTGGTGGAGGCTTTGTTGAAGATAAGTTGTTGAGAAATTGAGGTTTTGCTTCTGCAATCTCTATCCTGTTCCATTGGTCTATATGCCTGTTCTTGTCCCAATACCGGACTGTTTTGTTTATTGTAGCTTTATAATAACATTTAGTCAGGAGTGTGAAAACTTCTGCTTTTTTTTTTTTTTTTGCTGAGGAATGTTTTGGCTATTCCTGGTCCTTTATGTTTCCATATGAATTCCTGTATTGTCATTTCCAGGTCTGAGAAGAATGCTGTTGGTAATTTAATGGGTATTGCATTAAATCCATTTGGTTAAGCATCACATTGAGGTTCTGGATCTTCTTGTTGGTTTTTTGTCTTGATGATCTATCTAGGGTTGTGAGTGGGGTATTTAATCCCCAGCTATGATAGTGTTAGAGTCAATATCTTTTTTAAGTTTGCCTAGAAGCTGCTTTATGAAAGTTGGTGCTTCTATGTTGGGTGAATATATGTTTAGGGTGGATATTTCTTCTTGATGGATTGAACCTTTTATCAGGTAGTGACCTTTGTTATCTTTTCTAATTTTTGATAGTTTAAAGGGTATTTTGTCTGATATTAAGATTGCAACTCCTGCTTTCTTTTGATTATTTTAAACTTTCTACTGTACTAAGCCAAGTAGTCACACAAACATGATTTTCTATTTATTTATTACAAAGTCTAACCTGTCCATATTAAACTTCAGAAGACATTCTGTTAAATTTGGTGGTTTTCAGCACTATCTATGCATAAGAAAATTTTGAGGATATAATAAAATACACATTCGTGGGTCCTGGGCATGAAAGTTTGCATAATAGAGCTTGATAGCATTCACCTTCACAGTTGATTTTGATGCCCAACCTTGATTCAGAGTGACTTTGGCTGCCTTATGAATTAATTCTCTCATAAAATTCTATAAATGTTTGCATAACTTTCTCTTGAATGTACCACTCCTCATACATGTGTGTGTACATATATACCTATAAATATATATGTAGTGTTACAACAGATTATATGTACTTTGGTCCCCCAATTTGTTATTGTTAAGCATAAACAGTGTTTTTAGAGGTCTTTTCTTCCCTCCTACCTTCACTGATATTAGGTACAGGTCTGAGGAAACTTCTTTTTCCTTTGGTTCTTAGTAGCTCTTCCTAGTACTAGATTCTCAAGTTTTGCAACATGTAATAGATTGTTTCTCAACCTATTCTGAAATAGGGTGAGAGATGACTCCCTCATGCAGTAGCAATCATTTTTTTTTCAATTTACTGAGTCTTGTTGAACCTTTATTTCATTAGGAAGCTTCTCTTTACTGTGTCGATTTTTGCTGTTCTCTGCCATCTGGCCTTTGATCTTTTGGTGTCTTGCATGCTAATTTTCCATTCTTCATGGTCATTAACAGAGTAATAAGTACCTACTAGGCACAGGGTGAGACATGGCAAGTACATGTTGTATTGTGCCCATCTTCCTGTCTTGTGGCGAGAGCAGGTTGTTTGTCCCTGGTCTCTCTGAGCCCACATTCAGCCTCAGAATCATTTTAAAAGCAAGGATCCAGGCAGTCATACCAAACTGTCAAACTTGACACATGGGATGAAACTTACTTGCCATCATAATGCCAGGCTTGTAAAAAGTAATAATATGTGTAATTTTGAAAGATAAACTCATTCTCATTGTCACATGAAAACCTTTATGCATATAGCAATCAAGAGCAAGAAGGAATACCTTTACCTTGACAATACAACACTGCCCACCTCTTTTTTTGTCTGTTCTTCTCTTATCTGCTTAGATTTCACAATCTGTGCCATTCTCTAGTAATGTGCCATGTATTTTATTTATTTTTATTTTTATTTTTATTTTTTGAGTTGGAGTCTCACTCTGTCACCCAGACTGGAGTGCAGTGGCCACTCCCGGCCACCGCAGCCTCGACCTGCTGGGCTCCGGCAATCCTTCCACCTCAGCCTTCCAAGTAGCTGAAACTACAGGCGCGCACTACCACACCCAGCTAATTTTTGATTTATTGTAGAGATGAGGTCTTGCCAAATTGCCCAGGCGGGTCTCAAACCCGTGGGCTCAGTGCCATGTATTTTAGATCTTTGACATTCTGTTTCTGATAATTTTTTTCAGTTAAGGGTGACTTCCTTTAAGTCCTTGTTAAAGGTTTGCCTACTTCTCATTGACATTATAGTTTTATGAGACAAAGTTATTTGGTTATTTAATGATGTATTTATATATTTTTATATATGAATTGTATACACAAATATATACCATATCATATATGTGGTAACATATATATTGCATTATATAGAATATGTGCTGCATATATACATATATACATGTGTCTATATTAACATGCATGTACACACACACACACACACACACACACACACACAATACCCTGGCTATAAAGTGAAAAATAGATTGTCACTTCACTACAAGTTCAAGCAAATGGAAAAATTAAAAATTATCTTTTGTGGACAAGGAGATTGTTTTCTAAGCACTTTTCAGTTTTTGTGAAAAGAGGTTGCCCACAGTTTCACAGCAAGATTTAAATGAATGTTCACAGGTAGATTTATACACATGAGCTGTAGAATGGAAATACACTTTGATTCTAAATTTGAAATGATGGCTCTAATGGCTTCTTGGGAGTTCACAGCCCTAGCCCATTTTGACATTCTGGGAGAAACTAAATTTTGAATTACCTATATGTGGCCCCCTCTGGTGCCCTTCGGAACACTTCCTATATTTGTCACCAGAGTCTTCAACTTGTGTGTAGTTGCCCATGGAAACTGCTGATCTGTCCAGCCCCTTGGCCACCAGTTTCTCATAAGAACCTCTCTTGTTTGGCTTCAAACATTAACATAAAGGCCAGGATGTTATTTTTGGTTTATATGAGTACAGATCGCCAGTCGAGAGGAAATTTTATAACCTGTATTTTGGGCTAAACAGAGAGGCCTCTGGTCTATACTCACTTTTCCAGATAGATGGAGGACTATTTCCCTTGGCTATAAAGTATTTCAGGTGCAGGAAGGGCAGTTTTACCTATCCTAGCTTGCTTAGGGCTTTGTTTATCTGGAGAGAGTTTGCTCCATGGCAGCCTGGCAGTTTGACTTGAAAATTTTGATTCTCCATTATCATGCCTCTTGTAATGAGAAACTTGTGGTAGCATATGTTTATTAATCTTAGTTAAAAGACACCTGCCCAGATGGTATATACCTGGGAAACATTCACAGTCATCAATCTTTCTCTAATCAGCAAGTTTGCCTTCCCTCTCGGCACCATACCAATTTGTTGAGATGACTAAGAGTTGCTTCTCTTTGGTCATGTGTGGTCCATGCCTTGTAAGTTGGAAGGATGGAGGAAAATGAAACAAATTGCTTAGCCCTGAGGAGTGAGTGATCTTGTGTCTTACAGACGTAGCCTCGTGGCCCCTGACCTTTACTTGAGAGGATTCATTTCACGTTATTATTTCCCTCACAGTCTCAAAGTCCTGGTAATGAGGCACACTCTCTGTATCCTCTCACTCCCAACAGGCTGTATTGAGTACAGCTGCACACAGCAGGGTTCTGATCACCACTTTCCAGGGCTAAGACTGACAAGGCAACGTAAATGGGTGCTGTTTTTTGATTGGAGAGGCTCTCCTCACCATTCCAGCATCAGTTATCATTGCTTCCTAGAAACCGCTGGGTATTTGTTGTTTGCCACAGATACTAGACTTCTATAAACAGAAACATATTATTCTAGAGTGAAATTAGCCAAGGTATTAAATTGATAAATGTGACGGTGAGCAGACCTGGTAGTTGGGAGACAGATAATAAGCAGCAATTGTCTGTGAAACACAAAACAGCCCCAACTATTAGAGAAGGGGAGTTGGTAAGTGCTGAGCCTGCCAGTGGTAACATGGTAATTTCCTGCAACCCATTATGTCAAAAGGGAATTTACTGTATTTTTTACCTCATGCTTCCTGCTGGCTTGTGGGTCAGAGGATTGCAGTGTAGGCCTTGACAATTCAAACAACCATCATTAGGCAATACCCATTTGTGTCTAATTAAATCTCTCATACCACAGGATTACAACCACACTTTGTCATCCTGGAATCTTTAGATTCTGCTACGTACAAAAAAAGCAAAAATGTGTAAATCTGCAATCAATTCCCAGAAGGCTAAAGAGCTAGGGATTTATTTCCACTACAATACTCTGGGATTTACATGCTAGTTTTAAGCGATCTCTCGGGAGGGAATAAGGGTTATTGATATGATTCTAAGAATTATCTCCCTTTAAAAAATATTGTTTAAAGATAATAATGCATTTTGTTTTAGTTTTGTCATCATCGTCCAAGCATTTTCTTATTGATTGACTACTGTGTCATGCTAAGAAGGAATGAAGTCATTGAGGGAGATTTAGGCCTGCATTTACCTGACTACTTTTGTTTCTATTGAGTTTGCATTTATGAGACCCTTTGTGCTTTCACACGAATGCCAATGGGCCACTGATTTTCTTTTTATGAAGAGTCTATACACTTCGATGTCATCCTTCATGTGTGAATGCCTTTTTTCAATGCCTAATCACAGATTAAAGGGTAAAACTTTAGACACTTTCTATGTGAAACTTGAAAACCCAAACTTATAATTATTTGAATGTGCAAAACATGTCTGATAAACACTCCTCTGTGCAGATCGGAATTCTAGAAAACTGTAATAAAAGGTAGGATCTGACTCAAGAAATTTACAATCTTTAAAAGTAGACATATTTAAAAAATAGACATTCTTTTCAGTATTTAGATTTCCTGAATATTTGTGGCCAAGTTTTTAAAACATGGACTTTAAAATATCTCTACATAAAACCTCTGAAAACAAAGTAAATCTTCTCTTTGACAAATTACTTTTCCTACAAATAAGATATTTGGCCAAATGTGTGTTTTTTCTCCCTTATTTTTGAGCTGACAATTGGACTTGTATTCTTGAATTGTAGTGTTGACTTCTGATAAGAACTTGAAAGATGAAGAAAGGAAACAGTTTACATTGTGTCAGATTTCGGTCACTATACCATCCTCTGAAAAAATAAACCAGGAGAAAGAATGTTGTTTCAGCCCACAATTCTTGATTTGATGCATAAGGTCATCAGATGAAACATGAAGTAGAGATGGGCTTTCTAACCAGCTGTGTATTTTGGTTCCAGCTGACTGACAGTACAAAGAAAATGTGTCAGTCATGAATATTAAGTTTCTTTCTAGCATTTTTCTTCCAGATGGAAGCAACATGCACATTGTAGCAATGCTTCTTCCAGCTGATGAGTTTTCTTATTTATATTTTGGCAAAGCATAATGATTTTTCATCTGTGACTTCTACCTACTATGTAGTTTAAAAAAACTTCAGCTTAGTTTTTTTAAACACCTCATCTCATTAAAAAACTACTTATGTTAAAGTCATTCTAGCACGAACCCTTTTATTACCTCTCAAAACCTATACTCTTATCTTCTTTACTATCTTTGAAAGTACATGATACAAGCCTACCTTAATAACTGACTGATAACATTCTTATCCAATCTTATCATCACAATACTATAACAATACTAATAATCAATTTTAATAGTAATCATACTATTTTAATGTTATCTTATGCCAGATACTTGAAATATGCCTGATATTTATTATTGCTCTTAATTCCTCCAACAGCTCTGTGACTTAAACATGATTAATTCTATCATATAGATGAGGAGACAAAAGACAAAATAGGTTAAGTAACTTTCCAAGGCCATGTGACTAATAAGTGACAGAAGCAGTATTTAAAAGTTAGTCTTTTTGAATCCAAATTTGTTCTCTTAACTGCTAAGCAGTCAAAATTGTATTAATCTGATGATTCTATCACTCATTCCTTAATAAATCTGCCTTATATTATTCAAACAAAAATTCAGTGGGAATGTAACTATAAAAATATGCTTAAGGGTTATGCTCTTATTCATTCCGGTTTCTAACTTTTTGCAAATTATTTCCAGCCTGGTCCTCAGAGAGCCCAAAGAGAATCCTATCTAAAGGGAAGGGTTTTGTGTTGGGAGGCCAGCTTCCATTGAAGAGCTTTTACCCCTACTCTTATCCCCATGGCAGCAAGCATCTACCTGAATTCTCCTTTGCAGTCTCTACCAAATGGCAAGGAGCTGAACTTCCTGGATGGGCTGCTGCTTGTTGGAGACGAAGCTTAGAGGCCCAGCACAATGATGATCACTGTACATGCCCAGCTGTGGTCTTTGTTTCCTGATACATCTGTTGACAGTTTTGAGATCTTTGGAAGGAAAAAGGCAATGCGAGCGCAAATTACCATCATCATAGTCCTTGATGTTACTATTAGTATTGATAGAAGATCTGTTTCCAGTCTGTTTGTTACCTTTCAGAAGCATTAAGACTTGTGAATTTTAAGCAGCAGTCACCACACCTAATTCATCCAGTGTTTATTCAGTCTTTAGTTTGTCTAAGTCAATCACTGGAAATGAAATCTTGCCTTTTGATTTGTTGCTGGCCCTTATTTGAATGGGAAAAGGAAAAGTTCACATCTGAACATTTCAAGCCTCATCATATTTTCCTTTTCCGCATGACAGCAATAAACAGATCTTGGCAAAACCTCAGATGCAAAAGAAATTTTTTAAATGAACTATACTGCCGGGCTCGGTGGCTCAGCCTGTAATCCCGCGCCTTTGGGAGGCTGAGGTGAGTGGATTGCCTGAGCCCGCGGGTTTGAGACCCGCCTGGGCAGCGAGACCTCATCTCTACAATAAATCAAAAAATCAGCTGGGCTATGGTAGCGCCTGCCTGTAATTCCGGCTACTTGGAAGGCTGAGGCGGAAGGATCTCTGGAGCCTAGCAGGACGAGGCTACGGTGGCCGGGAGCGACTCTGGGCGACAGAGTGAGACTCCAACTCAAAAAATAAAAAATAAAAAAATAAAAAAAATAAATAAAATGAACTATACTGTCATTTCTTTTGAATGATATGGCAATAAGCCAATAAGTCAAAGGATCACTGAACATCTGACTCCTAAAGCAAGAGAGTGGCTCAGACTGGTGGTATGAGGAAGCACCATTCAACTTCATGAAATTGCAAAGGTTAACTTTTTAAAGAAAACTCATAGTTGTGGAATGTCAGTGATGATTGGCTGAGGGGAAATGTAATCGAATGAAATAAAGACATGGGCCTTGGTGATGTAGAAACAATCTCAGATACTTTATAATTATGAAGACCTTGAATACATTACTTAAATTCACCAAGCTTTGGTTTCCTTAATAACAGCAGAGAAGTAACAACTGACAGCTTGCAGGTTCATTGTCAAAAATAGGACTAGGATATGTAAGTATACAAAGAAATGCCCATTGTATAACAATTATTTAATAAACTGGTACTACTATTTATCCTTCACTGTATTTCCTAATGAGTCACGGCTTTATTACCTGTCTATGAGGAGAGTTGAGTGGATGAACATTTAGTCAATCAGGAAATAATGCAAGTGAACACTTTCTATGAATTTCTGCATATGAGGGTGTGTCCTTTATGAGTTGAGGACTCTGACTATCACTTGCCAGACATCAAACTATGCAAATCAATAGGTTAAGGACATCTGCCACCTTTCAAAGCCCTTATGTTTTAAAAAATCTATTTATGAGATGGAGAGGGTTGGCTCTCCTAGGGAAGACACTCCAAGAATGAGATCCACTTGGATGAGCCTTTTAATTATATTTATTGACCCTTCAACTGGAAGTCACCCAGTTCCCATGCAAGGATGCACAAGGGAGATTTTAGGCTCCACTTTTAATGGAAGTGAAATGCTGCAGGGTAAAGCAGAGAGCACAGATGTTTGCAAAGCCATGAGGTCTGGCGCGGCCCTGATATAGGCACCATCGGATTGCAACACTGTCCCAGTAAACGGGGTCCTGCTCAGAGTTCTGATCTAAGCACTACATCGCAAAACTGGCAAGCTGTAAACCCCTGGAGTAACTCCAGCTGAGATGAAAACAAAGGCAGAAAGAATAAACAATTTGGTTAATTGAGTTTGAATGACAAACTTGCAATAAGGGGCCAATAAAAGGTGCAATAAGAACATGTTTAAAAATTATAATAAACCTTGAGGAGATCGTGGTCTTGGAGCTCTGAAAACAACAAAGAGCTATGAAATCATAGCACATTAACTAGGAATCTATTTAAGAATGAGGTTATGGAAAACTGACAAGTTAAAAGATTTTTTAAAAATGTGTTATCTTTGAAGGGAATTATATAGAAAAAAATTGTCTTCCTCTGCTATCATCACACAGCAATCAACACAGAAGACTTCTGTGACCTCTAGTCACTAAGAAGCATGTGGGGGTTTCTCCCCTCTAGCAGGAAAGCAATCAGTTCTGCAGTAGACACCAGCAGGGTGTCCGGTAATTCAATTCATTTTTGACGCTGCCTACCTGAAGATAGCATTAGATCCTAGAAGTGGAGGGCTCAGTCCCCAAGACTGTGCACTCTCCACAACTTCCAATGCAAATCATATGTCCCAGGTTGTTTCATCTGTGCTTCTGACTTACCAGCTATAAATCAGCATTCCTTCCACCTCCTCCTTGGGTCCAATGAATGTGTTAGAGTGACTCACAGAACGCAGAGAAACACTTATGCTAACTGGTTTATTATAAAGGATATTGCAAAAAATACAGAGGAAGAGATGCTTGGGGCAAGGCATGGGGGAAGGAACACAGAGCTTTCATGCCCTTCCCAGGTGTGCTACCTCCAGGAACCTTCTTGTGTAAAGCTATCCAGAAACTCCCCAAACCTTGTCCCTTTGGATTTTTATGGAGACCCATGTAGGCATGATTGATTAAACAAATCAACTCAACCTTTAACCCCTCTTCCCTGCTTGGAGACTAGAGTAAGGGCTGAAAGTTCCAAGCTTCTAACCCTGCCTTTGTCTTTCGGGTGACCACACCGCCCTCCTCCCCCATCCTGAACCTACCTAGGGTTTGCCAGCCAATGGTCAACTCATTAGCATTCAAAAGACACTTATCACTTTGAAGAGTCCAAGGATTTTAGGAGTTGTATCCCAGGAGACTGGGAGGAAGACCAAATATATATTTCACAATATCACAGGGATAGTTACTATACATATACCTGTAAGCATTCCCCTGCCAGATGTGTGACCTTGAGAAAGATACTTAATTTCTCTGAGCCTCAGTGCCCTCATCTGTAAGATGAAGATAATAATGCCTACCTTGTAGATTTAGGGTAAGGATAAGGAATTATATACGTGTGTGTGTGTGTGTGTGTGTGTGTGTGTGTGTGTGTGTGTGTATAACATATGTAGTCTGCTAGCTGCCATAGCAAAATACCAGAAATTAGATGGCTTAAAACAACAGAAATTTATGTTCTTACAGTTTTGGATGCCAGAAGTCTGAGATCGAGGTGTCAGTTTTTTCTGAGGCCTCTCTCCTTGGCTTGTAAATGTTCATCTTTTCTCTGTGTCTTCACCTGGTCTTTTCTCTGTGCATACATTTCCTGGTGTCTGTGTGTCCAAATGTCCTTCTTTCTTTTTTTTGAGTTGGAGTCTCACTCTGTCGCCCAGACTGGAGTGCAGTGGCCGCTCCCGGCCACCGCAGCCTCGACCTGCTGAACTCCGGTGATCCTTCCGCCTCAGCCTTCCAAGTAGCCGGAATTACAGGCATGCGCTACCACGCCCGGCTGATTTTTTTTTGATTTATTGTAGAGATGAAGTCTCGCTGCCCAGGCGGGTCTCGAACCCACGGGCTCAGGCAATCCACTCACCTCAGCCTCCCAAAGGCGCAGGATTACAGGCTGAGCCACCGAGCCCGGCTTCAAATGTCCTTCTTATAAGAACACAAGTGAGACTAGATTAGGGCCCATCCCAACAACCTCATTTTAATTTAACCTTATCTTTAAAGGTCTTAGCTCCAAATACAGTCACATTCTGAAGTACTGGGTATCAGGGCTTCAGCATATGAAATTTGGAGGCAATACCGTTCAACTCATAACTCTGTGTGTGTGTGTGTGTATGTGTGTGTGTATTGAGAGAGAGAGAGATAATAGTTTAGAATTACTGCCCCATAGTTGACATCTGACAAGTAATAGCCCTTATTACTCTTGGGCATTATTGTTAGTCCCACATAATTTATTTTCATATCAAATATATAAGAAATGATATAGTTTTATAATAACTTTATTTTATTTTTTTTATTTTTTAATTGGAGTCTCACTCTGTCACCCAGACTGGAGTGCAGTGGCCGCTCCCGGCCACCACAGCCTCGACCTGCTGGGCTCCGGTGATCCTTCTACCTCAGCCTTCTGAGTAGCCGGAATTACAGGCGTGTGCTACCGCGCCCGGCTGATTTTTTGATTTATTGTAGAGATGAGGTCTCGCTGCCCAGGCAGGTCTCGAACCTGAGGGCTCAGGCAATTCACTCACCTCAGCCTCCCAAAGGCACAGGATTACAGTCTGAGCCACCGAGCCCGGCTATAATAACTTTATATAGAGATAGGAAAATAAAGTACAGAGAAGGTGAAATGCTTGGTCAGTATTCTGTGGTATGTGTCCATTATAAAGCTGGAAGTTCATTTCTTCTGACCCCAAATTATTTTCTTTCTAGCACATTGTGCTGCCACCAGGCATTTGGACAATAACAAGAGATTCAGTTTTCTTGTTAAATTTAGCTATTCATCTAAGCAGTATACTCTCTGAACAATTGGAGTACTTTCTGATTATAGACAAATTCTACTCGTCTTTCTCAGAATTCGGTGCTTTTATCCCAAGGTCAAAATTTTGAAATCTGGAGCAAGGTAAATGTATAAGACTTACATCTCTGGGAAAATCTTTATCTTTTGACTTTTGTATCATATTGTCCAGGATGGAAGGAAGCCAACAGGTAGAAATCTACTTATCTTTCCATCACCAAATCCACCCATGTACCTGCTTCTGTCTGTACCCTCCTTACTGCTCATCTTTCCATAATGAGTAAAGTTTATCAGATCCTACCGAATGCCAAATATATCATCATTATCTCCCCTTCTTGAGAACTTTTTACTCTTGCCGTTGTCTCCCTTCTCTTTGATCCATCAATTTCTCCTTCTTTTGTGGATCATTCACATCAGTGTATAGACGTATTTTATTGTCTTTTATCTTAAAGGAAAGAAGAAGGAAAAAAAAAATACCTTTGGCCCTCCAATTACTGCCCTATTTCTTTGTATCCAGTCCTAGTAAAATAGAAAAGATGTGTGTAACCCACCTTTTGTCCCCAGTTTCTCAGCCCCCATTCACTTCTTAATTAAATCCAATTATATTTCCATCTCATGCCTACACAGACATCCTTTGTCCAACTTCCTTGTTCTTATATTATTTGTTCTTTCAGCAACATTCAACAGAGTTGTCCACTCCATCCCTCACAAGTACTTTGTGTCTCAGCTTTTGGGTCAGCACATTCAATTTTCAATGTCCTACCTACATATTTCCTGTCTGATATTTTTGCACTTAATTCTGGATTAGGTATAAAAAAATAGGCTTTAAGTCTTATACACAGATGCTGTTCAATATACCATATGTCTTTCTAGGTTTATTTATCCTGCTGCTTGAATGGTGTTTAGTTTCTCACTTGATTTGTTTTCCTATTTGAAAACAGCTGTCAGAGTTGCCTTTATGTACATGTGTGCATGTTTGTATTTTCCATATTATTATTGAGAGTCCACACTTTGGAAATCACTCTCTTTCATAATGTCATAAACTTCTTTATGAGATAGTGGCTATTGTCCCTTTACAGACAAAAACCCAAGGCTTAAAAATTTTAAGTGACTTGCTCAAGTCCATGTAGTTAATGGCAGAGTCAAGATCCAACCCCATGCCTGTCCCTCTTGCTGGTGCTCTGAATAAACATGCAATCTTACATGTCACATTTCTGTAGCAAACCTGAATTGGGGCAGGAGATAGCCATTGCATTTGGATTTGTGAGCATGTGTTGGCTGCAAATAACAGAGAACTCAGTTCAACTGGAATAAATAATGGATTTATCATCTCACACAAACAGAACTCCAGAGGTCCATCACAGCAGCATCAGTAGCTTAAGAATGTCATTAAGGACTCAGGCTCTGTTTTGCCATCCTCTGTGTTGGCTTCATCTGAAGGGCTGTTTCCCCTTATCATTGCCAGATGGTTGAAGCAGTTTCAGAGCACTTCAAAATATATTATCCAGCAATGGAAGAGGAAGGAGATCTGACTTAAGAAATTGATCAGGGGAGAAAACTCTCAGAAGTCCCCCAGTAAACATTTTCTCACATCTCATTGACAAAACTGGCTTCATATCCACCTGTAAACCAGTCCTTTGCAGCAGTGGACCTATCATTAATGGCTTAGGCCTATCAGGAGTTATCTGATTCATGGAAAGGTGAAAGCCAGAAAGAAGAAAAGCAGAGCTGGGGCAGAATGAAAGAAGGAAGAGTGACTATTATATAGACAACCAAGAGGTTCTGCTGCATCTCTCATGGAGGGATGAAAGCAGAAAGTCTGTGTCTGCCCATTTGTGTTTGTGTCTGCTCCATTTTAAAGCTTTGTTCTCTTTTAACAAAAACTCACTTTGTGAGGGGAAAACTTTTCAGCTGTTCTTCATACATACTATTTTTTTTTCCAGAAGTCTCATTAGCTACCATGTTGGCAAGAGTCTTAAATTAAACATGCTTCCTGTGGTACCAGGAATGCTTAATTATCCATCTTGGTCTGTGACTGTTCTGTGTAAAACTTCCAATTCTTCAAAATGTACTGCTATGCTCAGGGATTGAACACATTCCCAAATCATCTAGAGACTAAGGCAATTATAAAGTTTTCTCCTTAGAAACAAGTTGTGTGAGTTATATAATCTCAGATCATAACCAACAAGTTGAACATCTTTCAATAAGTTCCCCTTGTTAATAGTATCTGTGACCTGGATGCCCTGTGCTGGTCTTACTTTACTCTTATTTGTAGAATATTCACATTTTCAAACACTTTTTTTCATGCTCTTTCCTATGGCTCTAAAATAAAATAGAGTCCTACTTTGACTCTTCATTTCACTTTAGAAAAGGCACTCTCACACCAAAAGGACTTTTAAATGATGGATTCCAATCTCTTCGTAACTGCTCTGGTTGTTACAGTTACCCATGGGATACAATCAGTGGCCCCATCACCTCATTCCCCTAGCAGAGGCTGGATCAGAGTTTTTTGATGCCCAAACTGGATGTCAAAATCGTCCAGCTTCTTTCAAATCCTCTTAGCATCTACTCCTTATAGTTGTTACTTCTTGAGAATTTAATAAAGTACAAAATAATCATACTTCTCATCTTTGCAGAGTTGACAATTAACTAATTAGCCCATTAACTCATTGAGCCAGATTTGTACCAGTAAGTTAAGAGCTTTGGGAGGTATATTAATCCTTTAAGGCCACTGGAGCAACATTTGCAGCTAATGGGCCCATATCCCTAACTTACTACCAGGGAGGGACTGGGGTATTGTTAGGAAATAGAAGCCATTAATCCTCACTGTACCCAGAGGGGCAGGTGGGAATGACTTTGCACAAGTTGATGAGAAAATGTATTTTGTTTTGTTTTTCTCTTTTAACACCAAAGAGACTCTGAGTTAAAGCCGAGATTGGAACTCAATATTTCCTGGCAAAATGCCTTGTACTCAAATTTGAAATCCTGCCAGAATTTGTTTGTTTGTTTGTTTATAATTTTAACTCCAATACTGACAGTGGGTAAGCAAGAATTTTTGTGCTGGGGCATGGGTAATTCTAGCATCTGGAGTCTCCAACAGCAGAAAAGGAAAATTATGATTCTGCTTCTATTCTACAATGAGCTTAAATAAAAACTCAGTAAATCATGTGGAATATACCTCTAGATGGATATGTGCTGGGAAGGCAAGGGAGTGTGCAAAAAAGACATTTCTAACCCAATTCGTACTCTGCAGAATGGACAGACTATGGGAGTGAGGTAGGTCCTGCCCTCAACAGCCTTCATCTTATCTGAAGAAAATGTGTCTAGGACCCATTTCTCCTTGACTCTGGTTGCGACTGGGCACGGATCTGGGGTAGAATCTTATAAGTGAGCTTATCAATGTGTACTTTCGGGAGCAGTGAAACAAAATAATATTAAAATACCTGCTTATATTAGTTGACCATGTCATACTTAGGTTACCTGGGTGGTACACAACACTCCAGGATTCTTTTTTCCCCTCACCTATTGTGGTCTGTTCTTTCAGGGTCCTTTCTTCCTTTAGTGTAGTTTCTGTGCCAAATAAGAAGGAAAGCTTTTATTTCAATAGTAAGTAGCACAGAACGTGGTAGAAACCACATCAAGCTCTTTGATGGGATGGTGTAAAAATTCATCAAAAGAAAAGCTTCAGTAGTGGTGGTCTTCTAGACAAAAAAGGCCAAGATCTACAATCTAGAACACAGGAATTATTCTTGTTTTGCTACTTTTAATGCAAGTCATTTCACCTCTCTTTAGATCCATCTTCCCCCTTGAAAACAAATGTACACATGTATGTATGTACTAATAACACCTTGCTTTACAAACCTTGTAAATCAGGGTCTACACATATGCACAAAAAACTTAAAAATATGTAAAGGAGAAAACTAGGGGAAAAATAAAACGAATCTAAGGTTATTTTAGATATAAAATACTTTTAAGTGGTAGAGATGGCTGTGAACTGGCTTTACAGTTTTCCAGTCGTACCTACTAAGGGGGTAATGTGATGAGGATGATGGTTATAACAATAATGATGGGACAAATAGTCGATATTTATCGGTGGTTTGCCATGTGCCAAGCATGGTGCTAAGTGGGTGTTTTGTTGGTGTTAACCCATCATATCCTGTCTTAAACCCTCTGAGGTTAATACTTTATTAACCCTATACTTCAAGTCACAAAACTGAGATTTGACCATACAATTTTTTTAAAGGATTTTTCAAAGGAAATAGAGTATAAGACTTGATGTATCTCCATGAATCACCAACCAAAGGTCACAATGCAATGTAGTGACCAGTATCCCCCAAAATATTTTTTGGTGAAACTAATTGAGTTAGATAGCATTCAAAAACCATAAAGTTATTACTTTACCATTATATCCAAGTGAAGTTCAGTTGGAAAAAATCTATAAGAAGCCTTATAGTCTTGTTCCTGTTATGAAGGACCCTAATGCTTTGGCTTAACCCAAAGAAATATTTTAGGATATCTAGAAGCCTGGATAGTTCTTTTCTCAAAGCAATCTTCCTCAAATTGTTTTTCAAGGCTCTTATTAAGTATTTATACTCCCTAACAAATACCTGGAATTGCAGGTGTCTATATCACTTGTCAAGTATAGCCCACAGCGAGAGGTGAGATTGATTCCATCTTATAAATGTGGTAGAAACTAACAAGGACAAATAAGCAAACAGGTCACTGTAACTTCACCCAGAAAATATCCATGGGTAGATCCAAAGCATTCCTCCTAAAACAGGACGTTTGAAGTGTTTCCAAGCCCTAGGATAATGCATAATTAAAGGTCAATTAATTTATATATGCATGCACTCATAGCAATGTTATAGAGTGTGTGCCAGGTATTAAAGGCGTAATGGAAACAAAATGGACCCAGCCTCTGTCATCACTGAGCATATGATCTAGTAATGGAACTGATAAGTAAGTGATTAAAATAAAGCTCAGTAGAGCCATGATATGATGGATTTAGATTTGTGGACCTGGGGAACATGTGAATGTGTGACTCCTTCCTTGTGGAAACAGATGAGAAAAAGTTTTCCTGAGAAAATGTCATTTTAGTACAAATTAAAAGGGATATTAGGTTTTAGTCAGATTATGGCCATACTAATCTGTTTGGGAAAAAAATATATGGTAGCAAATATTACAAAATATTTACTTGAGACACTAAGAAAAAGTCAGTACCAATATTCCTGGTAGTTTATAAAGTATAGCCTTAGGAAACTAAAAGGATTATGTACATACAGGGTAAATTAACGATGAATCAGTTTAATGTTGACTATTCAGTTTTAGGTAAGACATATATTCTCAGATTTTGACAGATTCTAAAATGGCCAAGTTTATTCTAAGCTGATATCTGCTAAATCTGTACCTTGACCCAAGACAACTACTTGTTAGATCCCCTTTTGTGGGCTTCCCAATGGGAGAAAAGCCATAATGGATAAGAGTAAGGGCTCTGGATTAGAAATAGTCTGGGGTCAAAATCTACCTCTGTTCTAAATTAGCTATGGGATCCTGGCCAAGAGACTTAAATTCTCTATGGAGTAATTTCTAAGCCTCTGGAAAGTGGAAATGACAATTTTAATCACCTGGTGAGAATCACTTCTGAATAGGGAACTAAAACCCTGAAGCAATGAACACCGTTCCTGGTGCAAGCATCCCAAATGATAATGACTGCTATTATCACAATTACATCACAATCTGAACTCTCTCTGTATCCCCATGTATCATCCTGAATTTCTAATTGAATCACTAGCCCCCTGATATGGGTTAAATTATGTCCCCTAAAAATTCATATGTTGAAATGCTAACCTCTAGCACCTCAGAATGTGTTCTTATTTGGAAATAGGGCTATTGCAGGTAATTAGTTATGATAAGGTCACACTGAACTAGGGAGAGCCCCCTAATCCAATATAGCTGGTGCCCTTTTTAAAAAGGGAAATTTGGGCTAGGTGTGGTGGCTCATGCCTGTAATCCCAACAGTTTGGGAGACTAAGGAGGGAAGATCGCTTTGGGTCGAGGAGTTTAAGACCACAGTCTCTACAAATTTTCTTTTTTTAGAAAAATAACAGGGTGTAGTAGCATGCCTATAGTCCTAGCTACTTGGAAGGCTGAGGCAGAAGGATTGCCTGAGCCCAGGAAGTCCAGGCTGCAGTGAGCTGTGATCATGCTACTGTACTCCAGCCTGGGCAACAAAGTGAAACTTTAGTTTAAAAAAGTGTGTGTGTATGTGGGCAGGGGTGGGGGATTTGGACACACACATGTACACAGGGAAAATGCTATGTGAACTGAAGGCCGAGATTGGGATAATGCAACTTCAAGTCCAGAAACATCAAAGATGGCCAGCAAAACACCAGAAGCTAGGAAGAAGGCCTGAAATAGATCCTTCCCTAGTACCCTCAGAGGGAACATGGCCCTGCTTACACCTTGATCTTGACTTTCTGGCCCTCAGAACAATGAACAAGACGTTTCGGTTGTTACGCCACTAGGAAACCAGTATACCTTACTTCTAACCCCCATTCCAAGCCAGAAGAAACCTGGAGTCATCCTTAACTTCTCCTTCAACCCTAATCTACCATATCTGGCCACCACCCTCAGCCACCCATCTCTCTCTTCTTGCACCTTTGCTTATATCTTTGCTAACCTCTAAAGGTCCAGCTCAGCCCATGTATGTGGGTCAGTCAAGATTTAATCAGCAAACCACTGTGCATATTACGGCATTTAATGTAGGAATAAGAACTTTCACAATTGTGGGAGGAACTTGGAAAGCAGAAATCTGAAAAGGAGAATCGAAGAACAATCACTGATCAGTCCTGGTGTGGATGAATGAGTCAAGCTTTCGAGGAGATGTTGAAGCCAGGCATGTGCAACTGACACAGGGGTCCCTGCAGTGTGAAGTAAAAGCTTATGGAAGGATGTTGACCACTCAAGGCTTATTGGCTCTGTAGATTCCTGACGCAGGATCTAGGGTAGTCTGGAGGCACTGTCATTCATTCTTCGGGGCCAGTTGTTGGAAAGAGGGTCTGGGTACAGAGTGGGTAGGTAGGAGGACAGAGAGATACAGGGCTTGTACCTTTGCACCTGCCTCTGCCTCTGACAGATGGTGACTTTAGAGTCTAATGGCCGCCGTTCCTCCCATCTCCTATATCTCACAACTTCATGTTGAGGCAATTCTAACCTGGAAACACATGGAGAAAGGGATTCTGAGATAAGCCCCACTCTCAAGTTTTGTTTTTGTTTTTTTGCTGTTGCTCCCATTTTGACAATAAAATACTGTAGCTCAAGGGGTATGACATTCTACAAGCAAGGTGGCTTAAAACAACAAAAAAATGTATTCTCTCACAGATCTGGAGAGCAGACATCTGAAATCAGTATCTCTGGGCTAAAATCAAGGCGTTGGCAAAACCACGCTCCCTCCACAGGCTCTCAGGGAGAATCTGTTCCCTTCTTCTTCCAGCTTCTGGTAGCTGCCGGCATCTCTTGGTGTGAGGCTGCATCACACCGCACAGTGATTGCCTGTTTACTTATCTGTCTCTCCCATGAGAATCTGAGCTCTTCATGAGTGCTGATGTGTTTTTCTCTGTCCTGACCACTCAGTTGGGCCATAATGGATATAAAAGAAGAGCTGGGGGGAGGTGAAGGGGTAATTATCCCTAGTTATGGACTCTTATCAGTTAATATACTCACAGATTCATTGGTTAGAAGATGCTTTTTATAATAATCATTTTGTGTAGCTATTTTATAAATTAAAGCTCCCCAAATAGTATGTGCTGAAATACTGATAACCTCAGCCTTCTGCAGAGCCTAATGGGGCCTGGATTTGACTGGGGTCTCTGACCGTGAGAAGCTTCATTAATTGACTCCAATGCCTGGTAGAATAATGATCATTTTCTAGGCATGTCATTCCATGAGAAGTTGGGAAGTAGCAGCCTAAATAAAGAAAACTTGGTCCAGTCTATAAATATATATTTTTAAACTTTTTCTGAATTCCATTCTGGACTGAAATGCAGTGTAATGTAGTAGAATGAACACAGTGTCTGGAAAGACAAAGGCTTAAGTTTTGGCTCTGCCTCCACTAACTTACTAGGTATTCTTAGTCAGGTAACCTAAGACAGTTTCTCATTGTAAGATAAGAATAACAGCAGGAGGGGGTCCCAAAAAAACCAGAAGTATCTTTTGGAGGGTGAGCCCCTTATAGTAAGTACACTTGGAATTTTTTCCCTCCAGATCCAACAATCAACCAAAGTTTTTATCTGGAAGTTTAGAGAAGGTAGTGTCACAATTTGTGGAAGAAATGTCCGGAGTTGTGGCCATTAGGTGATTGGCTCTTCCACCAGGACAATGCACCAACGCACACAACACTGAGTGTTCAGCAGTTTTTCATCAAAAATGGCATGACCCCTGTGCCCCACCCTCCCTATTCACCCTATCTCACCCTGAGCAGCTTTTTTTTCTTCTCTGGATGAAAAAATCCTCAAAGAGAAAAGTTTTGCTATTGTGGAAGAGATGAAGCAAAAAATGGCAGAAGCACTAAACGGCAACAAAATTGATGAGATCAAAAACTGCTCTGGGCAATGGAAAAAGCATCTTGATAGGTGTATTACATCAAACAAAGAGTGCTTTGAAGGTGACTGAAGTTTAAACATGTAAGAATAAGTACACAATTTTTTATAAATAAATCCCAGGTTTTTTGGGGTCCCTCATATACTTATTCCTAAGGGATGATTTATGTGGAAGCACTTTCTACACTCTTAGATCTGTTACAAGTGTTGATTATATTTTTTTTGACTTGGGGTCAAGAATATTAGTCCAACTCATGTGGTCTGATAAACCCACATGACTAAACTAGAAATTTTGCAATTTGCTTCATTTACTGCTCTTCTAATTTTGGGGATTACCAAGATGGAAGAGAGGTAGGACCCCATCACACACAATTGGGCATCTGTGACATTTTTACTCTTGAAAGTGAGCAGTAACTCTCTAAGAGAACTGAAATCTATAAGAAAATTATGGGTTCTGCCTAAGATGACATCTAAGTTGAAGAAGGGACTTGCTACACAGCATGTTTAAAATATTGGTAAGATAAACTTTTATTTATGTGCACAAGGAGACATGTTCTAGGATCTGGATTATCCATTAAACGGAATACTTTAAGACATGTGAGAAGACTTGGCCAGACTTGTACCAATCCATCCATTCTGAATGCAGTGACTCACAAATCAAAGTAGAGTCCAAGTTACTCAGAGAGTGGTTACAGACTGTAGAGCCACCAGTCATGGAGCCAGGGTCCAACAGGAAGAGCCCTATGGGTGACTTTCTCAGCAGACTTTCTGATGTGGGGCTGTAGCTGGGCCTTGTCTCCCTAGAACTTGTTTTCCCTTTCTGAACCTAACTCTTTAGCCAGTTCATCAATGCTACAAAGCTCTCTTCACCTCTACACTTTCTCCTTCCTTTCCTCCCTCCCTGCAAAATGTCTTTTTTTTTTTTTTTTTTGGCTTAAGCTAGCTAGAGTTGGCTTCTCTCGATCACCATGAAGAACACAGCTAAAATAAGAGCTTAAACGTTTTTAAAATATAAATTCTATTCTAAATCAAAACAATATCCTTTTAATCGTTTTAATCAAAGAAGCTTTATTTGGTAGAAGAATATTATGCTACATTGTTTGCCAGACTTTGCCAGGCTTTTCATAAGCCTTAATCAATTTCTTAATCTGTAAAATGAATTGACTTTATCTTAAGGTCATTTCAAACATAGAATGAATCATTCAACAGATATGTATTGGATGCTCATTGTTTGGCAGGAACTGTCCTTTGTGTTTGGGATATATGTAAAACATAAAAGCATATCTAGCAAGTATTTGATAAAACATAAATACTTTAAAAAACAAACAGTTCAGGAAGTAGAATTTGAGATGATTGCCATGAGAATTAAAACAAATAACCAAGGAGCTCAAAGTTCTAATGTGAAGTATGCATACATATATCAATGATACAAAATAAAAGTGTCATGTTAAAGATGTGATACTTGTAATTTAGAAAGGTAATCAATTCTTAGATATGCTATTAAATATCTATTATGTGCTCTTAACTGTGGTAGATCGGGGAATGACTTCCAAAAGGACACAATCTCTGGTTTCAGGGACATAAGGCATATACATTAAATATACATACACATACACATATTCATATACATAAAATAATAACTTGGAAAATATTTTAATTGGACAATGCCAAATAAATGGAACAGAAAGTAAGAATTTTAAGAATGAGGGAAAGAGGCCACGGCCATCCAGGGGGCCTCTGCGGGAAACACAACAGGGTGGGTACGTGAGCTCAGCCTTTAGTATCGATAGGACTTGAAAAAGGACTTTTGTTGTTATAGAGTGCTGTTTACTAATGTTTTTTTCTCGCTTGAGCTACTGGCGAGATTGTACACTCTGGTTCCATTGTGGTTGGGTGGGACATTGTGACTAGCTCCGATGAATGAACGGAGAGTGAAAGTGGCATGTGTCACTTCCAGGTCAAAGCACTTAATGGCCAATGTGAGTCTCTCCAGAGTTCCCTTTATCCTCTGGCATGGCAGCCAGCGATGTTCAAATTGGCTGCTTCATCATTTGACTCTGTAGTATGGAAGACCGGGTTAGCCCTGTGCTCACTTCGGATAGACATGTGATTTGCCCACAAAACAAGCCTTTGTTGTTTTAAGTCACTGAGTGTTAGGGATTGTTTAGTTACTGCAGATAACCCAACCTTTTCCAATGGATCCAGCACTTACAGGAGAAAAGGCAAAAGTGAAAGCGTGCATTTAGAAATGTGGAAGTCACAAGTAGGTCAGTTCTTTGAAAAGCTTCATTTTGAAAAGAAATAAATTCTAAAAAGGGATGAGGGAGCCCAGAGAATTTCACATGTCAGAAGTAAGAAGCGGGAACTTCTTTCAGGAGCCTGTTATTGGTTTTGAGTAGAAGGGAGAAAGGAGAAGTTAATTTGATGATTAATATGAAGGAAATGGTCCTTGAGAATTAAAGGGGGAGACAGGAATGAAAAGAGCCCATTCATGCTACTATAGGGTGCAGATGGGATGTGGGGAGATATGTTTTCCTAAAATGATGGCATTTCCCTCCTTCAAACCGCAAAACAGAACAAAACAAAATACATGCCACTGTGGGGAGAATTTATAGATTCACCTCTAACCATTTGAGCTATTGGCTTAATACTTTAGACTCAAGGAAAAAGCTCTTGGACCTTGGATTTCATGTTCATCATGTTTGAGTTATGGTTCTTGTTAGCCCTGTAATAATGTATTCTTTTTTTTAAAGTGAAGTCTAGTAATAAAATTTTTATTATAATTCAATGCTAACATGACTCTCCCTAACTAAGAATTATGTTTGGTGGATTTAGGCAACCCTAGAAAAGATTCAGGCTAAGAATTTAGAAAGATAAGTTTGGTGAAAAGAACATCCCTGTGGATTAATGTTTTAGGATAATTTCCTTTAAAAAAACTGTTTTGTATCCTGTCTTGTTCTTTACTTTTAAATTTGAAACTAGCAGTTTTCAACATTTAATTTCTTTAAGAATGGCCTGGCGACACCTTACGAAATGCAGAACTCTCAGGTCCACAGCAGAGGGATTCTGATTCAAGAAGTCTGGTGGAGGGAGGTCAGGAACTCACACAGTAAGAAGTAACCAAGGTGATGTGCAGGGGACCAGAAGATAACACTTGGAGGGACACTGTACTGACTCTGAGATCCCAGACTTGACTGTGAACTCTGTGTGGGCAGGGCTGGGTTTTATTTCTCTTGGCATCCTTGTTACTTACTATAATTCCTTTGCACAGGAGTCAGAGCTGTGTAAAACTTTACAGGCACTGGTTTTACAGTCAGGCAGACCTGGATTTCCATGCTGGCTATAATACTTACTAACCCTGTGACAAAAGCTGTAACCTCTTTGGTCCCTTGAAAGGTAAAGATAATGACACCTTCTTCTCTGGGGCTTCCAGGGCTTACATGAGGTTATGTTTTCCACAGAGCTTGGCACAGGGTCTGGCGCCAGGGATTTGGAGTGAGAATTTATACTGTGATGATGGTGTTATAGCCAGTACATAAGAATGCTAACACTGGGGTTTCTGACCAAGAACAAAAGTGCCAAATAGGAATCAAAGTTTCACTTGACTAAGGGCTAAGACAGCATCCAATACCCTTCAAGGCTGAGACCAGGTAAAATCTGATTTGGAGAATGTGGTTCAGATCTGGAGGCCACAGTGAGGCATCCTGTCCTTCAGCATGAGAGAAGCAATTCCAGGGTGGTCCCGCCATAGCGACTTGCTATGAAGATGTAGTGGCCCTTCCTATCTGGAACATTTGGCTCTAACCAACATTATCAGAAGTCCCTTCTCATTCCTTCTGTAAGAGAAGAAGACAAAAGGCTAGAAGAGAGAAGAAGGAAGCAAACCTATGTCCTTCCCTCACCAGGCGCATCCATGAAAGGCATGTGTTTGGGCTGTTATTATGTACTGTTATTACCCTAAAATGCTTACGATGTGATAGTCTCTGTGCTAAATTTTTCACATTGTGTCTCAGTGAATCCACACAGAAAAACCCTTGGAGGTTGGTACTATTTTTATCACCATTTAGACATAAAGGAAGTAAAGTTCTTGAAAGGTTAAATAATTTGTTCAAGCAAGTGGTGTCAGAGCTGGGCCTCTGTCTAATGAGCAAATCTTTGGACGATGCTAAAAGTGGATATCTAGTTAAGTTGAAAATAGGGGGAAAGTATGAATCGTCCTGAGTGTGGGGTCTTCAACACTGACTCGGAGCTTGGGTATGTGTTAAGGAGTGAGGGGATGTGTTCTGCCTCGACATAATAGGAAACTGCCTGTAAAACACAAAACAAAACAAATGTAGTTGGGGAGCTCAGGCAATTTTTCTTTTGCTTATGTTAGACAAAAAAAGAAATTACAATTCAAGTTTTTCTGTAGTCTTAATTATAGGCTTCTGTGCCGTGAATAATACACCAGGTACTAATAATAGGGGCCATCCAAAAACAAATTCTCTAGAGAGCTCCCAACGCCAATGGGTCTGTTTAGGACAAGTGATAAGGAAACAATGTTCTTTATGAACAGCAGGTCCCTAGACAGTGTAAATCTTTTTCTTGTTAATAGAGTAAAATGAACATTTTTTACTGGTGTAAAACCAACATCAGAAATGAAAAGGCTTTCTGGTAACTCACCTCAGGGTTGCAAAGGAAATATCCATTTAGTATGTTTGCTAGGAGGTGTTAAGGCCCCATGAGGAGGCCGTGCCCAGTGTTGCTTTGGCAGAGAAGACCAAGAAGAAATAGTCCTATTTTTAAAGGACTTTTTCACTTCTGATATGATTTGGGCTGTGTTCCTAAATCATCTTTGAATCAGAATAGCATAGCAATTCTTTTTCACCCACTTGGCTGTAATGTTAAAGACTCTTTGGAAAATGTTCAATGAATGTCTTGAGTTCTATGTAAAATAGGAAAAATGCAGTTATTTGTGAAAAGAATATCAAAGAAGAGCTTAATATTGTTCAACTTTTGCTATATTGGGAAACAATTGCACTTATTACAAGGTACAAGAAGGTGGAATTATTTCACAGAATAGAACATTCAGTGGCTGCAATGCAGTAGGTATTTAAGTATCTATTGAATGAATTAATGAGTAAAAAACATATGAATAAGAGACCTCATTAAAAACCAATTAGAAAGTTGAGCACATATAATAAATAACTGCTTGTACCTACCATTGTAATTTAGTCTTTTACTTCCAAATGAAAACATTGTTTAATATATGAAGAACATTAAGGCTTGAAATCAAAGATGGAAGCATGAAAGAATCAGTAACATCTGGGTCTCAAGCCCAAGTCACAGCTAAGTGAGTAAACTCAATTTATATTATTAGATCAAAAAGAATATGCTCAGAACAGACTTAGGTAATGGGCAATATTGACCAAAAAGTGCAAGTGCATGACATGGGGGCCTACTAATTAGGCTTTGGTGGTAGTTAGAATCAGGACCCTGGGGGATGGTGGAGGTTGGAGGGCACATATCTTTCCCCAAGTTTCCTATGAACTGTGAGGACTTAATTGCAATTCAAGGTCACCTTTGACTCTGACATCCAGAATTCAGTGGCACCCAACCCTGGCCCAAGTAAAGAACTCAGCCTCTTTTTCTCTATCGCCCTAATCTACAACCCATACAAGATGTTTGTTTATATGGCAGGCTTTTGTATTGGTTTGAGGTGGCAAAAGGGCTTGTATGACAGAATCATCCATTTACAAGCTAATATTAGTCATCTCTGTTCTTCAAATCTCTCAACTACTCTTCTACCAGAAACTTCTTGTTGGCCAATATTTCCCTACATACGTTCACGTTTCTCTTACTTGAAGCCTCTCTTTTTATTTCCCCTTTCTCCAAATTCCAGTTAGCTTCTTGCAGAAAGTATTTGAGTCCTTGCTTCACCTGTCCCCAGGCCCTTCATACTAAGCACAGAGCTTCTATATAAAAGCACACACGGTGTACATATGTTACTGAGCAAAACAAGTTCTCCTAAAAGAATTCTAAAGTTGATTCTTACAATGAACTTTCAACATGTTGTTCCTCCTCACTAACACATGAAAACAATGATGATTGAGGATGTAGGAGGGCAGTTTGCCTACTACAGTTACCTTTTATTCTTCAAGCTGTTACTCCAGTTCTTCAGTTAAATTCTGCTCATTATAAAGTTGTCAATCCATTATCGTGTCTTTTCCCTTTCTGGATAAGAAAAGTTTGCTTTGTATGTTAAAATGAGTACAGACACACGTGTTCTCCCTCCCTCCTTCTCTCTCTCTCTCTCTCTCTCTCTCTCTCTCTCTCTCTCTCACACACACACACACACACACACACACACACACACACACACACCCTTAGGCTTTGGTGTTAGCAGGAACATATCGTTTATACTCACTTAGGATTTGCTGAGAAGTTCCATGTTTTCAGTGACTCTTGATTATTTGAACCTGAAGGAATTTGGTATACGGGGTTATCAATGTCTTATCATGAAAGTGTCTAAGGACCAGAGACTCAGGTGATTGCAGGACCTGTTCCCTCCTGGTCTCTTCTCTGATCACAGTACCTGTGAGATCAGCTCTGTTCACTCTCTAATCATATTTCTCATCTGGCAGAGGAACTATATTTAAAGCCCTTGCTTCTGAGACTTTTGGGTATCAAGATCAATTTTGCAGTTTACTTTCAGAAAGATAGTAGCGTAAGTGCAGTTTTACCAACCCCACAGCTATCTTAGGATCTGACAAAAAGGAATAAGAGCAAAAATAGGAAGGAAAATGTTAAAAAGTCAGAAAAATAGCCTGATATAAACCCTACATCCAACTTTAGGAGAATCTGTCCCACAATATGTAACTTGGACTGAATGGAAGTTAACAAAAGGCATGAACAAGCGTCTTTCTTTCATATGCTCCATCCACTAACAGGGTCACTGCATGACAAGGAATGGGACCCCTGTACCACAGCCTCCTCACTGGGGTGCTGCTTCTACTCTTACCTCTGCTATGTAGGGGCTCAACAAGTATTTGTTACTCAATGCACGGAAATTTTTTTTTTCCTCTATCACCCAGCAATGTCTTGGCTCTTGACCATGGAAAATGAGGCAATTAGTGCACCTTTAGTTCCCTTGGCACCCCCTCAGCTCACTCAACCCTCAACATCTGTTGGCCTTACCTTCACTCTGTAAGGCTTTTGATCATTTACATCTGATCTTCAATGCAGCATAGATTTCTGAACTTATTCTCAAAGACAATTCTAAAAATGAGAAATTAAAAGGCCAATAAATAACATGGATAATGTGACCATGTAAATGTTCACAAATGGTGTGATTGAACTCACAAAATGGGGAGTGGACACTGGTTCCTCTAACCCCATGGCAAAGTCAAAAGAATTCTACTTTCATGTGTTTCATCTAGTCCTTAAAACCATGTCAACATTTTAGTTTGCTTCACATCTGGTTGTAACTTTCTCTTTTAGCTTTGTGTTTTTCTGAGAGTTGCTAGTTGTCCTTCTTTTATCTTATGGACAAAAGAATTATATGCCTCTTTCATTATTATTATCTAAAATATTCAATCTATGCATTTTGGAATCTATTGAAAGGGAAACAATTTCCTCTCACTTGTGTTTTCTTAAAAACATCTGAGTTGTCATTCTTGTAAAGGTTTTTTTTTTTCAGACTGTTAATCCCGCTATGTTAGATCCTGCCACTTCTTCATGGATTTTTTCTTACTTAGGTTGGGTTGTGTTTTAAAACATTTCTCTACTTTCCCAGATTGTATAGAGAAGGCAAATTTTCTGAGTCTATCAATATTTTTTAGTTTTCCTTGTACACTTAATTGAAAATTTGTCTATACATAAAATTCAATGGTTGAAATCATTTCCCCTCAAAAATTGAAAGCTACTGATTCATTGTTAGTGGCCTTTAGAGTTCTGATGAGAAAATTATTGGCAATTTTATTTTTATTCCATGTGTTTAATCTCTTCTTAGGTTTAATCTCTTTTTAGGTTCCTCCTTTCTGGATGCTTTTGAATCCTCTTTATCTTTGGAGTTCTGAAATTTCATTTAGACCCCTTAAATTCCATAGACCCTTTCAATTTGAACACAAATATTTTTAGACTTAGGAAATATTCTATTTTTGCTTTACTATGTCTACCCTTTTGACTTTTTGTTTCTCTCTAGTCTCTATCAGAATTTTTTTCTTGATGGATATTGGTCCTACAGAATCCATCTTTTGTCTCTTAAATTAACTTCTCATATTTTCCTTGTCTCCTTCCTCTCCTTCATATCTGGCAGGTTGCCTGGAACCTACCATTTATCTTATCAATTTGTTTTTCAGGCTCATCATAGTTAATTTCTAAGAACTCTTTCTTGTTCTTTTTCCTCCTATCCTATTCTTGTTTAATAGGTGCAATAATGACTCTAGATAGTCATAACAATATTTTAAAAGTTGTTTCGTGTTTCTTAAAGGAACTATTTCTTCCAGGCAGTTATTCTGTTTATTTCTTGTTCCTCTCAAATATTTAGTAATCCTTGACTATCCATTCATATTTATAGATAAATACTGGGTTCATTAATGTGAGTAGTTAGTATGTTATTATGTTCTTCTTTTTCTCCAATAAATATATTGCTTATATTAGCTTCCTGTGGCTGCCATAACAAAACAGCAAGGGTAGGTTAAATAGCAGAAGTTCATTCTTTCACAGTTCTGGAATCTAGAATTCTGATATCAACGTGTTGGCAGGGTTGGTTCCTTCTGAGGGCTGTGAGGAAAAATATGTTCCAGGCCCCTCCCCTGGCTTCTGGCAACCTTAGGTATTCCTTGCCTTGTAGATATTCTCTTACATTATCTTTCCTCCAGATGTGCCTGTCTCTGTGTCCCAATTTCCCCTTTTTAGAAAGATTAGGGCCCACCTTGTTGTCCCAATCTTAACTTGATTATCTGCAAAGATCCTATTTCCAAAGAAGGTCGCATTTGTAGGTACTGGGGGTTAGGATGTCAACATCTTTATTTTAGAAGGAAACCAATTCAACACCTCTCAATGTGAGATCAATGATGGGTTCTGTGTTGATTAGTAGAGATCAGCAGTTGGGCTGGTCAATTCTTAATTGAGAAGGACTCGTCCTCTGAAGCCTCACCCCAAACCCCACCTCATCACAGTAGATCATTTAATCATTTAATTAATCTTTAGAGAGCAGTTCTCTGGTTTTAGCCTGGTCAAATACTATTATGAAGGGGGAAGGATGCTATAGGAAGGGCCCAACTATTTTCTTTAAAAAACCAACTTTTGCCTTTTGCCTGGAGGTGGGAAATTCCCTCTCTTTTTAATCTGAGATCATTTAAATTTTTTTTTAGGTCAAAATGCATTTTTTAAAAATTATACTTAAATTTGAACAGATGTGCTTTGTTCACAAACAAAATACCCTGCAATCTCTTAAGGACATGGATGTTTTTAGCTGTTGGACGCCTGCCCCTCTTCTTTAATGGTCTGCTTCAGTCCTAGTGATGCTGGGTAGGGTGCGGCAAAAAACCCATGGATTCTTTGGCTCGTTTCTGAAATGAATTTTAGAGCAGCCAGCACAGTTTCAATCAAAATTTATTAGAGAAAGAAGAGAGAAAAGAAACGGAGACATGCCAGAGTTGGCATGGGTGAAAGAAACTGGTACTTTTGCTCTTTAAAATAGACCTGATATGCCTTCACATTTGTTGATATGCTCAAGAGTGGAGTTCAGGTCACTCTGGAGATTGACAACGCTGGGCTCCTGATGGAAGGAGAGAAGGGGAGGGCGGTCTTTTCCTGACCACATTGTCTTCTGCAGGAGATGTGCCAGGTGTTTCCAATGCACAAGTTTTTTAGCTAAAAGGTGGTCTTATTATCATATCTATGGTTTTGGTTAGTTAAGGGGTAGTCTTTGGCCTTCCACCTTCAACAGGGAACCTGAAAGATTCTTAGAGATGATTGTGCTAAACCATGAATTGAAAGGTTGGACTGTCCTAGTTTTGTATCTGATGAGGTTTTCTTTTGTTTTGCCGAGGGAGTGAGGTAGGTCCAGCTTGGCCTGCAGTAAAGTATAATTTTTAAAATGTCTGAGTTCCTTATAGATCCTGGATGTGAGGACTTTGTCAGATTTAAAGTTGGCACTTTAAAATAAAAATACTAATTTTAAAAAATGTCTGAATGCTTCCTAAAACCTGACTGTGGGAAATTTATCAATGTCTAACTTGTGCTAGCTGCCCTGCCTCACTAACTGCCTTTCTGGAGGCTCAGAGCTCTAAGTCAGGACTGAGCTCAGAGTCTTCACCTGTACACATAAGCCCTAGGCTAAACTTAAACACACAGGTTGTGGCTGGTGTGTGTGCTCTAATAGGGAAGACCCCACTACAAGGTCAACATCCCGATGGTGCTTGAATCAGAAAACCACTCTTGGATAGATACTGGAAAGCTCAAAAGTGTCTTACAAAGTGATTAGAAGGGAGGATTTAAATGAAAATCCCAACCAGAACTGAAAAAAAAAAGGAAAAAAAAACATAATAAGGCTGTCCCTTGAACTCTAGATGGCACCTTTTGAAATTCTCAAGAGAAGTAATTGAGGGAAATTAAGACTGGCCACTGCTATTTAAACTGGGAATTAGGCGGGCACTTGGCACAGGCCTGTAATCCCAGCACTTTAGGAGACCGAGGTAGGAGGATTGCTAGAGCCCAACTGCTAGGGCCCAATTGCTAGAGCCAGGCTGTTCGAGACCAGCCTGGGCAACATAACAAGACCACATCTCTACAGAAAATTGAAAAATAAAAAGGAAATTATCAGGGTGTAGTGGCATGTGCTTATAGTCTCAGCTACTCAGAAGGCTGAGGTGAGAGGATCACCTGAGCCCAGGAAGTGAAGACTACAGTAAGCTGTGATAGTGCCACTACACCCCAGCGTAGACAACAGAATGAGACTTCGACTCATATAAATAAATAAACGAATAAATAAATAAATAAATACAGCCTGAGAATTAAACTTGGGAGACACTGACTCTAGAAAGCATTTACTAAAAAATCCATGGAGTTTACATCAAGGTTTAGTCCAAGTTGTCCTGGCACATGTGCCAATCAAGTAGGATTTCATTCGAGGGAACTTTGCTATCCCAGATCACATCTCTTGGGTATCTGAGTCAGAGGCAGATCACTGACTTTTCTGAGCCAGAAATTTCCTCTAGAAAAATGATTTACTAATTTCAAAAACTAAATGACATGGGGGACCCTGATCAATGAGGGACATTTTCACTGCCCCCTTCCTCACTTTCTCTTTTGTCAGGTACTAGGTTCTAGGACTGTTAGCTGTCCAGGGGAGGGAACATGTCCCCCAAATGCCACAGAAGTTCTCCTGCAGCAGAACTGGTACCCATGCTCACCATTCTATGGGACTATTTTACTAGTAGATTAGAGAAAAGACAGTCATCCAAAAGACATTCATATCAAAGCTTGGAGAAGCTCTCTGAGTTTGTGCAAAAGCAGTTTTGGTATTTTAACCACTCTGATGGGATGTTTGGGGGACACTTCTGTTCTGTTCCTACATTTTCCCTGTGGTAGGGATGATGGGCACTATCCTCTCTTCTGCTGGAGCTGCCTTTCCAGCCTGTCCTTATTTGCTGAAACCTTCAATTCTGCCCAAGTGTGGCATGAAATTCTGCCCCTATCTACTGGCTTGAACAGAAAATTAAAACACCCTCTTGCATTCCAAGTGTCTTTTTGTGGTGCAGGCTGTAAACACCATCAACACCATCAGGCTCTCAGCATGAGTCAAATACCTCCAGAACTAATGGCTGTCGCAACTTCCCACTGCCCCAGGAAAGGGTCATTGCATTTTAACTGCTGTGTCACCCTCCATAGCTGTTTGGGGGGTGCACAATGTGGCAGGAGGAGGCGGACAAGCCCTTAAAATCCATTGGAGGTCAATGTATTCCATTATATACACAGTGCTTCAAATTCAGTTTTAACCTTTGATGAAATTTGCAGTGTTGGGATTTTTTATGCTAGAGCAGACACAGGAAATCACAGGTGCAACTAATTTCAGCTTTGACTTACAATCACTGAGGGCCCCTTGAATTTTTATATGAATTTTTCTCTTTAGCTTGAGTGTACAGTGTCAGAAGTCTGTAGCTTGTCTCTGTAATGTACATTAATAGGTAATATTGATTTGTGGAAATTAATTACTAGCAAAACAGCTCTCAGCACTTACCTAGTGCTTGGGAAGATTCGAGAGCCCCCTTGTGGCTATAATCTTTCTACACGGAAAATCAATAAAAAGCTTTTAGCTGGTTTTCCATTGTTGTTTTTCCTTTCTTGCCTTTCTGTTGTATTTGTTTGTGTGCTTTAGGTTTATACTTTGAATTCCTTTTCATTTAGATGAGCATCAACTTAATACACACCATATCAATGGAAGGCAGAGAAAGGATAGCTGGTGTCGGTTTTGAAAGAACAGGTGACTTTTCTTCTGATTATCACCAAGAAAAAGAATCGATGCACAGGAGCATGATTAGGGAAGTTCACCAAGTAAGAGAATTACAGTTGCATTATTCTGTTTCTTAAGGGATGCTCCCCATCCCCCATGGCATTCTTAACCACCTATCGATTATTCAAATGAAAAAGCTACCTCTTGCAGCCCCAAGCTGCATTTACTTTGAAAGTCTTCAAGATTATTTTCTCAGATTTACATATAGGAGCGAAAAGTGGGAAAATAAGTGTCCTCATTTGAGTGTTTTAAAATCTCTAAGAAATGAATGTTGAAAGCTATTACCTCTCGATGCCTCAATCATGCCTGAAGAAAAATATTTGCAACTTAAGGTCACTGTGCTCCACACTTGAATTGATGAAGAAAGCACCCAAGGCAAAGTTTAGACAGAACGAATTGATTTTTCCCTGGGAGATTTAAATTATCATGCATATATTTTTCTAAATTTCTGTCATTGCTTTATTAATTAGGCAGAATTGCAGCAGTGCTTCCGAGCCCACTGCAGCTGAAAGGGTCCATTGAATGTCCATGTGGAGAGCGGGGCTCTGGAAGGAACTCATGCTAATTATCATGAATAAGTGGATTTTAGAGAGAACCCGATTAGGGCTCCACATTACTTCCAGCATAATTTGGTTTTCCCCAGATTAGTTTGCGAAGTGACCCTGGCAGCTAGTCACAAATGAATTACTAGCCCTGCCTTTTGTTCCCTAGCATGGAGAAAAATGCCACGGAGGGGAACTGAAGAAGAAAAGGAGAAGGAAAAATGAATGAGAACATCCCTGATTGGGCCTAGATAGAACATGGGAAAGTGAAAAATGGTGTCTTTTCTAGTGTGCCTTCAATACACAGGTGCAATTAGCATAAGCATTAGTTACACCACTTGGTTGGGAGTGAGAGAGGAGATTGGCACACAGGTAATGCTGACCAAGGTGAGATGCTGACCAGCAATCACTTTGCTCCTTAGGGGCTGTAGAAAGTTTTAAGCTTGGCCATTTTTTGATATGGAGTTGTTGCAGTGTGTAAGATCCTTTAAGAATATGCATAACAGTCTATGGGGGTTGTCTCAAAAGGACTCAAAATCTATCTTGAATAAGTTCCCACTGGCCAAAGATGGGATAATTCGAGCATCAATAAAGATAATGACTGGTGGGTCGTGGCCGCTCATGCCTATAATCCTAGCACTTTGGGAGGCTGAGGCAAGAGAATTACCTGAGCCCTGGAGTTCAAGACCAGCCTGGATAACGTAGTGAGACCTCATCTTTACAAAAAAATTAGCCAGGTGTGGTGGCGTTTGCCTATAGTCCCAGTTACTTGGGAGGCTAATCCAGGAGACTCACTTGAGTCCAAGAAGTTGAGGCTGCAGTGAGCCATGATGGTGCCACAGCACTCCAGCCTGGCAACAGAGTGAGACCCTGTCTCAAAAAAAAAAAAAAAAGATATTTAGATTCACGATCTTATAGTGATGTTAAAAAAAAAAACAAAACCTCTTTTGAAGGACTCTAGGAAAGCAACCTATTATTTTGAAAACCAGTAAATAAAATTAATCGAATATTCATCTGCCTTTCCTATATGAACACACTTCAGGATACAAAAAAGTTGGTAAGGGAAGTTTCTTTTTATAGAAGCATTCTAGCTAATACAAGAAAAAGGAAATGATGGAAGAGGAATATCACCATTTTGTAACCCCCTGCTGCATGATCATAAGTGGCTACTGGCATCACAGAAAGAGGAACCACCAGACATTATGTGTCTGTAATTGAAGTCTGCAACACCTCCTGCTTAGAAATAAGACCGTATTATTTAAGAATGAGTCTCCTACAAGTTTTAAAAATATCAGAAGTCATAACCATATTCTGGCATATCTGGCTCATTCTCCTGGGTCCTCTTTTTCAGTCTATTTCAAAGAGAAAATAAGTTAATATACATATCTGTGAAATCTCCATACTTATAAAGTGCTAATTTTTCTGTTTTCTTTCTAATTCTTAACTATGCTAAAGCAAAATAAGATGGTGTGGGATAAGTAACAGATGACTTGACTCCTTGAGGTCAGGCTGCCTCTGCACCATTATATCCCAAGGACCTAGTGGCATGTTTGGCATGAAATATGTAATCAACAAATATTTTTAAATAAAGGCACTCAACAAATACAGAACTTGAAGAGGAAAAGAAGTCTCAGCTCCCCTACTCTGACTACTTCTCCCTTGTTGACCTTGAGGAAATCCTTTTATATCTCCAAGCATCAGTTTTCTTATCTGTAAAACTGGATAATAATCCTTCCACTACTGCCTCTAACAAAGTTTTGTAGTGAGGAGAAAATTATATAATGCTTGAGGAAATTATTCTGAAAACCTTATAAGTATTATACAAACAAAAAAGCACTACAGGCTGGTTTTTTTTTTTTTTTTTTTTTTTGAGTTGAAGTCTCACTCTGTCACCCAGACTGGAGTGCAGTGGCCGCTCCTGGCCACTGCAACCTCGCCTGCTGGGCTCCGGCGATCCTTCCGCCTCAGCCTTCTGAGTAGCCGGAATTACAGGCATGCGCTACCATGCCTGGCTGATTTTTTGATTTATTGTAGAGATGAGGTCTCGCTGCCCAAGTGGGTCTCGAACCCGCGGGTTTAGGCAATCCACTCACCTCAGCCTCCCAAAGGCAGGGGATTACAGGCTGAGCCACTGAGCCCAGTGAGGCTGGTTTTTAAAAATCCGTGAACACAGTTGTTTAATATTTCAAATTTTGCTATATTTGAACAGTGTATGAGGTTCTAATAATCATAAAGAAAAAGAATCGTTGAAGTGTGGAGTATGATATCAGTACTTCTTATCTTGTTTAATGATTCCCATAAGCCTGTGAAGTGAGTCTTGATATTTTGTCTAGTTAGTTGAGAAAACTAACTCCTATAGGTCACATAAGCTACCCAGGTCACACCGAAAGTGAGATGGGCTCAAAGGTGAAAGTCAGACAGATCTGTCTGACTTCCAACCCATTTTCTTTTCACTGCATCTTAAGTGAAGCTTCCAATATTCTTGAAATTATGCACTCAGGCTTTGTCCAAATGAGTAAAGCTTGAATTGGCCTTTCCTTCAATCTTCTCTTCCTGAATAAAGGCCAACTTCAGGATCCTGCAACCTTCTTTGAACACTTTTCTGAGCATTTATAGCATTGTATTCCAAGATCTACTTTAAAGCCAAAGAGAGAGAGAGCTGGCATTGCATGAGCTTGGGCTTTATCTGAATTATCTTGCATAGCTACTCTCAACCTTCACTGTTCTGAAATTACTACAGCTCTCCCCACCCCCGCCCCCCCATACCCTTTCCTCAAGTATAAATTTGTTATGCAGTTTTGTGGGTGTGTGCTGAGCTCAGAAACATTGTTTCTATAAGGTCTTCTAAGCTATACATATCCACCCACTGGACCCATGTGCTCTTTGCTATGACAGATTAGGAGCCCTCTGTCCCTCCTACTTCCTGTTTACTCCCAGCTTTGCAACGTGCTGCCTCTTTTCAGTTCCTGTTGCTTCCCTGCAGGATAAACACAGATCCTTCACCCTGAGATGTTCATTTTGCCTCTAGAGCTTTGAGTTCCACAAAGCCTGGGTCACTATACCATTAAATCATAAACTTCATCTCCAAGACAGCCTGACTTTTACCAGATGATGGAAAAGACTGACAAAACTATTATCACTCTGGGAAATTGCGGACATCATCTAAAAGCCTACATGACTCAAAGGATTGTTTTGATGACTGAATTGGTTAATACAAGTTCAGCACTTAGAGCTATGCTTGGACATAGTATGCACTCAATAAATGTTGACCATGATTATTATTGTTATTAATATCAATTTTTGTTTCACGTGGGATGTTGCATATTTTGAATTAGCTTTCTTCTTAGATATTGTCTAGGATATTATCTCTAAGCCACTCTGAGAGTCGGGAAGGGGTGAAATTAGATTGGAATCTCTAATATGTTTAATATGCTAAAATGATTGCCCAATTCTGATAGCAGAATGATAGAAGAAATTCCTAAAACAGAACAATCCTTTATGCAAGAACAAGACAAATAGGCAGAGGAAGTTTTTAAAAAAATACTTAAATCAAAATTCTTGTAATGTTTTAGGAAAATCTGCATCAAAGCGTCAAGTATAGATCTAAATATTGGAACATGTGCTTTGCTTTTAAATATACTGATTTAGTTATTTTCCCATCCAAATTGGCCGACACCAAACAATTACTGTAGAGACACCTCATCGTTTCTACCTTGTGTAATTCTCACATTTCCTAAAAGCAGTGCCTGAGAAATTAGCTAAGAAAAGAGCATGGCTGAACACGAAGGCCCTGATAGCGCAATCTGAGTGTACTATCTGATGTTCTGCTCTGCCCGACTGGGATTAGAGCTGCGAGTGAGACTGAATTGGGCCTTATCTCACTCCGGGGCGGCTCCAGGCTTCAGATGGATACCCACATGCATAAACCACAGATTTGCAGAGTGCCTTGAGACGTCCTCATGCCTAAATCCCAGTGATGCAGCAGCACAAAGCAGGGCGCCTCTGAACCAAATAATCATGGAAGTCTCTGAATAATGCATGAGAGCGGGACCCTCCCTGGCACATTTGAAACTGAACTGGGAGGAACTGTAAGCAGCAAGATAGCACAAACAAGACCCTGGAACACGCATTCCCTGAAATTTATTCTTGCGGCAGCCACTTGGGGGAAAGTAAAAGCAAATGTGACAACCACCCGAAAATCATGGCATTTTAGTGAGTCTGAGACTCAAAGGCTTCCTGTCAATATAAGGCAGCGACGTGACGAGATTCAAAATTTCAACTTATTGACAAATACTATCTCTTCCTCTAGGGAGGTAGGGGGTTGGCTGATCATCATTGACAGATGGCCTGTATCGTCTAGACACCTCTTGTTTCATGCTTTTGTTTGGTTGGTTTAGTATCATGTGTGGCCTTCCATAATTAAAGCTAGCTGACAACAATACGTTGCAGACAAACTGCCTCTTGAGAGGCTGTCTCTTTGAGGACTGGCACCAAATAAAATCGGGCGAGGGACCTCTGTCTTGCTGATCCAGATGTTGGCTTGAATATAGTTGCAGCGCCGATGAGTGGCATTCATTCCACAAGTGTTTAGTCTCTAATTTGAGATTCCAGCTTCTCATTGAGTGAAGAATAAACAAGTCTTGTTGGGGAAATGTTTCCCCACCATCATATCACAAAGCCCAATCTGGATGTCATGGAATGTCCATCTCAGGTCTGTATTCCATGCAGGGCACACCCTTCTGGTCCAGCTGAGAGGCAGCAGCGCCTATTTCACAGTCCCACCCCCCATACCCACCAGGGCTTCCAGGTGGCTTGTTCCCCTCCCCTTCCCACCATACCCCATGATGTTAGGCCTCATGGAATGGACAAGTCCTTTCCTGCTTCGACTGTTCTCCAATACCAGTGGCAGAAACTATATTTAGGCATTTTGACAATGAAATGGGAACAGCTCTCTTGAGTCAGGAATTCTGCTCCTAGGCATTTATTCTTTGCACAAATATTCATGGCTAAAAATGCTCATCAGATTCTTGTCTACAGTAACACCCCCCACCAAAACTTGATTGTTCAAAACTTGAGATTGGTCACATAAATTGTAGAACATCTGCAGATGGAATGCTTTTATGAGAGAACATCGTATTTGTAAAGAAGGATATTAAATAAAATAGAAAAAATGTTTGCCCTGTATTTTTAAGTTAAGAACACAAGTTATAAATATAATATACTTTGATATCTCAAATCAGTTTATACATGTATAATATACATAATGTACAAAGGACTGTGGTTATATCTGAGTGAAGTGATTATAGGCAATTTTTATTTTCTTCTTTTTAACTGTTCTGCATTTTCCACATTTTCCAAAATAACAATATATTGCATTTCTAACTGAGGGAGAAAATCAATAATTCTTTTTACAAAAGCAAGAACAGCTAAATCCAAACTATTTTCCCTTTAAAGTTATCAGGTACACAAGTGAGGAAGGTGACAATGAGCCTTTCTCCTCCTAAGGGAAGCCCTGCAGGCAATTTTTTGAATCCTCTCCCCTCTGCCTTTCCAACTGAAGAGAGTCAAGATCTCTGGGTAGCAAGTCCAATAAAAATATCTGAGCCAAAAAGATCTGGCTGCTTTCTAAGTCACTGTGAGGAAGGAGGTAATGGCGACTTGGTGCCATGTGATGCATGGCTTCTGTGTGAAGTAAGATAACAAGATGCACGTGTCTCCATTTTCTCCTCACAATACTGGACATCCTCGGACCCAATCCCTCTGACACACACCATTGTCAGCTTCCCAAAGTTCTTTATTCAGATACTTAATAATCACGGTCTCCAGTTTCCCATTTGCTTAGAACATCATTCTTAAATTTCTTAATTTGTTTTCAAGGCTGGAATAAAAGGCCTTTTCATCACTGTGCCAAAGGGCAGTCTGATTGCCAAGCTCTAGCTGCCACAGTTCTCGCTGTCAGATACAGTATAATGCAGATAATTCTCTATTGAGATAATGAAGAATGGTAGCCCATGATGAGTATGCGGCACTAAAGAGAGTCAAGAAATTAATTCCATTCTCAGCATTGGGAAAATGACTCCAGCACACAGCACAGCAAGGCAGAGGAAGCTAAGTTTCACCTTATAAAAATGCACACATCTGCTTACATGTAAGAGGTACTGGTTGCCTGTGCATACTCTGTGATGAGGACCAACAATATCCTTCAGAAACTCCAAGTCCACCCCTTACAATCACTCACAGTATTCTTTATGAGACACCAAACTCTGGCAAAACTTGGTTATCTGGAGAAAACTCATTTCAAAATCTATAGGGCAAGAGGGTTTAGGATAAATGTGTTATTTCCTATATTAATACATTTCACAAAATCTAGGAATCCCTGAAAGAGTGGCTAATAAATGTTGCATATTTATTCACACCACAAGCACGGAACAACTGACCATCTATGATGTATAAGGTCACAGATAATGTGCCCTAGGGAATCAGAGGTGAGGTTTTGTAAAGCCTGTTCAAGGGTAAAATAGTCACTGGCAGGTGGAATAAAGATAAAGCATGAGGGGAACTCAGGTTTCAGGGTGTTGGGGGAGAAATCCATTTCACTGAGGACATCAGAGAAGGCTGAATGGAGGAGCTCCCACTTGATCTGGTTTTTATGAATGCATAAACTGTGCAGTGTGGAGCTATTAATTTTGTTGCTTCATTTTATGAGGGTTAAGCTGCTGGTGGAAGGAATATATTTATTAAACTTCTTCTGTGAACCTAGCATTTTGTAAATTCTTTCTAATGTGTTCTCATTGGATAGGCAAATCATAGCCTCATAAAAGTGAATATTTTTTAATCACCACAGGCAAAATGATTCCAGTGACTTATACTCCTCATTCCACTATTCTGATGTGGATACTAGTTCTGCCTTTTATCTATTGCAGTATTGGAAGGGAAGGATTAGATAGAAGAAAAGAAAGAAACAGAGTAGGAAAAAGTCGTGTAGAGAAAGCTGACAATAAGGAAGGGAGAGAGCGCGATGATAGATGAGTGGATGATATTTCCTGAATCTTTCCCTGATTCTTTCTCCGCCACCCACAGTTCTGGGTTTTCCCCTTGTGGTCTCCTGCCATGGCTGCTAAGTATCTCTTTTGGTCTCTACCTACTTTAATCCATCTTTAATACTACTGCTAATTGAATTTCTCTAAATCAACACTTCCTATCTTAGCAATTCACAGTTGTGTTCAGTACCCATGACAGTTTGGGCTTAATATCCTGCTTCAGCTTTTGCCCTCCTTCCATGCATTCGTGTATAAAGGAAATGTTTAGTGAAATACACGACCTGAATTTCCAGGTTTAGTCAGCCCACTCTGCTCTTACATATCCAGTTTGCTCTCTTAAATATTCCTTGTCCACTCCTTACCTCTGTAACTTGCTAATTAATACCTTTTCCTACCCTACCACACCTGTGCTGACAATACTTGAGGGCATTTTATTCTTTTTATGTTCTCCACATTTCCTAGAGCAGTTCCTTACACATAGCAGACCCTCAATAAGCAAGTGTTAATTAAATGACTTGCTAATTAAAGAAGGGAACAAATTATACAATAAACTGCTTAGTGAAACATAAATTAGGGATGAAAACCAGTAAGTTTAATATTAAAAATAAATAAATAAACCTCATTGTTACTAATTATCTGCTATACAAAATATTCTACTTTTCTCCCTGTCTCTGTTGACTCTCTGTCTCTCGCTCTCCATATTATTGACCATCACAGTCAAATGACAGGTGTATTAGATCATCTATCTTTTCGCTTTTTGCACACATTTTAGACATTAAAAAATAGTACCAAATTAGTTTCAGGAGAGAAAAGAAAGGCATATTATCAAAGACAATATTAGCCTTAGTCATTAAATACATTTTATGGAATTATGATTTTCTTTTACACAGCAATCATTTATTGAACATCTGCTATGACCAGGACTGTGAGATAGCTGCTAAGGTACAGTTATCAAAAAGGAACTTAGAGGGCAAATGTGGCCAAGACTGTCACATGCAAATTTAAAGTGTGGTAAGTGATGTAGTTAATGATGCAGACTGGGAAGTCAGGAAAGATGGATATGAGCCTTGAGCTGAACCAGGAAAAATAAGCAAAATACCAATGAGCAAAAGAAAGGGAAAGATTTTCATAGCAAGTGTGGGGAGTGATGTCTTTGTGTTGTATTTAGAATTTTGTATTATGATTACCTTACAGCAGAGCAAAGATACTAAAACTGGTTCTAAACCAGCCATGGAGAGAAGCATGTGTTTTGTTTCTTCGGGTTTTAATATGCCTTGATGTCTCAAACGATAACTATCAGTTAAAATGATTATTGAACTAACCAAGGCACCTTAGTTCCTAATCTTTCTGAGTGCACGAGTATTTGCCATTATTGTCCCATGGCTACAAGAACAACAATTCTAAAGAACTCCAATTGCTTTACAGACATTCTTAAATGAATTCCCCCAAGCTCTTGATGAAGTAGGAGGCAAACAGAAAATCTGCCGATGGGATGCTGTCGTTGATGCAAAGAAAGTTACCTGTCTTAGGGATTGTTTTGGTCCAGGGAGACTGGCAGAACATTTCCTTAACTTGGTAGCTAGCATTTCTTTCACTTGACCAAAATCATTGGGTATCCAAGATCTTTGGGACAATGGCTTCTTAATTTTTGAGTCCTTAGTGCCTAACCCTAGTGTTTGGCAAATAGATAAGATTCAATTAAAGTTTGGAAGATTAATACATGAATACATTAATAAATAATAAAGGAGAGGAATAATAGTTTACTTACTTATTGTTTCAATATCTGGGAAAAGTTTAGCACTTGTAATGAACAAGTGATACTCTGTCTAGGCTTAGGAGATTGAGAAGGTCCTCTGTATTGTGACAACAACAGCCTTTGGGTGCTTCTTGTTCTTTCTCTCTGTTCTTTGTTTTGTCCATTTAAAAATGACTTACTCCCTCCACTGTGCTATTGAGCAAGCAAGACCTAAAAAATAAAGCTGCAGACTTCAATAACACTAAATCCTTTAAGCACCTTCATTAGAAATTGAATTGGGAGTTATGGGATCAGAAAAAAATGAATTTTCATTGTCTTATAGTGGGGAGGAGATTCATGGACCCAAAGCAGTTTATCAACAAGGAAAGTTAGGTGTGTGGTGCGAAGACAGACATCAGTTCATTGATGACTTTTGTAGTTTTGTGTTTTGTTTTGTCTGAAAGTAGCGAAGCAAACGAATGTAGAGACACAAAGCAAAGCAAATGAAAGTAGAGACAAAATAGAGATGAGAAAAATTATTTAGTCAATCAAAATTTCAGATTTTTTTCTTCAATAGTTTACTGTTCTTCAACCCTATTTTAATTATTTTCTAACTTTCTGCTTTGACTGTATTGCAAGATTGATCACAAACAAAACCTACATGAGAATATGTTTAACTAAAGCAATTTTCAAATGCTTGTAGACACTTGGATCCCGAACCATAAGATGGGAAGACTTTTTGCCTCATCAATATAAATGTTCTACTAGTACGTTCCTATGTTTTCATGTCAGAGTTAGTTTCAAGTTGACCTCTCTGGCTAGTAGTATTTGAAGATATTTGGGACTTATTTTATTCATGTAAATATCACCCCACAATTTGGCTAGTCATTCTTTAATGCAATGTTAAATTGAATAAAGGTAAATTTGAAATCAAGACCATTTTAAGCCTAAACCAGTTTCAATCAGCTTTGAGATTATGTAGATTTCCAGGGAATTGGCTACTGGAAGCTCTGTAGCCATTTTCCCAAGGGAGACACAAGCTTCTCTTTCATATTCCAAGAGTTCCCAGTTAAATCTTTATGTCAACAATCTTAGTAATTCACAGCCCCAAAATCTTCCAACTTTTATTTTTATTTAAAAAATTTGGATCGTGTCAAATTTGAGACACATAAATGAGACCAAAACTTATTAATATATTATCATCAGCTTTTTGTTTGTTTAAATCCTTTTGTGTGTTTTCTGCTTTATCCAATTAACAAAGAAATTATACATTTTTCATTTGGGGTCTCAGTTGTCCCAATTCAAAGATCTTTCTGATTTAAATTCTTCTGTCCTGATGCATTTGGCATTCTTAACCCACTGAATTATATCATTATTAATATATGTATATGTTTATTATGCAATTGCTTTGTGAAATAAAAATCAGTGTCTGCTGGTAGAATTGAAATGTGGGGATTAATGGTAGTCAATATCTGTCTGGGGACTGGGGGACACCCCTTATCAACAAGGGTGCCTGGATGATGCATATTTGTATGCCACCCTTAACTGTAATAATTAAAATGACACATTTTCTATTTTCTGTTATTCTGAATGTCTAACCTTACCACTAGGTAAGTCAGATCGTTTTGAAATGTGTTCAAGAAACTTCAAAATCTTACATAACACTCACTTCCCTTTAAATCAGGAGGAGGAATTTATTGAAATTGCCACAATTTTAAAATAAAAAATATGTTTAAAAAAAATTGAAATGTGAATGAGTTCTAACATAAAACTAAAGCAGGATTAGTAATAACATATAATATAATATTCAACAATAGTAATATCCACTTTGAGCAAAACTTTATCATATATGTTTCCTCGTAGAGCATGGAAGCTGTGTCAGTCATTTTCTGCTTTTCCCACTGACCTTTCAGGAAATTGTCTTCCAGTGATGGAATTGTCATTCCATCACAGTGAAAGACAACAGAGCTGTGTAAAATGGTGATTGGCAAAAGCAAGAGCTCAGACTGGTCTGTCCTTGGCAATTTCAATAAATTCCTCCTGATTTAAAGGGAAGTGGGTGTTATGTAAGATTTTGAAGTGTCTTGAACACATTTCAAAACGATCTGGCTTACCTAGTGGTAAGGTTAGACATTCAAAATAACAGAAAATAGAAAATGTATCATTTTAATTATTACAGTTCATCAATTCCTTTAAAAAATAATAACATTGTATACTTAAATTTCTTATTATTTTATTATTTTTAAAAGGTATATGTTTTTCTATTCAGATTAGCTTGGTCAAGATGAACAAGTACTACACCAAATTTTTCCTATAAAATGAGAGATTTTTATTTTTATAACAGTAACTTTTTTTTTTTTTTTAAGTAAGCCAAACCTGATTAAATCCAAATTCTGTAATTTATTACCAGTGTGAACCTTGGGCAGCTTATTTCAACTCCCCAAATTTTTAGTTTACTCAATAATAAGTGAAAAAAAGAAATCATAGTGTGAAACTCACCACATAGGATTCTGAAATGGGCTATCCCCTTAGCACCATGCCTGGCATTTTGTAAGTTTGTGACATCAGGGAGTTTTGATGCTAGTCTACAGGGAAAGCACTTGGCATCCAAGTTTTTCTGTGAGTTTATCCAAATACAAATTTAATTGTTGCAATTTCAAACAGTTAGAAAACTTTTTCCTGAAAATCTTTAAAAAATCATTTTTCCTAAATGATATAGGCAGTGATCTGTTAGACTTGAATAAATGAAGTATCGCCTTTAAATCGAATATATCCACTGATCACAAACATGTTCTCATGTATAAGTGGGAGATAAACCAAGAATATGCAAAGACATAAAATAAGAGTGTAATAGAACTAGAGACTCAGAAGGCTGGGGGAAGAGGTGGAGGAACCCAAACATCACTTATCAGGAAAAGTGTGGGATTGGTGAGTACACTTAAAGGCCAGACCAAAACCATTTGTACACGTCCAAAACTACTGAATCTAAAATAAAGACAAAAAATCAAACATAAGCCTTCAGCAATTGATTCTTTCCTCCGATATTTGTTAAGCACCTTTCTAGGTTAGGTTCTCTTCCTTGGAAATTAGGAAAGTGTTATTTCTCATTGATGTAGCTTCTCTATTGAGTTTCTTATCGTCTCCATTGACATTTAGTTCCCACATACACTCAAAATGTGGCATCATTTTCTTTTTCCTCTTCTCTCTTCACCATTCTGCTTACAGCAATGATAAAATCTCCCTACCAAAGCTGATTTTCCAAGTATGGTGACAAAGCAGGTCTCTTTAACTTAGAGGTTGTCCTGATGTGATAACCTTAATCTTTAACTAAGAAGTACAGATGAGTATGTGTGATAGAACAGAGGGGCGGACTTTCTAGTTCCTCTGACTTTTTTTTTTAAATTTTTCATGCAGGTTTAAGGTATCTTTTGATTTAAATATACAGAAAATTCTCACTTTTCAACTTTACAATAGTGCAAAAGTCTTAGGCATTTAGTAGAAACCAGATTTTGAGTACCCATACAATCATTCTGTTTTTTTTCACTTTCAGTGCAGTATTCAGCAAATTACATGAGATAGTCAACACTTTATTACAAAATAGGCTTGGCGTTAGAGGATTTTTGCTTAACTGCTGGCAAATGAAACTGATCTGAGGTTTAGTTGTAAGGATCAAATAAAACAGCAGATGGATAAGGCTTTGTAAAAATCATGGTGTTTTCTCTAAATGTAAGATGTTGTTATTGCTAGTAGTAATTTATCAGTGAGCGTTTCTGAGCAAAATGATTTTTCAGTTCTGTCAAGTTAGGATATTTTCAACTTATAAGGGGTTTATCGGGATGTAATCCCATCGTAAGTCGAGGAGACTGTGTCATCAGGCCCACCACCATTTATCTATCTTTAAGTGCAAATATATGCCGTAACAACATATAGGAATGATTCTAGTGAGCAATATCCACAATTGCTCCCCTTGCCAAAACAGATATTAGAACAAATATGACATGATGCAGTGGTAACCAAAAATCATTCCTCAGTAGATTCTCTATTATCTACCGAATGTGTATTTTTACTTTACCATCAGGTTCCTTTGAAGAGCAGACACTAAAATAAATAAAGAAAAAATGACCTGGTTTTGTCCCAGCCCTCTGGGTGCCAGGTTGAGGACAAGCATACTCGACAATAATTACTTTCCACTCTGTACATGGTAGGTCATGGTGAGGCCTACCTGGCAGCACCAGCCTTTGGTTCCAGGGCTCTCTGTAGCACCAAGTCATTTGTACAGGTGTCAGGGCAGCCTGGGGTTCTTAGAACGCTGCAGGGCCACTGTTGAAAGGGGAGCCGAGGAACTCTGAGATAATACAATTAACCCTGTATTTCTGGAGCAGCCCCCTTTCAATGAACCAAGGACTGAACTGGGATTGAACTGGGATCAGATTGGCTTGTGTGAAAGGGCAAAAGGCCAAGCAGGATCTTAGAACTGGAAGACAGCTTGGAGGCCCATGTCTAGCCTTTACTTTGAACTAATATGTATCTTCCTCTAATGCCTATTGTGTGTCTTTCATCTCAACTTCTCCAACTTTTCTTCCTGCCTCTTTGCACTTTTCTTACCCTTTTAAACCAGAGATATCCTGATCTCTATGCGATCATTCTGAAGATAACCATTTAAAAACATATTTATTTTCAATATTCCACGAGCTGTCACTAGATGAGATCTGTGATTATAATAACCACAGAACCTGACAATTAATAGGCAATCAATAAATGCCTTACAATTTTGTTTTTAAAATACAATATGGTGCCCAGGAAAGCACACGAGTTTTGCCATCAAACAAACCTAGATTAGACTGTAGATCAAGTATTAACTTGCTCTGGGTCTTGGGCTGTATTTTTCACTTTTCTGAGCCTCTGGATCTTCAGCTTTTATAAAAAATGTAATAATAAAATCCATTGTATAAAGTTGTGTTGAGGATTATCTGAGCTAGCATCCATAAAGCATGTAGCACAGCTCCTAGCACATAGTAGGTACTCAGTAAATATTAATCTCCACACCAAACCACCCTTCCTTCTCCAACCCCACCTACCTCATAATCCAGAGTAGCAATATAAAGAGAAAAGATTAAGGAGAGTTGAGTTTCAGCATTGCTCTTTTTAATCCTATGACCTTGGATAAATCATTCCTTTTCATGTAACCCTGTCAAATAGAACTCTATTGACTATAAAGTTTTGTTGCAAAGATCAAATAAGAGCCGGGCTTGGTGGCTCAGCCTGTAATCCCATGCCTTTGGGAAGCTGAGGTGAGTGGATTGACTGAGCCTGCGGGTTCGAGACCCACCTGGGCAACTTGGCAAGACCTCATCTCTACAATAAATCAAAAATTAGCCGGGCATGGTTGCACACGCCTATAGTTCCAGCTACTTGGAAAGCTGAGGCGGAAGGATCGCCGGAGCCCAGCAGGTCGAGGTTGCAGTGACTGGGAGCGGCCACTGCACTCCAGTCTGGGTGACAGAGTGAGACTCCAACTCAAAAAATAAAAAATAAAAATAAAATAAAATAGCAGGTAGACAATGCTTTGTAAAATCATTTTCTCTAAATGTAAGATGTTGCTATTGCCAGCAGTAATTTATCAATGAATAATTGCTGAATGAATGAATCACCTATTCCTCCTTTCTCCTCCCTCCCCAAACTGGAGCAGGGAGGAAAAGCCCAACAAACTTAGTATTGAAAAACCAGTCCATATGTCTTTGTGGAAACACACACACATTCACCTGATAGGCACAAATTCAGGCAAACAGTCTCACAAGAACAGTTGGCAAAAGAGCTCACTGACGCAAAGCTGCCTTAAAATTACAGAAGCTCAGAATCTTCCTGTGAAAGTTGTCAGCTACTGACCCTCTTCCTCTAATTTCTTCCAGGAATTTCTATTACATCACAATGTTACGGGATCCAGTGTCACGTTACCTGAGCGAGTGGAAGCATGTCCAGAGAGGGGCCACGTGGAAAACCTCTCTCCACATGTGTGATGGAAGAAGCCCCACCCCTGATGAGCTGCCCACCTGCTACCCTGGGGATGATTGGTCTGGGGTCAGCTTGCGGGAGTTTATGGACTGCAGCTACAATCTGGCTAACAACCGCCAGGTGCGCATGCTGGCTGACCTCAGCCTGGTGGGCTGCTACAACTTGACTTTCATGAACGAGAGCGAGAGAAACACTATCCTGTTGCAGAGCGCAAAGAACAACCTGAAGAACATGGCCTTCTTTGGGCTCACCGAATTCCAGAGGAAGACACAGTTTCTCTTTGAGAGGACATTCAACCTCAAGTTCATCTCCCCCTTCACGCAGTTCAATATCACGCGGGCTTCCAACGTGGAGATCAACGAGGACGCCCGCCAGCGCATTGAGGAGCTAAACTTCCTGGACATGCAGCTTTACGAGTATGCGAAAGATCTCTTTCAGCAGCGCTACCACCACACCAAACAACTAGAGCATCAGAGGGACCGCCAAAAGAGGCGGGAGGAGCGAAGGCTGCAGCGGGGGGAGCACAGAGCCCACCGGTGGCCCAAAGAGGATGGGGCCCCAGAAGGGACTGTCACGGAGGACTACAACAGCCAGGTGGTGAGATGGTGACCCCCTGCCCTCTCCTCTCTCAGGAGGAGGAAGAGGAGGAGCAGGCACAGTGACCTTCCGTCGCATTACCTTGGAGAAGCTGGGTCATTCTGAGGACAGCTGGCTGTATTGCTTGAATTGGACATCTGCTTCCTCTTTGTCTTCATTTTTGTCCAGCTGGAGATAATCTGTCCTGTTCTCTTTTTCTTCTTGACATTTTTCAGTGATATTAAGTAGGGTAGGAATGCATTCAATGTAGACCACTTTAGAAGGTCAAGGGGAGACGCACCAAAAAAGAAACAGTCCCTGCAATTTTCTTTGCAGCAGCTAGGTTACAGTTTGGGTAACTGGAACCCACAGAGGCACACATGAAAAGCCAAACTGTGGCTTGGATGTTCAGTTGAAACTGGTCTGTTTCATAAGATTTCTGTTGTGAGAATATTGGTCTGTTTAAAGAGAGAGAAAGAGAAGAACTCTTCAGCCCTTAGATGAGGTTTTATGCCAACCTTCACTTTGCTGTTGGCTCTCATTTTTGGACTCTACTTGAATGCAATTTAAATCATAAGCAATGTGTTTTGTTGTTGGAGTTGTTTTGAAACAAATTTACCCTTCTCTTGACCATTGCTAGAAACCCACATCCTGTAAATTCCCCAGCACCGTAACCCTAAACCATGCTTCCCCCTCCATCTTTTAGGGAAGAGGAAGTAGATACAGGATGGGGTGGTTGTGGCCCCTGAGAAATGAACATTAATAGGGGCATTTAGGAGAAAACTTGCTTATTTGCTAATGCCTAGGGAGATCATACTTTATCAATTTTTATTTTCAATCTGAGGAACGAATGATAAAATAAGAGAGAAAAAATATCAGGAGGATAAGTATATATCTAGCATTTTGAAACTGGCTACAGAACTGTAGATTGTAAAGGAATATTTTAGGGTTCAGCCTCTTTGGAGTAGTCATCTCCTTTGATATGGTACTGCCAGGTCTTGAAATTCTGCTGTCACAGAGGAAAAGGTGTTTTAAAAGAACTTGACCTGAGGAATAGGAACTTAGCTGGCATGTATACAAAATATACCCGAAATCACTAAATGAATAATCACTCTGATTGAGGCCAGGAGACATGGAACACCATTAATGGCAGTTATCCCCGGAGTTTAGGGATAACTCTACCTCCCAACATCTTGAATATCTTCAGTCTGATAACATTTTTTCTTCCCATGTGTTCTTTAGCTATTGTTAGACTGTGACTACAGGTTTAAATCAGGCTAGAGTGTTTAAACCCAGACAAAAAAAGGACTGTATTGCTCAGTACTACTTATTTCCACCTCTCCCGATCACAACTATAATAACCAGAAGTTTACTTTGTAATGAGAGGAGGAGCATTTATTAGGAGGATCAGAGTGGGTGGAAAGTTTCATGACAGATTTGATCTGGTCAATCCCTTCAAAGAGCTGAAGTTAAAATGAGTGAAACCCCTAAATCAGATTGAAAAGCCTATTTCATTGATATACAACATGTTTGATGTTTAAGCCAGCTTTACGTAAGCCACTTCTCAGCCTCCAAAGTATTCTCTCTGGGGTTGAGAGTCAATCAACCCACAAGCATTCATGGAGCGCCTACCTGCAGGGAGGGTAGTTCAGTGTCTTCATCAGATAGAGATCTGGAGGTATTTCTCCCAGTGCCCTTGGCTTCATCTGTGGTGCAAGTGAAAGCATTCGTGGTGGCTCCCTTGTGACAGGAACTGAGAGAGGCCCTTTTCATACCTGAAATATATTCTGCACAACGAGATGGATAGATAAGAAAAGTGAACCCCACAGACAATAAGTAGCTTTTTTCGCAGATTGTAAACTAGCTGTAGCGGACTGCAAAGGGCAAGTTCTTCTTACTCCATCATGTTGTCAATATGGGATAAGGGCTCATGCTGCCTAAAGCTTCCTGTCAATCATGCAGGAAACCAGCTGTTATTTCCCAGAAGTGTTGTCTGTAACCCATGTGGGTGGTACAACCGTGACAGCACCAAGCTAACAGTGACCCAGAGCAGTGTGGCCTTGGGTCACTCCACCCCCCCCACATCACTGACCCATCAATGAGCAGAGAGATTTATGATTTTTTAAGGAGTTGTGCTCTTTGAGCCATTTACAAGAGTGAGTTAAAAGGGGCCAAGTAAATATTGGTTGTTAGATGGTAGAGATTAGGCACACAAAATGCTCATCTCCCTTTCCTATGATTTGTTCCTACGGTAGGGAGGGAAGGAGGACTGCAACTGGGATTAATGAGCAGCTCTCTATCTTCACATTTCATTGCTAGGATCTAAGGTTCTGCCTAGAATAGCAGCGCTGCAAATTATCCTTCTGCCTGCCACTGCGATACACACATACACATACTCATGCACGTGCACACACACAATAACAATCCAGTGTTTTGTCACGGAGAAAATCAAAACAAGTGAAAAAGCATTCAGATTGTTTCTTGAAAATTCACTTTATATTTCTGACAAGGAATTCAGGCATAGCTGAGACTTGGAGGCAGCCCCTGCTAACTTCACTCTGTTCCTTGAGCACCCCGGGATTTATATCAAAGGCTTTCCACTGCCTTCCGCTGAAGGCGTGATGTATGGTGCTCCACTTGAGGCCACGTATCAGGATGTTGAGAAGAGAAACCAGCTCTTTGTGTTGGCCCGAGGCCAGTGGTGAACAAATTAAAAAGACTGACATGGGCTTCCTCCCTCATATCATTTCATTCTAAAGCAGTAAGCTTGTCATATCCCTGGGGTCCTGTGTTGATAGAAATAGAGAGGTAGGGACACAGTTTGTTCTCGAAAATTGACTGCCCACCTACATGCTGAGTGACACTCAGAAAGTGATGCCAGCGGAAGGTCCTGAGGACCCGTGGAAGTCGGCCGCCTGAAGTCCCAAACCAAATCAGTTCCAGATACATTCATGTCAAAAGCTCAAGAAGAGGCAAAAAAAAAAAAAAAAAAAATCCCCAGGGTGTTCCACATCAATGGACCCCCTACAGTTCCCAGGTAGACCTTCCTTCCTTTCTTTTGGCAATGGCAACTCCAGTAACCAGATTGGAATGAGGTGTCTTTGTGTATGTGTGCATGCATGAGTGTGTGTAAATTTTATCAAAGACTAAGATACTATCTAGTCTCTATACTGTCTCCTTCTAGCTCTTTGGCATCCTACTCTTGGAAACTGAAGAAAACTGCCCTGAGAGTTGTTTGGATACTTATAATAATAATTAATAACATTAACAATCAGAGTTAGACAATAGTGAGGGATAGCCTGCCTTTTATAAAAGATTACAAAGATGTGTTTCTTCTCATCTGAAGGAAGTAACTGTTTCATAAATAGTTTGATCAAGAGTTTGAAATATGAGGACCTTTGAAGGAACTTTTTCAGGAGTCTAAATGGAGATGGTACTAATATGGGGAAGAAAGTCTCCAAAATAAACCTAGTAAGGAGGTGAGGCTAGGTTATTAAAAAATAAGCATATATGTGTTGGGTAGGACTGTCAGTCAGCAGTTTTAACAGAGGCACGCAAAAGAATGGTGACTTAAGATAGAAGCCATTTCTCTCTCACTTAATGACAAACTGGTTTGAACGCTCTGGTGTGTGACGTTACCAGAAGCCCAGGCCCTCTCTTGCTGCTCTTTCATCCCAATATGCAACATCCATCTCAAGGACCAAAGGGGCTGCTCTATATCCTGGCACCTCACTTACATTTAAGACAGTAGAGAGGAAGTGATGGGCAGTTGTCCATATTGTTTCCAGTCACATCTCATGGGCTAGAACCTAGACATCAGCCACATCTAGCTGCAAAGAAGGCTAGGAAATGTCTTTATTATTGGTTGTCATGTGCCTTGATAACTGTGGGGGCTCTATTATTAAAGGAACAATATGAAAATTGATACTGATTAAAAACTGTCAGTATCCAGCATGAAAGGGAATCAAACAATATTTCAAGTGCATTTCAATGTCACTTATTTCATCATATGTTTTGCAAAGGATGAGATTAGCATTCATAATTTTGGATAACAACGGGTGGTTTTCAAAACATTTTTACATTTAGTATCTTGTTTGATCTTCATGACGTTCGTATGTGTTAAATAGGATCTCTATTCATTATTCCATTTAATAGTTTGGAATGGAGATTTAGAGATATTGAAAGATTTCCCAAAGATTCCAATTTCTGAGCAAGAAAGTTGCTCAGAGCCCTAGTCTTTTGACTTCATGGCTTTTCCTCCTACTTTATGCTGCTCGGCATCCGTATTGGGAATGGAAATTCCAAGAATATTAAATCTGAAATCTAAATCTTTATTGATTTATGCTTTCCCTTGCCTTTTTTGGGAACTGTGATGACTTAAAAAACGCCAAAGACACTGGTCAAGTTGATTCTCAGCTCTCTGCCTCCAGCGAGGGATACTTCTTATCTAGGAATGAAATATTCAATAGATGGGCACTGTTGCAGAGGAAACGAAGAAGCACTCAAACTGCGGGGAGGCATTCAAACACCTCTACTTGGGTGTCCAACCCATCTGATCCAAAACCTATTCAAGATGAAGTCTGAGGGAATGTGCTCAACAGTCCTTAAGGAAACTCAGTGTTAGAGATACTTAGAATCAGTAGCTGCCTGATTAGTGAAGCTTACAGGTAATCAATATAACCCCTGCTCAAGAACAAAAAATATCCCCTTCTCCTTCTTCCCCACATCCCTGGTATTTTATCAGCAACATATTACTTTAGTTTATTTGCTGTTAAATGAGCTCTTTGCACACTCACTGGAAAGAGAGGAAATGCTTTAGGCTGTCTTAAGCTAACAGCTTCACACAGGGAGTTTGTCTGATTCCTATCCAACCATGACCTCTAGCTGACAAGAAGGTCCTGTATAATGGGATTATTTAGGATGAGAGGTGAGCGAGAGAAGACATAACCACAGAGGAAAGTGGGCTTCTAAAAAGGAGGCAGTTCTTTCCAAGGTGTAAAGATGGTGAGTTAAATATGTGCCAGACGATACTGAAAAATAGAAAATGACTAATCCACAGTTTCTGTCCTCAAGAACAAGGGCAGGCTGGAAATATGCAGACTGGTATTCTTTTAGCCATTTAAACAAAATGGATGAATGAGGATCTCGAGACAGGACCAGAGCATTGAGGTGGTGTTAGGGACTCAAGGCTGATTGAGTTGGTGGAGTTGGACAAAGGGCAAGTCAGGTTGGACTTAGGCAAGAATATCCTGATCTGATCACAGATGTGACTCGAAAGTTTTCCCTCCCTGTGGTTATTGTGCCTCCACTGATCACCGGAACTCCAACTGAAAGCTTCCAGGCTGGGTATCAGGACTGGCTGAATCTGATGATTCTATCCATTTTGTGTCATCTGGGAAGCATGCGATTGTTCTTTCTCCAAGGCACTTTTCAAAGGCTTTTCTTCTTATCCCCTCCCTCCATCTCCACTGGACATAAGCCAATGTCTGCTCTTTTTCACTACATTCACCTGGACCCATGTGAACGAATTCCCTGAAACAATGAAATTTTGGGCAAGTGGGCGGGTTCTGAGACCTGTGTGTTTTGTAGCCCAGTGGATGGAATGCACAGGAACCTATTGCCACAGCACGTTGACAGAACCGACCTGCCTTGCAGAGGTGCAGAGATTTCCAGAGGACTGGCCTAGCTTAAACACCAGCAACATCTGCAAGACAAGAGCCCCTGGACTTCTAGGCAAGGACTTGAGGTAACATAACAGTACTCCAGATCCAAGAACACAGATGCATGGATGTTTCTTGAGTCTGTGTTCTAAAGTCGATGGAAAAGACACAACTGTCATCCTTGAACACATCAGTGGAACCTCTGTGAGCTACATGTTCTACTGCATGATAGGAACCCATCAAAGGGCCAGACTGATATCTTGCCAGGAAAAACAGTGTTCTGAGAAGCAGAGTTTTGTGTAATTTGGTTATTGTCAAATTTGTCTTCTGCCTCCTTGTCATTTTTTAAAAATCACATGGTCATCTTGTTTTTGTCTTTCCTCTTTTCAGAAGCGCGTGTGAGGTTTTGAATGCATTATTGTTCTTTGAATGTATCGACTCAATGTCGGAGAGAAAAATCTGGACTTTTATCTGGTGCCCCATTTTAGATATAAAGATAGTTATTCAATAGATAGTAAATTATTTCTCCTAAGAGATATTTCCTTTTGTTTCTGTACAATAATATGTATGAACTCAGTTACTAGGAGATTGTATTGTGACATTATCAACCTTTATTGCTATTTAAAAATGATAGTTTGTAGAACCGAGGATTTCCATTGATGTGAAGCACAATTTAATGAATAAGTTAACATATTAAACTGTTGTGATGTCAAGAACAATTGTATTCCCTTGTGTTTTTGTCAGAGACATTTTTGCAAAATGAGAAAAGTTGGTTAAACACTTTAAGGGATTTATGGAAATTGAATCTGCAGGATCAGCTTTGTCAAACTCTGAAAATCCATGCTTTGGATACAAATGTGGTTATTGGATGTGAAACTTTAAAAGCCATAAAAGACAAAGAAAATATGGATTGAAACAATTTAGAGCCTCTGAGGCGAGGGAGGATTTCATAGACTCTCAAACACATAAGCTTCTAAAACCATGATTCTCAGTGACTCTCTCCCTTACCGCCCACCCCAACACATTGAAATCTGCTGTGAAATGTGGAAAAGCCTCCTGGAGATGAAGGGATGAGCAAAAGATTTGAGAAAGAGTAGTGGGAGAGAAACAGGGATTGGAGCAAAGGATCTGGGAATTCAATCCAAAGGAAAGAAAGAAAGGAGCAGAGGGGTGGGAAGAGAAAGAGAGAACAGAAGAAAATTACAATAACAAACACTAATATGGGACTCCACAATTTTAAGGTGCCTCAATGTGGATTGTTTAAAATTAACTAATTCCTATAATATAAGCAAAGATTATTCTAGTGGAGAAAAAGTTTCATTCATTCAAAAGTCTCTGAACGATATAATTTATCATTTTATTTTTGTTCTGTGGAAGTGAGAATTGTGGATTCCTTCCATGCTTACGAGTAAGATGCATAACCTTAGAAATGTCATTTGACTATGTCCCTCTGCCTAGTGGAAATCATACGCAGAAGGAACCTGACTTTAAAACAACTGAAGTGTCCATAGGAAAGGCTCAAAAAGACGGTGAAAGTTAAACACATACAGACACGTGGCAAGCATGTATGTACACACACACACACACACACACACACACACACACAGTGAACAATTTGTGGGTTTTTGTCTTCTGAAAAAAAACTCAGGTAAGAGAAGGACCTAGGAATCCTAAGGTTTACTTCTTTTCCCATTCACCTTGAAAACTGTTGAAAATACGATTGAAAAACCATTAAAAAATATTATTAAAAATCACCTCTCGGTATCATACTGTTTTATTCTCACGTATCAGTTTTCATATCAAGTATAAATTTGCAAATTAATGGACTATAAAATATTCTAACATAGTTATTTATTTTATAAACCATGTTAATATTTTACAATTGCAAAGTAACACATGACCTTAGATCACTTAAAAAATACAAGATACTTAAAACTCCATTCATACAGAGCCAACCTCTGAGATTATTTTCATCCATTTTCTTCCATACTTGTATGCATTAGCAATTAGAGCAAAATTTTAAATAGCCAATGTTTTAGCAAATTGGAATCATGCAATCTATGCAGTGGAAATAGACATTAACATCTTAATAACCATCCTCTAAAAACATAATTCTTTTTTTTTTTTTTTTGAGTTGGAGTCTCACTCTGTTGCCCAGACTGGAGTGCAGTAGCCGCTCCCAGCCACCGCCGCCTCAAACTGCTGGGCTCCGGCGATCCTTCCGCCTCAGCCTTCCAAGGAGCTGGAACTACAGGCGCGCGCTACCACACCCGGCTAATTTTTTTGATTTATTGTAGAGATGAGGTCTCGCCAAGTTGCCCAGGTGGGTTTCGAACCCTCAGGCTTAGGTAATCCACTCACCTCAGCCTCCCAAAGCGCGAGATTACAGGCTGAGCCACCAAGCCCGGCTTGAAAACATAATTCTAATAGCTGCATGTAATTTTACCATTTTCAAATGTTTTGTCATTCTGGTAATTCTCAGTTCATATATATATTTATATGTATTCATAAATAATAAATTTCGTGGAAGACAGAGTCTGTGAATGTGAAGCATGTGTGTGAAAAAGTGAGTAGTATCACACCTGTGGGGAATCAAATGGGACAGAGGGAGAAGGTGAACCGGGATGCTTTGCAACAAAGTCCTCAGGGTGCTTTGGAACTGAGACGATTCTTCAGCGTTGTCACTAGTCAAAAACCATGGCCTCTACCTTCCCAACAGCATCGTTATTTGTGGCCCGGCCCCAAGTGGCAACAAGACCTTTGGGGGAAGTGCCTCGCTCACTAAGATGGTCCTTGAGAGAGACTCAGCTGAGAGCTATCAGTCAGCAGCCAATTCTCCCAGCATCTTGAAGAATGAGCGCTTCAGTCTCAGACCAGGTGGGGGTAGTTCCAGAGAGATTCATATAATTTTCTTTGATTAGATGGTTGACTTATTCTTATTTTTTTCACAATTAAGGTAGTTGCATTTATGTAATTTTGACATTCTTGAATATACATTTTTTCTTTCTGGATTGTTGGGAAGATACAACCAAGCAGTCCACTGGCCTATCTCCAAAAGATCTACGAGGATATTTACATAGATGCTACTTATACACATGTTAATTTCAGTTCATATATGTGTGTGTGTATGTGTGTGTATGTGTGTGTGTGTGTGTGTGTGTGTGTGTGTGTGTGTGTGTGTGTGGTGTGGTGGGTGTGTGTGTACATATATGAATTGAAAATGACTAGGATGACCAAATATTTGGAAATGGTAAAATTACATGCAGCTAAATTATGTTTTCAAAGGATGGTTATTAAGATGTTAATATATCTACTTCCACTGCATAGATTGTAAGATTTCAATTTCTAAAACATTGGTTATTTAAAATTTTGCTCTAATTGCTAATGCATACAAATATGGAAGAAAATAGATCACAATAATCTCAGAGGTTGACTCCATATGAATGGAGTTTTAAGTACCTTGTATTTTCTTTTTTTTTTTAATTATAAAGATGTGGGGTACAACTCAGGTTAGGTATACAAACATTGATTATGCAGGTAATACCTTGTTGATGAGGTATGCCCCTCTCTATTTTCTAAGTTATCTAAGATCGTGTATTACTTTTTAACTGTAGAATGTTAACATGGTTTATAAAATAAATTAATAGAATGTAGACTTGCCAAAGGACCCCAAATTCTAGCCTTCATAACCTTCTGACTGAGTTTCTTCTGTGCTCTAGCACCTGGAGATTTGTCTTCCTCTCTTTTGAGCTCAGCTGTGTTTTATAAAGTTATTTGGACACATTTCTACTTATTTATAACTGAAAGAGAAATCTGCGTTAGGTAGGTTGGTCAGCTTACCAGAAATGAGTGTGCTCTTAAATTTAAAAATTTCTATCAAGTCTGTGTTTCTATTGCTTTTCCATTTTTTGGCTCTTCATCAATTTTTTCATTTTTAATCTCTAGATTTTCTCAATCAACGTTCACTCCTTTCCTATTTTGGGGGATTTTCCTGTTTGCTCATCTTGTTCATAAAGCTCCTATCCATATTAATTCCTTTTGATATTATTTTGTTTTCTATTTAGTTTATAATTTATATACATATTACTTTATCTTTAAAAAATTTTTTTTATTTTAAAAATGTGGGGTGCAATTCAGGGTTAGGTACACAAACGTTCATTATGCAGGCACCCTTGTTGATGAGGCATGCTCCTCCCTCCCCAGGCAGTTTCCAGCTACTGCCAATCTCTTTCTTACAGTGTTATGGCAAATGTTCAGGGTTCACTTATAAATGACAGTTTTTTAATCTTTTCTTTTAAATCTCATCAATTTCATCTATTAATGCCTAACTTTTCATTTTTATACTCACTTTTCAATCAATTTATTTCAATTTCTCCTTGTTTGTAGCTGTTGCTCTCCTTTATTTTGAGACAAACTTGTTTTATTGCTATTGTTTTTAATAAATATGTTGTGTGCAGATAATTTTGCCTATAGAATTTTTACTTTTTCAACTTTATGGAAGTTCGTGTGATCAGTTCTTAGAAAAATGTCATGGATTACCTGAAAAGAATATGTATTGCCTTATTAAATTATATACTGGGGTGCCAAAAAATGTATACACATTTTAAGAGCTGTTATCTATGTAATACTTTTCGAAGTACTGTTCAGAAGTGTCTGGATGCCGATGGTAACCACTTTGAGCACCTCTTGTAATTGCAGAAGTCAAATGTGACTTGTAGTCATCCTTTGTTATTAGTACAAATTTTTGCTTTCTTAAAATGTGCATACAGTTCTTGGCACCCTCCATATGTATAATACGGATATATCTAATATAAATATATATAAAGTATAAATACTAATTTATATTATATATATCCCGTATATAATCATTTAAACCCTATATGCATGCTTATACACACACATGCATAAAAGCACATTTACTTTATTAGAGACAGAGCATGTACAAAAATCTCCAACTATAATTGTGATTGTATCAATTCATAACAATTTTTAGCATATTTATTTTGGTGTTTTGTTATTTAGTGTTCAATACTTCCATATTCTTCATTGATGAGGCTACCATTCTCAATTTAAAAATGACCTTTCTGTATCATTTAATACATTTTGCTTTAAATTCTTCTCTCATTTTAGTGTTATTTTTAACATTTTGTAATGTATGATTAATATATAGTCTAATTTTGCTTCACATAATCTAAATCTTTGTCTTTTTCTTCAAGAATTATCATAATTTATAGATTGCTGCCTTTTATTGTTTCCTTGATTTATGATTTCTACTGTTTATGCTTCTTTTATGTTTTATTTTCTCTCATCATAGGCTATAATTTCTTTGTAATCAATGTTAGGAATGCAACCACATTTATTTGACTTTATGTAATTTGAAGATGTTCACATTTATATGCTTCCTCTTCCTACTTCCAATTGTTTGTTTTAATTATCTGGAGGTAACAACTCTGGATTAAACATAAGCTGGGACTGTAGATTCATGTTGTTGTTACTGCTATTTTATCACTATAGTCAGCCCTGTGACTATATCAAAAGGAGGTCGGATGGTAAGGATTCTGCAAACTGAAATCTCTCATTCTGATCTCAAAATACCGAGTTACTTCCAGAGTCAAGTCTTCGCAGTTCTGAGTAATGCTCGCATGTATCTGATCATTTAAATTATTCAAATAGTTGTTGCAAGTAAAATAAGAAGACATGAAGATAAAGAGGAAATTAGGACCTCGCAAATTAGTGTTTGAAAGCCGTAGGGACAGCTTGCTTTCACAATGTCATCAGTTCCTGTGAATAATGTTTGTTCAGTGAGGAAAAAAAAAAGAAATGAAATTTTTATCAGAATCATAGAAATGCAACTGTTTTCAAATTTAATTTATGACTAGCTAAACCCATCATAATGTACACAAAGGAGGGAAGGAAGGAGATGACCTTGTATGGTAGCATGATTTTTTTTCTTAATTTAAAAATATAATTTTTAAGTATTTCCATGTAAGAACACTGGCAATTTTAATATTAGGGTAACAGTTACTGAATAAATATAACAATTTTTTTTCTGGAAAAGAAAGATAGTGCCTTCACAAATCCATGGTGCTCACTTTATCTGGGGCACAGCCAGGTGCTAATGTTCTCCCCTGCTTGTCTCCAAACCTACAGGTGTTAGACTACAAGAAGTCATTAAATCCTTGCAAATCAGGGCATCACTCCCAGGAGCCCTGCCAGGAAGCCTGCCAGTTAAGTTTTAAGCAGAAGCATGTATATTACTGTTCTTCTAAGAAGCCACCGCTGATAGTATTCACAAGTGCAGCTGCAAGTCACAGCTAGTAATCCCCACCACCCACATCCTACCTCCACGTGACGGTAGAAGCAGAAACACAATGTTTTAATCTAGTCACCACCAAAAAGTCATGACCTCTGCTAATGTCCTCATTTTCTTTGCTGTCTAGGAGAGAAGATCCTCCCTAGGTGAGATTCTGAAATTTAGAAAAGGCATACGAAACATTCAGCATCACGTCATGATGTTGCACATCTCGGTGTTATTAATGACCAGTTTGACAAAAAGTCATAGCTTTCATTAATTTTCAATAGTCACAAAACTCAGATTACCAAGATTTCTTCCCCCCTAAAAATTTCCATGACCTGGCAGCATGTCAGAAGAGACTCTATAACGTCTTCACTACCCTCTAGATGTATAATCCAGAATTATAACAACTTAGGTCTTTTCACTGTCTCATTCCTTCCTATCTTTTTATGGATGACTTTTTCTTTCCATTCTAAAAAAATTCACTAAGGATTGCCAGGCACAATAATACTTGACACTGAAGTTAAAAGAATAATGTTCTTATAGGCCAAAACACTTTAATGTTTTTAGTAATCCCTTTAGCACTCACAAACCAGGTGGCAGGTATTTTAGAAGACTCTTACCTTGGCCCCCACAATAACCTTAAGGAAACTCATCCTCAACCTTCTGAACCTGCACATCCCATTTTTCTTGTCCCTTGTTGCACACAATTTATTCTGGATCGGCACTTGGCTCTATGCTCGTCTGAGCTCTCAACCTGGAGAGCCTTCCCTTGTCCTTGTGCCATGACCCACAGCCACAGAAATAAGTCTGGGTTTCTGATGGCCTAGAATTGAATGCCAGAGGCATCCTTGGCCCTCTTTGATCCTGTACTTATCTTAAAGTTTGAGGATGACTTCTGCCTGGTCACCATTTTTCAGTAGCACAGATCCCGGCACATAGTAGATACGCAGTATAGATTGGATGAATGAATTCGTAGGTGAAAGAATCAATAAGAGAATAAATCCATCATGTCCTTTCAGGTGAGCTAAGCAAATCTCATAGTGTTCACAATGAACTATATTCTGATGAGTCCCAAATAGACAGTACTATCTAGATTCCTATTTTTAGTGAACTAGTGAACACCTGCACCTAAATGTCTTCCATTCATCCCCTCAATTCAATTTAATTTATGTCAAATTAAACAAATTATCTGTTCTTTTACTCTGAAAAGTCTGTTCTTTCTTCTGTAATCCCTTGATCCCCCCAATTGAGTCATGACTTGTAAAACTCATGGGATAACCCAAGGTAGAAACCCTGTCACCCTAAGTCCTCTTACCCATCCTATGACACAGTTTCCATCTCCTACTCTTCGTTCTCACAACCACCAGCCTAATTTAGAATTTGGTCCTGTTTCATTCTGTTTGCCAATAGATGCTTTATTTATACCTATTTTAATCTTCACAGAAACACCAAAAGGCCTTGTAATTGTTTTTCCTAATTAGGAAATTGAGTATTAAAGTAAAATAACCACCTAATGGCTCCATAGTTGATAAGTATTCGAATTAGGATTTGCTAGAATTTGAAGTCAGTTTTGATTCAACCTAAAGCCCAAGTTCTGTTATGCAATAATTGTTCTCCCAGCCTCTAAAACATTTCTTTTTGGTCCAATTTCACCCTTTCGAAGACCTGGCCATGTCACTTTCCTTCTTAACCTTCTTAATGGTGACCATTGTCCTTAGGATCAAGTAAACATTCTGTAGCATGGCACTTAGGACATATCAATCCATAGCCCTTTCTCCTATTCCATGCCATCTTGCTCTCTGCTAAATCTGTCCTATATTCTAGTTATACAGAATGTCAGGAGAATTCTGGGTCTAGGGAAAAATGCCTAAGGTGAGTGAGGATGGATTGATTAAGACGATAAAGGAAGAAGTTAAAGAACAGCAGAGACTTGGGCAACACTTGGGGTGGAGGGTCTCTAATTGCAAAAGAACCATTTCAGCTGAGCAGACAACTATTTTTGTGTCTCCAATGCAGGAACGAGAGCAGGGAGGAGGATGGAATATTGAAAGAGAATTCTTTGGTGAGCTATATACTCTCTAGAATTATAGTTGTGAATAGTCCAATCTGATATTCAGATATCATCACAAAAATGAAGTCATATGCTATAGGCAGGAGACCACAATTATAAGGACATTTCTGACTCTTCTGATAAAAAAGTTTTTGTGTGCCTGTCTTTGGTTACAACAAGGAGGGACCCACTGAGAAAAGCTTGTCCTACTTTTACTTCTTAACAAGTTTTGGAGAGAGAACCTAAGTACATATTGTTGACTTTGGAAAAAAAAAAAAAACCTTCCAAAACTACTGCAGTTGGTAACAAACAAAAAGGAATATAATTAAGTTTAGTATAATTGTAATATTTCCATATTAAATTCTGTGAGCACAGGTAATCCTAACCTAACATTTGGTCAACCAGATGTTTTTATTTCCCACAGAAACAACTCTCCTTGGATTCATTTGCCTGAATGAATGGGAACTTATCATTTTAGCTCGAGTTTGACTTTTTAGTTTGTTTTCTGACTTTAGGACTCACTATCTTGTTAGCATGGGGTTCCTTTGGACTGTCTATGGATTTCTCTGATGAAAGCCTCAAGGTAAATTGGTTCACTTTACCTCCTGAGATGGTAATTTAGATAGCCAAGAAGAATCAGACTCCTCAACACTCTCATTGGCCTTTCATGATCAAATCTTCATGTAAACAATCAGAAGTGGGTAACAGTAGTGGATTAACTCCTTGCTGGCAAAAACAAATCCATTCTAGACTGGGGCCCGGCTTTTACCTCAGCTCTACCATCACCTCCCAGGGTGCCCATCAGGAGGCATTCCCACATTTTCAGGACCAACAGCAAACATTTGGGTCAAGGCCCTGGCCTGCTGCCCATGCTACTCCTCTTTCCACCCTCACTCCATCCTACGCTCCATAGGGAATGGTCTCAAGTCAGCAGATACCTCAGGCCAAAGGTTCAAGCTGTGGCCAACCCTCCCCTAAAAAACTCACCCCTTGGATGGATTTCCTCCCTCCACCACCCAGGCCATAATGGATCTTAGGAAGAATTACTGCAGGTTCTGGATACTGTGGAGAGTTGTTTGGGGTAGAGAATTCTGGGGTTCTGGGTACCTAGAATATGAAGTACTAGAGGAAGTTCACAGGCTTCAGTGGACACATCTGTCCTGGCGCCACAGAATCCTTTCCATGAGGAGGTACACAGCTGAAGGCAGACCAAGGGGCCCTGGTTGTTGGGGGTCTCAGGTCTGTTCTGCAAACAGGGGTGCATGCTCAGCCCCTCTGGGTCTTCATGCTGGTAGGAACTGACAGTGTGGCTGGCCCAAAACTGGTGGGCAAGTGCCAGTGAAAGAGACTGCTTGAGGATGTGGGAGATGTAGGTTGCCTAGTTGTAACAATTTCCCTAACCAACCATAGGAGGTGCCTGGAATTTACCCAAAAAAGATGAACTCCTTTGGGTATTCAAATGTGGGGAATCCCTAAGGATCCCATTAAAATAATAATGCTCAGACCTCTGTCCTTCTCATCTCTATATCCAGGCTCTGAAAATGTGATCTGTAAGTATAGACTAGGTAAATGTAATTGAATAAAAATTTCCCAGATCAAGTTGTGTCTTTTAGTCTCCTCAGCTAACATCAGAACAGATGCTTTTGCCCCATGAGAGCTGGCTAGGTGAGAAAGAGGTGCCAGATTGGAAGGAGGGGTGTGTACACCCTTGGGGGAATGGGCTACTGCTACAGGTTTTGTTGCATACCTATCTAGAAATAAATCAGCCCTTTCTTTTTTCTTTTTTTTAATTATAAAGATGTGGGGTACAATCCAGGGTTAGGTATACAAACATTGATTGTAGGTGCCCTTGTTGATGAGGTATGCCCTGCCCTCCCCTAGCAATTTCCCTCAACTGCCAATCCCACCCCCCTCCCCTGACAGTTTCCCATTACTGTCAAATGCTTTCTTATAGCATTGTAATTGTTCAAGGTCTGCTTATGACTGAGAACATATGGTACTATGTTATTTGTTTCTGTGACAGATCACTGAGTATGATCGACTCCAAATCCATCGAAGTTGCTGCAAAGTCCTTATATTTGTCCTTCTTTATGGCTGCATAATATTCCATTGTGTATATGTACCACATTTTCTTTATCTGCCGATTTCTGAAAGAACTAGAAATTGACCTTATATGACCCAGCAATTCCCCTATTGGGAATATATCCGGAGAAACTCAAATCATTCTACAAAAAAGATACCTGCACACATATGTTTGTTGCAGCTTTATTCACAATACCAAAAACATGGAACCAACCGTGTTGCCCCTTGCAGCTGGACTGGATAAAAATCAGCCTTTTCTAAGCCTCTGGAGAGTGGGCAGGTGGCTTTGGCAAAGCGGGAGGAGACAGCTCACAGGGTGGCGCTTCACCTGCATAATCACCTGGGCTGCCAGAGGCATGACCCTCTCAAAGTGGCCAGCCTGTTTCTTTTGTGCCTTCCAGACACTTGGAAAGCAAGTCAGAGCTCAGCACAAGTCATTAGCTATTTTCAGGGATACGGAAACTTCTACTCACTCTGCTCCCACCATGAAGTCTCTGCTTTTGCTTCAGTTCTAGCCATCATATTTCACAGTAAGTTTAATGCAGAACCTGCCTCAAATCTTCCTGGCAGTAGGTGGAGTATGAAGTCTAAATAGATGAGTAAACATAGGGTGTTTATTTGTATTGAATAGGCTGAAAGAAAGGGAACGAGAGGCTTTGGATGATTACTTTTTGGTTTTTGTAAACAAGCTTGTTTTATTGGATGAAGATGCAAAAGTGCACAGTAAATATAAATGGGGGCATTATGTGACCCATCCTAGGATAGCTTCAGTCCTAGAATTCAGGCATCAGGTGCTTTATTTGAGGCCCCTGATGATCTGTTGTCATCCTAGAAATGCTACTCTGCTGTTCTTAGGGGAAAATACTACCCTTTGTTGTAATAAAGTTGTTTGTGACTTGAGATTTTTTTAAATTTTAGATTCAGGAGGTACAGATGTGTATTAGTTACATGGACATATTGTATAGTGGCATGGATTGAGACTCAGGTGGTCCATTCCCCAGACAGTGAATGAACATTTTTGCCCCATAGGTAGTTTCTGAGTCCTAACCTCCCTCTCCTCTCCCCCCTTATTGGTGTCCCCAGAATCTATTTTCTTCCATCTTTATGACTGCTTAGCTCTCACATATGAGTAAGAACATGTGGTGTTTGGTTTTCTGTATCTGAGTCAGTTTACTTAGGACAATAATCTCCAGCTCCATCTATGTTGCTACAAAGGACATAATTTCATTCATTTTTATGGCTGTGTAGTGTTCCATGGTGTATATATACCACATTTTCATTATCCACTGATCAGTTGATGGGCAATTAGGTTGATTCCACATCTTTGCAATTGTGAATTATGCTGCAATGAACATGTGGGTGCAGGTGTCTTTTTTATATAATGACCTTTGTTCCTTAGTAGCAGGATTGCTGGATCAAATGGTAGATCTACTTTTAGTTCTTTGAGGAATCCTAGAAAAGAAGCTAAGAAAAACTCTTCCTGAAATTTGTCTAGGCAAATAATGCGTGGCTAAAACCCCAAAAGCAACTGCAACTAAAATTAAAAAGTGGGACTTAAACTAAAAGACTTTTGCAAGGCAAAATATATAATCAACAGAGCAAACAGGCAACCTACAGAATGGGAGAAGATATTTGCAAACTATACATCTGACAAAGGACTAATATCCAGAATCTACAAAGATCTCAAACAAATCAGCAAGAAAAAAGCAAACAACCCCATTAAAAAGTGGGCAAACGACATGAACAGACATCTCTCAAAAGAAGATATACAAATGGTCAACAAACATATGAAAACATGTTCAGCATCAATCATCATCAGTGAAATGCAAATTAAAACCACACTGAGACACCACCTTACAATAGTCGGAATGGCCATTATTAAAAAATCAAAAAAAAATAGATACTGGCATAGATATAGTGAAAGGGAACAATTATACACTCTTGATAGGAGTGTAAGTCAGTGCAACCTCAATTGAAAGTTATTTGATTCTCTTTTCAGCACACACACACACACACACACACGACATTTTAATACATTCCTGTTGAAGACCATAAGTCTTTGCATGTACATTTGAAGCATCCTGATACCTGGAACTGTGGCTTCCAGTCTGTGGAAAAAGACCAGAGGTAGGAGCACAACTCATATAGTCTCTTTTTTGCGAATATTTTAACTTATAGTCCAGGTCTAAACTCATTGTTGATGGCCAAGTTCAAACATCACCCTTTAAGTAGTCTCCAGAACAAACACTATGGTGACTATCCTTTTATTTCTACTCTCAAAATAGGACAAGAAATGGGATCCGCAATCCTCCCGCTATATCTGCAATCACTTTCCAGACCGAATAGATTGCTACCAGATGTCACTCATTTTTTCAGGACCAAGTAACTGAAGCAAAAAACAGTGGGATCAATGGTAGACCGCGTAACTGTTCACTGATGTCCCTGCACCTTCTTCTGGGAGGGTTATAGGTTAATCTTCCCTGCCCCATTGGACTCAGGCAGAGTCAATGAAATGTGACTAGAGTGAAATATGGCACTTCCAGTTCGATGTTTTATGAGCAAGCATGTGCTTGGGTGTGCTTGACTTTCCTCTGCCCAGCTGCCAGCAATGCTCTAAGGAGCGACTGTTCCACTGGCCTGGCTCTCCGAGTGAGATGATTAGAGGGGGGTGACTTAGTGAAGACAGCCCAACTGACCTGTATGAGACATGCAGCGTGAAGCAGCAGTAAACCTCTGTTGCTTTAAGCCACTGAGATTTCCACAACCTTTTTTGAATGATACAGAGTCAAATATTAGTTATTTCTAGAAGAAAGAAAAGCACATTCCAGCTTGTCTCAGAATACCTGTCTTCTAGTTCTGTCTCTTTCTTCCCAGAAGTGAGTTGTTAGCCAAGTTATTTAAACTTTGAGAGTCCTCTTTCCAGCCTATCCATCTAACGGGGTCATTGAACAAAATGAGACAAGATGTTTCTGCTTTACAAATACAGGTTTTAACACTAATGACAGTTTATGCACATCCAAAAGAGCCAGAATTAGGGTTCTCTAGGGCCAGAGTTCTTCAAGGACCTCCCCCTTTCCCTCCCTTCTTATAGGCAGTAGAGGAGAAAAGTGATGTCCAACCTAGATGTGACATCTGAGGATCGCTGATGATAATGATAGGAAGATGACAAAGAAAGGGAAGGAATGGCTTGGGTCCTTAGGGGGATGGGCCCGAGAAGAAATAACACCAAATGCCCAAGAAAGGCTTTTAGGACACTTACAGTGGAACGTTGGGTGGAGGCAACCATCATGGTTAATGACTACTGGTCATGAGGGGCAGGTTGCATGAGAGATGGCGGAGAGGGATAAAATCTATCAGGACACGTGTATTGGGGCACAAGGAGGTAGAAAGTTGCCAGTTTTAACAATGTGTGAATACACACACACACACACAAACACACACACACACACACACACACACACACACACACACACACACGCTCATACAGCCTTTGATGAGGTCATTGCCATTTTCTTTATGTTTTTCAATGAGAAACCAGAGGCTCTCAGATGTGAAGGAACCAGAATCCAAATACAGATCTGTGTGACTTCAAAGCCTCTGTCTCTCTGGCCAGTCACCCTCCTGTCCTTCTGAGGACTATTTTGAGTGGCATTTCCCATCACCTGTGGACCTGGGAGTGCCGGTGGCATATTCCATTAAAGCTCGTGCCCTCTCTCCTTCCCTCCCAAATTAGGTGGTTAAATTTTCTCTTCACATAAAGCCTTTGGCAGCTTCCACTGCCTGCGGGGCCTAATTGAGCAGGAGTCTCCTGGGGGCTCCGCTCTGCTATTTCCTGATGAGCAAGGGGAGAAGGGAGCGGGAGAATGCGACCATTCTCATTAATGAGGGACCCCCGTTTGTCATTTCTCTTATCGCATCATCACTATTTTAATTAACTATCTTTGCCATTGGACCCGCAAGTAATTGTTCTCTGCATTGTTCAAACCACTAGGATGGATACTTTTCAAGGTGCAGGTTTTCCCCTCCATCAGACGTCGCTAATTAAAGCATGAGAAGCTTTAACTCTCTCTGCAGAAGGCCTACGCGTCAGGTAGGATGTGACCCTCATTAGCACAGGGAAGATTACAAGCCCTGCTATTATTTTCCAGGCCCCAGTACCCCTTTGGAAAGTCACCACTTGCTAAGAGGGAGTGTTGATCTGATGTAGATGTTTGACCTATAGAGCAAAGGTAAAAGATAATTTTTTATTCCAGCAATGGGATGAGATAGTATTTGCCTTCCTACATGAAGGGTAGTTTTCTAGTTAAGCAGCAGGAAAAAAGCAAAGGAAAAAACACTCCAAAGTGTGACTGTGAAAAAGGTTACATTAAAAGGAGTCCAGTAAAGAGTTGCTACTTGCAACTCAGGATCGTGGAGATAAAGACTCTCCTGGGACTAGTTCTAGAAAAAAAGCTATACTGGTACAAGTTCAAGTTCACATAAATGCTGGCTCTATGGAGATAAGCATGACAGAACGAAAAGCAAAGTGTGTATATATATATATATATACATATATATATATGTATATATATACTATATAAATATATACTATATATATTAATATATAGTATATATTTATATTTATAAAATAAATTTATAAATGATATTTATATTTATTTATATATTATTTTTATATATTTATATTTATAAATTATATATGTATATTTAACTCTCCAGCTATAATAGTGTTAAAGTCAACATCTTTTTTTAGTTTACTTAGTAGTTGCTTTACAAACACTGGTGCTTCTGTGTTGGGTGTATATATGTTTTGGATAGATATTTCTTGTTGATGGAAGGAAACTTTTATCAATCCAAACTTATATATATTATAATATATATAAAAGTGTTTTTTATATATTATAATAATATATATAACTTCATAAAGTGTGATGTAGAAATGGTCTCATAAATCTGCTTTCAGATCCAGGCAATGAAAGGAAAAATAGGCATGGCTAAAACACTCCGAATGGAACTAATGACTGATTATGGTTCCAACTTTCTGAAGCATAGTATGGCCCAACCGTTTTCTGAGATGTTTATCATCAATCTGTCTGTGAGGCAGTTTCTTTTAATCCTTCTGTGACTGGTTTGTCTTAGTCCAGTTGTGGGAATGTCTCTGATTTATTTCAGGCACCCTATTTCTTCATAGCTACTCTTCCTTCTGAGAGACTGACTATATAAGCAGATAGTGTCTAGACAAATATCAAAATAGAAATCTGACCTACAATCTGCAGCAACCCATCCAGGAAACCAACCCATTCTCTATGCCAATCAGGCTGGGACTCCAACCTACATGGATCCAGGAAGCTAAAAACAAGAACCCCTGTAATGATCAACTTCGAATAGCCAGGACTTGATTAATCATAGGCAGCTTCCCTAATGTTTGTTTCTGCTTCTAACTTAGGACCAACCAGAAAAAACTAAATATGACCCCCAGTCAATCAAATAGGCTGCCCTTTTCCTAGGTAGCCCCCTCTGTCTTCTCAGGCTAACAGGATCTGGGCCCACCTGAGGGTGTCCCTTTCATCCACTATAAAGCTTTCTCACTCCCCTGCCTGCCTTTGAACATCTGCCAGACACAAGGGATGGTGGTTGACTCCCTTGCTAAAGCAAGCTCCAACTAATAGCCTTTTCTTATCTGTGGGCATTGTTTATTTCCTTATTTTCCTTCTTATTCTCTCCCCCAGTGCTTCCTGGTGTCTTTTTTTTTTCTTTTTCTTGTCTCCCATGTCAGGGTCACCTGTTTAATAACTTCCCATGTCCATTTATGTAAGATTCTTCATTTCTTTTCCTCCAAAATTGTCCCAGGTTATCCTATGTCAGTTGGTGCATCAGTTATCTGTTGTGAAAGAAATTATCCCAAATCTTAGCAACTGAATACAATATTCATTTATTGTCTTACGGTTTCTGTGAGTTAGGAATCGGGGCACAACTCAGTTGGGTGCTACTGTCCCCAATTTCGCTCAAGGCTGCAATCAAACTCTGTCCAGGGGCTACAGTCATCTCAAGGCTCAACAGGGCAGGACCTGGTTCTAAGCTCACTCAGTGGTTGTCAGTGGGCTTCATTTCCTGGTGGCTGTTGGACTCAGGGCCTCAGTTTCTCCTGGGCTATTGGCCAGAAGTCACCTCTGGTCCCTTGATGCATGAGTTTCTCCACCGGACAGCTTGCAGCATGACATCTGGCTTCACCAAAGTGGACATTCAGGTGAGAAAGTGTCAGCCAGGTGGAAGTCACAGGCTTTTATGATCTAATTTCGGAGGTGACATCTTATTACTTTGGTCATATTCTGTTCATTAGAAGCTGGTCATTAAATTTAGGCAACAATCAAGGGGAGAGTATTACACAAAAGCATTACGCCTGAAGGGTGGGATCATTGGGAACTGTTTTAGAAGACCACCTACCTCAATCACCCAAGGAGTACCTGGCCTGCTCTCTCCCAGAGCCTGTCTGTGTTTCTCTGTGTGCACAAAACTCCCCCTTATTCTTGAGCTGGTCCCTCCTACTCTTAACTCCCAAAATTTATAAGCAAAAATCTTCTTTTTTTCCCTTTAGTAAACATCAAAGGTCTCTATTTTTTTTTCTAATTATTTTAGATCGACTTTCTCACTTTCCCCTTATGATAAATAGATAGAGTAACCATTATTGTGTATAGTCTCCAAGGAGGTTATGTTGCTTGAGGCCACTGACAACAGTGCCAGAACTTGGATTCCTGTTTCTTTCTTCAGTGAACTCCAATCACCAAACACATTGCAGTTCTGCCAGGAATCCTGCTTTATGCTATTGGAAGGATCATAAACATCAGTAGATCCTAAAGCTGATGGTTGTTTTAAAGTTGACAACATTAATGACGCCTCCTCTTTCTGAGCTAGAATGACTTTGATTCTTCTAACTGTACTAAGAAGGGAATTTCAATATTTGGATATGACATACAGTTTTCAGCTCTCAAACATGGGTAACATTTTTGAATACACTAAACCTATCAGGACTCCTGAGCTGGTGTGGCTAAATGACAGGGTGGACACAAAGAGATTTTGCATCCAGCCAACAATCATGCCTGTGAGTGACAATGGGGAATTCTTTCCACAGGCTGAGGGGATATCCTGATCTTTTTAAATAACCTTCCCTGGGGCAGAGATTGCTGCCCACAATGAAATCTATTAATAATCTCCCCATGCTTTAATCCTGTAAGGCTCATGGCAAATTTCCATTAGATGGTCTTCCAATTCATTTGGGAACAAGGGACAAATCTCTGTATGCAAATTAAGGAGACAAACTTCCTAAACAAAGGAACTTCAAAGAAAGAATTTGTATATATTATTAATTTGTCTTCAGTGCAAACCCATAGACACCGGATAAAAGGCCTTGACTTTGGCCTACCTCAATCACAAAACCATTTATAATATTAATAACCTCTGATTCGATAAGCATAATGGGGGATATGCCATATGGCTCTGCTAGGGAGCTCTGAGGCCCATTTGGGGATTTTTCTGAGACTCCTCATAACATGCTTTAAAAATTCAAAGACAATTTATGAACACGTTTATCACACATATGGAGGCAAAGACAAAATTCACAGTAATGCAGTCTTCTTCTTTCAAGGAGGCTGGACAACTTCTTACATTCCACACCGTTGCCATCTACCCATACTCAATATTCATGTTTGTTTCTGCTGAACTATCTTATATCCAAGCATTTTCTAAGCTCTCCTGGTGCTCAAATTTGGAGATATGAGGTCTATAAATTGCAGAAATCATGATCCTTGGCAAAATCTGGAAACCTCATTTTAAAATTTGTATGCAAAACCCAAAATTACTAGCTGTCATTACAACTTCCTAGCTATGCCCTACCTTCCAAATGACAGAGTTAAATTGCTCATTCTTTTAATGAATCCTCATCCAAAGATGACAGACATCTCAAGCTCAACAAACCAAAGCCAGACTCATCTTCTCTCCACCTGTGAATCTTACTCCCTCTCTTTCCATCATGTAATAATCACATCTAATACTTTAATTGGTCACCAAATTCTGCAGCCTTTTCTTGCAAACTTTTCTCACCATGATTCTTCCTTTGGAACTTTCAGACCTGCCTTGGTCCACCTTCCTTATCTCTTTCCTGACTTGTTATAATAGCCTTCTACCTGACCTCCATCCCCTCCTCTGGAACCAGAGGGATTTCACAACATCCTAGGTCAGGTAATGCCATTGCAACAGTTTCCAGAAGAAGGCCTGAGATCTTCAGCATCACTCATTCTCTCATGCCCATGTGCAACCCTTTTAACAAATCCAAAAATACAAGAATTCTACCATTTTGCACCACTCTGCTGCGTCCACCCTGATTCAAGCCACCATCATCTCATGCTTGGATCATTACAGCAGTCTCTTCTCTGTTTCCATATCATCTGCCCTTGGCCCCTATAGGATGTCCTCATCACAGCAGGCAGATGACACATTTTTAAACAAAAGTCAGATCATGTCACACCTCTACTTAAACCCTCCAATAAGTGGTTTCACTTTTTACTCAGAATAAAAGCCCCACATCCATAAAATGAGCTAGGAAACCCACCACAGTTGGATCCCGCTCCTTGCTGCCTGTCACCTTGCTAACTTCCTCTCCCACCACTCTCCCCTCAGTCCCACTTTGCTTCAGCCATACTGGCTTCCTCTCTGTTTCTCAGACACACCAGGCACATACCATGCTCAAGGGCTTTACACTGGCTCTTCCCTCTGTCTGAAATACTCCTCCCCCCGGATAGCTCCCTCCCTCACCTCCTTCAGGACAAAGATCAAATACCTCCCCAGCATGGCCTTGTCCTGGCACAACCACCACCACAGGCATTCCCTGTTCCTCTCCTCTGTGTTATGTTTTTCTTGGCCTCTATTGTCCTCTGACAGACCCTAATTTTACTTGTCTTGTTGATTTTCTCACTCCAGAAAATGTAAACTCATGAGGAAAGGCATTTAAAAAAATTCGTTTGTAACTGATAAATTTCCAGAACTTAAAACACTGCCTGGCACCCAACACATACTCATCTGTTGAACGAATGACTAAGATGTACAAAGACATTTAAAACCATTTAAAACAGATCAGTTCACACCCCTCATCAAATACTTTTCTTCTTCTCATACTTTATCATTTGCCTTTCTCCAAAAAGCTGTGACTAAAGTATATGTATACATACACACATCTATTCACATATTCCTTTGTTTGTGTGATCCTGTTTTCTTTATAATATGCCCCAGTGGAAAAGTCCTGTTCATTCTTTAACACTTAGCTCATAGGTCACCTCCATGCTGCAATTCTCCCCTTCTCCCAGCCTCTTTCTTTCAGCCAGAGTTACTTACTTCCTAATCTTCCTCATCAGAAAGCTTTGTACAAAACTCTATTGTAATATACCTAATGCCGTTATAGTCATTGTTTGACTATCTGTCTCTCCTGGCTTTGTCATCTTTGTGATTATTATAGTACCGGCCAAAGGGCTAAAGACTCTCAATATAGTAGGTATACTGCAATATAGAAAGCTATAAACATTTGTCACATTCTTTATTACAATGAACAAGGGGGAAAAAGACTTTTGAGGTTGTTTCCTACACTCTGAGTATTTCTGACAGACCCTAACACAATGATAGGCAAATAAATAATAAATTCCAGAGGCATTTGTGGAATAATTCATTAATCTGAGGTTTCCCAAATTCACCTGTTATAAACTGTTACCTGGAAATGTGTAAAAAATACAGATTCCTAGGATTCACTCCAGATGTACCAAATCATAATTTCCATGGAAGAATCTGGAAAAGCTATATTATTAATAATTGCCACAAGGGGAATATTATGACCAAGCAAGTTTGGGAAAACCCTGGATAAGTCCACCACAAACAATGCAGGAGCTTGAAGCATATATGAATTGACTTTTATTCTTTTATACGTATTTACTTCAGGCTAAATACAGGTGAAAAGTTTTCAGTCTTGACTCCTTCCTTAAAAATTCTAGACCAAAGCTCTGAGCGAATTGGAGCTGAAACATAGAGGGCAAAGAACCACAGGGTTTCCTGAACACTTTCTCACAGATCCATGAGTTAACTTTCAGAGACATGTCTTCTGTTGGCCTCAGTTCACCCATCTGTAAAATGAATATGATGCCACCTCCTCACAAGGGTATTGGAAAGTTTAATTATATTTTGAAATTTTTTGCATCTGTCAAAGAGTAAAGACGTGCGAGGTCTAATTAAGAGCAATGAGTTAGTATTCCTGGGTTAGCATGCCGTTAATGTCAGGTCTGCATTTAAATTCATAGATTAAAGACCCACTTGGTTTTCATTTTAAATCGCTCCTATATCTTCTTGTGCACTGGGGCCCTGCCACAGAGTCTCTCTTAGGCCAAGGTGACATTTCTCAGCCTATCATTTCTGGACTATATTGTAGGTCAGCACAGCACCAGCCCTTAGCCACACTGGACTCCAATCTGCCCTCTGACACTAGAACAAGATCAGCCTTAGTTACCTCATTTACAAAAGAAGCAATATTTGTCCCAAAAGCTTATAGTGAGAAGGAGAGAATAGAAATGAAATAAATGGGGAATTATTTTTTTTAAGAGAAAAGAAATGTTAAGAGACCAAAAACCGAGTACTGAGAGGAAAAATGTTACTGACAAGCAAAGAACCCAAATGCATGACAGAGTTTAGGTTCCCAGGGATAGAAGATTTGGGGGAGGAGACAGTGGGTAGGTCTTTTAAAGCCAAAAGACCCTGCAGTGTCTCTTTTCGTACCGGGAAATGAAACCCCCCGAGTGTGCGATTATCTTGGCTCTTTGCTTGGGTAAACAGTGGACAGCCAGAAATGGTCAGGAATGTGGGGCTCCCACCTTGGGATCTGGGCATCCGGCTTGCCTCTACTGCACATGCGATGTGCTTGAGTTGGGGTTTATCTCCCAGATTCTAGGTGTCTAGGTAGGGGTTTATCAATATTATAATGGTGATTATTAATATTAAACATAACAAATTTTTCTCTTTGTATCTTTTTGCCTTTCAGACTATACTTATCTGCCTTTACTCCTTAGATTTTATGGGTATCAGAATTAAACTCCATTTTCAGGAGTCAATTTTATGTCTGTGCTTTCAGGATCCAGGGTCCAGCTACTAGTCAGAGAAATTAGCAAAACTAATAGCCTAATAGGCAAGGACACATCTATGAACTTCAGTAGGTAATGTCCTCAGTGATTTTCCAAAATGAAAGTACAGGACAACTGGTAGATCACGGGATAAAAAGAGAAGGGAGGATGTTTGGGGACAGGCCATCTATTGTCAGTCCTCCAACCATTCCTCTTAGGAAGCCGCTTATCTGCCCTCTGCTATAAAACTGAGGTGCTTGTGTTAGTCTGGGTTCCCTAGAGAAATGGAACCAACAGGAGAATAGTGACAGAGAGAAATTTTAAGAAATTAGCTCATAGGATTATGGGGACTGGTAAGTCTAAAATCTGTAGGGTAGGCTGGCGGGGTGGAGAGACTCAGGAAAGAGCTGATAACACCGTCTTGAGTCTGAAATCTGAAGGGCAGCCGGCTGGGAACTCAGAAAGCATTTCCAGGTTGTGGTCTTAGTATAAATCTGTCTTTGCTCTTAAGGCTGCCAACAGATTGGATAAAGCTCACCCATATCATGGGAGGTAGTCTGCTTTAATCAAAGTCTCCTGATTTCCATGTTCATCAAATACAAAAAAATTCCTTCACAGCAAACATCTCAATTGGTTTTTGACTAAACAACTGTACACCATAGTCTAGATAAATTGACACATAAAATTATACATCACAATGTTCAATTCCATTCTTACACTGCTTTCATCTTGCAGGGAAAAAGACCAGTTACTTCTCCTTCTTCTTCTCAGTTTTTTGCCTTCAGCCAAGTATGATGGAGAAGAAGCAGACAGACAAACAGAAGAAGTCGGGGTGAAGGGCAACATACCATTTATGCAAACCTACTGTTATTTCCAAAGCTACTGTTAGTCCATGTCACTTTTTAAAATATAAGCATTATTTTAAATCCTCAAATTTAGTTAATTCCATGTCTGCTCCCACCCCACTTCTGATTCTTTACACTTAGAACAAATTGTCTGAGAAGAGCTGGAGAAATTGTGGTTACATCCTCCAGGGAAGAGATAAAATAATTTTTAAAGTATGGCAAAGGATAAAAATTGGAATCCAGATGAAATACATGCAGACTTTGGCACACAGTGAAAGTGCCGCTTGCTAAGCATCTCGCCCAACTCCTTATTAGGTATGGCACCACCCAGCCTAGAGAAGAACAATTCTCTTATCTTCTCAGGCCAGCTGGCTCATGGTGTTCTCCAGGCAATAGATCAGAGAGAATTGTTTCCAGCTCCCAGCTTCCAACCAGCAACCTAACTGCCTCCCTACCTCCTTACTGCTTTGCTGATTCTGCTTACTTTCTACAGCGGGTTTCCAAGATGTACGATATAGATGCTCGACCTGCAACGTAGCCACGTCCTGTTAAACCCATTATCTGCTAAAAATATTGGAAGTTAAAAAAATGCACTTAGTACAGTTGACCCTTAAGCAAAACCGGTTTGAACTGCCCAAACCTACTTATATGTGGATTTTTTAAACGGAAAGTTACACCAAATGTGCTTGACTCTCCTACCTCCCTTTCTTCCTCTCCAACTCTTGTGCCTCTGCAACCCCCGAGACAGCAAGACCAATCCCTCTTCTTCCTCTTCCTCCTCAGCCTACTCAATGTGAAGAGAAGAGGACAAAGATTTTTATGATGATCCACTTCCGCTTAATGAACTGTTCATGCATTTTCTCTCTTATGATTTTCTTAATAACGTTTCTTTTTCCTAGTTTACTTGTATGAATACAGTATATAATACATATAATATACAAACTGTATGTTAATTGACTATGTCATCAGTAAGGCTTCTGGTCAACAGTAGACTATTAGCAGTTAAACTTTAAGGGAGTCAAAAGTTACATATGAATCTTTTTGACTGAGCGGGGTCAGCGACACTCTTAGACTGAACACCATTGTCTAGCTTAGCCTGCCTTAAGCATGCTCAGGATACTTACATTAGCCTATGATTAAGCAAAATCTTCTAACACAAAGCTTATTTTATAATAAAGTGCTCAACATCTCACGAATTGCATATTACCCGTCCAAGAAATAAAATCAAAATTTGAAGTATTACATCAAAATTGCAACAAGTTTCACACCATCATAACATACAATAGTCCTAAGTAGAATCCGTGTAAATTGGGAACTGTCTGTCCTGAAATAATTGCTGGTGTGAGTGGCTGTGGGTGTTCAACCCCATTTTGCAGATGGAAATACAGAGCAGGTGATGAGTTGCTTTTCAGCGATAGAGTCAAAAACAGAATATACAATAGTGGTTTCCCCAATTGATTAATGCGTCAGATCAGGCTGCTAAATTAACTCAGAGCTAAACTAAATTCAAGTTCTATAAAATCCAGACAATAGCCAGCAATAACTGCTGGTTCATTGGGCTCATAGCACTGGGTTATTTTCTGGCTATCTGGATGTAAATAGTGATGAAGATGATGATGACACTTACTAAGCTTCTATTCTGTGATACACACACACACCAGCTCATTAGACCTACCAAGTTAGAAATTTTCATCCTTGTTCTACAACTAGGGAAACTAAAGGCATATACTCACCCTCTAAGTAAGAGTAGCAGATCGTGGATTCAGGCTCTGGTGTGATTGACCCACTCTCCCAAGATGCTAACGCGTGAATGTATGGTTCCCTTAGGAACTCTGACTTAATTGCTTTAGAGTCTATAATGTGTGCAAATTATACACATCCATCCCTTAGGAAAATTAAGGTTGATTTGCCTGATTTTGAATTTACCACATTAAAAGTTTGTTTCATGCAACCCTTAAATGTCAAACTTGAGGAATTTTCAAGTTAGAATTTTGTCATTATTATTATTATTATTATTATTATCATCTGAGTTGGAGTCTCACTCTGTCACCCAGACTGGAGTGCAGTGGCTGCTCCCGACCACTGCAGCCTTGACTTGGGCTCCGGCGATCCTTCCCCCTCAGCCTTCCAAGTAGCCGGAACTACAGGCATGGTCTCGAACCTGGGGGCTCAGTCAATCCACTCACCTCAGCTTCCCATTATTAATACAAGTAAAACATAATATTATTGGCTTACTTATACACAGAAAATACTTAAGCCTAAGGAGAAGGTAAAAACAGTTGGAATCAATTTCATGTTTTGATATAGAAATGCTAAATTTGGGAAATTTATGCAAATAAATAATAAATGAGGAAATGGCAATGACCCAAAAGTTGCCTGAGGTACTGTAATATCCAGTACTGTGTCAAGAAGTTGACTGCCATCTTTTGTCTTTCCTCACAGAAATGCCACTTTTTATTATTTTTTATTAATACTTCTCATTTCCTGTGAGACAGTTCCCTGTGAAAACCCCCATTCAACTTCTGTTGAGAGTTCCCATAGGAAAATAGCATTTTTTACCAAAGAAATTGCCTTAGAATTGTCTGTGCTGAAATGCATGTTTTCTGTTAAGTGATAGATACTGAGATATCTTGGTGGGCTCAGAAATTAATTTCCTTTACGTTTCATGGCCTTGCACACTGGTTCCCACTGTTGATTGTTACTCATATATCACTCTCTCCAATTACAAACTCTGCTTGAGCAAAACGGGCAGAAGGAAACATAAAAGTAGATCAATCATAATATTTATACCTCCTGGGAAGAAACCCATTCCGTTTTCCTGGCCAACAAATACAGTATTAAATTAACTTTCCTTTAATTTATCAAATGCAAGGCATTTATTTATTCATGCATGCAACAAATATTTATTGAGTGCCTACTACATATCAGACACTGTTGAAGTGGCCGGAGACAGAAGTAGCAAATCAAACTCAAAAATCCCTGTCTTCAAAGAACTTACCTTCTAATGGCACGTATGTGTGTATGCACACACACACACACACACTCACACACACAGTTTAGATGTGAATACATAACCAAATACTCGCACTCAAAGGGTTAAATTGGTTATTTAGCATATTTATTTAACTTCCATCACCTTAATAATTTAAGTAAAATTTTGTTAGTATAGTATATTTATAAAGACGCACACAAATCATAAGTGTACAGTTCAATAAATTTTCTTTTTTTTTTTTTTTTTTTTTTGAGTTGGAGTCTCACTCTGTCGCCCAGACTGGAGTGCAGTGGCCGCTCCCGGCCACCGCAGCCTCGCCTGCTGGGCTCCGGCAATCCTTCCGCCTCAGCCTTCCCAGTAGCAGGAATTACAGGCATGCGCTACCATGCCCGGCTGATTTTTTGATTTATTGTAGAGATGAGGTCTCGCTGCCCAGGCGGGTCTCGAACCCGCGGGCTCAGGCAATCCACTCACCTCAGCCTCCCAAAGGCACGGGATTACAGGCTGAGCCACGGAGCCCGGCTTTCAATAAATTTTCAAAGGAATACATTATTGAAGTCATCACCCACATCAGTCGAACATTACCATGAAACTCTCTTTTGCCCCGGCTGGTAACTAACCGCTTCTCCCACAGATAATCACCGTCCTAATTTCTATCAATGTCAATTAGTCTGTTTTTAATAAGTACTTCTTTTTTATGTCTGACTTATTTCTATCTTATTTTTATTTTTTGAGATGCCTCTATATTGTTGTGTGTAACAGTAGTTTGTTCTTTTTTGTTGCTGTGTAGTATTTTGTTTTATCATGTCATAATTTATCCTAATTTATTCATTTTACTGTTGGAATTTGGGTTGTTTCCAGTTTGGAGTTATTGATGATAACACTGATATGAACATTCTTGTACGTGCACTTTGGTGTATATACTTGTTGAATAAAAATCTAGAAATTAATTTGCTCTTTTATTGGGGCATGTACAGGTTTTGTTTCAGTAGAAACTACCAATATAGATTTTCAAAATGTTTGCTTTCTTTCACACTTCCACAAGTTGTGTATAAGGGTTTCATTTACTGTACATCCTCACCAGCACTTGGTGTTTTTCATCTTTTTATTTTTAGCCATTCTGATTGGTTATATGAGTTTTCATGTGGCTAACATGTAAGTTTCTCTGGTAACCACTGATACTGAACACGTTTTTATATTGGGCATTTGGATATTATCTTTTGAAAAGTGCCCCTTCAAATCTTTTTTGTCCAATTTCTTTGCATTGTCTAACATTTTCTTGCTGAGTTGTAGGAATTCTTTTTAGATTCCGGAGCAGAATTCTTTGTCATATTGCTACTATTTTTTCTTACTCTGCAGCTTGCTTTTGCCTCTTGAGATATGTATTGATCAATAGAAATTTTTAACTTTAAATTACAGTAGCCCAATTTTTCAGTGTTCTTTTTTCATGGTTAGTGCTTTTTATGTCCTGCTTAAAATTTTTCTGGCCTTACTGCAATCCTCAAGGTATTATTTTTTCATTTTCTTCATTTATTGTGTAAACTTTAGTATTTTCATCTACAGTTCACCTGAAATTAAATTTTGTGTATAACACTAGTATGAGTGAAAACTAATTGTTTCCCTACATAAATATTTTGTGTTGATAATATTTGAGGGAAATTAAATTGAAAATGGGGAAATGTGGCTGAAATATTATTAATATTTAATCATGAAAACAGCAAACACTTTATTTAGCACTTACTCTGTACACAAACCATCCTACACATCTCACATATGTAACTCATGCTATGTACTATGACTTAGGTGCTATTACTATGATTCCCGTTTTACAGATGAAGAAACTAAGACTCAGAGAGGTCAGAAACAAGTTGCCCAAAGTCACAAAGCTGGTAAGTGGCAAAGTCAACATTTGAACTCAGACATTTTGTCTACAGAACTAGTTCTCCTAACCACAAGGCAATATTGCTTCTCAATAAATTTCACATCGTTTATGGTCCATTATATAAGTGAGTTTAAAAATGTCTAAATTTGGACAGCCTATCTACCCAGTGCAAATTATATGGCTTTAGATAAATCAAATAATAATATTAAAAAAGTGTGAGACTGCAGAATTTAAGCTGTTTTCCTTTTCACCACCGGCTCATTTTGCCCTGGTTTTAGTAACTCTGCTTACATTTCAGGCAGACAAAACTACTCTGGGAGCAATTTGTCTTTAATTTTAAAGAATGTGCCGCTATCTAACTTCCCAGTACATTGGGCATGCTAAAAATGAAGCATTGAGGTCCACTTTTCCATTATAGTCTGCTCCTTCAGCAGTTGCTAAGATTTTACCAAGAGCTTCAAGCAGTTTCCAGCTCAACTTTCTGCTCTATGGCTTGAAGCCAGTCCTTAAAAATCAATTTTGCTTGCCCTTGACTCTAGTAGTTGAATTTCTACTTGATTTCTATTTCTTTCTTTCTTTTATTTAAGTCCTGGCATCCATTCAAAATGAGAGGAGAATCGAGCCTACACCTTTGAATACTGATGCCACCAGAGGACTGTGGGGTGAGATAGCGCCCTGCATCGACTTGGTACCTGTACAAAGCATGTGTGAAGTCACTGATGGCCACCAGTTGTGTGTGGAGCTGTGGCAACCTACCTCGATTGCAAAACGCCTCAACTATTGAGCCAAGAGAAATGGCCAAGGAATCAATAGTATGTGGTTTGGGGTTTTGAGAGGAAATGCATTGCGAGATGGAATCAGCCGGCAAATCTGGTGAATGTGCAGTTGGTTCTTCTCGGGCAATTAATTAGCCTGCCTCCTGTGAGATCTATGCAAATGTTTAGGGCAACCATATCGTATTACACAACTCTAATTAGGTTTCAAATCCAGTAGCCCATATGACTAAATGGTTTATAAATAGAACTTCAGACGTAGAAAACAGAAGCACAAAGCATGAGTCATGACTGGATGAGTTTGATTTAATTAAAAGTTATTTGAGATGGTGTTGAGGGAGTTGCCTTAGCTCAGGCACCTGGGGAGGCAACTGTTAGTACTAACTTTGAAGCACAAACTTCAAAATGCAATTGCGCTGCTGGAAAGAAATCTCTGTGTTAAGTAGTGGGGTGTGGGAGAAGCCATTGCAAAGTTCCAGGAAATATATATACACTAAGGGGAAATAGCAAAACCCAGAACAAATTTTCCATTAAAAAATGCCAGGCAAATAAAACCTTTTTTATTTCGTTTGTCAAAGGTTTGAAGGTGTTTCAAGGCCCTGTCATTTCTATGGTTCATGGGCTCTTGCTTCCCTAAGCCCCTTAGGGAAGTGAGGTCATTTGAAGATATCGTGGATTCTGCTCTGACTCAGACTCTCAGAATTTATGTGACCTTGAGAAAATCATTAATGACTCTGTCTCTGAACTTATACGTTTCTCAAAGCCAGAAGCATGTCTTATTAAACGTGATCTCTAGCAGTGGACACTCAGAACTTTTGTTTCAAGAAAGGAGAAACGAAGGAAGAATGAAAGCAAGATGTTGTTAAATGATATCTAGGTTTCCTTTTGTCCTTAATATTCTACATTAAAAAAATATTCTAATAAGCAGTTCAGGAACATGCGCTCTCTCTCTCTCTCTCTCTCTCTCTCTCTCTCTCTCTCTATCTATCTATCTATCTATATATATATTTTTTTTTTTTTTTTGAGTCAGAGTCTCACTCTGTCACCCAGGTTGGAGTGCAGTTCACGCTCACAGCCACTGCAGCCTCGATCTGCTAGGCTCATGTGATCCTTCCACCTCAGCCTTCCAAGCAACTGGAACTACAGCACATACTAAAACGCCCGGCCCACTGTTTAATTTATTATACAGAAGAGGTTTCACCAAGTTGCCCAGGCTGGTCTTGAACCCCTGGGCTCAGGCAATCCTCTCGCCTCGGCCTCCCACAGGCTTGAACCACCACGCCTGGCTGCTAAATAGATTTATACACTAAGCCAATAATTTATGTAGGAGATTGAGGGTGGGAGGAGTATGTTACCACTGATATGCTTTAGAATTGCATCTATATAGTGATAACAAAATGACTGACTTTATGTTGATTTTCCTATTGTTTTAAAATTGTATATTGACAATGCACCCACCTACTAGCAGCTCACAATGCCCAGAATCCCCCACTCAAGTGACTCCAGCTTCTTCTCATTTCTTATTAAACATCACAAACCTTATTTAGGTGTTTTTCATAGTTGCTTTCCTAAGGACAGTCAACTAGATGAGGTAAGAGAAAGCCACATCATGAAATGATTTCCAGTGGTCTGGGCAAGTAATCCCCTACACAAGTGAATAGAATTACAGTACATATTAGCAACACACACACAGAAAATGGCTCCTCCCTACAGGGTTGTTAGAAGTTATAAACAACATGGTCTTTGGAAGTTCTTAGAACCAAAGAGTACTATGGACAGTGGCGGCAACAATGCTAAAAGACATGTAAATATTTCAAACCTCAAATTTAGTTCCAATAAGTCAGTCCTTGGTGAATTCTGTGGAGCCCTAGAACTGGGGGCTAGCAATGAAAGCTCTTCTAATCTAACTCAGGGTAGGTCCCCCTACTCGTCTGCCGCCTCTTATTCTCCCACTGACACCAGTGACATTCCACACCCTTTTGAGAACAACTGGACCTTTTTTTTTAGAGTTTTTACTACAATTTTACTTTGCTGATTGCAATTCTTTTCCTGATTTTCCCCCACTCTCTTTTTTTCCTTTTTCTTGTTCTCTCTCTCTCTCTCTCTCTCTCTCTCTCTCTCTCTCTCTCTCTCTCTCTCTCAAAAGTATTTGCCAGAGGCTAGTGGCTTTGTTAGTGTATCTGGGGTGAAAGAATCACAGACAGGTGCAGAGTAACAAGTAGCCTCGCCTGTCTGTCCTTCTGGCAGCCTCCTGGTCTCCTCACCTCTCCAGCAACTAGCGGCTGGCTGTTTGTGGGAACATTTTTCACCTGTTTCTCCCCACCTTCATATCAGGGAGGCAGCATCTGATACAGCAACTCCCAGATTATTTCCAAGACAGAATCAGTTTAAATTCATTGATTTCTGAACGACAAACTTATTGTATGAAGGGCAGAGATTCTGTGACAGCAAGACTGATATACCCATGGGCATTGACAGGTGATCATCTGGCAAGATGATTTGGCCATTGTTCATGAACTGTTTTCCACAAACAAATATATTCTGCCCAACATGCACATTCATACACACAGATAGATGAATTGCTAAGAAACAAGTATATTTTTACTGAGTTGAGACATGTCATTACCTGGCAGGAGTATTTCCATGTAAGTGTGTTGTATTGGTGTTTCATATATCCAGGCACATTACTAGATACTGAGCCTTGACAGATGACATAGAAAAGTGAGAATGATAGCAGTAAAGTGCTGATCTAGAACTGAGAAGGGGAAATTCTGTCCACGGGCATTGGGAAGTTTTCCCAAAGGAAATAATGATCAAGCTGAGCATTGAAGAGTGGGTCTGATTAAGTGGCTTGATGAAGTGCATTATACTAGCCAAAATGCATGTACTGCTTTATCTGATGACCTGGATACTATTTGTTGTCACTGGGCACTGTTCCAAGTTAAAGGCATGCAAAATAAGCAAGATTTTCTGGGGGTATGAAATTGAGAAGTCAGAGTGGTAGCCTGGAGCTCTTCTGGGAACCTGGGGTAGGTAAAGAGTAGATGTGCAGGTGAGAGAGAGAGTCTTACCCCACTGACAGTCTCCATGGGATGGGAATGTGAATGAAAACATCTCAAAAGCTACTTTATATATATCTTTGGGCTGACTCTTGTGGAAATATGCTTTTTTCATGTTACAGTCTTGAATGCTTCCAAAAGAGCAGGTCATTCGGTTTAGAATTCAGCACTACACCTGAATTTGTGAACTACACCTCTATTTACATTTTTTTCTAGGTGAAATTTGCACAAAATAAAATGAACCATTTAAGTAAACAATTCAGTGGCATCTGGTATATTTACCATGTGGCACAACTCTCACTCTATCTAGTTCCAAAATATTTTCATCACCCAAAAGAAAACTCTGTACCCATTAAGAAGCTACTCCTCGTCTTCCCTCCCCCAAACTCCAGGCAACTACCAACTATTTTCTGACACTGTGGATTTATCTATTCTGAATATTTTATATAAATGAAATATAATATGTGACCTTTTGTGTCTGACTTCTCTCACTTGCATAATGTGTTTGAGATTTATCCATGTTGTAGCATGTATCACTACTTCCTTCTTTTTTAATGACTGAATAATATTCTATTACATGTATACACAACCATTTGTTTATTCTTCCATTGACGAATATTTGGAAGGGTTCCACCTTCTGGCTGTTGTGAATAATGCTGCTTGGAGCATGCATGTGCATGTAATTGTTTAAGTATCTATTTCCAATTGTTTGGATATGTACCTAGTAGCGAAATCACTAGTGATTTTATGATTTTTTTTTCTTTTGAGTCAGAGTCTCACTCTGTCGCCCAGAGTGTGCAGTAGCACACTCACGGCCACCCCTGCATTGACCTGCTGGGCTCCAGGGATCCTTCTGCTTCAACCTTCCAAGTAGCTACCATACCCAGCTAATTTTTTATGTATTGTAGAGTCAAGGTCTCACCAAGTTGCCTGGGCTGGTCTCGAACCAGCAAGCTCAGACAATCCACTCACCTTGGCCTCCCAAAGTGCTGGGATTATAGGCTGAGCCACCAAGCCCGGCCTGATTAAATTTTTTGAGGCACCACCAAATTGTTTCTGCATTTTACATTCTCATCGGCAATGTACAAGGGTCTGTGTCTTCATGTCCTTTCCAACACTTCTTATTTTATTTCTTTTATTGTAGCCATTTTCATGGATGTAAAGTTGTAGCTCCTTGTGGTTTTGATTTGTATTTCCCCAATGACAAATGATGTCCAGCATCTTTTCATGGGTCTGTGCATCGTTTGAATATCTTCTTTGGAGAAATGCCTATTCCTTTGCCAATTTTTAAAATTAGGTTGTTTACCATTTTGTTGGTGAGTAGTAAGAGTCCTTTTTATCAGTTTGTGCACTAGACTCTTAGCAAATATATGATATGAAAGTATTTTTCCTCATTGTGTTATCTTTTCACTTTTTTGAAAATGACTTTGGATGTGCAAAAGTGTTTAATTTTAATGAAGGCTACTTTATCTAATTTTTGTTTGTTTCTTGTGTTTTTGGTGTCATACCTAAAAATCCATTGCCAAGGTCACAGTGGATTTCTTATCCCTATGTTTTCTTCTAAGAGTTTTATGGTCTTTTCTCTATATTTAGATTGATCTATTTTGAATTAGCTTTTGAATTCGGGGTAAAGTAGAAATTTATTTGCATGTGGGTACTTAGTGGTCCCAGCACCATTTGTTGATGAAATTATTCTTTCTCCATTGAATGGCTTGGCACCCTTGTTAAAAACCAATTGGCCACACATGTAGGTATCTTTCTACATTCTCAATTCTCACATCTTTCTATTTTTACAAAACTTTCAGTGGTTTCTGTTGCCCATGCTAGCTCTGGCATGTCTCCCTTTCCTTTTCTCCTTCTTTCTCTAATATACTTTGTTTTAAAACTTTGAAACAACAACAACGAAAACTTTCATGATGAAGATTTTAGCCACAATAAGTTCAGTTTTGTTCATTTCTCTTGACTACTAGACTTTTGAGTGATTTTTCAGGACATGCAACTTCATCTTTATTATTCCTCCCTTACTCACTAAAGCATTTCTTGGCCTTTTTTTTTCTACTGGTGCTACTCAGTAACCCAGTCACTCCTGAAGACTCAGAAAAACATTTTTGAATAGTTTTAAAATAATAAGTTTGGCCATTGTCATGATATAGCATTTGCAGTGCAAATTTAGGATGGATGGAGACCCTCACACATCCTCCCATTTGTTCTCTTGAGTTCCCTTGAAAAGCAGCTATTTATTGGAACTTAGATTATTTTACCTTTAAGTTCCTGTTTTTTTGTTTTATAAGAATAAAAACAAGGCTTTAGTGTTATGAAATGCCACTTCTATAGCTTTTCTTCTAAATTTATTCCACTTGTGATATCCTGTGTTTTGCTCCACACTTGCTGATTTTTGGCCCAAACTCTCTGACTATTTACCTGTTGAAATATTTGCATTGACTCTTTGAGGCCACAGCTGCTCCTGGCAGAATTACTGTTTAGCCCCAACGGGCCAGTCTCTGAACTTTTCCAATTGAAAAGGTCAGGCAGTTATGGGGACTGACAATTTTTAATTTTGTAAACTCTGTGGAAGCTGGATGGGGCAGACTTAAATAAATAAATTTGTGTGAGCTGGCCAGGAAACCCAGGGAAAACTACCATGGGAGGAAAGAAGAGGCGATTTAACTCCAATCAACAAAGAGGGGTACTGAGTAGTCCTAGGACAAAAATCAAGCTGTGTCATCATGTGGACTGAAGGAAGTTTGAGTTATTAATCCCTTAAATCTTCTGCAGACCTTGTCCAGCTAAGCACCCTCAGTAGTTCACTCAATTTATTCTGATTCAGAAAAGATTATTTACTGATTTATGATTCCTCAGAAATACTGATATTGGAATTCCTAAGGAAATCTGTTTCCTATAGGATATTTTGCAGTCAAAAAGCTCCTAGATGTTTTGCAGTCAAAAAGCTCCTAGGTGTCTTGACGACAAAGAGGCATTTGTTAGAATTTTGTCTTTAATCAAAAGCCACTTCCTTTTACGATTATGAAAGAAAGAAACATGTCCATGCCATGTCCTAAGATGCTGGGACAGCACTTAGTCACTGCAGTTCTTGAATTCTTGCTGTGGACAAGGAGGGAAGGAATTCAAGACACTCAGCTCTATGAGGAGTGAGAAGTCCTCTCTTGAATTAGACACTTCCTGTTGACCTTGGGAAGAGGTTTGAATTTTTTGCACATTTATGGGGGAGGGGGGATTCAAAAAACCCAGAATTTTTTTAGAAAAAAAAATGTGTATTTATGCTTATGTGTTTTAACTTCAGTCACTCAAAGTACTCTCCGTTCGATGCAATACTCATATTGAGATGTTTTTTCCACTGCTCAAAACAGTGTTTGAACTCATCAATTTTGATGCCTTTTTATGCTTCTGCAATTTTTGGTTTCTCCTCTTCCACATCAGCAAAGTGTTTCCCTTTGAGGACTTTTTCATCCTGGGAAACAAACGAACAAATAAAAAATGTCACTCAGGATGAAATTGGGAGAATAGGGAGGGTGGGCATGAGGTCATGATGTTTTTGGTCGAAAACTGCTGAACTCTCAGTGCAGTGTGGGTAGGTGCGGTGTCATGGTAGAAGAACCAGTTACCTGTTTGCCACAACTTGGGACATTTTTTCTGCAAATTGCAATACAACCTTCTCAAAACTTCCAGACAAAAACTTTGATTGACCGTTTGATCCGGAGGAACAAACTCCAAGTGTACCACAAGGGGTTTGCTTTCCAAAAGATAATTCTGGGAAAATTACAGAGAAGAAATTTTATGAAATAAGTGCACAGGGGAAATCGAAGAACATCTGAACAACTGTTTCCTTATGTACTGTATCCAGATTCAAGTTAAAAATATAGAATTGGAGAATGTCTTATAGTACTTATTTAGCACCCTTTTATTTCTCACTTTTACAAAATCAGGGCCAGTCTCAGTGGCTCACACTTATATTCCCAGTACTTTGGGGGACTGAGGCAGGAGGATTGCTTGAGACTAGAAATTCGAGACCAGGCTGGACAACATAGCAGGGCTCCAACTCTACAAAAAATAAAATAAATATAATATTAGACTTCCCCACTGCATCCTTCTGTTTTAGTGAAGCTGATCGCCCAAAGGTTCCACACTGACTTGACCTTCTCTTGGGTCACCTTGAGCTCCCCAGTCCCTACCTCTGCCTGTTCATTTCTGAAACACTTGCTTCCTTTGAGTTTCAAAGCATCAATTTCTTCTGATTCTCCTACTTCTCTGAGTGCTGTTTCTCAGTCCTTCACTGCCTTCTTGTTTTTTGATGCTGAAGGTATATTTCCTCCAAAGTTCTGAGCGTTACCTTATCTTCTTCTATACATTCATTCTGTGTAACCCCCATCTTCCCACATGGCTTTAGCTATCTCTCTGATCCTGGCACCTCTCAAATATGTCATTCTCACCTGCCTCCCAAGTTCCAAGCACATTTAAAACTGTCTTCTAGACATCTCCACAGGAGTTCTCTATAAAATACTCATGCTAATAAATCTACAACATACCTTTCTGACATCTATAGAAAATATTCTTATTCTCTGCATCTTCCTTGGGTTAAAAGTCATCCTCTATATTACCACCTTCTCCCATACCCCAAGTTTAAACATCCTGTTAGTCACACGTCAAAAATACTTCCACACATTGCCTATCTATGCCTATTGTCCTTGCTTCATTTAAGTGCACAACAATCTAATAGTCTTCTGATCCATGGCCTATGAGCTCCCTGAAGGCAGGAAATTTTGTACATTTTGTTCGTCACCGACTTCCAGCACATAGCACAGTACCTGACACACTGCAGACAACTTATAAATTAATTATTAATATTAAACAAATGAACAAATTATTTCCCTAGACTCTCTCCCCTTTAATTCATTCTACACAACTATCAGGATTAGCCAAAAATAAAAACATGAGCATATCATCATTGGTCCAGAGCCTTTAAATGATCACTTCCTACTTACTGCAGAATTAAAGCCACCATGTCTGATGGTAGCACTCAAGACATTTCATAGGCTAGTCATAAGTTAACTCTGAGGACTCGTTTCCTACCACTGTCTGCCAGCACTCTATTCATCGAGCAAGGGTTTGGAGCTTGGGTGTCAACAGAGTCTTACAGAGACTCCCCAGAGCGAGGAAAAGACCATGTGCTGATGGAAGCACCAGGGTGATGGGGACAGTGAAACCCCTGGGTTGAACATATGCAGAACTAAGTGTGCATGAGAGGCTTCCTGCCAGCTCCTGCACTTGACCTGTTCTATACAGTGGCTTTCTATCCTTGAGAACCAACGCAAAGCACTACATCTTTCCTGAAGAGTGTGTGTGCATGTGTGTGTAATATGCCCATATACTGTACAAAGGACGAAGAATAGATCACCTACTCACCCCCATAAATTACCTCTAGACCCTCAAGAGTATTTAATGTAGACAATGAAGATTAAAGAGAGCAATGCAGGGGTTCATCCAACCAGCTAACCTGAAAAACTGATTTCACTGATTACTTCTGGAAGCCCTCACCTCCAGTCCACAAGAAACAAAGCCTGGTAACCCAGCTTCATGCCTACCAATCTCCTTACACTTCATCAAACATCGCTTCTCCAGACAGAACTGATGGTTCTGTCCTCTGACTCCTGTCTTCTTCCATAGGTTTTTTTTGTTCTTCTCAGGATCCTGAGTTCATACAGAGCAAAGCTTTTGACTCTGTCTCAGTATCCTTCAGCGCTTCAGTCAGGGTCTTATGCCATGTGGCCACTCAATAAATATTATTAACTTGACTTTTACAGATGTTGTAACTGAGGCCCCAAGCAACTAAATGGCTTTTCCAGCACTCTGCAACTTGTTAGTGGCTGAACCAGGATGTGAGGGCAACTTTTTCCTTCAGAGGGAAAGCTCACTGTTTTCAGGATAAACATTTTAGTTATTTGAATATATTTACCTAGAGAATTATAGAATGTGTGCAATACTTATTTTCTTCAATCACTTACAATCTTAAAGCAGCAGTTTTCAAAGGAGTGGCGGTGTCATGCAGTGAGTACAAGCCCAGGTTTCCAAATCAGATGGACCATCTCTACCAATTACACATTCACTCTATTTTTTAACATGAAAATTTACTCAAAATGAGAAGAGAAATCACAAAAATTACAAGTTACCAAAGCTAAAAATTATCTCTAACATTAAAAATTCCAGGAAAAATATTTATATTAACATCCTGAAACACCTCTATGATACCTTTTCCTACATTATTTTGCCTATGTACTAAAAGTTTTTATTGTGGTAAAAATATATATCATCACATTTGCCACTTAAACCATCTTTAAGTGTACAATTCAGTGGCATTAAGTACATTCAATGTTGTACAACCATCACCACTAGTTTTTTTCCACAATAGAATCTGGGAGAGCTATTCACTTAAGACATAATGTGAACGGCATCCCCTTGAGTTGTGTAGCACCAAGGACCAGGGCATGCTGCCTTCTCTCTCACTTCCAAACCTTGGCACAATTTTTCCCTCTGCCAGGAGCACCTTATTTCAAAGCCTTTTGCCTCCTATTCTTCTGGTATTCCTACTCACTTCTCAGTCAGCCTAGGAGACATTTGAACCTCTTATGGGATCCCCTAAACTACGCTGGGATCCCTTTCTCTATGCTTCTAGCCCACATTTACCCAATTGTAGTGATTTTTCACACTATTTTGCTTCCATTAGCCTTTCTAACCTGTGAACTCCTCCAGGGCAAGAACTGTGTTTTATTTACCACAGAATCCCTTATGCTGGAGGGTGGCACTTAGTGGGGATTTTATAACTATCTGATGAGTGAATCAATGGAATAGCCAATCACCTACTAGTTCTTATTTAAGGGCTGCTTTGAAGTTTCTTTTACCCAGATTTTTTCTCTCAAATCCATTCATTCATCCTTTCAACAACTTTTTCTCTTTTTTTGATCCAGGCACGATTTTAGACCCAGGGACAAAGAATAATTTTTAAAAATCAACAATCTTGTGTTTACTTTGTAGTTGGGGAGTGGGAGTGAGTGGGTGGAGAAGCATAAAAAATCAACTAATAAATAAGTAAAATATATAGCATGCCTAACAGATTCACTGGTGATAACAAATATGTGTTTTAAAAATTCAAATATAACTGCAAGAAAATATTAAGGAAGGGGTGAAGGGAGAGAAAATTTTAGAGTGAGAGGTTCAATGATGGAAAGTTAGACTTACAAGGATGGTTATCAGAATGAGAGGTCTGGGGCATTGGGAGAGAACTGTGTACCTCCCTGAGGATGTGAGAGAGGAAAACTAAGAAAGGGAACAAGGTAAAGAAAGGAAGGCAAAGTTCTAAAGGCAATCTGTATTATCACAGCCTGGCCTTCGTTCTAGAATTGGGTGCGGGGAAGAAAGAGGAGTGGGAAACCTGTGGGTGAGGCCTGCAATGGTTAACAAGGGGACTCAAGAAATGAGTCAGAAGAAGCTTTTCTGGAAGATGTTTCCCCATGATACTTCTAACCTCTTCCTTTCCAGCTGCCAAAGAAAAGAGAACAATGTGGTACTATTTTTTAATTGTTAAGAGTCATTGTGTGGGAGTACAGCCTTCCATGATATATGACATCTATAACCCTAGAAATAATTATTTAATTTGAACTATGGAATTAAAGCATCTTATGTCAAAATAGTCACTTTTAGCCACCCTTCTAGAACAGTCTGAGAGTAGTTTGGAAACAGAGTAGTGTTTTCCTTTTCTCCCTTCCCAGGCTCCAGCAAAATGCCTGGGATGAAACAAGCCATCATGGGCAATATAAGTCTAGAAAGAGTGGAAACTTTGTTAGCAGGACTTCCCATGGAAAGATCTTGCTGCTGCATTTTTTTTTTCACACTTGAGACTTTTATTTTTAAATTTGTTATAAGATTGTTCTTATTGTAAAGTAATACATTTTCTTTACATATAGAAGTCTTGAAAAATTGGAGAAATGTGTAACATATTTCTTCTGGTCATGCAACCTGAAAACCTAGTATTACTAATAACTCATATTTCATTCGTTCTTTCTCCTTCTCCCCAATGCAAGTTCTTAAATTCCTGAACAGTTATTGTCCTCTCTTATTTCTAGACTGTGTTAAAAATCTATATTAGGTAAGATTCTCTAGAAAATAGAACCAGTGAGGTAGATAGATGACAGATAGATTGATTGATAAATAGACAGATAAGAAGATATATACATATATAAAGAAGAGATTGGGAGGTACACATATTGATTTTATATACAAAATATATACATACCACCCAATCTCTTTCTTTCTTTATATATATATATATATATATATATATATATATATATATATGATGAATTGATTCACATGATTATGAAGACTGAAAGGTTTCATGATCTGCTATCACAATATGTTGACCCAGGAAAGTTGGTAGTATAATTCTGATCCAAGATAGAAGGCTTGAGAACCAGGAAAACCACTATTCCAGCTCAAGTAGGCAAGCAGGGTAAAAAAGGGGTGAATTCCTTCTTCCTGTGCCTTTTTGCTCTATTTAGGCTCTCAGTGAGTTGAATGATGTCCACTCATATTGGGAGGGCAATCTACTTTACTGTGCCCACTTATTCAAATGCTAATCTCATCCAGAAACACCCTCATAGACATATTCAGAAATAAAGTTTCATCTGACCCCATGGCTCAGTCAAGTTGACACATAAGACTATCACAAAATCCAAGGGGCCGGGATCATGGACTCATGCTCACAACTTAGCTTGATCCATTGTTTGTGGCAATCGGGTCATTCTCTTTCTACAGTTATAGTCACTCTCTATTATGTCAGCTGCCCACAAAACTGAGTCATGGAATGGGGCTCTTCTTTAAATGACCACTCAGAGCCCCCTCCCTAAGAAATTGGAGCTCTGGGACACTCTAGTAGTCAAAGTGCTCTTCAACATATGGACTTTGCAGTAACTTGGATGAATTTAGAGTCGATCATACTCAGTGATCTATCACAGAAACAAAGAACAGAGTACCATACATTCTCACTCATAAGTGGACCTTGAAAAATTCTCATAATACTATCAGAAAGGGATTGGCAGTAGTGGGAAGCTGCTGGGGGTGGGGGGCAGAATTGGTAGTAGTGGGAAACTGCTAGGGTGGAGGGGGCACGCCTCATCAACAAGGGTACCTGCCTAATGAACATTTAACACTGAATTGTACCCACATCTTTAAAATTAAAAATTAAAAAAAAATAGCAGTATACCATTAAAAAAAGTACTCTTGACGCAGCTAAAGAGCTGACAAGTTTTAGGCAGAAATGTAGGGTAGCAACAACCCCACCACTACCACGCACCCCTCCTTCTGCTCCGCCTTCGACTATATTTTCTTAGTGAGGCAACAGGGCCCTAGAAAAGGACTTAACTTCTGACTGTGGCTCTTATCTCCCTTGGCCTAAGCTTCATGCCAAAGGATGGCTCTTCAGAGCATATTTGCTGCCCCTTCGGTGCCTGAGCCCTAGGTTTCTCCCATAAGTGCATTTATCTGACTTTTAACTTGACTGTCTGCCATGATCTAAATGCTTCTCTCTCCCCCAAATTGATATGTTAAAACCCAATGTGATGGAATGAGGAGATGAGGAGTGATTAAGTCATGGGTCAGAACCCTGATGAATGGGTTCTCTTAGAAAAGAGGCCTCAGAGAGCTGCCTTATCCTTTCTACCATGTACAGATACAGCAAGAAGGTGCCACCCGTGAACCAGAAAGCAGACTCTCACCGGACATTGACTCGGCCAGCACCTTAATTTTGAACTTCCTAAACTACAGGACTGTGAGAGCTAAATTTCTGTTATTTAAAAGCAACCCAGTTTAGGGCTGGGCGCGGTGGCTCAAGCCTAATCCCAGCACTTTGGGAGACTGAGGTGAGGGGATTGTCTGAGCCCATGGGTTTAAGAACAGCTTGGGCAATGTGGTGAGATCTCATCTCTACAATAAATCAAAAAATTAGCCAGGCATGGTAGCACACACCTATAGTTCCAGCTACTTGGAAGGCTGAGGCAGAAGGATTGCCTGAGCCCAACAGGCTGATGCTGGGCTGGCGGTGAGCATGCCACTGCACTCCAGCCTGGGAGATGGCGTGAGACTTCAACTCAAGAAAAAAAAAGCCACCCTTTTCTAGTATTTTGTTAGAACTGTCTTAATGGACCAAAACACCAACCCATGTCACCCTACCCTACTATGTACAAATATTTTCAAAATCCAACAGTGGATACACTGCAGGCTTGAGCTTGGTCCCTTGCTACAAATACAAAGAAGATAGAAGACAATTGCCAGACCATCAAATTAAAGTTAGAGCTTTCCATCCTTAACATTTTAATGTTTTTTTCCTTCTAGTGTCTCGTTGCACATGTATTATGAAGTGAGAATTTGTAGTACTTGAACTGAATATACAGGTCTCTTTAAAAAACCTTACCTACAGCATTGACTGTGTCTTGCCTTTAATTTGCAGAATCGTTCATCATTGATCATCAATCCGAGCAAGGCCCTTTTCTATTTTAATTATAATTCTAATTATTGCTATTCATATAATAATAGCAACTATCATTATTCACTTCTGATGAAGATACTTCCTTAGCAATTTTGATATAAGAAATTGCTTCAAATGTATGTTCTCTAATATGCATTTTTCCTAAAATCTCACTTTGTGCTTACCTTTTTCACTCAACGCTATGTTTTTCAGATTTATCAATATGCACACCATTGTTTTTGTCATTACTTAGTATGCATTTGCTATGTTTTACTTTTTTTTTTTTTTTTTTTTTGAGTTGGAGTCTCACTCAGTCACCCAGACTGGAGTGCAGTGGCCACTCCCGGCCACCGCAGCCTCGACCTGCTGGGGTCCGGCGATCCTTCTGCCTCAGCCTTCCAAGTAGCTGGAACTACAGGCGTGCGCTACCACGCCTGGCTAATTTTTTTGATTTATTGTAGAGATTAGGTCTCACCAAGTTGCCCAGGCGGGTCTCGAATTCCTGGACTCGGGCAATTCACTCACCTCGGCCTCCCAAAGCGCGGGATTACAGGCTGAGCCACGGAGCCCGGCCACATTTTACTTATTCTATTCTCTACTGTTGAGCATATGGGCTACTCTTACAATCGATATCATGACAAATGTCTCTTACATATTTCCATAAATACCTTTGTTAAATTATCTCTATGATACATATCCAAGAGTGGAATTACTGAGTCAAGAAACCTAAACTTCTCTAAATACCACAATATCACCTTCCAGTATTATTCAAATCTCCATCATCCCACATTTTTACAGACACTTTATATCATATGCTTTTTAAATTTTTGCTTATGATGCCTGTAAATAGGTATCTTATTTTTATTTTTTTATTCATATTCTTCTTATTGCTCAAGAGTTTTGACATCTTTTCATTGACTTCCTCACCTCTGAGGTTTCTTCTGTGGAATGTATATTTATAGATTTACCTACTTATCCTACTTTTGCAATTAATATTACATCTTGAATATGTCATTATACTATTCATGAGTATTATTTATAATGGGTTTATAATATTCCATATTATACCATATGTTTTTTAACCATTGCTCTTGTATTGAACCATTAAGTGGCTTCCAATTTTTGCTACGTCTGATGAACACCCCTGTACATAAATTCTTGTCTACGTGTGTGATGATTTCTTGTAGACCAGGTTTTGGGAGAATGATTGACTCAAAGAATATGAAACAGTTTAAGTTACTTAGTACAGACTGCCATGTTGTTTCCCTAAAAGATTATGACATTTACAGTTTCATTTACAGTACACACACTTATATTTTCCAAACCAAAGATATGAAAAGCTCTAGTACATTTTCACTTTAATTTTCTCACTAGAGACACCTGGACCTATTTAATGTAGAGTAAAGGTTATATTTCCTCTTTTATAAATTATTTCTTTGTGCTCTTTGCCCAGTACCTCTGGGCTGTTTCTTGTTATATCATTGATTTGCAAGAGCTCTTTATATAAGTAGTATTTATTCACATTGCTTTCCACATCTGTAGCATATGTTGACAGTTCTAATACTTTACAAGATGGCAATTGTTTGGGGCTTGTTTTTTTGTAAATGCCTAAGAATAGAAGATTGCAAGAATGCTAACAGACATCTGAAAAAGTAAGAAAAATAGCATAAGCAGGGGGAGAGTTTCCAGCAGCAAAACAATTTCAGGTGAGCTACAAAGTCTCAACCAGAAGGACTGACTATTTCCTCTCAGCAGGGAGGTGCCAAGAATTCCCTCTGTTCTGCATCTCAGCTCATTGCTTTGTCTTACCCTTGCTCATGCCTGACTGCTTTAGAAGACTCATTGACTACAAAAGGCCCAGGGCCTTGAAAGTAGCCCTGAAATAATGATGAAGATTTGACAAATCTGAACTTTGAGACAAAGGCTCTAGGCAAATGCAATATTGTCTGAATCCTGTTTTTAATGCAAGTTACAGATCATTCCATTCTATGCAGTTTCCAAATCATATAAACCTATTTGTAGTTCTCGAGTAGGTAATAATACAGTACCTTATTCTATGCTGTGTTAAATTTTGCTGAAAACCAGTACATTATCCTCCAGGGAAGTCTTGAAAATGTGTAACTAGCGCTCCTGTTCGCACTTAAGGCTGGACATGTGTAAGGCTAATCGTAGAACCATGTAACTGTCATGCTACAAGGGGCACTGAAATCCCATCTGTCTCTATTTTACTTTAGGGACCTCTTCCACTTTCTCCTGAGAGAGGAGAGTAGTCATTTAGCCTATAGCTGTTTGCCAAATGGCTACAGAATATATAGCTTGCACTAAATAATGTTGACACTTGATTTCTTATAAAAATCCTCAGTTGGGCAAATGTCTGCCCAGTCCCAAGGCCTTCTTTTTTGGATACCAGGTACAGAACTTATACACAAAACTCTGGAAACTGTAAAAGGGAAATCAAAAGTGATCTTCACTGCTTCTGTCCATGTCCTTATATGTACTAGAAGGAAGATGTCTGACCTAAAGATCTAGATAAGATACGATCTCTTATGGGGTAGAGACACATCAATAAGGGTACCTGATCACAAAAAAGACAAAGTGGGGTCCAGAGGGAGGCCCAAACTTTACCTATACAATGTCCACTTGCATACCTAATCCTGAATTGTACCCACATCTTTCAAATAAAATAGAATAAAATAAGAAATGGGCAAACAAACAAACAAAAAAGATATGATCTCATTTCTGTGGGCCTGATTCACCCTCATCATGATACTTTTACACCATGGCTTCCAGTTCTTTATCCTACTACTACAAGTCCTTATAGGTGTGCTTGTGAGAGGAGTGAGGGGCGGTTCTTCAACATATTTTTAAATTGCAAATATACAGTCTAGTGTGCCACAAATACACAGACTCTAAATGTAGTCTGAAGAGTTATGCCGAATGCGGACGTCTGTGTAACCGCCACTCCAACCAGGATATAGGATATTTCCATCACCCTAGAAAGTTTCCTCATGCCCTTTCTAGTCAATCCATCTCCGTTCCTGCCACTGTGTTTTCTGTATGTTAGTTTTGATTATTTTAGAACACCATATAAGTTAGACTCATCCAGTATGACTTCATTTGTATCTTGTTTCTTTTGCTCAATACAATGCTTTGACAATTAATCTATGTTACTGTGCATATCAGTATTTCATCATTATCATTTAGTGCTATTTGTGTAAAAATACCACAATTTATTTATCCAGTAAATTGTTGATAAACATTTGGGTTGTCTCCAGTTTTTGCTTTTTATGACATTTTATGGACGTTTGTTTTCACCAGTACACAAAATGCATTAAGTATAAAAGGAAAGACTGATTGATAGGACTACTTTAAAATAAGAATTCCTCTTGATCAAAAGGCATATTAAGAGAGGGAAATGCAAGCTGCAGAGTGAGAGAAGATAGTTGCAAGACTACAAAGGATGCATTTTCAGAATACATAAATAATTTCTACAACTCATTTCTTTTAAGTAAATATCTAGTAGTGCAGTTCCTATGCCTAAAGTCAAGATATATTTGTCTTTACTAAAAAAATAAATGAATAAAACTGAACTGTTTTCCCAAGGGGTGGTACTGCTTTGCAGTCAGCAACATACAAAAGTCCAAGGTGCAACACGTGTTGGCCAATATTTGATATTTTCTGTTTTAATTTTAACCATTCTATGAATATGAAATAATATCCTATCCTGGTCTTAATTTGCATTTTCCTGATGACTAAAGTATTGAACATCTTTTCATTTGCTTATTGGCTATTCACATATCTTCTTTGGAATCGTCTGTTCAAGTCTTTTGCACATTTTTCAAAATTGTGTTATTGTCTTTTTTATTATTGAGTTGTAAGAGTTCTCCAATATATTCTGGATAAAAATCTTTTATCAGGTATTTGTATTGCAGATATTTTCTTTCACTATATGTTGCACTTTTCTATTTTCTTGTGTCTTTTGGTGTACTTATTTTTTTATTAGCATAATTTCACTTTACTTTTTTATAGTGAAATATTTTATTTGTTCTGCTCAAAAAATCTTTACCTAATTGTAGGTTGTAAAGACAGTCTTTTTTATTTTCTTTCGTCTTACTTATTTTCTTCTAGAAAATTCATACTTTTAGGTCTATTGTAGTTCTTAAATTCATTCTTGTAAATGCTGTGAAACTGTGACTGAGTTTCTTTTATTCTTTTCATGAATAATGTAGCTATTCCAAGTAAACCTGTTGAAAAGATTTTTCTTTTCCTACTGAATTATTCTGATGACTTTGTTGGAAACCAGTTGACTATATATATGTAGACCTATTTCTATATTCTCCATTCTATTCCACTGAATTTATTTCTATTCCTGGTTCCAATACCATGCTGTTTTGATTAATGCAGATTTATAGTAAGTCTTCAAATGGGGCAGTGTGCACCTCTTTGTTCTTCATTCTCAAAATTGTTTTGGCTATTTTAGAACCTGGTTAGTTTCCACAAAAACACTTGTGGGGATGTTGTGATTGTATTGAATCAAGCTGGAAAGACTTGGCATCTTGATTATATTGATTTTGACACATGTATACGAATGGTTTTCCTCTCTATATCTTTAGCTACTTTTTAATTTACACCCCTTCTACTAGATACTGGGGTGGAAGGTTAAGTCATTAACGTGAGACCTTTCTTCTTTCCTGAAAGTGTTTAGTGCTATCAATTTCTCTCTATGTATGGATTAGCTTTGTCACACATATCTTGATATGTCATATTTTTATTTCATTTAGATCAAAATACTTTCTAACATTCTATGTGATTTTTTTCTTTGATTTTTTTTCATGGGTTATTTAGAAGTATTTTATAACAAATGTTAGCAAGAATGTAGAGAAAAGGGAACACTTGTATACTGTTGGTAGGAATGTAGATTAGTACAATCATCTTGGAAAGTAGTATAAAGGTTCCCCCAGACTGAAAATAATATTACCATGTGATTCAGCAATCCCAACTCTGAGTATATATTGAAATTTAAAGTAATTGAAATTTGAATGGCTGTACTCCCATGTTCATTTTAGCACTCTTCACAATAGTTAAGATATAGAAACAACTTAGTTTCTAGCAATGTATAAATGAATAAAGAAAATTATATACATATAAGCTATATGTATATAAAATTATATATTTACATATATATAATAAAATATTATACAGCCTTAAAATAAAAAAGATTCTGTCATTTGTACCCACATAGATGGAACTGGAAGACATTGTGCTAAGTAAAATAATCCAGGCACAGAAAGACAAATACTGTACGATCTCACTTCCATGTGAAGTTTTAAAAAGTCAGTCTCAAAGGCGATTACTGGAGATTAGGGAAAAGAGGAAGGATGGGAAAAAGGAGGATGTTGATCAGAGGATGCAAATTTCCAGACATATCGGAGAAACAAGCTTAGTGATCTATTGTACTGCCTAGTGGCCACAGTTAATAATAATATATTGTAAATTCCAAAAATACTAAAAGAATACATTTTAATACGCTCACTACAAAAAAGGATGAGTTGGTACAATGGTTTGAGTGTGTCCCCCAAAAGGCATATGCTGGAAACTGAATCCCAATGCAGCAATGTTAAGAGTTGAGATGCTATGAAAGGTATTTAGGTAATGAGAGCTTCTACCTCCTGAATGAATTAATGCTAATTATAAAAGGACTTGAGGCTGTAAGTTTGATCTCTTGCTCTCTCTCTCACCCTCTTTGTCCTTCCACCATGCATGATACCTCAAGAAGGCCTTCACCCCATGCTGGTCCTTTACCTCAGACTTCTAATCATCTAGAACTATGAGACAGTAAATTGCTATTTATTGTAAATTAATCCACCTCAGATATTCTGGGGTTTTTTGTTGTTGTTGTTGTTTTGTTTTGTTTTGAGTTGGAGTCTCACTCTTGTCGCCCAGGCTGGAGTGCAGTGGCACGCACACGCCCACCACAGCCTCGACTTGCTGGGTTTAGGTGATCCTTCCACCTCAGTCCTCCAAGTAGCTCTCCACCACGCCCAGCTACTTTTTGTGATTTATTGTACAGACGAGGTCTCACCAAGTTGCCCAGGCTGGTCTCAAACCCCTGGGCTCAGGCAATCCTCTTGCCTCGGCCTCACAAAGTGCTGGGATTGCAGGCTAAGCCACCGCGCCCAACCAGGTATTCTGTCATAGCACACAAAAAGGACTAAGACAGTTGGTGAGGTGATAGGTATATTAACTAACTTGATTGATTCTTTCTGCAATGTACATAGGTCAAAACATCACATTATACCCCATAAATATGCACAATAATTATTTGCCAATTAAATTTTTTAAAAAATATGTTGTTTAGTGTCCTTTTTTTTTTTTTTTTTGACTAGGGGTCTCACTCTGTCACCCTGACTGGAGTGCAGTGTGCTATCATGGTTCACTTCAGCCTCGACCTCCTGGGTTCAGATGATCCTTCTACCTCAGCCTCCTGAATAGTTGGGACTACAGGCACACACCACCATGCCTGGCCAATTTTTGTAATTTTTTTTTTTGTAGAGATAAAGTCTCACTATGTTGCTCAAGCTGGTCTTGAACTCCTGGGCTCAAGCAATCCTCTTGTCTCAGTCTCCAAAAGTGCTGGGATTAGATGCATGAGCCACTCACCTGGCAGTGTCTAAATATTTGGTGAATTTCCATATATCTTTCTGGTTTTGTATTATAATTTAATTATATTATAATCAGATAATGTATTTTCTATTATTCAGAGCTTATAGATCTTACTAAATTTACTTCAACTTCATTTAAGCAAGATAGGCAATGGCCTATCTTGGTAAATGTTCCATGTGTACTTGCAAAAAGTGTTTATTCTGCTGTTGTTAGGTAGATTGTTTATAAATATCAATTAGATCAGGTTGGTTGATTGTGTTCTTCAGGTCTTACATCTTTACTGATATTCTGTGTGCATTTTCTTATCAATTATTGAAAGAAGAGTCCTGGACAATATAATTTCAGATGTGTCTGTGTCTCCCTTCAGTTCTAACAGTTCTGCTTCACATATTTTGAAGTTGTGTTATTAATTGCATAAAGATTTTATATTATTGTTGGGAGGCAATTGTCCATGGGTTACTTGCATTTCTGCACATTTTCTAATTGTCTTGTTAAGTTTTCCAGGAAAACATTCTTGGGAGATAGAAATATTGTTCTCCTCCAGAGGAGAAAGCAAATTTGTTTTCTGACCGAGATAATGTCTCTCTCCAAGGCAGAGCTGTTTATATTGCATGCGGAACCTATAAAAGGTCAGAATTTCCTACACTTGGGGTTATTCAGCTGTGACACAAACTCACTGCGTGCACAGCTTCCAATGGAGCCATTCTACATTATTATTAATTTGTCTGTTTTTAGTGAAATATTTTTGCTGGGTATAAAATTTTACATTAATTTTCCTCTTTAGTACTTTAAATACAAATGTTACTTTAGTACTTTTTGCTTGCATTACTTCTGCCACTGTTACCACTCTTTCCTTTGTTCCTGTGTACATATGTTTCTTCTCCCTGACCCCCACTGGCTACTTAATTATTTTTTCTCATTAGCACTGCTTTAAAACATTTTTTAAAATTATGATGTGCTCTGATGTTATTTTGTCATGTTTGTTTTGCTTGAGAATCATGGAGCTGCTTGGAAAATTTTGAGCTATTGTTTCTTCAAATATATATTCTTCTACCAATTCCTTCTCTTTCTAGGACTATTATTTCCTGTGTGAAGCAATTTAAAATGGTTTCAAACCTCATAAATATAACTCATTTTTGGTTTGAGGGGTGTTTTTGTCTTTTATTCTCTGTGTGTTTGATTTCAGATTGTCCATATTGTTGTGTTTTCCAGTTAACTAATCTTTTCTTCTATTATTAATTCCCTCCATTATTTTTTAATCTCAGATATTGTTGTTTTCAATAAAACCTCAAGTTGGATCTTTTAATAAAAATATCCAAGAGCCTAGTTATCATGTGCATGCTTTCCTCTATCTACTTGAACATAGTCTTTATAATGACAAGGTTTACTAATTTTATTATTGATGCCTGTGTTAGTTTTCTAAGGTTGCCATAACAAAGTACCACAAAATGAGTGGCTTACACAAAATCAAATGTATTATCTTATAGGTTGGGAGGCCAGAAGTCTGAAATCAAGGTGTTGACCGAATGAGCTCATTTCTGATTATGAGGGAATGCTCTGCTCCAAACCTCTCTCCTTGGCTAGTAGATGGCTCTGTTCTCCCTATGTCTCTTCATGTCATCTTTCTTTACGAATAGCTTTTTTTTCTGTGTCCAAATGTATCCCCTTTTAAAGGACACCAGTAATATTAATTTAGGAATTACTCTAATAGCCTCATCTTAACTAAGTCTGCAATTATCCTATTCCTGGATAAGATCTCATTCTGAGTACTAGGAGTTAGAACATCAACATTTATATTTTGAGAGGTGACAATTCAATTCATACAATATCATTTCTGGGTCTTTTTATACTGACTTTTTTCCTGCTCATTTTGGGTTGAATGTCCTGCTTCTCTGATGCCTATTAATTTTTTTATTGAATGTCATATGCTGTAAAATTTAAATTGTGCTTTGCTGGAGAATATTCTTGGTCTTTGTTTAGAAACATATGCTAATTACTTGAAAATAATTTTATCTTTTTCAGGTTTGTTTTAGAGCTTTGTCAAGTGAGTCCTGAACATTTTTTGATCTGGTTCTTATTATCCCCACTACTGTCATAATATCCTTCTGAGGCCCGTAGTTGATGCTCCATGTGTTAGGAGGCATTACCACTCTGGCTGGTTTAATCATTGAAGACTGTCTATCAGAGCCTTCCTGCTGTCTGTTTCTGGGTTTCCTCACATGCATAAACTGATCAGTACTCAGTCAAAGATTCACAGGGATTCCTCTATAGCTGTCCAGAGCCTCTCTCTACACAGATCTTCCCTTTCCATTACTCTTCCATATGAGTTCTAGCCACCTTGGACTCCCCAGTCTGTCTCCTCAACTTGGTGTTGACCCTCTTCCTGCACTGCGCCTCAACACATTCATGTGCAGGCAAATAGGGGGCTCGCCTTGTTTCTTGCCCTTTTCTCTAGGATACACTGTCCTGTGCTGTCCACTGCCCGATGTCTGAAAAACACTCAATCAAGAAACAAGTAAATAAATGGAGTATCAGATGGAATTGTGTTCTAATAAGCAAATTAAGGCAGGAAAGGTAACAAGGAGTGTTCATGGTGACACGGGATTGTCATTTAAAGTGGACAGGAAAGATGCCACAGAAAAGAAATCATAGCAACAGAGACCCCAAGGAGGCAAATGAGCAAGGCGCGGCCAATTTGGGGAAAAATGTTTCCTTTTGAGGAAACAGACAGTGCATAAACCCCAAGGGAGGAGCATGTCTGACATGTCTAAAGACTGATGAAGAGGCTATTGTGGCTAGAGTAGAGAGAATGAAGGAGTAATGGGAGTGAGGTCAGAGTGGTGTAGCTGGAGGTAGGGGAGCATGATCTTGTAAGATCTTAAAGTCCATTTTAAGTATTTTGGGTTTATTCTGAATTATACAAAGGAATGGAATGTTCCCACTTTTGTTTTAGCAGGATTCCCTGAGCTGTTTTGAGAACAGAAAGTGAAAGTATAAGGGCAGATGTTAAGAGGCCTTTTAAATAATCCAGGCAAAAACTGATGATGATTAGACTCAAAAGAGGTAACAGAACATGTAGAGGAAAGGAGCTGAGTTTTGGATATATTCTGATGGCTGATGAAATCTGCTATTAGTAGGTTTTTTTACTTAAGCACGCCCCCCTCCTCCTCTCAATTAGGGCTCGATATTACCTTGTAATACAACAAATAGAAGAATTAAAAGTTCATACTCTTTATGCTATTTTATTATGCTAGGCTGAACCCTGTGGGAGAGGCTGGAGGCTTCCTTCAGAGACACTGACAGAAGAAGCCTTTAATGTGCTTTTCCTAGGAGTATAAATCTGCCATTGGCTTCATTTTTATTACACACAGATCCCAATAAGTCTGTTTTGTAGTGCTTTTGACTACCTGAAACAGTGGGAAGACTATTTTTTTAAATCAATGTGCAAATGAAGAGGAGTTTATATTTTCTTCCAAATCTGACCTTGAGTTTTCATTACAAACACCTAGATTGTATTTTAAAACTGTCAACAAAATGAGTTCTTAAAAGTTATCCATGTACGTAAGCATTTGGGAGCCTTTCTGATTTTTTTTCTTTTTCTTTTCCCTTTTCCTTTTTTTTTTTTAGCTTACCTGTGTTTGAGAATATCTGGCTGGAGTTTTAAAGTGTACTGCCTTGAGCCAGGCTTGGTAGCTCAGCCTGTAATCCCAGCACTTTGGGAGGCTGAGGCAAGAGGATAGCCTGAGCCCACAGGTTTGAGACCAGCCTGGGCAACTTGGTGAGATTTTATCTCTACAATAAGTCAAAAATTAGCCAGGTGTGATAGCGTGTGCCTGTAGTTCCAGTTACTTGGAAGGCTGAGGCAGGAGGCTTGCCAGAGCCCAGTAGGTCGATGCTGGGGTGGCCATGATCATGCCACTGCACTCCAGCTTAGGCAACAGAGTGAGACTCCAACTCAAAAAAAAAAAAAAAAAGTTGAGTAATGACACCAAGTCAAGCACAGGGCTAACTAAGAGACTCCATGTTAAGGAGTTTGCATTTTAATTGTAGAGCAATGGGAACCACTGAAAATCTCTTCTAGCAGTTGCTCTGGCTGCAGTGTGGAGAATGGCTCTGGGTATAACAAGATCAGAAGACAGGAGACCTATTGATAGACTGCTGTAAGTACCTGGAAGAATGGTGCTAATGACCTGAAATAATGGCCTGAAATAAGCCACTGCCAGGAGTAGGACTGGAGAATTTCAAAAGCAAGAGAGGATCCAAAGAATAGATATGAGTGGATGTGATTTGCAGGGAAAAAAAAGTGTAAAGAAAAATCCTTGATTTTTTGTTTGAGAGATAGGGAAACATAACAGTACTATTGATCGAGATAATGGGCATAGATAGAAAAATAGATTTAGTTGAACCGTGATTATTCAGTTTGGAACAAATCAACTTTAAGCTGTCTGTGGATATCTGTCTGATGATGTCCACTGGTATTGTAGTTCTGGAACTTAGGAGAACCCTTGTGGCTTGAAATAGATTTGATAGAGCAGACATGTTGTTGGATCTCTGAAGGTAGAGAAGATCACAGAAGGAGAGAGTCTGGAGGACTGAGGATGGGCTTCTGAGAAATGCTGACATTTTAAGGGATTGACAAAGAAAGAAGAGCCAGCAAATGAGACCGTGGGACAGCAGGCAGAGAAGCAGGAAGAAAACCAAGACAGTATGGTGTGAGGGCACGTGGAGCTGTGGAATCTGAAACAGGTAAGGACTTCCAGAAGTCAGGGGAGGTCAACAGTGTTAAACCATGATGAAGATTCAGGCAAGATGAAGCCTGTAGAGCCATTGCATCTTGCAAAAAGAAAGTCACCCTTGTTCATAACAAGAGTAAAAACAAGAAAAGAGGGAGGAGACCAGATTGTAGTGAATTGAACAAATAGGAGAGCACAGGGCCAAAGCTAATGTGGGACGTGAGGTCCCAGAAAAGCTTCTGTTTGGGCAGTTGTTTCTTGAGGTGAGAGAGAGATGAACTTGTTTTAATGCTGATTTGAAAGAGTTGTGTAGAAAGAGAAATTGTAGTTACTGGAAAAAGAGGTAGTGTCTGATCAAACAGTATTTCTGAAGCCCCAGGAATGGTGGGACTCCAAAATATCTGTGGAGAGAGGAGTGGCACCTAAGAGGAAAAGTATTTCTGAAATGATCAGCCATCAGTGAGTCATGAATACTTGTTATGGATTGACTTGTGTTTCCTCAATAGTCATATTGAAATTTTAATCCCTGGTACTTCAGAATGTGACCTTATTTAGAAATAAGGTCATCGCAAGTGTAATGATTAAGATGAGGTTATCCTGGAGTAGGGTGGGACCCAAATCCAATATGGGATTGAGAGGGAGAGAGAGAAAGAGAGAGATTGGTGTGTTTGGGTTTTTTGTTTTTAAAGAGTTTTTCCAGTGGCACCCTATAACCCAATGTGATTATTTTGGAAATATATTTTCCACCACTGAAATCAGAGCCAACTATCTTTTTCTGCACTGCTACCTTTTCCTAGACCCTCGTCCTTAGCAAAGGTACAAAGTCATAAAACTATTTTATTCATAGGAAAGGCCATTAAAATTATTCAGCAGACTGTTTGCCAATGTGCCTCTCGCATTTTTCCACCACCAAGAACTAATCCCTGGGGTTTAGCTTATAAAATCCATGACTAAAAAATGTTTTTGTCTTTCATCATCAGCTTTCTCACAGATTTGGTGACTCTGAGCTGTACTCTGGAGCTGAAATGTCTCCTCAAGGCATTTTTCCTCATTCTTGAGTTCAAGGATGTCTTAAGAGACTTGTTTTCTCTTACCATGAATATGAATCAGGCCTCAGCAGGGTCTGTAACCAGTCCTAAGGAAATACAGTAACATGGCTAATGTAGGAAAACTTTCCATCGAAAACCTTGCAAGGGTACTTTTTTTTTCACACAAAGAATCCATTTCTTAAGGTAAAATATGGCAATTGATGTGAATCACATGAAACTTATGTGAAATACAACAGAGAGAGTGTGACAGTCATGTTTATGAAATTTGTATTATTCCCACAGCTAAGTAAGTCAATTTTATTTTTAGATCCCATCCTCTGAGTAAGCAGCAAAGTTCAAAGCCCACCAAAAAAGTGATGAATTTTTCAGAAATAGTACAGGAGAATTGCAACTGCTAGGCAATGTTCATTAGGGAAATAGAGGAAGAGATTGAGCCTTTTTAGGAAGAAAACAACCAGGAGTAATGGCCAGAACAGGACAAAGGCAGCGTTGGTTTCTGGTTTGTGCTGGCCTCAGAGGGTTATATAGGATGACTGTGACAACATCCCCATGAGTATCCTTCTCCCACTGAAGAAGTCAACAACTCTGGCCCTGACAGCCTTGGTCTGGTTGCCTAAGGCTCCGACAGCTCATTAGGGAGGAAGTCATCCAATTAGAAAATGCTTTGTGATAGATTTGGAGTCTCACTCACTTCAACCCCAGTGGAAATGGCCCAAGCCTGCAGCAGGATTTACTTGCAACTGCCATATGTAAAATGCTTTCTTTTGGAGGGAGAAGGGAGATGTTATTCCAGAATCTCATTCTTTGTCCATGATCCTGTGTGCTTTTACAAACACCTCAAACTCTGAGCCTCTATCTTATTCACACCACTCTCCCCAAACTCTAGTTCCATCCTAATGATGCAACTTCAAACATATACAGGGCATCATAGAATTATAAAGGTGCAATGTTATTTAGAGATAATCTGGTCCATCCCTCCCTTCATGTACCTCATTACCATCATGATTTTATGAAAAATAAAATTAAAAACTGAAACCCAAGGATTCAAGCCATGTGTCTTATTGCTGACAAAGCTCATATCAAACTTAAATATTTTGATTCTGTGTTTAAAGATCTTTCTACTGCACCATGCAAAATAGTCCAGAGCCTCAGTCAACTCTGACATTATAAAAACAGTCCTGGTCTCGATGTTGCTTGTATAATGGTCTCTCCTAATCTAGTCCGTTTCCATGAACAAGTATTTGAGAAGATGGATTTCATTTTATCTATACTGCATAATTTATTTCAAGCCCCTTTCCTGTACTGAATTTGACTGAATCCTTACAACAAATCCGTAAGAAAGAGAAAGAGAGGTTTGGCATTATATGGTGTTATGATCTCCATTTTAGAGATGAAAAAAAATGAAGATCAGAGAAAAGAAGGAGGCCCCAGTTCACAAGGCTTACAATGATTAGGACTGGGACTGGATCCCAGCATTTACTGACTTCTAGCCCAATATTCACTGTATGACGATCATTACATTCTTACTATATATGAGGGCCTCCACAAGAGACTGAGGCATTGGAGATTTAACTATATGTCCGGTTTTAAGGATTTGGGGACCTGGCAGGGAATCACATAAGTAAACAAGTGAAGTATGTTTAGTGAAAAGAGCATTATTAACTTGTGTTTACCAAAAAAAGCCATTTAGCTACTCTGAACCTTCATTTCCTCATCTGCAATGATAACTTCTTTCTAGAGTTCTTTAGAATATGTGCAATAGAGAATAGATGCAAATAACAAAATTATAGTCAAATTTTGAATACGTAAAAGTTTCATTTTTGTATATACAATATTATAAAAGCTCAGTGCTCAGAAGCAAGATGCTAACATTTGGGGGTGGTTAGTGAGAGTTCCAGGCAAAATTGTTCTGACGAAACAGAAAATTTGTTTCACTGAACTTAGGAGAACCAACTTCCCACTGACTCACACAATACCTTTTAAGCCCCTGTAATCTTTAGGTGTAGGGACCAAAGCCTGTTGGGTGCCCTCATGCAGTATAATAGATTTTGGAGAGATCCATTCTGACTTGAAATTTGCTCACATGCTGAATGAATAAGAATATGTTGCTTACTTTCTCTGATGCTGAACCCCTGAGGGGTAGAAAAGCATAATTATCCCAATAAATAACATGACATTATAAGCCAATAATGGGATGGCACCTTACTGGCAGTTAGACTGTAATCGTGTGAATTCAGACCTCGAATATGCCAAGGTGCTTGTTACTGCAGAGTTACCACGGGCTTATTATATTCTTTTGGTCTTGAGCATGACTGTCTCTGCAGCTGAGTTCATTAGGTAAACAGCTGGCGTAATTGATAGTGTGAATACCACTTCATTTCCTGCTGCTCAAAGAGAATTTGGTTTGAGGTAGAAGAAAATGACCCCTTGTGTTACTGTGAATTCTGACCAGTTTTCTTTAAGGAGGGAATTTAGGCTGAGTGCCTGCAAATTGTCTTCTTTCCTTTAAAAGGAGCAACCATAGGAGGGAGGACTGCCTGTCACTATCTTTCATGGTAGAGCAGGAGTTCCAAGGTCAGATCTCACTTGACTGGAAAGACTTTTACAGAGAGCTACCCAGACCTCACTAGGAAGCTGTGGCAGTGCTAGAAGAGATCAGTGGATCTACAAGAAAGAAGAAAGTGGAGCCTTTTTACTGCTGTCAGCCCCAAGCCTGAGATTTCTAAATATGAACTAAGGGATGTCCCAGTTTCATGAGGCTTAAAACACATTCAATTGCGGGGAGGATGCTCTTTGGGAAAAAGAAAGGGATACAAAATTCTACTGGATGGGAAGAAATACTTTAACTTATAAGCCAACGTATGTATTTAAAGCAATTTCACTAAGAATCTCAGAAAGGCGTGTGGAACTTGACAAAATTATTCTACAGTGTATCCAAAAATGTATGATAAGATAGTCAAAGTTTGAATAACCAAAATAATACAACATAGATGGCATTTACAGAAAATAAAATGTACTGCTGAGCAATAGTTGTTAAACAATGTATTTCTGGAACAAGAATAGACACACATATCACAAGAAATGAATGATTCCATATGAAAAGAGACCCAAATTCATATTGGAAATACATTGTAAATAGCATTATTTTATATCAGAAATTACTCTCAAGTTTTGCTTCCTTGGGTATGGGGATTGGGAGGGACAGCAGCTGGATTAGGATAATTCCATCAGTGGGTAACTAATATCTATCATGAACTGTGAAACAACCAAAATACCTGGAAGAGACTTTGGAATTCTATTTTTGTCTTCCGTTTTTCTTCATTTAGTGGCATCAAGAGACATTTTAAAGAATGGTGCTAAAAGTAAGTTACATAAATGGAACGATTGTTTGGGACACAAAAATAAATGAAAAATGTGAATTTCAATTTTAAAAATAGCTTAAAATTATATGTTAAACTGGGAAAAACATTTGTAACATAAATTACAAAGGATACCTTAGTATGCAAATCCTCCTAACAATCCAATCACGAAGAAATAAACACTTCAACTTAGACCAAGGACCTATAGAAGTAATTCACAATAAAAGATATAAAAGCACAAATACATGAACAAGTGTCTTAACTTCACAAAGAAATACAAAGGAAAACACCAATGACATTTTTGCTTATCAAATTGGCAAGCATAGAATATGTTTTTAATAAGCACTGTTGAAGAAGCAGCAAAATGTGTATCTGATAGAAATATAAATTGATCCTGTATTGATGTGTGGCAATATGTTGGAAACTTGAAAAATGTTCATGCCTTTTAACACAGCAAGTTCACTGCTTGGCATTTATTCTGTACAAACTTTTATAGATGATCACAAAGACTTATACATAAGGATATTAAACACAGTGATCAAAACTTAGAAACAATAAAAACATCTCTCAACATAGGGCTGGTTGGATAGTACAATGCAGTACAAGGAAAACTATGCAACTATTGAAAAGCACAGAATAGAAGTATATGTAATGATATAGAAAACAAGCTTTGTAAATTACTTGAAAAAAGCTTATGCACCTACATAATTACGATGATTTTCTTTCGGTGGTAAGATTACTGTAATTCTTCTTATGTTTTCTTACACTTTCTAAATTTTCAAAAATGAGCATTTGTTTGTTTGTTTGTTTGTTTGTTTGTGTTGGATTCTCACTCTGTTGCCCAGACTGGAGTGCAGTGGCTGCTCCCGGCCACCGCAGCCTCGACCTGCTAGACTCCGGCGATCCTTCCGCCTCAGCCTTCCGAGTAGCCGGAATTACAGGCGCGCGCTACCATGCCCGGCTAATTTTTTGATTTATTGTAGAGATGAGGTCTCACCTGCCCAGGCGGGTCTCGAACCCGCAGGCTCAGGCAATCCACTCACCTCAGCCTCCCAAAGGCGCGGGATTACAGGCTGAGCCACCGAGCCCGGCTTCAAAAATGAACATTTAATGCATTTAAAATGTATAAACCATGATGTCCTGTTATATTGACTTTCCAGAAACCTAGTTTAAAAAAACTTTTTAAGTGTATTACAGTCAGAGCCTGAAGTGACCACTTAGCTGCTTCATACTGGTTGGTTGTGCCTGCCTATAGCTAGTCCCCAGGGCTGCAGGATTCTTCAGGTAGAGACTATTCCCATTGTAGTTGCTAGGGTGGACCTAGACCTGTGATCTCAGCCTGGGATATTAGAGCATCATTTCTCCTGGCCAAGTGATTGGGTCACAGATAGGCAAGGGACACAACTCAACTAATCAGTTTCTTTGGGCTAATCCTAGAATTTTTGCTTGAGTGACCAGAAAGAAAGTGTTCTCCTTTTTTGTTTCATTGGACTTAGAGCTATGAGCTATCTCCGGCACTCACTGAAATAAATCTTTCCAAAAATGAGACCGACAAGAAAAGATACAAAGCAGAAGGATGGGAAGAAAACTGGTCCCCGTGACATCACCTATGTCCCTGGATCAATTCATGCCTGAAATTCTGTTGCTTCCTCCCTGCAACAAGAAAAACAAAAGCAAAACAAAACCAACTTTCCAGTTAAGAGAGAACAGACACAAAGCAATACTTTGAACCGTCTAAGGCTGATTTTTGAGTTGGTGTCTATTACTTGCAAATGAAAGAGACCTGATCAACACAGAACTCAAAGAGCTCACAACTGACTACTTGATAATGGACCAGGAAAACTTTCAGGGATCAGAATAAGGAGGTGTCCAAAGTGAGAATGATTTACCTTTACCATCTACTTTTTCTGAGCTAAAACATACAACCGAGTTGAAGGGACTTTACTAAACTTCCCAGGTTATATGATCTTTGCTTTACTAGTTAATAGTTTTGCTTTACTAGTTTATAGTTAATACTATAAACAAGGGCCACTCACCAAAAATTATCAGAGGCCTCTAAATCTCCCTACAACAGTGTTTGAAAAGCACCTGGTTGGGCTCAGTGGCTCAGCTTGTAATCTCAGCACTTTGGGAGGCTGAGACAAGTGAATTACATGAGCCCACGGGTTCAAGACCAGCCTGAGCAACTTGGTGAGACCTCATCTCTACAATAAATCAAAACTTATTCTGGCATGGTAGCACACGCCTGTAGTTCCCGGCTACTTGAAAGGCTGAGGTGGAAGGATCGCCAGAGCCCAGCAGGTCAACACTGGGGTGGCCTTGAGCTTTGCCACTGCACTTCAGTGACAGAGTGAGACTACAACTCAAAAAAAAAAAAAGAGAGAAAAAAGAAAAGCACCCGCTTCCTTCAAAATAAACCCTCTAAAGGGATGAGGCTAGTAGCCTTGCTAAAAATCTTTAACTAGTAACATTTCTTGTTAGGCATGTGTATAGCCTAGACCAGTATTTCCAACCTTTAATGATTCCACCAAGAAAGCAAAACAACCATGAGTAATATGGAGTAAGGGGTTTCTTTTTTTTTTTTTTTTGAGTTGGAGTCTCACTGTCTCCCAGACTGGAGTGCAGTGGCTGCTCCCGGCCACCGCAGCCTCGACCTGCTGGGCTCTGGTGATCCTTCCGCCTCAGCCTTCCAAGTAGGTGGAACTACAGGCGCACGCTGCCACGCCCGGCAATATTTTTTTTTTTTTTTTATTGTAGAGATGAGGTCTCGCCTGCCCAGGCGGGTCTCGAACCCGCGGGCTCAGGCAATCCACTCACCTCAGCCTCCCAAAGGTGCGGGATTACAGGCTGAGCCACCGAGCCCAGCATAAGGGGTTTCTTACAGGCATTAAACCTATGATAACTGTGGGACAGACTGGGAAGAAGAGTCGGAGAATCAGGGAATAGCCGCTAATGAATCTTCCTGAAGTTTTGGCATGCACTGTCCATTGGTGGGGGACCAGTTAGAGCTTTCAGGGAAATCTCAGAAGTCAGTGGGAAGAAGGGATGACAGTGGAGAAGTCTGTAAAATATTGTTGTCTGTGTTTGGAGGTGAACTGAGAAGGGATGAAACAGAAAAGAAGAGCTGGACGTGGAATGGAAGAGAACCAAGTAACGCTGGAAGTCAGGGGAATGCATTTGTATGTCTCACTGCAGGCATGGAGACCCTCAGAGAGCAAGGGGTGCTGCCTCACTTCTGCCTTGTAAAGCTCATGCAAATTTCTCTTTCAGCTAGTTTAAATCTAAGGCCCTACAGGGAGAAGACCCTGAGAAATGTAGCTCCAGCTTGCCAAGTTGACACTTATAAAACCACCACAGATGTGGTTTCACCTGGAACTCTATTCAAATGCAAATTCTGATTCAGTGGCTCAGGATGGGGCCTGAGATTCTGCATTTCTAACAAGTTCTGGTGGTGCAAGTGTTGCCTGACCATAGACTGCAATTTGAGTAGCAGGACTTGGTCCCTTTGATGAACGTGAAAAAAAATGCACACTAACAAGCATCAGCGCAAGGGAGGCAGTGCTTGCCAGCTTCGTGTTATTTTCTTTTTAAAATAATAAATACCACCTAAACAACCCTTATGAGGAAGTAGTAAATTGGCTCTTTTGTAATGAACAAAGGGTATGGCAACCACTCGTCTCTACTTGACACTGGATATTTGGATTTATCTTTGATCCAAATGGACTTACACATGGCATTACATCAAATCTTTGTAGGGTTCTTATTTCCACCTTTCCTCCCTTGGTCAAGAGCAACAAGGCCATATGTAGAAACCTACTGTTACCAGTGAAAGGAGATTGTGTGTGTGTGTGTGTGTGTGTGTGTGTGTGTGTGTGCGCGCGCGCGCGCACGCGCACGCACATTTCATCAACTTGCTTCTTTGTGAGAGCTTTCCCAGATTTTGATTTGTGGAGCCCATGACCAAGTGACAAATTAGGGCACAGAGATCATATTATATAAAAGATGAGTCATTGAAGTAATAAGCACATGTAAATAGCATTTACATTTTTAATGATCATTTTATTCTATGGCAATTTTGCATTAAATATTCAGAAATAATGTTCTCTTTACTCATGTAAAAGTCTTTTCTCAAGTGCATTATTATTACTCTGGGAAAAGAAACTCTATTATGCCATTATGTGGCATGTGATGGCATTTAAGCCTCATTTCAATGTCAGTCATCTGTAAGTTCTCATCTCTGCCAGTCCTGTGGGGTCACCTTTTGCTGTAATCTTCAAGAGAAATGGCTGGAGCTCCACTCTCACGTGACAAGGAAACCCTATTCCCAATTTCTCCATTTCTCCACCTGCCATAGGCCTAAGAAATTGCAAGGGCTTTTGCTTCTTCTCATCTCTTTCTGCTCCCATGTTTTATTTCAGCTTTATTCTTTCTTTCTTTTTATTTTTTTTTCAGTTGGAGTCTCACTCCATCACACAGGCTGGAGTGAGGTGGCACAGTCATGGCCACCACAGCGTCGACCTGCTGGGCTCTGGCGATCCTTCTGCCACAGCCTTCCAAGTAGCTGGAACTACGGGTGTGTGCCACCACACCCAGCTAATTTTTTTATTTATTGTAGAGACAAGGTCTCACCAAATTGTCCAGGCTGATCTTGAACCCGCGGGCTCAAGCAATCCATTTGCCTTGGCTTCCCAAGATGCTTAGATTACAGGCTGTGCCACTAAGTCCAGCCAGCTTTATTCATAATTTCCCCATATTTTGTGACTATTCATTTCACTTTATTCCACTATCAACCCATACTCTTTTTGGTTTTGTTTTGCTTTTCCTTCAAAACACCATTCACAAAAGCCCCTTGTACTTAGAAAGATTTTTATTGACCATCTTGGTGGCCAGGTGAGGCTACAGATGATATCACAGCTAAGTGCAACTGATTACTTTAAATAGAGCATTGGACAGCCCTGTTCTAGAGTGAGTTCTACCTAGAAGATTTCTCTCCCCGAGCCCCAAAGACCTTTATCCTGGTTTCAACCTTCCCTGCAGTGTTTTCTTTCATTTCCCCTCTCCAGCAGGGCGCCTCATCCATCATGGTGACTTATTGAAACTTTCCCATGTGTCCCACTTTACACGGCAGAGCAACGTAGCTCTCTCTGGTGTACCCTGCCTAACGGGGTCATGCCTGGGTACTTACCTGCTTAGATCAATATGGCCCATCAAGATGTCTTGCTGTTTACACAAAAATGTTCCTCATTTCAGTAAGGAGGACTTTGCTACCATCTGATATATAGTTGACCCTTGAACAAGTTTGTACTGCACAGATGCACACCTGAGATGGCAAGACCAGCCCCTACTCTTTCTCCTCTTCATCAACCTACTCAACATAAAGATGACAAAGATGAAGACCTTTATGATGATCTATTTCCACTTAATGAACGGCAAATATATTTACTTGGTAATAGTTTTTTTCTTTAGCTTACTTTACTGTAAGAATATAGTACACAATATGTATGTAACATACAAAATAAGTGTTAATCGACTGTTTATGTTTATGTTACGCTATAAGGGAGGAGTCAATTTTAAAAATCTATTATACATGGATTTTCTTTTTGTTTACTGCATGGAGTTGACCCCCAAATCCTTGCATTGTTCGGATCAACTGTAGTTGTGTGTTTTTGTTGTTGTTGTTTTCCTGCCACATTTTTCCTCTCAGCAAAACCTTTGCATCCCTTGCAAGGGCATCTACCCCTTACATTTTTTACCCCAAGTGATAAGTGTGGGTGTAGGAAAGGAAGAAACATCATTTGTTTGGGGGAACCTGAATAATTATTCAGATTGATCACCAAGAGGAAATGATTTGCATATATCAAATGCTGCATGTGCATTATCCCTATTTTGTACATCATGAGTAGTACATTTTAGCATACTATGCAGTGAATTTCTCATACTCCCATGCAAGATCTCTACTATTACAGCTCTCTCCTCCTTCCTTGGGGAAATGGTAGGGTTTGGATATTTTCCCCCTCCAAATCTCATGTTGAAATGTGATTTAAACACCTCCATTGTTGGAGATGAAGCCAAGTCGTAGGAGTTTGGGTCATGGAGGTGGATCCCTCATGAATGACTTGGTGCCATTCTGGTGGTAATGAGTGAGTTCTCACTCTATTAGTTCACTGGTCCATTTAAAAGAGCATCTCCCAGCTGGGCTCGGTGGCTCAGCCTGTAATCCCTCGCCTTTCGGAGGCTGAGGTGAGTGAATTGCCTGAGCCCGCGGGTTCAAGACCCGCCTGGGCAGTGAGACCTCATCTCTACAATAAATCAAAAAATCAGCCGGACATGGTAGCGCATGCCTGTAATTCCGGTTACTCGAAAGGCTGAGGTGGAAGGATTGCCGGAGCCCAGCAGGCGAGGCTGTGGTGGCCGGGAGCGGCCACTGCACTCCAGTCTGGGTGACCGAGTGAGACTCCAATCAAAAAAAAAAAAAAATTAAATTAAAAAAAATAATAATAAAAGAGCATCTCCCTTCTCTCTCTTGCTTCTCCTTTCTCCGTGTGATGTGCTGGCTCCCTTCCCCTTCCACCAAGATTGCAAGCTTCCTGAGACCTCACCAGAAGCAGATGCCAGAACTATGCTTCTTGCCTAGTCTGCAGAACTGTGAGCAAAATAAACCTCTTTCTCTTTATAAATTAGCCAGCCTCCCTTTTTTTTTTACAGCAAAATGGACTAACAGAGGAACCTAGATTCATGCTGAGTTGGAGTTACTAGCAGGTTGTCTGTGAGGGACGGATAAGTCTTCAGCTTCCCTTGGTGGCAAGGCTAGGAGGCAAGAGCACTCGTCATTCAGAACCTGGTGAGCTCTTTCTATCCATTAAGCTATTCTGCCACCATCCCCATTCAGAGCAGGACAATGTTCTTTCTGCTTTAGGTGCTATGACTAGCCAGCATTCTTCATTAAGAGCTCTGCATGCTTGTCCCATCCCTGCAGTCCTAAGTACCCAGCCCGGGAACAAGACTCGAAAGGCTTGGTTCCTACTCTCTGTACCTTTGTCTACTCCAAACAGACTCTGGGTTCCTAAGTACAAAAGGAGGAGTTCCCAGTTAGCTACAGCTGTTCTGTTTACAGACATTTGCCTCACAACTGCAGCAGAGTAGATGGCATCCTTACTGGAGGTAAGGCACAGCACTTCAGTGCCAGTCCTTTATGGCTGAATTTTACCTGCAATGACTTCCTCTTCCTATGTCTGCTTTGGACTTTCAGTGCTGACTCTGCTGTTCAGGATTTTTCCTAAGAGCAGCCAATTCTGCCTCCCAAATTCCCTCATCCTAATTTAACTCGTCTGGCAAGAATACTTCAAGAATTTCTATAAATCTCTTGTGTCATTCTGGTTCCTTTTATTCCAGAGGATTTTACAAAGAATTAGTCTCAGAAATTCTTTGTTCTGCTTCTATATTTGACAGCTCCTCTGTACTTTCCTTTACAATAATCGCTCTAATGTGTGTATTTATCAGCAGTTTTTCTCCTTCCATTTGGTCATAGTGTAAAAATTTGTACCTACAAGTGCTGACTATATTTCACCGTAACAAATATTTATGGGCTATGAGCAGAAGTCTCATGGCTCTGAAGCATTTTAAGTTCTATGCTTAAGACATGGACTCTCCATTTAGGGGCTTCTTGTTTTTCTGTCTCAGAGGTGTGCCAGTGTTGTCACAGATGCTTGGTGATTTTCTTGCCACGTTTCAATATCCTCTTCTCCAATTTCTGCCTCTCTCGAGGCAATCCCATGATTGGGGTTACATGTGGTCTGTATCAAGTGGGCTAGTTCACTGAAATCCAGTCTGAAACCTTCTATTTTCAGAAAAATAATCATTTTTCTTCTATAAGAAACTCTGTGTGTATAGATGTTGACTCAGAGGGATTTGCTCATTAGTTTCCTTCCTTGGAATTTAATTGGGCTGTATGTGTCCTCAAATAGAAAATACCCTGCAAATTTGGAAGACCAGTTTCAGAGAAGTTTCTGAGTGTCCACCTCGGGATAGGGACTATAGTGAGAAAATGAGACATTTCCTTCAAAGGCAAAATTAAGGGGAGGACAAAGCACTGTGCTAGTCAAGATAAATAATATTTTGGATATATACTATATAATGCAGTATATTAAACAATAAAAATTAATGCAAAAAATTAATGATGAACATAATACAAAGCTTTAAATAAAGACAAGAACAGTATTACTGATCTTTCTCTTTGCCTCAGGCTCCAGCATGGTTAAGCACACCACTGTGACCGATCCTTTCCTTATTTAAAATGTTGATATTTTGTTGAAAAAATTTTTTTGCTGTGATTCTGATTTTTAAAACAGTAGCATTAAGTAGTATTTATCTTGATTACTGAGTTTTTTTTGACATCCAAGGTGGGTATCATATTCACCTTGACATAGTCTGGCTTCTGATCCATCTCCTTTTGGGTGATAACTCGAAGGCCAGCACAGCTCAGGCCCTGGGAAGTTGAACCACAGGGCATCTTGGGGGATTACAGAATCCTTTAGGTTTGAGAACAATGACAAGGCATTGTAAAACAATGTAGCAAAACAGACTATGTAGCATTGACATTGGACATGATGGTTTGCATGAAGGGACTTTTCATTCTTCATGTTCTTTCTCCCCTCACCTCATGCATATGTTGGAAGCTATCTTTCCGTAACCAAAATGACAAATTAAGAAATTTAGCCAGCCAACATGTGTTATTTCACTAAAGAATTAGTTTTTAGGCAAACATTTCTTTTTCCTTGCTGTGGCACATTTTTCAGAAAAAGTTTGTGCCAGCCTGCTGGTGCCAGGCACCAGTAATATAGCTCACTTCCGGCCTTGAGGTGATATTTTTGTGGTCCTCAGTCAGACTGTGCCAAAGTCTCCATACAAACTGAATGAAACTGAATCTCTGAAGATGGTGCCCAGCATTTATATTATAGCTGGGTTCCCAGTTGATTCTGAAGCACAGTGAGGACTCGACATTCCTGTTCTAGCTGATGGGCAGACACAAATAATCATCAAAAAATACAATATGCCATAACAAAAGACAAAATTGAATTGGACCAAAGTGGAATTCAGGATTAGTTGTGCCTGGGCCTGGGGAGGTTTTCACAGAGAAGGCAACACTTAGTGAGGTTTTCACAGAGAAGCCTGCTCAAAAGACGAAAAGACTAAGCCACCGCGTTACTCTCTGAACACTGGAGACGTTTGTTTAGTTCGGGCAGCGCAAGGTGACTGTGTGTGTTAGGGCCAGAAATTAACCACAACTTACTCAACAGGGTGCCAGGTGCCAGTCATACAGAATGCCCATGAGTGTACATGCACATGTGTATTCACACTCGTGTGTGTTGGAGGTGAATGCTGAGATGAGATTATGTGGTCTGATATGTCTCTGGAAGGCTGCATATTTATTTCCCTTCTAAGAGACAAAGGCTGTATATCAGCATACTGAAGGCTGGCAGGAACCCTATTGTGACAATTTTGAGATCAAATGGATATAACATTCATTTGGTCAAAAATCTTTTTGTTGTTGTTGTTTTGCTTTGTTTTGTTTTCACTGAATGCCTTAACATTCTACACCTAACTAGTGTATTATAGAACACACAGGAAATATTGGCAGAGATCGAAAATTCCCAGTTGCTTCTCTGCAGAACAGCTGTTTCAGAATTAGACTACACGGTAACCTCAATAAGAAAAATAAAAACAAAGAAAGATCAACCAAACTTCCACCAGCAACTGCTGACAGTTTTGTTTTTTGTCTTCTGTTTTGTGCATTCTTTTCTCATCCAGGTCCAAATAAACACATTTTAAAATCTGTAATCAAAATACAGGTGATGGTTTGTGTTTTTGTTTTCTCACCAAATTTTCTTTCTTTTTTTTTTTTTTTTTTTTGCGTCGGAGTCTCACTCTGTCACCCAGATCACCCAGACTGGAGTGCAGTGGCTGCTCCCGGCCACCGCAGCCTCGACCTGCTGGGCTCCGGCAGTTCTTCCGCCTCAGCTTTCCAAGTAGCTGGAACTACAGGCGCGTGCTACCACGCCCAGCTAATTTTTTTTTTATTTATTTATTGTAGAGATGAGGTGTCCCCAAGTTGCCCAGGTGGGTCTCAAACTCGCGGGCTCAGGCAATTCACTCACCTCAGCCTCCCAAGGCGCGGGATTACAGGTTGAGCCACTGAGCCTGGCGGTTCTCACCAAAGTTTAATTGTAAATCTCCTTTCTTACTATTCTGTGGTTTTTATTATTATTATTAATAATCTATCAAGATAGCATCATAGTTTATATACCACTCCCCCTTGAGTAACTCTAATCAATCCCAATCGTTTGTGATTATAAAAAATATTGCTGCAAAGAGCAGGTTAAATTATATCTTCTTTCTAGAGTTATTTCCTTAGGATAAATTCCCATATGTATGATAACCCAGTTATGGGATCTGAACATTATTATACTGATGGAAATAGTTGGTCTTAACGGAATTAATAAGTTTATATCTCTGGAGTGAATTTGAGGAATGGATGAGATTCTCAAGAGTTGTCAACTACCTCCTACATGATTTACCTGCTGACATCAGATTTCCCAGTGGACAGACTCAAAATAGAGTCCTCAAACTCAGAGAGAATAGGACCTCCTCAGTGTTTTTTTGTTTGTTGTTTTGTTTTGTTTTTAACGACTGAGTCTATAGAGACAGAAAGGTACATATGTGGATCTCTGTTATTCTCAGACAGCCTGCCAACCTCTATTCTTGTTTTCACTTGGTGTCAAGACCAGGAACCATTTGTTTCTGGCACAGAGGCACTTACATGCTACTGCCCAATCCCCAACTCGGGAACTGGGGATACATTCCAATTTGGAATATATATTTTAAATAGGGAACTGTCTGTGGCTGAAAACACTTTAGTATTCTCTCAACTGTTGAATTTTAGATCTTAATACTCAAAAGAAGAATCAAAACCAGGAAGAAATTGTATTTTCTCGTGAAAAATCAATCTCAACAGAGGATAGACACATGGATATGAGTACAAGTAAACTTAAAGTTGAGTTGCCAGTGAGAAAGTTTACAATGGTAATAATGGTTCCAGGTGACCTTTCTGAGCCTCTGGAGCAAATGAATGTAAAGCATCCTGTCTTATAATTCTGGAACTGAGAAGACAGTGAATGACTTTACATGTCTCCCACTTGGAAATGCTAATTTTCTATAATCAAGGTACTGGAAGAACTACTAGTTCAGGCTTTGCCCAATTTGGCTACAGCGATTTTGTACTCCTTTCATTGAAGGATGTGTTTTTTTTTCCCTGAAACTTCTGGTTGAATCATAATTTTAGAGGCAAGATAAAGCTTTGAACATGGACTTCAAGAGCCACAAGAGTATCTCAACTTACATGACTAGAGAAGGGTTATTGAAGTAGAAGAGTATTATTGATCGTGTTTATTCTGAGAGTCTTAAGACATTCTTGTAGTCTTGCAAGTTTTGTCTTCTTGGCTTGTTTGTTGTTTACCCTTCTGGAGAATTTGGCTTACATTATGCTACTGGAAAAAAAAATGCATAAGCTAAACTAGAAAAGCGAGGAACAAACTTTAAATTGTATTTTGGGTAGAATTAAATATAACTTTGAAAAACCATATACATGCCCTTTGCAAAACACTGAATAGAATGACAACAATAAGACAACATTAGGGAAAAGGAAGAGAAAATATAAACAAATTGCCAAGCTGGAACATATGAGATCCAACTAAACAAACATTTTTAAAAGGGCAACCAGATAAAATGGAGAACTTAACAAAATATGATCAATTTCAAAGAAATAAGAAACAGCATAATTAAAGCCAGGGCATCCACATTAAGGTATATCTTTGTCAAACTCATTTATTTGTATTCTCGTTTATTTATTTCAATAGTTTTAAAGGGTACAAATAAATATTGGTCACAAAGATGCATTGTATAGTGGCAAAGAAGTCCAAGCTTTAAGTGTATCCTCTACTCCCACCTGAGCACATTGTCCCCAATAGGTGATTTTCATCCCTACCTCCCTCCTACCCTTCTCATTCCGAGTTTTCAGTGTCTATTATACCATTCTATATGCCTTTGCAGTTCCTTAGTTTAGTTTCCAAGTTTCCACTTATAAGTGAGAATGTGTGGTGTTTCTTTGTTCCTGTATTACTTCATTTAGGAGGATGGTCCCTAATTCCATCCAAGTTGCTGCAAAATACATTATTTTATTCCTTTCCATGGCTATTAGTATTCCATGGTACAAATATACCATGTTTTCATTATCTACTGATTAGTTGATTTAGGTTGATCCCACATCTTTGCAATTGTGAAATAGGCACTGACATCTTTTTATTGAACTCTAATATATTTTATATATTGTATGTATATCTTCATTTACTTTATTTTATTTTAAAGATGTGGGGTACAAATCAGGATTGGATATATAAATAATCTATGTGCAGGTGAAATTACATAATGACCTCTGTTCCTTTGAGTAGATATCAGGTATTGGGATTTCGGGATTAAGTGGTAGATCTACTTTTAGTTCTTTAAGAAATCTCCATACCAATTTCCATAGATGTTGTACTAATTTATACTCCCACCAACAGTGTATAAGCGTTTCCTTTTCACTGCATCCATGCCAACATCTTTTGCTTTTTGATGTTTTAAAAATGGCCATTATGATTGCTGTAAGGTGGTATTTCATTGTTGTTTTAATTTGCATTTCCCTGATGATGAGTGATGTTGAGCATTTTTTCATATGTTTGTTGGCCATTTGTATATTTTCTTTTGAGAGATGTCTGTTCATGTCATTTGTCTACTTTTTAATGGAGTTATTTGCTTTTTTCTTGCTGATTTGTTTGAATTTTTTTTTTTACTAGATTCTGGGTACTAGTCTTTTGCCAGATATATAGTTTGTAATATCTTCTTCCATCCTGTACACTGCCTATTTACTCTTGATTATTTTTTTGACTGTGCAAAGGAATAGTTTGATTAATTCCCACTTGTTTATTTTTGTTCTTGTTGCATTTGCTTTTGGGGTTTTAACCACAGGTTTATTTGCCTAAGTCAATGTCTAGAAGAGTTTTCTAGGTTTTCTTTTAATATTTTTATGGTTTCAGGATTGACATTGAAGTCTTTAGTCCATCTTGAGTTAATTTTTGTGTGTGGTAAGAAATAGGAAACAAGTTTCATTTTTCCGCATATAGCTGTCCAATTTTTCTCACTTCATTGTTGAATAGGATGTCGTTTCTGTGGTGTATGTTTTTGTCTGCTTTATTTCAGATCAGTTGGTTTTAGGTATTTAGGTTTGTTTCTAGATTTCCTTTTGTGTTCTGCTGGTTCATGTGTCTGCTCTTGTACCAGTGTCATGGTCTTTTGGTTGCTATAGCCTTGTAGTATAAGTTGAAGTCAGATAATGTGATGCCTCCAACTTTGTTCTTTTTGCTCAAGATTGCTTTGGCTATTCTGGCTCATTTTTGGCTTCATATAAATTTTAGGATTATTTTTTCTAATTTCGTAAAAGGTGATTTTAATAGTTTAATAGGGACTGTGTTAAATCTGTAGATTACTTTGGGTAACATGGTTATTTTAACAATATTGATTCTTCCAATCCATGAGCATTGGATATTTCTCCATTAGTTTGTGTCCTCTAAAATTTTTTTCATCAGTGTTTGGTAGTTCTTTTTGTAGAGACCATTCACCTTCCTGGTTAAATATGTTTCTAGGTATTTTAGTTTTTTGACTGCTGTTGTAAATGGAATTTCTTGTTTGTTCTTGGCTTGGTTGCTATTGGTGTATACCAGTGTTACTGATTTGTGTGTGTTGGTTTTATATCCTAAAACTTTACTGAATTAAATTATCAAGTTCATGAGTCTTTTGGAGGAGTCTTTAGGATTCTCTATGTATAAGATCATATTGTCAGCACGCACAGATAATTTGATTTCTTCTTTTGCCAGAGTCCAGCTCCAGCCGGGTTCAGGGTACCCCAAAGGTGGAGATGGCATCGGCGATTGGGGGAAAGAAGAGAGAAAGAGAGAGAGAGAAAGAAAGAGACTGGACTCCGGTCTAGTGCAGAAGCGATGTGTGTTATTGGGAATTACAACGGGTCTTTTATACACAAAGTCAGATGTGGGAGGGGCGTCCCCCACCCACCAGAAACCTTAATCCATGAAAACTTAATCAATGATTGCCTTTAAACCCTTTTCATATGATAATCTTAAAATCCCATAACAAAGGATAACCTAATCTGTGACTGACATATTCTATAACCCTTTTTCATCCTAAGCTGATTGATTTATGCCAAGTTAAACAATTCTATAGAAGCTTAAGTATTTACTTTACAAACGAAAGTGACTTATCCCAGAATGTTTGGAATGTGGCCAAAGTTCACAGTGGGCTACCTGCAAATAACCCAGCCGCATTCTTTCAACAAAATGGCTGTCTTCTAAAACTATATTCTACAATTTACACCTTCAATAAATCCTAAGATCATGACCCAGAAGCCGGTGACCAATACTAAGGCTCTTAGATGTGACACGAGTTTGAATTATAAGTTGTGTGAAAGCCAAAACTGCAGTTTGTGGAAGAATGGGAGCTTCTAAATGAGCTTCTAAAGTGAGCTTGTGTTCATCCAGTCTCAGAGTTTTTATGTTTTGAGCTCACAGGAGCTTAATCTGGTTAGTGCTGAGTAGAAAGGGGGAGGAAATGGGGTCGATAGCTCCCGAACGCATCCTAGTGGTCTCGGGGTCAACGGCCCTTCCTGATCCCTAACGCTCAGTGGGCCTCCGTGGTTGGCTCCCAACTTCTTTTCCAATTTTCATACCCTTTATTGTTTTCTCTTTCTCAGTTGCTCTATGTAAGACTTCCAGTACAATATTGGATAGGAGTGGTGTAAGTGGGAAACTTTGCCTTCTTCCAGTTCTGAGGGGGAATGTGTTCAACATTTCTCCATTCAGGATGACATTGATCATGAATTTATTGTATACAGCTTTTATTATTTTCAGGAATATTTCTTCTATGCCTATTTTGCTGAGGTTTCTTTTTATCATGAAGGGATGCTGGATTTTATTAAATGCTTTTTCTGTCTATTGAGATGGTCAATTTTTAAAAAAAATTCTGTTTATGTGGTGGATCACATGTATTGACTTGCACATATTGAATAATCCTTGCATCTCTGGGATAAAAAACACTCTATCATGGAGGATTACTTTTTTATGTGCTGTCATATTTGGTTTGCTGGTATTTTGTTGAGGATTTTTGCATCTATGGTCATCAGGGATATTGGTCTGTAGTTTGTCTTTCTGTTGTGTCTTTTTCTGACTTCAATATTAGGGTAGTATTGGCTTTGTAGATTGAGCTAGGAAGAATTCTTAACTTTCCAATCTTATTGAATAGCTTCAGTAAACTTGGTACAAGTTCTTTGAAAATCTGGTAGAATTTGGCTGTAAGTCATTTAGGTCCTGGACTTTTGTTGTTGTGAGAAGACTTTTAATTACTGATTCAATCTTGCTATTTATTATTGGTCTGTCAGGGTTCCTATTTTTTCTTGATTCAATGTTCCAGGTTGCATGTTTCCAAGAGTTTGTCCATTTCCTCTAGGTTGTCTAGTTTGTATGCATAGAGATGTTCATAATAAGCTCAGATGATTTTTTGTATTTCTGTGGTATCAGTTATAATGTCTCCATTTTCATTTCTAATTGAGCTAATTTGAATCTTCTCTCTTTGCTTCTTAATTAATCTGGCTAGTGGTCTCTCAATTTTGTTTATCTTTTTAAAGAATCAACTTTTATTTCATTTATCCTTTATATTATTTATTTGGTTTCAATTTCATATAGTTCTGCTCTGATCTTCATTATTTCTTTTCTTCTGCTACCTTTACATTTGGTTTATTAATGTTTTTCTAGTTCCTTGAGGTTTAATGTTAGGTTGCCAATATGTGTTCTTTCAGTCTTTTTAATGTAGGCCTTAAGCACTATAAATTTTCCTCTGAGTACAACTTTGGGTGTGTCCCAAAGGTTTTGATGACTTGTGTCATTGTTGTCTTGATATAATTTCAATTTTTCTGAAGTTATTGAGACTTGATTTGTGCCTATCATATGGTCTATCTTGGAGAATGTTCCATGGGCTGATGAAAAAATACATATATTCTGTAATCTGGGGACAGAACTTCTGTAGATACTTGTTGGGTCCATTTACTCTAGGGTCCAATTTAATGCCAATGTTTCTTTTGTTGACTTTTTTCCTTGATGACTTATCAATTGCTGTTAGTGAAGTTTTGAAGTCTCCCACATTATTGTATTGCTATTTATCTATTTTCTTAGGTCCAATAGAATTTGTTTTATAAAGCTTGGAGCTTTGGTGTTGGGAGCATATACATTTTAAATTGTTATATCTTACCTGCACACATATGTTTATTGAAGCATTGATCACAATAGCAAGAACATGGAACCAGTCATGCTACCAATCAAAAGAGGATGTACACAAACATGTGGTGCATATAAATGATGGAATATTGCACAGCTGTAAAAAAAGACAAAATTATGAATTTCACAGCAACCTGGATGGACTTAGCGTCTATAATACTGAGAAATATGTCACAGAAACAAAGAACTTTGAGTACCACATGTTTTCACCCATCCTTCACGCAGACCTTGAACAATTATCATAATACTATAAGAAAAAGATTGGCAGTAGTGGGAGACTGCTGGGGCGGGGGAAGGATGCAGGATTGGTATTAGTGGGAATCTGCTGGGCGGGGAACACGCCATCAACAAGTGTACCTGCATAATAAGCATTTGTATACCCAACCTTTAATTGTACCCCTCATCTTTAAAATAAAAAAAAGAAACGAAAAAAATATCTTTTTGTTGGAGTGATACCTTTAGCATTACATAATAGCCTTCTTTATCTTTTTCCATTGTTGTTACTTTAAAGTTTTTTCATCTGATATAAGAGTAGTTACTACTGCTCATTTTTGGTTTTTATTTGAGTGGAACTTTTTCTTCCATCCCCTTACCTTGAGCCCATGGGAGACTTTGTATGGCAAGTGGATTTTGCAAGGGTAGCAGATATGTGGATTGTTATTTTAATCCATTCTGCCAATCTATATCTTTTTAGTGGTGCATTGAGACCATTTACATTCAGGGTTAGCAATGATATGTAAGGTACTATTCCATTCATCATGTTGATTATTACCTGGTTGCTCTGTTTTCCCCTTCCTTCCTTCCTTCCTTCTTTCCTTCCTTCCTTCCTTCTTTCCTCCCTCTCTCTCTTCCTCCCTACCTCCCTTCCTCCTTTTCTTCCTTCCTTCCTTTTTCTTCTCTATGTTGTGCTGGTATTCTATAAGCCCTATCAGCTTTATAATTTCTAATATTTTTCTCCTGGTGAATTTTCATTTTGTTTTTCAGTATTTAGAACTCCTTTGAGTATTTCTTAAAGAAAATCTGGTGGGGACAAATTCTCTCAGTTTTTGTGTATCTGAGAAAAATTTTATTTATCCTTCATTTATGAGACTTAAGTTTTTCATGATACGAAATCTTTGACTGACAGTTATTTTGTTTGAGGAAATTGAAGATAGGGCCCCAAACCTTTCTGTATTATAGGATTTCTGCTGAGAAGTCTGCTGCTAGTCTGGTAAGTTTACCATTATTAAGTCACTTGATTCTTTTGTCTCACTTCTCTTAGAATTATTTTATTCACATTAACTTTGCATAGCCTGATAATTATATGCATTGGAGATGATCTATCAAACACTAGGTCTTATTTCTTTTTCCCTCTTTTTAAAATCTTTCCATTCTAGGACTTATTTCTAATATCTAACTGTATATATCTGTACTCACTAATTAACTTCTCTTCATACCTCCTCCCTGTTAACATACCGGGTGTCTAGTAACCTCTAATCTACTCTCTGTTACTATGAGATCCACTTGTTTAGCTCCCACGTATGGCTGAGTTCTTTGGGCTTATTGTATATAAAAGTTTAAAGGCCAGGAAAGTTTTTCTCAATGATTCCCTCAAGTAGGTTTTCCAAACCTATTGTTTTCTTTTCTTCCTCAAGAACACCTATGATTCTTAGGTTTAAACAGTTTTGCATAATCCCACATTTCTTAGAGACTTTGCTCCATTCTCTTTATTCATTTTTCTTTATCGTTGAAAAATATGGAACACTTCACAAATTTGGGTGTCATTATTGCACAGGGGTCTTGCTAATCTCTGTATTATTTCAGTTTTAGTATTTGTGCTGCTGAAGTGAGCACTAGTTTTGCCAAATTTAAAAACACTAGAATATAGTTAAACACCACTAAATCCTGTAGGGATGAGAAGCAAAGGATAAAGACTCAAAATGGCTTGTGATTTCACATTACCATTGCATGTTAGCAGATAGTGGAGCATCACCTTCAAAGTTCTGATGGAAAAATTATTTTTAATCCAGAATTCTATACCTACCAAAAATGTGAGAGTAGACAGCATAAAAGAAAGCTCAGACCTGCAAAGGTTCTCATTTCCCTCACATGCTTCTTTTTTAGCTGCTGGAGGATGTCCTCAACAAAGAGATAGGCAACTAGACTGAACGATCACTTATAAAAATAAGATAGCTGCTACCTTCATTGGACTGTAAGAGTCTCCAGGGATGGGCTTCTGAGGCAGCATTAGCCTCAAGCTTGTATTCGGGGAATACTACCACCTTGCTTCTTTTCTGAACAAGATTTATAAAGTGTGTTTGGAATGTTGTCATGCTATCACAAGCACTGGAAAACTGACACCATGTCAGCTTCTGTTAGGGGTGACCAGTTGAGACAGGGAGGCTCCTTCTGAACTGCAGAGAGGGGAAGGTGATATCAACCCAAAATGGCTTTACACACATACTCTCCTTAACTAGTGTGGTCCAAGCTGAGCTTCCCCGTGAGTCAGCTCAAAAACCTAAGGATCCAACTTGAAAGAGCAAAAGCTTTTGGAGAAAAGGTGGCCAACAGCTAGAGAGATGAGAGTTGGAAGTTGGAGGAGCCTTTTCTTCTTCTAGGCAATACTTTCTTCTCTCAAATCTGATAAGTCATGGTTTAAGCTTCCTTCTAAACATGGGCTTGTGGAAAGAGGGTTGACCCCTAAGCAAATTTGCTAAGCAAACACATGTGCTTTTTTGGTCCCTCTTTTCCGTATTTTCCTTTCTTATTCCCCAGGAGACACCCTGCACATTTTGAATGTCCAGATTTTGAATGATCATCACTTATGTTGACAGGAGTCTTATACCCTCCTCAGCACATGTCCCTCTCCTGTTCCTAGCCACAGCTCTGTACTATGAATGAAATGACCTCCCATTTCTTCTTCTCATCTCCCTGCCCCCTAGGGAAAAGCAAGCAACATTCTGCTTCATGAATAGATACCAGTTATCATAAAGAAAGCTATTCAATTAAATTTATCCCCACTAAGTTGTGAATATTTGAAATCTCTTACTCTCAAATGACCTGGAGGGCATTATTCTCAGTAAAATAAATCAGGCACAGAAACAGAAATACTACATGATCGCACTGGTATGTGGAATTTAAGCAAGTCAAACTAAAAAGTAAAGAGAAGATGGATGGTTACCAGAGGCTTGGGGTGAGGAGAGAGTGGGAAAGGGGTAGATGTTGGCCAGAGGGTACAAAGTATCAGCTGGATAGGATGAATAACTTTTAGAGATGTATTGCACAGCATGGTGACTACAGTAAATATTAATGTAAATATATTTATTACTCTACAGATTGCATTTTTAATTAACACATAATAGAGGCAAATATTTTGGGGGTATATATGATATTTGATATATTTATATAATGTGTAATGGTCAAATAAGGGTAATTAAGATATTCATAACCCTAAATATTTATCTTTTCTTTATGCTAGGAAGATTCTACCTATTTTCTTCTAGCTATTTTGAAATGTACAATAAATTATTTTTGACTACAATCAGCCTACTGATCTATCAAACACTAAGACATTTCTTTTTCACTTTTTTTTGTAACCTTTCCATTCTAGGACTTATTTCTAATATCTAACTGTATATATCTGTACCTGTTAATTAACTTCTCTTCATACCTCCTCCCTGCTACCATTTCCGGTGTCTAGTAGCCACTAATCTACTCTCTGTCACCATGAGATTCACTTTTTAAACTCCCACATATGGCTGATAATATGTGATATTTGTCTATCTTTGCCTGGCTTTATCTCACTTAACACAATCACCTCTAGGTTTATCCATGTTGTTGCAAATGACAAGATTTCATTCTTTTTTATAGCTGAATAATATTCTATTTGTATATATATATTTAATATTACTTATCCATTTATCCACGGTTATATTGATTTCATACTTTGGCTATTGTGAATAGTGCTTCAATAAACATGGGAGTGCAGATATCTCTTTGATATATTGACTTCCTTTCGTTCAGCTATATACCCAGCAGGGGAATTGTTGGATCACTCAGTAGTTCTACTTTTAGCATTTTTTTATGCCTTGTTTCATGACAATTTGGTTACTATAGCTTTGTAATACATTTTGAAGTCAGATAGTGTTATTTTGAAGGCTCTCCATGCAGTTTTCCATAGCGGTTCTACTAATTTATACTCCCATTGACAATGTATGAGGTATCCCTTTGGCACATCCTCATCGGCATCCATCATTCCCCATCTTTTTGATAAAAAACCATTTTTACTGGGGTGAGGTGATAACTCATTGTGGCTTTGATTTGCTTTTCTCTGATCAGTGATGTTGAACATTTTCTCATAAACCTGCCAATCACTTGTAGACCAATTTTTGAGAAATGTCTATTCGGATCTTTTGCCCATTTTTCAGTTGGATTATTTGCTTTTGAACTATTGTTGTTGAACTATTTGAAGCTCCTTATATATTCTGATTATTAATTTCTTGTCAGATGGATAGTTGACAAAGATTTTTGCCCATTCTGTGGGTTGTTTCTCCATTTTGTTGATTGATTTCTTTGCTGTTCGGTAGGTTTTCAAGTTGATGTAATCCTATTTGTCTATTTTTGTTTTTGTTGTCCATGATTTTGAGGTCTTACACACATAAAATCTTACACACACATTACCCAGACTGATGTGCTTGAGTGTCTCCCAGTGTTTTCTTCTAGTATTTTAATAGTTTCAGATTGTAGATTTAAATCTTTTGTCTATTTTTATTTTATTTTTGCATATGGTGAGATATATGTGTCTAGTTTCATTCTGCATATGGCTATTCAATTTTTCCAGCACCATATATTGAAGATTGTCCTTTCCCCATTATATGTCCTTGGTGTCTTTGTCAAAAATGAATTGGCTGTCAATGCACGGATTTTTATCTGGGTTCTCTATCCTGTTCCATTAGTCCATGTGTCTTTTATATGCCAGTATCATGCTAATTTTGTTACTATAGCTTTGTAATATATTTTGAAGTCAGATAGTGTGATGCCTCCATATTTGTTATTTTTGCTCAGGATTTCTTTGGCTATTTTGAATTTTTGGCCAGAGAGGACATGTACTACCATCTCATTAGAGTCAGTCACTGATACTTTGTCCATTTTGGGAGGTTATGGTCCTCTACTTGCTGTTGTTTCTTGTGGATGTATATGTATGTCTTTGCATTGAAGGGTTAGTTATTTGTTCCAGTCTTCTCTGCCTAATTTATTTTGGTTTTTATTTGGATATGTTTGCTAGAGATTATTTGTACCTGTTAAATTTCTTCATTTTTTTTCTACTAGGCTGCTGTTCCTTTTTGGCACTAGATGACACCTGAAATCCAGATTTCCCTCAGCCCTAGTAAATTATCAGAGTAATGTCTTCTTAAATGCAGGAAGTTCCAAAGGGGATATCTCAGCAGTATGGGAAGGCTGGCTAGGGGTTCATGCCCAGAGAATCTGTGGTAAGCACCTTCTCCAGCATGGTATTGCTGAACAGACACTCTAATTTGGTGTCTCCTTTGGCTAACAGAGCAGAGTTCTCGGGGCTGGGGATAGTCATTCTGCTGCCCTCCATTGTTTCTGGCTATCCCTGGGGATATTTCTCCATTTGGGCACTCATAATACTTCCCATGGGTTGAGGTAGAGACTGTTCTCCTGTAAGGGAGCCCAGAGTGGTGGTGGAAAAACTGGTCATCCACCTTGATTTCACTTTTTCCAGGGGAGAAATCACAAGTCGTGAGGAAAATTTCCATATGCTTGGTGCCAGGCAGATTGGAGGAAGAAGGATCATGGATATGGAATTTCAATTCTCTTTCTGTCTGCTCAGAGTTTTCTCACTTTTCTGTGGTTTCAGGGACTATCTCATTCTCATATCGGAGTTCTGGCCTATTGCTGGTGATAATCTTGGGGCTGTATATTTGTTGTTGTTGTTTTGTGGGAAGAATTGAAGCCAGCTTGCTTCTACACTACAGCTTTGTAACCGAAACTTAATAATGATGTATTATATATTGCAAATTTTCTAAAAAGTAGATATCTATAATGTTTTCAAGACAAAGAAAGGTGGTAAGTATGTGATGTGGCAGATATTTTAATTAGCTTGATTTAATCATTTCACAATATATTTAACATCACACCAGAACACATTGTACCCATATATATAGTATATGTATACAATTATCATTTGTCAATTGAAAATAAAATTTAAAATTCCATGTACTTACTAAGACATGGAGGCAAAATAAAAAAATTTCACTCTCCCTAATACTACTATATTGAAAAGGATAATTGCCCGTCTAAATGCAAGTCTAGTTAGCTGAGTTTCATGCAAGGGTGTTAATCTGTTGGGATAAAATGGCCTTTCTCACGACTTGCCAAAGAAGTGGAAAGAATTATTTACTGTTATCCTCTGAAGACCCTGAAAATGAGAGTCATTGAACTTGAGAACCGAAAGGAAGCTTTGAGATTTTTCTATTTATTTTCTTTATTTTATAGCTGAGAATAAGGAAGCCCAAGACAAAAACCCAACCAGATGACTTTTTGGTGGTGGAACAAGGCAAAAATCTGTTTCTCTAATTCTCTCGAATGTTCCTTTTCAATACCATCTCCACTTCAAGACCTCAAAGCCTTTTTCTTACCTCACCCTGGATTCCCTGCCCACCTCCATATCCCTAAAACCTTACATACATAATTGTGCTTCTAAAAATGATTCTAAATTATATCCTGAAGAGGTGAAAGGTGGCTGTGTATAACTCTTTGTGCTTTGTTGTTTGCTTGGCAGAGAATAGTAGCTACCAAAAATGATTGAGTTAGGTAAGCGGTGCTACTCACCTACAGTCCCACTACCAGGTTATAAAGAAAGTATGTCACAAATTCTGACTCCCATGCAAGACACGTATTAAATAACATTAAGCTAGCAGGCAAAAATAATTTGAACAAAGTATTCCGTAAGTTTAACAAAGTTCCAGCCCCCAGTCCTTTTTAGTATTCTAGCCTTTCTCTTGAGCCCAACACTACACCATTCCAGAGACAGGATTCTAGACCCTATAGTTAGCAGAAACAAACCAAAAATCCTCCTAGCTAATGGCTGCACAAAGGACCATTCGGGTATCTCAGATGCCATACCTAAGCATGCAGGCTACAAGCCTGGTTGGGTTTATATATTCTGCCCATGCAAGATGTAAGGGATAGAAAGTGAGAAAAGTGTCTCTAAAATATTTCAGTTCATCTGCTTATCTCAAAAACTTTGAATTTTACCAATGAAATCCCATTTCTAACAGTCCTCGTAGTAATCAACAGAGCAATACTTTTTTTTTAACCAATGAAAACCTATTTCTGACATTCAGCAAACACAATAACACAATATGGATGAGTAGAGATTTGTCTACCAAAAATGCATGTAGAAGCTTCCCTTGAAATATGCCATTGTCCAATGTAATGCCATCTGGCTTTCCCTGGACTATGAACTCTTGAGTAAAACAATCATGTGTGGAGTTAAAGTTGTACTTTACTAGCACATTCATAAGTTTTCACTAGCTAAGATTAAGTACTTAGGTATATTTCAGGCCTCATGACAAAGTAGAATCTCCTGACCTCAAGCCAAATATCCTGAACTCTCTTCTTCTATTCTTTTGTTTCTACGATGGTTGAGCAGTGATTACTATTTGATCTTGGTCTATGGTTTCTTCTCCCAAGGTCAGAACATGATTCCAGAAAAGTCATCTTCAAACCTTTATATTTTACCCAATTGATAATTTACTTCTGGAAACTAGCATAGGTTCTTAGGAGGTGGGATATTAGAATAGCTGACATTTTCTTAAGCTGCTAATTAAATTATTTTTATCATGATCCATGTCACCAGCTTTTTGCTCAAGATGTAGAATCATAAGCAGGCAAGTGAACAAAAGCAGAATGCAGCTATCACAGTGGGACATGTGGTCTAAAGAGGATTTATCTACATTATTAGGATCCAAGTGAATGGGACCCTGATCTACTTTCACATGAACAGAAAATTGCAGCCCAGTATCCTTGGATGTTAGCCTGACATACTGAAGCAAATATCTCTACTGTGGACCAACTGATGTTGAATTATACAATGAGAAATTTGCTCCTGCAACTTAAACTCTTGGAAACACAAATACCCCCAAAGGATAGCATTTGATATCAAGTAATAAACCAATGGGGAAGATAGATTTTGTGGAGGATGGGATTCGAACAGTGATCATTCCCTGCACCCCTCACATCAAACTTTGCATTTACTTATTTCTTCTGCTTGCTTGTAAGATTTGCACTGATAAGGAAACGGAAGTAAATCCTCTTACTCTGACGCATCCAAATAACCTTGTGATAAGAGATCAAAAGGAGTTCAGGTGGATTTGTACTTCACATGTATAATATTTGCTTTGTCTGATTTGTCATTTTGTGCAAATATTGGCTATTATTTTTATGACCAGTAGAAGGGCAGAAGCCAAAACTCTGGTGGAGAGTAAATAACATATTCCACAGTGACGGAAGAAGACATTAAACGCTCATAAGCAAGACAACTGCTGCATGTGGAGTCCATCCTTGTGATTTATAGCATTGACGCTTGTTGTGGCACATCCCCGCCTTGTACTTGGAAACTGACCCTTCTTAAAATGGGAAAATCATGGTAGTTTTATAGACCTTATTTGAGGTCGATTGTGTGTGAAAGTGCACTTTTGAAAGAAGAAAGCCTGGGAAAATGGCACTTCTGACCCACTGTGCTCAGCAGTGTTTTTCTCCATGTGGCCCCATGACTCTTGCCTTCTGGGCAGCCACGGTTAGGGCCTGGAGGACTGCAAGGATTCACTCCGATGCCTCACCCAGATTCAGGCTGGCTCTGTGCCATGCTTGCTATACAACTACTATGTAACAGACCTGTCCACTCGCAACAACCTGCCCTAGAAGCTCTGGCAAGGTTTGTCTAACCACTAAGGTCAAGTTCACCGTTCTTCAGAATGGACTCTTACCTACTTTCACATGAACAACAAAGTGCAGTCCAAGATCTTTGGACATTCACCTGCCACCCTGAAGCAAATGTCTGTACTGTGGACCAACTAATGTTGAATTATACAGCTAGAAATTTGGTCCTGCAGCTTAAACCCTTGCCATACCTTGAAACACAAAATACCCGCAAAGGATAGCATTTTATATCAAACAATAGACCAATGGAAGAGATAGGTTTTGTGGGGAATGTGTGTATATGTGATTGGGGGTTTGGGGTGCTCTGTGGAAGACTATAATAACACATAAAAATGCCTCAGGCACTGTTCTAGGACTTTCCCATGTATGAATTCCTTAAATCCTCACAATAATCCCACAAAGTATACACTATTGTTAGAGGAGGAAACAGAACATAGATGGGCAATGCTAGGAAGTGAGTGGTAGAGACAGGATTCAAAACCAATTAGCAGTCTGGCTTCAGAATCTGGGGTGAAACAAAGGCTGGTAGTATGGGTAGCCTGTTCAGCCCCACATCATCCCCCCCCACAAAGCCAGCTGGTTCTTACTATCTCTAAGTTCATGAAATGCAGTGTCTAGTCTGGTGATGCATCAGTGAATCATTGGCAAGAACTGACTCAACAGTTGCTGAGGATTTGAGCAAGGCCTCTGTAGCTGCTTGGGCAGTGGCCCCAAATGCGGACAACTCTTTTATCTGGGGTGCAGGTTACCTATCTCTCTTTCTCACTTTAGGCCTTCCATCCCCTACCCCTTCATTATCCAATATGAAAGCCCTTATCTCCCTTCCCATATCTCACAAAGTGGGCAGGAGAAAGAAAAAACAGCCCCTATCGGCCATCTGCTGGGGTGGAATTCACAGGCACCTTCAGTGTTTTCCAATTGAGCATGATCAATCTCATGGACCACCACCTTCAGACAAAGAGATGAAGCAAGATTAAACCAAGGCCAGTTGGGATCACATCAGAACACAGAAAAAAGACAGGCTCACTGTGCAAAGCACAAAAATGGCTAAGCAACCTTTTTTCCCAGGAAACTCTTTATGAACTAAAACTTTTAGCCTCACTCCATTTTTTTTCCTGCTTCTAGATAAAATTCATTAAGATAACCAATCATAGATTATCCCCTGCTTTCTGAAATGCCTTATCCACAGTATATCCCTGCTTCCTTGAATACTCTCCAAAAACACCTTGCATAAGCTCAAATCTTATAAAAAGTCATCTTCTTTTCTTTGCCAGCTTCAAGCCAGAGGAAACTGGCCAAGCTTGGGTCCTGTGCCAACCTGGGACACCAGTTACAGTGGCCAAAAGAGTAAAGTGCTGTGATCAGCTCAGGTCTTTGTTGAAAGATGTTGTTGTAGTCTTTTTCATAGGAAGGCAGTACAAGTATGGCTTGTAAGGAAATCATTGAAGAGGAGGAACTCCAACTACAAAACATTTCCCATGTTACTAGGTAATGAATGATTTGTGAATACCTCTAGGACAGAAACTGAAATATGCTCATCTAACCAGTCACAAAGGCTGGCATATAATAGGTGCTCAATAAATGTTTATTGAATGAATTCAATGAACCACAACAGAGCAATAAAAGTCTGATCAAGAAAAATAAACATAAAAAGTCATCTTACCATCCTTATGAGATGGTCCATATTTCTCCAAGGTAGGCAGTCTCTGTTGCTGCACTGAGGGTCCATGAACCCAACTTTGTTTGAATATGGATGCATGCCTTTAAAGATCCTTGAATGAATAGCCTCTATAGCCATTAAAACTAAAGCCCAAATCATTAGGAGTAAAAAGTATAAATATATCACCTTGTTCTCACTTCCTTTGGGGCCTGAATGATCAGTCTTCAGAAACACAACAGCAGGGTCTCTACCTCCTAGAGGGAAGAGAATAGTTGTTTCAGATGTATGTTTTGCCCTACAGAAGGTCACCCTAGTCATCACCCAACCACCATCCACCATAATGAGACACATACATCCTATGTGGTAATGAAAAAGTCCAAAAGCAAGTAAAATTTTCAAAAGTAAGTGGAATATTAATACCCCCACTGCTGTGGTCCTGGAGCACCAAGGTCTGAACTGGTCCTTCAAGCTGTGTAGAAACACTGCTAAAATCTAGTCTCCCCTCTGCCCTCCTTGCCTCTGTTTAATTGCTTACTTTAGTTGGGGATTGCATCTCTTCTCTTTTGAATTAGAACTATAATTTTCTACCTACTCTCCATGCTTCCAGCCTTAATCCCCTCTGAGTCAGCTTCCTGCTCCTGTCCAAGAGATTCCTGTGAAGCAGTTAGGCTGTCCATGTTGCTCTACAGACTAAAACTTTTCATGGGGGTGACTGTCCCTTCTGCATTCAGGTAAAATCCCAAAGCAGAGTTGAGAGTGCCTCACCAAGCTTCACCCCTAGCCATCTTTCCAGTTGCACCTCTCAGGTTCATCCTAGCTCAGTTCTGGTCTTCAAGTAGGCCTTTTTTTTTTTTGTGGGAGTCTCACTCCATTGTCCCGGCTGGAGTGCACAGCCACTCCAGCGTGGACCTGCTGGGCTCCAGTGATCCTTCCGCCTCAGCCTTCCAGCTGGAACTACAGGTGCGTGCTATCACACCTGGCTAATTTTTAAATTTTTATCCTAGAGATGAGGTCTTGCCAAAGTTGCCCCGGCTGGTCTCGAACCCACGGTCTCAGGCAATCCTTTCGCCTCGGCATAGGCCTTTTGTTTTTAACGTTGCTTGCTTAGGTACATGTGGTCGCTCCCATTTAAACTGTCTCCATCTCTTCCTCTCTCTGAAGAAATTCTTCTCCTCATCATTACTACTACTTGTTCAAGTAATGAGTGTCAGCTGGCACACACCAAAAAGTCATGGGAACCTGGGCAAGAGTCCAAACTGAGGTCCACATACCACTTAAAACTTTTAGTACTTAGCGGTTATAAATTATGTTAAAGAACTGGTAATAAAACATGTTTTGACCGCATGTCCTCACTCATGTGGTGGCTAAATGGTCACAAAGATAGAAATCATAGACACTAGGGGCACTAATAAGGGAGAAGGTGGGAAGGCGGGTTAGGGTTCGGAAATTGTCTATGGGGTAAAATGTTCATTATCTCGGGAATGGGCCACCTGAGACCCAATCTCCACCACTACACAATATGTCTATGGAACGAACATATGTGTTTACCCTCTGAAATTAAAATAAAACAATTTTTAAAATAAATTTAACAAAATAATGTTTTGTCATCCTATCTGGATATATATATATATATTTCTTTAGATAAACAAAATAGATATCAAGGTATAATAGATATGTGACTGAAATCAGCAAAATACCAGAGTAACTGAATTCTATTATTATTGCACAAGACTGCATGTTCTGTGAGTAAACTAGCAATATTTAGATTATTAATAAATGAAAGATAATAAAGAACTTATGATTTATCATTTCATAAAATTTATTTTTATTGTCTATATTTCAGCAAAATTTACTAATTATGTTGTTATAATTAATATTTCCACAAACTCAGCATTCTATTTTGGCAGTCCTTTCCTAACTAATTAAAATTTAAATGCAATTGCATTAAAGTATTTAAAGTTTTAATATATTTTATTGAAATGTAAATTAAAGAGATATAAAAAATTTAAAACTGAATTTTTGTAACTTTTTAAAGTTGTTTTTCCTTTGAAATATTCAAAATATAACTAGTAAAACTAAAAGGCAAAATAAAATTATTAATATATATTAAAATGCTTAAATAAAGCTAAAATTTCAAAATATTTTAAAAATTAACATCATTATGAATGTGTTTATAAAACAAAATTGCAAACTCTATTTAAATTAGCATTAAAGTTTTTCTAGTCTTCCATATAAAGAATTAGCATTGCCCTTTATGTATATTACACCTAGGCCTACATTTATACAAATTTAACGGTACATTGTTAGTACTTCAAAATGTCCCTCAGTCACTCATGTGCAACTGTTGAAATATCTCTTGAATTCATGAGTGTCTGCGGAACTACAAATTGGAACACCTAGAAACACAAGAAGACTTGGCACTAGTGTTCCAGTAGTGAGGAAAATAAATACTGTTATTCAAGAACATATTGCACTCATACTCTTTGAGAGGAGAGATCGGCACGTTCATTCGTCTCTTTCTTAAGTTCTTCTTTCCACTGAAATCTACCCTGCTCTGCAAAGCAGTGTGTCTGTCTTTGACTTGGCAGCAACGCACGTGGCTTACAGAAGACCCATTGGGCAAGATATTGAGAAGAAGCGTTTTCCAAATCCTGAACAGTTTTAGTCTTGAGAGCAGAAAACTAAAGACTATGGATCACACTGAGCCCATTCTGAGCACTGGACCCTCCATGATAGCAGGAACCAAATATTTTAATTCAAGTAACTTTTTTGTGTGATGCAAAATGAGAGGTCGAATCACCCAGGTCTAAGGGAAATATTGGTGATCGGGTGAGGCAAAATTATCTTCTAAATTGTGCCAGATATTTCTATGCCTATAACTGAAGATGGATTTTTTATTTTTTATAAAAAGAATCACTGCCATCGCATTTCCTAGGTAAAAGCAAGGCACATAGGAATACATCTCTTGTTGTATGGCAAGGTTATAATAGATTATCTTGTGGGTTAGAGAAACATGAATCTGGAATTGACATGGACCAAATTACCTAAAGACTTCAGGCTTTCCGAGAGAAAAAGACTGAAATCACACTCCTCGCCATTGAGATGCAACGTTAAGAGGAACTTTTAAGAGTGGACTTGGTGATTCTAACCAAGGTGTGCCAGCAATAAAAGACATTGGCAACCCCCGTTCTCCTCAAGAAGAAATCACTGGGGGGAAAAAAGGATATAGCTAAGCATAGTACAAGACTCTCAGGGCTTCAAGAAGCAGACTGGATTTACCCAAGTGGATATTGACTGTGGAATTTTTCTGAACACTTTTATCACAATCCAGTCAGGGACACAGCTTCAATTGCTCACTGGAATCTGTACCACAAAGTCTTTTACTCAAATTCTTGTGGGGCTGTGGATTGATTAATGGACTTTCCAAGACTCTCTCTTCCTAATATTTGGATGCAGTATTGTCTCCTTTGGACAGAGTAAGAGTCCAATAGAATGAAGAATTGAGGAGGCCTAGAAAGAGACCTTAAATACTTTGCTAAGTAGAGCAAATGAGTGTTAAATGATTCATTGGAAAAGTCGAAAGGAAGTGATTGTATTTGTTTTCCATGCTGGTATAATGATTGGCATGACTTAGATTTCCATTCAACCATGTATGCAATAAACATTTAAAGCTTCTTCTGTTTCCGGGAAGTTTGAGCTAGTGAGAGAGTACATGAGTAGGAGTGTCAGGTTTTGCAAAGAAGAGTTAGATATTTAGACTTTCCCTTATGAATTTTTCAAGTATCTACATCTAGATTTATCAATCATACCCAATATTTTTAAAGCATTTGACAAAGTTTTTTGTAAGTGTAAACCAACAATTTTAATATAGGCTAACAAGTATCATGACAAAAGTAATCTCAGACACCTAGCAAGCACAGAGGAAAATAGCCTTCATTGGTATGATAAAGTGATGCTTTTGCAGAGTGGAGTAGTTATTAGCCAGGTCTGTGACTTTAAAGGCGTCCTAGGTAAGGGATGTCACATCAGTAAAAAAAAAAAAAGAGGCCTGGATCCCTGAGAGAGATTTCCATAGATCAATTTGGCTTTCTTAAGACAACATCCCAAAGCCTTCAGGTTGTGTTAGTCTGGGATTGCTTTTGAGAAGCATGTGATATATTTATGTACATTGTACTGAGATTATTTTCTGTATATTTGTTCCTGCATTGGAAAGAATGTTCTGGAACATTCTTGAAAGCAGTATGATACATGAGATTGAAAATAGGGCTTTAATGTCAGGTGGACCTGGCACGGCCATTTATTTACCATACGACTTAGGTGCTTGCCTGTAGTCACAAAGCAGGTGCTCAAAACTACTTTTGAGTGAATAAAGTCATTTGACCCCTTTGAGATTTAATTTCCTCATGTGTAAAATAAGGACAATATCAATGTAGAAGCAGGGAGACTTCTAGATGTAGAATCTAGATAATTAAGGATGGTGAGTTGGATTCAGGTAATGGCATTGGAAATGGAGAGAAGCAGATTAATTCAAAACATGTTCCAGAGAAGTGCTTTCATATTCCTCTAATTGATTATATATGAGGGATTTTTTTTTTTAAAAAGAAAGCAAACAAAAAGGACTTCATCTTGTTTTTGACCTTCAATTCCAAGGATCACTTACTGACATGGGAAAGACTAGGAGGTATGTTGTTGAGTATAAGATATTTAATAATTAGTTAGATATAAGACTCTGGCATTTTAAATTGCTGGATTACACAAATGTGAAGCTTATTTTCCTATAAAGACATTTAAAAAGACACGTGGAACTGTCTAGGAAGAGTATAGATTGGGAAGAAAATGGGTCCCAGGACATATCCCTGTGGACATTCCAATATTTAAGGGTCAGTTAGAAAAGTGAGTTAACAAGAGAGGCAAAAAATGAATACTGTGAATAAATGACCAAAGAATGTAAAAGAAAAATCAAGAGAGTGTGCTATCACAGAAGTCAATGGGGAAAAGTGTTTGAAGAAGGAAGAAATGTCCAACTGCATCAAGTACTACTGAGAGATCAGGTAAACCAAAACATTTTGCCTTATTTGACAAAGCAAAAGTCACTGAGAACTTTAATGAGCAGTTTTAGTAGAGCATTAGTGTGTGGTAAAGACAGAAACTCTAGAAAACAAACAATAATGTTTATTTACTTGGGAAGAGTACAGCAGTATCATGGATTTGTAGCCACAGGGAAAGTACCAAGAGAGTTTTTAAAGGTTCTGTTATTTTATTGTATTAATGATTTGGGGCGCTTTTGTTTTGCATTGACTGATCTGGTACAAAGAGGAAACGATGCAGGAGAGAGAAGGGATACTTATAAGAGTAAAGTTCTTGAGACGGAAGCAGAGGATAGCTGGTATGCGGTCGACAAGAACAGAGAGAGTTTATTCATTGTAGTTGAAGGGAAGGTGAAGAGTTTAGGTTCGTGTTCTGGAGGTTGGTCAGTTTAGTGGCAGCAAGGGGAAGGAATTCCCATTTGATTACTTCTAATCCCTCTTAGAACTTTAAGGCAAGGTCATCTGTTGAGAGTGAGGGGAACAAAGGGGAAGCACGAGATTTGAGTAAATGGGGCAATATGTTAAAATGTCACTTTAGAGAAGAAGAAAGAGACTCTACTAGGAATCTATGATATGATTTACAAGCAGTATTACGTGCCCATTTGAGATTTATGAGTATGTATTAAAGTGAGACAAGCACATAAAACTGTTTGCTTTGCTAAGCCAATGTGTGACTACTCAGCCACAGAAATGGAATAAGTGGGTATTTTGTCCAGTGTTGGTGTTGACCAAACTGGTTCAGAGGAGCAAGGGAATTAAAGGTGTTTGCAGAGAAAATGAGAACAAAAGGAGATATTGGCTAGGGCTGAATAAATGTCTGATAAACGGATGAATGATGTAGGACAGTGAAAAATTCAAAGTGAAAACATGTGTTGTTATTAAGTGACTTATTATTATCGATATAAATTTGTCTTTTCTACTTCTAATGCTATTGAATGTGGGCAATCTGCATCCTGATGCCTGCAGGTTGGAGTTCTCAAGTGGCCTCTCTCAGCATGTACTTGTGAAAGATGCAGACCTCAACTGGGTTGAAGTAACCAAGGAGACCAAAATAAATGATTCCTGCAAAAAGCTTGAATGACATTTTCAGGGATGCAATCTTAGCTGCTTCTTAAGGGGGCTATATAAATTATCGGTTGGGAAAGTCAGAAGGCTGATCATCAGAAGGTCTCAGGGGTACAGTGGTATGTGGGAGTAGAGAATTAAGAGGACAAACGGTAGAGAAGAAATCAGAATGGGCTGCCACCCCCTTTTGTTTCTTCCCACTTAATGTACTCCTGAGAAAGTTCATCCTACCAAGTTCTCTCTCTCTTCCTTCCTTGGTCCCATGACCTAGGGACAAAGGTTTAACCACATCTCTCTTTCTGATAACACCTTTTAGTGTGAAACAGCTAAGCCTCCAGATTCCTGTTGATTTGCAAAAGTCTTTAATGGTCTTCTGTAATCACCATTACATTTTATTACTCTCATTTGATTTTGCTTTCCCCCCCCCAACAGATTTTTTTTTTTTTTTTACTGCCCTTCTGCAGACAGGACATTCACAAATGAACATGGCAAACACATAGGCATCTGTGTCTCTATTTAGAAGTATCACGAGTGAAAGGATGATGTCCATTGCCTGGGGCCCCTTTTTATTCCACTTAGCCTGACTACTGAACTGGCAAGTGCAGGTAACAGCTTTCTCGCAGAGTCTCTGAGCACCGTGGCTGCGTAATGACAGCTGTGGTTGGAGGGTCCAAAGCTGCCACACAAATACATTTGCTGTTCCCGAGGAAATGGTATGTGAATTGGGTTTTTTGAGCCCCAGAAAGAGAAGGCTAAAAGGTGCTTTAATTTATAGTTTTCAAGTATATGAAAGTGTACTTTTTTTCCTCTTGAGGAGAGAATGAAAGCTTTTAATGCCTACAGTGAAATATGAAATAGTAAACTTAAAGCAGGAGATCTTTCCGTTGGCACAAGAAAGCAACTCCTAACCATTACACCTTGTGGAAACACGCAAACACGCTACTGAGAAGATCTGCCATGTCTCTGTCTCTGGTTATGGTAAATGTGTGCTCAATAATCTTTGTTCTTAACCTTTCTGAGTGCAGGAAGTAGGCCACACGTTCTCTCAAGGCCCCTCTCAGAATCCCTTTCCAAGTGCAGTTCATATTTTGAGCAATGTCAAGTTAGAATTTGCTTGTCTACTCCTCTTGGAAAACATGTCCTCCTCTTTCCATCCAGTATGAACTACTTGTTCTCTCCTAGGAGAGGGAGGGGGTGGAATCTATACTTATTACACACCAACCATCATCTACAGATGAGAAAACTAAGATTCAGAGACATGAAGTTGTTCATTTAAGGTCGCTAGTCAGCCTGGCTCAAATATGAGCATTGTCCACTCGGCAGTACATCTCTAAAACTTTTATAACTCACAACCTCTCATTTCTCCAAGATTTTCTCTGCCTGGCCTATTTGTTCCAGCTTGATGACAGCTTTATTTAGGTGATAATAGAAGAAACTTGCTGCTTCATGAGGTGATAATCTGAGCCCTATGTGGGTAACTCTTCTTTTAGTTTGAGTGGTTTATCCCTTTGAATTAAAAAACAAAAGAGGGCAGCCGGGCTCGGTGGCTCAGCCCGTAGTCCCGCGCCTTTGGGAGGCTGAGGTGAGTGGATTGCTTGAGCCCGCGGGTTCGAGACCCGCCTGGGCAGCGAGACCTCATCTCTACAATAAATCAAAAAATCAGCCGGGCGTGGTAGCGCGCGCCTGTAGTTCCGGCTATTCGGAAGGCTGAGGCGGAAGGATCGCCGGAGCCTGGCAGGTTGAGGCTGCGGTGGCCAGGAGCGGCCACTGCACTCCAGTCTGGGCGACAGAGTGAGACGCCAACTCAAAAAAAAAAAAAAAAAAAGAGGATAGCTTATTGTTCTGAAAACCCAAAGTCTTCCTTTCATTCTTGCCTTAGCTAAGGATACTTGTGTATTTACTTCTAGCTGAAGACTCACGGGGAACCCAAAGCTGATGCAACCCAAAGCTTTCCTCTGCTGGCAGATGCACCTGTCAGCAGAGGCCAGGTATGAAGTTGCTTTTCCTTCTCTGCTGGCTGAGATTTGAGGAAGTCATCTGCAAACTTGGAGATGTCTTCTTTTTTATTATGTTTGAACTTTTATAGGGATTACAGGGTTAATCAACTGTCCCATTTTCCCCTGGAGCTGTCCCACTGTTAGCATTGAAAGTTTGCATCCCTCCAGTTTGGGCTAACTGGGATGGTTAGTAATCCCACCTAAAAAAAAAACCTCAGCCAGAAGAAATGATAAAAAGACAAAGGATAGGTAAGCAGGAGCTGAAAAAGAAGTTTTTTTGAAAACAAATTTACTGTCCCACCTTCCAGTTCATGAGACAACTTGATTATTCTTTTTAACTTACAGAATGTTAAGGTAAAATAATGAAATCAACCTTTTTTGGAGATGTTAAAATAGATTATTGTAAACACAACTTATGAAATTTGTCTTTTTTTATTATAAAGATGTGGGGTCCAATTCAGGGGTAGGTATATAAACGTTGATTATGCAGGTACCCTTGTTGATGAGGTATGCCCCCCCTCTCCTAGCAGTTTCCCTCAACTGCCAATTGCTTTCTTATAGTATTATAATTATTCAAGGTCTGCTTATGAGTGAGAACATATGGTACTCTGTTCTGTTTCTGTGATAGATCACACGTATGTTTGTTGCAGCTCTATTCACAATAGCAAAAACATGGAACCAGCCATGTTGCCTATCGAAGCTGGACTGGATAAAAAAAAATATGGTACATATACACAATGGAATATTTATTAGGCAGGCATAAAGAAGGACAAACATATGAACTTCATAGCAACTTGGATGGATTTAGTCAATCATACTCAGTGATCTATCAAAGAACAGAATGCCCTTTTTAATTGTCTAATTTTCTCGGCACTTTCTTAGTATATACAAATGTGGTATTTTTTCTTTTTTTTTCCCCTTTTTCTTTTGAGTCAAAGTTTCACTTGGTTGTCCAGGCTGGCGTGCAGTGGCACACTCACTACTACCTCAGCATTGACCTGCTGGGCTCCGGCGAGGCTTCTGCCCCAGACTTCCAAGCAGATGGAACTATATTGTAGAGACAAGGTCTCACCAAGTTGCCCAGGCTGATCTTGAATCCCTGGGCTCAGACAATCCTCTCGCCTCAGCCTCCCAAAGTACTGGGATTACAGGATTGAGCCGCCATTCCCAGCCAAATGTGGTATTTTCAATTGCATGGTAGGTCATAGTTTTAACTGCTCTTGGTGACTACCATCTTGTTCCTTACCTGTGCTCCAACTTCATGAATTGGGGAGAAAAAATGTACCAGATGTAGTAAAGAAAGGAGCTACAGTTTTTCCTTCCTTAACCATAGGTGCTATTAACTTTTACCTTTTTAAACTCAAGACAAGTTCAGTTTTTTGTGTATAAAGCCATTAAGTTATTGCACTACCAAAATGCAATATAATATATGGTTAAGTTCACTACTACTCTCATTAATAAGTCAGACCCTCTTTTGCACTCTCCAATAAGAAAAAAAAATATGAAGCCACTTTCATATTTTTCTGGTGATAGATCAGATCTTTTGAAGACCAAGAAAGCAACCTAAAAGTCCAGTAAGTGGAGACTGGTTAAATAAAATATGTATGCTCAAGTACTTAAATATTATGCAGACTTAAAACTAAGGGGGTAGAAGTACAAGTGACCGTGTTGAATAAGTTTCAAGATTAGAACCAAAATGAGCATGTGTAAATCTTTTGCATATGTGTGCTATTTATGGAAGGGTACTGCATTCATTTTCGACTGCTGTGTAACAATGTCACCACAAACTTAGAGCTTATCTCACCAACACAAACTTATTGCACAGTTTGTGTGAGTCAGAAATCTGGGTATGGTTTGGATTTTCTTCAAGTCTACAGTCAAGGTAGTGGCTGGGGCTGTGTTCTCATCTGGAGTTTTGACTGGAGAACAACTTATGAAATTTGCCCTTTTTTAATTGTCTAATTTTCTGGGCATTGCTCCATCTTCCTTAGTATATACAAATGTGGTATTTTCTTTTCTTTTCTTTTTTGAGTCAGAGTCTCACTCTGTTGCCCAGGCTGGAGTGTAGTGGCACACTCACCGCCACCCCAGCATCAACCCACTCAGGAGATCCTTCTGCCTAGCCTTCCAAGCAGCTGGAATTACAGGTGTGCGCTACCATGCCCGGCTTATCTTTTGATTTATTGTAGAGACGAGGTCTCACCAAGTTGCCCACGCTGGTCTTGAACCCCTGGGCTCAGACTCTCACTGCGGTCTCCCACAGTGCTGGGATTACAGGATTGAGCTACCACGCTCAATGTAATGTTTTTAGACTCATGTGGTTGTTGGAAGAATTTAGTAGAATTTGTGATTGTAGGATAGAGAGCTTTACTTTCTCACTGCTGTCTGTCAGTGGAAGGTCAATCTCACCTCCTGCTAACTGCCTGCAGTTCCCTGTCACATGAGGTCCCAAGCATGGCTATTTGTTTCCTCAAAGTCAGCAAGTGAGTAAGAAACTCAAGCAAGATGAACACCACAGTCTTACATAACTTAACCACATCCACATCATCACGCATACCTTATCCCCTTTGCCAGTTTCTTTTGGTTACAAGCAAGTTGTAAGACCTGCCCACCTCAGTAAATGAGAAAGCTCAGGGATGGGAAACCAGAAGGTAGGAATCACTGCAGCCACTCTAAAAGTCTGTCTGCTACAGTATCTCAGAAACTAGTAACAGTGCCTGCCTCTAAGGAGAAGGGCCAGAGCATGAAGGGGGCAGAGTCTTACTTTTATTCTTTTTCACAATTTATGTATGTTTTTGTTAAGTGAATTCATTACTTTTTTCTTAAAATTAAACACAGAGCCATACTACAAAATAAACAAAAAAAACCCCACACATACACAATTTCACTAATCAGTTAAGAAAATAAAATATAAGACAAGGGATATAGTCTTTTGTCCCCTGGGCAAATGCCATCATAACCTTCTCGCTCCAGCATAAGTACTCAGTGCCAGTGCCTGACCAAGATTTACGTACAACTTCACCTTACATGAAAGTCAAGGAGTGTTTTATGTCAATTTGAAGCTTTGTGAAGAAACTCTATAGGACCTCTTAAAAACCTTGTTATAATATATTCAATTGATTGGAAAGGGAATATGTGAAAAGAGTTTCATTCAATACTGAAGAATAAACCAGCTGAATTGCATTTGTGGTACAGATGGGAGACAACAAACACACTGATGGATGTACACAGGGATGTACTAAGAAGCTTCTTAGAAAGCACACAGCCATACAATCTCATAAGACTCCTATGTGTTGCATGGACCAAGAATATTGCCATCATCCGGAGCTTGTTAGAAATGCAGAATTTGAAGCCAGGCTCGGTGGCTCAGCCTGTAATCCCGCGCCTTTGGAAGGCTGAGGTGAGTGGATTGCCTGAGCCCACGGGTTCGAGACCCGCCTGGGCAGCAAGACCTCATCTCTACAATAAATCAAAAAATCAGCCGGTTGTGGTAGTGCGTGCCTGTAATTCCAGCTACTCAGAAGGCTGAGGCGGAAGGATCGCTGGAACCCAGCAGGTTGAGGCTGCAGTGGCCGGGAGCAGCTACTGCACTCCAGTCTGGGCGACAGAGTGAGATTCCAACTCAAAAAAAAAAAAAAAAGAAATGCAGAATTTGCCGGGCATGGTGGCTCATGCTTGTAATCCCAACACTTTGAGAGGTTGAGGTGGGAGGATCGCTTGAGGCTGGGAGTTTGAGACCAGTCTGGGCAACATAGCAAGACCTTCTCTCTACAAAAAAATTTTAAAAATTAGCCAGGCATGGTGGTGTGCACCTGTAGTCCCAGCTAATTGAGAGAGGCTGAGGTGGAAGGATCACCTGAGCCTGGAAGGTCTAGGCTTCAGTTGGCCATGCTTGTGGTTGTGCGCTTCAGATTTGGTGACAGAGTGAGACTTTGACTCTAAGAGAGAGAGAGAGAGAGAGAGAGAGAGAGAGAGAGAGAGAAAGAAAGAAAAAGAAATAAATGCAGAATTTCTATTCCCACCCCAGACCTACTGAATTGTAATCTGCATTTTTAGAAGATTCAAATACATATTAATGATTGAGAAGTTTTCGTCTACACTACCCCATAGAGTGCAATTCAGACCCAGGAAAACTTGCCCACATTTTCAGAAAATACCTACTTAAGAATACTTATTTCAGTATTGAGTATAATAGCAACAAACAAACAAACAAACAAACCTAGAAAAATAAAACTAATTGATCATGTGTAGGGTATTGAAAAATAAGCTACCATGTATTTACCAAAGAAAGGCCCTAAAAAGTTAAAACTGACAAGCTACATCTACATTTGCCATGGATATATAGATAAATGAACATATGGACAAATTCCCAAAAGATCATGCTGAGGTTTTTAAAAAAGCAGAAACAAAAACCAAGTTGCAGGAAGGAATATACAGTATAATACCATTTATGTAAAGGTCAAAAACGTGGTGTATGAATGCATGCGTAAATAGTGGAATAAGCGTTAGAATGATAAACACCAAGTTTGAGACAGTGGTTTCTTATGGGAAATAGAAAAGGGAATAAGGAGAGATATACCAGGCATTTTCAGTGTGTATTTTTCATGCTAAAAGAAAAAAAAATAAAGATTGTATTTTTTCTACCTTTTAAAAATATACCCAAAATATTTTATAATAAAAAAGAAAAAATATTTAGTTTATTTATAAATAATGACAGATCTTCCTTCAAAATGCACATGCTAATCTGTGATCCCACAAGCTGTGAGTAAGGTTTCCATGACTCCACATACTCATCCAATCTCAGATGGTTGGACTTGTGAGTTTTGTTGAGCAGGTGTGAAATGACATCATATTGTTGCTTTAATCTTCCTCTCTTGCATGAATGTGGAGCCTACCCTCATGTGTTTATTGACCATTAGCTTTTCTCTTCTGTAAGATGCATTTCATATCCCCTGTGCATTTTTTTCCTATTTATTTGCTTTTCCTTATTGATTTGTAGGAAACACTAATTAAGAGCATGGGGGATGCAAGTTGGCGTCCCCTCTCTGTTGATGTTGCAAGTAGCTGTAAACCCGAGAGAGCAAAGGCTAATGAATGATGTCTAGACACAAACTGGGTCACACCTCCGGTTTACTGCTGAAACCATGCACTTAACATTTTTGTGCATTACTGTTAAGTGAACAGTAATGCATTATTATTAAATGCATGATCATAAAACAACCAAGTCAATCCTAAAATCAAAGAAGCAAAAGAAGTTCCTACTTGAAGTTAATATCTTATGGTATCCTGAAGTTGGTTGTCACTGCTCTTGCATTTAAAAATATAATAAAAACAATCTATTAACCAACTAAATTCATGGAATTAGAAACTCTCTATTTTTCTCCACGGTAACTTGTTTTAACCTGCAGAACCTCACAATTTAATTTATTTTTAATGCCATTTGGGGGGGAAATGACATAAATTAGTCCAATTTGAGATTTTCACAGTCACCTGAAATTTGTATTAGTCTTTTGTCTGTGTGTGTGTAGTCTTTAAGAAAATGACAACCTCTGGAAATTATTTAATGGGAAGAATTTCATTTTATGTTTGATATAGTCCTTCTGTAGCTGTCACTGTTTATGTCTTAAAAGAAAGACACATTTTCTTACTTAAACTGAGAGGAATCAATTTCTTTGGAATGCTGGAAAATCTTTATGCTTAAACGATTAGGGAATCTCATTTAGGTGATGGATGTTCCTTGGAATATTTTTGGTAGCAGCCCAAACAGAGTTTTAGTTTAATTTTTGATGGGAAAGGTAGCATTGCTTTGGTAAAAGAGATCTGTCATTTAAAATAATGGACTTTTTCTCAGCCCCATAGTGTCAATAGGAATTCTAATTATCGCGAAACAGAATACCTACAGAGATGTATTATAATGCTTGAGCTGTTTCCAGGAACTGGCCATATTGCTCTAAGAGTTCAGATATGTCTAAAGTCTGCGAGGCCTCTTGGTCATTTGGTCAGCGGTCAGTGACTCTCAACTTTTCAGTGTACCTCCAGGTTCTTAATGCACCCCTCAGTTGTAACTTAGTCCACACCCCTGCCTTAAGCCTAGGGTCAGGAGATGGAGAGATTGCATAGGCATGGTGAACACCACTAGGCAACACCAAGCTGAGCAAGGAAGGCAGGAACAGCCCATCACAGGATACTCTCTTAGGCTGGCCAGGCAAGTTAAAGATTTGAATAAGTATCACCTGCCCTGGATCACAAATAGCACCAGGTGGAAAGGCCAATAAAAAGAGAGTCTGTCTGAGGATTAAAGGAAAGGAATTATTGAGAGCTATCATGACTTCACCCACTCTCTTGTTCCAACTTTGTTTGGAAACCAGTGGTTGAGAGTGAAGGTCCCATCTCTGTGCCCATGCAGTTGTGTAGGTCTGTTGACTCTGTGTGGGCTGGGGGCAGATGGGGCCAACCAGTGCCACAGAGCCAATAAGAACAAAGCAGAAATTTACAGAGTAAGAAATTGAGCTGGGCGTGGGGCTCAAGCCTGTAATCCCAACACTTTGGGAGGCCAAGATGAGAGGACTGCTTGAGCTCAGGGATTCGAGACTAGCCTGGGCATCTTGGCAAGACCTCGTCTCTACAATAAATCAGAAAATTAACCAGGCATGGTAGTGTGTGCCTGTAGTTCCAGCTACTTGGAAGGCTAAGGCAGAAGGATCGCCTGAGTCCAGCAAGTCGAGGCTCCCTTAAAGTCGAGGCCGTGATTGTGTCACCACACTCCAGTCTGGGTGACAGAGTGAGACTCCGACTCAAAAAAAAAAAAAAAGAAAGAAAGAAAGAAATTGAAGGGGCTCTGGGACATTAAATAACTTGCCCACAATTCTTATGGCTAGTTGGGACACAACTGGAACTAAATCCATAGATATGTCTCCAGAGCTATTATGAATATACAGCATGGCATAATATGAAGATTGACTCTACTCCCCACCTCAGAGTGATAATGCCTTATTGCCACATTTTGCCAAGCCACGCTTTATGGTTTAGTCTTAAATCAAGACTTCTCCCCCGCCCCTGACTCCTGTTTCCAGTTTCTCATCTGTACCTTCTGGCCGTCTTGTCACTCTTTCACCATGTTTCCCCAGCTGATCCCCAAGACGTGAATACACAAAGCTCTACTTCATCCTCATTCCTCCGAACACCGACTCCAAACACAGTCAGGCGATAGAGGCAGCAAACTTTCTCTGAAGGCTTTAGCATGATGTCAGTGCTTACAGCGGTGCTTGGCAGAAAACAGAAGCTCCATAGATGTTAATATATTTACACTTGATGGAAAGACATTGTGTCTGTGTTAGGCAACATATAATTGGGTTTCAGACCACAATGACTTGACAGCTCTTTCGCCTGTTCCTGCTGCTGGGAATATCGTTCTCATCTTCTTCCTCTGCAGCTTTCAGCTGGCTGCCATGTCCTCATCTCTCTAGAGACTTTGTCTCTATTTTGTTACCTCTCTTCTCTGAGTTCAGCCTCCCTCAAATTTTCCTTCCTTCTTGAGCTGCTAAGAGAAAACAAAAAATCCTTTTTATTTAATTGCAGAATAATTTTGTTCCTTTTGTCTCTATCTCCTCATTTCAGACTACCCCTTGGGCCTCACTTGTCAGTACCAAAAAAGTCATTAACATATTTTCCTAAAATTTCTACTTAAAATCTCTAATACAAGTATTATACAAGAACAGAAGGAACCTTTAAACTTACAATTTTAATGGCTTTATATACATTAGACCAAAAATCTCAGAATAATTACACTAACATTTCCTCCAACAATATGATTACCGAGAACAGTTTAGGCGATCTTTTTGTGGTGATTTTTTTCTTTTCCTTAGGGTAAATCCCAGTAGGGTTAGATAATCATTATTATTTTGTAAAGTCACTTAGAGTAATTCTTGTCTGTGTGGTTCTTGTCATCAAAAGGATATGTGGTTAAGGTCATTTATGTAATTTTTACTTTCGGTTCTAAGTAATTACTTTTTAATTTATTTAAATGTTGTTCCTAAAATCTACCTTGTGTGATATATGAATCTCCATCTCCTCTTTTGTTCCCCTCAACCCCATCCCATTCTCCAGTCCCTTCCTGCTTACAGACAGTCTCATTCACCACTCCAAATGCTACCGTAGTCAATGGGGCCCTGCACAAGTGATCCCTTACCTGCCTACACACCTCATTCTCCATCCTTCCTCTTGATGCTCCATCTGAAACTGCATTCATTCCGAGCCTGAAAAGTACCAGACTTTTGCTTCTGTTTGGGCTTTTGCCCATCTTACTCCTTTTGCCTGAAACATCGCCATCGCTGTATCCTGTGTGAGTCGAACTAAACTCTCCTCACCCCTCTGGTGTCATCCTATATGCTAGGGTGCCAGCTGCTCCCCCCTCCAGGAGGACTCTACCTGGATCAGGGTTCTTTTTCATGCACCATGGCATTGCATGTACATGACACTCAACACACGGTTGTATCATATGCTAATATGTCTGCATCCTGCACTGAAATGTTGAGTTATGCTAGAAGAACTTTGTCTACTTGGTTCACCAGTTTATCTCCAATCCTAAAAGCTTGTCTGATTATAGGGCCTCCACTACTCCATATGTCTTCTTTGTGAGTAGCTAAGTGTTTTTGTGCAGTTCACGCACTGTACAATCATACCCAGCAGCTCTTCCTGCCTGACACAAAATATTTTCTCATTAAATATATGCTGAGCTGACTTAAATGAATCCCTGGTTTTGACATTTACTCCCTAATTGCTTTATTGTTGATCTTCTTTTGCTTTTAAATTTATTTTTAGTGTTTGGAGCATTCTTTAAAAATTAATGTCTCCAAAGATGATAGCTCTACCATTTTCCAAAACAAAGAAATTGAGGCTTATGGTACAACTTCACTTTAAAAGGCATACACTCCAGTCCCCCTCACCAAGACGCCCACCTGATCCACCAAACATGACATATGCTTTTTATTTGAAATTTGACTCCTTCTATTTTCGGTTCTTTGAAGGAATAAGTGGGTGGTGTAGGAGAGGCCGCAGCTGGAACCATGACAGTTTGTTCTGCAGACAGCAAGCCCTGTACTTTATTGATTCCAAAGGTCGGAAGAATTTGGAAGCACAAAGTTTATAATCCCCCCACCCCCCATGATCCTTTTGTTAATGCACATCATTGTGGCTAATTTGCCTTGTGGAACTGGGAACCGCCCCCTTCTCCCTGAATGCCCAAGAGCTCTGCTTCACACTTGGAGAAGACCCTGTCCACATACAGAGAACCCTTAGGATAATCAAAGAAATAAGCCATTTGAGCACAAGCCGCCTTTCCATCACGCTATTGAAAGAATTGTCTAAACATCACTTTTGTCATAATGAAGGTTCTTCAAAAATACCAAGATATTCATTATGAATGCTTCCTCCCACGTTCCATCACAACATAGCCGTGCACTACAATGAGAGCAAAATGCCCCCCTCACATGCCACAATCTAAAGACAGAGCAACTGTTCTTTCAGCCCCTAGTTGAACCCTTTCTAGGCCCTCTCTAAAAGACACTTAAAATCTGGAAAGATAGCGCTGATGAAGTATTTTTGGAACTATGTTGTTGTTTTGTTTTGTTTCTGTTTAATGAACAGGAAGAATAAAGTTAAGTGTTGTAGGAGGAGGATCTAGACATAATCTACCTCCTCTTCAAACATTCATACTGAGAGGTTCCTTGTATTGCTTCCTGAAATATTTATATGAGCAAATACCTTGACTTATCATAAAGAAAGTCTGAGATGACATAGTCAAACAAGCTCATCTCTAAAAGAAGATAAAAACTCGCCGTGGGTACTGAGGTGGCCAATTACCATTCAACATTTAGATATGTTAACACAGCGGTAAGTAAATATTGATGAAAGCAGTTTTTTCTTTGACTCCAAGAACTGGGCAAATACATGCTCATGGAAATGATTCTCAGAAGAATGGATTTATAAATTAGTGTTGAGAAAGACAAAAAGTGACTCTTTCACAAGTACCTAAAGCAAGGATAGGGCTCCTAGGCTCTCCAGTAAATTCTTTTCTGAGTTTAGCAATATTCTTTTCTTTCTTTCTTTCTTTCTTTTTTTTCGAGTTAGTCTTACTCTGTTGCCCAGGCTGGAGTGCAGTGGCACACTCCTGGCTACCTCAGCATCGACCTGCTGGGCTCAGGTGATCCTTCCACCTCAGTCTTCCAAGTAGCCAGAACTACAGGCACGCACTACCATGCCCAGCTAATGTTTTAATTTATTGTAGAAATGAGGTCTCGCCATGTTGCCCAGACTGTTCTCGAACTCCTGGGCTCAGGCATTCCTCTCGCCTAGGCCTCCCAAAATGTTGGGATTACAGACTTGAGCCACTGTGCCTGGCCATAGCTTAGCAGTCTTTCAATCTCACTTTTGAAAGCACTTGACATGATTTATCTAAAATTATTGTTTTCTATTAGTTTTATATGTGTCTATCTTTTTATAATTTTTTAAATCTTTTAAAATTAATATTATCATGTTTTTTTGAGATAGGCCTTGCTCTGCCACCTAGGCTGGAGTGCAGTGTCACAATTATAGCTCACCACAACCTCGAACTTCCATGCTCAAGTGATCCTTCCAGCTCAGTCTCCTGAGTAGCTGGGATTATAGGCACACGCCATGCCACCATGCTTAGTTTTTTGTTTGTTTGTTTTTTAACTTTTTGTAGGGATGTGGTTTCACCATGTTGTTCAGGCTGGTCTTTAACTCCTGGCCTCAAGAGATCCTCCTGCCTTGGTCTCCCAAAGCGCTAGGATTACAGGTGTGAGCCATCATACCTAGCCTTAACTAATATTAATTTTTAATGGATAAAATCATGTTTGCCTCACCATAGTGTAAGCTATAGTGAGGAAAAATCTCTCACCACTGTATTATCAGCAAGAAATACATAGCAGAAAACCAATAAATATTTGTCAAATAACTTAAGAACCCCCTACTATGAATAATAATGCCATTAAAATAAAAAGTGTTTACTGGGCTTTACCTCTGTGATTGATAAAAGCTGAGGGCTTTACATGGATTCTTTCATGTAATGCTCACAAAACTCTATAAGACAGGATGATTATTACTATTTTGCCAAACAAGAAAATGGAGGAACAGAGAAAAACAGGCATGCCACAGGCAGACAGGAACAAGCATAACTTGTCTTCGAACCAAAGCAATTAAACTTCAGGTTCAGTAAAACCATCACTGCCTTTGAATTCAGAGATACAGCCAAGAAAAGTAATTAATGTGATCCAAAAAGTGGAATCCACATCAGAATACTTTTTCTTAAGGGATCGATCACATGTATATGTGTAGCCCTTACTAGACATGTTTCCAACATGCAAGATTTTGTCATCATAGTTTAGTTAAATAATGCCTGTTTCCCAAAAATTTAAATTTTACATTTTAATTCCCAAAGTATATTAATTGTGAATAATTACACGAAGACCAGATTTTGCTGTGAACTCTGCATTCCATTAATGACTTTGTAAATAACAGATGTACATCATGATCAGTAACCAACCTAATCACTTCTTTGATGGTGTATTGCTGATTGGTTGCTGTGCTTTGTTATTGGTTTGGTTCCCACATAGACAGCAAAGCATGTAGTTGTGTTGACTCCTAGTCTCACAGTGATAAACTCACAAAAATAAGTAATCCAAAGAAGGAACTGGCCAACAAACCTGTCCAAGAAGAAGAAGAAGAAGAAGAAAACTGATAGCACTAAATGTGAAGTTCAAATCAAACATAAATGGAGGAGGAGAAGCAATAGCTGGTACTGACTTTGAGAGACTTGAGATGTAGCCAGAGGAACTTAGTGACGGTGAACTAATGTCATCAACATAAATGAAGAAAGTGGTTGTGAAGAAAAGGATGAAGATGTCTTAGAGGAAGTGAAGCTGGCCAAAAAAACATTTCACATTAAAGGAATTCTCAGAGATACTACAAGACATTGAAGGTACAAAGAATACAATGTTGCAAGCTGATCCAACTTGGAAAAGAGGATGACAATTCCATAAGACATCGAGAAGATGCTGGCTCCATGTTGTGAGTTTTATGGTGAGAAGAAAGTAAGCACTGCCTGAGCTATTCTTAATAATGTTTTTACAAATAAATAAAACACCTGTATTTTCAATGTTTCTAAGGTCTTCAATGGTAGTATACAAATTACATTTTAGTTTTACTATTTTCATCATTTCCCTGTATGTGTACTACTGACAATACAAATAATGTTTCAACAAAAAATTTTGAAGATTACAGAACAATAATAATTCTTCCCATTGATTATTAAAACCTTTTTGCATGGTTTCGTCTTACATCTGCAAAGTAAGGACAACCTGTATTCAAAAGAATTTTGAAAACTAATGAGTAGTAAATGTGCTTTGACTATGAAACTCAGACTTAGATGATTCAAAGTGTCGCTATCTTTTTGCAATGTATGTTAAAGAAAAGACTTTAAGGCTCTTTAGCTAGCTCACAAGTCCCGCAGGGAAAAGCTGATGCCATGAGAACAAGAAGGTTCCAGGAAAAAAGGGCTAGCTTTGGATAATCAAGAACCTAAACTAAATATTGGCTTACCGATTCTATAGCCTTGAGCACTCATTCAATAGCTGAGGTGCTTGCCTTATCCATAAAATGAAGAAGGCATTACTTTGCAGGAGAGTTCCATGCGTGAGAAAAAAATATGCCTGTGTGTGTATGCACATATGAAAACTTTGTGCATAATACCCGGTAGGTACTGGGCACCCAACAAACTATTGCTATATTTTATACAATCAGAATAAGAATAGAAGAGGATCAAATAGAACTTATAAAAGTAAAAGTTCTATGATGATAGTAGAGCCCTTTGTTCATCAATCAAGATCAGGACACTACCATTTATGAAAGGTTTAATAGGTGTCAGGAACGTTGACAGACACAATCTCATTCAATCTCACCAACTATGTGGCAAGATGTGGCAGACGACACTTCCAAAGGCAGCCCACTGGTTTAGATGACTCTGGACATCCTCAACCAAGGCACTGCCAGTTCTAGGTGATTAAGATTAAGCCAATAGGTAGGTCTCTCTATGGGGCATCTTAAATCTTCTAGTAAACATTTTATATGCTTCAAAAGAATTTTCAAACTCTACAGTTTCTTTTCACATCTAGTTGTTTCCCTGATTTCACATTCATAGAAAACATACCTTAGCGTCTCTGTTTTTCCTTTTGTTTGAGTACAGTACAAAGAGAATCAAATTTTAATAACCACTATTATTATGTGTTTACATATAATGAAGCTATTTCCATGTTCGCACAGATGGTCTGAAATAAGTAACCGTTATTACAACCAGTTCTCATAAACGTAGAGCTTCTCTACTGGTTTCTTTGATCTCTATCAATAAAATACTGTTATTTGGATATTCAGTTTTGTAATAAACTTTACATTACAGTAGAAATGTACTAGAATTGTAAATTGCCTGTGTTCTTTCAGAGAGGAGTCGGAAGAAAGGCGTTTATGGTGAGAATGTGACCTTCTAGAGTTTGCTTATATGAACTTGGGTAGATCGTTCATTTGCTGGGATCTGAAAGAGTTGAGTGGATGGCAAATCAGCCTTAGAAAGAGTCTTGACCCCTGCTTGTCTCTCCAGCTTATGTCTCACCACTCCTCCATACGTTCTAACCATGCTAAGTCAACACTGTATTTTCCTGATGTTCATGTTCATGTTCTTATTTGTCTCTGTACCTTAAAACAGTGTAATAGTTCAAGAAAAAGATGTGGTGGACTTGACTAAGTTAGTGCCAGCATGGATAAAGGGTAGGTCTGATTAGGAGAGCAGTTAAATAAAGATCAAGAGTAACAAATTCTGGTGCCCTGTCCTCTACATCTAAATCCCTTGCCATAATATCAAAAGACCCTTTGCTATATTCTCCTGTATCCACTACCTATCATCTCCTCCCACCAGACCTGGAAGCTGTGAACTTCAGGCATCCTCTACACCCTGCAGTTTGCCACGTGTTCTCTATTCACCTCCATGTGACTCCGTTTGCCTGATATGCCAATCTTGCTTCGTTTATTTCCCAAAGAAAATGTTGCTTTGCCTGACAAACTGAGGATGTGTACCCACTTCTCCAAATTCATATGTGGAAGCCTAATCCCCCAGTGTGATAGTATTTTTAGATGGGGTCTTTGGGAGATAATTGTGCCATGAGAATGAAGCCTTCATGAATGAGATTTAGTGTCCTAAGAAAAGACACACGATATGACCCATCTCTTGACCCTGTGAGGATATAATGAGAAGACAGCCATCAGCAAACCAGGAAGAAAACCCTTACCAGACACAGGATCTGTCTGCGCCATGATCTTCGAATTCCCAGCTTCCCAAACTGTAAGAAATAAATATTTGTTGTTTAATCCACCAAGTCTGTGGTATTTTTGTTTATAGCAGCCCAAACTGACTAAGATACTGACCTTCCCCGATGGAATTAAATACTTTTACCAGTTGTTCAAAAAGCCCCTTGAGAGTGTGTTGCAGTTATGATGTGGAGCTATATATATATATATAAAATATATTATATATAATATATATTAATGTATTATATATGTAATAATATATGTCATTATATAATATATGTATTATATAATATATAATAATATATATATTAATGTCATTAATATATATTAATGACAGGAGAAAGCTAGACACCTGATAGGCAAACAATTAGGATAGTCCCGGTAGCTGCAAGCCCCAGGGACTGGAGTGAACACACCCACTTCCAAGTCCGTGTACTTCATCTTTCGTGCACTTTTTCCTGATTGGCCCTTCCCAATCCTCTCCCCCCATTGGTAAATTTCCTAAAACCAGACCAGGGAGCCTCTCTCTGATTGGTGCTGCTGCCAACCAATCAGCAGACTCTGGAGACTATATAAACTCCTACCTGCAGTGGCAACCCGGCAACCCTGTCGCCACCCTTCCTGATGCTGGGAGCTTTTCTGACCTCCAAGAAATTCCTACTTACCCACGCTCCAGTTGTCTATGTGCCTCGTTGCTCCTAGGCGTGAGTCAAGAACGGGGACTGGAAGAGCTGCTGCTGAAGACCGCGGGATTTGATGAGCTGCACACGCCAGAGGCTGGCTTGCCGGCCAACAGAACCAACCGTGAGGGCGGGGCCGAGGGCGGGGCCGAGGGCGGGGCCGAGCTGACGTCTGATGGCCCCGATGAGGCTTCCAGAGTTAGTAAGACCGGGCCCGGCTTGCTGGTCCATCCAGCTGACGTTTCTCAGGGCCTGGCTTGCCAACCTACTGAGCCGAAAGAGCTGTGACACGGTCTTGGCTTGCCGACCCCCCAATTTAGAGAGCTTGAACATTCTTTGGGGACCCCCGCAACTGCCAGCATCCCCAAGTTTTCGGGTGCCATGGTGTCCCACATCCTGACATCATCTTGTCCTAGCCTCTGTGTGTATTCTGGACTGGCAGTTATGCTGTGGGAACTACCACACTCTTAGGGGGCCCAGTTCTCCAGCTGATCATATATAAAAACCATATCATATATGATATAGATTTTATATATATACACAATTTTGTTGGCACCAGAGTTCCTGTTCAGAAAAGAACTATTTTTATGTAGGAGAATACACCGAAAAGCTGAACCTAACAGAAGTCCTCAAGGGGATGAGTTAGCAGGAACAACACAGTAACAGATTTAAAAACTGTGTCTCCAAAAAGGCAGTGTGGAGCTGGGAGAAGGTAAGAGAGAGAGGTTGGGGGTATGAGCTGAAGACATAAAGAGAACAATGGTAGAAACTGCCAGAAGGTGGAGGTTGGCAGGATCAACTAAGAGACTTTTAAGAAGAGAGAAATCTAATATTTGATTTTAGTTTATCTCCCATATGGTGGTGAGACACAATCCTCCCATGCCATTACTCCTACTTACCCCAGTGGAAGTCTATTTCCATGGTGGCATCAAATGAGTGGAATTTTGAGGATATGAAGGAGAAAGGCCTGTATCCCATATTTCAGTTGATACCTGGACTGAGAGAAAGGGACAGAGATAAAAGAAAATACATCGTGGAGAAAAAGAATTCTGAAGAAACTGGGTCATCAGACTTGACAAGGAATTTTAGAAAAAAGAAGAAAAACAAATTATCATCCTTCCTTTTTTCCAGATCCCTGGCCTCTACTCCCCTCTGTGAACCACTTACAGTACCAGTAATTTCCCAACCTGTAAAGTTAGAGGAATAAACTCAGAGCCCTTTCTGCTTTAATATTCTATGAATTAAAGCTTTTCATTGAACTAGGGGAAAGTAATAAAAGTTATGCCCTATTGTAGAAAAAAAGAGGTTGGCAACGTGAATTAAATTGATTAGCTACAGGAGATGACACAAATAAAATCAGTCATTTAACACCTAGGTAAGAAAAAAACAAGTAAATTAAGAGAAGTGGTCTCATGGCACCCAACAATGGCTTGTTTAGATTCTTCTGGCAGTTTTGTAGCATCTGTTCTAAAAATGATGATGTGTTTTGAAATTACTACTAGAATGTATATTCAATGTGTGTCAGAATTTATATAATAATGTTATTAAAAAATAGCTTCAGTATCCATTGTATACAAACATGCTGATATAAACAAGAATCAACTTCCCCCTTCTCTCCAAACCTGGCAACTTACAGATAGTCAACATAGGCTGTCAGGTAACAATTGATATACGAGGGATTGGTCCAATCAATTGATTCGAATGCAATTATATGGAAGGAAAATATTAAATTGTTTCTGTTTATCTGCCAGAGACAATTATCTGACTGTGTTTTTAAGTAACTCCAGTCACAAAGAGCCACCATTTGGAACAACATGAGTAAGTGGGATGGTTGGGTACATCCATTTAAATAACAACGGGTCTGTCTGTTTGGCAATGGACAGACTGATGCAAGGAGAGAGACGAAACTGTTGTTATTTCTAAATAAACAGATATTGATGTAATTGTCAATTTTCCATTAGTCTTGTATTAACTGGAGGCACACAGAATCGGTAAGATACCATACAGAGTTCCAGGCTGGGTTCTAACACCTATTGGGTTCTAAAACTCTGGCTCCAACACCTATTGCTTGTGTGATTTTAGTTACTATCTGTGCTTTTGTTTATTTATGTGTTTAAAAAAATGTGTACACAGATGCACACACACATACCCACATGCACACATATGTATAATAACTCCTAACTCAGGATTGTTGTGGGATTTAAATAATTAATATAGATGAAGCCCCTAGACCAATGCCTGACACGTAGCAAGCACTCTGTAAGCATAAGCCATTTTTTTTGGTGAGAAGATTTTGTCCCAAGGAGAGATTTAGAGACTGATGTTAAGAAAGAATTAAGTAAGGGTTTCTTTATTGTAGTATTGGTATGGAAATTAAGAGAGTTAGAGGTCATATGATGTGACTGTAGAGTGGATATAGGCACGTGAGGGAAGCAGAAGGGAAATATCATGTATTTATTGTCTACTATATACTAGACACTGGGGTAGGCTCATTTTCTGTGACGACTCATACAATCTTTCTAACATTCTGAGAAGTAGCTATTATTGTTATCTCCATCTTAAAGATAAAGGGATTGAGGGTTCAGGAATGGCAAGTGACTTAGCTGAGGTCACACAGCTAGTAAAGTGGGGGGTCATGATCAGACCCAAGTCTGTGGACACAAACTCTATGATCACCAGCACTTCTGCATGGCACCTCCCTCTTGACAAGGCATGGAGGTTGTGGCCACTAAGGCCAGTTATCTAACGCAGAAGTTCTTAAACATTTTTGGTCACAGGGCCATTTTACACTTATAAAAAAGAATTGAGGTCTTTATAGAGCTTTGGCTCGTGCAGATAATCTCTATCGCTGTATAGCATATTAGAAATTAAAATGGATTTTTTAAAAAAGTCATTTATTTATTTTAAGATAGCAATTATAAACCCATCACACGTTGACATAAATAGTGTCAAAGTAGAAAATTTTAGAAGAGTGACATGATTTTACAGTTTTTGCAAATCTCCTTAACGTTTGACTTATTAGCAGGCAGATGGGTTCTAATTTAATGAGCTCTGATGTTGTCATGGTTGAAATATGTAGAAAACACATGTACAGTGAGTCCCCTACATATGAACCTTCAAGTGGCTAACTTGAAGTGGCGAATGTGCATTTGCATGTCCAATCACATAAGTTCATTCATGTGTCTGGCATACATTGTCACGTGTGTGTATCCTTTATAAGTGGTTGTGTTTTTGTGTACTTTACTATATAGTACTGTATAAAGTACAGTAGTACAGTATCTTTATTTGAAACCCAGGATGTCTGGAAGGAAGCATAAGAGTAACGGTGATGTGGCTGGTACCGTAGAGCTGGTGGTGTTTGTTGGAGTACCTAGGCTAACTTTGTTGACTTATGAACAAATTAGACTTGCTAATGCACTCTGAAAGTGGAACTCGTTCATATGTAGGGGACTTACTGTAGTTGGAAAGTGTTTTAGGGCCGGGCTCGGGGGTTCAGCCTGTCATCCCAGCACTTTGGGAGATCAGCCCAGAATTCGAGATCAGCCCAGGCAACTTGGCGAGACCTCGTCTCTACAATAAATAAAAAATTAGCCGGGTGTGGTAGCGTGCACCTGTAGTTCCAGCTACTTAGAAGGTTGAGGCAGAAGGATCGCCAGAACCCAGGAGGTCTATGCTGGGGTGACCGTGAGCATGCCACTGCACTTCAGCCTGGGTGATGGAATGAGATTCCAACTCAAAAAAGAAAGAAAGAAAGAAAGTGTTTTAGAAGCCATTTCAGATAATTTTGGACATTCTTCTTTGATATTGCCCCCAAACCTCAACAAATGATAACTTTTAAGAGGTTAGCTGCAATGTGAAATACCTAAAAACCATAACGATAAACTTTTCATGTATTTTACATTAAAACTCATTTGTTGCTGGATGCAGTGTCTCACGCCTGTAATCTCAGCACTTTGGGAGGTAGAAGTGAGAGGACTGCCTGAGCCCAGGGGTTCAAGCCCAGCCTGAGCAACTTGGTGAGACCTTGTCTTGACAATAAATCAAAAAATTAGCCAGGTATGGTGGTACGTGCCTGTGGTTCCAGCTACTTGGCAGGCTGAGGCAGAAGGATCACCTGGACCCATCAGGGCAAGGCTGAGGTGGCCGTGGGCATGCCACTGCACTCCAGCCTGGGCGACAGATTGAGACTCTGACTCAAAAAATAAATAAACCAATAATAAAGACTTGTTAATAAAAAATAAAATTCATTTGTTTATCTTCACTTTAAATGGATTTTTACCCTTGATTTTGAAACATTATGCAATGGTCATTTAGAAACTATTGGTTCACTGTCATACAGTTTCCCAAAATTGACACATTTCATTATTCAACAAAAAAAAATTGTTAATATTATGACAAATCTCATTAAAAAAAAAAAAACCTTAAGAGTCAGGAAGCTTTCAAACTCATGGGGCAGATGTAAGTTTCCCATGATTCTAATTTTCATGTGAAAACTTGAACGTTGTCATTGGGAACAAATATTGTCAGTTGTGTTCTTTGAAATGACAGGTGCGTTTGCTGATTTTCAGAAAATGTCTGCCAAATGCCGAAGTCTGAAAAACCCTAGTTTGTCTGTCAGTCATTCATTCAAAAGAAAAGTTTCGGGGGGAAAAAAGCAGCCAGTTCAGCATACAACTCAAACAATTGCACAAGTGGTTTTGTAAAAGACAACCATGGAGAGCAGAATGCGGAATTGCTTTATAAATATCGCCCATTTTGCCCCATCAAGCTTTAAAAGGATGTGCATTCCAGAGTCTGGGTGTGTTAAAACTTGGTAATAAATTGTACTGCTTCATTAGGAACATTCTTGAGTGACACAGGAATTTTCCTTTTTCACCACAAGTGTGTGGAGCTGAAGAACATGATGACTACTAATACCGTTTGTTGCTACTGCCTTGCTTGGAGACTTGGCATCAGCAATTAGACCCATCATCACGCTTGCATCAGCAGGGAAAATGATAAACAGTGAGAAGGGAGAAATGTACCTTAGTGGTATCATGAAAACAGCTTTGACCTCTAGACCTCCAGAAGGATCCAGAAGACTTCCAGTGACAGAAGATCGCACTCTGATAGCCAGGGTCTAAAGGATTATCTGAAAGAAATGATTTTAAAAATTCAAGCTGATGCTCAGATAAAGTTGGTGAGCAAAAGGCCTGAATGCATGTGATTTGATTAAATATAAAATCTGTGTTTCAAAGCACTTAATTTAGGGGGTCGTGATATGGTAATAGGCAGATTATGTCAATGCAAACAGTGCCATATGCATCCTCCCTCAGTCTTTTTTAGTTGAGAAAGGGTTTTTATTTTTTGGGGTTTTTTTTGGGGGGGGATTGATCAAAGTCATAGAATGTTTAATTAGACTCTATTTAAAAATGATTAATGGGAGGAAAACTTACCTTCAGAGAAAGACCTAACTCTACATGACATCAGCCCTATTCAAGTTTCTGAACTTCTTGGTAAGAAGACATTTCATACAATCACTTAGTAAAAGGAAAGGTCTAAAAAAGGAAGAGAAAGAGGTGAGAATGAGAAGGCAATAATAAAGCGAGAGACAAGGTGTTAAGTAGGTGACACCAGTGGCTGAACTTCTTTCCTTTGCTCCAAGCAACTGCTTCCAGGTGGCTAGACTCCGCAAAATGATAGCAATCTCCTTTTAACATGGCTGTAAGGAGGTTGTTTCCTTAACATTATTTGAGGTATTAGTGTATATTTTGAATATACACAATCTCAATGATAACGAGTGCAGATAACAAGAGCCAACGTCTATGTAATGTTCACTGTCTATGAAGCATTCTTCTTAACCTGTGTAGGGATCTGAGTCAGCTAGTCCAGGACACTGGAGGTGCATGGATTTCCAGATTACTGCATTTCAACTCACACAACAGTAAGCACTAGTGAACTATAGTTCACAGAGCAAGCGTATCGGTTACAGAAGCAGCTCAACCAATGGTAACATGGTAGCCCCTGAAACAAATTGCTTGAGTTTAACCCAGTTTCTACCGTTTACTAGTGTGTGACCTTGGGTGAGTCTCCCACCTCTCTGTGTTTCAGTTTTATCTGCAAAATGGGGACCATGATAATCACTTCTAATTCATAGGGTTGCTATAAGGATTCAGTGAGTTAATCTGTGTAAAGTGCTTATAACCCAGCATGATAAAGAGTTTGTGCTCATTGTTACCAGCATCATAATCATGATTGTCATCACTATCATGTGGTTTGATAGCTCCTCTTACTTAATTCTGATTAAAATGGCCCCACTGTCATGTGCTCCAAGCCAAGTAAAGAACTAGGCACACCAATCGTTTTTTTAGGAGACAATTTAATCCTCATTTCTGCTCACTTGTAGCCCCTCTGACACCTACAGTTATTTTAGATGTGTATTCACTGAATTATTTAATCTAGAAATGATACCTGTTGCTCAAGATGGGAGTCCCATTTTCATTTCATCTGTGTTCCTATTCCCAGAGACAAAACATAACAGTTTCCATGTTGAAATTTTTTTCCACATACACTTAATTATAATGGGGTCTCTCTTTTTGTTCATTTTTCATTCTTACTCTTTCTAATTTTTTTAATTTTAAAGATGTGGGGTACAATTCAGGATTAGGTACATAAGTGGTCATTGTACAGTCAAGTTTGAGCCTTTCTTTGGTCCCCACTTCGCCTGGTTTGAGATCAGGTCCTCTTATTGATGTTATGTGCCCCCCACATAACATCAGTTTCCCCCTATTGCCAACCCCTTTCTTATAGTATTATGATAAATGTTCAGATTCTGCTTATGAGTGAGAGCATGTAGTACTCAGTTCTTGGTTTCTGTGATAGGTCATTGAGTATTATAGACTCTGAATCCATGCAAGTTGGTGCGAAATCCATAATTTTATCCTTCTTTATGGCTGTGTAATATTTCATCATGTATATGTACCACTTTTAAAAATCCAGTCCACTTTCAATGGGCAGGACAGTTGGTTCCATGTTTTTGCTATTGTGAATAATGCTGCAAAATACATGAGTGTGCAGGTATCTTTTGTGTAGAATGATTTGAGTTCCTCCCGGTATATTAGCAGAAGGGGGATCTCTGGGTCGTATGGAAGGTCAATTTTTAGATCTTTTAGGAATCGCCACACTGTTTCCTACAGAGGTTGCACAAGTTTACACTCCCACCAACAGTGTAGAAGTGTTCCCTTTTTTCTAATTTTCAGTGGGCTCCATTTAACTGAGTAACTCACAATTTTTTACTCTTTCTCGATGACTTCTCTGCTGACTTCCATTTTCCCTGCAGATTTAAAAGTAACAATTATCTGCTGGAATAAACAAAAAATGTCCTAAGTGTCTCCTCTCCAGCTCACGTACTCTGCTTCATTCTTTACCAGGCAGGTACAGCCTCAGGATAGGTTATTTTTTTCTTTATGCATCAATGCTTATTTGAGTTAGCTTGTAGCTCACAATGATTTTGGTCATATGGAGATTTTTTTTTGTTCCTCAGCAGACACAGAGGAAATGTTGTTGGCAAGGGGAGTTATAGCATGACCTAGCAATTATTTTTATCATGAAGCGGGACCCCAAAGCTGATGTGCATTTCTTTCATTCTGGAGAGAAAGACACAACACACACACACACACACACACACACACACACACACACACACACACACACAAACATCACCACCAATAACCACCTGCCTTGATGCAAACAAGAGCTGAAAACCAACCAGCTGAAGGATTAGCTAGCCACAAGATAAGGACACCAAAGGATTTTTTAAAAAGAGAGAATCCTTTTATTTCTCAAATGAAATCTGCACATGCTATATCCCACCAACTCTTCGGGCATAAGGTTCCTTGGAATATTTTCTAGGCAGAATATGTTAGGAAAGTGTTAGTTTTGCAACGCATAATCTTTAATAGACACTGCATTACTTTTTACAGAGGATCTTTCTGGATGAAAAATTTCTAAAAACAAACCAACTGATATCATCTAAACTGTATGGCAGGTTAGGAATTGCGCCTCATCAGTGGAAAAATATGTGCATTTATGAATTTTGCCAGTTTGATTCATATTCCAGTGGAAGCATCATATTTTATAGAAAGAGACTGTATAAACAACCCATCCTCATGTTACTTTTTTCCCTGCTGCATTTGGCTAAGACAGTCTTTCAAGCTTTCCATTCTTTCCCATACTGATGGCTTTCGCCGAGGCACTTTTATTTCTAATAAGGTTTTCTGTGCCCTCTAGTGGTTGTTTTGTTTCTGGCATTTTTGAGTCAATGTAATATGCAATTAGGAAGCAAGATTTTGTCTTAAGGATTTTTTTTTAAAAGAGTGGTTGGTGTGCTCTCCTTATAGTGTGTGAAGTGGTTTCTGCAGGGCCATTACAATGCAAAAGGTTTCCAGGGCGACTTAACCCACCTCATATTCCATAAAGAGAGATTCAAATGCCTGCTTTAGTTTTCCGATCTCTTTTCCTATGCTGGAGAATTCTGACTCATTTGGGCTACGTTTTATTGTTTATTACATGAATTAGTTATTTCCATATGCAAGTTCACAGAAAAGAGCTTATATCTGCCCTTAAACTCTAGCTCCTGAAAGAGAGGCTTGAAAATCCCCTCCTCCAAAAAACGAAAAATGAGTCCCATCGGTTTTTAAGGCCACGGGGTAGATCCATACAGCATTTTGCGGGCTCGTCTTCCTGTTTTCAAATCCAGGGAACTCTGTAAGAATCCGATGATTCTCATGCTTGGGCTTTCAAAAAGCCAAGGTGATTTGGAAAATATGTTCTGAAATGTAACAGCTGCGGCTGTGTGATCAGAAGATTTATTTTGGTACAGCTGCTGGGCCCTTGTTGTGCCTTCTGTAAATCTTAATTCCTAGTAATTATTGGAAGTGACACCAACTCTTGTTAATTAACCCCTTTGACACGAACAGAAGGTGTGCTTCCTCCAGAGGGCCGGGTGGTGAGATGGAAAAGATTTCATGGCTCCACACTCTCACCCCTTTATTCGCCAACCCCCAAAAGACTAAAATGAGGTGGATTGGTTCGGAACTGATATTTCCAATTTATCTAAGAAGTTATGCTATTCATTGCTTTTATAATGCTGGGAGAGTGGAGCAGTTCTAAATAGGTAGGCAGAATGAAGAAGCAGTATCATATGTCATAAAATATGTCCAAGCAGTTAGAGGGTGACCTCAAACCACCTTTCTACAATGTCTATATCATGTCTCAGGAGAGGATTGCTTTAAATATTTATTTATTTTGTGTAATAAGTCAGGCATTTTTTTGCGTGTGTGTGTGTGTGTTGTTTAAAGAATAGTGAGGAAATGGGCGGGGCACAGTGGCGCACACCTGTTGTACCACCACTTTGGGAGGCCAAAGTGAGAGGATTGCCTGAGCCTGGGAGTTCAAGACCAGTATGGGCAACATGGGGAGACCTTGCATCTACAATAAATTAAAAAATTAGTTGAGCGTGGTGGTGCACACCTATCATCCCAACTACTTGGGAGGCTGAGGCAGGAGAATAACCTGAGCCCAGAAGATCGAGGCTGTGGTAGCCATGATCGTGTCACCACATTCCAACCCGGGAGATAGAGGGAGACTTTGACTCAAAAAAAAAATGAAGAAGAAGAATGTGAAAACAAATGCCTGGTACCCACTATCTTTATGAGGTAATGCCCAACTGTTTTGCAAATCGGTGTGTAAATGTTTTTTCCTGGCAGCATTGTAAAAAAGAGTTTACTGTGCTGCACTGCCTCATTAATGCTTCATATTATCCAACTTTTAACCATTCATCCATCTGATAGATGTGAAATGGCAGCTCTCTGTAGCTCAGTTTTGCATTTCCCTGGATTCTAATGTGTTTAAGCAGCTTTTAATAGATCAGTCTATGTATTTTACATATAGCTCCTACTGAACTCGTCTTTTTATTTGTAAGAGTTCTTTACATGTTCTGGATAAATAGGGTCAGCTGTTTATGTTGCAAATATAAACCTCCAAGATTGATGCTTGTCTTTTTGCTCTTTATGGTATATTTTGATAAATACAAGTATCTTCATGCTTTATGTAGTTGAATTTCTCAATCGTTGATTTATGGTTTATGTTTTTTTCTTTAAAAATTTTTTTCTTCACAAGATTTAAAAAATACAGTCCTATATTGTCTAAAGCATTCCTATACTGGCTTTTGTATTCGTAGCAAAGAAGGCTCATGGCCCTTCTCTTCAGGAGATAGAATTGTTGGGGACTGGGAGCAGTGGCTCACTCTAATCCCAGCACTTTGGGAGGCCAAGGCAGAAGGATTGCTTGCTTGGGCCCAGGAATTCAAGACCAGCCTGAACGACATAGCAAGATCCTGTCTCTATTTAGAAGGAGGAGGAGGAGAAGGAGGAGGAAGAGAAAGAGAAGGAGGAGAAATAATACAGAAAAAAATTGTGTTTGGGAAGTTGCTGTTTAGTCAATGATTAAGTAACCTGTCTTTGCATCTAGATGGGGTCATGTGACTAGTTCTTGCCAATAGAATGTGAGGAGAGTGAGGTGGCACTTATGTGAGAAGTGTATGCTTTCTTCTCTCTTTCCTCATCCACAAAGATGCAAGAATTTAGGGATCCTAGGTCCTAGTGAAGCCAAAGTTGGAAGGAACATAAATGTTCGGATCACTACATGTAGGCAAATAGCCTACTGCTTTAGACTGAATGTTTGTGATATTAGGAGATGTTGTCTTTGGGGAGTAATTAGATCATGAGGTCAGAGCCCTCATGAATGGGCCCTTATAAAAGAGATCCAAGAAAGGACAGAGAGAAGATAGCTGTCTGTGAACCAGAGGACAGCCCCTCACCAGAACTCAACCATAGTGGCACCCCGATCTCAGATTTTCAGCCTTCAGAACTGTGAGAAGTAAATTTCTGTTATGTGTAAGCCACCCAACCTATGGTAGGTTGTTATAGCAACCTAAACTAAGATACCTGCTCACCTAGAATATGAACATTTAGTGGTCACTTGAGCAAGAAATGGATTTCTATGGTATTAGACATGAAACTTTGGGCTATCTTGTTTCATCACTGGTGCTATCCTAACTAATATGGAAATTGGTATCTTGAATTAGAAAGCTTCCATAACAAATTCTAAAATATGTGACGTTGACATGGTGGATGAGTGACAGGCAGCATGGAAAAAGATAAAGCAAGAGAGAAACATGGAGAGCTCTATTATATAGTAGCATTAAATGTTGCCCTGCTGTAGTTGTAAAAGCCAACCAAATGCCTAGCAGGTGCAGGGCTCTGCAGGAAGTAGTTGAAAAGAATAGAAACTTTAGTATGTGTTGTTTTGTACTCACTATTTATATCAAGGTATAAGAAGAAAGAGATTAATACAAACAAGAGATGGTTGTCTTGAAATCAGAGATGGAAAGGAATGGGGAGAGTCCAGAAATTTAGAGGTTCAAAGATTGGCAAAGCTATGTCTATACCCTAAACCAGGATTTTAAAATTAGAATGAAAAAAAAATACTCAGAGCAACAAAGATCCATTAGCAATTCTCAACTGCACAGAAGGATTAGACCCTGTGGCAAAGATCAAATTAGGGTTGTTTCTTTCCAGCTCAAGGTTGTTTTAAGAGATGACCTCAAGGTATCTGCCATTACATGGAGAGAGGCATGGGGAGCAAAAAACAAAGATATGATTCAGATTAAGAATTATGTCTAGGGATAAACTAATGTGGTTATTCATACATGGAATTTACTAGAAGCAAACAGATGAGAAGTCTACTGTTTCTGTGGGAATTGTATAACTAAATAAACTGCAATCCAGCTTTAAAATGTCCCTGACTATATAATAGACCTCATGCCTGCAAACTTACCCCAGCAAGAAGCTGGCAGTGAAAAACTGAGCCCCCTTAAGGTGAATATACTCCTCAAAGCCCATTTCAGATGGGACTGTAGGCAGTGGGGCTCTCAACGTGTGGTCTCCAAACCAGCAGCACTAGAATCACGAAGGAAAATGTTAAAAATGCAAATTACTCAGACTCACTGAATGAGAAATTCCAGGAATGGAGTCCGGCAATCTATGTTGTAACAGGTCCTCTAGGTGACTTCTGATGTTTGCTAAAGGCTTGGAATTCTCCACTCTTGGAAAGTGGAGAATCATGGAAAGGAAGTTTCTCCTAGAGAGTAGAATTAAGTCTAGTCAAGAAACTTTCTTCGTAAGCATGAAAAACATTATGAGCAGAATCTTCATAATGCCTTCATGACAGGATTTTGAAATTCCTATGACTATTGTCTCCTTTTTTTTTCTCCTGAAGGACATTTTATGTAGCAGTTATATTTAATCTCCTTTGCCTTTATGTTTTGGAGTTGGGGATAGTAGACAGATGACTTGTCTTTTAGTTCCTAAATTGAATCTCTACAACTAGACCAATGAAAAGAACAGTGTCCAATGATTGCCAATGGAATGGTAGTCAAGAAGATGGTGATTTAAAAGGAGACTCTGATGCCCAGGTAGGAGAGAAGCCCTGGACTGAAACGAGTTTGATTTCCTGAATCACTGTGTAGATAAAAGCTACCTTCAGACCAGGAATATCTACATGATTTTGAAAAATTAGTAATAAAATTTCATTGTGTTGAAATACCAACATTTTAGAGTTTATATTTTTATCACTACTGTGTAGTACAATGTTTAGGTTATCAATCCTCTTACAATTAATTTTATGAAAGGTGTGATACGAGAATCTACATTTTCATGTGACTGGTCAATTGACCCAGGACTATTAATTGTTTAATCATTTCCTACTCTGTTATAAATAAAATTTCTAAATATGCAAGGATCTGCTCCTAGGTTTTCTATTATATGATGGTGTTTTATTTTCCTTACCTGTACCAACATAATACTGTCGTAATCCATATAGCTTTGTAGTAGAATTTGATCAACCCTATCTAACTATGTTCTTCAGTCATGTTTTGGCAATTTCTGTCTTTTGCAAGTGTTGTATTGTTTCTGTCTTTCATCCCTATGCTTTGTCACTTCCATTTCTAGTCAGCATAATGTAATGAACATGTATCCTGAAAACTACAAAAAAGTTTCTGAAAGAAATTAAAGGACCTAGATAAATGGAATGATACACTATGTTCATGGATCAGGATATTGTTAGAGTGTTGATCCTTCTCAATTGATCTATTGATTAAATGTAATCTCAGTCAAAATTTTAGCAAATTTTTTAGAGAAAGTAACAAGATGATTCTAATATATATAAGGAGAATCAAGAAACCTAGACTACCCAAAACAACATTTTAAAAGAAGAACAAAGTTAGAAAACTTTTAAGTAATTTAAAGTCTTACCAAAACTACAGTAATGAGACTACATGATATTGGACTAAGGACAGTTTTTTTGTTGTTTTTTTTTTTTTTGAGTTGGAGTCTCACTCGGTCACCCAGACTGGAGTGTTGTGGCCACTCCCGGCCACCGCAGCCTTGACCTGCTGGGCTCTGGCAATCCTTCAGCCTCAGCCTTCCGAGTAGCCAGAATTACAGGCATGCGCTACCATGCCCGGCTGATTTTTTGATTTATTGTAGAGATGAGGTCTCGCTACCCAGGCGGGCTCAGGCAATCCACTCACCTCAGCCTCCCAAAGGCGCGGGATTACAGGCTTAGCCACCGAGCCTGGCTAGGACAGATTTATTAAACAATAGAACAGATTAGGGAGTTCATTAATAAACCCATATGGACAACTAATTTTTCAAAAAGATGACTAGGTAATTCAATGAGAAACAGGAAAAGTGTTCAGTTGTTGCAGTAACAATTTGATATCAATAATCTAAATGAGGAACCTTGACCCTTACCTCACACCACACACAAAAATTAACTTGAATTGAAAAATTAAATATCAGAGCTAATTAAATATAATTACATGTAAACACTAAAACTGCAAAAAAGGTGTGGAAGAAAACATACCAGAAAACATTTGTGACCTTTGATGAGGCAAAGATTTCCTAGAGCACAAAAAGCACAAATCACATTTAGCAATTGAACTTTATCAAAATTAAAACTTCTTGCTTGTCAATAGATATTCTTTAGACAAATGAAATATCAAGTCACAAATTGGGAGAAAATATTTGTAAACTATATTTACACATAAAATACTTGTATCCAGAATATATGAAGAACACCTAATGCTTACAACTCAATAATAAAAGACAGATAACCCATTTAAAACCAAACAAACTTTACAAATGAAGATATACAAGTAGCAAATACATAAAAAGAGATGCAACATTATTAGTTATCAGGGAAATGCAAATTGCAGCAACCTGATGCCACTACACATACACTGTAAGAGCCAAAACTTTTAAAACTTACCGTACCATGTACTGGTAAATATATGACACAACTAGACCCTTATTCACTGCTGGGGAGAATGCAAAATTGCACCGCCACTATGGGAAACAGTTTGGCAGCTTCCAGTAAAACTGAACACACTTTATCCATATGAACCAGCAATTTTACTTCTGGGTGTTCATCCAGCAAAAATATAACATACCTTCACACAAAGATTTGTACTCACATGTTTATGGAAAATTTACATAAAACAGCCAAAAAATGGAAACCATCTAAGTCCTTCATATGGTGAAATGCATAAGCAAATTATGATACTTCTATACAATTGGAATACTAACCACCAATAAAAAGGAAAGAATTACTGACACAGCAAAAATGTTGATAAATCTGAAAATCATTATGCTATATGGAGCAAGTCAAAAAAAAGGTGATAGGATATATCATTCTATTTGTATAGATTTTAGACATTGAAGGAAACAGATCAATAGTCTTCAGGGGCTGGAGACAGATTGATGGAAAAGGGCATGTGAGAACTTTTTGGAATGATAAAAATGTTCTCTATCATGTTTGTGGTGGTGACTGTACAACTGTGTACATTTATCAAAACACTATGAATTTTACATTTAAAATCGCTTAATTGTATGTAAATTATACCTAAATGAAGTCTTGCGCTTTTAATTCTTTGACTGCCAACAAAAGCAGAGGTCAGCAGCTTTTCCTATAAGGGACCAGTTTGGCTTCATGGTCCATATGGTATCTCATGCAAGTACACAAGTCTACAGTTACAGCATCAAAATAGATGATACCTTTTTAAAAATGTCATTGATGAACACGTAAATAGTAAAGACACTAATGGACACTTAAATTTGAATTCTATATAATTTTAATGTGCCCAATTTTTAAATGTGCTTTATTTTAAAATAAAAAGTGTTCATGGACCATACAAAAACAGACAGTAGACTAGATTTGGTTAATGGGTCATAGTTTACTGACTCTTGAGATAGGAAATTCTGCACAATGTTGAATAAAAATGATAATAGTTAACATCATACTTTTGCTTCCGATAGTAAGAAAAGGCTTTTGACATTTTATTATTAAGTATTGTATTTATTGTAGATAGATTGAGGCCGTACCCCTCCATTTATAGTTTGTTAAGAGTTTGTATTGTAAATGTATGTAGAATTTATTAAACTATTTTGTATTTATTGGAAAGATTATATTGTTTCATTGTTTAGTTCATTAATCAGGTGAATTATATACATTGATTTTAATAGTGAACCAATCTTGCATTCCTAGAATTAAATTCATTTTAGTTATGTTGTATTATTATCTGTTAAAAATGTGTTATTGATTTAATTTTGCTTTAGGACTTTTTACATTTGTATCTAAAAATGAGTTTAACATACACATTTTCCTTTCTTCTACTGTTCTTTTCTAGTTTTGGGTTTTGGTTTTGGTTTTTTGCATCAAATCCAGCCTATTCTCTATTTTTTCATTCATAATATTTCATAGCAGAATGAAATTATTTGCTTTTTGAATGTTTGATAGAAGTTACGTGCACATTTGGACTTAGTGTGCCTTTATTGGACTACCAAGAGTTTCTAGTTCTATTTATTTCATTGTTGTAGGTCAGTTCCATTTTTTATTTCTTCATAAATTGGTAAGTTGTTTTCTGTTTTAGATGTGTCTACAATCTATAGACAAAATCTACAAATGTGTCTAAAGCTATATTTGTCTCTTTAAAAGAGCATAGATTATGCTACTTTTAAGTGTAGTCTGAAAGTATTTTTTAATCTGAAACATTTAGTGTTTTTTCATTTTTTGTGATTATGGCATATTTGTATTTATTCTTCTATCTTATTATATGGCTTCTGTTTGTCATACTTTTCTATGTCTTTTCACTCTTTTTTATTTCATTTTGATTACTGATATTTATTTATTCACTTATGTATTTATTTTTATTTTAAAATTCTCAGGTAAACAAAATTAGATTTATCATAATCTTTGGTTCATGACAGATTCTCATCACCAATCTATGCAAAGTTTTTCTTTGCCTAACTTATTTTTTTGCTTATTTGTTAATACCATGAACACTTGTGATCTAATTAGCTAATTAAAAGATCAATAATATTGACACTAACTTACCTGTGTACTCTGGCTACTTCTTTTATGTTTTCTTTTTCCTGTTTCATATTTTCCATCCATGGATTTTAAATTCCTTAGATGTGTGCATTTTGAAGTTTTTCCTTGATGTTCTCACACTGCAATTTATCACACCTGAAGCAATTTAATGTGTTTACTCTTTTCCCAAACAGTATAAACATCTTCTTGTATTAATTACAGTATCACTTCTCCAAAGTAAATGCTAATAGTTTCCAGTGTTTTGTTTTGCCTGGTTTTTTAAACCCACACTTTAGATATTATCATTTTTGTTTTATACAGTCAATGTTTGTTTAGGTCTTCCTAGATCGTTACAACCATCTTTGCACACTCTCTCTCTCTTATCTCTAAGATTATCCATTTGTCATTACTATCCTTCTTCCTGAAGTACATTCATTAGATTTTTCTTTTGTGAAACTCTTTTAGTGATAAACATTGTATCATCTCTTCTATACCACTATAGGTCATCATTTCGCCCTTTATTTTCAAAAAATACTTTTTCTGGATATAGAATTCTAGGTAAACAAATATTTTTTCTTCACACATCTTATTTCACTCTCTTATGACTTAATTTTTGTATTTAAAAGTCAGTTTTCTGTCTTATGATCCTCCCCTGTAGGAAATTTATCATTTCTCTCTGGCTGACTTTAAGGGGTATCTTGGATAGTCTGCAGTTTCATCTGATGTGTCTAGTTGTCAATTTGTTTTGACTTAACCTGCCTGTATATATTGGACTTCTAACGTGGGGCCTTGAGAATTTTTAATAATTCATAATTTTCAATAATTCAAATGCTGTTCCCTTCATTTCCTTTTTATCTTCGTCTGAAAATCTGGTCATATGAGGGGGGGGACTCGAAAAAACTGAAATTTATTCGTTTTTAAAAATGTGTATTTATTCTTACATGCTTAAACTTCAGTCACCTTCAAAGTACTCTTCGTTTGATGCAATACACCTATTAAGATGCTTTTTTCACTGTTCAAAACAATTTTTTAATTTGTCAATGTCTTTTAGTGCTTCTGCTGTTTTTGTTTCAACTCTTTCACACTGGCAAAATGTTTCCCTTTGAGGACTTTTTTCATCCGGGGAAACAACAAAAAGTCACTTGGAGTGAGTTCCGGCGAATAGGCAGAGTGGGGCACAAGGGTCATGCTATTTGAGGCAAAAAAATAACTGCTGAACACTCAGCATGGTGTGGGCAGGTGCACTCGTAAATCATCCATCATAAAATGGGCAAACACACTGAGTCTTCAAAAAGATTCACTGAAGCCGAACACAGCCTCTCACAACAATGCTAGCTGGGACACTGATGCTGATGAGTTTCCAGGTCACTTACCTAGTGGGGAATGTGGGGAATGTCTGTACTACCCTTGAAAAAAAGAATTCTACATTTTTAATCTTCTTGTTTCTTTGGGTTGTGCCTCCGATAGTTTTTTCCTGATCTCGTCTCTAGTTCATTAATCCTCTCTTGGTTATATCAAATACCCATTTTACTAATTTATTACATTTTAAAATTCCAACTTATTATACTTGCTATTTTTAGAAGTCTGAGGGCTCTTTTTAGATTTGCTTAATTATTTTTATAGTCTCGTTTTCATTGCTCATTTCTTCAAGCCTCTCTTTTGTTTTTTAAAGCAAAACAAACATTCCATTTTACAGTGTCTGATTTTTCTCATATATGAAATATTTGGGGATCTAATTCTTTTATCCTCTAGTCTTGATATATTCCTCTCCCTGTGACTTTTCGTTGGTATTTCTTGTGACTTCTTTTTTTTTGTTTGTTTTTGAGTTGGAGTCTCACTCTGTCGCCCAGACTGGAGTGCAGTGGCCGCTCCCGGCCACCGCAGCCTCGACCTGCTGGGCTCCGGCGATCCTTCTGCCTCAGCCTTCCGAGTAGCTGGAATTACAGGCATGTGCTACCATGCCCGGCTGATTTTTTGATTTTATTGTAGAGATGAGGTCTCGCTGCCCAGGCGGGTCTCGAACCCGCGGGCTCAGGCAATCCACTCACCTCGGCCTCCCAAAGGCGCGGGATTACAGGCTGAGCCACCTCTGACTCAGCCCGGCTGAGCCCGGCTATGACTTCTTTTTTACTGTGAGCTTCTCACTAGCCGTGGAAATTTTTACCAATCGGAACATTTTGAGACCTGGGTTGAAACTCTGATTCCCTTAAAGAGGTTTCACATATGTTTCTGCCAGTTACCTGATGGTACTACCCATCTGGAAATCACTTTAAAATCAATTCTCTACTTGAACTTCAGTTTTTAACATGCAAGTAACAACCAATTTACATGTAGGCTTGACGCTGACTTTGATTTCTCAGGGGCAAATTCAGTTTCCCTCTTTCTAGTATAAAGTAAATGCAGGCAATTCTACATGCTGCCTCCCCTGTAGCCTTTTTTATTTTATTTTATTCTTTTATTTATTTTTATTTTTTTACTTTTTGAGTTGGAGTCTCACTTTGTTGCCCAGACTGGAGTGCAGTGGCTGCTCCCAGCCACTGCAGCCTCGACCTGCTGGGCTCCGGTGATCCTTCCGCCTCAGCCTTCCGAGTAGCCGGAATTACAGGCACGCGCTACCACGCCCACTGATTTTTTGATTTTATTGTAGAGATGAGGTCTCGCTGCCCAGGTGGGTCTTGAACCTCCGGGCTCAGGCAATCCACTCACCTCAGCCTCCCAAAGGCGTGGGATTACAGGCTGAGCCACCGAGCCCGGCTTTTTTATTATTCACTCAAATGTGGAGAGGATAGCCCACTGATATGCAGATTTTTGCAAGAGTTTCTTATTACTATCCCCACTTTCATTGAATTGCATACTTTATATCCTTTCTCTCATGTTTAGAGTGACTATATATCCTTCCTGACACTTCTGAGAATAAAAGTAGGCGCTATTAATAATTATACCAGTGCAGCTGACATTAGCTAGTACTATCTTGGGCAAATCAGGATGTATGATCAGCTTAGACATTCTAACATAGATATCAAAATTTAGGCTAAAAAGTCACCATGGTTTGGCCGATACTGTTGGGATGATTGCTGCTTTTGCTGCCTGCTGACTTCCAGGTTTCCTATCTTTATATTTATTGTTTTCTTTTGTGAATTCTTTAGCTTCTTCTCAGCTCGGTGAACGTTGTTATATGAGGGGACATCTTCCCAAAAATAATCCGGAATGTATTTCTAAAAAAATGTGTGTTTATTCTTACATGTTTAAACTTCAGTCACCTTCAAAGTACCCTCCGTTTGATGTAATACACCTATTGAGATGCCTTTTCCCCTGCTCAAAACAGTTTTTGAACTTGTCAATTTTGATGCCTTTTAGTGCTTCTGACTGTTTGATTTCAGCTCTTCCATGTCAGCAAAAACGTTTCCCTTTGAGAAATGTTCTCATCTGGGGAAACAAACAAAAGAGTCTCTTGGGGTAAGATCAGGTGAATAGGGAGGGTGGGGAACAGGAGTGATCAAAAACTGTTGAACACTCAGCGCAGTGTGACAGGTGTACTCATAAATCATCCATCATGAAATGGGCAAACTCGTTGAAAGAATCACCACAAAAAAAAATCACTAAATATGAAAGTATTTTATTTATCCATTTTTATTGTTTTTATTTATTTACTTTTTGAGTTGAAGTCTCACTCTTGTCTCCCAGGCTGGAGTGCAGTGGCACGCTCACAGCCATTGCAGCCTCGACCTGTTGGGTTTACGCATTCCTTCTGCCTCAGCCTTCCCAGTAGCTGGAACTACAGATGCACGCCGCCATACCCGGCTAGTTTTTTGTGACTTTTGTAGAGACGAGGTCTCACCAACTTGCCCAGGCTGGTCTCGAACCCCCAGGCTCAGGCAATCCTCTCACTTTGGCCTCCCAAAGTGCTGGGATTACAGGCTGAGCCTCTGCACCTGGTCCTATTTTTATTATTTTTAACTGAAAATTAAAATTCTGCAGTAGTTAAGTCTAACATGTCACCAGAAACAGAAGTTTTCTCTCTCATCATAAAAGGCAATACAAAAACTCAATTTAAACATGAATTTTCTATATCTAGCAGCTGGTCAAGTAAGAAGTGGATTAAAAAGCAGGTATTTCTCATTCTAAAAGAGGCTCATTGTGTTACTGTTCTATATGTCTTATCTTCAAGTGTATTGCTAGGTGGTGAGAACACAAATAAATGCGATCACATGTTGAAGAAATTAATAATCTCGTGGGAGAGAGAATTAAAAAAAACACATTGACATGGAAGTGTGATAATTCATGTCCCACATGATAAAGTGTCCAAATCTTTCAGAAATAAGAAAACGAAATAGCAGAGCTGCCTACTTTGAGATGGGTAGTTGAGGATAGGTTCACAAAAGCTGAGCTTTCGCAATGCTTTCATGAATTATCAAAATTTGAAAGAGGTATTTAACATTAGACTTGTTTTAAGTTTTTAACATGAATTATTTCTGGGTTTATCCTGAATTTAAAGAAAAAAAATAGTATTATTATTTAAACTTTTAGGTGGACTGTATTCATCAGAAAATGTTTTCCCAGAAGGTAATTTGTTGTTTGAGCATCAGTTATGGTGCACATGTAATTTTTTTTCTTAGCTTTCTTGGTGTAAGATATTTACAGTATTTCCTCTGATAATGAGATCACACCAAGTATGATGGTGTTAGTTTACTTGAATAAAAGTCAAAACGATATTGTGATCCTAAACGTGTAAGCCATGCATTTCTCTGTTCTGCGAATCCCTGTGAACAACAAACACACTTGTAAACTGAAGAAATAATACTTTCTGCATCTGTGTTTTATTTTTCAAATGTTTGTGGATGCTATTATGATTAATCAAAAGAAATTAGAAGCATTAATGTAGTGTTAGCAAGCATTTTCAGCAAGAAAAACAATGTGTTCAGGCTATAAGCATATTTCTAAATCATGGCAAACAAGTTGTATGTTATGTAATCACAGAAAATATATTCATATATCCTATTCTATGTAGAGGCAGAATAAGAATAATAAAATAGAGCAACTCTAAGAAATTTAGTGGTTTAAGTGTACTTAAAAAAAACTCAGTGATCTATCACAGAAACAGAGAACTGAATACCACATGTTCTCACTCATAAGTGGATCCTGATCATTTATCACACTACTACAAGAAAGGGATTGGCAGTAGCGGGAAACTGCTGGTGGGGAGCGGGGGGAAGTCGGAGGATCACATAACATCACTCAGGTTACCTGATCCAAGCCCAAATTTCACCTGCACACAAATTACCTGTGTACCTAATCCTGACTTGTACCCCACATCTTTACAATACATTTTTTAAAAAAAACCCTCTCCCCTAAAATCTCTGAAATGCATGCACAGTAACAAATATCAAAGAATGCTTCACCTGAACTGAAATCAGAAAATAATTCTGACATTATACTGCCCGCATCTAAGGCTTTCTTCTAAACATCAAATAGCTAAAATAAATAGGAAAAAGATGCTAAAAGTACTCCTGATTCTCTGGTGCAAAGCTTGTATCAAGTGGCAGGAAGTTAATTGTTGGAGGGCATCTGGCATAACCCCAAAAATCTACCTGGGCTTAGTAACCAAGAGCTCTTTTTTTGTTCTTCAAAATTCATTCCTTTTGAGATTTCTGGTCTGTTTCAGGGATGTCTCATGAGAGTACTGCTGTTTTTTTTCTTTTCTTTTTTAAATTTTCTTATTCTTCTGACAGGGTTTCTGTTTCTCTGAGTCTTTCTTTCTTTCTTTCTTTCTTTTTCTCAATTGTTCATTTTGAAGTCTCTGGCTCCTACGATTGACTTTCCTCAGTTACCTTGTCATTCATGGCTGTCTCCTCATGCTTCAGAGGAAGGCACTGAGAAGCTGAGTTCATGAGGTACGCATCATTGCGGGGTCAGCAGGCTGAGCTCCTCAAAGCCTTGTATTTAGAATAGTCTCTCCTTTTGTGTCAAGGAGCATAGTGTCGTGGTTCTGCACATGGGCTTTGGAGTCAGACTGCCTGTGTTCATGAAGAAAGCAATTAAAACAGAACCCCACACATCACTAGTGCTATATAAGTTGTGTCTATCACTGTGATATTTTTCATTTCCCTAGAGAAGAATTCGCCAGTATTCTGCAAGGAAAGGTAAGCATGGGCTGCCAGTGTTAGCAGAACCAAGTGTTTCTATCCAGTTTTTAGGACCTCATTTTTACTTTGCCTTTATTATATTTATTCTCCTCAGGTCAAGAATCTCCTGTTGTTCCTTCAACTTCTCCAAAATGAAAAGTCCAGAATTCTGGTGTAGAAACAGGTAAATATTTGTTTGCACAGGAAAAGGGAGAGTGTCTAGGGATATTTTTTTAATTTAGGTTTTATATGAGAGTTCCTGTTGTCAGTTACACTTGTAAGCCTCTTTCAGAGGTAGCTGGTAGCTTTAATTTCTGGACATTTTGGAGGTAAGCAGATTGCATTACCCTGTCTCTGTGTTCTGCCTGCAACCAGCTTGGGTTGCATTTGGCTTCACCATTTATCCAGAAGGTCTTAGTTTCCAAAATTTCCAGTATCTTTATTATTATATTCCCTTTGTCATTTTGTTAACATTTTAGGGGAGAAGACATGGCTAAACTATCATATTTAAATAGAAGCTTTTCTAAGGATAAAAGTAAACACTCTTAGTGCGAAAGGCAGGAAGCATTCCACATGGTTTCACCCTCTCGTCTGGGATAAAACCGAGTAGAACCCAAAAGAGGCTCTCTCATGGGTAGCAACAATTAAACTGGACAAAATATATTAATCAAATGTTTTTAGGCATGAGACAATAGAAAGAGCAATACTGTGGCCCCATAATCACCCCAGCACTCTAGCTAGGCATAATTTCCTGACCATGGGTCAGAGATCTGGAGTCTAAACAGAGCACAATGGCCCCTTTTACACTGAGAAGGCAGAGGTCAGTGCTTGACATAGCTGGAGTGTCTGCAATATTTGGAGCAACATACCAAGGCAGAAGAAAGCCTGAGGAAAATAGGGGAAAATATATTTGCTAGAATTCTTGAGCCAAGGGCTGTGTGTGCAGGGAGAGACCACTTCTGACTAATCAGAAGCAGCTATTATGGGAACAAAGATACAGTGATCAAGGCATGAGAGGAAACATTGGAGTTTTAGCTCGACCAGAGGGGGAAAATCTCATTAACACTCCACTAGCTCAACCAGCTGGAGCAGGAGAAAACTACCTTATGAGTAAAGACCAGACCCTAGTGCAAGCCCTACTCTAGATCTACTTTAAGGAAAATATGAAAAGGCTAGACCCAAGTCTGGACAAGATCATAGGAGAAATTGAATTTGTCATTGGGTCCAAGACGGTCTTGGAAAACAACTTGGGCTTGTCATAAATAAGTTGTTAAAAGTCATAAAGCCCAGTCAACACAATTTCAAGGCAATTAGCAAGCAATGGATCTCTTACTAGAAAACACAGTCTTCAGAGGACAATAATAGAATCTCTACAGTGATTTATTTACAATATCTCATATTCAGTAAAATATCATTAGACATACAAAACAGAAAAATGTGTGTCATAACGAAGGTGAAAAATCACCTCAATGTGACTGACCCACTGCGGTAAGCCTTCTCAAAATGTCCACATCCTAATCCCCAGAACCTATGACTATGTTACCTCACATGGCAAAAAGGAGTGATGGATTTTGAGATGAGGATATTATTCTGTATTATCTGTGTGGGTCTAATGTAATCACAGGAGTTACAGCAAAACGAAAACAGAAGAATTAGCATCAGAGACGGAAGTTCAATTAGAAGTAGAGGTCAGAGAGATTTGAAGATGATATGCCACTGATTTTGAAGACAGGTGAAGAAGCCATGAGCTAAGGAATGCAGGTGACCCCTTGAAGCTAGAAAACACAAGGAAATGGGTTGTCCTCTAGAGGAGGGGTCCCCAACCCCCAGGCAGATAACCAGTACTTGGCCTGCCAGGAACTGGCCGCACAGCAGGAGGTGAGTGGCAGGGAAGCCAGTGAAGCTTCACCTTTATTCACAGCCACCTCCCCATCGCCTTCATCACTACCCAAGCTCTGTCTTCTGTCAAATCAACGGAGGCATTAGATTCTCATAAGAGCACAAACCGGTTCATTGTGAACTGCGCGTGCAAGGGACCCAGGTTGCATGCTCCTCAAGAGAATCGAATGCCTGATATCTGAGGTAGAGCTAGCATTGGGGAGTGGATGCAAATACAGATTAAAATTAGCAGTGAAATTTGACTGCACATATCTCGTTCCTCATCATGGAAAAATTGTCTTCCACAAAACTGGTCCCTGTTGCCAAAAAGGTTGGGGATCACTATTCTGGAGTTCTATTGAAATGAGCTAAATCAGTTAATAAAATCACATTGCTACCCGGGCTCGGTGGCTCAGCCTGTAATCCCGCGCCTTTGGGAGGCTGAGGTGAGTGGATTGCCTGAGCCCGCGGGTTCGAGACCCGCCTGGGCAGTGAGACCTCATCTCTACAATAAATCAAAAAATCAGCCGGGCGTGGTAGCGCATGCCTGTAATTCTGGCTACGCGGAAGGCTGAGGCGGAAGGATCGCCGGAGCCCAGCAGGTCGAGGCTGCGGTGGCCGGGAGCGGCCACTGCACTCCAGTCTGGGCAACAGAGTGAGACTCCAACTCAAAAAAAAAAAAATTGCTAGCAAAATAGTAATATTAACCAGCTTACTCCATTTTGTTTAAAACTTTCATCTTAGTTACCTGCCTGACCTAAGAATCAATGCCTACATGTGATTACAGTAATGTTCCCATGACCGCAGACCCCAGCTTTGTCTCCTTCAGGCAGGTCGTGCTGACTGTTTCCTGCTGACTGTTACGAAACTCCTTAGCCCTAAGTTCCATGTAATTGTATGCTTTGTTAACTGAAATCAAATGTTATGCTTTACAAAACCCCATTGTTATATTTTCTTCTTATACTCTGTTAGTAACCTAACCAAGATAACTCCATTGTATAATAATTTTTCTTTCTTGTCTCTATGTAACTACCTTAAACTATATCTCAATGGCAGAACTCCAGAGACTTTCTGAACACTGGCTATATCTGGACAGAAAATTAATCAAAGCTCCCTAACAATCAAAAGTTCCCATTTTGGTTGCCAAGTTGTTAGCTAATAGTTGCTATGGTCACTGAGTTACTACGTAGCCAATTCTGCGAATTTTACCTATAAAAGCTTGTCACAAATTGCACCAATTTGTAGAGTTGTTTTTGTTTTTGTTTTTGGTGTTTGCCTGCTCTTGATCCATGCGTTAATAAAGAACTCTAATTAATTAGACTTTGCTGGCATGACTTCTTCTCACTTACTCCATCATAACACTATAAGTAATGCAGTTCTGCTAACTCCTTGACTTTGGCCCAGGGAAGTTGGTTTTCGACCTCTGACCTCTGAAAAAGAATACATTTGTGTTCTTTTAAGCCACTACATTCGTGCTAATTTGTCACAGCAGCCATAGAAAACTAATAAGACCAAATGCTGAAATTAAGACAAAATTGTTAAAGCAGCTACTTAAATATACTTAGAGTTAAAAGAAAATATATTTTTTTAGTGAATAAAGAGGAAACCTCAGCAGAAAAGTGGAATTAGATAGAAATTATTGAACCAAAAGTAAAATAACTTTAATACAAATCCACTGATTGAGTTTCACAGTAAACTGGACCTAATGGAAGAAACAATTAACTGGAAAAAAATCTGAAGAATAAGAGCTCTAAGTTGGAAAAGAAATGATCAAAGTCTCAGTGATCTGTGCAGTAATACTAAACTATACAACATCAGTGCAACTGAAGTTTCAGAAGAAAAAGAAAGTGAAGATAGGGAAGAATACATAAACAAAGAAATAATTTGTTTGATTGAAAATGTTATAAATTTGATGAAAAGATTAAATTATAGACTCAAGAATGTTATTAATTCCTAAGCATTAGAAATACAAAGAAATTGGCCAGGCATGGTGACCCAAGCCAGTAATTCCAGCACCTTGGAAGGTTGAGGTGAGAGTATTACCTGAGCCCAGGGATTTGAGACCAGCTTGGGCAACTTGGTGAGACCTCATCCCTACAATATATCCAAAAAAAAAAATAGCTGGGCATGGTAACACATGTCTGTAGTTCTGGCTACTTGGAAGGCTGAGGCAGAAGGATTGCCAGAACCCAGCAGGTTGAGGCTGCAGTGGCTGTGAGCCTGCCACAGCACCCCAGCCTGGATAACAGAGTGAGACACTGACAAGAAAGAAAGAGAGAAAGAGAGAGAGAGAGAGAGAGAGAGAGAAAGAAAGAAAGAGAAATTATATCTAGACACAAAAATAGTCAAATTAAACCAGGCTCAGTGGCTCAGCCTGTAATCCCGCGCCTTTGGGAGGCTGAGGTGAGTGGATTGCCTGAGCCCGTGGGTTCGAGGCCCCCCTGGGCAGCGAGACCTCATCTCTACAATAAATCAAAAAATCAGCCGGGCGTGGTAGCGCGTGCCTGTAATTCCGGCTACTCGGAAGGCTGAGGTGGAAGGATCGCCGGAGCCCAGCAGGTCAAGGTTGCGGTGGCCGGGAGCGGCCACTGCACTCCAGTCTGGGTGAAAGAGTGAGACTCCAACTCAAAAAAAAAAAAATAGTCAAGTTATTTTTAACTAGAAATAAAGGAAAAAGTCTTAAGAGAACCAGAGGAAAAAGAAAAAATATTACCTACAGAAAACAATGATATGAGTTACAGCTAACTTTTTATCAGAAACAATACAAATTAAAAGATAATGGAGCCAAATCTCTGAAGTGCTGAAATTAAAAGTAACAATTCTCTATCCAGTGTCAAGTCTATGTTCAGTGAAAATATCTTTCTTAAAAATGGTAAAATAATGACATTTTTCAGATAAATGCTGAAAAAGCTTATCTTCATCAGATCTACCTTAAAATAAATATTTATATATGAAGGAGAGGATATCAGACGGACACTCTTATCTCCAGGAAAAAGTGATAAGCATTGGTATTTATAAATAAGTAGGAGAATATAAAAGACTCTTTTTTTTATTATTGTAATTGTCTTAAAGGACAAGTGAATAAAGTAAAAAATAATAATGTAAAGTTTATAATATGTTTCAAAGTTAAAGTAGTGACAGCAATAGAAGTTAAAGTATGATACTGCTGCTATATTATTATATTTTGAAGGTAAAAGTAAGAAGGTGGAAGAGAAAAGACTAAAGTATCAAGTATGAAATGAGAGGAGAGAAGTTGACAATAGAAAAAATGTAGATGTGCAATGTAATTAACTTTATGTAGACATAATTAACTTTAAATCCTTTCTGATCACTGAGGTAGCATATTTATAATCCCAGCAAAATGCTATAAAATAAAAAGATAAATAGCTAGAAATTCAATAGAGGAAGCAAATTAGAATATTAAAAGTATGTTATTCGTCTAAAGGAACACTGAAAAGAAGCAACAAAGAAACAACAAAGAAGAGACAAATGGTGAAAAAAACAGCAAGATGGTAGACTTGAATCTAATCATATCAATAAGCACATTGAATATACTCCAATTAAAAGGCATAGATTGTTAGTTTGGATAGAAAACAGAACTCAAGAACTATCTATAAGAGATACACATTAAATTTAAAGACACTAATAAATTGCTAGTATCAGAAAGAAAGGCCAAGGAGAGGTTTACTGAACTGCAACAAAAGTGAAGCCTAGTCACAACCCAGTTTAGTCCCTAGTTACAATGTAAAGAAGTACATTTCCAAGTTTATTTTCCCGGCTGAAAGAAAAGTAAATCTCTCAGGGGAGATCTTTTTATTTTTTCATATGTCATTTCTGCAATTCAATAAAAAAATAATAATAGATATGTAAAAAGACAAGATCATATGACCAGTAAACATGAAATAAATGTCAGACAATTGAAGTAGACCCAAAGGTAATTCAGATATTGGAAGGACAGATAAGAACTTTAAAATAACTCTGATTATTTGGTTCAGGAAAATATAGGAAGGTGGACAAAATAGATTAAGAGACTAGGAAATGCAAAATTCTATAAATTAAGATACATAAAATCTGAAGTTAAGAATTCAATGGATGTGTTTAATACAGTATACGGTACAAGGCAGGATTAATGAAACAAAAGATCAATAGAAACATGCAGACAGACGCATGGAAGGAAAGTAGAATTTATAAGACAGATCAGCACATATTACAATTTAATTTTTTCCTGGGACTCAGCAATGGAAGAAGCACTCACCCTTCAAGCATTTTTATGTTGTGTTGTATCATATGATAACATTTGAGCTCATTGTATAATATCAGATAGATTACATTAAATGATGTTACTGGATAGGATTTAGGAATAAAATTAGAACAGGAGAGAATGTTTGACCTCAGGTGCTACATGGCCTTGGAGTTAATTAACATCTTCTGCCCTTCTTAGAGGCTTCTGGAGGAAAATCTAAATGTCTGCACTGGTCCAAGAGGTTACAAAGGCACCAAGGTGGGTTTGGAGGAGAAGTGTTGCAAAAAATCATCTCCCCTGATAATCTCCTTCCCCAAGTGGGTCGCTCCAGTCCTGAGGATCATAAGCTTGGCTGTTAACCCCATAGAGTTACAAGAACAAAAACTTGGTCCATAGTGAAAGAAAACCTTGTCAAAATTCTGTCCACACGTGTAGTCTCATGGAGAAAGTGCTGGAAAGCAGCTTCCACATTTTTTCCCCCAACACTTCCTTGTGCCTTCCCAAAGGAGAAAGAGTAGCTAAATCTGATCGGCGGGAATCACGTTGAGAACGAAAATGTAAGAAATACTCTATGAGTCAAAGATCTTCTGTCTAGAAAAGCTAAAAATAATAAAAGTAGAGGAATGTTATAATTTTTTAAATCTCCTGGTGGATCAAAACAGCAATAAGCAACTGACAAAACTAGACATAAAGCTGTGAAGGCAAAGGAAACTGGGGAATTTTATGACAGAAAAATCAGGACGATGCATTTTGAAACCCCTGCTCAATTGCTAAGCACAGGGCAGACATAAGCACCTTCTGAGGTGGATTAGTGGTCTTGGAAAAAGAAAAGAAAGAAGGAATGAAGGAGGAAGGGAGGAAGGGAAGGGGGAGAGAGAGGGAAGGAAGGAAGGAAAAAAAGCCTCTGCATCTAATCTAACCTCTAGCTCTACCGCCCACATTACAGCAAATGTGGGGATAAGAGAAACGTGATAAACCACAAAATGAAACTGAAACAGTCAAACCCACAATGGGAAAACTATACAGGGCAAATGACTTGATTTCTTTAGTAAATTAACAGCAGTGAATAAAGGGAGAGGCAACTCAAATAGATTAAAATAACTATAACAGTCACAGCAATCAAATGCAATAAATAGATCTTATTTGAATCCTGATTTTGAAAAGAAAATAAAAAACAAAAATACAAAAGCATGCTTTTGAGGCAAATGGGAAATGAAACACAGATTAGTATTGCATAATATTAAGGAATCATTTTTTATTTCGTTCTAGTTTTGTATGTTTCGAAAGAGATCCATGTTGAAGCATTTATAGGTAGAACTCTTTAGTCTAGGATTTACTTTTAAATATTACAACAAAAGAAGTGTGAGAAGTGATTCTGAAGGAAAGCATGGTAAGATGTTGACTATTTGTGAAATTAAGACATGTTGTATGAAGTCATTTTGCTACTTATTCTAATTTTGTGACTGAAACTTTCCACAATGCAAAGTTTAAAAACAAAGTGGAAGAATTATTATTTCTCAGAAGTTTTGACCAGGTTTTTCTTCCCTGTGCTCAGATGCAGCAAGACAGACTTGCATTTCCGGTCCTTACACAGTGATCAGACCCTGGCAGCTCCGTCTCCCTGGCAGACACAGCCAGAGCTCTGCTTTTTTGTTCTTATACTTTCTTTCTTTGCCTGTGAGTGGTTTTATGAGGCAAGGTCACGCAGGTCCCATCTAGTCTGAGAAATATCATCCATCCCTTTTTTGGGCCTCAGTTCAAAACTGCATCCTCCAGCACAATTAGCCCAGAACTCTTCACTTTGGAAAATAAAATTGACCCTTGGAATTCAATTTAGTTTGGATCTTTGTGATTATGTTCAATTGGCAGAACCCTGGAGGGCAGACTACCATCCGCACCTAACCCGTATCTGCGGGAAGCAGGTCAGGTAATAGGATGACAGAAAAGCTGAATCGAGAGAAGACATTTTGAGGATAATGGAAAATTATGCATGCTCCCAAGCTAAGGTCAATTATCCGGGGTAATAAAAATGTTAAAAATTTGAGAAAGTGGGATTAAGTGTTGGAGCAAGGTCCCTACGAGGGCAAAATCAAGACCATAGATACGGTAGAAGAATTCGTGTCACAAAGAGGGGTGATTTATTTTTCTGTACTTTGGCGGCAAGAGGGAAAGGATAAAAGAAACCACAAAGCCGGGTTGAGAAAGACATGAAGAAGGTTGAGGTGGCTTTTCTCTGGCAGGTGAATTCTTTGAAATAAGAAGGAATAGAGATGGGGAAAGAAAGCAAACGGGACTGTGCCCGAGGCTAGATACCAACAGCCATGGCAGGAAGGATCATCGGACTGCACTTCAGTGATAGCTCAGAGAGTTACCTGAGTTCCAAGTGGACCTCTGGATACTTGTCCATCTGTATAGTCAAGGCACGTGAGCAAGTTGGGTCTTCTAGTTGTAGAAAGCCTCAGAAGGTGGTGGTTGGAGAAAGCACCATCACCCAGGAAAGTTCACGTTCAGAGGCATTGACTTCCTTTTTCTCTTCCAACATGCTCTACAGAGGCCCCTGATGAGCATCCTCTCTTAGGTCTAAGTCAGATGCAGTGGCCTACAAGAACTGGAAAACCATGTTCTCAAAAGTTTGGACCAGATGCAGTGGCCTACAAGAACTGGAAAACCATGTTCTCAAAAGTTTGAACCAGATGCAATGGCCTACAAGAACTGGAAAGCCATGTTCTCAAAAGTTTGGACCAGATGCAATGGCCTGCAAGAACTGGAAAGCCATGTTCTCAAATAAGGAATAGAAATAGAGATGGGGAGAGAAAGGCAATTCCTATAGTACCCTTTTCTCTGCTTTCTCCTGCCTTGTTCTATAATCAAGTCTTAAACTTACCTTTGTTCTCCAACCATGGAGAAAATAAGTTTCACGAAAATACAATGGTGATAAAGATGTATTTTCACAGAAAAAAATATGACCAATCAGCTAACTCAGTGCTTTTAAATAAGTTTATTAACTGTAGCAATACATTTACCAGGGTTTTAAATATCTAGACCTGGCTTTTTCTCAAATATTTACATTTACTGAAAATTAAACATGCGTAAAATTCAAAAATAGCTTTAGCTATTAAAATAGAGCAAGCTATCTAAAGAGAATTAGTGTCTCCGGGAACATTTCCCCACAAAAATTAAAACAATGTTAGATCTGATTTAACATTCAATACAAACATGATATTTGTAAGTACTTCTGTTCCCCAAAAGTGCCCCTCCTTTCCCAGGATGTGTTGATAATTACTAAAACAATTGCATTTTAAAAAATAAAAATTTAATAACAACTTCTAAAATGGTCTACAACAATAAAGACATAACACGCTAAATATCCTGCAGGTACTCATTTCAACTTTTTGTGTGACATCCTTGAATTATTTCAAATATGTTTTACTAGCTTGCTTTAGCCTACAGAACTAACTAATGCCTAGTGAAAAACCCAGTTTCATAATCTCAAAAAAAAACATAAAGAAAACAAACTTGAAAAGATAAGAAAAAAATTTTTAATGTTCTTAAAGACACAAGTCATGGTTTGAGCTGTCTAGTGGTTCAATGCAAACAGGCACCAGAGTATGGAGGAGCATCAAACAGCGAATGAAAAGATTGGTTTCCTCGTTCCTTGGCACTCATTTACTGAGAGATCCAGGGCTTCATTTTCCATGCATATATAGTAAGTTGACAGAGACAGATGTTCTCTAAGATGCCCCTGAGTTTCAGCCATTTGTAAGTCTATGTTTGAATGCTTCACCCACATGCATGCCTCCCACCCTTATGTCTGCTCAAGGGAGGATCTCAACAAAGAGATGCAAAGAACTCCGAATAGCCCCTGCCCTGGCTTTGTCACATAATTACTTGAGTCTACAGTATTTACTAGTGGTTATCCTGAGGGCAATATTCTGGACTTCTTACAAGTGTTAGGTAAATGTTCAGCAACCTTATGTTTTTGGTTGAGTAAATGATGGATTTCAAGGGTTGTTGGGGTAACTGATTTTCTTTGCCTACTCGAGGTCCCCGCTCACTTTGCATCTCACCATGGAGCAGATGGCCTGCTGAAAGTTGTCACTGACCACCACGTACAGTAACAGGTTCCCGAAGGTGTTCAGGGCAGCTAAGGGTCTGGAAACGATGTAAGCTTCATGGATCTGGTTCTCGATGGAGCAGCTGATTTGGAGCAGGCGAGATTCAATCCGAATGACCCTCAAGATATGGAAGGGTAAAAAACATACGTAAAACACGAGGAGTAGCAGAATGGTTAGCCTTCGAGCTTTCTGCTTAAGGTAGCTGTGAGTCTGAGGTCCTTGGGTCAAGGTGTAGATGATTGTTGTGTAGCAAAGTGTCACTATCACCAAGGGGAGGCAGAAAGCGGTTGCAGTCAAAATTAGATTGTACCATTTAATAGTAGTGAGGTCATCCGAACTGGTGAGGTCAAGGCAGGCAAATCTGTTGGTCCTGGTGGTGGATGTGATCAGGAATGTCATGGGGATGACAGCCACCAGTGAAACAGTCCACACCATAGCACAGGCTAATACTGCCCAGCGGGTTTTGTGAATGGAAAAGCAGCTCATCGGGTGAATGATCACAAAGTAGCGAAAGATGCTGAAACAGGTAAGGAAGAGAATGCTGCTGTACAAGTTGAAATGGAAGCTGAAGCGGATAAACTTGCACATGAAATCCCCGAAGATCCAGTTTTCCCCACTGGCGTAGTAGTGAATCAGGAAAGGGAGGCTGGTCAGATACAGCAGATCTGTGCAGGCCAGGTTCAGCATGATGATGGTGCTGCTTTTCCAAGGCTGCATTTTGAAAATGTAAGTGGAGATCGCGACTGCATTCCCTGGAAAACCCACGAGGAAGATGATGCTGTAAATAACTGGGAGGTAGCGCATCTTGAATGAGATTTTTTCGTCAGTGCAATTTCCAAAAGCAGCTGCATAATCGGGGAAAGTAGAAGCATTTGCTAAATTGTCAAGTGGCTCATTCATGGTTGCCTTCTCTCATCTTGCAAGAAAACAAGAGAGTTCAGTTTGGCAATACACGTCGAATGAGAAATAACTTGCTGATAAGGGGAAACAGAAAACATTAATGACAGAGTAACAAAAACAAGGATATACTTTTAAGTGAAAATTGCTCTAACACTCCAAATTTGCCACTTCTTTCTCTTTAATCTCAAAAGAGACCCCGTGGAGAAGAGATTGAATTTCCAAGAAAATGACTGGGAGGCAAGCTACTAAATGCATCTAATAAAAATATAAAAGTTAAATTACCATAAGAATTAAAATGAAGGATTTGTGGTGGGGGGAAGGGGAAGGGAGGTGGGGAAAGCCACATGTGGGCTTTGGAAAACAATTTGGCCCAGTCCCTACATGGGCAAGCCATAGGGTGTCACCATTAGAGACGTAACAACAAGACCTACCATTAACCAAGTGTGATGTATGTCACCATCATGTCACTTCGAAATTTCACAAAATGCTGAAAAGTATTTTTTTAAATTATTATAAAGCTGTGGGGTACAATTCAGGGTTAGGTATACAGACATTGATTACGCAGGTACCCTTGTTGATGAGGTGTGCCCCTCCCTCCCCTAGCGGTTTCCCTCAACTACCAATTACACTCCCCCCAGGCAGTTTCCCACTACTGCCAATCCCTTTCTTATAGTATTATATAGTATTATGATAATTGTTCAAGTTCTGCTTACGAGTGAGGACATATGGGACTCTGTTTTTTGTTTCTGTGATAGATCACTGAGTATGATTGACTCTGAATCCATCCAAGTTGCTGCAAAGTCCATATGTTTGTCCTTCTTTATGGCTGCATAGTATTCCATTGTGTATATGCACCACATTTTTTTAATCCAGTCCAGCTTGGATGGGCGGCATGGTTGGTTCCATGTTTTTGCTATTGTGAATAGAGCTGCAATAAACATACGTGTGCAGGCATCTTTTTTGTAGAATGATTTGAGTTCCTCTGGGTATATTCCCAATAGGGGAATTGTTGAGTCATATGGAAGATCAGAAAAGTATTTCTTACTAACTTTTTTTCACAAAAGAGACTAAGAGTGAGCGATGGGTTACAGCTTGCCTCTGGTATCTCATCTAGGGCTTTGCTGGGATCCAATCTCAGGTTTTTCTGACTTTGACTCTCTGTCTACCTGACCTCTCAGGGCTGCCTCTCAATCTATATTTTCATCAGGATTACTCTAAATAACCGAGGGAACAGGACATGTAAAGACAGGAAAAGGCTGAATACTGTGAATTTTTAAAATGTGGACTTCATGCATTGCCACATTGTATTTGTGGTAGATTTAATTTCAAATTTCAGCTCTTCCAATTCATTTTAATAGCGAGCATGGTCTTTGGTGTAGGGATATGTGTGTATTTGGGGAGGTGGGACCAGTAAGTAGTATAACACAGCAGTTAAGAGCTTAGTTTAACCATTTAGTAGTTGTGTGTCCCTAAGTGAGTTGTTTAAGCTCTCTAGGGTTGGGAGAAGTACAATTTTAGCTTCTTTCTTCTTGCTTATTAACAGTTTAAAAAAATTTGAATGTGAGTTTTTGCATTGAGAAAGGCACATAGGCTAAAAGAAGAGTTACTTATAATCAGCTTATTCTTTGGATATAAATAACTTGGTAAAGTGTATCCATTTACACAGTTATGGAGCGCTCACTGTGTATTAATTAGGTACTCTGCAAGGTCCTAGAGATACAATCTGAGGAACACACACGGATGTATAAGCCACTGTCACATTCAGCAGGGGGAAATGAGCACAGAGATTTAGTTTAACAAAATATAAGTCCATATCACAGAACTGTCTGTGTATCAAAAAATAGCTAGAAAAACACTCTGCACCATACCAGACACATAATAAGTGCTCAGTAAATGTTAGGTAGTTGGTAATCAGTAAGTCATTTGATAGCTGATTGGTACAAGGCTACTGAGATCACAAAGAAAGGAGGGAATAGCTACCTGGAAAATGAGAGAAAGCACTAAAGGAAAGTCACTGAGGAGGAAACCTTTAAGCTGAATTTAATAAAAGTAAGAGCTTGTTTCCAATTGAGGAAGGTATCCCAGACAAAGAGAATGGTGTGAACAAAGGCATTGAGCTCAGCATGGCTGTAATGTTAGGTGGCATCAGAAGATGAGGCTGGAAAGGAAAAATAGCTAATAATAAAACATAATAGTGCCTCCCATGTACAAAGCACTACTCTAAGTGTCTTGCATATATAAATATTCATTTAATATTCGCAACAACTGGTAAGGTGGTACTATGATTGTTCTCAGTTTACAGATGAGAAAACTGAGGCACAGAGAAGGCAGTGATGTGCTCATGGTCACACAGCTCATGGTCACACATCGTGGTGAACCAGGATATAGACTGGAGCAATCTTATTGCAGGGCTGGGCTGCCTTTTACAATGAGTAGGCAAGAGGGAAATCATAAGTGCCCATTAATTATAAAGATGAGTTAGACGTTATCCCAGAAAGTTGAAGAAATCAAACATTGTACAGTCATTCCTTGGTATCTGAGAGGAATTGATTCCAGGTCCTCCTCAGACACCCAGATCTAAAGTCCCTAATATAAAATGGTGTTGTATATGCAGTAACCTATTCACATCCTCTCCCAGACTTTAATTCATCTCTAGATTATTTATAATACCTAAGACAACATAATTGATACATAAATAGCTGTTGTACTGTATTGTTTAGAAAATGACAAGGAAAAATTCTGTACGTGTTTATTACAAATGCAATTTAAAAAAAAATGTTTTTCGCTGGATTCTGTGGCTCAGCCTATAATCCCAGCACTTTGGGAGGCGGAGGAGAGTGGATTGCCTGAGCCCACGGGTTCGAGATCAGCCTGGGCAACTTGGCGAGACCTCATCTTCTACAGTAAAATTAAAAATAGCCGGGTGTGGTAGCGTGCATCTGTAGTTCTGGCTACTTGGAAGGCAGAGGCAGAAGGATCACAAGTCGACGCTGGGGTGGCCGTGAGCGTGTGTGCCACTGTACTCCAGCCTGGGTGAAGGAGTGAAACTCTAACTAAAAAAATTAAAATTAAAATTAAAAAACTGAGTTCTTTAATGACTTTTGAAATAAAGAGAATAATTACAATTCCTGTCATTGCCAAATATACCCTTGGGTATGTTATAGGGGCCATTTTAAACAACAATCCTTGTGGGGAGAAACAACCACCTTATTGTTGTGAAAAGTAACAGTTCAACTTGGGTTTATCGAAGACAAACGAATCAACTGTAAGGGAGGAGGTGACAAAGTAATGTAAGTTCTCATCCATGAGCTTCGCCAAAAGTATGGCTTGAGTTTACAAAATAAGTGTGATGTTAAAAACAGCACACAAAAACCGGTCTGGGCCATGAGCAAGGTGGGATGAGGCAGCTTTTTTCCTCCCTAGCCCTAGGGTCCTGTGTAATTCACCGCCACAACCCAGAGCACCAGATGGTCCACAAACAAATCACTTAAACTCAAAGGACATTAAAGAATAATGTGGCACAGCCCTCGGTGTATTCCTTATTTTGCCACAGCAGTAGTTCTTACACGCGAGGTTACAGACCACCTGGAACTAATGGGCTCTTTATAAGCCAGAAATAATGATGTATTAAGCTTCGACATAACCAAATACGTTAAGTGTGAACTGAGCTGAGCGCCACATGAATAAAAGCAAGTATCAAAGGTTGGAATGACCTTGTGAAGAAAAAACTTACAATCTTAGCCTGTATTTTTTTTTCTTTGTGATTGTTTGAGGCTAGCTGCCGGATGTCAGTGTTCATGGATGTCAGCACACCCATGAACCTCAAAGATTAGGATTCAAGGATTCTGTGGATAAAGAAGGCAGGATCAGAAAGGATACCTATTTAAGTGGCAGCAGATACTACTTTGTGGAGTATTCCTGCCCACTGAGTGGTAATGAGTAAAGAATCAATATCAAATGTGATTTTTCTAAGGCGTCTTGTTACTTTTGCAGATAAGTTCTGTTGGATATGTTAAGATCCTTACTCAACAATGTCCCTACATACCCAAGTCCTCCCTCAACACACACACACACACACACACTACACACACACACACACACACACACACACACACACACACACACACACATTGGGTTTTTCTATTGCTACCCCGATACTGAGGTCACAGTGGATTTTCTCTTTCTTTCTCAAGCTGCCGGTGACCTAGGAAGGTATTCACTTAGAACACTTTATCTCTTACCTTTTCCCCAGAGTCCTTGGAGAGGACCCTGGGATCCCTTTGGGTTGTCAAGAAAAAACTTGAATAGATCTTTCTTTCATAAAGCCTTATTTTGACTTCTTAGCCTACATATTTGAAAACTAATTTGATTTCGTACTGGTGGAAAACAGATCAATTCTTTACCCAGATAAGGGTGTGACTGAGTGAGAGTTGTCCTCCTTGATTCCTGAAGAAAAACCCTCTCCTCAATATTTCTAGTTGCCTCTAGGATTTTTCTCTCATTTGCCTTCTTTTTAAATAAGAATCTGCAATCCAGTGACAGTGAAGACTGTCAAGACTTTCCATATTGATTAAGTTCAAAGCTGTGATTTTAGCTATTTGATCTTTGGGAAAATAAAATAAAATAAATCTCCTCCGAAAAATGCATGTATGGGCGCACACATATTTTACATCCAACTTGGAGGTTTAGCGACAATCCCAGGTTAGTTCACTAAATCCATAGCAATGAAACAAGACAAAACAAGACAGAAAAGAATGGCATCCGGGGAGAAAAGTGTTGTTTGCTTGCTTGTTGGGGACGGGGGGGGGGGGGGGCTGGGGGGGAGAGATAGCAGTCCTTGGAGTTGCTAACACAGTCAAGTCCAGAACCATGCAGTGTGAGCTTGATCACCCAGCACGGGGGTGATCAATCGGGATCAGAGATGATCTTTCTGCTCGTCCCCAAAGTACTCTCCCTGCCCCCCCAGAAAGGCCCCAGGCTTCGTGAATAAAGTATAAGATGAGATCAATAGTTCGTAAATTCCCGAGGTTCCTCTAAGTCAAATCTCTCCCTTGGCCCAGGCTTTTTGTTCCCAAAAATGCACCCCTGCTTCCCGCCAGGATCTGGGGTGCTCTCGCTGCCTCCAAAAGAAGAGGGACGCTGCTTCTTCGCCCCCCCCACCCAACTCCGTCCCGCTGCAGGAACGTGCCTGGAGGATGTGCTCCCCCAGCGTCCGGGACGCCCGGCTCCCAGATCAGCGCAGGCTCCCCGCACCCCGCACTTCTCTCCCGCTGGGACCCGCTCCCTCTCGCGCTCGCGGCTCACCAGGCAGCCCCAGCGCCGCGAACCTGCGCCCCGATTGGCGGTCTCAGCCCGGCTGCGCCTGATACCGCGGAGCGGTCCCAGCAGAGGCCACGCACCGCCCCTGCCCCTCCCACGCCTCCAAGGCCCGGCAGCGGGTGCTGGTTCCCGGGTCCCCGCCCCGGGCAGACAGGCGGGCAGCATCTCCCCTCGCCGCTTCCGAGCGGACACCGGGACCGCGGTTTCCACTCCCAGGATCTCTGGACATCCTCGATACCGGCTTGGCGCGAAAATGACCCAAGAGAAAGAGTCTGCAGAGGTGCAAAAACAGCCCGACAGGAGGGCTCTTGCCCCGGGAGAGTGTGGTCCTGCTGTCTGCATCCAGACAGATCACCGACTCTCTCGCACAGTCCCGGGCCTCTTACTTGGCGTGGAATGGAAGCGACTTACTGAGGCGTTGTCTTTTCACGGTATCCAGGTACAGCCTTGCCCTCCCGGGCTTCACAGGGTAGCTTAAAATTAGTTTCTATCGGTGGGCGAAGAGCATCTGTCTGGATCTCCAGGCCTACAACCACATAACTCCAGGCCCTCTTGCCACATAAATTGGGAGTGGCCTCTTGTTTTCTCTGAAACTCAGCTACATTTTTCAAGATACTAGGTCTCAAGCCATTGAACTTCAAGGTCTCCTCCAGTCTCAAGGAGGAGTTCTCTCTCACACCAAATGGGGGTGTTTGGAGAATGCCCCTTCGATCTTCTGCCGTGGGTGGGCATTGAATGCTCCTTGGGCACTTCCGTGTTGACAGGGCATTAAAAAACCTTGTACACAGTCCCTCTCTGAGTATGTCACCCAGCAGGAGCAAGAATGTTAAGCCAGATAACCCAGGGCCCAGGTGGCAAGATTCTGCCCTGCCTGTTGTTTGGGATAGAACTACATGAGGCCTGTTTACCATTGGGCTTACCCTCATCACTAGTACGATTTGAATCCCAGCCTCTCCAGGGAAATATGTTGCCTTAGGAGAAACGTTAGCCTCCAGTTTTACTATTTAGACCTCTTCTTCAATTCATCATTTGGAAATATTTGACCCTATTTTGTTCCAACCCATACATTCATTCATCAGACAATTTGCTGTTTGACTCTTCTGTGTCAGGCACTGAAGAGATAATGAAGAATAATACCTAATCTCTGCCTTCTAAGAATGCATGTTCTATAGAAAAATAAGAAATACATTTAAAACATGGTTAGGGTTTGACACTGGTAAATAAGGGTGCTATAAAGGAATATGACCCAAACAAAGGATTTCTGGGGTAAAAGACATCTGAGCCTTTTTCCATGGTGAGCAGGATTTCTAGATAAAAAGGCGAAGGCTTAAAGGGGTTATCTAAAAACAAGTAATGGGTTCTAGAATTCTAAACATGGAAGGGATACTTTAAAATATTCACTCCTGGAAATGTAAAATAGTGTAAATGCTATGGAAAACAGTATGATGGTTTCTCTGAAACTTAAAGAAGTACTATGACGTGACCCAGTAATTCTACTTTCTGGGTATATACCCCCAAAGAATTGAAAGCAGGGATCCTAAGAGATTCTTAGACACCCATGTTTGTAGTAGCATTATTCACAGTAGCCAAAATGTGGAAGCAACCCAAGTGACTATCAATGGATATATAGATTTTCTAATGTGATATAAACTGAGTGGTGTCTCAGCTACTCAGGAGGCTGAAGCAGCAGAATTGCTTGAGTCTAGAAGCTAGAGACTGCAGTGAGCTATGATTGTGCCACTGCATTCCAGCCCAGCTGACAGAGAAGACCACGTCTCTTTAAAAAAATGATATATACATTCAATGGAATATTACTCAGCCTTAAAAAGAAATAAAATTCTGAAACATGCTACAACATGAATGAATCTTAAGGACATTATGCTAAGCAAAATAAGCTAGTCACCAAAAGACAAATACTGTATGATTCTACTTATATGTGGTATCTAGAGTTGTCAAATTCATAAAGGAAAAGTAGGATCCTAGTTGCCAAGGGCTAGGGGGAGAGGGAATGGGGAACTTTTGGTTAATGATATGAAGTTTCAGTTTTGCAGAATGAAAAGAGTTCTGCAGATGGATGGAGGTGATGGTTGTACAACAATGTAGGTGTACCTAATGCCATTAAACTGTACACCTCAGTATGGTTATGATAGTATATTTTATGTTCTGTATATTTTGCCATAATTTTTTAAAAGTCTGTTTTAAATAAACCCAGTCTTATATTCTCACTTTACAAATGAGAACACGAGAATTGAAGAAGTTCAAGTGATAAACCTGAGGGCAGGACCTTCAAAGCTTGTGCAAAACAAATACACTCCATTCTGGGGGTGACTGGACCACTTGATTAAAGTCACTGCTTTATCAGATGACAATGTACAATAATCCAGTACTCTCAGCCTTAGAAAATGCAGGAGACACCCTTCTGGAAATTGGAACTGGCAACCAATTCCTGATCAAAACCCCAAGTGTCCATGCCCTAAGAGATAAGATAGACAAGTGGAACCTTATCAAACTGAAAAGCTTCTGCAAAGCCAAAGAAACCATCAAGAGAGCAGGGAGACAGCCCACAGTCTGGGGAAAAATATTTGCCAACTGTATATCTGATGAAGGCCTGACATCTAGGATCTACAAGGAGCTCAAACATGCCAAAAAGAAAAAAACAAACAGGGGCAAAAGATATGAATAGAAACTTCTCAAAAGAAGACATACGAGCAGCCAACATATACATGAAAAAATGCTCAGCCTCACTAGTCATCAAAGAAATGCAAGTTAAAACCACCTAACTCCAGTCAGGATGGCCATTATCAATGACTCAAAAAACAACAGATGCTGGAGAGGATGAGATGAAAAGGGAGCACTTCTACACTGTTGGTGGGAGTGTAAACTAGTACAACCTCTGTGGAAAACAGTTTGGCAATTGCTAAAAGATCTAAAAATCGACTTTCCATATGACCCCACAATCTCCCTACTGGGAATATACCTGGCGGAACTCACATCACTCTATGAAAAAGATACCTGCACACGCGTGTCATTTACAATAGCAAAAACAAGCCAGGCTCGGTGGCTCAGCCTGTAAACCCGTACCTTTGGGAGGCTGAGTTGAGTGGATTGCCTGAGCCTGCGGGTTCGAGACCCGCCTGGGCATGTGAGACCTCATCTCTACAATAAATCAAAAAATTAGCCAGGCGTGGTAGCGCGAGCCTGTAATTTCAGCTACTTGGAAGGATGAGGCGGAAGGATCGCCGGAGCCCAGCCGGTCAAGGCTGCGGTGGCCGGGAGCGGCCGCTGCACTCCAGTCTGGGCGACAGAGTGAGACTCCAACTCAAAAAAAACCAAAAAACAAAAAATACAATAGCAAAAACATGGAGTCAACTGTGCTGAGCATTGAAAGAGGACTGAACTTTAAAAATGTGGTACATATACATGATAGAATATTACAGTCATAAAGAAGTTCACAATTATGAACTTTGCAGCAACTTGGATGAACTTAGAGTCTATAATACTGAGTGATCTATCACAGAAATAAAGAACTGAGTATCACATGTTCTCACTCATAAGTGGACCTTGAACAACTATCATAATACTATAAGAAAGGTATTGGCAGTAGTCGGAAACTGCTGGGGTGAGGGGGGCAGGTTTGGCAGTAGTGGGAAACTGCTGGGGTGGGGAGACACTTCATCAATAAGGGTACCTGCACAATGAACATTTGTATACCTAACCCTGAATTGTTTCCCACATTTTCAAAATTAAAAAATTAAAAATAATAATAATAACCCGTTACTCTCAATTGCCTCCATCAACAAGATGGTTCTTGAGAGGTTTTTATCTTTTAATGTTCACCTGTAAATATTTCTGGTATAACTCAAAATTCTTACCTATATAATAGTACTTTGCAGGAAAAAAGTACTTACCAATATAGATAGTAATAGAGTCTTTGTATAAAGAGAATAATATAATGTATATATCCTTAAAATAATTTGCATTAGAACATGATGTCGCTATTTTAGACTACACATTAAACTTCAAATTTAGGACCTTGAGGATGTCTTTTAACAACCTTAAGTCAAAGACTTATATAAGGGTAAAATTCAGCTTCTATTTAAGGTTGGTCCCTTGCCCAGATTCAGAAATGTACTTTCTTCTTTAAGATGAACACCCAATCGAACAGGATCCCAGCACAGAAATTCACAGCTACTTGAGCATCACAGATGTCACCTGTCATGCACTGCAATTGCTCCTTTGAAGCAGGAAATGGGGTTTCTCTCCATGATAATCAAGAAACTCAAAACCCCTCTCTAACTAGGGAGCACTGGCATCTTAAAGTTTTTTTTTGTTGTTTGTTTGTTTGGTTTTTTTTTTAGTTGAGACTCATTCTGTAGCCCAGGCTGGAGTGCAGTGGCACTCCCACAGCCACCCCAACATCGACCTGCTGGGCCCTGGCAATCCTTCTGCCTCAGCCTTCCAAGTAGCCAGAACTACAGGGGTTGGCTAATTTTTTTTCATTTATTGTAGAGATGGGGTCTTGCCAAGTTGCCCGTGCTGGTTTCGAACCCGCAGACTCAGGCAATCCACTTGTCTCAGCCTCCCAAAGTGCTGGGATTACAGACTGAGCCAACAAGCCTGGCCCTAAAAGTCTTGTTCTAAAATGCCTTGTGAAACTGCATAGAAGGCCGAGTCAGGCAGCATTCTCCAAAGAGCCATTAATTGTTGAGCTGGGAATGAGCAAAAGTAAAATATTAGAAATTGCCTTAGTTCTTATTTGAAGTTCTACTGAAAAAGGAAAAAATGGTTGGCAACAACGTGGACCATTCTGTTTCTCTCTCTCCTGGTCTTCATTATCTAACCTTTAAATGTTTCCAGATAGTGTTTCAACAATGACCTTATCATTTCTGACCATTTATGGGCTTGTCAGAATTTTTGTAATTTTGACCACAATATGATATGTTTGTTATAATAGTAATTGTCTCATGAGATGGTTAACTTATTTTCTAATGCCTTTAAAATGGATTACTCAGTCAAGATGTACTGATTCAATAAAGCAAGTTTTTGATCTACCCTTTACGAGGCAGCAAATTCAGCTATTGTGATGACTTCCAGATTCCTGCAGTATGTCCTTGATGAGGAGGATGACAATGTGGTAGAGTGAAGGAAGAGACTGCCAGAAGTTTGAGGCCTACATTTTAGTTTTGAAAGCAACTCAGTTAGTTGGAAAAGAAAATTTCATTTCCAAATGTCCTTGAGCCATTTAGGAAAAGCAGTGGTTGGACAAATCACTTTCTAAGGCCAATTCCAGATGTAATGGATCTTAGCTATGAAAATTTAGAAGGTTAAAGCCTTGTTTCTTAGAATAAGTATTGCATTGTGCCAATGAGACTCACCTGCTAAGCTTCTGCGTAAACTTCATTTCATGATTTTTAAATGTGTTTAAAATTATGTGTCGTTGTGGATACTTTAAAAAGGGACTCTCAAGTCGGGCTTGGTGGCTCAGCCTGTAATCCCGCACCTTGGGAGGCTGAGGTGAGCGGATTGCCTGAGCCCACGGGTTCGAGACCCGCCTGGGCAGCGAGACCTCATCTCTACAATAAATCAAAAAATCAGCCGGGCGTGGTAGCGCATGCCTGTAATTCCGGCTACTCGGAAGGCTGAGGCGGAAGGATCGCCAGACCCCGGCAGGTCGAGGCTGCGGTGGCCGGGAGCGGCCACTGCACTCCAGTCTGGGCAACAGTGAGACTCCAACTCAAAAAAAAATTAAAAAATAAAAATAAATAAAAAGGGACTCTCCTGGGACATATAGATAACTGTTGGGAAAGAGATTGATTAAACTGTCCAACCTTAGATCCAATCCTAGTATAACTTGGGAGGTGATATTAGATAGTTAAAGAATCAGACAGTTAGTAGATTCAGACAAAATGGCCATAGCTAAGGGTGGGATTGCCGGTCTGCTCAGGAAGTGTTATACTATGAAGTATGTTGAACAACGGAAGCAAGGAGAGTTGAAAATTGGAGAGTAAATTAGAAAAGCCAAAGGATAGAGACAAACATCATTACGAAATTGAGTTCTTTGCCTGTGAGGGTGTAAGTCCCCTTGCTTGAAATATCCCTCCCTTTCCACCTTTCTGATTAGAATCTTACCATTTCTTTCAGAGCTTCATAAAATACTCTGAGAACATTTGCACTGAAATACTTTTATCTCCTCCTCTGAATATTTACTGTACTTGTGCTTTGGCCATACAATACAGAATTTATTTAGTTTTAAACTATTTATTAATTTTTAAAACCATAATTGCTGTATAGACTTGCATCTTGCCTATTCAACGAAACTGCCTACATCTCAAGAGACAGCAGTTTATATTTTCCTTTTAAAATATTACACAGTACCTTAAATAGGTACATAATAGGCAGTAATAATAGTAATAATTATTACTAGACCTACAAATCTGATTCCTCATTTGTCCGTAATTAACATTAAGTTCTTCAGATATTAGTTATTAGTTGAAACAAGGCTGTCTCTCACCGACATCTGTCTAATCAACTGAGCATCTGAAAGGGAGTGTGGAGAAAGAGTAGGCAATAATTTAACAGAATGAAAACTAAGTTGAGAAGATTGAATCACATAATTAGAAAAATCATTGAAGACCTTTGAATTATTTCAATTTGTGATAGGGGCCAAAACTAGTTTGTGCAATAGACTGAAAATAAAATGGGAAAAAATCACTCGCATAATACCAAACATTCATGAAATAATAGCTATTATTAGGTTAGTAGCACAATGGAGGGGGAAAGGCCGTCAATTCCAAGAGATGGGAAAGAAAGTTGGGTGGAGGTTTGCATGAACTTGAGATGAACTTATCTCTAAATTTAATCCAGAGATGCTCAATTCTGGCAAAATATTAGAATCAACTGGAGCTTTTAAAAGTACCAATGCTCAGATCCCACCCTAGAACAATTAAATCAGAAATTCTGAGGGTATTAGTATTTGTAACATTTTAAATGCCACCAGGTTACCATAATATACAATCAAAGTTGAATATGATTAGAAAAAAGTTTGATTCTCAAACTTAGATTGCCTATTGTAAATATTTCATAAATATTACATAATACTGATGAATTAATCTGAAAAACATTACATTTGGCAAAAGAAGCCAGAAACAAAGGAAATCATTTTGCATGATTCCATCAGACCAACAAAAAATAATCTATGAGGCCAAAAATCAGAAAAGCAGTTGTTTCTTGGAGGAGAAGGGGGTTGACCAGAAATGTCCTATATCATAATTAGGGTATTGGTTATTCAGATGAATACATTCATCAAAACTCACTGAACTGTATATGTACTATCTGTGCATTTACTGTATGTAATTACACCTTGATTAAAAAATAATCAACTCCAAAGAAAATGTTTAATTTAATTGGTATGGGAAGTGGGTTGTGTATCAGGAAATCTAAGAGCCCCTGGTAGTTGTAACACAAAGGAGAGTTTAAGAACCGGCGGAAGGATCGTCAGAGCCCCAGCAGGTCGAGGCTGCAGTGGCCGGGAGCGGCCACTGCACTCCAGTCTGGGTGACAGTGAGACTCCAACTCAAAAAAAAAAAAAAAAGAAGCACTGAGCTAAATCACCTGCTTAGATTGAGTGAGTGAGATGAGGATGAACAAAGAACCTCTAGAAAACTGATAAATGCTTGAAATTAGTTAAGTGAGTTTGAACAGGTACAAACTCGTTTCTCAGGTGTGACCATGGATTATCTGCATTATCAAACTCTATATTTATGAAAAAATAAATTATTAAGGCCCACACTGGACCTATTAGCAAACATTCTGGTAGTGAAGGGGGGAAGATTTGCATGTAAATGAATTTCCCCCAGGTGATTGTCACACTCTAAAGGTAGGGCACTTCCTGAATAAAGGGATCCACTGAGGAGGCGAACTAAGCATTTCAGTGGAGGAAGAGAATTCAATGGAAGGCAATTAATAGCACATGAGGATGAGGGCAGCTCTAATTTGGAGAAGAGACAGTATTTGGAAAGCCAGTGATGCCAACCCCATGTCTGAATGAAGGCAAGATGACGCACAGCTGCGATGTGAAAACACAAGCCTGAGAAATCAAGGGAAAGAAAAGGAGTAATGAAGTGACGACCTAGTCTGGAGTCTGGGGGTCAGTTCTTGTCCCAGTGATCCTCTTGGGATGTGCCTTTTGGGCAGTAGCCAGTCCTTAAAGATAATTACTTTGCAACGGACCAAAAATAGATGGCAGGATGGACAATTGTCACGAGAAGCATTAGCATAATGTAAAAGGAATACGGCATACAATTGAGATGGGCCTTCAGTAAGATTTAGACAAAGTAGATATTTATAAGGAGGCATCTCAGGAAGAGGGGTCAGTTTATGCAACAATATAGAGGCTGAGAACTGAACAAAGTGTTTAGGTAAAGCATGCGGTCCAATTTTGAGGGAATTTTTTTAAGTACATCTAAAAGGATAGATAGGATAGGAAGGTCCTAAAAAGTAAAATGGTGGCATATTGTGGAGACGTAACAATCTCTCTCTCCAATCCTGAAGTAGTAAGTGCCATGTATCCTTCAACCTACAAAGAAGTGATGTCTGCCAATAACTCAAGGGTGCTAAGAAACAGATCCTTCTACACTGAACCTCTGATGAGAGCCCAATTCTAGTATTAGCTTGATTGCAGTCTAGTGAGACCTTGAGTAGAGGACCAGCTAAGCTGTGCTTAGACTCCTAACATTGGACTCACAGAAACTGTAAGTCATAAACATGTGTTGTTTTTAAGCCACTAAGTTTATGGTAGTTTGTTATGCAACAATAGATAAGTAATACAGATTTTGACCGAGGGTTTGTATCAAATTACCCTGGCCATGGGTAGCCACTGGAAGTATTTGAGTAGGGAAGTGTAATCAAAGCTGTCTCAAATGTATTTGGCACTGTATTGTTCAGTAGTTTTTCTGTTGCACAGTATTTAATTCAAATATTTTATCAGCAAGGTTCTACTAAGAAAAAAAATCCTAGAAAACTATTTGAAGAAGAAATCATTTCTTGCTATTTTTGTTGCCTTAATCTTTCATATTTCTTATATTATTTATATGTTAGATTATATTATATTTTGGTCATTTGTTTAGCTTATCTTCTGATGTTTACTTATATGATTAAGGGGTTAAGATTTTTTTTCTTTCCTCTTCTTTTCTTTTTTTTTGAGTCTGAGTCTCACTTTGTTGCCCAGGTTGGAGTGCAGTGGCACAATCATGGCTCACCACAGTCTCAATCTCCTGGGCTCAGGTGATCCTTCTTCCTCAATCTCCTGAGTAGCTAGGCCTACAGGTGTGTGCCACCACGTCTGGCTAATTTTGTAAAAACTTTTTGTAGAGACGAGGTCTTGCTATGGTGCCTAGGCTGGTCTTGAACTCCTGGGGTCAAATGATTCTCCTGCCTTGGCCTCTCAAAGTGCTGAGATTATAGACATGAGCCACTGATTCTGGCCCCTTATTTATTTATATATATTTTTTGTACCTTAGGAACCATGAAAAGAACGTTCGACCAGAATCACATGGATCCTTAAATGATCTTCTTGTTTTACAAAAGACAGATCCAAGGGCCAGCACCAAGTCTAGTGCCAGCCCATATCACATAAACCCTTTTTAACTCAAAGAATATAAAGAGCCTCCTCCCCACCCAAGCACACATGCAGACAACCACCATCCCTACATTCTCTCCTTTGCTGAGGTACCCATAGTGCAACTTGTGACTTTTGTGAACCCCGTGTGGCATTACCAATGGCCAGTAGAGGTTGGTTAACGTGGGTATGAGAAAGAAAACTGTTCCACAACTGCTGTCAGCTCCTGTAACCATATCTTGTCCTATCACTGTGTGAACAGAACATAAATCACATTTACACTCTGACAGAATTTCAGAAATTCAAATTCTTCAGTGCCGAAGTAATGACTGTTTGCATTTTCTATAGCTGCCAATGCCAATCTCATTAACCTCGCCAAACATTATTAAAAAAATAATTTGTTGACAGAGATTCCTTTCCTACCTCTGTTAGGATTTCTCCTCTTTCCTTAAACTCTTTAGAGAACATTAGGTCATCATGAGCTGTTGAAATTTGTTTCTCTGCTCTGCGAATGTCTTATGTCACGTTTCCCTTTCAGCAACCACAACTGAGCAATATCATCTCATTTTCTTTGTCTTGTGTCTGAATTTAAATTAAAATGCCTTAGAAACACACACAACAGGCTCTGTGATTTCTTTATTATAGCATTTATAATTTCTTCCTTTTGACCTTTTGTATTGCTTTCATGATTAATTTTTTTCTAGGGCCCTGTTGACACAACAAGCCACTGTACTAACCTATTAACTGTTGAAAAATCAAAGTTGAAATCTGATTTGAGTAAGAAACCCCAAATAATTTTCAGCTAGCCTGGATGTTATAAACAATAAACCAGACAAGTTCATCTCTGTGATAGACAGGATCTGGATGTGGAGGGTTGGTGTGAGTAAGAGGAGATTGAAATGGAATGTGATGTGTTTAAGATGTAAAGATAGCACCCTTTTCATCTTAGAGTAGCTAGTCTTAGTCATCACTTTAAGAAAAAAATAAAAACGTAAGCAATTCAATTATAGTCGCTATTTATTCCTTTCTTCAACTTTACATACAATCCTCAGGGTCTGTTCTTTTCTGCTTTGTGCACTGATATATGATTGTTAATTAAAATCATTAAGCTGTTTATCGTTCCTCCCTTCCTAATTATAGCAGATTGATATTTCATTAAGATTAATTTTTTAAAAAATCATATTTAATTGTAAATCCTGCTTTACTCCAAATTGTGAGTTTAACTGCATCCAGACCTATGTTAAAGGTGTGTTTAAACTGTCTGTCTAGTGATCATGAAAAGACAATATATGCTTCATTTGGCTAATTTATACTTTGAGATCAGAATGACTCACTTATCTCTACTTCATCTAGTCCTGTTGCTTTAGAAGCATTTTGAGTCTTTATATCTGTGTTTTCCTTTTTTTATTTTAACTAAGGGCAAACCATAGTATCCCAAAGTGATATTCTTTATAGGAATAATTCATATTTTATTATTTTATTATATATTTATTTGAAAAAGAAATACTGCTACTCACTCTGCTTCCTCATACCTTCTTTAGAGCCTGATTTTCTTTAATCTCTGTGGTTATATCCCAGTGGCTCTCATTTGGGTAAGCAGTGGTGATCATGTGAGTGTGCAAAATGGCATAAAGATGGAAGTGAGTGCTGGAAGAGCAACCTTCCAGATCAATTATGATATAGGAGCAGCTCAAGAGAAGCCTTGTTCTTTGGTTTTTTTGTTTTGTTTTGTTTTTAATCACCCTATGTACACAGTGGCTTTAGTCACTTTCCTGATGGAAGAGCCGAGTCCTAGGACAGTGTTCTCTCTGGACACTACTACCTGGAGTGAACACATAACATGTCTCCTTTTGTACCATGGACCTATGTCCCTTGGACAGGGCCAGCTATATAATTTTCAGGTCCTAGTGCAAAATGGAAATGTGAGGTTCTCAGTTTAAAAACCAGAAGAAAATTTCCTTTAAAGGTTTAAAATAAGAAACCTTCTCTTTTTTCCATAGTCTTTGTTGTGATCTGTTATGGTGAGTTTGTTTTTAAATTATCTACTATTTAATGCCAGTCTAAGTTAAAGAAAAATAAAAATTTTGAAATATTAATGTGAAATTCACTGTTCATCTTTATACTACACAATGCTCATTTTAAATGAAAATATTAGAGCTCTTAATTCATATGAAACATCTCCAAAATTACATAAACCATATTTCAAAACTCACACATGTATGTGTATTTAGTTTTTATGAGAATGATGGGACATGCACTTTTTTATACACACATACTCTATCACACTCTCTGTCTTGGCATACGGATGAGTAAGGAAAGACTGAAAGGAAAATGAACCATCAGTTGCCCTATCTTTCCCTAATTCTATGTCACCGTTTTCAGTATGTCATTGGCTCATTCAGAAAAGTTACACAAGTGAGGAAGGACAGGACACGGTTTCCTGTACGTGTTTCTTAGGATGCCATTATTTTCTTTCTGCATTCAAAGAAAGTTTGGGTTCAAACAGAATACATGGCTATAGGGACTGTCAATGCCCCTTTTACCCAGTCACAGACATAACACACTCGCCAAGCACTTGCTCTGAGTATCGCTAACCTCGTAAGGCCTCCAAAAGAATTTTTTGTACATTGGGCATGGTGAATGATATTCGTAAATGCGGCTGCAAGGAATGGTAGTGAGCATGCACCTTGCACATGACCTCTGTAACTCATGTGCTCCATTGTCCCATTACATTTCACTTATAAAACAAAAGTTCAGACATAACATGCTTAAGAATGTCAAGACAGCCACAGTAAAACATTAAAGCAAGTGAGGGACCCTTTAAAGCATGGGACCCCGGGCTACTTTACATAGCATGCCCATGAAGTCAGCCTTGGCCTTGAGTTAGGATATCATCTGTTTGACTGACTCAGGCTCAACTCTGGGAAGATCATCAAAGTTAAGTACATTTTCAGAAGTGCCAATTAATAAGAAGCCTTTAGGTCATTATTTTTTATGTTTGTAGACCACAAGTGACATCACACATGGGTTCATTTTGATTGAGGTCATCCAGATGGCTTCTGTTACCTCTGGTTCCTTGTTCTATGTGCACAATAATTTTGTAAGTTATGAATGAGCCGGATGATTGCTATCTTCTGGTATAGTTTTACCTGTGAGTGACTGCCTGCACAGAAACTTCCAGCTCCTTTAATCTTGGGTGGCAATGCCACCGTATTTTCTTCATTTGGGGTCATTCTAGCTCAGAGTCCTGAGTGATGATACCTTTTGGATATTGCATTTGCACATGTGTGATTTACTAGAGACTTTCATCTCAGATGGGCTCTTTCTGCAGTGGATGGATTCTTATTCCCAGGAAAACAAAGTGTAGATAACTGTTCCTTAAGAGACAGAAGAGCTGTGAAAATCTTCAAATTTGCCAAAAGGAGCCACAAAATAATTCCACAGCATTGTCCACACACACACACACACACACACACACACACACATACACACACACACACAGAAGGTGGGGGGGCATGGGAGGAAGAGAGACAGAAAGATAGGTAGACAATAACATGTTTCCCTTCTCAAGGACTTTGAGATAGAAAGTTATCTATCTGTAGCTGACATTTTCAAATCTGGCTCTATGTACAACTCAAGTTTTTGTTTTTATTAAATTACCAGAAAAAAGGAGGATACTAGGACATTGCAAATATTCTGTTTTTCTCAGTTATGACATGACAGTTACCAACCACTCCATACCTCAGAGAATGATCTTAATCTATCAATAGCAACGATCATGGACAATAGGTACACGTTTCTCTAGTGAGCTGCACTCCAGCACAACTTTTTGGTGTATTGTAGAGAATGTAGGAAACAAGTCCTTATCCCTTGGTCGTTTTTCCAGAAGAAGGAATGAGAGGTCAACTGTCTGTTGCATTCAGGAACACAGTGTACTGAGTTCCAAGGTCAGAGAAGGGCCACCCATCCTTCCCTTCTTTTTCTTTGTGCACTGACCTTAGCTACACAAATGTGCAGAGATAAACAAAGACCAGTTTGGACCTGCCTCAGCTATTGCTGTCAATCGCTCTCTGTGACCTATACTTTGCAAGTAGCAGGTTGCCAAAGACATCGTGCCTGCAGCTCAGTGAGTCCAGTGGAGCAGTGCTGAGTCTCAAACGCTATAGAAAGGCATCATATCCTCAGTGTCTTCCAAATCCCCCTTGAGGAACATCCCCACGCACCTAGCATTCTCTATAACTAGTGTTCCCATCAGTCAACCATAACAGCCACAGATATTAACAGAAACCTACTAAAGATATCCTGGCGACATAGGCAGGGCAGTCATTGACTTTGGAATCACAGTCATGATATTTCAGAGTTTGCCTCTGAGTATTTCCAAATGGAAATTATTAAATTCTGAAAGCTTCTATTTTCTCCCTGGTTTGTAAGAAGATGGAACAAGTTTTAAAACTACACATATAATAGTATACCATAAAAGAAACTGTTAGGTGCTATTACAATGCCAGGTGTCACTACCAAACACCCAATACCATGCCAGGCAGTGTGGAATAAAAATATCTAAGATTTTATGCCTATCTAAAATGAGCTCACAATCTAGTTGGAAGGAAGACTCAATACATGATAAAAATATGCTATTTTGTATTTACATATTTGTATTATTAATAACAAATAACTCACCCTATGAAGTTAGATCTGTTCTGCCTATTTTGTGTATAAAGAAATGGGATACAGTGAACTTGAATAGCTTTTGAAGGTCAAACAGCTATAGGAAAGTAGCAGATCCAAAATATGAAATTGAACTCCAGAGCCCCAATTTCACCTTGACACCAAGCCATCTTCTTTGCTGATACTAAATGTATACTACAGGCAATAATTAAGTGGACTTAAGTTATGGAAGAGATCAATTTGGTAATCCTCTCAAAGACCCTATCTGAGTACCTTTCCCACAGAGTCCTATTTTTGGATATAAGATAAACCATAGTAATAGCAGAAACATAAAAACTAAGCCTTCTTAATGTGCTCCCCTCTGAAAGTTATCCAAATCTGTCAACCTATTTACTCTGCAGAGCTCTTTTTGAAGGCCTTTACGGAACACTGAAGACTGGATACTCTGACATCTAGTGAAGAAAGCATCGTCCAGGAAACCTCAAAGCACGTCCTATAGATGCCAACAGCTCTGCCAACACATGGAGCTGGGTTTGCCAATAAACATCGTATTTACTGGTATATTTTATAAGAACTGTATTTCATTTGGCGCCCTTGCTGAAAAACACTGGTCAATTGCATTGTTGCTGTGAAACAATATTGGCTCTGTGCTACATTAGCATGAAATAGAATAGCATTTCTGACTCTTGGTGACGCGGGGGATCAGAAAGATATGTCAGATGATAAGGAACAATCTTTAACACACCAACGGGCAGCTCAATTAAAAAAATAATAATTCCTCGTGAGAAAGCAGGAAGGCAACAAACTCCTTCTAATATCTGTGAGAACTCGATGGTCCCTGAAACTTCACTTGTGGTTTTTTGGTGTTTTCTTCTAAAAGTAACAGAATCTTTACAAGACTGCCCCTGATTCTGACTCAGTTAATGACTATCTTGTGTTCATTTCAGCCCCACATTGCCAAATGAAACACTAAGGCCGATCCTTAAAGACTTGGGATAGTATTGCTGAAGTTCCATAGATCTCCTCTTGATATCAGAAAATGGGATATTTTTATCTGAGTGCCTCTTTAGATAAGCATTTCAATGAGTTTTCAATTAATTTTTAAGTATCGAAGGCTGGTCTATTCCATCAGGCTTCCAGAACACTTTATTGGACACCCAAACTTGCACAGGTGTCTTTGGTGCTCTAGTGACTACTTGGTAGACACTGTTTCCTCCCCTCTTGAAGAAGCTTTGTCTTTGGCAGAGTGATCCCTTGGAACCAGATTTCACAGTGAGGCAACTCAAAATCAGATACTTTTCAAGCACTTTCTTAAGTGAATTTCTAAGAGATATAGAACAAGTGGACATTTGACATCCAGCCAAGTATTTGGTCAAAGAGCTCCTGGAAGCCAGCAGACGTCAGGTACATTTTGGGGTGCAGCGAATTTTGAATGTTTGTCTTCTGCAAGAGCAAGTTTGAACTAAGATAGACTTTTATAGGATCTATCAAGACTCACAGGATAGTCCTAGGATGACCTGAACACAAATGCTTTCAGGATGTTCTAATCTCAGTAAGAGTAAGGACCATTGCACATGAATTGTTCGTCAGCATTTGTCTTCCCCACTAGACTATAAGTCCATTTCTGTTCACTTCTGTTTTCCCAATGCTGGGTACAACACTTCGGTGCATGGTAACCATAAAACAAGGTTGAACAGTTATTTCAGGGAGTGGGTGTCTTTGGGGGCCAGGCCTGGGGAGGTATCAGCAGACCTCGAAGTTTTCATGCTACCCCTCTCCTTGGGGTCAACTCTGGTAAATCCTGAACATGAATATGCTTAAAGCACAGAGAGTAAATCCTGAAAGCACAGAATGTCTGTATTTCTGTAATCTCCTTAAATGTTTCTTAGGGCAAAAAGTTGTTTTCTAGAATGAGTCCCAGTTGGTTTTCAGTTTTTGTGTGTGTTTTTTTTTAACTAAGCTTGTTAGCAAAAGTAGAAGGGAATAAAATAGATTCACCCATGACCCTTAGCTTTGTGGAAAATGTGCTGTGCGTTCAGAGAGCAATAAACATCTCTAACCCAGACAAGTTAGAGGCAGTAGAAGGCACTTCCTTGCAGACAAGTTAGAGGCAGTAGAAGGCACTTCCTTGAAGAACTGAAGCAGCCCAGTGTTTTTAGTATAGGCATTGTCCGTGTTCATTATATAACATTCTTTTTTTTTAATTGACTATTTTGTTTTTCTCCTGAAATCAATTTGTTGGTAGCGATGCTGAAAGGATTAAGGAGTCATGTTAATTTGGATTTTTGTGGGGGAGGTATTCCAAATGTAGAGCCTTTGGGCTAAATGGATTTGCAGGGGTTACAAATGTTTCCTCTCCCATCTCCAGATGCAGGGGTTTTACATTGTCACGAGAATTAAAATGCTACCATGCTTTTATTTCCCTAAAAGAAGGATAGGCATACCATAAATTCCCTCAGTGAATCAGAAGGCATACCATAAATTCTCTCCGTGAATCAGAAAAGCGTTTTTAGTTTTGTTTCCTTTTGACTAATTGAAAATATTAAGCAAATGAAGAGACAACTTATTAAGTGTTTTCTTTTTACAGGGGCATGGTAACCATAAAACTAAGCCAAAGATGTGTATTTTTCTCAGTTAATCTCCTAACACTGCCAAGAGGTACCATGACATTGTTCTTCCTATTTTGTATGTGGGGAAACTGAGCATCAGAGAAGTTTTTCAACTTGTCCAAGGTTGCACAGGTTGTATCAGTTATCATCCCGTTGCCTCTGAGCTCCACACTCACCCTTCCTTATCTTGCTTTGGGAAGTGGACTCCACAAACCTCACTTCTCTGCCTGCCAAAAAATAGTCCTGGAGGGAGGTAGCAAGACCTGGACTAGAGTCCTAGGATTGCCGTAAACAAGTACCATGGAGTGCATGGCTTAAAACAACAGAAATTTAGTCTCTTGCTGTTCTGGAGGATAGAAATCCAAAATCAAGGTGCCACAGGGCCAAGTCTCCAGAGGCGACAGAGGAGAATCTGTTCTATGATGCCTTCCTCTTGTTTCTGGTGTTGCTGGCAGTCCCTGGCACTCCTTGGTTTATAGACGCATGCCTCCAATCTCTGCCTCCATTGTGTTTTCCCTCTGTGTGTCTGTGTCTTCACGTTTGTTCTCTTTGTGTGTACTTGATTCCAAGTCTCCTCTGCAGTCATACTGGATTAAAAGCCCACCCTACTCCTGTGTAACCTCATCTTATCTTACATCTTAATTACATCTGCAAAAACCCTATGTCCAAATAAGGTCGCAAACACCAGCAGTTAAGACTTCAATGTCTCTTTTAGGAGGGACATAATTTAACCCACAACAAGACTGTTCTTTTTATCTGATTTTGTTTTCCCTGTGCGATCCATTCCCAGGGCAGGCAGTGGTCCCAGCAGATCCCCAAAGCAGGTAGATGCCAGCAAGTTTTTCTACCAGGACAGATGTTCCTCCAGTTGCCACTCCTTCAACCCAGAGGTCTATGTCTCAGCCCTGCAAGACCTTCTCAAGGTTTCCATTTCCTTTCTTGCTCACTTCTCCCTCAGACCTCATGTTGGTAGCTGCAGTCACTAGCCCCCGTTCAACCTTAAAGTTCTCTTTTATCTAGCCAACAATCCCTCCCATTCAATTCTCTCCATTGAGTGCCTAGCAGAATTCTAAGGGAACATAAGAAAGACCAACCATCTTTTGACTTTTCTTGCCAATGTTTGGAAAGTGTTTACTACTATGGTTTACAATTCCTGTATCCATAGAAGTGGGTTGATGCATCAGTTTGTAGCGTTTGTTTTTTGGCATGACAACACTGTGGTGTTGGGCGTTTCTTTATCATTTGTCATCTGGAGTGACAATGTTGTGCTTGTGGATACACCTTGCAGTTTGCAGATTTGAAGAAAGTTAGGGCTATTTGTGGGCTAAAGAAGATGGAGTGTCAAGTGGAAAAAAATGAACACTTCCGACATAGCCTTCTGTTTGAGTTTAACAGAAGAGTCAGGTAGCGAGGTGGCTAGAAACATTTGTGCCGCGTATAGGGAGAATGCCACCGTGGAAGTCACTGCAAGAAAACGGTCTTGTTTCAAAGAAGGCCACTTTGACCTCAGTGATTCTCCATATTCAGAAAGACCATCGGGCTTTGATGAAGTGTGTTTAAATGATCCATGTCAGTCAACACAAGAACTGGTAAATGTGATGAATTGTGACCAGTCAACCATCATGCGATATTTGCATTCTATGAGCAAGAGAAAAATGCTACAAACTTATGCATCACCCATGTATTAAAACTGTTTATTTTCCTTTCCTATTGTGTATCTCTCTTTTTTTTTAGTTGGAGTCTCACGCCCAGGCTGGAGTTCAGTGGCATGCTCACTGCCACCTCAGCGTGGACCTGCTGGGCTCTGGGGATCCTTCCATCTCAGTCTTCCATGCCCGGCTAATTTTTTTAAAAAATTTATTACAGGTTCGAGACCCATCTGGGCAACGTGGCGAGACCTCATCTCTACAATAAAAAAATTAGCCAGGCGTGGGAGCGCGCGCCTGTAGTTCCAGCTACTTGGGAGGCTGAGGCGGAAGGATCGCCAGAGCCCAGCAGATCGAGGCTGTGGTGGCTGGGAGCGGCTACTGCACTCTAGTCTGGTGACAGAGTGAGACTCTGACTCAAAAAAAAAATTTTATTGTAGAGACGAGGTCTCACCACGTTGCCCAGGCTGGTCTCAAACCTGTGGGCTCAGGCAATCCACCCACCTTGGCCTCCCAGAGTGCTGGGATTACAAACTGAGCCACAGAGCCCAACCTCATGTATCTCTTTTAAAAGAGAAGTTTCATTATTCATTGTCTGCGCCTATATTCTTTTTGTATTTTTGTAGCATTTCTGTGTGGTGTGTCTTAAAAAATGATTTTAATTAAATTTTTAGGAAAAAACCTTAAAAACCAAAACACTGGAGCACGGCACATGAGCAGTGGACCATGGTGTTGTGCTTAAGCATCTGAACTGCATCAAAGAGAAAGCACTGGAACTTTTTAACCAATTTTTTCTACTCTCATTGTGAAATAACATGAAGAAAAGTCATTCCTCCTTGTTAGTTTTGGAATCCAAGGAAAAGGCAAATATATCTTAGAAGCATCTTGAATTTTTTTCTGGTCTCTAAGTGTATCCAAGTGGTAAACAGCACCATGCTCTCCTGCTTGTACTTATCACTGATTCCCTATTGTGCATTTGTCATTAGGACTATTCACAGGTATCCATTTTCACCTCCTTCTGAGCATGTGGTGACATTGTCTTTGCCTATTTTTTTTCACTTTTTTTTTTTTTTTGAGTCCGCATTACACTCTGTTGTCCAGGCTGGAGTGCAGTGTTGACCAAGTTGGAGTGCAGTGGCATGATCGCAGCTCACTGTAACCTCCACCTCCTGGGCTCAAGCGATCCTCTCTCCCTCAGCCTCCCGAGTAGCTGGGACTCCAGGTATGTGCCACCATACCTGGCTATTTTTAATTTTTTTGTAGAGACACAATCTCACTACATTGCCCAGGCTGGTCTGGAACTCCTGGGCTTAAGCAATCCTTCCACCTTGGACTCTCAAAGTGCTGAAATTACAGGCGTGAGCCACCACACCCAGCCTGCCTGCTTTTTTTTTTTAAGTGAGCTGTAGCCATGATTTCCTGGTCAATGGCCAATGAAATGTGAACAGAAATGACTCATGTCATTTCCAAGCAGAATGTTAAGAGCTAAAGCATGACTTGCCATATAGCTGTTTTCCCTGCTCTGTCAATCATGGAAGCATGTATCCAAACAGAACGTCCATCAGCTCATGCCCCAGAGTGATTACAATATGTAAAGCACCCAGCCAACCTACACTATACATGTAGGATGAGTGAGAAATAAATGCCTGGTGGACCATTTGTTCCAGCAGCACACCAGAGCATGTCCCGGTTGCTACACACAGACTCCCGTGTCCAAGGGCTGTCCCTCAAGCTTTCGTGTTTCTGGGTATTCCTTCATCCGCTGCTTCTTTTCTGCGTTGTGTTAAAGCCTTCTGCTACACTGCCTTGTAAGTGCTGAAAGGACTCTAGGCTCAGCCTTCAGCACTTCTTCTTTATCTATACACTCTCTCTAGAAAGCCTCACTCAGTCCTTCTCCCTTAATTATCAAGCACAGATAATGAACTGCTATTAGTTATCTTTATCTTGGTGTCTCTCACTGCTTTACATTTCAGATTCCTAACAGAATTTTCGATTCTGCTCCACATCTGCAAGTCTGCATCTCATATAATTGCACTAGCATGTATTGCTCAAACCCCAAACCTAGAAGTCATTCTTGACTCCACTCTTTGAACAATTCTCCCAGATCTCTATCCAATTCATCAGTGAGTCCTGTTGGCTTCAGTTCCAAAATATTTCCCAAATCTAATCACTCACCACCCCCACCCCCCTAGTCAGAGCCACCATCATCTGACACCTTGTAACTGCCAAAACCTCTTACCAGGTCTTTCTGCTTTCACTCTTAGACTGCTAATATCTATTTTCCAGACAGGAGCTATTGTGTTTTTTTTAAAATATAAATTACATTATATTGTTCTCCTGTTTTGAAAACCTCCAGTGGTTTTCTGCTGTACTCAGAATAAAGTCTAACTTCTTCAGAAAGAATAAATTAAAATGCTTATATTTGTTAACTCAAAAAATATAACTGAAGTTAGGAACTGCACTTTAATAAGAAATCTTGAAAGAATAGAAGATTGTTGGCATGGTGCTTGAGAAGACAAACTGTTCAACTGGCATTACCTGTTGTTAGATAAATATAAGAAAAATGCAGGTAAAATAATACACACTAGTTCGTCACACATTTAGGTAAAATCTTTGCTTAATTCTTTTGTCCTCATTGGGTGAGTTTCCATCTGTCTGCTTACAAAAATGCTCTTTGACCTTCCTAGCAATCTTGAATATGTTCTTAAAAGTTCAGGGATTGTTGACATGTGTCTTTGAGACTAAAAATATCTACCAGAGGAAATCATGCTGGTAAGACAGCTTTATTTTGAAGACAAAACTATGTTTGTTCACCTAAAATTGTTAACTAAACTTGTCTTGGGAGATTTTTATCCACCAATCTTGTGGTAATTACCTCCCTCATCTATCTCTAATGAAACCAGTGCATACAAGAGGCTATGTAGATTCTCTTAAGACTTGGAAAAAAACCTAAGAAGCATTTCTTTCTTATAATAATTTGTAAGTAATAGTAAATTATTTAAAAGACACATTTGCATGAAAACACAAAGTAGAATCTCAATCTTTTTCACAGTACTCCTGACTTTGGCACACAGATCCTGTCATTACGTTACCACCTACCTCTCTCTGAAATGTTTTTCTACTATTATTTTCCTCATTCACTATCTCCAGGCACACTGTCCTTGATGTTTCTAGAACACAGAAAACACGTTTCAAAACTTAGAGCCATTAAGTTTGTTGACTGCTCTCTGATCTTCCTGTGACTCACATCTATTCAACACTCAGTTTTGATTCAAATGTCAACTCTTCCAAGAAGTCTTCCTACAACACTCTAACTTTTCCACCAGCTCCCACTAAATTAACTTTCTCAACATTTTGTTTCTTTTCTTTATTTTATGTGTTATCTGAAATTATGTTATTTGTTACATGTCCTTTTGTCTTCTTTCTTTCTTTTCTTCTTTTTTTTGAGTTGGAGTCTCATTCTGCTGCCCAGACTGGAGTGCAGTGGCCGCTCCCGGCTACTGCAGCCTCGACCTGCTGGACTCCGGCGATCCTTCTGCCTCAGCCTTCCAAGTAGCTTAAACTACAGGTGCGCGCTCCCATGCCCGGCTAATTTTTTTATTTATTGTAGAGATGAGGTCTCACCAAGTTGCCCAGGCGGGTCTCGAACCCTCAGTCTCAGGCAATCCACTCACCTCAGCCTCCCAAGGTGCGGGATTACAGGCTGAGCCACCAAGCCTGGCTTGTCTTCTTTCATTAGAAAATAAATTCCATAAGAGAAAGACCTTGTCTGTTTTGTTCATTCATTTCTCCCTGGCATCTTGAGGTCTGTCTAGTCTATAGCTGGCCATATAAAAGAGTACAATGAACGAGTAAATGTTTATAATTTCAAAAGCATCTGAATAGATAGTAATAACACTGTATTATCTCATATATCCAAGATTAATTAAGTCCAAGGACAATTCTATAATAAGAAAATTGCCTGGTTCAGGCAATTTAGGACACAACTTGGGTGGGCCCAACTGTCTATAGGTGTGGCTGATGTGTGTGTTTCATACTAAAGACAACTTGAAAATTACTGTACTGATCCATCTACGAATTAGCAAGAGCTCAGCCCACAATCCTAAGGTTGGCAAATGATTCTTGCTGCCATATATTTTGAAAATGATGCTGAGCTGGTACTGTCCACAAGTGAAGTTTATTAAAATAATTAGGATTCCATAAAAACTCTCCTGCTAAGAAACTTCTTAGCATGTCTATCTGGAGATCAATAAAACCTGGTGGGTGCAGAAGATTGTGGTCTCATCTATTTGTTTGATTAGGTCAGGAGCCAATCCAGGGCATAGCTAAGGTTTCACCCTTGAAATTGGACCAGGTATGAGTAAAGGAAGCATAAGCCCAGGCTGGTGTTAGGCCCTCAGCTCTGGATGTGACAGTCAGACTCTAAGAGACCAGTTGAAGGGAAAATTGTGAGCAATCCTTCAATATGAGTTATAGTTTATATTGTTTGTTATTTCTAGTAGTGATTCAAAGATGACGAGAACTCTTGACTTCCATTTGTAGAAGGTAGTAGTGATTATCTGTTGCTTAAAATCCTGGTGAGATGCACCTATAAGATTTTGGCCTGGGTTATTACAACGTCAATTTTAAAATTTTAGCCCACTTGTGTTTTTTATTTCAATTTTTTAAAATTGTGCTAGAATTGTAACTTTTTCACCTAGCTTTTCAAATTTGTGGTGATTTAGTTGTGTAGTACACAAACAAAAAAGTTTTTAGGATCTCTGTTACATTTTTAGTTCTTTCTCTCTTTTAATTCTGCATTTGATGTATTTGTATCTACTATCAATTTCCTGTTTCTCTTCTGGCATCTTCAGGGCTGGCCTGGATGTAAAAGGGAACTGGCAGCCTGTGCTTAGCTGAGCATCACACCCAGGGATATTTTTGCTTGTTTTTAAAGTCTTCACAAATTGTTTTATTTTTACTAGCCTTCGGATATGCTGAAAAAATCAAGAGAGAGATTTTCTGATGGATGAAGTACTGACTGCTGGAGTGTTTTAATGTAGTCTTTGCTGTCATAGATGTTTCCTATATGCAGATATCTGCTTCTTTTTATAAAATCCCATTTGAAAATGAGTTTAATTAGGAGCAAAAAGCAAATTAACACATTTCAGTATTCTAACCATGAAATTCTTTTTTTTTTTTTTTTTTTTTGAGTTGGAGTCTCACTCTGTCTCCCAGGCTAGAGTGCAGTGGCCGCTCCCGGCCACTGCAACCTCGACTTGCTGGGCTCCGGTGATCCTTCCGCCTCAGCCTTCCAAGTAGCCGGAACTACAGGCGCGCGCTACCACGCCCAGCTAATTTTTTTGATTTATTGTAGAGATGAGATCACGCCAAGTTGCTCACACGGGTCTTGAACTTGCGAACTCAGGCAATTCACTCACCTCAGCCTCCCAAAGCGCAAGATTACAGGCTGAGCCACCGAGCCCGGCCTATATGAAATTCTTTAAAATTCGTTGGCATTGTTTCACTCAGTGTCAATAATTTCATACATATATAGTAAAAGTTGGATTAACTTCAATTTATCAGTTAGTTGTTCAATCATGTGCTTGGAGCACATCAGAATGCATAGAGTTTTTTTGACAGGGCAAGCATTTTTTGATAGGCTGCCTTTTTTTGACCTAAGACAACAAGGTCAACATGGTCCTTTTCTTTTTCCCCTGTGAATCTGTGTACCTTGACATAGTATGGCTCTAGGGAGTATACAAACCTCCCTTTTAAAACAGCAAAACAGTGTAGGCTGAATATGTACTGACCATGGGGCAAATCATTCTGTTATTATTGTGGTTCTGGTTGTCATTTTTGAGAAATGTACTTGTAGTGGTTGTATTAGGCAAAGTTTTGATTAATATGATTCAAATGATGTCATAAAACATGCTGGTCTTTAAGATCAACTTATATTTAATTTAGAATATAATATCTGTTTTACTTTTAATATAGCTATTTTAAACTTATAAAACAAAACCATCCATTTGGAATCCTAAGCTCTCTCTCTCTTTTGCACTCTGCTCTCTCTCTCTCTCTCTCTTTCTCAATTCAGGGGGTACATATGCAGGGTTTTTTTAACATGAAAATATTGCATAATGGTAAGATTTCGGCTTCTAGTGAACCTCTCCCCCAAATAGTGAATATTGTTCCCAACAAATAATTTTTCAACCTTCATCCTCTTCTCACCCACCCCACTTTTGGACTCCCTAGTGTCTATTATTTCCATCTTTATGGAATAGACTCTATCTTAATGTAAAAAGATGACTTTCTATTTTTTCTCTTAAATATTTCAATATATTAAATAGCTCATGAAAAGAAAACAATTTGTAAAACTTTTTTAAAAAGCAAAAATTTTTCATTCTTATATTTAGAATAAAGTTTGTAAATTGTAGGGTTTCCTGGCAGATTCGCCTTGCTATAAAGCAAACTGTGATGAAATATCTGATATCCCTAAGGTTCTTTGTTTTGTTTATTTCACTCCCACTCCTTCTCAGGAGTCATTCAGGAAATATTTTATAAGACAAATTAAACATCATCATCATAATACTTAAATGCATAATACTAAAATAACAATACTTAATAAAATAATAGTATGTAAATATTTCTACTTATTAATACTCATGGAGTGCTTGCCATTTGCCAGGGGCCATACTAAGTATTTGTATGTATTAGCTTATTTAATCTGCATGATAATCCTATAATGTCGATATGGTTATCTTCATTCTCACTTTACAGGTTAAACCAACAGAGAAATTGAGTTACTTACCCAAGGTTATAATTGTTAAGTGGCAGAGTTGGGATTCAAACCCAGCTCTGTACCACCCCCCGCCCCAGAGCCCATGTTACACCATCCCATGTCTAATCGTCACAGTTGCGTGTGTTACAGCTTTGTTGTTCATTTGTTTGTTTTCTGCCTTTGTACAGCTCAACTAAAATTTGAAACTTGCTCCACATAACACCAACCTAACTAGTAAACTAATATTTTTCACTTTCAAAAGATTCCAGAAATATGGGATTCTCTGGGCTGTTCTCTGACCTGCTCACCCATATTGGATAGAATATCAAATAGGAGTGTAAGCTCAGCAGTTAGAATTTTTAAAGCAACACTTTAAAAAGTCACACTACTCTGGCCAATCAGAGATTATACCAATCCTTATTGGTCAATGTCATTTTGATTAAAATTTCATATAACCTTTAAAAAAAAAATTAGTTGTGGCTGAAAGTGTTTCCTTTTACCAGAAGATGTCACTGTTTCCCCTTGGTGCGGAATGTTTATTGTGGACTGAAGAATAGGAAGATGGAAAGCAAGAGCCATTTTACTGAAATCTCTGTAAGGCACTGGGTGCAAGCAACATAGCCACAGAGGTCTTCCCAATCTACCAATCTCACCATACACACAAACCTTTACAGAAAACTCTCAGAAGCCTGACTCTCCCGGGTGACCAGTTGTTCCAATTTGCCCACTGTTCCAAGCTAGCACTGAAACTCCTGTGTCCTGGGAAGGCACTCAGTCCCAGGCAAACTAGGATGGCTGGCTACCTTGTTTAAGATAAAACTTAAGTTCTCATTCTGGTTTATAAGACCCTTTAAGCCTTCCATGCCCCTGCAATTACTTTATTAAATGTCATTTCTTGTCTCTTGCCTGCTTGCAAACTGTATTCCAGTCATATTAACTTTCTGCTCATTAAAAAAAAAAAAAAACATTTAGTATTTTGTGTCTACAAACCATTGCATATAGTTTCCTTGTCTGAAAGGTATACATCATCTGTCTCCCCCTATAGTTTCCTCACGACCTCCCCTGCCTGGTCCCTACACATTATTTAGGTTTAAATTCAGACATTGCTTCCTCCAGAAAACCTTTCCTGGAAACTCAATTTGGATTGGAGCAACTATCTTCCAAAGCTCCTGTGATTTTATATGGTCATTTCACTTACTATTCTGGAGTGCAATATGGTCATGATCACAACTCACCACATCCTTCAACTCCTGGGCTCAAGCGATCTCAGCCTCCCAAGTAGCTGGGACTATAGGCATGTGCCACCACACCCAACTAATTTTTTTTATTTTTTAGAGATGAGATCTCACTATGTAGCACAGGCTGCTTTTGAACTCCCAGGCTCAAGCAATTCTCCTGCCTCCACTTCCCAAAGTGCTGGGATTACAGGTACAAGCCACTATGCCCGGCCAGGGCTCTTTATTATACTGTCTATTTGTCTTTTGAAATAAATTTTCAATGTTCTTGTCCCTTGCCATTAGGTTCCATAAAAGAAATAAATGCTTATCTTGTATCTTTGTTTTCCCAGTGCTTAGTACTATGTCTGGCATATAGAAACTGATCAACACATATCTTTTAAACAAAGAAAGGGGGGCAATTGAATGAAAGTCTACCTGGGTGTCCCACAAACAAGCTCAACTTCTTTCTAGCGTCACCACCACCATTCCCTGCTCTCAATGTCTCAACCTGCTTCTCCTCTGGGATCTTTCTCTCAATAAAAACAGTGCATCTCGTTTCCTGCTCAAGATAGATATCTCACAGGCATTCCTTTTTTATCCAGCCCCACCATCCACCTCCAACTTCCATATTTAGTCACTTCTCACTTTTCTCAGTCTCAAGAACTTGTTCACTTCTCTGCTACTACCCTCATTCTCCCCCATCATGGACCGTAGGCGAATAACCGCCTACTGGGCTTTTTACCTTTTCTAATATTTAGACACCAGTGTCCACACTGTGGCCAAAGCAGTCTTAAAATGACTACTGACCTTTGCAACTTAATCTTTCTTCATGCCTTCTTTCCTTCTCTGATCCCTCTCTTGGAAGCCTTCCTTGATTACGCAGGGATCGGTCAGGAGTGTTCCCATGGTGCGTTGTACATACCAGTAAATATAGGAGTTATAGAGTTGTCATGAAATTGCCTGATGATGCTTGTCAGTTTCCACCCCTCCTAGGTCAATTCTCCAATGGCAGATTCTGCAACTTATTACTCACTGCACAGAGTTCAGTGTTCAGTGTTCAATAAGTGTTTGCAGCACGAGTCAATAGATGATTCTTTAATATAGGACATTCATTGTTTATCAATAAGTTATTCACACATAAGCCATGGGGAAAAAGCGGAAATGTTGATGAGGTTAAAATAAGCATCTATCATATCATTTAGAATGTTCAGACCTATGCTGATTCAAGGGGAAATAAAACTAGCTGGACAATATCATGTATTTACATAGGTACATACAAAAGACAGTATAAATATACAATTATTGTTTGTGACTCCTCTTTTTCTAATTTACAAGGCAGCTGTATCAATAATTATATATATATTTTTTATTTCTATAGCTTTAGTGGGTACAAATAGTGTTTGGTTACATGGATGCATTGTATAGTGACAAAGAAGTCTGGGCTTTAAATGTAAATTTAAATCCCTATGTGGACACATTGTACCCGATAGGTGATTTTTCATCCCTTCCCTCCTTACCACCTTCCCCCCTACTGAGTCTCCAATGTTCGTTATACCATTCTATATGCCTTAGTTTACCTCCTACTTATAAGTGAGAACATGTGGTATTTGGTTTTCTGTTCCAGTATTAGTTCACTTCATGTTCTCCAATTCCATCCAAATTGCTGCAAAATACATTATTTCATTCTAGTCTTATGAACAGTATTCCATGGTGTGTGTGTGTGTGTGTGTGTGTGTGTGTGTGTGTGTGTGTGTATACACTACACTTTCATTTTCCACTAATCTGATGATGGGCATTTAGGTTGATTCCACACTTTTACAATCATTCATTGTGCTGCCATGAACATACGTGTGCAGGTATCTTTTCTGTATAATGTCATCTGTTCTTTGGGGTAGATACCTAGTAGTAGGATTACCAGATCAAATGGTAGATCTACTTTTAGTTCTTTGGGAAATCTTCAGACTGATTTCCATAGAGGTTGTGCTAATTTGCATTTCCACCAACAGTGTATAAGCATTCTCTTTTCACAATATCCGCGCCAACATCTATTGTGTTTTGATATTTTAATGGCGGCCATTCTGAGTAGTGCAAAATGGTGTCTCATTGAGGTTTTAATTTTCATTTCCCTGATAATTAGTGACGATGAACATTTTTCATATGTTTGTGTAACATTTGGAGATACCGAAAGAAGCACAGGACAAAGTGTTGGTATAAACCAAGTGTTTATTGGGGAAGACACTCCCGGGAGAGGTCTCATGGTCCAGAAAGATAGGCCAGGGGAGTCGCGCCCAAGGAGGGGCAGGGTTGGGTTTTTAAGGGTGCTGTAATTGGGGAGGGTGTTGGGGGTGGCAGTGAAGTGGGGAGACAAAGTGTCACATCCAGTGTGGGCTGAAAAGTTTTTGTCTGGCCCTTCTCAGCAGCTGCCGGCAGGTTCTAGTAAGCTGGTGTGTGGTTTGTGGGTTTAGGGTTTAGGGGCAGATGGGGGAAGGTGAGTGCTGCTTCTCTCCGAGCCTAACATCCCGACCTCTTTGGTATAAGGGGCGTTGACTTGATCTGGCTGCTTCAAGCTGAAAGGGGGCGTAGTTTTAGGGGAGGCTGGGATGGGGTGGCTCGGAGGGAAGTGGGGCATACGGATAGGGGTGGAGGAGTCGCTGATGGACTGCGATGTGAGAAATTTCCTTTACGCGAGACCCTTGGAGCAGATAGAGTAGATGCCACGGGTCTGGAGATGTTGCATGTGCAGGAGCTGAATGAGCAAAGAGGAAGGCATATCGGGAGTCGGTGTAGATGGTTACCTGCTGCCCTTTAGATAGTTTGAGAGCCCGTATAAGAGCAACAAGCTCCGCTTTTTGGGAAGTGGTGCCCAGAGGAAGGGGCTGGGCCTTGAGAACAGAGTCAGCAGAGACTACAGCGTAGGCCACACCGGTGGCCTTGCGGGGTGCAGACAGAACTACCATCCACGAACAGAGTGAGGTCTGGGGACTGAAGTGGCTGATCTGAGAGTCCGAGCCTGGGCGGAGTTAGGATTTGTTTATCTTCTTTTGAGAGATGTCTGTTTATGTCATTTGCCCACTTTTTAATGAGGTCTTTTGATTCTTTTTCTTTGTTTAAATCCTTTGTAGAGTCTATTTATTAGTCTTTTGACAGATGTATAGCTTATTCTCCATTCTGTAGAGTCTGTTTATTAATCCTTTGTCAGATGTATAGTTTATTCTTCCATTCTGCAGGTTTTCTGTTTGCACTGTTAATTATTTCTTTTGCTTTTTAGTATAATTAGTCCCATTTGCTTATTTTGTTTTTGCTGCATTTCTTTTGGAGTTTTAGCCATAAATTCTTTGCCTAGGCTGATGTCCAGAAGAGTTTTTTCTAGGTTTGTTTCTAGCATTTTTATGGTCTCATGTATGACATTTCAGTCTTTAATCCAAATTGAGTTACTTTTTTTTTTTTTTTTGAGTTGGCTGCTCCCGGCTACTGCAGCCTCGACCTGCTGGGCTCCAGCGATCCTTCTGCCTCAGTCTTCCAAGTAGCTGGAACTACAGGTGCGCGCTACCACACCCAGCTAATTTTATTGATTTATTGTAGAGATGAGGTCTCGTCAAGTAGCCCAGGCGGGTCTCAAACCCACAGGCTCAGGCAATCCACTCACCTCAGCCTCCCAAGGCACGGGATTACAGGCTGAGCCACCGAGCCTGGTTTGAGATACTTTTTTCATATGCTGAGAGATAGGGATCAAGCTTCATTTCTCTACATGTAGCTATCCAATTTTCCTAACATCATTTGTTGAATAAGTTGTCCTTCCCCCAGTGTATGCTTTCGTCTGCTTTGTTGAAGATCAGTTGGTGGTAGGTATTTGGACTTATTTCCGGATTCTCTATTCTGTTCCATTGGTCCATATGTCTGCTCTTGTATCAGTACTATACTGTTTTTGTTATAGTAGCCTTGTGGTACAATTTGAAGTCAGGTAATGTGACGTCTCCAGATGTGTTATTTTTGCTTAGGATTGCTGACTCTTCTTTGCGTCCATATATATTTTAGGATTGCTTTTCCTAATTCTGTGGAAAATGACATTGGTCGTTTGATAGGGATTACATTGAATCTGTATGTGACTTTGGGTAATAGGACCATATTTTGGGTAATATCACCATTTTAACAATGTCGATTCTTCCAATCCATGATTATGGGATGTTTTTCCATTTGTTTGTATCCTCTACAATTTCCTTCATCAGTGTTTTGTAGTTCTCCTTGTAGAGGTCTTTCATTTCTTTGGTTAAATATATTTCCAGGTATTTTGGCTTTTTGTTTGCTATTGAAAACGGAATTGAGTTCTTAATTTGATTCTCAGCTTGGTCACTGTTGGTGTATAGCAGTGCTACTGATTTGTGTGTGTTGATTTTGTATCCTGAGACTTTACTGAATTCATTTATCAAATCCAGGAGTCTTTTGGAGGAGATTTTAGGGTTTTCCAGATATAAAAAATATTGTTGGTATGCAGAGATAGTTTGATTTCTTCTTTTCCAATTTGGATACCTTTATTTTTTTTTCTAGCTAGGACCTTTCTATACAGCTGTTTTTATGGGCATACAATATGTAAAGATGTAACAATAATAGTATAAAGGGAGGTGAAGCTTTATAGGAGAAATGTCTTTGATAGTATTGAAATTAGGCTGTCTGCTTTCCAGGTGGACATTTATGTACATGTGTCACTCAATTCAGAGATGTATAATAGAGTTAGAGAATAGGAGATTTAGGCTGTGAGAAAAACCAGTCCAACCTGGGGTGGAACATGAATCTTTTTCATTGTAGCAGTACTGTAGATGTGTGAAAGAGATAAAAAAAATTTCCAAAGGAGGGAAATCTTGTCCAAGGTTGATATCCTCAAAGCCGAGCATAGTCAGTGCTATAATAATATATTACATATAGGTCCTCAGTCATTAATGTGCATGACTTGCTATATTGCTCTCAACTATTTGAGATTTGTCTTGCTCAAGTTTTTACTCCTTGTTCCAGTAGGTACATGTTTTTCACAATCTTTGTGAATTTTAAATCCAAGACATCAAAACTAAAGTCAAGAAGATCTATCTAATACCAGAATAAAAGCACAGTCAGGTGCCTGGAAGATGAATCAGATTTCCAGGTACCTGTCAGACACTTAAGTCTTTTTTGAAAAGATAGGTGAAAATTCCACAGACAATCTTTTGTCTACTTTGAACTTTTCTATGAGCCCTTTAAGAGAAGAAAACTGCTTAGGAGAATCAAGATTATAATAGAGAAATCTTGCCTAAAGAATATCTACATATGATGACTTTAAAAATTAATAAATCTGCAGAAAGTATTTGTTATCTCTTCTGAGAAAGAAATTTAAATGACTTTTTTTAAAAAGAAGACTAATATTTAAAAGACCTATATGCAAAAGACACATGGGACAATATGACATAGGAAAGTTGAAACAACTAGATAAAAGGGATATATTAGAAAATGAATAAAAGTAAGCCAATATAGAAATAGTTGCAACAGGTAAAATATACTTCTTGATAAAAAAGCATCTGTGGTAGATAGAATAATGCCCCCCGAGGGTCCTGTCCTAATTCTGAAAACCTGTAAATGTGTTACCTTTAATGTCAGGTGAGACTTTGTGGGTGAAATTTAAGATGTAGAGATGGGGAGATTATTGTGGATTATTAGGGTGAGTCCAGTGAAATCATAAGGATTCTTGTAAGCAAGAGGCAGTAAGGTCATAGAGAAGAAGATATGATCATAGAAGCAGAGGTCAGAGAGATGTGGAGCTTAAGTCGAGGAAGCCAGGCAGTGTCTAAAAGCTGGAAAAAAGCAAGAATGTGGGTTCTTTCCTTGAGCCTCCAGGAGGAGGGTAGCCTTGTTGACTCCTGGAGTTTAGCCCAGTGAATCTGATTTCAAACTTCTGATCTCCAGAACTGTGAGGTAATACATATGTGTTGTTTTAAGCCAATGAGTTTGTGCTAATTTATTATAGCAGCAATAGAAAACGAATACAAGTTTTGGAACTTGGAAGTGGAATGCTGCTAAAACAAATACCAAAAATGTAAACATGCCTTTAGAATTTTAGAATTGCATAATGAGCAAGGAGAATTTTGCACAGCATGATTTTTTTTTAAAGCCTAGATTGCTTTGAACAGACTATTTGCAGAAATATGAATGGGAAAGATTCTGTTGGTGAGAGTTCAGAAGGAAGTGAGAAGTCCTACTATATTTTCTCAGAGAAAATCTACATCATCATAAAAACTGTTGGTAGAAACTGGGGTATTAAAGGCACGTTAGTGATGTCTTCCAAGGAAAGGGGGATTATATTGGAAATTGGATCCTTGTTGGAGAGGGCAGGAAGCTCAGTGGAATTGTGTCCTATAATTGTGTGAGAAGCAGAATTTGTAAGAGATGAACTTGCGTATTTAGCTGAGATGTCCCAGCAAAGTGTGCAAGGTAGGACCTGGTTTCTCCTTCCTGCTTATAGTAAAATGCAGAAGGAAAAAAATAAATAGAAGGAATAACTAGTAAGTGAAATAAAATTAATACTCAATGATTTGGAAAATTCTGAGTTTTTGTAGATTGCAAAAGATGCTAAAATTAGGAGATTCATCATCAGAAAGTGCACTATAAAAAGGAAGTCAATAATTTGGCTAGACAACTTTTTGGTATTGTCTCAGAAGGATCAGAGCATTTAGTCGCATCGGGGTTTGTTGAAGAAACTAAACATGTGTGATCCAGGGATGTCCTCAGCTATCTCAGCAGAAGCCTGAAATGGAGAGGGGGTTATTCTTTTATTCCTTATCTGTAGGGTTTTAAATCACAAATGGGTGCTGGAGTTTGTCAAATGTTTTTCTGTATCAATTGAAGACAGAATCATATCATTTTTCATCTTTGTTCCGTTAATGTGGTGAAAAGCATAAAATTTCAAATGTTATTCTCATGTTTAATTCCTGGAATGAGCACCATAATGCATTATTTCTTCTTTTATATTGCTCAATTCGATTTGCTAATATTTGTTAAGGTTTTTCACTTGTATATGCTTGAGTAATACCGACGTGTAACTTTCTTTTTTTATAAGGTTTTGTTGTTGTTGTTTTTAGATTTTGATATCTAGATGTTGCTAGCCTCATAAAAATAAGTTGTTGGAAATGTGTGTACTTCCTCTTCTATTTTTCAAAAGAATTTGTGTGAGAATCGTGTTATTTCTTATTTAAGTACTGATAGAATTCATCAGTGAAACTATCTGAACCCAAAGTTTTCTTTGTGGAAAGGATTTTGATAGCAAATTTGATCTCTTTAATAAAATTTTCTATCTTTTTAAAAATCAAGTTTGGAAGATTTTTTTCATCAGAATTTTTAAATTTATTGGCATAAAGTTTATTCATACTAATTTCTTTCCCCTTTAATTACTACAGTGATATGCTCCTTGATTCTTGATAGCTATAATTTCCATTTTCTCTCATTTTTATCAATATTATTTATTAGTTTTATTAATCTTTTTAAAGACTTTTTTCCTCAAATTTTCTCGATTCTTGTCTTTTTTCCTTTTCCAGTGATTTCTGCTCTTACCTTTTCATATTTTATTTCTAACACTTACTTTAAGTTTAATATGCTTTTCTATTTCCAGTTTTGTAAGATGCATTTAAATCACTGATTTTAAGCTTATCTTATTTTCTAATATAAACATTTTCCATTTTACACTATTTTAGTTGTATCCCTCTAAATTTTGATATGCTGTATTTTTACTATTTTTCAGTTTTAAATATTTCTCAATTTTTCTTGTAATTTCTTCTTTGACCAATGGTGGTCAAATATTTGGGACTTCTTTACATGTATTATTGAAATTGACTTCTCATTTAGTTGTATTGTGGTCAGAGAACATAGTCTTAAATCTTTTGAAATATATGAAAACATATTTAATGGGCTAGCATACGATCTATTTTGGTGAACATTTTATGTTCTCTTGAAAATATTGAAATTGTGCCATTGTGGGTGCAGGCAAGATTGGTAATGTTTAAAATTTTCAATATCTTTACTGATTTTTTTTGTCTGGTTCTGTCCATTTCTGAGAAAGAGATGTTAGGTCTTAATCTTTTTATTATGTATTATCTATTCTCATTTTAATTTCGTCGATTTTTGCTTCATGTATTTTGAAGCTCTGTTATTGGAGTATGTACGTTTCTGCTGGTTATATCCTGATGAAATAACTCTTTATCATTATGACATGTTGCTAGGTATCTCTGTCAGTGATACTTTTTATCTTGAAGACTACTTTGGTATTGATATAGTCACACCAGCTTTCTTATTCTTAGCATACCTTTTATAACCCATAGGTATAATGCTTATTCTATTTAAATATATTAATAAATATGTTTCCTTATATTACTCAAAAATTATTTGTTGAGCATCTACTTCTAAATACCAAAAAAAGAGCTAATAATATATTTGTTAACAGACTAGACAAGGTCTCTGGCCTTATAGGACTTAGCAGCTAATAGAGGAGAAAGAGAACTTTTAAAACTATGCATTCAGTAGTGGAAATCTGCCTGGGGAAGGTGGGGGCACACCTCATCAACAGGGGTAACTGCATAATGAACATTTGTATACCTAACCCTGAATTGTACCCCACATCTTTTTTATTTTTTGTTATTGACTGTTTTTATTTATTTATTTATTTTAAAGATGTGGGGTACAACTCAGGGTTATGTACACAAACATTGATCATGTAGGTACCCTTGTTGATGAGGTATGCCCCTCCCTCCCCTAGCAGTTTCCCTCAACTGCCAGTCCCACCCCCCTCCCCTGACAATTTTCCTCTACTGCCAATCATTTTCTTATAGCATTATAATTGTTCAAGATCACCTTATGAGTGAGCACATATGGAACTCAGTTCTTTGTTTCTGTGATAAATCATTGAGTATTATAGACTCCACATCCATCCAATTTGCTGCAAAGTTCATATATTTGTCCTTCTTTATTGCTGCATAATATTCCATTGTGTATATGTACCACATTTTTTTTATACAATCCAGCTTCAATGGGCAACACAGTTGGTTCCATGTTTTTGCTATTGTGAGTAGAGCTGCAACAAACAGACGTGTGCAGATATCTTTTTCGTAAAATAATTTGAGTTCCTCCAGGTATATTCCCAATAGGGGAATTGCTGGGTCATATGGAAGATCGATTTCTAGTTCTTTCAGAAATCCCCACACTGTCTTCCAAAGAGGTTGTACTAGTTTGCATTCCCACCAGGACTGTAAAAGCGTTCCTTTTTCTCCACATCCTCCCCAGCATCTGTTGTTGTTTGTTTTATTAATGATGACCATTCTTATGGAAGTTAGGTGGTATCTCAATGTGGTTTTGGATTTGCATTTCTCTGATGATGAGTGAAGTTGAGCACTTTTTCATGTATCTGTTGGCGGCCCGTATATCTTCTTTTGAAAAGTGTCTATTCATGTCTTTTGCCCACTTTCTAAAGGGGCTGTTTGCTTTTTTCCTTTCGGCGCATTTGAGTTCCTTGTAGATCCTAGATGTTAGGCCTCTGTCAGATATACAGTTAACAAATATTTTTTCCCATTTGTGGGTTGTCTCCCTGCTCTCTTGATGGTTTCTTTTGCTTTGCAGAAGCTCATTAATTTGATGAGGTCCCACTTGTCTATCTGATTTCTTAAGGTATTGGCCTTAGGGTTCTGAATAGGAATTGGTTCCCAGTTCCAATTTCCATAAGGGTGTCTCCTGTGCTTTCTAAGATTCTTATAGTTTGAGGTTTCACGTTTAGATCTTTGATCCATTTAGAGTTAATTTTTGTGTATGGTGATGTGGCAGAAAGGGGGCTGATAGCAGTTAAAGGTATTCCCTTTGACAGTCAATGGCTCAGCCTGTAATCCCGCGCCTTTGGGAGGCTGAGGTGAGTGGATTGCCTGGGCCTGTGGATTCGAGACCCGCCTGGGCAGGTGAGACCTCATCTCTACAATAAATCAAAAAAATTAGCCAGGTGTGGTAGCCTGCACCTATAGTTCCAGCTACTTGGAAGACTGAGGTAGAAGGATCGCAGGAGCCCAGCAGGTCGAGGCTCGCCGGGAGCGGCCACTGCACTCCAGTCTGGGCGACAGTGAGACTCCAACTCAAAAAAAAAAAAAAAAAGTTAATGGCAAGCTCTGAAAACCTGCCAGACTGGTTTTGTTTGAAAAAACCAAACAGCCAAAGACTGATGGCTTTCATGGAAATGCAAAAGAGTGACTAATTCACAAACTTACCCAAATCCTCTTTTTGAAGTTATCAGTGTTACAACCCCTACTCACTCTGCATTTTCTGGAAACCATTTGTTGTTCAGTGGCTCAGCCTGTAATCCTGAGCTTTGGGAGGCTGAGGTGAGTGGATTGCCTGAGTCCGTGGGTTCAAGACCTACCTGGGCAACTTGGAGAGATCTCATCTCTACAATAAATAAAAAAATTAGCGGGGCGTGGTAGCGTGCGTCTGTAGTTCCAGCTACTTGGAAGGCTGAAGCAGAAGGATAGCTGGAGCCCAGCAGGTTGAGGCTGCAGTGGCTGGGAACGGCCACTGCACTCCAGTCTGGGTAACAGAGTGAGACTGCAACTCAAAGAAAAAAAAAAAAAGAAAAGAAAAAGAAAATCTGATTTTGCTGAGTACAACCTTGTGAATTCCAAAGAAAATGTGTAATCACTCAACACAACCCCCCTCCCTTACCTAAACAAAGGTATAACACGCCTCTCCTCCCTTTCCAGGGTGCTCGGCCTGGGAGCGTTAGCCACCGAGTCCACTGGTGTAAACAAAATTGCCACTTTCTATAATAGCTTTGGTGTCACGGCCTCTCTGTCTTCCCACTACAGTGATAGGTAGGGGTCCTGTTTCAATTCTTCTGCATGTGGTCAGCCAGTTTTCCCAGCACCATTTACTGAATAGGTTCTCCTCTCCCCAGTGGTTGTTGTTGGAGACTTTGTCAAAGATAAGTTGGTTGAGGAATTGAGGCTTTGCTTCCGGAATCTCTGTCCTGTTCCATTGGTTTATGTGCCTGTTCTTGTACCATACCAGGCTGTTTTGATTACTGTAGCCTTATAGTAAAGTTTGAAGTCTGGAAGTGTGATACCTCCTGCTTTGTTTCTTTTGCTAAGGATTGTTTTGGCTATTCGTGGTTGTTTATGTTTCCATATAAATTTCTGTATTGTCATTTCCAGGTCTGAGAAGAATGATATTGGTAACTTAATAAGTATTGCATTGAATCTGTAGATTGCCTTTGGTAGGATGGACATCTTAACAATAGTTAAGCATAAAATAAAATAATGCATATACACACAACATACGCTCATACTTTTTCTTTCTCTGTACCTATGTCATGAGAATTACACAACTGTGACTGAGGAAATCATTAGTGTGTGGCCCATGGACCCTCTGAGAACTGACTCTGGATCTCTGTGTCCTTACTTTAGCAGGGGCCGTGATGATGCTTCCTGGCCATGGGTACCATAATAACCCTGTACTTTCCAAAGGCGTCTACCATGCAATCTACAGCAGGAAAGGGAATGCCTGGACATTTCCATGTCTGTTAGTTACATTGGACTACAAGGTCTTATAAGACATTACCTTCGACTATGTCTCTGGCATCATGTGGCCACTTTTCCCTGGGACTGTCCTCTAGCTACATGGACTTTAGACATGCATGGTGCCTTGCGCCATTGCCTGGCATGTCCTTTGTGTGGCCTGTGTCTTTTCATTCAGGTTAAGAATAAATGGACACTTATCATTAGAGAAATGCAAATCAAAACCACATTGAGATACCACCAAGTCCCAGTAAGAATGCCACCATTGATAAAACAATAACAGATGCTAGCAGGGATGCGGAGAACTTCTACACTGCTGGTCGGAATGCAAACTAGTGCAAACTCTTTGGAAAACAGTGTGGCGATTTCTGAAAGAATTGGAAATTGACTATCCATACGACCCAGCAATCCCCCTATTGAGAATATACCCAGAGGAACTAAAATCATTCTAAAAAACGATACCTGCACACTCATGTTTATTGTGGCACTATTCACCAACTATGCTGTCCATTGAAACTGGACTGGATAAAAAAATGTGGCACAGGCCAGGCTCAGTGGCTCAGCCTGTAATCCCATGCTTTGGGAGGCCGAGGTGAGTGGATTGCTTGAGCCTGCTGGTTCGAGACCCGCCTGGGCAACTTGGTGAGACCTCATCTCTACAATAAATCAAAAAATTTAGCCAGGCGTGGTAGGGCGCGCCTGTAGTTCCAGCTACTTGGAAGGCTGAGGCGGAAGGATCACCGGAGCCCAGCAGGTCGAGGCTGCAGTGGCCGGGAGTGGCCACTACACTCCAGTCTGGGCGACAGAGTGAGACTCCAACCCCCCAAAAAATGTGGCACATATACACAATGAAATATTATGCAGCCATAAAGAAGGACAGACATATGGACTTTGCAGCAACTTGGATGGATTTAGAGTCTATCATACTCAGTGATCTATCACAGAAACAGACAACTGAGTACCACATATTCTCACTCATAAGTGGACCTTGAACAATTATCGTAATACTATAAGAAAGGGATTGGCAATAGTGGGAAACTGCCAGGGGAGTGGGGGTGGAATTGACAGTTGAGGGAAACTGCCAGGGGAGGGAGGGGCACACCTTATTAACAAAGCTACCTGCATAATGAACATTTGTATACCTAACCCTGAATTGTACCCCACATCTTTAAAATAAAAAATAAAAAAAGAGCCAGGCTTGGTGGCTCAGCCTGTATTCCCGTGCCTTTGGGAGGCTGAGGTGAGTGAATTGCCTGAGCCCGCGGGTTCGAGATCTGCCTGGGCAACTTGGCAAGACCTCATCTCTACAATAAATCAAAAAAAATTAGCTGGGCGTGGTAGCGCGCACCTGTAGTTCCAGCTCCTTGGAAGGCTGAGGCGGAAGGATCGCAGGAACCCAGCAGGTCAAGGCTGCGGTGGCCGGGAGTGGCCACTGCACTCCAATCTGGGTGACAGAGTGAGACTCCAACTCAAAAATAAAATAAAATAAAATAAATTAAAATAAATAAAAATTAAAAAAGAATAAATGGAAGCTCTTCCAAAAGTCCTTCCCTGACTACCCTAATCTAAAGTACTTTCCTCCAATTAATCTTTATCACTGTATCTTGTTCATTTCCCTCACTGCACTAATTCTCATTGTATATACTTATATACATACAAGTATATATGTCTGTGTGTATATGCATAATCTTAAAAGTTCTCTTTCTCCTCTTTTAACTGTTAAGCCCCATAAGACCAGAGACCTTATCTAGTCTATTAACAAATACATTATTAGCATTCTTTTTTTGTACATAGAAGTAGATGCTCAAAAAATAATTTTTGAGTAATATAAGGAAACATATTTATTAATATACTTCAATATAATAAGCTTTATACCTTTGAGTTATATAAAGAAATGGAAATATCCTAAGCTTTAGAAGTCCATCCACATTTATGGGTGAGAGGTGAAATGTGTTTTTCCACCCTGGCTATCCACCTTCTTGATTATCTGGCTGCTAAGAGGTCCTTAAGAACACTTCAACTTGCTTACATTATACTGGGATTTCTAGTTACAGACAATATTTCACTAGTGTGTTTGGCTCACCTGCCTACACATAAAATTGAATCACTCTCCATTATTTTTAATGGAACTGAGCAAAACTACACAACCAGTTTCCTTTTCTTTCTCTCTCTCTTTAAGAAATTGGCCAAGGAGGTGTTGTTTTTGTTCTTTGGGTTTTCTTACTTCCTCCTCTGATCTGCCTTGAAAACTCAATTTCATTTCCAGAGGTCTTAATCACAAAATTGGGCTTGTCTGCCCTCTAGTGGCAGGCCTAGTAATTCTCACAAAAGCCGAAAATTTTGATGCTGGCCTTTGATGGAACTACCTACTGCAAAATGACCGTGTCAAATTGCCTTAATCGCCACGTCGTGACTCCTATCCTGTCTCTAATCTTCATTCTACACAAAGAAGACTTTCCCTTTATTACCTTTATGGTGAACATAAAAAGGAAAATATTTGTAAAATATCTTTCATAACAGTCTTGGCCTTTAGGGTAGTATCAGTCTGTCCCATGAAACTATTGCAATAAAGAATTTTTTTTTTTGAGTCAGAGTCTCACTTTGTCGCCCAGGCTGGAGTACAGTGACATGCTCACGGCCACCGCAGCTTCGACCTACTGGGCTCCGGCGATCCTTCCACCTCAGCCTTCCAAGTAGCCGGAACTACAGGCGTGTGCTACCATGCCAGGCTAATTTTTTTTAATATATATATTGTAGAGATGAGGTCTCACCAGTTGCCCAGGCTGGTCTCGAACCTGCAGGCTCAGGCAATCCACTCGCCTCAGCCTCCCAAATGCTGGGATTACAGGCTGAGCCACTGAGCCCGACCAATAAAGAATTTTTAAGACTGAAAATAATAACATAGGTCAAGGACTTCCAGCAAGATGGCGATGGGCAACCTGGTCTGTGAAACCCTCTGCAAAGGAGAACTTCAGTGGGTCTCTGGCTCTCGCCCCGGGGGCTGCGGACCCCCAAATCCCAGCCTGCTCTTCATACGGAGCTCGGCCGTTGCCACCACTGGGGCATCGCAGTGGACTGGACAGCCACTGCAGCGCAGAAGCCCCGCCACAGCCGCCACCGCCGGCACCGGTAGCATATCGCACCACCCGGGCCGGAGGCGATCCACAACTTCAGTCCCTGAAGCCCCTTCAGGGAAGATCTGCTGGGATCGCTGCCACCTCTCCTGCAACCGAAATGTCCTGCCCGCCATGAGTCTCCTGCCTGTACCCTGAGGCAGGCACCATCTCCAGTCTCTGCTGGTTCCTGTCCAGCCCCGCCCCCTCTGGGGTGAGCAGCTGAGATAGCACCACCTGCTGGCGATTCAAGGAAACAACACCGAAACGGGAGAAACAAGCTTGAAAAAGACAGGCTAGAGAGGTGAAGGGAGAGTGATCTGAACTGTCCTTCACAGCAGACCAGGGCAACTGACCCTAACTGCAAACTAATTTACCTGCTTGAAAAGAAAGCTAGAAATCAGAACTGAAAGGACATTGGACTTAAACGAAAAGTCTCAGAGTGTGCTTCATATATTCTGTTAGTTTAATGACTTAATTCTATTCCTACTGTATTGTTTCTTTTTTTTCCCTCTTCCTTTTCTTCTCTTTTCTTCTCTCTGTAAACCTTATCTTTGTATAGAGAAACAGCACACCAATAAGGTGGTTGGCTAGCTTGTATGTTAGCATCACTATATGTTTTTTTTTTGTATGGGAGTTGGTCGTCAGTAGCTGTGGTCTATTGTTTTTATCTGTTTCAGTATAGGTCTCTCTCTCCATTTGTTGGCACACGTTTGTTACCCCCCTTACTCCTCTATCTCTCCGACCCCTCTCTTCAAGCCACTGTCTGCTCCATTCTCTTCCCTCTGCTAACCACATTTTATTTCAGGGAGTAAACCTACAGCCCCACTGCACGGACAGATTCCAAGGCAGTGGGAAGTGGGTTCTAGATTATCCACACACCTGTCAGCGAATACCGGGACCTGCAGATAGATTTTGAATCACAGCTCCCCACTTAAGTAAATCTCAAGACTGCAAAAAGGACCACCCCAACCTACAGTGCAACTCCAGAATTGAACAAAGTAAGAGGGCATACATAAAGAATAGGAGATTGAACAAACAGAAGTAAAACCAATCCCTTTACCCCTGAATAACAGAATTAAAGAAGATGGTGACATAGAGGGAAGGAAAAAGTAGGGAGGGGGAAAAACCACACAAATGAAGAAAAACCAAAAGAAGAATATAGGTCTCACACAGACCCCTGGGAGATCAGACACTGAGAAAACAGATTCTGGAACACAAACAGTGAAGAGCCCCCAGAATGGCTGGTCACATGCAACAAACCCAGACGTCAAGACATTAATGGAGAGAATTTTAAAAATTGAGGAGAGACAAGAGGAAAATAGGAAGGAGCTGATGTCAGAAATAACAGCAGTAAAGAATACTGTGATGGAAATGAATAACAGACTAATAAGCATGGAAAGCAGAATTAGCCAAGCAGAAGAAAGAATCTGAGCTCAAAAACCAAAACACAGAACTAACCCAAACTGTCAAAAGCATAGAAAAGAAGCTCAAAAAGACAGAATAAAACCTGCAAGAGATGAATGATCATTTCAAGAGACCAAACCTAAGAGTAATTGGGCGTCCTGAGGCAGAGAGAGAAACAGAAGCCACACTGGAACAAAAATTTTATGAAATCATTCAAGAAAACTTCCCTCATCTCATCAAGGATGAAAAAATTCAAACACAAGAGATTCAGAGAACCCCTGCAAGACAACAAATGAGAAGACCAACTCCCAGACACATAATAATTTGCCTAAACAAAGTAGCTATAAAAGAAAAAATCCTAAAGGCTGCAAGAGAAAAAGGCCAGACTACCTACCAGGGAAGACCAATTAGAATAGCAGTAGATTTATTCACAGAAACCTTTCAGGCTAGGAGAGCCTGGAGCCCTATCTTCAAAGTTCTAAAAGATAAACAATTTCAACCAAGAATAACCTACCCAGCCAAACTAAGCTTCATTGGTGAGGGAGAATTGAAGTCATTTCCAGATATCCAATCCCTAAGAACCTATGCTGCCACCAGACCACCTCTACAAGAAACACTTAAGAAAGTACTGAACACAGAAGAAAAAGAAAAAAGAACAACAACATTCTTCACAAGAGTACAGGCAAAAGATTAAAAACACACATGAGCCAACTCCAGAACCCAAAGAAAGACAACAAACAAACAGGAACAACTCTGTAAGACCTTATGACAGGGATCAATTCTTGCATTTCTATTATTAGCCTAAATGTGAATGGACTAAATGCACCACTGAAAAGACATAGAATGGCAAAATGGATAAAATATCATCAGGCAACAATCTATTGCCTTCAAGAGACTCACCTCACTAGAAAGGACACCCACAGACTCAAAGTAAGAGGATGGGAAACAAACTTTCAGGTGAATGGAATACAAAAGAAAGGAGGAGTAGCAATCTTAATTTCAGACAAAATACCCTTCAAGCTATTAAAAATCAAAAAAGATACAGAAGGCCACTACATAATGATAAAAGGCTCAATCCATCAACAAGGAATATCTATCCTAAACATATATACACCCAACATAGGTGCGCCAACTTTCATAAAGCAACTTCTAGGAAAACTAAAGAAAGATATTGACTCTAACACCATCATAACTGGGGACTTTAATACCCTACTCACAACCCTAGACAGATCATCAGGACAAAAAATCAGCAAGGAGATCCGGAACCTCAATGTGACTTTGGACCAAATGGACTTAATTGATACCTACAGAACACTCCATCCAAAGACCACAGAATATGCATTCTACTCATCACTACATGGAATGCATTCTAGATTGACCACGTAATAGGCCATAAATCAAGCATAAGCAAATTTAAAAGGACCGAAATTCTACCACACACCTTCTCGGACCACAGTGGAATAAAAATAAGCATTGACACCAACAAAGTCCCCCCAAAACCAACAAAGACATGGACACTAAACAGCATGATGCTAAACAACTCCTGGGTCAATGATGAAATCAAAACAGAGATCAAAACATATCTGGAAACAAATGAAAATGAAGAAACATCTTACCAAAATCTCTGGGACGCCTTGAAAGCTGTAATAAGAGGAGAATTTATATCCCTACAAACACACATGAAGAAAATGGAAGGAACACAAATTAACAACCTAACAAGTCACCTAAAAAAGCTGGAAAAGCAAGACCACAAAAACCCTAATTTCAGCAGAACCCAGATCACCAAAATAAAAGCCCAAATCCAGGACATAGAAGACAAAAAGATAATACAAAAAATCAGTGAAACAAAAAGCTGGTTCTTTGAAAGGATAAACAAGATCGATGGTCCCCTAGCTAGACTGACCAAGAAAAAACGAGAAAAAAATCAAATAAGCACAATCAGAAACACAAAAGATGAAGTCACATCTGACCCTGAAGAAATACAAAAGATCATTAGAGACTACTACGTACACTTGTATGGAAACAAACTTGAAAACCTTAAGGAAATGGAGGACTTTCTGACATCACACAACCTACCTAGATTGGAACAAAAAAAAATTGAGACCCTAAATAGACCAATAACAATCAAGGAAACCGACTACGTAATAAGAAAACTTCCTACAAAAAAAAGCCCTGGTCCAGATGGCTTTCCAGCAGAATTCTACAAGACATTTAAGGAGGAGCTGATACCAATCCTACTGAAGGTATTCTAGGCGATTGAAAAAGATAGAACTCTCCCCAAATCATTTTACGAAGCCAACATCACATTGATACCCAAGCCAGGTAAAGATCCAACAAAGAAAGAGAACTACAGGCCAATATCTTTGATGAACATAGATGCTAAAATTCTCAACAAGATCCTAGCAAACCGGATTCAGCAATACATCTCAAAAATCATCCATCATGACCAAGTAGGCTTCATTCCTGGGATGCAAGGCTGGTTCAACATTCATAAAACCATAAATGTAATTAAATACATCAACAGATGTCAAAACAAAAACTTCATGATTATATCATTAGATGCAGAAAAATCTTTTGATAAAATCCATCACCCCTTCTTGATAAAAACCCTTGAACATCTAGGCATATGGGGAACATACCTCAAAATAGTAAAAGCCAACTATGAAAAACCCACAGCCAGCATACTCCTAAATGGACAAAAATTGGAACCATTTCCCCTGAAAACTGGAACAAGACAAGGATGCCCACTCTCACCCCTCCTGTTCAACATAGTATTGGAAGTCCTGGCTCGAGCAATCGGAGAAGAGGAGGCAATCAGGGGTATCCAAATAGGAAAAGAGGAAGTCAAGTTATCTCTCTTGGCAGATGATATGATTGTGTACTTTGAAAACCCAAGTGAATCTGTCAAAAATCTCCTTACACTGATAAAGGCCTTTGGCAAAGTCTCAGGATACAAAATAAACATACAAAAGACAATCGCATTTCTCTACACCAATAATAAACAAATAGAAACCCAAATAAAAAACACAATTCCATTCACAATAGCCACAAAAAAATGAAATACCTTGGCATCTTCCTAACCAGAGACGTGAAAGACCTTTACAATGAAAATTACAAAACACTGCTCAAAGAAATCAAAGATGGCACAGACAAGTGGAAAAATATCCCATGCTCATGGATTGGAAGAATCAACATTGTGAAGATGTCCATTTTACCTAAGGCAATCTACAAATTCAATGCAATACCTATCAAATTACCAGCAACATTCTTCTCAGACCTAGAAAAGACAACACAGGAATTCATATGGAAACACAAATGTCCAAGAATAGCCAGAACAATCCTCAGCAAAAAAACCAAAGCAGGTGGTATCACATTACCAGACTTCAAACTTTACTATAAAGCTACAATCATCAAAACAGCTTGGTATTGGTATAGGAACAGGCATATAGATCAATGGAATAGAATTGAGATTCCAGAAGCAAAACCTCAATTTCTCAACCAACTCACCTTCGACAAGGCCTCCACCACCTACCACTGGGGAGAGGAGAATCTATTCAGTAAATGGTGCTGGGAAAACTGGCTGACCACATGCAGAAGATTGAAACAGGACTCCTATCTATCCCCATGTACAAAGGTTAACTCCAAATAGATCAGAGACCTAAATGTAAAACCTCAAACCATAAGAACCTTAGAAAATGAAGGAAATATCCTCATGGAAATCACTGGCATCCAATTCCTGAACAAAACCCGAAACCCACAGGTCATAAGAGAGAAGATAGACAAGTGGGACCTTATAAAACTGACAAGCTTCTGCAAGGCCAAAGAAACCATCAAGAGAGCAGGGAGACAGCCTACAGACTGGGAAAAAGTATTTGCCAACACCAGGTCTGACAAAGGCTTAACATCTTGGATCTATGAGGAACTAAAATGTGCTGAAAAGAAAAAAACAAACAACCCCATTATAAAATGGGCAAAAGATATGAACAGACACTTCACAAAAGAGGACATCCAAGCAGCCAACAAACACATGAAGAAATGTTCAACCTCACTAATCATCAGGGAGATGCAAATCAAAACAACACTGAGATACCACCTAACTCCAGTCAGAATGGCAATTATCAACAACTCAAAAAATAACAGCTGCTGGAGAGGTTGTGGCGAAAAGGGAACACTTCTACACTGTTGGTGGGAGTGTAAACTAGTGCAACCTCTGTGGAAAGCAGTGTGGCGATTCCTAAAAGCTCTAAATATCAACCTCTCATTTTGACCCCGCAATCCCCCCCTACTGTGAATACATCCTGAAGAACTCAAATCACTCTATAAAAAAGATACCTGCACACGTATGTTTATCGCAGCATTGTTCACAACAGCAAAAACCTGGAAACAACCATGCTGCCCATCAAAAGAGGACTGGATTAAAAAATGTGGTACATATACACGATGGAATACTATGCAGCCATAAAAAAGAACAAAATCATGAATTTCGCAGCAACCTGATGGAACTAGAGTCTATAATACTGAGTGACCTCTCACAGCAACAAAGATCCGAGTATCACATGTTCTCACTCATATAATGGACCTTGAACATCCAATGTAATACTATAAGAAAATGACTGACGGTACTAGGCAACTATGGGGAGGATAGGATTAACAGTAGCAAATATCTGTCTGGGGAAGGGGAAACACCTCTTATCAACAGGGTGCCTGAATGAAACGTAATTGTACACTAACCCTTAACTGTACCCCACAAAACCATAATAAAAAATATTGATTAAAAAAATAATAACATAGGTCACAACATAGAGTCAACAACATAAAACATTAAGTGATTTCTTATGGAGTTTGGAAATATGAATAAGAGATCCTTTTGTGGTTCAAATATTCTCTCTAGACCTGTTACCAACCCATTTTCTAATATACAAACAATCAAATAAAGATATGAAATCGGGGGTAGAAAATAGGCATAGTTTCCTCTAATTTTTAGATCAGTGACTCATGATCGTTTTAATCCTTGGCTCATTTTGATAAACATGAAAATCTCAGCATTTTCCCTCCTTCCTAGAGATTCGTGCCACCATCTGAGAAGAGCTTCCTTGAAGTGCTGTCTTCTATAGTCTATATGACAATGTAATCATTTCCTCATTTAAAATTTAAAAATATGTTGGTTATTGCTTTGCCTACCTCTGACCCGCCCCAATCCCTGCACAATTCCATCCTATTACTCGTTGGGGATCACAGTTTCAAAATTCTGGTTTCTCACCATCATACAATATACCTGTGTAACAAGACTGCACATGTAACTACTGAGTCTAAAAGATTAAAAATATATAAAATAAGATTATGGTTTCATTAGCAACAGATATCTTCCCCCTTGCTGATCTCAAAAGGTACCATCAACGATTCCAAACAAAACATATGTTCATTTTCAGGCATCATGAATGATCTGCCTCTCAAAATCTCTGATGTCTCTCTCAAAAGGAGCATTGTTCCTTCTACATTTGTCAGATACATTGGACAACGGGTATGGTAAGCACAAGATTATAGACTTTTATGAGTTGTCTTCCGGGTGGTTCCTGGCCTTCTGGTGTCTCCATTACCACCCCAGGTTTCTTTTAGTGATGGAGTGAGTCTCAGGAAAGAGAAGGATTCCGGGTGGCCTCACCTTCTATAAACGTATATGCCCAGTAGTTGCCAAATGTTTAAAGAGTTAGACATTTACATTTTATTTAGTCATGTATATGGTTCCTCATATAGACATTTCATATAAGTCAGGGAGTTTTTTGAGAAGATGAAAGTTTCCAATGCTCCAAAACTCAACTGGTTAAATATTGAGCTTTTTTTTTTCTTTCTTTTTGAGATAATCTGTTGGCAGGGGTGGTGAAAGGGGGGGAAAAACTTTGTGGAGAACTAGTGCTCGGAAGCTAAGCAGGGTTGGGCCTGGTTAGTACTTGGAAGGGAGAACTAGTGTTACTTAAGGTAACACTTTTATTTTTAAAATTGCAATCTGGTTAAACTATACATCTTAGTCCACTGAAAACTGGAAAAGCTATAGATAGTTTATAGAAGGTGAGGCCATTAACAGTTATTGGGTTTGTTTGTGTGTAGCAGTAAATGTTAGATGAGAAGTCTGATAAAAGGGATTATTTGTATAATAAATTTGAGATTAAGACAGTGAAAAATATATAAACTTCCAGTGTGGATTATAGTCCTTCATGCCTAATGTTACACGTCATGGCCACAAGATGGAGATACAACATAGTCTTCCCTTGTCTCATGCTGCTTTTCAGTCCAACAAATGCAGGTTTTAAATCAAAGTGACTCTATTTTTTATACCAGAAAGAAGTCCCTCCCACCCTCTGTTTTCCCTTAGAATTTAGTGGTCGCTTTGACCCTAGATACAGTACAGAAAACGTGCTTGTCAGAGAAAGCAGATATTTAACGAGAAGCCCTTGCTTCTTAAAATAATTTGGACAACATGGCAACCAAAACTGGCTTCCCAGCTTTACCACCCAGCCCAATTGTAGCATCCTGGAGGCACCACGTTCAGGAGAAAATCCTGGTGTAAGGAGTAAAGGCTTCAGACCCCAGTCAGTGTTCTTGCAGTGTGCAACTAACTCATCCTATCAGATGGTTTAGCAGTCTTCCTCCCCTCTCTATTTTTGCATACATTTCTCATCTTTTACGTTTGTGTTTAATCTAAGAGTTTTTCAGGATATTGAATTTAATCATTACATAATGATATAACCTTTTTTTAACCTCTGTGGCTTCCCAGAGTTATCTAGAATATATAAACATCTACTAGAAACTTTTAGAATATCAATATGTATGTGCTATATCTTATATATTTCCATATGTATCTCCATATATGTGAAACAGAAATTGCTTTATATCTGTAGTTTTATCTACACAAATAATAGATATTTCTGGTATCAAATGTGTGAAGTCGATATTTAAACATGAACTCGATTCTCATGTAAATGATTATTTCAACCATTCTTACCAATAAACTTATCTAAATATAGGTATAAATAAGATAAACTGAGTCTTCACATATACATAAGTAGCTACACGAAGCTACATATAAGGATGTGTGTGTATGTGCATTTGCACACGTGCACATACATGGTGATTTTTATCCACATGTTTAGGGATAAACCTTAGCAGCAAACTTTACATTTCTCTAACTTTCTACTTGACATTTCCAACCAAATGTTGCAAAGCCATCTCAAACTCAACTTGTATTCTCACCCCCCTCGTCCTATCTCAACAGAATTATATTTAACCTTAAGAGATATATGAGCCGGGCTCGGTGGCTCAGCCTGTAATCCCGCGCCTTTGGGAGGCTGAGGTGAGTGGATTGCCTGAGCCCGCGGGTTCGAGACCCGCCTGGGCAGCGAGACCTCATCTCTACAATAAATCAAAAAATCAGCTGGGCATGGTAGCGCGTGCCTGTAATTCCGGCTACTTGGAGGGCTGAGGCGGAAGGACTGCTGGAGCCCAGCAGGTCGAGGCTGCGGTGGCCGGGAGCGGCCACTGCACTCCAGTCTGGGCGACAGAGTGAGACTCCAACTCAAAAACAAAAACAAAAAAAAGAGATATATGAAATGTGAGTGGTCCTATATGCCATCCAGTTGTCACAGGTGTTTCAATCCTTCCCTGTAACCCTACAATCAACCACTAAGTATTGAGGGTTACCTTCCAGTCATTTCTCAAGCCTAACCCTTCTCTTGTCCTTACAGAAACTTCTGTAAAGTGGGCCTTCTCTGCAGCCCATGGACTTCTTTGAGTCCATCCCAACAGGGCTACCACCCTCATCTCCATCAAGTGTAAATCTGCTTATGTCTCTGCCCTAATTTAACTTCTCAGTGCATCCCCTGCCCCATCACTTAGGATATAAATGCCAGGCACTTATTAGGACCTATGAGACCCCAAGTTATTGAGCTGAACAAGGGTTTCTGTTCTTCTATCATTTGCTTGATCTGCTTTTTCCACCGAGAAAACCCTCTATGATAAATTTCACCTTAGAAATATATTAAATGTTAGCTAAACATAAGGATATATTATACATGTATATATGTTCATTGTGTATCCATCTATATAAACATAGATATGTAATAACCAAATATATATGAATATAGCAGTAAGGTCTAACTTTTGTTAACCCTGGCAATAATTTTGCACTACTACAAATGCTCATTAATTTATTCAACAATTATTTACTGAGTCCTTTTATATGAGAGGTTCTTGGGAAATATTATTAACAAAACAGAAGGAATTCCTTGCTCTGGTAAAGCTTAAATTCTGGAATATAAAGTATTTATTCCTTTTCTCTAAAGAATCTATTTAGAAGCAGAATGACTGAATAGAACCCTCCAGTGATTATCCTGCTGCAGCACCCAGTTGAATGATCCATGCAAGAAAGCATCTTCATAAGAACCAAAAAAAAAAAAAATCAGGTGAGTAATCACAGTACCTCATTTGAACATAATATAAAGAAAAAAGGCATTAAGCGGGGTAGGAAAAACAGCCATGCGTTGACTACACCACCTTCCCCCAATCCCAGACGGCACAGCATGGAGAGAGAATCTGTGTGCTTGGGGGAGGAAGAGCAAAGTGAGTGTGGGACTCTGCATGAGACTTCAGAGCTGTGCCGTCACAGCAGAACAAAAAACAGGGCGGGATTCTTCCAGTGCCCACAGAGGATGCATTAGACTAGTCCTGAGCCAGAAGAGAATCTCCTGCCCCAGTGGGGCAGTCTCCGCTGGCTGACTCAATTGCTCTGGAGTTCAGAATAAATTGGAGAGACCATCAGGCCACAGGAAGGCAGTCCTTGGGCAAGCCTTGATGCTGTTCTGGTTTCTGAGGCAATGGACTTGAAGCATGATCCATTGCAGCACCAACTGTGGCCGCCAAGGGTATGCCTGCATCACCAGCTTTAGGCGGTGCAGCTCTGGGAGAGACTCCAACCGCTTGGGGGAAAGGGAGAAAGGAATCCAGGTCTTTGCTTCCAGGTGGTATTTCCAGACCCACCATGGACCAGAAGGACATCAACTGCCCTGATAAGATGGACCGACCCCAGCAGGATGCACCACCTTCTGATTAAAGTGGTCTTGAGTCTTGAATAAATGCCAGGAGCAAGCAGGCAGTAGTGGCTGTGGGCTTTGGGTGAGCCCCAGTAAAGTGCTAGTCTGCAAGGCTTTAGGCGTGGTCCAGCGCAATGCCAGCTGTGAGGGCCAAGTGACTGCTTCTATCACTCCTTCCCCCACTCTAGGCAGCTCACAGCAAAGACAAACACCTTTTTATTGGGGGAAAGAGAGAAAAGAGAGCAAGAGACTTTGCCTGGTAACCTAGGGAATTCTCTTTTTCTTCCTAAGTTCACCAAGGCTGTCTATCTAGAATTTTTTGAAAGTGTTGCAGTATTCCTAGGCATAGGGTTCCCCCTAGTGCTGAAATGGCTGCAGTGACCACAGGCTGAGGACAACATCCTTTGAATCCATTGAAAGCCCTCTCAAGAAGGATGGATACAAATAAGTCCAGCCTGTGAAGATTGTAATAAATACCTAACTCTTTCATATTTAATGCACAGACATCAAGAAATGTCCACAAGCATCAGAAGCATCCAATAAAGCATGAGCTCACCCTGGCAATAATTTTGCACTAAACAACCACTGTCCAATCCTGGAGTGACAGAGATATGTGGACTTTCAGGCAGAGAATTCAAAATAGCTGTCTTGAGGAAACTCAATGAATTTCAAGATTACACAGGGAAGAAATTCAAATTCTATAAATAAGTTTTACAAAGAAACTGAAATATTAATAGTTTTTGACTGGGCACAGTGGCTCACGCCTGTAAATCCCAGCACTTTGGGAGGCCAAGGTAGGAGGATTGCTTGAGCCCAGGAGTTCAAGACCAGCCTAGGAAACATAGTGAGACACCTCTACAAAAGATCAAATAAAGTAGCTGGGTGTGGTGACACATGCCTGCAGTCTCAGCTATTTGGGAAGCTGAGGTGGAAGATCACATGAGCCCAGGAGTTTGAGGCTGTGGTGAAATGTGATTATGCCACTGCACTCCAGTGGGGGGGGGGCGACAAAGAAAGACCCTGACTCGAAAGAAAGAAAGAAAGAAAGAAAGAAAGAAAGAAAAGAAAGAAAGAAAGAAAGAAAGAAAATAAATAGAATTTTTTAAATAGTAGAAAATCTGGTGCTGAAAAACTAAATGACACACTGAAAAATACATCAGAGTTTCTCAACAGCAGAAGTGATCGAGCAGAGGAAAAAAATTAGTGAGCTCAAAGACAGGCTGTATAAAAATACACATTCAGATAAGAAAAAAGCATTTTAACAAAATGAAACATACCTGCATGATCTAGAAAAAATAGCCTTAAAAAGAGAAATCTAGGAGTTATTGACTTTAAAGTGCGTATAGAGACAGAGATCAGGATAGAAAATTAATTCAAAAAAATAATAACAGAATTTTCCAAACCTAGAAAAAGATGTATAAATTTAGGTACAAGAAGATGAAGAATGCCAGGTAGATGTAACCCAAAGAAATCTACCTCAAGGCATATAATAATTAAACTCTCAAAGGGCAAGAATAAAGAAGGATCCTAAAAACAGCAAAAGAAAAGAAACAAATAGAATATATCGTGGCTCCAATATGTTCCAGTACATATGACAGCAGACATTTGGCAGAAACCTTACAGGGCAGGATGGAGTGGAGTGACATATTCAAAGTGCTGAAGGAATAAAACTTTTCACCTGGAATATAATATTTAGAAAAATGATCATTCAAACATAAAGAAGAAATAAAGACTTTTCCAGACAAACAAAAGCCCAGGGCTTTTGTCAATACCAGACTTGTCTTTCAAGAAATGCTAAAAGAAGTTCTTCAATTTGAAAGAAAAAAATTGTTGATGAGCAACAAAAAAACAGCTGAAAATATAAAACTCACTGGTAGTATTAAGTACACAGACAAATACAGAATACTCCAACACTTTATTTATTTTCTTTTTTATTATTATAAAGATGTGGGTACAATTCAGGGTTAGGTATACAAATGTTCATTATGTAGGTACCCTTGTTGATGAGGTGTGCCCCTCCCTCCCCTAGCAGTTTCCCTCAACTGCCAATCCCACCCCTCCCTCCCCTGACAGTTTCCCACTACTGCCTATCCTTTTCTTATGGTATTATAATTGTTCAAGGTCCACTTATGAATGAGAACATGTGGTACTCTGTTCTTTGTTTCTGTGATAAATCACTGATACTCCAGCATTTTAATATAGTGTTCAAACTACTCATATTTTTAGTAAAAAGACAAAGACAAATCTATCAAAAATAATAACTAGAACACATTTTAAAGAGATAGACAATATAAAAATATATAAATAGAGACAACAAAAGTTAAAATGCTTGAGGGGATGGAGGTAAAATGTAAGATTTTTAGTTTCACTTTGTTTTCTTCTTTGTAATGAGAGTTAAGTTATCATTGGTTTAAGTTAATTGGTTATAATATGTTATTTGCAACCCTCATGGTAAACACAAAACAAAAACCTATAAAAGGTACATAAAAAATAAAAAGCAAGAAATTAAAACATACTGTCAGAGAAAACCATTTACATAAAGGAAGACAGTAAAGAAGAAAGGGTGGAAGAGAAAAGCAACAAAACAACCAGAAAATAAGTAACAAAATAACCATAATAAATCTTTACCTGTCAATAACAATGCTGAATGTAAATGGACTAAATTCTCCAACCAAAAGACATAAAGTGGCTCAATGACTAGAAAAACAATTATATGATGCCTATAAGACACCTACTTCACATATAAAGAGACACATAGAGAAATAAAAGGATGGAAAAATATATTTTATGTAAATGGAAACCAAAAAGAGTAGGAGTAGTTATACTTACATCAGATAAAATAGGGTGTTTCAGCAAGATGATATAACAATTGTAAATATATATGCACCCAGTGCTAGAACACCAAAATATATACAGGAAATATTCTTTAAGCTAAAGAGAGGCATAGACCCTAATTTAGTAATAGCTGGGCACTTCAATACTCCATTTTCAGTATTGGTAAGATTATCTAGATGGAAGATCAACCAAAAAAATTAGACTTAATCATCAAAGTAGAGCAAATGAATTTAATAGATGTTTACAGAGCATTTTATCCAACATTTAGGGAATTCAGATTCTCCTCAGCATATGGAAATTCTCTAGCATAGACCATATATTTGGTCACAACACAAGCTTCAAAAATTTTTTAAAACTGAAATTATACCAACTCTCCTTTGTTTAGAAAAAACTGTGTTTTAGAGACAGATTCTTTCTGTCACTCAGGTTGCAGTGCAGTGGTGAGATGTTAGCTCACTGCAGCCACAAACTCCTGGGTGAAAACTCCCCCTTTACCTTTTAGAGTTACTAGGACCACAGGATGTAACACTACATCCAGCAAGTTATATTGCCCAAGCTCTTCTCATACTTCTGGGCTCAAGTGATCCTCCTGCATCAGCCATACTTGACTTCAAGTATCTTTTCTAGTCACAATAATATAAAATTAGGAATCAATAACAATAGGAACATTGGTAATCATTCAAACATGTGGAAATTAAACAATATGTCCCTGAACAATCATAACATCAATGTAGAAACTAAGGAAGAAATTTAAAAATTTCTTGAAACAAAGAAAAATGAAACAGCAACATGCAGAAACCTATGGAATACAGTAGAAACAGAACTAAGAGGGATGTTTATAGTATTAAACACCTACTTCAAAAAAGTAGAAAAATGTCCAATAATCAACCTGACTGTACCTCATAAATAACTAGAACACCAAGAGCAAACCAAACCCAAAATGAGGAAAAGAAAATAAATAATAACTATCAGAGAAGAAACAAATGAAATAAAGTCTTTAAAAATTACAAAAGATCAGCAAACAAATGTTGAATTTTGTAAAAGATAAACAAAATAGACAAGACTTTAGCCAGACTAGGTAAAAAGAGAGCAAAATCCCAAATAAATAAAATCAGAAATGAAAAAGGAGACATGAACTGATGCCACAGAAATCACAATGATCATCAGAGACTATTATGAGCAATAAATTGAAAAACTTAGAAGAAATGGATGAATTTCTAGATACATACAATCTACCAAAACTGAACCATAAAGAAATCCAGAACCTGAATGGGTCAATAATAAGAAACAAGATGGAAGCAGTAATAAAATGTCTCTCATCAAAGAAAGGCCAGGACCTGTTGCCTTCACTACTGAATTCTACCAAACATTTAATACCAATCTTACTCAAACTATTGCAAAAAATCAAGGAGGCAGGAATACTTTCAAATTCATTTTATAAGGCCAGTATAACCCTGGCAACAACACCAGACAAAAACACAACAACAACAAAAAAAAGAAAACTATAGGCTAATATGACTGATGAGCATAGATGCAAAAATCCTCAACAAAATACTAGCAAACCAAATTTAAAAACACATTAAAAAGATCATTCATCATAATCAAATAGAATTCGTCTCAGGGATGCAAGGATGGCTAAACATACACAATACAATAAATGGAATACCTTATATCAACAGAACGAAGGACAAGAACCATAGGATAATTTCAATAGATGCCAAAATTCAATATCCCTTTATAATTTTTTTAAAAGGGGGATATCTGGCAAGATGGTGATGGGACAAGTTGGATTGTGAGAGTCTCTGCAAAGGGTGGCTGCTGCAGCTGTCCCATGCACAGTACCACCACTGCTGCCACCACTGTCGCCACAGCCCTCAGCTCCCAGCCCCATGAAATTCCAGGCTCCCTCACCAGCTACACTGTCCTGCCCCACTCCAGGATGCCCCCACCATACTAACCTGCAGTGCCCAGCTGTCTCACATTCTGCCTCCCCCGGTTTTCCACCAGGTGTGACAGGACTGGAAATCAGCTGGAGCCCCGAGTCCCACCGGTGGAGATAGAGGATCAGGGAGGACCAGGGATGAAGCCCACGCCCAGTGAAGAGGTGCCCACCGCAGACCTTCTCTCTGTCCCAGGACTAGGCAGAGAACTGCATCGCTCTGCCCAGCTCTGCCCAGCCCCTCTCAGCCCTGCCCAGCCCCTCTCAGCCCCGCCCAGCCTCCAACTTGGGACCTAAATTGGTACATATGTCTGTTATCCCTCTTACTCTTCTCTTTTTCCACCTTCCTCTTTCCCCTCTTCCCTGTTCCATTCTTTTCCTTTTTCTTACTTCATTTTGCTTTCAGGGAGCAAACGTATCCCCCACTGCACATACAGATCGCAAGGCAGTGGGAAGGAGGTTCCAGGGTACCTATCCACCTGTCAGTGGATACTGGGATCTGTAGATAGATTTTGAATCACAGCTCCCCCTAAATTAAATCTCAAAACTGCAAAAATGTATAGCCTCCACCCCACAGTCCAGCTTCAGAATTGAAAAAAAGCTAGAGGAATCACATCCCTGAAAAACAGCATTAAAAGAAGGGGCAAGGGAGGAAAAAGTGGGGAGGAAAATCTACACAAATGAAGAAAAACCAAAAGAAGAAGACAGGTCTCACACAGACCCCTAGGAAGTCAGACGCGGAGAAAACAGATTTTGGAAAGCAATGAAGACCCCCCAGAATGACTGGTCACATACTACAAACCCAGACATCAATACATTAATAGAGAGAATAAAAAGAATTGAGGTGAGACAAGGGGAAAATAGGAAGGAGTTGATAACTGAGATAACAGTAATAAAGAATACTGTGATTGAAATATATAACAAATGAATAAGCATGGAAAACAGAATTAGCCAAGCAGAAGAAAGAATCTCAGAGCTTGAGAACTAACCCAAACCATAAAAAATATAGAAACAAAGCTTAAAAAGACAGAACAAAATCTTCCAGAGATGAGCGATTATTTCAAGAGGCTGAACCTAAGAATAATTGGACTCCCTGAGGTGGAAAGAGAGAAAGAGACTACCCTGGAACAACATCCCATGAAATTACTCAAGAAAACTTCCCACATCTCATCAGTGATGCAAAAATTCAAACAAGAGATCCAGAGAACTCCTGCAAGATAACAAATGAGAAGATCAACTCCCAGATACATAATAATTCACCTAAACAAAGTAGGTATAAAAGAAAAAATTCTAAAGGCAGCAAGAGAAAAAGGTCAGACTATCTACTGGGAAGACCAATTAGAATAGCAGCAGATTTATCTACAGAAACACTTCAGGCTAGGAGAGCATGGAGCCCAATCTTCAAAGTTCTCAAAAATAAACAATTTCAGCCAAGAATAACCTACCTAGCTAAGCTAAGATTCATCAGCAAGGGAGAAGTAAAATCTTTCTCTGACATTCAATCCCTAAGATCTTATGCTGCCTCTAGACCACCTCTGTAAGAAACACTTAAGAAAGTATTAAACAGAAGAAAAGGAAAGAAGAACAACAATGTTCTTTACAAGAGTGCAGAAAAAAGATTGAAAACACACATGAATCAACCCATAAATCGAAAGAAAGACAACAAACAGGAGCAACAACAACTCTATAAGAACATTATGACAGGGATAAACTTTCACATTTCAATAATTAGCCTGAATGTGAATGGACTAAATGCACCCTGAAAAGACATAGCATGGCAAGATAGATAAAATATCATGAGGCAACAATATATTTTCTCCAAGAGACTCATCCCACCAGAAAGGACACTCACAGACTCAAAGTAAGAAGATGGGAAGAAAAAATTCAGGTGAAAAGAACACAAAAGGAAGCTGGAGTTGCAATCTTAGTATCAGACAAAATACCCTTTAAGCTATCAAAAATTTTAAAAGATACAGAAGGTCACTATGTAATGATAAATGGTTTAATCCATCAACAGCAAATATCCATCCTAAACATATATGCACCCAACACAGAAGCACCAACTTTCATAAAGCAGCTCCTAAGCAAACTTAAAAAACATATTGACTCTAACACTATCATAGCTGGGGTCTTTAATACCCCACTCACAACCCTAGACAGATCATCCAGACAAAAATCAACAAGGAGATCCTCAATGTGACTCTTGACCAAATGACTTAATTGGTACCTACAGAATACTCCACCCAGCAACCATAGAGTATACATTCTACTCATTACCACATGGAACATACTCTAAGATAGTCCACATCCATGGCCATAAATCAAGCATAAACAAATTTCATAAGATTGAAATTTTGCCACACACCTTCTCAGACCACAGTGGAATAAAAATAAATATCAACACCAATGAAGTTCCCACAAAACCCATAAAGACATGGATACTAAGCAGCAAGATGCTAAACAACTCCTGGGTCAACAGGGAAATCAAAACAGAATAAAAGATACCTGGAAACAAATGAAAATCAAGAAATATCTTACCAAAATCTCTGGGATGCCATGAAAGCAGTAGTAAGAGGGGAATTCATATCTCTACAAATGTATATGAAGAAAATGGAAAGATCACAAGTTAACAGCCTAACAAGTCACTTAAGGAAGCAGGAAAAGCAAGACCATCAAAACTCTAAGTTCAGCAGAAGAATCCAGATCTCCAAAATAAAAGCCCAAATCTGGGACAAAGAAGACATAAAGATAATACCAAAAAATCAACAAAACAAAAAGCTGGTTCTTTAAAAGGATAAACAAGATTGATGGTCCCCTAGCTAGACCAACCAAGAAAAAGAGAGAAAAAGCCCAAATAAACACAATCAGAAACACAAAAGATCAAGTCACATCCGACCTTGAGGAAACACAAAAGATTATCAGAGACACTATGTGCACTTGTCTGGACACAAACTTGAAAACCAAAGGAAATAGAGGACTTTCTGATATCATACAACCTCCCTAGGTTGAAACAAGAAGAAATTGAGACCCTAAATAGACCAATAACAATCAGGAAATTGACTATGTCATAAGAAAACTACCTAAAAAAAAAAAAAAACCCCTGAACCAGATGGCTTTTCAGCAGAATTTTATAAAACATACAAGGAGGAACTGATACAAATCCTATTGAAAGTATTCCAGGCGATTGAGAAAGATGGCACTCTCCCCAAATCATTTTACGAAGCTAACATCACATTGATACCCAAGCCAGGTAAAGACCCAGCAAAGAAAGAGAACTACAGGCCAATATTCTTGATGAACATAGATGCTAAAATTCTCCACAAGATCCTAACAAACTGGATTCAACAACTCATCTCAAAAAGCATCCACCACAACCAAGTAGGCTTCATCCCTGGGATGCAAGCCTGGCTCAACATTCGTAAGACCATAAATGTAATTAAATACATCGATAGATGTCAAAACAAAAACCACATGATTATATCATTAGATACAGAAAAAGCTTTTGATAAAATCCAGTACCCCTTTTTGATAAAAACCCTCAAACATCTAGGCATAGATGGAACATACCTCAAAATAGTAAGAGCCATCTACGAGAAACTCACAGCCAGCATACAGCTAAACAAACAGAAATTGGAACCATTTCCCCTGAAAACTGGAACAAGACAAGGATGCCCACATTCACTCCTCCTGTTCAACATAGTTTTGGAAGTCCTAGCTAGAGCAATCAGAGAAGAGAAGGTGATCATGCATATCCAAATAGAAAAGAGGAAGTCAAATTATCTCTTTGCAGACAACATGATACTATACCTTGAAAACCCAAGAGAATCTGTCAAAAATCTCCTTGCACTGATAAAGAACTTTGGCAAAGTCTCAGGGTATAAAATAAGTGTGCAAAAGACAATCACATTTCTATACATCAATAATAAACAAACAGAAACCCAAATAAAAAGCACAATTCCATTCACAATAGTCACAAAAAAGAAAGAAAGAAATACCTTGGCATCTTCCTAACCAGAGATGTGAAAGACCTTTACAATGAAAACTACAAAACACTGCTCAAAGAAATCAAAGATGACACAAACAAGTTGAAAATTATTCCATGCTCATGGATTGGAAGAATCAACATTGTTAAGATGTCCATTCTACCTAAGGCAATCTACAGATTTAATACAATACCCATCAAATTATCAGCAACATTCTCCTCAGACCTAGAAACAACAGTACAGGAATTCACATGGAAACACAAATGACCATGTTTAGCCAAACAATTCTCAGCCAAAAAAACAAAGCAAAACAGGAGGTATCACACTTCCAGACTTTAAACTTCATTATAAAGCTGCAATAATCAAAACAGCCAGGTATTGGTACAAGAACAGGCATATAGACCAATGGAGTAGAATTGAGAATCCAGAAGCAAAAGCTCAATTTCTCAAAACTCATATTCAACAAAGTCTCTACCACCAACCACTGGGGAGATGAGAACCTATTCAGTAAATGGTGCTGGGAAAACTGACTGATCACATGTAGAAGATTGAAGTAGGATCCGTACCTATCCCCATACACAAAAATTAACTCTAAGTGGAGATGTGAAAGACCAATGGAGTAGAATTGAGAGTGGATAAGTGGATAAGAGACCTAAACATAAAACTTCAAACTATAAGAACCTGAGAAAATGCAGGAGACACTCTTAAGGAAATTGGAACTGGCAACCAATTCCTGATCAAAACCCTAAGGGCCCATGCCATAAGAGATAAGATAGACAGGTGAGACCTTATCAAACTGACAAGCTTCTGCAAAGCCAAAGAAACCATCAAGAGAGCACAGACTGGGAAAAAATATTTTCCAATTCCATGTCTGACAAAGGCCTAACATCTAGGATCTACAAGGAACTCAAACGTGCTGAAAAGAAAAAACAGAGAGTCCCATGACAAAGTGAGCAAAAGATATGAATAGACAGTTCTCAAAAGAAGACATAAGAGCAGCCAACAGATACATGAAAAAAATGCTCAGCCTCGCTAGTCATCAAGGAGACACAAATTAAAATACACTGAGATACCACCTAACTCCAGTCAGAATGGCCATCATCAATAACTCAAAAAATAACTGATGCTGGAGAAGATGTGGTGAAAAGGGAACACTTCTACACTGTTGGTGGGTGTGTAAACCAGTACAGCCTCTGTGGAAAACAGTGTGGCAATTTCTAAAAGTTCTAAATAATTGACCTCCCATATGACCCCGCAATCCCCCTACTGGGAATATACCTGGAAGAACTCAAATCACTCTATAAAAAAGATACTTGCACACGTATGTTTACCGCAGCATTGTTCACAATAGCAAGAACATGAAACCAAGCATGCTGCCCATCAAAAGAGGACTGGATTTATTAAAAAGTGGTATATAAGCCAGGTTCGGTGGCTCAGCCTGTAATCCTGTGCCTTGGGAGGCTGAGGTGAGTGGATTGCCTGAGCCCGCAGGTTTGAGACCCCCCTGGGCAACTTGGCGAGACCTCATCTCTACAATAAATCAAAAATTAAAAATTAGCCGGGTGTGGTAGCGCACGCCTATAGTTCCAGCTACTTGGAAGGCTGAGGTGGAAGGATCGCTGGAGCCCAGCAGGTCGAGGCTGCGATGGCCAAGTGGTCACTGCACTCCAGTCTGGGTGACAGAGTGAGACTCCAACTCAAATAAAAAAAGTGGTATATATACACGATGGAATATTACACAGCCATAAAGAAGAACAAAACCATGAACTTCGCGGCAACCTGGATGGAATTAGAGTCTATAATACAGAGAGATCTTTTACAGAAACCAAGAACTGAGCATCACATGTTCTCACTCATAAGTGGACCTTGAACACTACGGTAATACTATAAGAAAAGGATTGACAGTAGCAGGAAACTGCGGAGGGGAGGGGAGCAGGGAGGTGGGACTGACAGTAGAGGAAATCTGCCTGGGGAAGGGGGCACACCTCATCAACAAGGGTACCTACACAATGAATATTTGTATACCTAACCCTGAATTGTACCCCACAATTTCAAAATAAAAAATTTAAAAGTTAAAAACACACACACGCAAAAGAAACCAAAAAAACCCCTCAACAACTGGGTATAGAAAGTGTGTGTATTAACACAATGAATGCTGTATTCAAATTGAAAGGAAGAATTCAAATTATCCTGTTGCAGACAGTATGACTTTATATTTATAAAAACCTAAAGGCTCCAACAAAAAAATGACTAGAACTTATAAACAAGTTTAGTGATGTCATAGAACGCAAAAATCAACACACAAAAGTCAGTAGCATTTCTATATGCCAACAGCAATCAATCTGAAAAAGAAACAATGACAATAATCTCACTTACAATAGCTACAGAATAAATAAAATACCCAGGAATCAACTTAACCAAAGAAGTAAAAATCTCTATAGGAAAAACTAGAACACATTAACGAAAGAAATTGAAGAGGGAACAAAAATACAGAAAGATAGCCTATGCTTATAGATTGGAAAATTAATATTGTTAAAATGTCCATACTACCCAAAGAATCACAGATTCAATGCAATTCCTTTCAGAATACCAATGACATTCTTCACAGAAATAGAAAAAAAATCTTAAAATGTTTTTGGAATCACAAAAGACCCAGAATAGCCAAAGCAATTCTAAGTAATAAGAACAAAGCTGAAGACATCGCACTACCTGACTTCGTAATATGCCATACAAAGCCCTGGTAACAAAATGAGCATGATACTGGTGTAAAAACAGACACATAACCAAATAAAACCGAATAGGAAATCCAGAAATAGATCCATGTATTTATATTTAACTTATTTTTGATACAGTTGCCAACAACCTTTGGGGAAAAGACAGTCTCTTCAATAAATAAGACTGGGAAAACTGAATATCTGTATGCAGAAAAATAAAACTAGACCCTACTCTCACCACATACGAAAATCAAATTATAGTGGATTAAAGACTTAAATCTAAGACCAGAAACTATGAAACTACTAAAAGAAAACATTGCAAAAATGTTTCAGGACATTGGTCTGGGCAAAGATTTTTTGAGTAAGAACTCAAAAACACAGGCAACCAAAGCAAAAATTGACAAATGGGATTATATCAAGCTTAGAAGCTTCTGTACAGCAAAGGAAACAGCCAAGAAAGAGGCAACTCATGGAATTGGAAAATATATATATATTTGCAAACTTACCATTGGACAAGGGGTTAGTAACTAGACTAGATAAGAAACTGAAACTATTTAATAGGAAAAAAAAAAACCCAGCCAAATAATCTGACTTAAAAATGAGCAAAAGATCTGAATAGACATTTCTCAAAAGAGGGGATACAAATGGCCAATAGATATACAGGTATATGAAAAAATACTCAACATCACTAATCATCAGAGAAACGAAGAGTAAAACTACTATGGCCCGGGTACAGTGAGCCTATAATCCCAGCACTTTGGGAAGCTGAGGTGAGAAGATTGGCCTGAGCCCACAGGTTTGAGAGCAACCTGGGCAACTTGGCAAGACCTCATCTCTATGGCTGAGGTGAGTGGATTGCCTGAGCCCGCGGGTTCGAGACCCGCCTGGGCAGCAAGACCTCATCTCTACAATAAATCAAAATGAGCCGAACATGGTAGTGCACGCCCGTAGTTCCAGCTCCTTGAAAGGCTGAGGCGGAAGCATCGCCGGAGCCCATCAGGTTGAGGCTGCAGTGGCCGGGAGCGGCCACTGCACTCCAGTCTGGGCGACAGAGTGAGACTCCAACTCAAAAAAAAAACCAAACAAATAAAAATTAGCCGGGTGTGGTGGTGTACGACTATAGTTCCAGCTGCTTGAAAGGCCGAGGTGGAAGGATCTCCTGAGCCCAGCAGGTCGAGGCTGTGGTGGCCGTGAACAATGTACCACAGCACTCTGGCCTGGGTGACAGAGTGAGATTCTGACTCAAAAAAAAGTATTTAATGTCATTTCACTTCACTTAAAATGACCTTTATTCAAAAGACTGGCAATAACAAATGCTGGTGAGGATGTGGAGAAAGGGAAACCCTCATATACAGTTTGTGGGAATGTAAATTAATACAGCCACTATGGGGGTTCCTCATAAAACTAAAAACAGAACTATCATATGATCTAGCAATCCCACAGCAGGAAATTCACCCAAAAGAAAGGAAATCAGTATATCAAAGAGACAGCTGTATTCCTATGTTTATTGCAGCACTATTCACAAAAGCCAAGATATGGAATCCACACAAGTGCCCATGAATAGAGGAATGGGTAAAGAACAAGTGGCACATATACACAACAGAATATTATTCAGCCATCAAAAATGCAACAGTATGGATGAAACTAGAGGGCATTATGTTAAATGAAATAAGACAGTCACAGAAAGACAAATAATGCATGTTCTTACTAATATTTGAAGCCAAAAAATAATTGAAGTCATGGGGTTAAAGAGTAGAGTGATGATTACCAGAAGCTAGGAAGTATGGTGGGAGAGGAGGATAAGGAAGGGATGATTAATGAGTATAAAAATATAGTTAGTTAGAAGGAATAAGATCTGGTGTTCAGTAGCACAATAGGACAAGTATAGTGAACAATCACTTGTTGTATGCTTCAAAATATCTAAAGGAGTGAAATTGAAATGTTCCTAACACAAAGAAATAGTTAAATACTTAAGGTGATGGATATCCCAATTACCCTGATTTGATCATTACACATTGTATGCTTATATTAAAATATCACGTGTCCCATAAACATGTACAACTAGTATGTATCCATAATTAAAAATCAAGGCTGGGCTCGGTAATCCCAGCACTTTGGGAGACCAAGGCAAGTGGATTGCCTGAGCCCATGAGTTCGAGACCAGCCCAGGCAACTGGGTGAGACCACCTCTCTACAACAAATCAAAAATGAACCAGGTGTGATCATACGTGCCTGTAATTCCAACTACTCAGAAGGCTGAGGAGGAAGGATCACCAGAGCCCAGTAGGTCAACGCTAAGGTGACCATGAGCGTGCCACTGCACTCCAGCCTGGGCAATGGAGTAAGACTCCAACTCAGAAAAAAAAAAATCTATCTGTGACTCCTTTAATTATTAAGACAGTAAATAGGTATAACTTTTTAAAAATCATATCTTGAAATTCAAGCTTAAATCTAAAATTGTATTACTAAACAAATTATTTGATCCCGAGGTAAATTTTTCTTACAATTTTTCAAAAAGCTTTTATTGGTTTGCATATATTAAAATATATAATTTGCTCGGTATCTATCAGTTAAGGAAATTTTTATTGGCATAATGTATCAGGTAGGATTAGATTAAATAGTATGTGATAGAGACCTAAAAAAGATAGTTTCTTTTTCTTTTTTTTTTGAGTTGGAGTCTCACTCTGTTGCTCAGACTGGAGTGCAATGGCCGCTCCCGGCCACCGCAGCCTCGACCTGCTGGACTCCGGCGATCCTTCCGCCTCAGCCTTCCAAGTAGCCGGAGTTACAGGCATGCACTACCATGCCCAGCTGATTTTTTGATTTATTGTAGAGATGAGATCTCGTTGCCCAGGCGGGTCTCGAACCCACGGGCTCAGGCAATCCTCAGCCTCCCAAAGCGCTGGGATTACAGGCTGAGCCAAGTATGGAGGCAGGTGCTCTGGGGTTCTTATAGCAGCTCTGCTCTTCCTCAAATGGATTTGAAATTGATAGGCCCTGTATCAAGTCAGAAGTGACTCAATTTTCATAGAAGATAAAAAGTGAGCTGTGATAAAAAAACAATTCCCTCAGAACTTGGAATTAAACCTTTCAGGTGTTCGAAATCAACTACCAAGAACTGGGAATTGGCTTGAGGACTTGCACATCATTTGGGCTTAGAGCTATAGATTATAGACTACTTAATCACCCCCAGTTGGCCTTTGACAAGAGTGGCTATACTTTGGTGACTAGGAGATCTGAGAGAACTTTTCCTTTTCTTTAAGGACTACTAAATGGAAAATAAATAATGCAGTTAAGAACACGAACACTAGGTGTTTTTAGCGCCACCTTTTATCAAGAGTTTCTTCGTTCATAATGATTCTTCCCGGTAGATTGCAACCCTCCTGAGGACAGGGAGTATGGGCTGTACATTTCTGGATTTCCATAATGTCCGAGTGCAAGGTCCTGCACAATCTCTCCTTGCTTCTCTCTCCACCTTCATCAGATCCCTTCATTTTCTTTCTTTCTCTTGAGATTATTGGAATGGGCCCATATGTATCGGAGAAATGTATGCCCTTCAAAGAAAAGATGTGCAGGCATTGCTGGGAGTCTCCAGAAAAAACAACTGGGTCCTCACACAGCAGTGGAATTCACCATTGACAAGCCCCACCCAATCTTGCACACAGATTCCAAATTTTGTTTCTATCATGAAATTCAGCCAACCCAGGGGGGGAAAAAAAAAGGTAAAGGTAGAACAAAACTATTTTCATATATTTACAGTCTCATAATTCTTAGGCATTTTTCTTAGTAAACTCTGGGGAGAGAAAGAACATGCTTTCACAAAGCAGGGTCAGTACTTGGGAGAGAAGTCATGAGATCCAAGAAACAGAGTGTGTGATCCTGGAGAGAGAAGTGAAAGCAATTCACCAAGATGGTGATGAAGAGAAGTCACCAGATGAGAGCCTTTAGTAGAGAAAAAGCAACTCTTCCATATTCAAACAGAAAAATAAAAGACTCCAAGAGGGCAGTCCACAAGGGGTCTTCCTGTTCTTGTGGAAAATTTAAAGAAAAATACAGTAAAGTGCAGAAAAGCTCATTCAGCAAACAAAAAAACCCCAAAATAATATAAGCTATTTATTAATTACAGGAAAACAAAAAGATGTGCAAGCAAAGAGTTATAATAATTGAACAATGTGGTTCTCTTATGAGTAATATTTATAAGTCATAACAATAGAAACTATGAATATTGACTTAATGAATAATTATAATACTATATTTGGGGAAAATGGGAGGGGAGGTGGTATAAAATGCAATTATCATCTATCATAGTAAGAATCCATAGGTATTGAAGGAGTTACATTATGATGTTATTCTTTTAAAACATAAGGTAAGTTTCTTTTTTTAATATATATTTTTTATTTTAAAATTGTGGGGTACAGTTAAGGGTTAGGTATACAAATATTCATTGTGCAGTTACCCTTGTTGATGAGGTGTGCCCCCCTTTCCCCAGACAGATATTGACTACCGTTAATCCCACCTCCCCTCCCCTCCCCCTCCTTGCCCCCCCCATAGTTTCCTGGCACGGTCAAGCCTCTTTTTGTAGTATTATGGTAGTTGTTCAAGGTTCACTCATGAGTGAGAACATGTGATACTCAGATCTTTTTTTCTGTGAGAGGTCACTCAGTATTATAAGCTCGAATTCCATCCCAGTGGCTGCCAAATTCATGATTTTGTTCTTTTTCATGGCTGCGTAATATCCCATTGTGTATATGTACCACATTTTTTATTTATTTTTTTTTAAATTTATTTATTTATTTTTTTGAGTTGGAGTCTTACTCTGTCGCCCAGACTGGAGTGCAGTGGCCGCTCCCGGCCACTGCAGCCTCAACCCGCTGGGATCCGGCAATCCTTCCGCCTCAGCCTTCCAAGTAGCCGGAATTACAGGCATGCGCTACCACGCCCGGCTGATTTTTTGATTTATTGTAGAGTTGAGGTCTCGCTGCCCAGGCGGGTCTCGAACCCGCGGGCTCAGGCAATCCACTCACCTCAGCCTCCCAAACGCGCGGGATTATAGGCTGAGCCACCGAGCCCTGCTTGTACCACATTTTTTAAATCCAGTCCTCTTTTGATGGACAGCATGATTGGTTCCATGATCTTGCTATTGTGAACAATGCTGCAATAAACATACGTGTGCAGGTATCTTTTTCATAGAGTGATTTGAGTTCTTCAGGATATATTCGCAGTAGGGGGATTGTGGGGTCACATGGAAGGTCGATTTTTAGAGTTTTTAGGAATCGCCACACTGATTTCCACAGAGGCTGTACTAGAATTTAAAGCAAGAGGTAAAAATATCAGGACAGAGGATCTCTTCTTTTCCTTAATTTAATCCTCTTTTGATGGGCAGCATGGTTGGTTCCAGGTTCTTGCTATGGTGAACAATGCTGCGATAAACATATGTGTGCAGGTATCTTTTTTATAGAGTGATTTTAGTTCTTTCTGGAAAAGGATTGACTGTAGCAGGAAACTGCAGAGGGGAGGGAGGGCTGGGAGGTGGGATTGACAGTAGTGGAAATCTGCCTGGGGAAGGGGGGCACACCTCATCAACAAGGGTAACTGCACAGTGAATATTTGTCTACCTAACCCTGAAATGTACCCCACAATTTTAAAATAAAAAAATTTTTTAAAGTTAAAAAAAGAGATTTGTTTCTGTTATCTGGTTTTCTGTATGTTTGTTTCTGTGACATTTTAGCAGATATTTATATTTAGCGAATAGTGACATTTTAGTGGAAATCCACTATGAAAACTAGGTGCTTTGAGACTTCTAAATAGGTTTCTGACAAGAGAATTTAAGTATCTTAAGAGAAGAATTCACTGGGGGAAAAAAATCTTTAAAATTTAGCAATCTGCATAGGAAGCTTTCAGTCACCCCATGAACTTTCCCCCTTTGAAATACAAAATTATACCTTCTCAAAGAAAAAAAAACAATACTTTAAATTCAGTGACAATCTTCTCTCTTTTGCAGCTTTTTAATAATTTGATAATAATTTTTATAAATCCTATGAACCCTCTATGGAATGTCACTTTTTTGGAGAAAAGTTCTTTATGAAAATTTAAGTAGGTTATTAGAATATAGTGATCATTTGTATTTTTATAATATGATAATATTGAGATTATGACTGTATGATTGACATTATAGTCATATTTTAAAATAAAAAATATATTTTTAAAAAGGGATTGGATCTGTGGGGGGGTGAATATATATGTGTAATTAAAATAATTTCTAAAGTTGTTCTGTCTTTCAATTTTAATGACAAAGAAAAGTCCTCAATAAGCTTACTGGGGTATACCATCACGTAAGTTCTATTGTAAGTAAGATTATTCTTATATAAACTTTTGCTTCAAATCCATTTATATATGCTTCCTCCTTCCTGTCTCACTTCCTTTTTTTCCTTCCTTCCTGTTATTCCCATGAAAAACCAAATATTAACTCTGGAGAGAGGGTATGCTCAATAATAGACTCATACAAACAGCAACTATACTGATTGTCTCAGTTACTCACCTCAATAACTGGATTGATAATCCTGGTTATAGCTCACATGGATAAAGTAATCACATATTAAAAAGAATCCTTTTAAGGAAACTTCACAATAAGCCATTTTCCCCCCTAAACTATGTAAAACCATTCTGTCTTTGCAAGGGTTGTTCTCTTGCCTGGGAGAGTTTTCTTTCTAGTCTATTGAGCAAATTTTAACCATCTTTTAAACTTGATTTTATATCAACTCTTCTGATTTTAGATGGTCTCCCTTAAAAATCTTCACTCCCAAACTTCCTCTTTAACCAACTATCTCTCTTGCTCTGTAAAATTCCCGTAGTACACACAGTGCAGGCTTTTGCTAGGAGGTTCCTCAGCACTATGACTGGCTTTTCCTCCAATCAACGAGGGACATTTAAGAGTCACTTCAAACCACTTAGGCCATTGGTTTGTGTTGTTGCAATTACACAATTTAACTAAAACTTACCCAAACCAAGAAAATGTGTGTGGGCAAAAAAATATACTTCTCTGAAAGTTAATTTGAATGCTTCTTTCGTGGAGACTTGATGAAAGTTAAGTCTTCAAATAGACACAAAAAATATGTAACAACTAAATAGGTAAAATAAGTGTGAAGTTTAAAAAAATAACAAATCTAGAGAAATAAGAAACTCCAGTGCTTCATAAGAATCTTTTTAAAATTGACATAATAATTGTACATATTTATGGGGTACAATGTGATATTTCACTACATGTATATATTGTGTAATGATCAAATCAGGGTAAAAAGCAAATTCGCCACCTAAAACATTTATCCTTTGTTTTGTGTGTGTTGGGAACACTCAAAATTTTAGTTCCGGTGTTCTGTGGCAGGGGTCCCCAACCCCCAAGCTGTAGATCGGTACCAGTCCACCTGTTTGTGGCCTGTTAGGAACTGGATTGCACAGCAGGAGGTGAGTGGTGGGCAAGCAGAGATCCATCATCTGTCTGAACAGCAGCGGCATTCGATTCTCATAGGGGCAGGAACCCTATTGTGAACAAACGAAGGAGCTAGGTTGAGAGCTTTTTGTGAGAATCTAATGCCTGGTGATCTGAAGTGGGTCTGAGGCAGTGATTAGCAGTGAGATTTGACTGCACAACCCACCCCCTTGTCCATGGAAAAATTGTCCTCCACAAAACCAGTCCTTGAGCCCAAAAGTTGGGGACCACTGTTCCATAGCACTGTAGGATGACTATAGTTAACAATTCGTGAATCTTCTGGGGGGGGTCTCTGCTCTATAAATACATTGAAACTGAAAATCGTAGAAGATTTAAGTGTAGTTTATACAAAAAAGAAGTCTCAGTTTTCCAGTCTGCGGACTTAGACACACAAAAAGGTTTGGTCCATTCTCTAAGGATATACAAAAAATAAACAAAATTTGATGGTTTTATTTTGTAATCCTTAAGACTTGTACATATACTTTTCTTTGCCTACTTTTAAGTTAACTTTTTGATTCACCACTTAGCCATGATAACATTTGATTTAAAAAATTCTTTTATCACATTCACTTTCTCTTCTGCAGTACTTTTGCTCATTAAAAGTACTATAGTTTGGGCCCTGCTCAGTGGCTCAGCCTATAATCCCAGCACTTTGGGAGCTGAGGTAAGTGGATTGCCTGAGCCTGCGGGTTCGAGACCAGCCCGGGCACTTTGGTGAGACCTGTCTCTACAATAAATAAAAAATTAGCTGGGCATGGTAGCTGCACGCCTGTAGTTCTGGCCACTTGGAAGGCTGAGGCGGAAGGATCGTTGGAGCCCAGCATGTCGACGCTGGGGTGGTCGTGAGCATGCTACCGCACTACAGTCTGGGTGATGGAGTGAGACTCCAACTCAAAAAAAAAATTACTATGGTCTGAACATCTGTGTCCCCCCCAAAATTTGCTTGTTGAAACCAAATCCTAAACTTGGTAATATTAAGAGGTGGGGCCTTTGAAAGATGATTAGGTCACGAGGAATCTGCCCTCATGAGCAGGATTAGTGCCCTTATAAAAAAGGTCCAAGGAAGTTTATTCCCCCTTTTCACCATTTGAGGACCCAACAAGAAGGTGCCATCTTTGAAGCAGAGCATCGCTCTCACAAGACACCAACTTAGCCGGTGCTTGGTTTTAGACTTCCTTACCTCTAGAATGGTGAGAAGTAAATTTCTGTTGTTTATAAGCCATCTAGCTTAGCGTATTTTGTTAAGGACTAAGACAATAAATTAAATATCTAGTTCATATATTCAATACTGTAGGCACTAAGCTAAGTTCTGAGATACAGCTGTGAAAAATTAAAATGTGATCGTTCCCTCATGGAGCTTAAAACTGTTTCTACCGCCTACTCGGAAGGTTGAGGCGGAAGGATCGCCAGAGCCCAGCAGGCGAGGCTGCGGTGGCCGGAAGCGGCCACTGCACTCCAGTCTGGGCGACAAAGTGAGACTCCACCTCAAAAAAAACACCAAAACTGTTTCTAGTTCTATTCTAACACTTGTTGAACCAAAAGTATGTTTACATATCTGTTTTCCTTGTTCTTGGATAGCCACCTAAAAAGTAGGAAATATAATTTCCATTTTTGCATTTTCAGTACCTTACAAAGTATCTGGTACTTTTATTTAGTAATGGCTAAATAAAAGTTGGTTGGACTTAATTAACAACAAAAGCCAAAAACGTTATTTAATCTACACGTGCTGATATCTATGAACTTATCCAGATCAATATTGTGAGTTATAATTTGTAAATTTGTCTGCTATAAACCAATGGCTGAGATTGAAGCATAAACACATCAATGATTTTTCAGTAAAAAATGACTACCTGATTGTACAATTGCTTATTAACTGGGGCATCATTTACTAAAGAAGTACTTACACAGCAAGCACCTACTTTTGGAAATTTTCACTATAGTCTGTCCTCAGCATGTCTCTAGCACAAAAGTACAGCAAGGAAATAACCTCACAGTCATACAAGAGCTTGAAAGTTAATGAATTTGGTCTGCACAAAAGATGAGTCAGAATAACAATTCATTCCTGGTGAGGGAGGGCCTTTTCTGCTGAGATTCTTCAACTGTTGTGTTCCTTCCCACACTTAACACTTTAATCCTATAATAACAGCCTGGAATATACATAAAGATTCCTGGGAACAGCTTGCACTTTTAACAAGTTTTATTCAGCTAAAAAAGCTCTTTATTCTCACCCAGAAAAAAAAATCAATGAAAAGTCATATGTGGAACATTAATCCACATCATTGATAATTTAACCTTGAAGATTCCCAAGATCCTCTCTGACTCTATAACCATCTGATTCGTGTTTCCAGAATGTGTTGCTTAATAAAGTCATCTCAATGTTGTCAAGTATATTTGCTCCGTCATGTGGTCTTCACGTCAGTCTTTGATGTTTCTGTGCTACCCATGGATGTCAAGATTTCTTTAGCAGATGGTGGAGTTTCACACTTCCAGTTTCTCAATATAACTGGAGCAGATATCTGGGTAACATGCAGCCATAATTGACTAAAAGTACAGTCACCTTATTGTGTTGTTTTTAAATTTCTTGAGAAATTTAAAAATACAGACAAGTACAAATAACATGTCACACATCCATGAACCTGCCACCACCCAGTATTGAAAGCTGTTAACATTTTGACACGTGATTAAAATCTTTTATTAGAAACAAAATATAATAAACATTATAGATAAAATCAAGCATTATAGATTAAATCAGTCTCTTTTGCCCTCTATTCCTAGTCTGAATTCTATACTTCTCTTATCAAAGGTAGCCTTTGTCATGAATGCCGTATCTAATTTTGTCTATCAAAATATTATACATACATATTTGCTTTCAGAAGCATAAAAGAGCATTGGTTTGTATGAATTTTTTGTTAATGTAAATAATGTGTTATTCTGTATCTTTCTTTTTATATTCAAAATTATATATTATACATAATATAATTATGATTATATACTTATAATTATATATTTATTATATATAATGATATATTTTGATATATGACCATGTATACATATACATAAGAATGCTTTGAAGGGACTATATGGCATTCTAGCAAATCAATATTCCACAATTTATTTATTCATTCACATATTGATGGACTATTAGATTGGTTCTAACTCTTCACAATCATAATATGTTTTAAGTCTTGTAATGTTTCTTTGTGTACATGGTCAAGTTTCTCTAGACTGAGGCTACTTTAACTGCAGCCCAGAGTTAGATGCTGTTCCTCTACAAATTATGATATGATAGTCCATAAGGAGTCTGTAACAGAACAGCATCAACTGTGTCCCAAAGCATACTTTTTAGTTCATCTGATGTTTCACAGCAAGCCTTTCTCGAGAAAGGAAATGATGTCCTATGTTTACATTCTGATGCGAGCTCTTTATCTAATCGTGAATTGAGGAAGACTGCTATCACACACGTGAAAGTAGCATTTCACATTCATAAGGTATGTGAGTTTTCATTTCTCAATTGCTTTCCACAATAATTGTCCCAATTTACTCATCTGTGGTTTCTAAAATTTCTATTTTTTCCACATTCTTACCCATTTTTTGGGGGGCGTAGGGTATTTGTTTCTTTATAAGACATAATTTGCATACTGTAAATACACCCATTTAAAGTATACAAGCCAATTGTTTTTAGTATAGTCACGTAGTTGTGCAACCATCACCACAATCAGTTTTAGAACATTTTCATCACCACCCAGAAAATCCTCGACCTTCCCATTCCTCCATTCCTAGGCAACAACTCATTTACTTTGTGCTTCTACAGATTTGCCTGTTTTAGATACTTCATATACATGGAATCAGACAATATGTAGTCTTTAGTGACTGACATTTTTCACTTAATGTTTTCCAGATTCGTCTATGTTGTAGCATATGTCAGTACTTCAGTCTTTTTATGATAAAATAATATTTCATTTTAGGGGTATACTACATTCAAAAATCTGTTCATTAGTTGATGAACATTTGGGTCATTTCTACCTTCTTGGCTATTACAAATAATGTTACTAAAAACATATTTGTACAAGATTTTGCGTGAACCTATGTTTTCGTTTCTCCTGAGTTATGTATCTAGAAATGGAAATCCTGGATCAGATGATAACTCTGTCTATAACCTTTTGGGGAGCAATCAGACTGTCTTCCAAAGTATCTATGTCATTTCACATTCCCACAAGCAGTGTATAAGGACTTTAATTTCTCCACATCCTCATCAGCATGTGTTATCTGACTTTTTAAAAACCATATCCATTTTAGTGGATGTGAAGTAATTTCTCAATGTGGTTTTGATTTGTATTTGACTAATCATGTTGAGTATTTTTTCATGTGCTTATTAGTCATTTGTATGTCTACTTTGGAAAAATAGCTATTCAGATCTTCTGCTTATTCTTTAATGGGGCTATTTGTCTTTTTAGTATTGACACATGAATTTTTTATATATCCTTGATACAGATTCTTTGTCAAATATAGAATTACAAATATTTTTTCAACAAATTTTTTTCTACTTATGTTTTTATAATTGTAAATGAGGTATAACATATAAGTAAGCCTGTTATGAATTTTAAGTGCATAGCTCAATTAATATAGAAAAAATTAACATATAAATATTGGGGTATGCATGTATATATACATATATATGTGTGTATATGTATTTATCCTGCTAATATAATATATTGCTGGATTTGCATTTCTAATATTTGATTAAGGATTTTGTGTCTATTTTCATGAAGAATATTGGTCTGCAAGTTTGTGCCAGTATGCTTGTTGACCTCATGAAGTGGGTCTTTTTGCTGTATGGTTTTTTGAAGAATTGGTATAATTTCTTTTGAAATTATTAGCAAAATTCACAGTGAACTTACCTGGACCTGATATTTTTCTATGAGAAGGATTTTAGCTACAAAGTATTTTTGTACTGAATACGGGACGTAGTGGATTTTATATAGTTGAGCTCCAGGTTTTGTTATTTTCCTGTAAAAAAAAAAATTGGATTTCATTTAAGAAGGTACTTATGTTAATTGTGAGCCAGTTGATGATTTTGAGGCTTATTTTTAAGTTTTGTTTAGTGGGTTTAAAATAGCTTTTAATCTAGGCCTAGCTGACTTCCCTCTGCTGTCTTTATTGAATGCCCTGGGTGCGCAGCAAGGACTTTCTACCCTGGCCAGTTGGAACTTGACGAGAGTTCACAGTACTCTCAGCCTCTGTGAACTCCTTGACTGGTTCAGCTTAAAGCTACTTCGTAGTTCTTTGGGCAATTCTTAGCATTTCCTACGCACGCAAAACTTACCATGCTGTCTCAAAGAACCCTATATATAGTTCTGGAGATTCTGTTCCATGCAGCCCTCTCCTATTATTCTGCCCCACAAATTCCAGATGCTTAACATTTCCCATATTCTCATCTCTGTTGTCTCATCCCAGGGAGACCACTGTGTTCTTCTTCAGGTTCCTTCCTTGCACTGAAATCCAGAAAGCTTCTCTAAGAAAAAAGCTATGGCTTACTATATTTCTTCCCCTTATCTCAGAGATCACAGCTCTGTGCTGTCTGTTGCCCAACATCTCGGCACAGTTGCCTCATTTATTTAGTCTGGCTTTTTGTTTATGGTGAGAAGGTAAGTTCGCTTCCAGTAACTGTTTTATGCCAGCGGCAGAAGTCTCCACATAAAATACGAATTGCTGTGAATAATAGCCTTCCTTCCACTAGTCAAGAGAAATCCATTTTGTCTTCCCTACATCCTCTTTTTATGATTGTTTGGGGCCCCCTTACTCAGTCTAGGGGGTTAGTACTGATTTCTGTCATCTGAGATAAGAACAGAAGATGTGCTCAGTGCCTGGAGGACAGCTGTCTCTGAAATTGCCCTGTCATGTTCCCATCCTAACATCAGAGCCAGCATCAAGAGTATAGCTCACACCTGATTTGAAGTCTTTTTTTTTAACACCCCCATCTCTGTACTACAAGATTATCTTCAGTAGTCATCATGAAGTAAGAGAAATATATCTCACAAGTGAATTAAAACATTCATTTACCAAATAGAAATATGACTCCTTTCAATAAGCCTTCTGTTTCGCAGTTTTAAATTCAAATAAGTCCAAGAGAGCACATGGATTGATAGAATTGGGATAACAAACTTTCTTTGTCTTTATAATCACTATACTACTATTGTTTATTTCTAATTTATTGTTTAAACAAAAGAATGTGTAATGCCCTTGAGGTTGGTGAAACAAAACGTTCCTGAAGTTAACTCAAACTTTTTCAAACTATTACAAAAATCCTGTATTAGCTAATTCTGCACAGGTTGAGGCCTGACTGTATAACTGAGAGATCTCTGAATTAAGTTCCATGTAAAGTAGAGTGTTTATTAAAGGACAGGTAACAAAATGGGGGTTGCCAGGGATTAGGGGAATGGGGAGATATTGGTCAAAGGGCATACAATTTAAATTAAACAAAGAGAAACAAGTTCTAGGGGGGTCTGTGATACACCATAAGATTATAATTGGTAATAATGTAGAGTATACCTGGAAACTGCTAACAGAGTAGGTTTCAAATGTTCTCACTACAAAAATTAGTCTGTGAGATGATAGGTATGTTCATTAGCTTGATTCGATCATTCCACAATACATACATATATCAAACCATCATGTTGTACACCATAAACATACACAATTTGTCATTTGTCAAAATACAAGTCTATAAATCTTGTTTTTAAAAAAAGCAAACCCAGAAGGAAATGATTTTTTTCAAAAAGGAGCATTTTATCATCAACATTGTTTAGAGGACACACGGTGATAACATAAAGCAGACTGATGCTTAGCTATTTTTATTATTGTTTCTCAAGCTATCTTCAGGCAATGTACTCCTTTTGTTTGTGCTCTGAGAGGACTGTTCCTATCACCCACCCTTGGAACGCCATCTTCAGCAGCACAGGGCAGTACTCCCTCTCAGAAGAAGCACTGTGATAGCTAAGACACCACCGTTTAAACCTACAATGTCCAATCTAGTTCCTGCCCATTGCTGGCACCTCTTTGGTGCCCATGTTCCTTCACTTTCCTCAGTCCAGCAGAGGTTCTTCGGGGTGTCAGTGGTGGGGGAAGAGAACATTTCCATCACTTCCATGCAAAAGTAGGCTAGGTTCTCAACATCCAACTTCCTAAGTGACACAGCTTCCTGTACCCACACAAGGTTGGATCAGAAGAGGTCTAGCCAGCTGAAAATATTTTTCTTACCACTGTTACATCTTTATTTAAAGCGATTGGTATGCCATTTTTTGTAATGAGCTGTCATGGTTTAGTATCAGTAGTATGTTGTAAAACAAGTTTGAAATTTTCTAGCTCTGTATGTTTTCAAACAACCTAAATACAGAACTTCCCTTCCTGAAAGTTTTTATAGACCTCCTCCAAACTGGCACCTTTGGGTGGGGATATATTTGACTAATTTTTAAAAATTAAATAAAAATAAATTTGACTTTCATAAAAATTACACACATAAAAAATTTAATTAATGCAGGAAGGGCAAAAGAGGAAAGTAAAATACTCAATTCCCATCAGCTGTGAATCATCATTAAATCTGGACTTTTGTGAATACTGAATCACATAGTTTTCAATAAAAAATATTGAATGCAATTTATCCAAATTTAATAGAAAAAAGAAACTGAAGTAAAACCAATGTGATCTCTTAACTGTCACATAAATGTTTTTTCACTCCATGAGATATTTCCCAACAAAAGGTTCCTCTAGCTCCTTTTGTGGTTTATAAGCATAATGATTGGGTTTTCATGCTCATGTGTGAGATGTGCCTCCCTCAAGCCTTGTTAAGACTTCAGCACGTTACCTACCTGATGTGAAAAAAAATTATCTAAAAGTAAAGAAGAATACAAAATAAAACATTCAGAGTGTGCAGTCATTATATCTCATTAAATATGCAATTTAACTTTAGACAGTATCAGCTGATTACCTGCAGGGCTGGATGAATGCATTAGCAGTTTCATTTTTCTTCTAATTTTCAAGGATTTATGTTTTATGACCATAATTCCCAAAGTTGGTTAGCATTTGCTTTATATCTAGATCAATTCAGTACTCCTTACCAGTTCAGGGTCTTCATTTCTAAGTTCTTTAGTTACTTAATCTCTGGATTTTTGTTATCAAGTCATTTGCTAAAGAGGGCTAGTACTGTATTATGCGGACAGGTCTGAGTGTTTCTTTTATACTTGAAAGTTAGGTTGGCTTCGTAAGTGTGCACACCCTTCGTAGTATCACAGGGTCTTGCACTGAGAAGGAACCCATGCTAACATTCTGCTGTCACTCTCTTTAAATTCCTATTATTTTAAAAAATCAGGTGACCCTCGTTTTCATTTTGCTTTGGGATCCCACACACTATATAGCTGCTTTCGATTAAAAGATGTTGATTTGGACATAAATAGTTCTCAGCCACTCTCTCCTTCAGAACATAGTAACAAATATCTTCTAATATTCCATGACACCGTAGAGAAGTTGGAAGCTCAGTCTGATGTCTTTCCCTATTTAGGTTATTTGATATTGCTGCTTGGATGCCTGGAGAAATCCTTTTTATTTTTGAAGTGCAACCACTTAACCAGAATATGTCTCTGTGTTATGCTTCCTACATTACAGATTTTGGGGAATACAGTATGCTCCTGCCTCAATCTGCAGATTGTTTCGGAGAATTATTCGTGTATAATATATTTAGGTATTTTTTTCCAGACAATAAAGAGGCTGACCCAGACCTCCATATGTTCTTTATTAAGCTTCTCTCCCCTTAGACCTCAAACGTCCATCCGCAGCCATGAAGGGGAGGCTCAAAACCACTCCCTCCAGGAGCGAGGAGAGAGATCTCTTAGAAAAGCAAAACAAAACCCTGACCCCAAATCCCTCTCCAACTAATTTATGGTAAAATTCCTTGAAAAAGCTGTCTATTATTACTGATCCCAGCTTTGGAGCTGTGGTGGCTTCCTGCTGTTGCTAATCTCTTGGTTCAACAAAACCCATCTGTCATCGCAAAGCTTTCCTTACACGTGGAACCAATTTCTTGTGCTCTATTCCCCCCCCCCAACCCTATTTTAAATAATTAAACTGGTTTCTATTTCCTTAGTTGACTCCCGACTGATGGGCACGTGAGCGACTATTTTAGTAACAGCCATGAGACTGCACTTATTATTTGTATTGTTTAAACACTGTATATGCTTTCTGGTTTTTATTTGTTTTTTTTTTTTTGTCTGCCTGGTCAATTAGTTACTCAAGATTTGAAGTTTCCCATTGCACTGACTGCTTTATCAATTTTTAAAATATCTTACTTATGTTTATTAATTTACAGAATTCAAAGCATATAAGGTTAACATGGTTATATTTTTCAGGTTGGAACTCAAAGTCAATTTCTGCTCAATGAATTGCATGAACCCTTCCAAGCTTAAGTGGCCTGAAGGCTCCAGTGGGGAAAAGTGTGGTTTTAGTCTTCACATTTCTTTTCTGTATGTAATATTTTTCTTTCTCTGGTTTCTGTGCCCTTCTGATCCAGTCTGCTTTTTCTTCCAAGCATTGCTCAAAGTTTCTGATTCTCTGGTTTCATGCTCATTTCCCAGCAAGGTGATGGATGTATTCTTGTTCATTGTGTGTATTTGACACACACGTACAAATATTTCCATTTCAGTGGAGTGAACAAAGCAACTTTATAGGCTTTTCCTTTCTAAGGTTGTTTTTGTGGTATTAAAATCATCAGTTTAGAAGCATTTACTGCTAAAATCATCAAGGTTTAGACTTTGGAGAAGTAATCCTTTGATAACTTCTTTATTTTCGAATAGTTATTATTTTTATGTTTTCTATTTTTCTCTCAAATTATTCTGATAATTTATACATTCTATAAAACTGAACCTTTATCAAGATTTTAATCTATCAGTTATTTTATTTTAATTTTGATTTAATCATTAAAATGTTAAACTCCTCTTTATTATAATTTCTTCATGTGTTCTTCCACGTAGCTAAAGAGAGCCAATGGTTTATTAATCAATCTTATTGCCACTTTTATTCTTTTCTAAATAAATAATTCAGAATTAAATTTTATAAAGTATTTTTTTATTTAAACATATTAGTAAAGCGTGTTTATGTTTGTGTGAAAAAACACAAGATACATAAAGAAAAAGTTAACACCTCTCTTATTCTGCCCCTTATTGCCTAGTGCAATGATAATGCTGACAGTCTGGTGTTACTGTATTACAACCCTCTTTTGCATTTTTGTGCAAATACAAACAAACACACGCAAGTTTTTGTTGTTTGCTTTTTGTTTTTTATTTAAAGAATGGATATGTCATGCACACAACTCCTTTAACTCCTGGTTTTCATATTAAGGTATATTAGACACCCCTTAGAATAAGTATAAATAGTTTTACTTTATTCTTTAAAAATTTTTTTTCTTGGCTGGGCATGGTGGCTCATGTCTATAATTCCAGCACTTTGGGAGACCGAGGTGAGAGGATTACCTGAGCTCACGGGTTCAAGACCAACCTGGGCAACTTGGTGAGACCCCCGTCTCTACAATAAATCAAAAAATTAGCTGGCATGATAGCACGTGCTTGTAGTTCCAGCTACTTGGAAGGCTAAGTCTAGCAGGGTCGCCTGAGTCTAGCAGGTCGAGGCTGGGGTGGCCATGAACTCGGTGACACTGCACTCCAGCCTGGGCAACAGAGTGAGACTCCAACTCAAAAAAAATAATATTTTTTTTTTCTTTTCAAGACTGCATCTTGTTCTGTTGTCCAGTCTGGAGTATAGTGGCATGATCATGGCTCACTGCAACCTTAAAAGCCTGGGCTCAAGCAATCCTACTGCCTCACCCTCCTGAGTAGTTGGGACTGCATCACCATGCCAGGCTAGGTTTTTTTTTTTTTTTTAATTTTTAAATGACTTTTGTAGGGTCTCACTTTTTTGCTCAAACTGGTTTTGAACTCCTGGCCTCAAGTGATCCCTTGCCTTGACCCCCCCCATACTTTATTCTTTTTAATCACTGCATAGTATTCTATTGTGTGGACATATTAAGCATTTGGTCTTTCTATTATTGAGGGACATTAGAATTTCCATTTTTGAAACTGGAGGACATTATGTTAAGTGAAATAAGCCAGGAACAGAAAGGTAAACACCACATGTTCTCCCTCATATGTGGGAGCTAAAAAAAGTTGATCTCATAGAAGTGAAAAGTAGAACAGAGGATAATAGAGTCTGAGAAAGGTAGGGGGAAGGGAGAGATAGGGAGCGGTTTGACAAGAATACAAAATTACAGCTAGGTAGGAGCAATAACTTCTAGCGTTCCATACCATGTAGGATGATTATAGTTACCAAAAAACATTTCACATAATTTCAAATAGCTAGAAGGAGGATACTGAATCTTCTCAGCACAAAGAAATGATAAATGTTTGAGATGAGGGGCAGGATAATGGCCTTGACTTGGTCACTTTACTTTATATGTATTGAAACATCACTATGTATTTTATAAATATACACAATTATTATTTGTCAAACAAAAATTTTTTAAAAAAGAACTTCCATTTTTGAAAGCTTCAAACAATTCTGCAACAAAGATTTTTCTATGTGATTTTAGTTCTATATTATAGATTCACTCTAAAATATTTCTAAGAGTGTGCATTTCTCACATTAATATTTATTACCGGATTATTTTAGTAGCAATTTAAACTTTCTCCAGCAGTGGAAAATAATGACCAGCTCCTTACATTTCTTTCAGCAGTAGATATTATAAGTAATTTTTAATTGGTACCCATCTTATCAGTGAAAAGGTTATCTAAGTATTTTAATATATATTCATGTGACTACTAACGATATTGACCTTTTAAAATATATTGGTTGGACCCATCATATTTCCTTCTTTATCAAGGCCCTGGTCATATCCATTTATTCTTTAGATTGTTTGATATCTTGTAGTTACCTTTTATATTTGGCATAATGACCCTCTGTGTCATAGTCATTTCTTAAATTGATTTACAGTCATCGAGTGTCTACTACTTTCCAGGCACTTTTGAGGGTAAGAGGGTGCAGTGATAAGCAAATCACAGAACTGTGTTTTCATAAAGCTTACATTCTACTTGGAGAAACAAAAGGCAAGTAAACTAAAGTAATATCATCTCACATGGTGCCAAGTACTATGGGGAAACATAAGGAAAGATAGAAAATGACAGGGTAGAGGATTTCAAATGTGGTGATTGGGTAAGTCTTCAAGAAAACACATGAAAAAATTTCAAAATAATATGAGGAGAAAGTTGAAGTAAAATCTGAGACCAGTGTATTCCAGACAAAGAAAAGTGCAAAGGTTAAGATTTTTTTTTTTTTTTTTTTTGAGTTGGAGTCTCTCTGTCGCCCAGACTGGAGTGCAGTGGCCGCTCCTGGCTACCGCAGCCTCGACCTGCTGGGCTCTGGCGATCCTTCCGCCTCCGCCTTCCGAGTAGCCGGAATTACAGGCGCGCGCTACCACGCCCGGCTGATTTTTTGATTTATTGTAGAGATGAGGTCTCGCCTGCCCAGGCGGGTCTCGAACCCACAGGCTCAGGCAGTCCACTCACCTCAGCCTCCCAAAGGCGCGGAATTACAGGCTGAGCCACCGAGCCCGGCTAGGTTAAGAATTTTTGAAGAAACATTTTGAAAAACAGCAAGAAAGTGTGACTGATGCAATGTTATAAGTGAACTTGACAGAGGTTGAGGCTGGGGAGCTTGAGGAAAGCCAGGTGATGTAGGGATTTAGAGGTGTGGGGAAGAGATTATGTTTTATTGGAACTGAGATGGAATTGTACAGGAGGTTTCCAACTACAGGAAAAGTGAACTGGGAAGTTTAGTTAGAAGGGCATTGTTGTAATCTAGGAACACGATTATGACAGCGGAATGGTGATAACGGTTTAAGGAACAATGACAAGTGCGTGTCTAGGGCGCATATTTTGAAAATAGGACAAAGAAGCTTTTCTGGTGGTTGGATGTAGAATATGAGGTTTGAACAGGAATCAAGGGCAATTCTCACGGTTTGGAACTGAACAAAATTTTGATGTTATTTATCAGTCTTAGTATGTTTGTGCTGCTATACAGGAATATCTGTGGCTTGGTAATTTATAAACAAAATAGGTTTGTGTGGTTTATGGTTCTTTAAACTGTAAAAAGCATAGCACCAGCATCTGCCTCATGTGAGAGCCTCTGGAAGCTTCCACTCAAGGTGGAAGGTGAAGGGGAGCCAATATGCAGAGATCACATGGTGAGAAAGGACGAGAAAGGGAGAGAGGGGTGCTAGGCTCTTTTCAACAACCAGTTCTTACGTCAAATAAGAGTGAGAACTCACTCATGACCTTGAGAATGTCGCCAAGCTGTTCATGAGGGATTTGCCCCTGCAACCCTAACACCTCCCACCAGGCCCCACCTCCAACACTAGGGGCCAGATTTCAACATGAGACTTGGTGGAGCCAAAGAAACCATATCCAAATGATAGCATTACCAGAACGAGTATCATTAGAGTGGGGAATGAGAAATGTTTTGAAGGTAAAAATCAAAAGCCTGTTTTCTATTGACAGGTGATATATTTTTTAAAAAGAATATATTGTTTATATGAGAGAGAGAGAGAGAGAGAGAGAGATCCAGGGAGTCAACACAGAACTAAAATGATCACTTTTAGAGTAGGAAGATAATTGTGACCTGTGGTATCATTAACATTATATTGATATTCATTACTAAGAACATGAGCCCAACAATCTCAACTACTTAGTTTTCTTTTGGATGGACAGGCCTTCCATTACTTCAGGAAACTTTCCGTTACTTTTATTTTATTTTTTCTTGGTCCTGAATCTATTTATTTATTTATTTTTATTTTCAAGATGTGGGGTACAATTCAGGGTTAGGTATACAAATGACCATTGTACAGGTAAAGTTTGAACCTCACTTTGGTCCCCACTTCACCTGGTTTGAAATCAGGTACCCTTATGGATGAAGTGTGCCCTCCTACCCCTGGCAGTTTCCCACTACTGCCAACCCTTTTTTATAGCATTATGATAATTGTTCAGGGTCCTTTTATGAGTGAGAACTTGTGGTACTCTGTTCTTTGTTTCTGTGATAGATCACTGATTATGATTGACTCTAAATTCATCTAAGTTGCTGCAAAGTGCATAAGTTTGTTCTTATTTATGGTTGCATAATAGTCCATTGTGTATATGTACCACATTTTTTCTTATCCAGGCAAGCTTCGGTAGGCAACATGGTCGGTTCCATGTTTTTGCTATTGTGACTAGAGCTGCAACAAACATATGTGTGCAGGAATCTTTTTTGTGGAATGACTTGAGTTCCTTCGGGTATATTCCCAATAAGGGAATTGCTGGGTCATATGGAAGGTCAATTTCTAGTTCTTTCAGAAATCGCCACACTGTCTTCTGAAGAGGTTGCTCTAGTTTGCATTCCCACCAGCAGTGGAGAAGCGTTCCTTTATTTCTGCATTCTCACCAGCGTCTATTGTTGTTTGTTTTATTAATGATGGCTATTCGTATTGGGGTAAAAATGGTTGTGGTTTTGATTTGCATTTCTCTGATGATGAGTGAGGCTGAGCACTTTTTCATGTGTCTGTTGGCTGCCCGTTTATCTTCTTTTGAGAAGTGTCTGTTAAAAGCACAATCCCATTCACAATAACCACCAAAAAAATGAAATACCTCAGCATCTTCCTAATCGGAGAAGTGAAAGACCTTTACAATGAGAACTACAAAACACTGCTCAAAGAAATCCAAGAAGACACAAAGAAATGGAAAAATATTCCATGCTCATGGATAGGAAGAATCAACATTGCTAAGATGTCCATTGTACCAAAGGCAATCTACAGATTCAACACAATACCCCTTAATTTTACCAACATAATTCTTCTCAGACCTGGAAATGACAATACAGAAATTCATATGGAAACATGAATGACCACAAATAGCCAAAATAGTCCTTAACAAAAGAAACAAAGCAGAAGGTATCACACTTCCAGACTTCAAACTTTACTATAAGGCTACAGTAATCAAAACAGCCTGGTATTGGTATAAGAATAGGCATATAGACCAATGGAACAGGATAGAGGTTCCAGAAGCAAAGTCTCAATTTCTCAACCAACTCATCTTTGACAAAGCCTCCAGCTACAATCACTGAGTAGAGGAGAACCTATTCAGTAAATGGTGCTGGGAAAACTGGCTGATCACATGCAGAAGATTGAAACAGGACTCCTACCTATCATCATACACAAAAATTAGCTCTAAATGGATCAGAGACCTAAACGTAAAACCTCAAACTATAAGAATCTTAGAAAACACAGGAGACACCCTTATGGAAATTGGAACTGGCAACCAATTCCTATTTAGAACCCTAAGTGCCCATACCTTAAGAAATAAGATAGACAAGTGGGACCTCATTAAACTGACAAGCTTCTGCAAAGCAAAAGAAACTATCAAGAGAGCAGGGAGACAGCCCACAGAATGGGAAAAAATATTTGCCAACTGTATATCTGACAAAGGCCTAACATCTAGGATCTACAAGGAACTCAAATGTGCTGAAAGGAAAAAAAACAAACAGCCCCATTAAAAAGTGGGCAAAAGACATGAATAGACATCACTGTTACTTTCAATGAAACATTGGAGGAAAAATGAGAGCACCTCATCGTTCCTCAAAATGTAAGCATAGCAATGACTACAGATTACCTCTGAAAAGTTCCTAGATCAATTCAAAAGGTGAGTGCTCTCATATACATGAACATGCATATCAATAACACAAGTAATAAGTTAAAAGATGCAATGGATCATTTTTCACACTTTAAACATAAGCTAAGTTTCTGCTTTTTTCTGTTGTTGTTTATTGTTTTTGAGTTGGGGGTCTTATTCTGTTGTCTAGGTTAGAGTGCAGTGGCACAATCATGGCTTACAGCAGACCCTGGGTTCAAGCAATTATCCTGCCTCAGTATTCCAAGTACCTGGGACTTTTTAATTAAAAAAAATTTTTTTTGTAGAGACAACCTCACTATGTTGCTTAGGCTGGTCCTGAACTCCTGGGCTCAAGCACTCCTCTCACCTCTGCCTCTCAAAGTGCTGGGATTACAGACTTGAGCCATCGTGCCTGGCCTGCTTTGTTTTTAAACTTAGACTTTTTCTTTCTGCCATTAGAATGAAATTCTTAGTTTAGATGTATCAGATATATAGTCCATGCTTATTATTCCTTATGAAAGATGAGAATTTAGGTAAAGCTACTTTTTTTTTTTTTTTGAGTCAGAGTCTTACTCTGTCGCCCAGGCTGGAGTGCAGTGGCACGCTCACAGCCACTACAACCTCGACCTGCTGGGCTCAGGTGATCCTTCCATCTCAGCCTTCCAAGCAGAAGTAAGACTACACTGATGGTCTTTCCTAATCTAGGCCCAGCCTTGAATCATTTTACCACCCTTCCAGTATCTTTCTGTTGCTTTCCCCTCCCATCTTCTTTCTCTCTCTGCTTCCCACCACTCCTTACCCAAGCATTTTCTGGACTTCATCTTACCATTATCTTAGCTGGGTAAGTAATCCTACCTGGAACTATGTCTTCCTTCTACTTTATCCTTCAAATTCCCAGCCATTTCCTACAGCACTCCAAGAATCAACTGAAAACGTTTTCTCCTTTCTGACTGCCAAATTGTGCCTATAATTTGCTCCATCTATTTTAACATTTTAAAACATGAATTAACATTTCACTTTATATGTGTGCGTGTTCAATGTGCCCGTAGTTATTTCATGTATGTAAATTCTCCCTCCTTAGTAAGAACTTTGGGGGACAGGCTTCTTGCTATACTTATTGTTTTCTGCTTTCCTGAACACGTACTTGTTGCATTATATTCCTTAATGTGTATGACTACAAATCAGATATGAGAGAATCAAACTTAAGGTGTAGGGGAATTTTTCAGGAGAAAGTCAAGAATAAGATAAGGGATTAAAGACAAAAAGGAATCTTACCTAAAGAAATGATGTAGTAATTCTTTTATAATCATCTCTACCAAGTTTCAACTTCTACCCTACATGACAGTATACTTCCCCAGATACTGTCTTCTCCCTCTGGACTCCTTCATGGTGTGTGTCTTTAAAAGACACCTAAGCCAGGTTCAAATCCCTATTGCACTATGTAAGAGCTGCATGGCCTTAGACATGTAACTTAACCTCTTAATGTCTGTTTCCTTATCTGAACAACAGGGGCAGAAATGAAACTTTTAAAATAAGATTTCTGGAAAGATTGTGACATTAACAATGTAAAGTACCCCCACCTTGTCTAAGGCAGTGTTTAGTAGACCACAACTCATTGGGTCGAGAAATAAATTTTATGGGTTCCAACAGAGATTTTTGATTAAGTGAAAATAAGTGGAGTTTAGCAGCGAAGAAGGGGACATAGAGTATATAGCCCATAATGTGGGAAGATACTGATTTGTGACATTTTTATTTCAGATCTATGTTAATATGTGTTCTACACTGTAACATGAAATGTATTTCTCCCTGAGAGTATAGGACTAAAAATGTTTGAAAACCATGGAGTGAACATTAGTCTAAATTTCATGTCATTCATGAAGCCATTCCAGATTTTGTCACCCAGAAATGAACTCTCCCCCCTGACCTTCTTGGACAAATTTTTTGTGCCACATTCTTTGTCGTATTAGAACTGCTTTTGTAAGTATTTCATTTTTAAAGCCGAATCTCTTTGAGCATCTAGGGCATGCATTGTTCATCTCTGAATACTTGGCAGGGTTTTCGGCATATTTGTTTGCACATTATAAATGCTAAATAGTTATTTTGTTAATAGATGACTGAGTTTTACCCATACCTAATTTTGGAGGTGACAAACTGAAAAGGGAAGCCTAGAAAAGAATCTAGAGGCAAAAATGCAAAAATTTACTTCAATAGAAGTGAGAAAAATTTGTATCTACTGATTTGTTTCAATGAGGAATTCCTATCCACCTTTACAGAATACGCTTGAACTTTCAAAAGAGGATTTTGTTATTGGGTGAAGTATTTTTCTCTTAATCTTTTTGGGGTAACATTTCCCAAACTGGGCTTTACAGGTAAGTTTTAAGGGTACATAAACTCTGCAATTGTATATAAAATCTCTGTGTGCTACACACACACACACACACACACACACACACACACACACACACACACACTCACTGGAGTGTGAGGGTTCACAACTTTATATTCTCCAAGGAGTTGTTCCATGATCCAAGAAACCACAAACATAACCCTGTGTTATGTTTTTCTGAAGATATTTTTCTTGTAAAAAAAATTCCCAACTTTCTTCATTTCCCCTTAGCCTCAACTTTTTTTCCCCCTCTTTTCTTAGAAACCATCCAGCTAGGGTTAATGATTTCGATTCTCTCCCTAGTCCAAAGGGCACCCTCTGGTGTTAAATTAGGTGGAGAGGGAGACACTGTGACTCTTCAGGCCGTTAGGAAATCGTTTAACCACTGTTCTCCCATGGCCTGCTCCTTTAGTAATCTCTTATTGGCTTTCCATAGCAATAAATCACCTGTCCTCTCAGCACCTTGGCAGTTCTGGGAATATGTGATCAGCATGCTCATTCATCCTCTCGAGTGCTCCAGAAACCTGATAGGTGGTGCATAGTCTCATTGAGGTTCCATTTGCTTTTGATCTTTCAGTTCCGTAAGAAATGAGCACCAGGAAAGCCACTATCAAGGATTGTCATTTGGGACCTCCCACATAACAGGTTCCCTAGGCAGGGGAGCAAAGAGTGCCTGCACCCAGGACAACTGGGAGGAGAGTGCATCTAGTGTATAAGTGGAATTTAATGTCTGCCCTTTTGTCTGCAGTCACCCCACCAGCAGGACTTCTTCCAGCACATTCCCCAGAACAAGCAGGAATGGCTGGGTAGCATTTGAGGCTACATAAACACAGTGGTTATTTAAACAGTTACCTTGAAGCGCGTCCTCTCTCCTTCATACTAACTTCCACTGTCAACGCTGACCTCACTTCCCAGAGCTGAGATGCCAAAACCCTGGGGAACCTGACCTAAGTTTTAAAAACCAAGCAAGGATTTCCAGCCGGCCAAGGAATATACAGACACATTACCCTCTGATTTTTCTTTCTGGCACAAAGTGTGCCACCTCTGTAAGGAAATGCTCTGATTCCATTTCAGTAGTTCTCCACCCCTGCCTTTTTCCAGCTCTCAGGTTGTATGCTAATTCAAGAAAGCTGGACTCTCCCAGCAGCAATTAGCTGGGGGAAGGGAAGCACCCTTCTGGCAGGTTGAAGAAATAGATTCCTGATTTTTCCCCCCCACTCTTACATGGGATCTAAAACCTTGAAACATTAATCTCTTCAAAATGCCACTCCCTTTTGGCCTTAATTGAGCACTTATCTTCCAGGCAAACAGTTTAGTGGTGAAATCAAATCACTTAAAGAGTGACTCTTTTTGGAGAAGAGAATCTTAGGGCAGCAGTGCTCTCTCCATTGTCTATTATCCACTGAAAGTGCAGTTTTCTATTCTTGGCTGAGTTTTTATTTTCCTCTACTTTCCATTATGCTTCATACTGTTTTCCTTTCAGCAGCAGCAGCCTGTGGGACATCTCAACTTGGCTACCTTTCTTCTTTGCTGTCCATAATAACTCCCTTGCCTCTGGAGAAGCAGGATATTAATTCTCCACATGGTTCCTGATAAATTGAAAACACAACAGGTGGTATCCATTTGCCAATGGACTCCCTTTGACCAACAGTCAGTTTCCAAAGCAGTATTTGCCAGTAACCCTGATTTTTCATACAAACAGGAAAGGAAGTTTCGAATTCCATTCCCTGTTCACAGACCTAAGCAGAAAGAGGCGTCATGTCTCTCTTACCTCCTCGTGGTCATTTTAATCTGTAACCACCTAGTCTTGTGTGGTGAGCTCATTATACCTTCATCTGACCTAAAAATATGAATGTTAATGCCAAAATAATGTAGAAAGCTTTTTTTGGCAGATATTTCTTCCCGTTTCCGTCCTCTTAGCACTCACTTCCAAAACAGGCCTACTTTGACTTCTTAGTGGAGATGGTTATAATGGAAGCTTAGAATTTGGGAGGGCGTGCATTGTTCTAATGTCGCTACTTATTTAGCCTCCATGCTTGCCTTGGTTGGAGTGCAGAGAGCCCCAGAGCGTTCCTGCTTCATCCTCTCGAGTCAGCCCTCAGCCTCACCACAGAGCTGGGAGAACCTCAGCACTGATTTTATCCTGCCCAGTGCTCCCGATTACTTAAAACCCCACAAGGAGGTCAAAGACTCTATGTCCTTCTTCAACACATGGACTCCCACACCTGTGAGCTCCTCCAAACTTGACCCTATCACAGACCCCTTGCCCCATCAGAGACTCCTTGCTTCCAACTATGCTCTCTGAACGGGCCAGTCAGTACCAAAATCCACTCTGTTCCCAATCTCTTGTTCTAAAGGAGATGCGTTCATCTCTGAGGGCACTGTGTCCCAGAAGCCCCCTTGGGTGGCTTCCCTTCCTCTAAATTCTTTCCCTATTGGGTCTGTGCTCCTTACTGCTGCATTCAGACCATCTTCCCTCTTTGTCTTTAAAGCACATGTGTTGCCGGGCGCAGTGGCTCAAACCTGTAATCCCAGCACTTTGGGAGGCCGAGGTGAGAGGACTGTCTGAGCCCACGGGTTCAAGACCAGCCTGGGCAACATGGCGAGACCTCGTCTCTACAATAAATCAAAAAATTAGCCAGGTGTGGTAGCATGCATCTGTAGTTCTGGCTACTTGGAAGGCTGAGGTGGAAGGATCCCAGCAGGTCGACCCTGGGGTGGCCGTGAGTGTGCCACGGCACTCCAGCCTGGGCAACAGAGTGAGACTCTGATTCTAAATAAATAAATACATAAATAAATACCTAAATAAAGCTCATGTGTCAGCCTCCACCACCTGCTGCTCTGCCTGATAAAGTTTACTTATGCAATGACCCCGGGGCCCTCCTCTTTAATAGAAATTTGTAGTTTTGGGCCCACTTAGTTGGGTCTTGAAATAGTTCCTGATGATTTGACATAAATGACCATCCCCATTCTCAGAACTTTCAACTCCTTGTCCTCCTCTTTCTTCGTCGGTGACCAGGTCCTTTATTCTCTCTCCCTAGACCTTTGCATGACTAAGTGTCGCCTCTATTCCTGACCTCAGTCACCCCACTTTGAGATCATCACCTCCTATCTTTTGCCAGCTCACTCTCTCATGTACCCCAACTCTGAAATGATTCCGCCCCACGAGGATTTACAATCCATAAACCTCACAGCTTTTCACTCCCCTCCGCTCCCTCCTTACCTAGCTGAGAGTCCATCCTCCATAGTTATCCATTGTTCTGGATTTCTGCCCCTCCCCCTCTTCTCCTTCCCTCCTTTTGCCGTCACTTGAGAAAGTCCAGACAGTCCGGCTTTCTGCCTTCTCCCCATCTGCGTTGGAGTGGTTGGTCATGACTGGGAAAAAAAATACAAATTAAATAAAACTAAATAAGATCCCACTATATGCCTAGTAAGATGGCTCTAGTTGGATATGTTGACACTGCTCCGTGTTGCTAAGAATGTGAAACATTTTGTCATATCATTGTCTATTCATAAGGTCAACCTTGAGTATTTGTTTTTGGTTTATTTTCTCAACACATCTATGAGACCTATTGAGGCATTGGGTGTAGCAGCAGCACACTCATTCATTGCCTTATAGTAGTCCATTGTATGGATATACCACTATTTATTTGTTCATTTTACTACTTGTGGGCATTTGCACTGTCTCCAGTTTGAGATGGTTTTGAATACTGATGTTATGAAGATTTTGTAAATAACTTTTTGGTATATAAGCTAGTGTGTATAGGAGTGAAATTTCTGGGTCATAGTGTGAACCTATGTTTAGCTTTTTTAGGTCCTACTGTACTAAAAAGCACTGTATCAATTTATATCCTCATGAACAGTGTACAAGAATTTCTGTTGTTCCATGTTTTTACCAATACTCAATAGGGTCAGATTATTCAATTATTGCTCTTCTGCTAGTAGGATCTTATTCTAGTTTTAACTTACATTTTTTCTGATGACTACTGATGTTGAATAGCTTTTCATATGGTTATTGACCTCTTTCTGTGAAGTGACTTTTCAAATCTTGTGATCATGCTTTGTGTGGGTCATTAATTCATTTCTTATTATATTTAAATATTTTGCATGTTTTGGATATGAGTTCCTTGTCATTAAAAATACAGTCATGCATCACTTAACTATGGGGATATGTTCTGATATGTGTGTGTGTCATTGGGTGCCTTTGTTGTGTGACTATCATAGAGTATTCTTACAGTTAGATGGGATAGCCTACTACACACCCAGGTTACACCATATAGTCTATTACTCCTAGGCTACAAACCTGTACAGCATGTTACTATAGGCAATTGTAAAACAATGGTAAATATTTGTTTATCTGGACATATCTTAACATATAGAAGGTGCAGTAAAAGTACAATATTATAATCTCATATAAAAACGTTGTGCAGTACATGACTACAATTATTTTCTCCTCATTGTGGCTTGTCTTTTATCCTCTAAATGATGTCTTTAGTTGAAGAAAAATTTTCAGTTTATTGGTCTTTTCCTTTATGGTTAGCACTTTTTGTATCCTGTTAGAAAATCATTTTATTTTAAATAAATAAATTTGTGGGGTACAATTCAGGGTTAGGTATACATATGTTCATTATACAGGTACCCTTGTTGATGAGGTATGCTCCCCCAGAAAATCTTTATCTCTGCCAGAGTCATGAAAATATTCTTCCATATTAGAAGCTTTATTGCTTTGTCTTTCACAATGAAGTCAGTCTTCAATCTATCTGAAACTGACTAATAAATTTTTGAGTATGATATACATGTGAGTTCAATCTCTGTTGGATAATACTTTGGAAAGTCCTAAACATTTACCTCAGAAAGACATCACCTACAGAAAGACTATACCTATATATAGACCAAAACATCTGTTCAACTTAGGGCAAAAACTTTACTGGTTTGATGGTTTGCCATCATGTTGACCAACTCAATAAATGATATTTTGACATTTTGACTAAAATGGTGCAATTGCCAGTTTGGTTTTGGCCTTGAATAATCATAGCAAAGGGACTGAAAGTGAAACTCTACTTAGAAAAGAGTGATCTTGAAATTGGTTTCTGGCCCAGACATAATTACTCCCAAGATATACCTGTTAACAAAATTGGGCTTGATTTCCTTAGTCACCTCTTATTATGATTATAAATTAATCATCTTCCTGGCAGGGGGCTGAATTGGGTCTGTTAAGTTTCCTCTGATTCTAATATTCAATGACTGTTTCTTTTCTATTCCAGGAAAGCCAGTTGATTAATATGAAAGTTAAAACATAAATAGATTTAAAATGACCACAGACCAACACAGACAATTTTAGATTTTGTAAAGAAGGCAAGATTATTTTTTAAGATCCTTTTAGTTCTAATATGTGTGTATATATATAAACACAGATGTATAAATATATATACTTATATATAAACACACTTTTGTGTGCATATGTATATATGAAGCATAATTTTAAAAATTATATATTAACAGTAAAAATGATTTCTGTGAAAGAGTTCTGTTGCTTTCATATTTATTCAGTCTTAAATATTACCACTACTAAACTAACCTAACACTTTATAATGACTAAAAAGTAACAGTTTATAATATTTCACTCAGATATTACCAATTTTATTATTTTTGGGGCATTTCTTTTTAGACTTTTCCAAATGCTTAATGGAGAAACATGTTTAATGTAAAAAAATCTATATAAATAATTTTTTTCTGTTATCAAATTTTGTGAACATTGAGAGGTAGCACTGGAATTAGCTCAGAAAACATACTCAAAATCATTCTTTTTTTTTTTTTTTTTGAGTCGGAGTCTCACTCTATTGCCCAGGCTGGAGTGCAGTGGCCCGCTCATGGCTACCACTGCCTCGACCTGCTGGGCTCAGGCAATCCTTCTGCCTCAGCCTTCTAAGTAGCTGGAACTACAGGCATGCACTACCACATCCGGCTTATTTTTTTATTTATTGTAGAGACGAGGTCTCACAAAGTTGCCTGAGCTGGTCTTGAACCCCTAATCTCAGGCAATCCTCTCGCCTCAGCCTCCCAATCAAAATCACAAAAAGTTTGGGGGTAAAGGTGAAGCATCTGAGAGAGATTGACAGTTGTCCTCCAGAACAATTGATACTGAAGACAAGTCAAGTCTGTTATTGGACAAATCAGGCCAGGATATTTAGAGATGCCATGAACAGAGCAAACAATAATATCTTCAGACCTGAGCCCCAAATAAAAGGCATGAGTGGAAACAACAGCACTTAGCATTGAGCAGCTTGTTGTTTGGGCAACTCATGCAACAGTTCAGTAGTAATCGGGTTTATTAAGTCAACGGCTGTCAAGGTTTCTCCTGAGAGTCTCTGGGCTAGATAGAGGGCTGTTTATTTGCAAAATTACTGGAGTAGTTAATGTATTACCAACAGTCCATATTTTAATTCTTACCAGCTCCTGCTCATGACTGAATTGCCTGGACAACACTCTTAATATCAGTTATTTTAAAAATGAAGTGTCCTAAATATGTGGAAATAGATGTGGCATCAATCTTTCCATACCCTCCCTAACCTTCTATTCTTGATCCCTAAGCAGCCAATTCAGACAACCAGGCCATTTTTTCCTGGGATGGAAGTTATGTCCCTGACTTCTCTTACATTATGTCTGTGCCCCATTTTGTCCATCAGTAGCCTTGCAGTTTACATGAGAGTGTTTACAATCATCTCAGGATGGCAGCATCATGGGAACAAACAGGTTATACTTTAAAAAGCTGAAACAACCCTTTCTTCTCATCAGGATTTTGTTATCTAGTTGTACTTTCCACCTTACCCCAATATGCTTAGCCTGTCTGTCTTCTCTGATATCATCGTGGTCAATCAGAAGCAGGCCTGATTTTACTGGTCCATTTTCACCAAAGGTATTAACTCTTATTGACATATTGTCAACCAAAATTCATCTGGCTGAAAATGTCTTTATTTTACTCTAGTTTTAAAAGATTTTTACTGCATATAGATTTCTACTTGCGTGCTATTTTCTTTATGTACATTGAAGACATATTTCCACAATCCTCTGGTTTTTTTTTTTTTTTTTTCAGTTGGAGTCTTACTCTATCGCCCAGGCTGGAGTGCAGTGGCACACTCACAACCACCACAGCATCAACCTGCAGGGCTCAGGTGACCCTTCTGCCTCAGCCTTCCAAGTAAGTGGAACTACAGACACATGCTACCACACCCGGCTAATTTTTGATTTATTGTAGAGACAAGATCTTGCCAAATTGCCCTGGCTGGTCTCAAACCTGCAGGTTCTGGCATTCCACCCGCCTCAGCCTCCCAAAGTGCTTGGATTACAGACTGAGCCACCGAGCCCCGCCAATCCTCTAGATTCTATTATTTATGTTGAGAAGTCAACTGTCAGTATAATTAGCTTTTCTGAGGGTAATCTATCTTTATTTTCTGTTTGCTTTTAGGATTTTCTCTTTGTCTTTGATCTTCTGCAGTTTCTTCATAATTTCCCTGGGTGTGGATTTATTGTTATATATCCTGCTTGAGATTCAATGGGTTTGTGGGAACTGTAAATGGATACCTTTTTATCACATCTGGGAAACTCTTAGCGGTCATCTCTTTAAAGGCTGATTTTGACTTATTTCTTCTGTTCATTTCTCCTGAAGCTATGATTACGCATATCTTACATATTCCTGTTCTGCTCCACATCATTAATGCTCTTTTATGTAACTTCAGTGTTTCTTCTCTCTGTGACTTCAGTTCGGATATTTCTATTGACCTGTCAACCTATTCATCACTGTCTTCTCTGTGTCTAATCTGCTGTTGAATGGTTCTTCACATATAGCCACTATTTCATCCCATTTTTTTTCTCCTTCTTGAATACTGGCTCTTATTCTCTCTTCTGTTATCCCTAAGGTTTTTTTTTCAGGCCGTACTCTGAATAATTTGTTCTAATTTATCCTCCAGTTTATTAGTTATCTCCTTTAGGGTATCTAATTGGTTTTTAAAGCCATCTTTTAAAAATGGATTAATTTCTTTTTGATATCTAGAATTTGTATCTGGTTGTTTTTCAAATGTGTAATGTTGCTTTTTTCTCCCTCAGTTTTCTGTCTTTGCATATATCTTTAAGCTTATCTTTATAAATAGGCCACTTGTTTTACAGTCTGTCTAATAGTGCCAATATATGAAGTCTTTTAGGGTATTTTGTTGTGTTTTATTTTTCTGGTTTTGCTTATGAAGACTGATTTTGTTGAGCGTTTGGCTACATCTTTGACTGTATACTACACTGCATGTGAAAGAATTATTTGCAGTAATTACTTAACACACAGTAAAATTGCTTTCCTCCAGAAAGTATTTACTTTTGCTTCTACAAGTCACCTGTGGTCCCTATAATTCCATGACCACCTTGAATCAAGTCAAAGGCTTTACAGCACCTGAGTAATCAAAGAATTTGAAACCAGTATGAAACTCTCCATAAGCCTTATCATTTTAGTTTGTCTTCACCCTTGAATGCATGGCCATTTGGCGTCTCACAAGCTATTTGTGCATGTGTGGGTGAGTTAGGGAGTTTCCTATAGCATGCTTTATCTTGTTCAGGCCCTGGGATTTTTTTACAGGCTCTAAACACTGAGACCATTAAAAAAAAGATTCCAGTATAAACTCTCAAGAAAAAAATGACTTCCATGCTTCCTTAACTTTTTGGGTGGATTTAATTATTATTTTTATATACAGCTCAATAATATATTTAAAAAGTTCACCCAATCTTTTTAGCACTTTTTAACAACCAATGTAAGTAGCAGAAAGCTCTATAAAATATGTTTTTTCCCCCATGATTCTAAATAAAAACTTGGATATGCTGTGGGATAAAATTTAGATTCACAATAATTCTAAAAATCAAATAAAATATGTTTAAAAGACATATTATGCTTGTGATGGGATCCCCTGATATTCCACCTGTGATCAGCCTCTTCTTCCTTATTTCCCATCAACCTCATGCCCACACAGCTGCACACAGATATATTTATTTTCTGTTACTGTTTCTCTATGGGAAAATGTATGAAGAGAACTTTTTTATTTTATTTATACTTTATCTTTCGGATCTATTCTCTTTGCCTTTTTTTTTATAGCCATTACTTGTGCCTTTGTGCTCTGAGCTCTAGGAGGATTTCTCAAGCTGTTTATCTACTTTTTGATTTACTATTTATTCTGTTCTTTGGGGCCTCCATTCTATTTGTCATTTTTAGTATAACGATTTCTCCCTGAAAGTATTCTTTCCCGCTCATTGTTCCTTTTTCATTTATATAATATCTTATGGAAGCCATTGAGAATAGAAATTAGATTTTAAAAACAGTTTTCTGCTGTAGTCTGCTTGGTGTGTGATCTGTCTCATAATGGGAGGTTTCCTCTGGTAACTCAGATGCATCCACTTTTTTGAACTACAGAGATTTTTCCTGTATAACATTTTTTTTGTTTTCTTATTATTTTACATGATTACATGTATCCAGTATGTGGAGCTCAAATAAGTTGTCTTAGGAAAAAAAAGAATACACACATACACACGTATTTTTCTTATTTTATTTATATTTTATCCATTGGATCTATTCTCATGGCCTTTTATATTTTTTATCGTCATTACTTGTGCATTGTGCTCTGAGCTCTAGGAGGATTTCTCAAGCAGTTCATCTACTTTTTGATTTACTATTCATTCTGGTGTGTGTGTGTGTGTGTGTGTGTGTGTGTGTGTGTGTGTGTGTGTGTTATACATCAGAGAGAGAAAATATATCTAGATATTCAAATATTTTCAGGTGAAGGAAAAAAATCTCTATCTATCATCTATTTTTTTGCCCAGGTGAGATTTCATCTACCTATTAAAGCAGGAGGAGTTGTTCAGGAAAGAATGTCACTGCTTGCCGAGCAGTTTTTTTTTTTTTTTTTCTTTGCCCTCATTCAAATCCCAGCAACTCAATGAGCACTTGCTTCATCTTTCAGATCTCTGGGGTTATAAAAACAAGTTCTCTTCTCATGGCCACCAAACCAGTTCTTGTGCACACTGAACTTTCTGTGAATGTTTCCCAAAGCCCACTGCTAAGGAAGATTTCCCCTTCTTCACTTCACGCACATTCTCTCAATGTGCCGCCCTACTCTCCTGTTGTCTGGGAAGCCCAGCATAATCGCTTCCCTGTGTATAGGCCTCCATAAAAGGCAGAAAGAGCCTTGGGCTTTTGCTTTTGGCTCTTCAAAAATTCCCCAGGTAAGAAAATATTAAGGGCTTTGCTAGGTGCTTGAAATTGGACAACTAAGAGATAAAGAGAGCAAAATACGACTTAGCTCAAGAAAGATAAGTTGCTGTAAGGTATCTGATTATCAAAATATAGAAGTCACATTTAAGCACTCATTTCTTGAGAGGAAAAAAAGGAAATAAGAACAGAAACAAAAAGAAAAGAAATCACTTACTTTTATTCCTTCAAGAAGCTCTTTGACCAATAGTGGAGCTAGTAACTGTTTAATTTCTCCTATTTGAACAAATCAAAGCAAATGATCACATGGTTATTTTTTTAGCTGTGTATACTAAGTATGATGAAAACAATGTTTTTGACAAAAGTTCCAAGTTTATTTACATTATGATGACATAGGCTTGTTGTCATCAGCAACTCTTAGGTGGTCCAGAATATGAGTTTTGCTTACTGCCATGGGTGTCTAAGTTGTGATAAAATGTTAAGGAAAATCTATACTTTTGGTCATTTCAGTGGGGACTTAGGAAAATTCAAAGTGCAACCATGAATCAAATTTTTGATGTGACTGTACCATAATTGTTAAAAACAATAGGAGATAAAGTGACCAATGCATAAAGTGACGATTCCAAAGTATGCCTACATGATCCCTAAGTACTAGGTTAGAATCACAAGTTTATGTGATAGCATTAAATTTCACTTCTTATTGAAGGTAATAAGAGAAATCTTCCTAAATAATTATTTAAACATTTGTATAGATAGTCTAGGATGATGATCTTAATAGTAAGGTCAAACCTAATGCGACCCATCCCTGAGACAGAGCAGAAAGAGGTGAGGTTAACTTTAATGGAGTACATCTCTTCAGCTATAGAACGCTTTCTGAAACTATGGGGGGGATGGGATTAACAGTAGCAAATATCTGTCTGGGGAAGGGGAAACACCTCTTATCAACAGGGTGCCTGAATGAAACGTAATTGTACACCTAACCCTTAACTGTACCCCACAAAACCATAATAAAAAATATTGATTTAAAAAAAAAAAGAACACTTTCTTAGACAGCTTTACCAAGTAAAGTGGACAAATCATTGGGATGGTAGACCACCGGATAATTTTCAAGTGGTAGCATGTCATTTTTGGATTATTACATCTATTTGAAAAGTATGTAGAATCTTAGTTTATCATGTGGGCAATTGGTAGTTGCCAAATCTACCTTGTAGATCTGAGAAATATTTGATTACTTAGTACAACTGCTGATACTCAACACATGGCAAAAAGGATATAGGTATCTGAAATACAAGGCCCTCAATCCAAATATGGAACTGTTAAAAGTATGAATAACCATGACATCTAAATCATTATAGTCACCAACTTAATTATTACAAACTTAAGTGGTAGTATGAAAATTTCAGTGAATAATAATAATAGCTTCTATTGATGAATGTTTTATATGAACGGAGCATAGTGATATTTCACATTTTTTTTTCTGATTTAAGCCTCATAAAAACCTTATGACCCATTTTACAAAATAGAAAACCAAGACTTCAAAAAGGTTAGATATGTTAGCAGATATCAAAGCAGGGGTTTTAACCTACATTTTTGAATTCCAGTGTTGGAATCCTTTTTATTAAGCCAGGTTAGATCCTTCCATAGCACCCCAATAGAAAGATCTCTTTTACTGCAATATATTTAATTCGAGTCTTGATTATCTAAACTTAGGCATGGATGTTTAAAAAGGATTAAAAAGTTGTGGATAAGATTTATTTTACATAATATAATAATCCATCATATCTACCCTGAAATAAGGATGAGTTAAAGCACACTATGTTTAAGGAAAATATTGAACATGTTTGGCTTTAAAGTATAAAATGAATTTGTATTCATTTTAAACATGTGAGTAAGAACTGATGGATGCTTTGAGTTTTAAGTGTTGATAGGCTTATCTTTTGAGCAAAACAACTGAGTCAATATTATTTACTTTCTAACAACTCTAACTGTGTTTTGGGAGAAAATAAATCATTGAGAGATATGCCCCTACTCTGATGCAACAGTCATGGAAAAGAGAAGTTGTTTAGGATCAAGTGATGTGGTAGAACAAGATCATACTTTCTTGTGAGACCCAATTAATATATTTTCAAGAATTTTATCGCATGTTGTCTCTCATACATGGATGATAAAAAAAAGTTGAGCAATTAGCCGGGCGTGGTAGCACGTGCCTGTAGTTCCAGCTACTTGGAAGGCTGAGGCGGAAGGATCGCCAGAGCCCAACAGGTCGAGGCTGCAGTGGCCGCTCCCGGGAGCGGCCACTGCACTCCAGTCTGGGCGACAGAGACTCCAACTCAAAAAAAAAAAAAAAAAAAATGTTGAGCTCATGAACGTAGTAGAATTATGGTTGTTAAAGGCTGAAAAGGGTAAAGAGGAATAAGATGGTGAGAGGGTGGGTTAATGGGTGCAAAGTTATGGTTAGATTAAAGGAATCATTTCTAGTGTTTTATAGCACAGTAAAGTGACTATCGTTATCAGTAATTTATTGTCTATTTCAAAATAGCTAGCAGAGAAGATTTGGAATGTTCCCAACACAAATAAATGATAAGTGTTTGAGTGATGGATATCCTAATTACTCCCATTTGTTCACTGCACATTGTATGCATGTGCCAAAAAATGACAAGCACATTGTAAGTATGTACAATCATGTATCAATAAAAAATTTTAAAGTTGTGTGGCCAAGTTGTTAAATGCAGCCATTATTCAAAATAAATAGTCTTACAATTAAATTACATTAAAAATAAAGATGATACATACTCAGTTACTTCCTTGTTTTTAAATTACATTTTAGTTTTGTCTATGCTCTTGAGGCTATTTCTATTGCATCTTTATGGTGGAACTATTATGGGATGTTATGCTACTGTATCTTTCTTTCGAACTCACATAAGCAGTTCTTAAATTGGTCATGAGCGGAGTATTTGCACCACCCAAACTGGCAAACCCTACAAATCAAGGCTAGATTTATTTTTTTGTTGATTATCTAGACAAGGTTTGGCAAACTAAAATTAATGGGCCAAATTCAGCCTATGGTCTTTTTTTGTAAAGTTTTATTAGAAAACAGTCATGCCCCCTTGTTTCTGCATTATCTATGGCTTCTTTTGTACTACAATGGCAGAGCTAAGTCTTGACAGGAGAGACCACGTGGCCCACAAATCCTAAAATATTTAATATTTTGCCCTTTATAGAAAACATTTGCCAATCTCTGGTCCCGAGTTAAAAAAACTGATGGAGAAAATGTAAATAATAGAGAAAAAAAGTTAAAAAGGTATCATGTGTTCAAGTCATTATATTGCAATTAGCATACAAACTTGAGCAAACAGTCTTCCAGTATTCAAAAACTATGAACCACTTCAGCTAAAAATTACTTATGTAATTCACAAATGAATGAAGTTCCAATATACATAGTGCTGAAGTTGAAAGAAGTTTCCACTTAGTGAATATAATTTGTTCGAGAGTGATGAATAGTTTGGCAGTTAATCATATAGCAGATGTAATAAAAATAAATGTATTAGAAAAAGAGTAGATTTTGAAGCAACTTTGTTTATCAAATTACGGTTGAGTTGTAAAAATAGGTTGGCTGTGGATGCACAAGTTTGACAAAAATTAATGAAGGCATTCTGTGAGTAAGAATCCCTTCACTATATAAAATTTATAATAAAAACGTTGTCTATTTTATTATTATTTGTAAATATGTGTGACATATTCTTAATATCATTAAAATTAATAATTTGTGTACTTATACATATGCATACAGTTTTTCCAAGAGAATCAGCTGTTAAACATTTACCAGCACACCACCAATCAAGTTCCTATTAGTATGTTACTGCTGCTTTCCTAGTGTTGTTAGGAGACCCGACTTCAAATTGTCCTGAATGATTTTTCTTGTAGACCAGACCAAGCAAATGATAATTGGAAAGTAGTAAATTTGGATAGGGCAATGGACAATCCTTGGTCCCAGAAAAGTGATAAGCATCATATCCTTCACAGCTACACCCAACCCGAAGCAGCACATGGTACAATTAACTTACGTGGAGACCCGAGGTAGAGAATGGTAGGGGTCAGGTCATTGATACCTATGTCAATCAGGAAATGAAAAATGCTGTTACAAACAACTCTAGAAGCTCAGGAACTCACAGAATTTTCTTTCTTGCTCATCTCGTAGTCTAATGTGGTTTATTGGATTGGGGATATAGGTTCTGATCCACACTCAGGGACCCAGGCTCCTTCCATTGAGTGACTACGGCATCCCTGGGTACTTGTGAAGTGTCCTGTATCAGGCTGACCCACAAGGAGAGTTCATGGTTGTTTGAGTGAATGGTTTCAGGGGCTGGGTCTGGAAGTAGTATGCAACACTTGCAGTATGCATCTTATTGGCCAGAACTCAACTGGTGGGGGAGACAGAGAAAAAGTACTCTTCCCACACTCCCAAGAAGAAAATGAAATGGGAATTTGTGAATATATGGTATTGCCTCTGCCATTACTTTCCCTTTTTTCTCCTCTTCTTTCTCTAACAAGCTCCAATGAACAGGACATTTTCCTTTTTAAAGTGCATGTCAACAGGTATACTTGATTTTAGTTGAACCGTGTGCTAAACTTGAAATGACTTGGATAAACTAATGGGTAGGCATCTGATGCAGACACACAGGTTTTTGGATGATCCCCAGATTTTCCACTATAAGCATGTTGTTGGGAGATTGTGAGAGAAATGAAATATAAAGTCAAAGGGACATTTTTGCTTTTATTTGTTTGTTTTTCTACTTTTATTTTTACAAAATAGTTACTCAAAGTATTTGCACAATTAGTGCATATATCTTTAGGGCAGTGCATTCCTTTATGTTCTTGCAATCTATCTTTTTTAAAACTTTGTGTAAGGGAGGGTTGAATATAAAAAGAGGCATAAGGTAGGAGAAGTAGATAAAGAATGTGTTCAAAATACTAAGGGGAGGTCTGGGAGCAGACATCTTTAAAGAACCTAATTGCACTGTTACATTTGCAAATTGTAAAGATAAGTGTTCAACAGGGCAAACTAAGAGTCATGAGCTTGCGTGTGTGTGTTGTATGCCTGCACGTGTATTGGTGGGTGTGTGTGCGACTTGCTGAACTCTATTTCTGGAACATGATTCTAAGGGCAGCACAGTAGGAATGTGCTCCTGGAATGATATCAAGCAAACAGGCGACCTTCCTCTTCCCAACTTGGGTGCCAATGGTGACATATATGTGAGGGAGGTGTATCCACATGCTTCTTCCCATCTGCTTCCTAGGTTTTGTGAACAGAATGGAAACGCTGAGAGTCACAGCAAAGCCAAAGCCACTGCTGTCAGTTGGCCCAAGGACACCTGCCCTCATGGTGTTTGGCACAACCCAGGTCATGTACTCTTTGATGAGATCAACAGTCCGGGTCTGTCTACCACAGGAACTGTACATGCTTTCAAAGGCTATTGTTTGCAGGATTCTCTCCCCAATAAAGCAAAGAGCCATGCAAGACCGAAATTGGAGAATCTGGAAAGTGAAGTGTAAGGACTATCTAGCATCCCATGGGGGGTCTTCTTTAGCCCCTAGTTTCTGTGGAAAGGCCCCCACCTGTGGAGTCCTTCCCTACATCTATCTTCTGGGTCTCTCCTGGTGCAATTTTGCCATCTGTCATAGGGAGTATTCTGGGAGAGGCCTTCCTATTCTTGTAACCTGCAGAGGAATGACAGATGAATGTGGGGGAAGGGAAGGCACATGTCCCCTCTCTGAGTGGGCTTGTGTGACTTCAAGTCAAACAGAGCTATAGCTGCAAATGAGCTTTTGAAAAGAATATTCTCCCAAAAGTCAAGGGTTGCATCTTCCTTGCCTGTCTTTCTGTTTCCTGCCTATTTTTTTTTAAATTTATTTTTGATAAAGGGAGAAATCTTACTCCTAAACATTTTTTTAAAAATTGGGACTAGGTAAAGGGGGAAAATTGATGACAAAAGAGCAGCGTAAAGGAATTTTGGGGTGTGAGAATTTGCTGTATCCTGACCATGGCGATCATTACATGACTCCATGCATTTATTAAAACTCATAGAACTCAATACCCAAAACAATAACCTTTATTGTTATAAAGTAAAAAGTAAATTTATACACATTTTCAGACATGCCAACTGCTGATGTAGTTTCCTTTATTTAAAAAAATAATGTGAGTTAAAAGAATAAAAAAATGTCTTTAAATTAACTAAATTGTCCTACTTTATCCAATATGGTAGCCTCTAGTCACATCCACTATTGAGCTCTTAAAATGGATAGACCAAATGGTGATTAGGGTAAAATACATACCAACTTCAAGGACTGCATATGAAGATATATATCAATATCTTATTAATAATTGTATATTAATTACATGTTGAAATGGCAATATTTTAGATATATAGGATTTAATATATTATTAAAATTAATTTTTATTTTTTTAAATGTAACTACTAGAAAATTTAAAGTTATACTTGTGGGTCCCATATTTTTATTGGACACAGCTGAGCTGACATAGTGTAGAAAAAAATAAGAGAATTATGGAATTAGTAACCAATTTGGAGACTCCCATTTCTCTCAGTTTTATATACTCATTACCCAACCAGTGGTTCTCAGAGTTCTCCAGCCATTCTCCTTCCCCAGGGGACATCTGGCAATGTATGGATACACGCATCTAGTGGATAGAGGCCAGAGATAATGCTAAACATCCTATAAAGTGAAGGATGACCCCCAGGTACAAAAAACTATTTAGACCAAAATGTCAATACTGCTGAGGCTGAGAAATCCATGTAAATATTTGTCAATCTCCTCATTGATATAACAAATATATATTGATACCCTACCATGTGTAACTCACTATACTAAGTATTTTGAGGAAATCAAGGGTAAATTAGATATTGATCCTATGTTCACCATATTTACAGAGCTAAAACACTTGTTTGAAACAGAGCAGGTGATCAATAATGTCACAACAAGATAATGTCACAAAGAAGCGACTATGATAAGTGATAGATAAAAGTACAGATGATTTCTCACCTATATTCTTCAAAAGCTGAGATAATATCTCTAGTTTGATATCCTTAAATCCAACACAGCTAGAATTTAATTTATCAACTTTTCCTATTACCTACAGCAAATCATTTTCTGTATATCATTATTTATTTAATCTCCTAGGTTAATCTCCTCTATCTGCTACATCTCTTATCAAGTTTTTAAAAATTAAATTCTCTAATCTAGTTCATGTAAATAATTTTGCTCCTTTTTTTCTCTGAATACACAAATCTAGATACGTATCAGTGCATTAAAAAGTATAAATATATAATATAGTCCCAGCAAGGTATTAAATGAAGGATATATGTGGAACACTAAACCAGTATGACTACTATACAGGTAGTAAATAACTGGCAAATAAGTGGTAGAAATAAATACTATAGAAATTCTGGGAGAAATAAGATCAACATAAAAATATGAAGCTCTAGAGAACTGTGCATATTACTTTATTTCAGATTTTTCATACCTGTATTGCAAAAATAGACTCCTCTACTTCCTGCTCTAAACCCCCTAAATGCCATTTTAAAATACATTTGTGTAAAATATGTATTTTATTGTAGAATTTCTCCTGATCCAAAATCTCCAATGACTTCCTCTTTCCTAAGATATTAAATGTCTAAATGCCACTCCTCACCTTTAAAGGCATTCTACAATTTGACCTAATCCTACCTTCATTCCCACTGTCCCCCAATACACAAATACCATACCAGCCAAATGGACCTGTTCACAAGCCCCTGCCTCCATGTTTTTGCAGGGCTCTCCTTCTCTTTCCCTTTGTTAATATTCATTCAAGCCATCTTCTCAGGTCCCTGTCAAACTCCTTCTTGAAGCTATCCTTACCTTTCCAGGGTACATTCTTTTCCTTCTTTGAATACGTTTGTACTTGTAATAAATTCTATCAAACTTTGAATACACTTATTCTCTAGAATTTGCACTTATGAACACCATCCGACACTACAGTTTCTTATTTCCTGAGATGAAAAAAGCCATGTTGAAATGTGCTTTGGATACCTAAATTCACTTAACATAATACTTTAAAAATACTCAATGCCTATTTTCTGGTCAATAAAAAATTATTGATGTTGTGCATTTTGGAGAAATAGTACTATGATCTTGTATGAAAAAAAGTATGTAACTGATTCCTTTAAACAAGTGATCAAAAATCTCTTGTGTAAGTAAGTGTTGCATTTCAAAGTGATTATCTTGAGAACTAAACACATTCTAGTGTTCAAATGTTTCTAGTACTCCTTTTTAAAAAGTTTTTGAGATCCTGTGACACATTCTTTTAATATATTCAAAAAATATAAATCTTAATTCTGTGAAGGTGAACTTGGCTTTTCAAACTGGCATATTGAGCCAAGTCAGGGGATTAAGAAGAGTGAAGCTGGGAATATCATAAGTGGTTTAAAAAAGAGGTGCAAGTAAGACCAAGGGAATAACTTCTCCTGTTGATTTTAAATTCTCTCTGAAGGTGGTTTTAAATAAATGTTAGAATTCTGATTCCACTTGGGATGTAGACAGCTGTAAAAGAATGTCACTCAAAACTCAATAATAAAAAGTTTTAAAATCTATAAAATTAGAACTTCCTGATTTAATATAAAAGGCAAGGTGGCATAGCAACCAATTAAACTGAGTTCCAATGAGTTATAAATCACTCCAAGGTAGGAGGAAACACATGAACTGTTTCATCTTTGATAAGTATGAGAGGAAGATGTGGATACATGTGGGTATAAAAATAAACCAAAACTGTAACAGATGTGTAAAGGCCAAGTATAGGTAGTTGAATAAATTAGGTATAGCCAGGAGGTCCAGACACAAAGGGTAACCATATACACTTATAATTTATTTTCCATATGCCTCAATAAGATGTTCACAAGAAAGACTGAAGGCAGTCCAAGAGATCCAAAATAATTCTCCTCGTTGGCACAGGTGTTCAAGAAGTGATTATACTTTACATATGGAAAAAAAGTAAGAGTGACAGCATATTCTCATCACAAATAATGCAACTGAGAAGACATGGGATTTATAAAGACATGAAGGATGCTAGAAAGTCTAGAAATGAAGGCAAAAATAAAAGACACTCTTCTTCTTTCTTCACATTAAAGGATAAATCAGGGTAAATAGCAAAAATAGAAACAATATGTTGTGGAAGTTAAAGCATGTAAAACTAAAATGTATGACAGCACTAGCTCAAAGAATAGGAGAGATGAAAAGAATGAATTAAGCCTAAAAATCAATAATTAAAATATATCTGGATAGTTCCCAAATGTTTGGGGGATTGAATAATGTACTTTTAAGTAACCAGTAGGCCAAAGATGAAGTCAAAGGAAAATTTGAAAGTGTTTTGAATTAAGTAAATGAAAATACAGTGTGTGTGGACACAAGTAAAGTCATGCCCAGGGGAAAATTTATAGCATTAAATGCCTGTATTAGAAAAAGAAACTTTCAAATTAATAATCTATACCAGGCTTCAGTAAACTTTTTTGTAAAGGGACAGATCATAAATATTTGAGGCTTTGTTGACTATATGTTTCCTCTTGTAACTACTGAACACTGCACTTGTAGTATAGAGGTAATCATAGACAATCTATAAACAAGTGAGTGTTTTCCAATAAAATGTTATGAATGCTGACGTTTTAATTTTATCTGCCTGTTGCATGCCACAAAATATTATTCTTCTTTTAATTTTTTAATCATGTAAAAATGTTCAAGCCATGCTGCAAAAAAAACTAATCTACAGATTCAACACAATACCGATAAATATTTCAATAGGATTGGTTTTATAGAAATTGCTACACTCATTCTAAAGTATATATGGGAAAACAAAGAACCTAGAATAACCCAAGTAAGGAACAGAATTGGGGCCAGTTGCGGTGGTTCATGCCTATAATCTGAGCAGTTTGGGAGGCCAAATTGAGAGGATTGCCTGAACCTATGGGTTTGAGACTAGCCTGGGCAACTTGGTGAGACCTCATTTCCACAATAAATCAAAAAATTAGCCAGGCATGGTGACGTATGTCTATAGTTGAAGCTACTCAGAAGGTTGAGATGGAAGGATCGCCTGGGCCCAGCAGGTCAAGGCTGTGGTAGCCGTGAGCCTGCCACTGCACTCTAGCCAGGACAATAGAGTGAGACTCCAACTCAAAAAAAAAAAAAAAAAAAGAACAGGGTTGGAGAACTCACACTATGTAATTCCAAAATTTACCATAAAGGTATACAGATCAAGATGGTCTGGTATTGACATGAGGATAGACATAGAGATGTATGGAATAGTATAGAGTCCTGAAAGAGAACTGGACTCACATGCCACTTGAGTTTTGACAAGTTTTGTCTTGGTGTCTTGAGGACAAGAAAATTTTTAAGTATTCTCATACTGGATATTCAGATAGAAATAAAAAATAAATCTCAATCCATATATCACATTATAGATAAGAATTAACTCTAATTGGATCATAAACCTAAATGTAAGAGCCAAACTATAAAACTTTTAAAATAAAATAAAAAAGAAACATTTTTCTAGTCTCTGGGTTAGAACATATCTTTTCATGATAGGACACAAAAAGCACACGTCATAAAAAAAAAAAACAAAAAAAAACCAACTTTGTCTAATTTGACTTCACCAAAATTGAAAACGTTTGCTTTTGGAAAAATATTGCTAAGAAAATTAAAATTCAAGCCAAAAATACAAGCCAAAGATGGAAAGAAAATAATTTTAAAAACACTTATCTGATAAAGAATGTGTATCAAGAATGTTTGAAAAAGTGAAAATAATAAAAACAATACAATTAAAGAATAGCCAAAATATTTGAGCAGGCACTTCATAAAAGAAGATATAAAAATGGCAAATAAACCAATGAAAAGAAACTCGACAACATTAGAGAAATAAAAATTCTTTCTTTTCTTTTCCTTTTTTTTAAGCTTTTTACTTTGCTTTGACTTGAAACTCAGAAATGAAAATTAAAGTCACCATGAGACACCATTACAACCTATTAGAAAAGTTAACATTTAAAAACAGTTACAATAGAAAAGGCTAAGAGAAGATGCAGTGCTTCTGAAACTTTCATATGTTGCTGGTCAGAAAACAAAATGTCACAGCAACTTTGGTAAATGATTTGATAGCTTCTTGTAAAGTGAAACATACATGCAACACACAATGAAGTAATCCTGCTCCTGAGTATCTGTCCAAGAAAAGTGAAATGCATCTACACCAAGACCAAATGTTAATAGAAGCTTTATTTTTTTGAAGAGTTTATAGGAGTTGCTGAGAAACAATTGTCCATCAACTGATGAATAGATGAATCCATTATTTTACATTCATGTAATGGAATATTACTCAGCATTTAAAAAGCAGCTAACTATTAACTCAAGAAAAGTGAAATGCATCTACACCAATAGCAGTTTTATTTATAGTTGCCAAGAAACAATTGTCCATCAACTGATGAATGGATGAACACATTAACTTACGTTCACACAATGGAATATTACTCAGCAATAAAAAAGCAACTAACTACTGAGGTGTGCAGCAATGTGGATGAATCTCCAAAGCGTTAAACTAAGTTAAAGAAGGCAGACATAAAGTTTACATAATGCATAATTTCATTTATGTGGCATAGTGCACAAAGTGAAACTATAAGGTCAGAAATCATATGTGATTGACCAGTGCTGGGAGATTGACAAGAATATGACTCTTGCCATGTGCAAATTTTAGGGGTGAAGAAAACATATTTTCTATCTTGATTGTGATAGTGGTTTTATGACTATATATACTCGGCAAAATTTATTAAATCAAACCCCAGAATTATAAATTCTGAGTTATTCATTGTATACCTCCATAAACCTGACTTTTACAAAATGTCCTAAATAGGAATAAAGCATGATTGGAAAAATTATACAAACTCTCAATGTGCCCAATCTACATTACTGTCTTTTGTATACATTAAAAAGCCAGTGTTTTCTGTCATTCCAATTGTGCAACAGTCAAATTTTTTTCAATTATGATTTTCCATAGGTGATAGAGAAATAACTTCGATGTAGCAGAACACTTAGTGGGAAGAACCCATCCCACACAGGCAGGTCCCACAGATACCTATTAACTGGCAAAACCAAGATTTCTGTGAAAATCTGTGTCCACCATGTGTGCTGCTTCACTCCAACCTTCTCTCGTTGACCAAGCACATTCTTAGGCAAGATAAATGTGTGATTTGTAACACCTATAAAGGCCCTGCTCATTCCAGGGGGGCTAAGATGACAGAGTGTGTGGGAGTTGACTGCAGGTCCAGGTCCTGTTTAGGTTTTTAGTGGCAAATTTTTGGATGCAGCAACCTCTCGGTTGAAGCCACAAGATGGTAGAAGATGGTAACCAAGTCATCAGAAATAGAATGAACACTATTGTGAAAACAGAGCTACCTTAGCTGCGGAGAATGAGACTGGAGCTCACTCCTCCTGTCCCCCAGTCCCACTGTGTGTGTGTGTGTGTGTGTGTGTGTGTGTGTGTGTGTGTGTGTGTGTGATTGTGTGTGTGTGTGTGTGTGTGTGTGTGTGTGTGTGTGTGTGTGTGTGTGTGTTGGTTATTACTTCCCACCCTGGTCTTTTTTTGAGCACTGCTCAATTTTATTAGCTGGTACATGGTATTCAAGCAGAAGGAACCAGATGCTTTATTGTATAGATGCTTCCTTTTCACACATAATCTCTTTTAACTCCCAGAGTGACTATCCATGCAATTGTCCTCATCTCCACAAGTGGGGAAAATAATCTTGGAGACTTTAAGGATCTTGACCAAAATCAGGTGCATGATAATAAGTCTTTCAGTGAAACTGAAGGTGTCAGTTGCCAGGCCCCCAAGTCTTCAGATTCTAAATCCAAATGTGTGAGTCTTCCCCCAAAAATCTGCTCATGTACTCCCAGCAGGGTTATATATTTCTGCTGCTTCAGAATGATGTCCTACTTTCTACTGAATTGACTGCTAGGACTCAAAACTTTTTTGAACTGGGGGCTCTCTTTATCCTATTGACATTGTCAGTTTGTGTCTATGAATCCTTCTCTGTTTTCTAAGCTTTGATGGAGGTCATCATGTTAAGTGAAATAAATCAGACACAGAAAGTCAAGTAGTACTTGTTCTCTCTCATATGTGGGAACTAAAAGAGTGGATCTCATGGAGGTAGATGGAGTAAAATGATGTTTGCCAGAGGCTGGGAAGGAAAGTGGGAGAAGGAAATGAGGTGTTGATTCATGGAAACAAAAATTCAGTTAGAAAAAAAGGTTAAGTAAAAAAATATATATATACAGCCCTTTCCCATATTTCCAAATCTTGAAAAGAACACACACAAAAAAAAATCCAAAGCTTTAGGCATTATATCTCATAGATAAAATGAGAGCAAGCACGTAGTCTTGTGCTTTGCTCTGTTAACTCACTATAAAGTGTTGAGAATCATTCAAGGTGTGCATATCAGTAATCTGTTACTTGTTATTGCTAAGAGGTATTCCATTGTATAGATACACCAAAATTTGATTGTTCTTTCACCAGTTGCTGGGCTTTACCCATTATCTTTTGTCAGTTTGTTTGTCTTCTTTTATTGAATTTACAAGTTTTTTTATATACTCTGAATATCAATCTATCAAATAAATATACGTATTAAAAACATTATTAAAAAAGATAGAAGAAATAAGTTCTAATATTTGATAGTACAGTAGAGAAATTATAGTTAATAATACATTGTATATTTCAAAATCAATAGAAGTCAAGAATTGGAATGTTTCCAATGCCAAGAAAAGATATATGTTTGAAGTGGTGGATATCCCAATTACCATGATTTCATCATTTTACATTGTATACATGTATCAAAATATCAATGCACCCCCCCAACTTTTTAAAGTGGCTAAAACCAAATAAATAAACAATGCAAGATTACACTGTGATATTCTGTAACTTTGCTTAGCCATTCAGTAGGAACTATGTTTTGTCAGAGGCAGCATACAGTCTATATGCTAAGCACATGAAAATAAGCTTATTTTCTTCTTTGCAATTTAGAAAGCATTTTCACATATAACACCTAATTTGATCTTTTTCTTGACAAAAGAGACCAGACACTGAGGCCAAACATTTCACCAGAAGTGATTAACTGAAGTTACCTTTTAAAAATCATTGTTACTAATCTTTGCACTCAAAAACGAAAGAGAAATTCCTTGAATAACTTACTGATGGGGCCAGCAAGGATGCCATTCTAAAATAGGGGTTCTCAACCTGCTTTAAGTCACCTGGCATGTTTGTTCAATAATCTAGGTTCCCATTCCTGAACTACTCATCCAAACCTCCAAAGGCAAAGGCTGGGACTGTGCATTATTCTTAAAAGTTGCCTCATGAATGTTTTGCACAATTTTTAAAATTATGATTGCTCATCCAAGCACTGATAAGATGGTGGACCCTGTATAAGATGTTGCCTTAATGCCCTTCTAGTGTATTTTCAGTGATCTGCAGTCTTCAACTCACCCCCAAGCGAATATTCTGTCAGACCCCGTGTAATAGTTAATTAAAAGAATTGATTTGTAGGCGATGTTGAATACAACTGTCTTTCTGAAGCCACTGTAGTCTCTGATTCGTTTCCTTACAGTCTGAGAACCAACACTGACAGGGATTCTGGGTTATTCCTAATTAGAATTGTTTTCATTCATTATCCAAGATTAAAACAACTGAATTGCTTCAGAAAATGAAAATGCTTAGATTTTGAAGGAAAAAAGTGAAATTCTTAATCCCTGTGACATCAAGACACACTCTGCCTTTGCACTAGATTTCCCAAGTGATATAAAATGAAACATGTTTAGCTCTGTGACTCCTGGAGACTTCGGTAGCTAAGTTTGTTTACCATCTGAGCCAACAGATGAACTAGTGGAGGACACAACGAAAGTCTCAACAAGGCCTTCTATCAGGTAAAGCCATCACTGGACAACTGACAAACGTAAATAGCCTTGACCCATGTGGCCAAACTGCAAGAAGGAAAAGGAGGCTGTCATCTAAGGAAGAAGCAATGACGCTGTAGTGCATTGTCTTGGACTTTAACATTCAAAACAAGTAGAAAGTCTTGCATCCCAATCAGTGTTATCTTCACTGTAAATCTACACCAGGAATTTGCAACCTCTGCCCTCCTGATTATGTGGGGCTAATTCTTTGTTGTGGGGACTGTTCTGTGTGTTGTAGTATGTTTAGCAGAATCACGGGCCTCTACCCATTAGATGCCCACTCCAGGCCCTGCTGAGACCACCAAAGTATCTCTCCAGACATTGCCAAATATCCCCAATGGGTGCAAAATCACCTTGGTTGCTACTAATTTATTTAATTTATATTTGCTAATTTCTTTAATGTTAATTTCTGCAATAATAAAAAGTCTAACAAAAAGGAACTCCCTAAGATGATGTGCTTAAAATAATTAAAATACACTATTTAAGTATTTGAAAAACACACAAAAACTGTATCGAGATCAGCGATACAGTAGCAGGGTTAAGCAATGCAATTTCATGATAACGAAACAACTTCCATAATGAGGTGATGTAGATTTATGTCAGTGGTAAGTGGAGTCTCAGACTGTTAAGATCCAAAGTAAGATGAGTTTAAGCATCTCAGATTCCCTACTTCTAGTGCAATAGGACAAGCTTTTATATATAAAAGTAGACCCTGATATATAGCCCCCAAAATGGAAAGGACAGTTGAAAGAACAATTCGTCCCCTCATTTTACATGAAATCTTTTGTAACTCAAAAGTATGGATCTCAGAAAGCATTTTGTGTCCTCCTAAACCTGACCTCTGTGAGTGTCAGTGTCTCTGTGCCAGGGATGTATTCCCTTGCTCATTCTCACTCCATTTCCAATGTCAGTGGAACAGGTGACCTCACACCTGATCAACTCTCACGCCCTCCCAGCTAGGTGGTTTGTGAACTAAGACTTTTCAAAGTCCCAGAGCCTCAGGTGGTGGCTGGCCAAAAGAAATAAACTTCAGGGAAAGAAGAGAGCTAGAGGGAGTGAGGAGCCTTGATAGGAACTCCGGGGGGAGGGACAGGAGAAGAGATTCTGGAGAATGAAAATGCAGAAGCAGAAAGGCCTCCCCTGGAGAAACACTCATCAGTACATTTTCTTTCTTTTTGTGTAGGTAATGAATACCCACTTAAGGGTCTCTGGTGGAAAAAAAAATAATGTAAAAAGAAGATACAATCATTTTGCTTTACTATATAGTATTACCACCTATGTGATATACACATTGTTTGGATTTGCCTATTTTTGACTGTTATGTAAAAAGAATCTACTGTATATATTCTTTTAATGTTTTTATATTTTCAATCAACACTAAATTTTAAGATTCATCTATGTAGATGCCTGTAGCTGAAATTCATTGTTATTGTTGTTTAATATTCTACTATAAGAATATATCAAATGTATTCATTCTACTGTTGATTTCGGTTGTTTCCAGCGCTATCTACTACAGATAAGGTTTCCATGACTATTTGTATCTGTCCTTGATGCAAATGTTTGAGAGTTTTTCTTATGTCTCACATGTAAGGGTGAAAATGGTGGATTTTAGATAATATGCTTTTTTCAATGTCTAGATGTTGCCAAAATGTTTCTCAAATTGTTTCATTAAGTTTCTTCCAGCTCACCATCCTCACCAACACTTGGAATCGATAAGCATTTTAATATCTGACAGTCTGATGAAGTGAAAAATATTGCTTGCTGTGGTTCTAATTTGCATTTTCATGATTACTAAAAAGGTTGAAATCTCATATTTTAATTAGATAATCATGTTTTCCCTTTGATCAAAATTTTGTCCATTTTATATTTCATTATTTTTCTTTTCTTACTAATTTATTTTTTTGTATATTCTAGATACTGATTTTTTTTTTTTTTTTTTTTTTTTTTTTGAGTTGGAGTCTCACCCTGTCCCCAGACTGGAGTGCAGTGGCCGCTGGGCTCCGGCGATCCTTCCACCTCAGCCTTCCGTGTAGCCAGAACTACAGGTGCACGCTACCATGCCTGGCTAATTTTTAATTTATTGTAGAGATGAGGTCTCGCCAGGTTGCCCAGGCGGGTCTTGAACTTGCGGGCTCAGGCAATCCACTTACGTCAGCCTCCCAAAGGAGCGGGATTACAAGCTGAGCCATCAAGCCCGGCCCAGATACTGATTCTTTTTCCGGGTGTGTGTGTGTGTGTGTGTGTGTGTGTGTGTGTGTGTGTGTGTGTGTGTGTGTACCAGTTAGTGATTTGTGTCTTTTAGGTTCTCCAAAGTTTATATAAACGTTGAAGCTCAGGTGTAATTTTCATTTTCCAGTGGAGGAAGGAGGGAGAGGAGAAAACAAAAGTGTCTTCTGGCCAAGACAATGACCTTTAGCCATCTTCCTCAAAGTCTCACCCAGCATTTCCACTTGCATCTAATATCCTAATCCTGTTTAGGATTATCCTCAGGACCACAGTCAGACATAGGAAGGATGAGAAATGAGATCTTATAGCTAGGCACTTCTGCCCCTAAAAAAAAAACAAACCAGTCTCTGTTGCCAAGAAGGAAGAGGAGACCAGATATGGGATAGCAACTAGTGACTTCTGCCAAACTAATTTTCCTAATTTCAGCTAATTTTAGCAACTAATGCATAACACTTTTTTGTCCCTATTGTTTTAAGACAATTTATTTGCTATTTACTTACCTCCTGTATAATGAACTTCCTATTTACTTGCCTCCTGTATAATGAACTTCCAACATACTATTTTGTTTTATTTGTCTGTATGTCTTAAAAATTATGGTGTGCTGACTTACTTATTGTAATTTATAGTATGTTTCTATTTGGCAGATTAATTCCATACCATTATTTTCCTTTTTCATTTTTTTTTATTATTTTCACTTTTTTAGTATAGTATACGGTCATTTTAATAAATTACAAAGGAAATCCTTGGATTTGGGAATTGGATTTTATTAAAATGCTTTAAATCTTTAAAATATTGTATTCCTGTCCAGAAATATAGGCATCTCCATTTAAGTTTTAGTATCACATATTCATATGTTTTATGTATTTTTGATGTAACATTATTTCTACATATTTATGACTTTGCTGTTGATATTATGAACAGAGGTGTATTCCGAAAGTTTTAAATTCTCGGTGACATATGTGAAAAATAAATGCATTTTTAAACATTTGTTCATACCCATTTACTGTACTTTCTCTCCTATGCATTCCAAAAGAGCATCCAGGATATATTTCAAATAATTTGCATATTTTGCAAGCAATTATAGCTTTTTCCTCTTTTTTAAAGAATTGTTAAGTTTTATGAATTAACACATTTTCCGTATCTTCCAGAATACTGTTGATTAATCATCATGATAGTGTGCTCATTACTCTAGGACCTGACTTTAGTAGTAGTGGCTCTATCTCACACTACTAATATGCTGCCACCTATTGATTAGAGGAGAATGTTTCTTATGTTTTTGAGATGTATTCTTTCATTTCTTTTAAAATAAATTATCATTTTTAAATGTTATTGAATGCCTTTTATATCTACTGATAAACTTTTCTTATGTGATTTATTAATATGCTGTGTCATCAGGTTTTCTTAACGTTTGATGATGTTTTTGTTTGCAGTGAATTATTATTTTACTACCTGCTTAAAATTTAGTTTTCTAGTATTTTGGTGAATCTGTTGTAGAAGCTAATTTTGGTGAATAGTTATATTTGTGTGTGAGAGAAAGGAGGAAGGAATGACCAAAGAGAAGAATATGGAGAATGAGAAATGTACAGAATTATTCTGAGTTTATAAAATAAATTTGGTTAGTCTAAATTGGCCTGCATTTTTCTATACTCTGTTAATATTTATGAAAAATGGGAATTACATCCTTAAAGGATTTGGTAGGAATAGTTAGTCCCTAAAATGTTGTGAAAAGTAATGTTTAAGCATTAATCTTAATAATAATGTTCTTAAGAGCTTCCAAAATAATTGAATTGTTTAGTATTTCTACTTCTTCTAATGTCAGTTTTGATAATATACATTTTCCAGCAGTACATTTTAGTCTACACCCAAATCCCCCTCCTTTTTCTCCTTATGGCATACCGTGTGTGTGTGTGTGTGTGTGTGTGTGTGTGTGTGTGTCCTACAATTCTCCTCTTCTCTTGGCCAAATGCAGAGAGATGTCTATCTGGATTTTTTCCTATCTTCTTGATGTTGTGGCTTCTTAAGAGCTTTCACAGCTTTTAAAATGAAGTAATAGCAGAAGTAAGAAATGGGAAGCAGATTATTTTTACTTCTTTCATTTCTTTTTAAACCTTACTTCCCTTTTCCTATCCTATAGGTAAGTACAATATCATTAAAGTTTCAAGCTGAATCTAAAGTTTTTCTGGAATCCAAGACTAAGGTTAGGATAGATCTATGTATCACAGGACAAAGATTTTATCAATACCCTGGGTATTTCATAACAGAAATTAGGTCATATTCTGCACTCACCACATGCATGCATACACACACACACACACACACACACACACCATTCCAAATTCAAATTTTAATCGAAACTGTTGTATTCACAACTGATTCAGGACCCATGCCTATATATGATGCTAGGAAACTGCTCTATTTACTTTTTCTTCTTTCTCCCAGGAATCACTGTATACCTTAGAACTAGTTTGGAGAGCTGAAAAAAAGGAGTATAACAATGAAGAAAACAGTAGCAGGTTTTGTGGAATATCAGATGTGTTGAAGGAAGGCAGGGTCTATAAAATTAGGAAAAGGAAATGATAAAAAAACCCTATTGCTACAAGATCTTCCAAAAGTGGCTGTTTTTTAATAGAAAGGACATAGGTGGAGATGTAACCATACCTATGCATCAGAGTCGTTTGTAAAAATATATAAATGCATACATATATAATACATATCTCACTAATGCATATATATCTATGTACTAGCTAGCTTTCTATAGGACTATATAACTATATAGAGAGCTATGTATTCTGATTCCAGTGATCTGATGTGGAGTTCTGGTCTATAGTTCTAAAAGTGCCCCACAGGGGAGGCTAATAAGAAGTGCTACAGAATCAGCCCTTGGGTACAGAATTCAAGTCCTACTTTTGTTTTAGTTCTACAACTTTTTCTTAATATTCTTTATTATTTTTCATCCTTTAAAAGTTTACAATTCAGGTCAGGCATGGTGGCTCAAGCCTGTAATCGTAGCATTTTGGGAGGCCGAGGTGAGTGGATTGCCTGAGCCCATGGGTTCGAGAACAGCCTAGGCAACTTGGCGAGACCTCGTCTCTACAATGAATCAAAAAATAATCTAGCAGGGCATGATAGTGCATGACTATAGTTCCAACTACTTGGAAGATTGAGGCGGAAGGATCACCTGAGCCTCTCAGGTCAACACTAGGGTGGCCATGAGTTTGCCACAGCATTCCAGCCTGGGCGATGGAGTGAGACTCTGATTCAAAAAAAAAAAAGTTTACAATTCAATGGTTTTGAGTATATTTACAAAATTGTGTAACTGTCCCCACAATCAATTTTAGATTATTTTCACTAACCCCTAAAAGAAACCCCATATATCTCTTATTTATCACCTCCCACCACCCCCAATTCTCCTTCCTTCCCTTCAGGGCTAGGTAACTGCAAATCTACTTTATATCTCTATAGATTTTTCTAGTCTAGACTTTTCATATAAATAGAATCATAGACTATGCAACTAGCTGATTCCACTTAACATGTTTCCAAGGCTCATCGTTGTAGCATCTATCAATACTTCATATTTTTTATTGCCAAATAATATTTTGTGTGTGTCTGTACAACTTTTATTTATACATTTATCAGTTGATGGGCAGTTGGAATTTTCCCGCTTTTGACTATTATGAATCATGCTGCTATATTCATGTACAAGTGTTTGTGTGGATATGTGTTTTTATTTCTCTTTTATTTATTTATTTTTTTGAGTTGGAGTCTCACTCTGTGGCCTGGACTGGAGTGCAGTGGCATGCTCCCAGCCACCGCAGCCTCGACCTGCTGGGCTCTGGTGCGCGCTACCATGCCCAGCTAATTTTTTTGATTTATTGTAGAGACGAGGTCTCGCCAAGTTGCCCAGGCGGGTCTCAGAACCCACAGGCCCAGACAACCCATTCGTCTTGGCCTCCCAAAGTGCTGGGATTACAGTCTGAGCCACCGAGCCTGGCCTTCTTTTATTTTTTATTTTGTGTTTATCTAAGAGTGAAATTGCTGGCTCTTATGAGGACACTATGAGGTCTGACAATTAGGTTCATGAGCTCATCCTAGAAAAAGTACTGCATACCTCATAGCTGAATATCACTACAGTTGCCTTTGAAGTCCTCCCATTGGGAAGCTATGCATCGATGCCAGTGTCTAGTCCACTCGTCAAAACAATTTTGGAGCTCCTTTTCTGAGATGACCATCAGAGCTATCATCATGAGAATGCCAGAGCTTGAATTAGAGTAATGAACAAACATTAAACTTCTTGTTAAACTTGGCAAACGTGGAAGTGAAACCAGGGACAGGTTAGTCCAAGTTTATGGGGATAATGCCATGAAGAAAATGGCAATGTACAAATGGATTGAACAATTTTCTAAGGGAGAGAAAACATCACTGATGAAGAGAGATGAGAATGGCCAATAATGAGGAGAATTGAGGAAAACACTGCACAAATTCATTGAATTGTGTGTCAAAATCATTGACTGACTCTGAGAAGCAGAGCAGACCAAAGAAACATTGATAGATAAACAAAACAGGAAAATGTTAACTGAAAATCTTGGCAAGAGAAAGGTGTGTTTAAAAATGGTCCTGAAGGAGCTCTTGCATCACGACCATGCACCAGCTCACACAGCACTGCCTGTGAAGGAATTTTTAGTCAGTCAACAAATAATTGCATTGGAACACCCTCCCTACTCACCTGATCTGGCCCCCAGTGACTTTTATCTTTACCTGAAGATAAGGGAAATATTGAAAGGAAGACATTTTGATGACATTCAGGACATCAAGAGTAATATGATGGCAGCTCTGATAGCCATTCCAGAAAAAGAATTTCAAAATTGCTTTGACGGGTAGACTAGCATTGGTACATCGCTTCCCAAGGGGAGTACTTTGAAAGCGACCATGGTGCTATTCAGCAGTATGGGATGAGTTGTGAACTCAATCGTCAGACCACGTATGTTTGACCTTTTGAGGAACTACTACACTCTTCTCCACAGCAGTTGCACCATCACACATTCCCACCAGCTGTGTAGGGAGTTACCTCCCACTCCTGGCATAGTAACTTGTGCATAGCACATTCTCAAAAAGTATTTGTTGAAGACCAGGAAAACACGGAGAAAGGGGAATCAACATTCATAAGTTAATGATGGCTGTGAAAAAGTTCAGGGAACCCTAATCATGGCTACCCCAGCATCACTAGGGTGGTGGTCCCCAATCTTTTTGGCGACAGGTACCAGTTTCATGGAAGACAATTTTTTCATGGATCAGAGAGGGAGGGAGGATGGTTTTGGAATGATTCGGCATATTATGTTTATTGTACACTTTATTTCTATTATTATTACATTGTGATATATGGTGAAATGATCATGCAACTCACCATAATTCAGAATCAGCGGGAGCCCTGGGTTTGTTCCTGCAACTAGATGGTCCCACCTGGGGGTGCCGGGAGACAGTGATACCCAAAGTGTGTTGCTTATGTCCAGTCTTCTCCATAATCTTGTTTTGGTTGCTCTCACTGTGGAAAAACCTGCTTCACAAAGATAGGATGTTGGAAATGGAAGCAGGCTTTTCAGTGCTGATCTGACAGGAGGCGGAGCTCAGGCATTAATGCAAGTGATGGGAAGTGGCTGTAAATACAGATGAAGCTTCACTCACTCACCCACTTCTCACCCCCTGCTGTGAAACCCGGTTCCTCACGGCCACACTGGTATGGTCCTGTGGCCCAGGGGCATAGGACCCCTGAGGTAGGGTACAGGTTACAACATCAACTTCAGGAATGCCTCAGTGACTTTTCTCAGGCAGTCCTGCTCTGATTCAGGCTGTATTTTCTGTTTAATCTTTAGGTTTCTGCTTTAGTTTCTTGGGATCAAACCCAATATAGGTGAGCAGGAATGTTCAGACCACTTGAAACCTTTGGTGTCCAAATATTTCCCAATACAGGAAGACTCTCTTTCTCACTCTCTGACTGTCTGTCTGTCTGTCTGTCTGTCTCTCTCTCTCTCTCTCTCTCTCTCTCTCACACACACACACACACACACACACACACACAATACACACATAAAGTGATAATGTCTGTGTGTGTGTGTCTCTCTCTCATACCCCCCCACACATACAGACACACACATACACAAACATAGAGTGATAAGGTCTGTCTGTCTCTCTCTATCACACACACACATACACAGACAGACACATACACAAACATAGAGTGATAGTGTCTCTCTCTCTCTCTCTCTCTCTCTCTCTCTCACACACACACACACACGCAGACACACACATACAGACATACACTCACAAACATAGAGTGATAATGTCTGTCTCACACACACACACATACAAACACACACACATGCACACAGAGTGATAAAAGTTGTTGAGGTTACAAAGATGCAGATATGTACCTCAAAAAACAAAAATAGGAGCATTTGGACCTGTCCATGTGCTTTGCTTCCCCTGAGGCATGTCTCCAGCTTAGAGAGCAGACATCCTTCCTCTTCTTGGTCTAGCCTGGGTAAAGACTGGGCGGCCAGAGCCTCTGCTGTCTGTCACAGTTGGGGAAAAAGTAGATGCCATTAATCTAGCTACCAGCAGCCTTACATTTTTTTTGACACCCAACAACTGACAGTGTATCTATGTGATAGCCCTGACTCAACCAGATCATAAATTATAGTGAGAGTGGAGAGGTGGGTTCGAGCTACCCAGCCAAAAACAATAAGGACCAACCCTGAGGCGTTTGTGGCCTAGCTCCTCTGGGCTGCGATGTCACTGACTTTGCAGATTCTAGTTTCCACCTCTGAACTGTTGTTACTCAACACACTTCTGACACCAAATGTGTGGAGTTTTTCCTCACACCAATCAATTCTCCAACTCTCCGAACACCATCTGGGTGTCCTACAATTCAATTAAATTCTGACACTAAGTACCAGGAGTTGGCAGTGACCCCACAGGTAAAGGGTTCGGTCTCACACAACTTCTCCCCTCACCCCCAACACACGTTTCAGATGCCTATTGCATGTCCAGGCCACCCATACTTCTGACCAACCAGGTGTAAAGTCAGAAGGTTACCACAACTCCCTCCTCAGGCTTAAAAATTTACTAGAATGGCTTACACAAGTCAGAACAACACTTCACTCATGTTAACCAGATTATTAAAAGGATACACCTCAGGAACAACCAGATGGAAGTGACATAAAGAGCAAGGAACGAGGAAGGGGCGGAGCTCCCATACCCGGTCTGCGCACAACACCCTTCCCAGCACCTCCACATGTTCGCCAACCTGGACATTCTCTGAATCCTGTTTTTTAGAGTTTTTATGGAGGTTTTATTACATAGGCATGTTTGATTAAATCATTGGCTGTTAGAGACTGACTCAATCTCCAGTCCTTCTTTCCTCCCTAGAGGCCAGAGGGTTGTACTGAAAATTCCAACTCTCAAAACTTGTGGTTGGTTCCTCTGGTAATCAGGCTGAAGGTACTTAGGAGCCCCCAGCCACCAGCCATCTCGTTAACATAAACTCAGGGATGATTGAAAGGGGCTTATTATGAAAAACAAAAAATGTTCTCCTCACCCTGATCACTTTGGCAATTACAAGGGTTTCAGGAACTCTGTGTCAGGACCTGGGGACAAAGATCCATCACTTTTTTTTTTTTAACTGTGTCACATACTCTTGCCAGAACGCCAGCCTCACTTCTTTCCATTACCTTCCTAATATTTTATCATCGGAACTAGTGTCAGGTGGGGTGCGGTGTGTTACTCTGTGGGTTCTTTGACTCCATCACAGAAAGGAATTTCAGAGCAAGTCCAAAGTGTAGTTTAAGACAGAATTTATTAGAGAGAAAAAGACGTGCTCAAAGGACAGCATGGGTCCCTTAAAAAAGGACACGTGTTTGCCTTTGACAAGAAGCTTTTTATACTTTCATAATGATGATTAAGCAACCATGAGCTAAGAATGGAAGGCTATAGGTATCTGGTCACGAATTTTGATTACTATTTCTCAATCTTTAAGGTCACAAGGATCTTCTAAATAATGAAAATTACAGTCTAACTAGATTTGGGCTTTTCCTAAAACATCATGTCTGTCTTTGGGGCAATTCCCTATTGTTTCTATGCTTTACTGCACTGGTAGTACCACATTCCAACTCCCAAGATGGTCAGGTCAGATATGCTTGGTCAGTTGGGTGAAAAGTCATAAACGGATAAGAAAGATGTCTGAATGCTTACCCAGTTCTAAATTAGACCTGCCTAAGAAAACCTGCATAACTACTTCTAAACTATGTTAACTATGTCTGCCTCAGAGCCAGTGCTTTCCAGTTTCCACTGCCTTTGCCTGCAACCTTGAAGTCTCCATCATCCTCATCCGACTCGCCTGCTTAATCAGTCCTCAGCTTAGAGGCTTCGCTATAACTTTTGGCGGCCTTTTTCAATTCCCAAAGTCTGACTTAGAATCGGGTTCTCCAGTGCTGTGTGTCACTGTCTATTTCTTCAGTCATGCTGCATGGCATTTGTTGGTCTGTCTCTCTCCCTCCCTCTCTAGATGGAAAATTCTGTGGTAAGAGAGAACATGATGATGATTGTCCACCATTATATCCTTGGTGTCTAGCAGAGCGCATAGCATATGGTGGAAACTTAATACGTAGTTGTTGCATGAATGAACAAACGTTCTTTCTTGTTAAAAGAAGACTGGGAGCCAGGTTCGGTGCCTCATCCTGTCATCCCGCTCCTTTGGGTGGCTGAGGTGAGTGAATTGCCTGAGCCCGCGGGTTTGAGACCCGCCTGGGCAGCGAGACCTCAACTCTACAATAAATCAAAAAATCAGCCGGGCCTGGTAGCGCATGCCTGTAATTCCGGCTACTCGGAAGGCGGAGGCGGAAGGATCGCCGGAGCCCAGCAGGTCGAGGCTGCGGTGGCCGGGAGCAGCCACTGCACTCCAGTCTGGGCGACAGAGTGAGACTCCAACTCAAAAAAAAAAAAAAAAAAGAAGACTGGGCACCAAACCGTTGGGAAACCTGAGAAGTGGCATCACAGAACCCAGAGGAAAAAAACAGCAGACCTCTGTGTCATCACTGCCACATTCAGACCTCTATCAGTCAAAGCTCCTTCACACCCCGGACTAGTCGGACCAAAGATAGATTTTCTATTTTCATACCTGAAAAACTGTTAAGATTGTTTACTACCATGAATAGGCAAGATCTAATTTAAGATCTTGCCCCCTGGTGGGCCACAGAGAGGTCACGGATGTGATATTGGTCACTTCGGTTCCTAGGGTGGTAGTGGAGGAGGGAGGAATGGGGGAACACCCAGGGTAGCTGGACCACCATCCCACAGCTGCTGGCTACATGCAGCCTGGTCCATTTGCGTCATGCAGATGTTAGCAAGGAGCATCTAGGGTGAGTGTGAATAAGCTTACAGCCCCTGACGGCCGCCATGCTGGCAGATGTGGCCTGTATTATTATGATTTATTATCATTTTTAGCCATAGGTTTGTTCTGAAGTAGACATGTCTTTAGGTAAGAAGTCAAAGGAAGCACTGGATTTCCAGACTCTGTGGAACTTAGCAGTGGTCCTGTGTCCCTGGAGTCTTGATCCTTCTCCAACTTTTAAAATAGAAGAGGCCAGGCTCTGTGGCTCAGCCTGTAATCCCAGCACTTTGGGAGGCTGAGGCGAGTGGATTGCCAAGCCTGAGGATTTTAGCTCATTCCGGGCAACTTGGCAAGACCTCATCTCTACAATAAATAAAAAATTAGCTGGGTGTGATAGTGCGTGCCTGTAGTTCCAGCTGCTTGGAAGGTTGAGGCGGAAGGATTGCCGGAACCCAGCAGGTCGACGCTGGGGTGGTCGTGAGCGTGCCACTGCACTCCAGCCTGGGCCAAGAGACATCAACTCAAAAAATAAAAAAACATAAAAAATTAAAATAAAAAAGAAGAAAAAGGGAGCAAATGTTATCAGTGGTAATAGTCACAATAGTAAAATTCGTAGTGGTAGTAGTGGTAACGGTAGTAATATTAATAGTAGAAGTGATACTAGTAGCAGCAACCGTGCATGAAGGGCAAAAGATAGACGAAATGATATATTTAGTCATATATTTTCCATCTGTGGGCTCCGACGAGGTCAGTAGTCAATAGCTGGAAGCCACCAGGTGCAAACAAGGAATCTTGTTTAAAATTTAAGCAACATACGCAACAAAAGAGGCCTGGATTTTTTAAAATGTGGTACATATATATGATGGAGTATTATGCAGCTATAAAAAAGGACAAAATTATGAACTTCGCAGCAACTTGGATGGACTTAGAGGCTATAACAGTGAGTGATCTATGACAGAAACAAAGAGCTGAGTACCACATGTTCTCACTCATAAATGGGCCTGGAACAATTACCATAATACTATAAGAAAAGAATTGGCAGTAGTGGAAAACTGCTGGGGAGGGCGGGGGCAGGATTAGCATTAGTGGGAAACTGCCAGGTACCATCAACAAGGGTACCTACATAATGAACATCTGTATACCTAACCCTGAATTGTACCCCACATCTTTAAAATTAAAAATTAAAGAAAAATTAAGCCCGGCATAGCAGCATGGGCCTGTAGTTCCAGCTACTTGGAAGGTTGAGGCTGCCTGAGCCCAGCAGGTCAAGACTGCGGTAGCCATGAGTGTGCCACTGCACCCCAGCCTGGGCTACAGAGTGAGACTCCAACTCAAAAAAAAAATAAAAAATTAAGCAACATGTTAAAAATGTAAACACAGCTGGGCTCGGTGGCTCAGCCTGTAATCCCGCGCCTTTGGGAGGCTGAGGTGAGTGGATTGCCTGAGCCCGCGGGTTCGAGACCTGCCTGGGCAGGCGAGACCTCATCTCTACAATAAAATCAAAAAACTAGCCGGGCATGGTAACGCGCACCTGTAATTACAGCTACTCGGAAAGCTGAGGCGGAAGGATCGCTGGAGCCCAGCAGGTCGAGGCTGCAGTGGCCGGGAGCGGCCACGGCACTCCAGTCTGGGAGACAGAGTGAGACTCCAACTCAAAAAAAAAAAAAGACTCCAACCCTAAAAATGTAAACACAATGCTAAAAGTTTAAACAAAAATTAAAATCTTGTGTTTATCTTTAAAATCCATGCACAGTTTACTTGCTACTCTACAATATTTCTGTGTCATCTCTCCCCTCTCCACGAAAAACCATGAATTATAATAATGTGCTCCTGGAACATGGGTGGAGCCCATCCTGTGACTTCCAGACTTCCCCTCCTGCCCCCTCCCGTCCAAGTCCTTGGGGGCTGCACACTACTCAACTGAAGAAGTTTCACTGTATGCAGTCCCAACTCTATTCTTGTATAGTTTCTTCACCGATCTGGGTCTCACAAAATAAAAGTCAAATTACAGGAGCTGTTAATGTTAATAGGGAAAATAGTGAGTGGGTCCCAAAAGTAAAAGAAATGGTTATCATCATTATTTTTATTATTTTGAAGGAAATAGGAGTAGGTGTTTTCACTAAGCCAGGATGATAGCATTTGAAGCCTGTAGACGGCCTCCCAGTATCCCTCACTGTAATTCCGGAACGGCTGGGAACCCTTGTCCTGACAGCATCACAGACTGTCAGTCAGTGGTCCATCATTGTTTATCATACTCACATTCAATTATGCTTGGCATGTGTTATAAGTCTGGAAACTCTGCCAGATACAGTCTCTGGCTACAACTTGGCTGCCTCTGACTAAGGAGGTTTGATGGGCATTTTATCATCAGGTCAGGGGTGGACATCACTTGGGCCTTTCTAGATAAGGTGAGGTATGGTGTCTTCATGGGACCAGAGTAGCTCTCCAGGCTCCATGTCCACCCAGAGGGAGGGCTCTGGAAAAGATGCTAATGTATTTTTGGCTCTAGACTTGACTTTTTTTTTTTTTAACTGATGAATATGATAAATGGGCTGAATCCTAACTTTCTGGTGGCTGCCCTGATTCTCGGCTGACGCAGCTTTCCTTCCTTGTGGCTTCCTGCCAATGTATGAAAGGTACCATCCAAAGTCTGGGAAAAGATGCTCAGTCATCTCTTTTTATTGTTTCTAGAGAATCATCCTTATTGAACAAATGGCTCAGAATGTCATCTATAAAATAAGAGAATGGAGTTGCATAACCTCTAAGGTGCCTTCCAGTTTATGCATTTTCAAAATTTCCTGTTAAATTGTCTTAGAGGCAGAGATGCTTTCTAGCTCCATGGGGGGAAAAATTCTTAAAATATTTTCTATGCTGAAGATTCCAACGAAGGAGAAGCATGTCATAAAATCAGTATCCAAACTAGACAAGACTGGAATGTCACGCCCTTCCTTCCATAAGAGAAACAGAATACAACTCCTTGAGTTCAGATGCGAGAGCTAGTTTGCCTGAGGAAATGGTAAATGTTTTCACCAGTTCATTCTCTGGGCCCTCAGGGACTTGCCCCGGAGTCTATGTATATGTGCACCTCTCCTGGGCCTTGATGAGTATGAGATAAGCATGCCCTGTTTGTGATATTTCTTCCTCTGCAACGTAAACAGTGTATCTCGGGCAGACAAGGCTGGCCCTTTGGTACATTTCACTGATGATTGACTTTCAAAAACTTGAAGGTTAGTTCAGAGAACACAGCTCTACTATGCCTTTAGTTAATTTTGAAGAGGATGGAAGCCAGGCAGCCTATGGAGAATAGGAGGAGAGGTGCCTGGCATGCTTGGGACAGCATAGTGGGAAGGGGTGTTGCTCCCAGTAGCTCTGCTGGATAAGAAATGCATGGTCCTACTGGGGGAGATTATCCAATAGTCCATCTCTAAGCAACCACAGCACATAGTAAAAAAGGCTTGACTCAAAATATGAAGGCTGGGAGAAACCTCAAAGCTCACTTTAATCAACCCCTCATTCCACAAATGAAGAGCACAGAGACCCCACAAGAACAGTGATTTGGTCCAGTTCCCACAGCTAACGCAGAGGGCAGAGTCAGGGATGGAAACCCGGCATCTAAAATCAAAATGACCCTATTTGAAAACCTGGTTGGATCCGCGCTTAGTAGCTATGTTCCTCTGGGTATTGTGTCCAATTCCCCCCCTCCCCGGACCCTCGGGTCCGCAACCAAAAACCCGGAAATGATCCTCCAGGCTTTTCAGGGTCCCAGCGCCTCCATTGCTATGTCTGGAAACTCTGCCAGATACAGTCTCTGGCTACAACTTGGCTGCCTCTGTCTAAGGATGTTTAAATTTAAACAAATTTAAATTTCACCTGCCATTTTCTCGCCCGCCCCTCCGCTCTCCTAGGTTTCACCGAAGCGCCCCGAACTCAGGGGTTTCCTCGGCCCGAGACTTGCTCGGCTGGCGGGGCTGGTGTTGCGTAACCCGCGGGCGGAGGACGCGGATCCCCTGGGAGCTGCGGGCTCCGTCCAGCAGAGGGCAGCAAAGCACCCCGCGCGCCTCCGCGGCCCTGCTTGCGAACCCCGGGCCCTTCTGGTCCCTTCGGAAAAGGCCTAATGAGCTCTTCTCGCTGCGTGTTCTTTTCCGGGAGGCAGCGGCCTTCCTGCTTCCTTTAAATGAGGTCGCGACCGATCCTTGTCCACGTGGCTTTTTAAAGTTTCTGCCTGTCTTGGTGCGGGTGTGTTGGACTCCAATATTGCATGCTTAGGATCATCCATGCAATCATGGGATGTCTTAAGCATCTCCGAGCTAGGCACTTTGGATGGTCCCCTTCGGACGGTCCTCGCAGCGGGTCTCCGTCGCACCCCCTTGAGGAGCCGCTTTTATCCTCGATTGACATGATGATTGGGTTAGGTCGGTGAACTTGCTGATGTGTGAAAGGCAAATGCCCTTTCTAAACCCAGGATGGGGCTGGGAGGAGGAAGGGGAGGCATTTTATTCCACTGTTTCTGCCGTCTTCTGTCCACACATATTCGACGGGGTTTGTTAAAGGCTTGATGCAAGTCAGGCACTTTTATAGATGTCTGGGGGGGACAGGAAACAAAAAGGACATGGGAAGTCTTCTCCTTAATTTGAAACACTATATATATATTTTTTTTTTTTTTCTTTTTTCTCCTCTGAGCAATTGATTTAGGAGGAGGTGGGGGTCTAGGCCATGGAGAATGTGGAGGGGATGGGGCTTTAGAGTCCCACCTCCAACGCCTGCCTCTGCAGAACTGCTGGATCTCAGTCTGCAGTTTCAGAAGCTCCCCAGGTGATCCCTGTACTTTAAAGGGTGAGAAGCACAGCCTAGGAGGACACTCAGTGTCTGCCTTCAAGTATTTGGAGGGCCAGTATTTGGAAGAATGAGTGCATTTGTTTTGCTTTGCTCTAAAAGGTAGGTTTAGGTTTAATGAATATAAGCCACAAGAGAAGGAGGTTTCCAAATCCTGTAAGGAACTAGGGATTTGGAATTGGACCTTATCCCAAACCTTATGAGCTCCTTACTAGTTCCCTGGGTACATTGAAGCTGGAGGAACTCGGCAAAACGACTTCTCTCTAATTCTTAAAAACTTATACACTTATCTAACCGCCAGCTGAGTAGCTGTTAGTTTTGTTTCTTCAATTCATAAGATAATGAATTTGAACGTTTTAAAACACTGTATAAACATCAGTCGTAATCACATCTTTAAAATAATTAATTAACTAATTAATTTAAAAATTTTTTTTAATTTAAAAATATCATTCTTAAATATCAACAACTGCTGGGGTCCAAAGTGGAGTGCGTGTGCTGCTCTGTGAGGTAGTGAGCGCCTTGTCACGCGTTAAGGGGACAGTGTGAATGGAAGTGGGGATGTATGTTTGGGGATCTTAGGAAATTCAGTATGATTAGAGCATACAGTGGGAATGCAGGTGAAAGATGAGAAAACTGATGGCAAAATTAGAACTAGAACCCAGAAGTTCACTCATTTCATATGTACTGTGTTAGAAGTGAGACCAGCATCTCTCCCAGCCCATCCGCCACCTTTAGTTTGCCTTTTTTTTTTTTTAAGAGACAGGTTTTTGGCCAGGCTCTGTGGCTCAGCCTGTAGTCCCAGCACTTTGGAACACCGAGGCGAGTGGATTACCTGAGCCCGTGGATTCAAGTCCCACCTAGGCAACTTGGCGAGATCTCGTCTCTACAATAAATCAAAAATTAGTCAGGCGTGGTAGCGCACACCTGTAATTTCGGCTACTTGGAAGACTGAGACGGAAGGATCGCCGGAGCCCAGCAGGGCGAGGCTGTGGTGGCCGGAAGCATACCACTGCACACCAGTCTGGGCAACAGAATGAGACTCCAACTCAAAAAAAAAAAAGAGAGAGAGCGAGAGAGAGAGAGAGAGAGACAGGGTTTCACTCTGTTGCCCAGTCTGGAGTGCAGGGGCAAGATCATAGCTCACTGCAACCTTGAACTCCTGGGCTCAAGTGATCCTCCTGCTTTAGCCTCCTGAGTAGCTAAGACAATTGGCACACACCACTACGACTCGTTACTTTTTAAAAACTTTTTGTAGATGTGGTGGTCTTATTGTGTTGCTCAGGCTACAGTGCAATGGCACAATCATAGCTCACTGCAGCCTCAAACTCCTGCGCTCAAGGCATGAGCCACTGCACCTGGCCTGGCTCTAAAACTACTACTAGGTGATGTCTGGCTAGCTGGGAGCCTCACGGACCCCCTGGCCCTCCCAGTTGACTGTGAGTACAGGAGAAGGCGGTCTGTTTACTCACAGGAGTCTGCCTCGGCAGGCATCTACTCAATCAGGAACCAGTGGGAACAATGAGAAGGGCGGGTGAGCAACTCAGTTGTGACTGTTGGAACTCAAAGCAGCACTTGTCTTGTCAGTGCTGTGTTATTTACCAGCAAGGCAGCGGTGGCCTCTCCCTCCCCCAGGAAGCAGGCGCCAGGACTAGGAAGCCTAAAACACTGGACCCTGCTGGGTCTTTTCTATGCAAGGTGACAGAAAGCAGGAGAGCCAGAAGACCCGCATGGGAGGCACATGGGAGGACTTCCACCAATGTGGAATGGACGTGTGGAGAAACCACAATAGAACAGGAAACTCCACCCTCCAACCATGCACACTTTCATCCACACACCTCAAGGAGCACCCAATACAGAGACAAAACTTCCACTGGCTTGAAGACGGCCAGTTCTAATTGAGATCTTTGGCCTGACTTGAATGTATCTCTTAAAAACTGAGTTAATTAAAGACAGGCCATCATATACAACAGCACGTTCTATCATGTTCTGCCCCAGAGAAAGCTCATTAGCCTGACGTGTGATGTTTTCTTCCTGTTGTCATCGCTGCCTGTGATTGGACGCTCCAGTCGAGCTCAACACCACAATCACTCCGTGTTTGATCTCTGTTTTGTGAGCCACCTAGCATTGTGTGTCCGCAGGTGGTTGGCTGGGGTGACAGAGGAGCTGGGAAATGTAACATCAGCTAGTGAGGAATGGGGGTTGGAACCCGAACCATCTTTGCTTGGTTGAAACAACATGGTCATCTATCTTGAGTCATGATTTACCCACTCCCAGAGTTTCCTCCTAAATCAGGGCTCCCCTTAGCACTGGATCTTTCCAGAGCCCCAAGTTTCCTCCAGACGCTGTGTTTATTCCAGAAATAAACAACCTCCAGCTCATTCAAGGAATGCTGGACATCAATACTGTCCCCTCAGTACCTTTTGTGTGTGTGTGTGCCATAAATGAATGAATGAATAGATGAACGAATGAACTGCATAGAAGATACCTCATCATTTGAACTTAATTCTGAAAATGCATTCAAATGTATGTTAGTCCCTTTTATTGACCTGAAAAACAGATGCCCATTTCTTTTCACACCATGGGCAGTTTCATGTGGTTTTATTTTTTTTCCTTCTCTCAGGTTTCCTGGTTACCTTTTTTAAAAGCTGGGAGCCATAAAAAGAGTATGGAATTTGGACTCAGGCTGTCTGCATAATAGTCCTACCCTTGCCCCTGACTCTCTGACCAACCCTGAGCATGTCAATCCCTTCTGTGAGCTTCTGTTTCTCCACCAGTAAACAGAGACCTAACTGCCCGTGATTTCTGTAAGGATGTACATTAAAAAGCTTTGAAAAGGTGTCATACAGATCTCTCTCTCTCTCTCTCTCTCTCTCTCTCTCTCTCTCTCTCTCTCTCACACACACACACACACACACACACACACACACTCTCTCTCTCTCTTTCTCGCATGTGTTTAATTCCTCTACTGTGTCATTCCCATTTGCTTCCTCTAATGTTCTTCTCTCTTCTCTCCTCAAAACTGGCATTTTAAAAACTGTTGCTGTTGAAATGAGTACTTGCCTTTTAAAAATCTTCAAGTTGCTAAGCAGCATCTACCCCCCCCCACTTCCCCTTTTATGCAGCCTGGTTGCCATAGTATCATTGAGCATGGTAACAAGAAGCAAAGAACAATCATTTTTCACTAAATAGGGTTGGGCAGACAGATCAACATGCTGAAATGTTTCCTTACAACCCATCTCAAAGAAGGGGGGAGATGGCTCGATGGTACACAACTCTGTGTGCATCAGGGACTGCCTCGATTTCCCATTGGCTTGTTGCCATTCTCCTCACCTGTAGCTCCTTGTGTGTCATCCCACCCCTGGCACGACACTTATCAGAAAGGCTTCTGAAGGCAGGCTGCTGCTACTCCTTATTTGTAGCTATTTAGGGCCAAATGCAGGCTGGGATCTTTCTCAGATAGTTGCTAAACATAGCACATTGAGTGTGAATCAGTATTGTGACTAAAGAAGATAACAAATAAACGTCATCAGAGTGACATCAAAGGGTGCTCTCAGAAAAAACAGAAAGGACTGAGAGAGATATGAAAGTAAAGAACCTACTTGAAATGTATTTGAGAAAGTTAAATATCAGACTCCTGATGACCAAGTCTGTAAACAGAGCAGGAAGTGGGAAGTGACCCTTTCCCCTTGGCCCATGTAGTCTGGAATGGCCCACAGCTACCACAGCATTTCTCTATTGGTGCCCCTGGCCATCGGAGTGTCTTTTTTTTTTTTTTTTTCTGTCGGATCTCACTCTGTCCCTCATGATGGAGTGCACGATCACAGCTCACGGCTCACTGCAGTCTTGATCTCCTGGGTTTAGGCGATCCTGTGTCTGGCAAGTTTTTTTAATTTTTATTTTTATAGTTATGAGATCTCGCTGTGTTGCCCAAGCTGGTCTTGAACTCCTGGGTTCAAGCAATCCTCTTGCCTCCACTTCCCAAATTGCTAGGATTACAGGCATGAGCCACCGCACCTGGCCAGAGTGTCCTCTTGCTGGCCCACCATCCACAGTCCAGTCCCAGGCCTTCGGGCCTTGCCCCCATCTAGTCTCTAAGGGGTGAGGGCCAGCTCAGAGCCTGCCCCAGCTCTGAGACCAGCAGCTGTTCTGTTTGGTCAGGCTTCCTGTCCTACCTCTTGTGAAATATTTTGAATATCACCTCTTAAAGCTGCCCTGTTGTACTCCAAACCTCTTTCCTTTTTCTTCCTTCCTTCCTTTCTTTCTTTCTTTCGTTTTTTAATAACTCTGTTTCTCTTGAAGAAGTGAAATTTACTCCTTCAGATTAAGCCATCAACAGACTGTGCCGCCCTCTGCAGACACTCAACCTTCTTTGGAAAGATATGTTCTCTTTGAACTCGGGTCGCAGGATTGAGATGAACAAGCACTGTCACCCGCACTCTCATGCTTGGCTGCCCCATGACAATGACACACAATCGCCAGGCAGCTGGTGAACATAGGAAGTGCGCCCCATGGCTCCGCAGTGCTGTGCGTGCTGATTCCCTGAGCTGATTCCCTACGCGCAAAACACATGTGACTCTGGGGACTTCCAGAGAGGAATTTCCAGGTGAAGGCAGGATTGTCCCCAGATTCATTGCAGAGCAACTTCTCCCTTGAAGAGGAGCAGACTTTCCTCCCGTTGGTTTTCCAGGGCCTTTCTTGTTCTGTGATTGACAGCTTCTGCCCTTTCTCCTTCATGCTGGAAGCCACTTAAGGGCTAAAACATGTCAGAGGAATCTTAGAACCCAGGAAAGGAGCAGAAGAGATTTCCCCATCTTTGCTTTGGCCAAGCAGGAGCCTCAGACATCACAGACAGTTGCTATCCATCGAGTACCGCTCAGAAAAAACTTCCACCACCTCACTCAGCTACCCAGTTTGCTGGTCCTTGCTCTAGGAAAGTTGTCTGTGATGTCTAAGGAAGGCATTGTGGAAGCCCAGTTTTATTCCGTCTGGATTCCAGTGGAAGCAGAGGCTAGCTGTCAGAATGTCCTGTCAATTATGCCTTCTGAAGTCCAGATTTCTTGACTTTCCCACCTTCTCCCTTTAATACTCTTCTAGTTCCAATTCTTCGAGGCCATGCTCTCAGCTCTGCCAGCAGTCATAACTGGGACATACAAATATTCAGGACTGTCTTCAGGATAAGTGTGACATAAATGGCTGTTCTAGTGTCTCATGCTACTGGAAGGTGCACATGTGCAAAAAATTTCACTTCATGCTAATGGTGTAAAGTGCTAACAGCTGAATTTCAGATATCAGTCTGGTCTGGGGAATAGGATTAGGAAATATATTTCTCCATTGGATGGCACACATCAGTGTCTCCAACATCACTCATGTAGGTGAGTACCTCCATTTGCATGTGAGGCAACCTTACTCACATCCCCATCATAGCAGGTCTTCTCCATTTAGACATCCTAACAGGCTTCTCACCAAACACCCTGAAACAGAACTGCTCAAGTTCAATTTTTATTCTGTGGTCCATCTCTCTCTTTTTTTTTTTTTTTTTGAGTTTGAGTCTCACTCTGTTGCCCAGGCTGGAGCGCAGTGGCATGCTCACGGTCACCGCAGCCTCGACCTGCTGGGCTCAGGTGATCCTTCCGCCTTACTCTTCCAAGTAGCTGGTCCTACAGGCAAATGCTACCACACCTGGCTTTTTATTTTATCTTATTGTAGGCTTGAGCCACTGCACCTGGCTTCTTTTTTTCATTATTATTTTAAATTTTTATTTCATTGGTGGAAGAAACTATCAACACATTTCACAGAACCAGTGGAGTCCTTTTTTTTATTTTTTGTTTTATTTAATTTTTCTTTTTTATGTATTTTATTTTAAGGATGTGGGGTACAATTCGAGATTAGATACAACTGGACATCGTGCAGGTAAAGTTTGGGCCTCCCTTTGGTCCCCACTTTTCCTGGTCTGAGATCAGGTACACTTATTGATGTTGTGTTCCCCTCACATCTCAATGAGTATTACCATTCACAAGGATTCCCCGGTCAAAAGAGAAAAGTATCCCACTCCATGTGTGAGCAGTACCTGCTACACAGTCCCTTTAAATATTGACTCTCAGCTCCTTTGTCTACAGCCATGTTGATGATTACATAGCCAAGGTGTGTTTCCCAAGAAGAACTCCTTTCCTTTTTCCAGATTCTACCAACTTCCACATAATCCCTAACTTGACCATGTATGGAAGGCTGTTGGTCAGAGCTTCCCAGGGTTTTGGCTACTTTGGCCACCAACTTATATTTGGGTTAAGTTCCAGTGGGATGCCGATCAATGTTTTATATAGCTGGCTCTCGAAGGGTGGAAGAAAAAAGCAAAACAACAACAACAACAACAAAACAAATAGAAAAGCAAAATCCTGATTTCTAGCATCTGCCAGTTTCCATGGTGTAAAAACTCCCACCATGGCCAATTTTAAGTTACCAACATGGAGTCACAGTACAGGATCGGGAAAAACTGTGCACAGTTGGTGCTTGTGAGCTGACTCTAGCACACCCTGAAATCATCCTTTCTTCAGGAGAATATGACTGATGATCTTTTTTTTCATGTTCCTTCTTATATTTTGTTTCCAGCTAACATTGGATTGTATCAGATGTGCCAATCCTTTAAGCCAGTGATTTCCAAACTGTTTATTGGCCAAAGATCTTTGTTTATATAAATCAGTGAAGTGCATGAAAGCAACACCAGCCTGATTGGGAAACTGAGGAAGGTTGTAGGTCCCACACTAGAGCCAGAATCACTAGGAATCACTACTTGAGGGCTTTTTTCTTCACTCTTTGATGACGTGCAGCACTCAATGTTCTATGGAATAGATGACATATTCTTGAACCATGATTGTTCTCTTGAACTCTTTGGAATAGTTGAAATGTGCACACATGCAGAAGATTGAAACAGGACCCCTATCTATCCCCATGCACAAAGGTTAACTCTAAATGGATAAGAGACCTAAATGTAAAACCTCAAACCATAACCTTAGAAAATGAAGGACAAACCCTCATGGAAATCGGAACTGGCATCCAATTCCTGAACAAAACCCAAACCCCACAGGTCATAAGAGAGAAGATAGATGAGTGGGACCTTATTAAACTGACAAGCTTCTGCAAAGCCAAAGAAACCATCAAGAAAGCAGGGAGACAGCCTACAGACTGGGAAAAAGTATTTGCCAACACCAGGTCTAACAAAGGCTTAACATCTTGGATCTACAAGAAACTCAAACATGCTGAAAAGAAGAAAACAAACAACCCCATTATAAAATGGGCAAAAGATATGAACAGACACTTCACAAAGGAAGACATCTGAGCAGCCAACAGACACATGAAGAAATGTTCAACCTCACTAAACATCAGGGAGACGCAAATCAAAACCACACTGAGATACCACCTAACTCCAATCAGAATGGCAATTATCAACAACTCAAAAAATAACAGCTGCTGGAGAGGGTGTGGCGAAAAGGGAACACTTCTACATTGTTGGTGGGAGTGTAAACTAGTGCAACCTCTGTGGAAAGCAGTGTGGCAATTCCTAAAAGCTCTAAATATCAACCTCCCATATGACCCCGCAATCCCCCTACTGGGAATATACCCTGAAGAACTCAAATCACTCTATAAAAAAGATACCTGCACACGTATGTTTATCGCAGCATTGTTCACAATAGCAAGAGCCTGGAAGCAACCATGCTGCCCATCAAAAGAGGACTGGATTAAAAAAATGTGGTACGTATACATGATGGAGTACTACGCAGCCATAAAAAGGAACAAAATCATGAATTTCGCAGCAACCTGGATGGAACTAGAGTCTATAATACTGAGTGACCTCTCACGGAAACAAAGATCCGAGTATCACATGTTCTCACTCATATAATGGACCTTTAACCTCCAATGTAATACTATAAGAAAATGACTGACAGTAGTGGGAAACTATGGGGGGGAAGGGAGATGGAATTAATGGTAGCAAATATCTGTCTGGTGACGGGGAAACACCTCTTATCAACAGGGTGCCTGAATGAAACATATTTGTATACCTAACCCTAACTGTACCCCACAACATCATAATAAAAAATATTGATAAAAAAAAGAAATGTGCAATACTACGTGTTCACTTGGAACCCTTTGAAAAACCCATCACTTTCAGCTAGGAGGGGCTCACAGGTGCTCTACTGGTCAACACACCGATGATGACCTCCTACGTGCTGCAGGACAAGCAATTACAGTGGGAGCCCTTCCTCTACCAGGATGGTTAATTTGAGTGTTTGTCTTCAGCTTCAAATGAATGTTCTCTGGTTTCAGCTACCTACCAAAAACTGAGAGCTATGAGTCACACCACTTAACTGGCTGCAGGTTTTCAGTTCCGCTTTTTTCTCAGTCAATACCTTGTTCTGCCTCTTATTTTCTCTCTCTCTTTGTTAGGTACAATGTTATTTCATGTTGATTCAGATAGCCCTAAAAGATTCCACTTGTATATTTCCCCTCCAACAGAATGCTTCTATTTTTATTAGTCTGTTTTATGGTATAAATCATAGTTTAATGAAGATGCACCATTTAATCTTAATGGACCCGTGATGTCATCTGATGAAATTTCTTTCATTTTGAGGGAAGAGGCAGGCTTGGAATTTCCTGAGGTTTCAACAATCAAGTTATTAATAAAGAAATAAACCAACAATGATAAAGCAGGAAGGGAACGTTTAAAGACAGAAGATAGAGTTGCAGGAAGGTTCTCCTCATCTATGGACGCTTTCTATCTCTGACCTTCAATGCATCGTGTGGAATCCAGAGGCTCTACTTCCAATTCTTCAAGGCCATGCTCTCAGTTGTGCAAGAAGTCATAACTGGGACATATACATGCTTGGGGCTGTCTTCAGGCTAAGTATAGTATATGGATGGCCGTCCCAGTGTCTCATGCTACGGGTACAGATACTCATGTGCAAAAGCTTTCACTTTATGCTAATAGTGTGAAATGCTAACAGCTGGATCTCAGACATCAGACTCATGTAGGGAATAGGATTACAAAACACTTTTTTTGACGGGATGGCCCACATCAGTGCCATCCCACCATCAGTGCCATCTCATCAGTGATGAGTCCATCATCACTCATGTAGGTCTTTGGTACCTCCATTTGCATGTGAGGCCAACCTTACCACATTCCCATTATACCTGGACTTCTCCATTTAGACAACCTAACAGGCTTTGCACTGAACACACTGAAACAGAAATACTCAAGTTCAATTTTCCCCTGTGCTCCACATCTCAATGAGTATTCCCATCTACAAAGTTACCCAGACCCACAAACTAAGGAGTCCTATTTGGGTTCTTTCCTCTGCCTGCTATCCATTTAGCTGTCAGGTTCTATCAACGTTCTTTTCCATTTTTTTCATATTTCTGTCTCTTTCTAGCTCCAACACTACCGCCCTAATTCAAGCTATTTTAATATTTGCCTAGGCTGGAAGAGTGTTTTATTCATAGAACATCTTCTTTTTTAAAATTTTATTTTAAGGATGTGGGGTACAATTCAGGGTTAGGTATACAAACGTTGATTGTGCAGGTACCCTTGTTGATGAGATGTGCCCCTCCCTCCCCTAGCAGTTTCTCTCAACTCCCAATCCCACCTCAGCTCCCCTGGAAGTTTCCCACTACTGGCAATCTCTTTCTTATAGTATTATGAAAATTGTTCAGGGTCTGCTTATGAGTGAGAACATTTGGTACTCTGTTCTTTGTCTCTGTGATAGATCACTGAGTATGACTGACTTTAAATCCATCCAAGTTGCTGCGAAGTCTATATGTTTCTCCTTCTTTATGGCTGCATAATACTCCATTGTGTATATGTACCACATTTTTTTAATCCAGTCCAGCTTCGATGGGCAGCATGGTTGGTTCCACGTTTTTGCTGTTGTGAATAGAGCTACAACAAACATACATGTGCAGGTATCTTTTTTATAGAATGATTTGAGTTCCTCCAGGTATATTCCCGATAGGGGAATTGCTGAGTCATATGGAAGGTCAATTTCTAGTTCTTTTAGAAACTGCCACACTGTCTTCCAAAGAGACTCCACTAGTTTGCATTCCCACCAGCAGTGTGGAAGCATTCCTTTTTCTTCACATCCTCACCAGCATCTGTTGCTGTTTGTTTTATTAATGATGGCCATTCTTACTGGGGCTATTCATAGAACATTTTCAATAACAATCAGTTCAATAGCTGGGCTACTATAGGATCTATCTCCTAACTTGCATTCCTCTCCCCGCTCCTCCTGGTTAATTGTGCTTTCTGACTTCCATTTATTTTCCATACTTCAAGGAAACTTCTAGAAAATAAAATGGATCATGTCACTCTTGGAGGGCATAGCATTGTACCCACCATGCTCCACTGTCTGGCTTGCCTTTCACTGCATGGTTCCACACACTCTTCAATCTGTCCTTCCAAGCACTTTTACAGCATTCTGTTACCTCCACAGAGGCTACTGGGCTTTGCTTCCCCAGTATCCATCTCACTCTGACTCACCCTTACCAAATACCTATTTCAATCTGACCAAATTCCTAAATCATTTTAGAGTCACAATCTCCACTAGTAGTTGGAACATTATTATTGCTTTTTTTTTTTTTTAAACTAGGGCCTTGTACCAAATCGGCTCTTTCTTCCTAGTTATGCTCTCCCTGAATCACTATGGCTGCAAAGTCTGAAAACTACACTTCCCAGAAGTCCTGGCAAAAGTTTCCTGCTTAGATTATGCTGGAGAGAAAATCTCAAGTGAGATTCAGAGGTAGAAGAGAAGTAGACAGATGCATTGTCCCGGGAACAGCAAAAGGCAGTTTTAGAGGCTTTTTGCAGATGGTTTCGGTAAGATTTGACCATGACTTTTAGGAGTACGTTTGCAAATCACCTATAGTACTGTTGCATGCATCTGAGATCATTGATTCAAGTTTCCAGCAATTCCTAAACTTCCTGCCTTCCTACATTTTTATTTTTAATTGTAAAATTGTGACACATTGTAGTTGCAAGATTTCTTAAATTCTAAAAGCAGTACTGACAGACCTATGTTCCCTTAGCGCCCCCAAAGGTTTTGTAAGCTTTGAACTCCCTGCATTCAATCTTTCCTGCTGGCAATATCTATTTTCCTGACCAAACCTTGACTACCAAAAGTCAAGTAACCAATGATTAGGAAATGAGTTAAAGCCAAGTCTCAGCTTCAAGCTCCCTGAGATGCAGCATTTTTGATCCATCTCTGGTGGCTGGCCTCTCTAAAATCCCACTTCTGCTTAGTTCTTGAGCTGTATTTTGAATCCTCTGCAAGAATTAAAGGCCCAGGGTGGATGCCAACCCAATTGGCCAGGAGCCTGGCACCTATCCTAAATGTTGCTGGCCTGTCACATAAAGAAGCGTATTTTTCAACCCTTGCCCACTCTGCCTCTTAAAGTTGTGCTCTGAATTGGATAACCTTTCTGGAACCAACAGGCTGCCACCCCTCAACTTTGATATTCACTACTGATGGGAATCTTCTACTTTTGCTCTTTGCTCATTCTTTGGCTCTAATCAATACTGATCAACCATTGAATTCTTGCCCAGTCTCTCCAAGTGACCAATCATAGACTAACTTTGATTTGCTATCATGTCCTTGTCCTACATAATCCCTGTTTTGTCCTAGTTTGTTTTCTTCTACTGCTAGTCTAGAACTTGAATTCCCAGCACACTTTTCAGTTGGGCCTATCATGATTACAGCATTAAGCCAATAACATGTCAATTCCTTAAAAGCACAGCATTTTTCTCATTTTTTTTCTTATTTTTATTTTTTGAGTCAGGGTCTCACTCTGTTGCCCAGGCTGGAGTGCAGTGGTTCACCGCAGCCTCGTCCTCCCGAACTTAGGAGATCCCACCGCCTCAGCCTCCCAAGTAGTTGGGACTATAGGTGTGCACTACTATGCCCGGCTAACTTTTTTTTTGTAGAGATGAGGTCTCACTATGTTGCCTAGACTGGTCACAAACTCCTAGACTCAAGCAATCCTCCCACCTTGACCTCCCAAAGTGCTGGGAGTACAGAGGTGAGCCACCACACCCAGCCATGTTTTTCTATCCTCTCATCCCATTTCAAGTCCTTGTGCCCAGCTTCTAGTTAAGGTATAACTACAAGAGGAGGTTACTAGAGTCATAATGCATAGACATTATATTATTTAACATAGAAGCGTTACTCTGGTCAGAATCACTTGTGACAGATCTTCCAGTTCCTGATGTCACCTGCCTTTTGTTTGTTACCTACAGTATCACAACATGGTACTCTGTTTTACTTTTTCCTCATGTTCACTATTTCCAAGAGCTTATTTGCCGTCCTAAAAAAAAAAAAATCTTGCCGGGCTCGGTGGCTCAGCCTGTAATCCCGCGCCTTTGGGAGGCTGAGGTGAGTGGATTGCCTGAGCCCGCGGGTTTGAGACCCGCCTGGGCAGCAAGATCTCATCTCTACAATAAATCAAAAAATCAGCCAGGCATGGTAGCGCATGCCTGTAATTCTGGCTACTCGGAAGGCTGAGGTGGAAGGATCACCGGAGCCCAGTAGGCGAGGCTGCGGTGGCTGGGAGCGGCCACTGCACTCCAGTCTGGGCGACAGAGTGAGACTCCAACTCAAAAAAAAAAAAATCTCTTATTCCATATTTCAGGGATCATATACCCTGCTTGTGAATCAGTCCTCTGTAGTTTCTATGTGATGCTGAAAGAGCTCTTTCTTTTCTCTGGCATTCTCTCAGTTTTCCCCCTCTGGAAAATTTTTGTAACCACATGTGTACATTCAGTACTGCAGATTCTTCTTTAAGAGGCAATTTATGGAAAACAATCCATGTGCATTACGAGTGCCAATGTTCTAAGTCCACAATCATGTAATTTCAAGATCTGTTTCAGCCAGAAAACAGAGAAATCAATCTTTGGTATGCTTGTATAACCCTTGGGTCCATATTCAGAAGGGACTGCTGAACAGGAAAAATCGTGACAGTGATGGCTTCACCTGCCACTACTCTTCATGTTTGAGTGAAGAAATAATTTCTGCTAAAAATTAGATATGGGCACGCCACCTATTCTTCTTGGAAATATCTTAAAAGAGATTCCGCCCACCTATCACAAGGCTCTGCAGAATGAGTCATGAGCACCGTAATGCCACAAAAGGCAGATTTTAACACATTTGCTCATGGACCTCCTGCCTGGACAGATCGGTCTTTTGGATCTGGCATGCTTGGTCATGTACCAGCGATATGCACTTCAGTGGGCACCGTGGCACATGATGACTCCATTCCGTGTCTGACTTCACTTTTGGGCTTCATCCTTCTCCCTGGTCTCTTGCTGTCAAGCCTTGCTTCAGTCAGTCTCCAAAATCCAATTGCCTGCTTTCCAATGAGGGTTTCCATGACAACTTCCATTCGTGGCATTATCGACTCCATTGCTCCATTTGGTGTCTTCCTTGTGGTACTAAGCTCTTCTTTCCAGATTAGACCTAAACGTTCAACTTCTTTCTTCTTAGATTGTGCTCGACTCGGATCCCAGTTTCTCTGAGCCAAATTTCCATTCTGAGTTTTGTTCTCACATCAACCAGGGAGAATTAGAATCAAGTCATATTTTTAAATGCTACCCTGTCACAGAGTACTAGGCCAGATCAAGGGTCTTCCGCCTGTTGGAAGAGATAGCATTAATGTTCTGCCCTGGAAAACAAGAGTTAGATAAGAAAGAATCAAGGAACATTTACCCTTCCCCCAACTCCTCAATAAACCTAAAGCCATACAAAGTCACCTTTCAAACTAATTCTACATGCTTAAATAACTGATAACGTATTTAATCATTGTTTCCTTTTTATTTAAACATACATGTCTTTTTTTCAGGTGCAGTCCCTTGATTGGAAACATCTAGTCATTCACTCCTTAGTGTAAAATGACTTTATCACCCAATGAAAAATTGGCAGTCATGAATAAAGGTGAAAGATTGAGAAGTGGGGAATGGTGGGGGTGGAAGTTCATTTTTAAATGTGGGAAATTGAGAGGCAAGAAGGGAGATAATTCTTTAGGGAGATGTTCCAAAAACATAAATACTAGAGCCTAAGAAAATGGGACAGCATTTTGCATGAGCTGGGAGTGCTGTGGATAATGGGAGGTAGAAGGGCAAAGTCACGTATCTTGCAGATTTCTTCAGTGCACTGGTGGCAGGACCTGCAGCTGACCTCTGGGAAGCTTCTGCCTTTTGTTTCTGGCGTGTGTTGGTAGGTTGTGATGCCCCTGTGTGTGCTGTATATCACCAGACGCAATTTAGATTTTCACTGTGCAGTCATTTTAGAGGACAGATGCACAAATGCAGGTCTATCACACTCTTATAACTCTCTTCCAAGTGTTCCTTCCATATTCCCACTCTCCTTCTTCTCCACTTTACTCTGGTCATGAAAAAGCTCATTAGTAAACATTTCCACGGTGTCCTGTTGGGCACCTTGCCATCTAGAGGTGTGTAGTGAATGATATAAACTTAAAAAGGAGAAACAGACAGCAGTCTTCACATAGTCACCTAGTGTGAGTAGACATTTTGAAATCTATGAAATACCCGGCATTTGTATATATTGGAAGGAGTAAAGGTTGCGAACTTAGCTTGATCTGAGTGTGGGTCTTGATCCTGCCTCTCATCTGGGAAAGTGTCCTTGAGGATGTTATTTAACTTCTTGAGATTACCTAGAGAAAAAGGAGATAAAACTTTCTCCCTCTAGGGTTGTGAAGATTATAAGATAAAATTTATAATGTGTCTGAGAGAGTAATAAGCCAAATTAAATTTCAATAAAGGTTATACTTTTATTTAATATACACTAGTGAAAAAAAGACACTTTTAGTGCTCTAGACCTTTTGTCTAGAAAATATTCTATCAATATTCATCTAAAAATTCATCTAACAAAATAATTGCTGAGTGACTAATGTGTACCAGCCAGTGTAAGATTTGCTATCATTTCCTTTTATGGATTTCAGTTGAGTTTGTGACTTCGACTTTGAAACTAAATTGTTGGAGTAGAGTATTCTTTATTAGACGTGTGTTCTTGTTGGTTGATTTAGCACTCTCTGCTTACTAACAGTATTGGAACAACTAGTCATGATTCATCGCATGGTCCTAATTGTCATGAGAGCCCTCAAACCCATTCATTTCAATGCAATCAATATTTATGTGCTACTTTCTGTGTGCAGAGGGTAGTGCTAGACACTGGAAGGCAGAGAGTAGTTAAGGAAAAAACAATAAAGCTCTGTTCTGTTTCAAGGAACAGTAAATATGGCTGAGAGCCAAAGCAAGAGGCAGATTACTAATAGAGAACAATGAAGTGAATGCAATGAGCAAGTAGACAAGAAAAGTGGAGAGAGTGGTTCATTCTGGCTGGGGAAGCCGATTAGGAGATGAAGTCACATTTCTACCTAAACTTGAAGAATCAGCAGGATCTGACCCAAGGAGATGGGGGTGGGGGAAGAGAGAGGGGGAGAGAGAGACCTGTGTATACAAATAAGGTTAAGCATGTATTTGCCACATTCAGGGAAACAATGAATTTGGCTAAAGTTACAACTTTGGAAGCCCCAAATCCCTAAGTTGTATAGTTGAGAGGGACCCTAGTATCCATTCCACTCATGATAGTGCACGTTCAAGGAAATTAAAGGAGATATGTTAGAAAGGAATACTAGATTAATTCTTGGGAAGCCTCAAATGTCATTTGAAAAGTCTGGACATTTATGATGGGTAATGGATATTTTTCTGAAAGCTTTTGAATAGTAGAATTGAATGTATTCCATAGCTCTAATTTTTCTTTTAGATCCTTCTACAGCAGTGGTTCTCAAACCTGGAAAAATATCTGGAGAGCTTGTTAAAATACTGTTTGCTGGTCCCCACCCCAGTGTTTCTGGTTCAGTAGGTCTAGGTGGGTAAAAGTAACTATGTTTCTTTCTTTCTTTTTTTTTAAATAAATTGTTTATTTTAAATATGTGAGGTACAATTCAGGGTTAGGTATACAAATGTTTATTATGCAGGTACTCTTATTGATAAGGTGTGCCCCCCTTCCCTGGCAGTTTCCCACTACTGCCAATCCCTTTCTTATAGTATTACGATAGTTGTTCAAGGTCCACATAGGAGTGAGAATATGTGACACTCGGTTCTTTGTTTCTGTGATAGGTCACTCAGTATTATAGGCTCTAAGTACATCCAAGTTGCTGCGAAGCACATAATTTTGTCCTTTTTTAATGACTGTGTAATTTTCCATCATGTACATGTACCACATTTTTTTAATCCAGTCCTCTTTCGATGGACAGCACGGAAGTAATTGCATTTCTAACAGGTTTCTGGGTGATGCTGATGCTGTTAGCCTGGAGATTACACTTCGAGAACCACTGCTCTGTTGTATGCTCTATTGTATAATGCTGCTTCTCAGCCCTGGATGCCCATTCGAACCATCTGAGAAGCTTCCAAAGAGCACTGAGACCTGTGCCCTACTTAAGATCAACTGACCCAGAAGTCCTGAGAGATAGGAAATAACTAGGGGTAGTTTGTCAAAGCTCTCAGGTGATACCTCAGCACTTCTCATATGTTCTTGTGCATAGACATCTTGTCAAGATGCAGATTCCTTTTAAGAAGGTCTGCACGGAGGCCTGATATTACACGTTTCTAGTGAGCTCCTAGCAGATGATAATGCTGCTGGTCAATGCATCGCCTTCTGAGCAGCAAGACTCAAAGAAATTCAATGTTCTTTCTTTTTTTTTTCTTCTTCTCATTTTTCTCTCCAAGTTTCCACTCAGTGGTTGCTTCAATCTGTTTCTCTCTGCCCCTGATGTCATGTAATAACACAAGATCCCTAAACCCTGATTTGAATTATGCCTAAGGGGAAAAGAAAACAAAACAAAACAAAAAACCAGAAGATGGCCAAACACGGGTGGCTCATGGCTATAGCCTCGCACTTTGGGGGGCTGAGAGGGGAGGATTGCTTGAGGTCAAGAGTCGGAGGCCAGTGTGGACAACATAGCAAGGCCCATCTCTACAAAAAAAAAAAAAATAGCTGGGCATGGTGATACATGCCTGTCTTTCTAGCTACTCAGAAGGCTGGGATGTAAGGTGGAGTTATGGTCACACCACTGCACTCCAGCCTGGGTAAGATTCTGTCTGTAAAAGAAAAGAAAAGATAGAGAGAAAGAGAGAGAGAGAAAGAGAGAGAAAGCAGAAGAACGGCCTGAAGCACTTGAGAATCAGTCATTTTCTGTGTCGACCTGGACAAACGCTGCTCCATGCCATGCAGCCTGACGTAGCCAGCAGCCCAGGCCTAGACGTGTCCTTCTGTTCCCACCAACTGCTGTGCTTGGTGCTTGGCAGGCCACCCACATGCCTTCCTTGCACCTCTTCCTTAAATGCTCCCGAGCTTCCCTTGTCCACCTTCTCTCAGCAACTTGCTTTTTTTTTTTTTTTTTTTTTGCACAAATTACTCTTTGTTATAAGCATAATTCCCAAAGAGAGAATAAGAGGTTTTCTGGCATATCTATTAATCGTGAAGGAGATTGAAACCTGGGAATAAGGAGAAGAGACCTATGAACTAAATGGAAAATGCCCTTCGAAATGAGACATCTCCGACAGTCCCCTGGTAGGATCTGCACTCCTGTCCATCACCTTAAATGTCTCCTCCCCGGGGGGTGTGTGTGTGTGTTGGGGAGGGTGTTGGCAGGGGAGCAGAAAGACTTTTCCCCTTCTATTTTCTTCTGTGAATTCTGACAATGGTTTGAAGTGCTCTTAGCTAGAAAACCGTATTTAGAGGAGTGAAAAAGAAAACATTCCAAGGTTGTAAGGCGAATCTCCTTCTCTCACAACCTTGGGTAGATCAACACTTGGACACCCAAATTACTTCAATTAAAGGAAGATATCTGAGTACAAGCTGCACTGTGCTGTTTTTGAACAAAGAAAGAAAACAGTAATTGTTTTGCTAAGCTGTGTTTATAGGAACAAAAGCCTCTGGAAGAGTTTAGCCCTTGAAATTCTTCCTGGGACCTTGTGACATTACCACTTAAGAGGGGGAGCGCTGATAATGTATTTACTGATTATATGTGGGTGAGGACATTTTTGCAAGGGTTCCAGGAGCGACTTCCAAATGGACATGAACATAGAGATACATGCAGAGGCTGCAGGAATTCAGGCCACTTGTGATACTCTGTGATATTCACAAATTTGGGTCACTCTCTCAATTAGTTTAGCTTCTCATCTGTGTGAATACAGAAACAAAAGCTACTTGGAGCCCTTGCGGGTTGGCAGAGCATCTTAAAATACCCTCCTAAAGAGGCAGTGCTGTAAATCCAAAACAGACTTTCAAAATAAACTCAGCCAGGAAGCACTCCCATCCCCCATCCCTCCCCAGTTCTAGGTGTTGGAAAAGGCAGTACCCTTCACTGCTGAAATCGTCCTCTGTAAACCCACCTCTCCCAGGAGGAATCAATCATTCTGAAATGCAGTTGAGATTTCTTCCATTCCAGATGCAAGCTTTCACAAGCCCTACCCACTCCCCCTCTCCTGTTAGTCATAATCAGTCTTTCTGTTGTGGTAGAGGGAATTAGGTGGACTCAGGGCGCATGGTCACGTGAAGGCCAAGCCTTTGACACGGGCAGTTGGATTGGGACTTTAATCCTGGAAGTCGCCTGGGACATGGAGTGGTCAGCGGTAACGAGGACAGTTCTCTCAGAACTAAATCCAAATTCTGTCCTGTTTGTCTCAGGCATTTCTGCCACCGGAGCAAACTTTTTATGCTTTGGAGCATAAGCACAGATCATCTGTTGTGCTTTAAAGTGGGTGTTTTTTTTTTTTTTAAAGGAGCTAATTCGGTTGTGCAATGCCATCAAGAGGCACCACTTGTAAATTATATTTAGGCGTGTGTATGTTCCTCCACTCGTGGCGATGATGAATCACGTTCATCCGCCTTTCATTATGTAACTCTACACTTACAAGACGGGCTCCAAGCCCCTGCCACACATGAGTGTCCCTACCCATCTGTGCTCTGCCTCGAAGGAGGGTCTCTTCTCGCACCCCCCCCCCACCTATTTGGCAGTTCTGTAGGGAGGAGAAGAGAATGACCAACTCATTCTCACTTGTCTGGGACTTCCTCAGTCTGTGTTGAATGTCCTGTTCTCAAAGGGGAACAGCTGGCCACCCTAGAGGGCCTGGCTTTTTGCCCATTTCTGGCCTCAGGCACTGAGGGTGTGGACATTCGCACTGGTCCTGTGGGCTTTGGGTTCTACCCAGGGCTTCTTGCTCTAGCGAGAAATCAAGGCGCTTCCATGCCCCTGGAGGCACGAGGCAGGTTTGGGCTGCAATAAGGTCTGCTCTGGATGGAGAGGCAGGTTCTCCCCCTTCGACATGGAACTATGGACAGGTGTGATGGAGTTTCCTTGTACCGAGGGAGACAAGGGCCCTACAGGTGAAAGATTTCTAATTCTATTACATTGCAGTAAAGAATGAAGTCAGGAATTGTTGTGAATGGGAGGAAGAACACAAGCTTTGGAGCCAAACTGTGTTCAAATATTAGTCATGCCACACACCCATTTATTGTTTCTGGGGGCAAATTGCTTAGTCTCTCTCAGCCCCAGTTTCTTTGTCATTAAAATAAAGATCAAGAGTCTTAGATTCAAACTTCTGGGTGGCAATTTCTATACCAAAAGGCCATCAGATTTCAACTTACTTTTCCTAGACTGCAGAATAAGGCAGTAACCTTCACTTTTTTGACCAGGTTTGTGTTGTCTCTAACATCTCCCTTCCCCTCCCCCACACCCCCCCCCTTGCCCACTCCTGCTGATGTAATGTGCTTTGGCATTCAAGCAGTTGTTACTCTCCATGTACTCATTAAAGTAAAACAACTGCTGTAACAATCAGTCACTAAACTTCAGTGGTTTAATGCAATAGAAGTTTGTTTCTCCCTCCTGGAAATTTAATGCAAGTGGGGAATAGCATGCTCAGCTCCACATGGACATTCAGGGACCCAGGAAGTCTGTCAGCTTCAGCACACAGTCTCCAAGATGGGGTGGAGAAGGTAGGTCCAGTTGTCTTGGGAGAGACACATATCAGTGAGGTTCATATTTGGTCAGGGAAAATTAGTCGCAGGGCCCACCTAGATTCAAGAGGGCCTGGGAAGTACAATCTTTGACTGTGTAGCCACTTTCCAGCCACAATTCTAACTAAGAATTATTCTTCCATGTCCTAATTTTTTTCAGACTTCTATAATGTGTGGGGCATTGTGCTGGGCTTTCAGAAGAAAAAGTCAAGTCATAGCCCTTACCTTAAAAGAGCCTGCCTTAAATATTGGTAAACTATAGACCTTTCATACTGCTCTTCCTTGGCTTAGAGCAATACAAGTCATCATTTTGGTTTGCCTTTATTAATATATGGGATAATAAATACAGAATACAGGAGCAAAGTAAATCAGCTAATAACCAAATTTAAAGATCATGGTTGTACCCCACATCCTTAAAATAAAAAATTTAAGAGTAAAAAAAAATTCTTGGAGATTATCTGTACAAATAATTTTGTTCATGGATAAGTAACGAACAGATAATTTATATGACTTGCCTAAATTCTTCTAGCTAATTAGTGCCAGTTTAAAATCCTACTCCTTCCATCTTCCAGTCCTTAACACTTAACAATATCACTAGATCTTTCTGACGACTGGGCAACATGTAAGAGTTTATGAGCTCAGCCCTTTTTAAATAATATGTGTTCAGACAAATGGGACTAATGGTGAGCAGAATTTCCAAATGTGGTGCCGTTCATAGACCACACAGTCAGCATTCACCATTCGTTATACTTGCAGAACATACGGGCATCATTTCTTCATTGGGAAATCATCTTGCCTCTTTGGAGTAGGATCTTGACATCTACCTGGGATTCTCCCTGCCTTCATTAACAACTCCATTCACATGCTCCAAAACTGTCAACTTCACCTCAGGTAATAATACCTATCAGGTTTAATTTGTTCCATTTGAAGTCTAATGAGCCTCAGAAGTTTGAACAATGCTTCATTTCAACACACAGTGCTCTCTACCAAGTGCCCAAAGCCACTGGCCATATCTATAAATTGTTTTTGCTTCTACCTAAAGGCATAACTATTGTGAACTCTCCTAGAGGGTCCAAGTGCATAAGCCCAAATGAACAAGTCAGTATAATCATTCTGGTCTGGTTGGATTGGCATTGTCAATTTTGAGAGATATAAGGGGGACTTGGGACTTTTGAGAGTGAGTTATAATCTTGAACCACAGATTCTGGGAAAGGGACATATCTGGCATGTAAGGCAATATTTTTCTTAAAGGAGATTTCCTTTCATGGAGATGCGCCTAACCTGAGAACTTTACCTCTAGAAACTCTCAGATTAGAGTATACTTCTTAGATACACACTGATCTATGAGACTGGTACTCAGGCTATTCCTGGAGATTCCAAATCTCCATGCTGAAAGGTAAAAGTATTGAAGATATGTCAGAATCAACAAGGAAAGAATAGTTTACCAACAGTTTAGGTAAGCATCTTGAGGGTAAAGACCATGTCTTAATTGACTTTCTATTCCTAATGCCCCAGACTGGAGCTGTTCAGTGAGTTCCATTTCTAATCCCAATGAATCTAGCAATTGAGGCTTTGGAGAAACCTAGTCTATGGCTCTGAAACTAAGGAGAAGCAGTATACACCCTGAAACTCTGAAGCTACTCTTTGCAGACAATAGATCTACCGTGTACCAAAGCACATGCCAGTAGAATTTCTAGATCAGACCAGTTCTAAAGCCTTGAATACCCTTGAATAAGTTCAGTAAGCACGCAACACATATACACACATACCCCAAACTGGCTCATAAACAACTTGGAAATTAAAGACTAGAAATTATAACCAACTTCCCAATATGTAGATACATGGTCTTCTGGTCATGTAGATGGGATAAATTTCCTGAAGCGTCTCAGATAATGACTGCAGTCAAAAATTCATGTTCTCAGCTATTCAGCTGAAAGAAACAGAACTGGATGGGAAGACTAATTTCTTTTTTTTTTGAGTTGGAGTCTCACTCTGTCGCCCAGACTGGAGTGCAGTGGCCGCTCCCAGCCACCGCAGCCTCGGCCTGCTGGGCTCCGGCGATCCTTCCACCTCAGCCTTCCCAGTAGCTGGAATTACAGGCATGCGCTACCGCGCCCGGCTGATTTTTTGGTTTATTGTAGAGATGAGGTCTCGCTCCCCAGGTGGGTCTCAAACCCGCGGGGTCAGGCAATCCACTCACCTTAGCCTCCCAAAGGCACGGGATTACAGGCTGAGCCACCGAGCCCGGCCTAATTTCTTAATATATAAATAAAATGAAGTTTTTTCTACTGTCCTAGACTTGGATATTTTAGCTACAACTAAGTATTTACCTACATTTCTCCAGAAAGCTACTAAGACACAGATTTATCTTCCACAGGCATGTTTTAGATTTTGCTGAAATGGCCAAGTTTTTCCTCAGTTGACAAAAAAAAAAATTTATTCCATGTGGCTGGAATCGGGCCCACTGAGATTTTTACCAAGAGCAAAAATACCCTGCGTGTATATCAAAAACAGTTGGAAAGAAGTGGCTATACTCCTCTGCACCAACATCATCAGACTAATGGCATTCCAGTCAATAGGTTGGCATTGTTCTCTTGGTGTGTAAACTAGTAGGGCCCAACTTGCACTGGTCCCAAAAGCCTGCCCCCTCTTCTGGATTCTAGATTCAGATGTATAGTTTATGTTTTTGTCCTTCACATGCAGATTTTTTTTTTTTAATTTTATTTTTCATTTTAAGACAAGATCTGGCTCTGTTGCCCAGGCTGAAGTTCAGTGGTGTGATCATAGCTCATTGCTGTCTCAAACTCACTCCTCCGCTCTAGCAATTCTTCCCACCTCAGCCTCCCAAGTAGTTGGGATTACAGGAGCACGCCACCACCCCCACCTAATTTTTTTGTTTAAGTTTTTTGTGGAGATGGCATCTCTCTATGTTGCCTAGGCTTGTCTCAAATTTTTGGCCTCAAGCGATCCTCCCACCTCAGCCTCCCAAAATTCTGGGATTACACAGGTGTGAGTCACCACTCTCAACCCCACATGCAGATTCTTGAAGGCTTCACCCTATTGTTCATTCAGTCATTTAGCAAGGATTTATTTTGAGCTTACCATTTGTGGGACACTCTATTTGGCACTAGGAATTCAAAGATGAATAAGGCATCACCTTTATATTCAAAGATCTCACTTTAACATCTAGAGAAGGAAAGAAATATGTTACCAGATTGTATTCATACTGGGAGAGAGCTCAAGTTCACTTAGGATAGCATGTGATACTGCCCTGTTGCACACTTCCAGGGGAGTCACGCATACAGTTTTCGATGTGATTGACACCTTAGGAAACAACGTGAATAATACCCTGGAGACGTGCAATGTGGCTACTCTGAGAGAGTTCCCAAAAAAAGATTCCTAAAAGATGAAACACTTGAGTTGAGCCTTGAAAGAATGAGTGGGTAGACAAAATATAGAAGGACATGGCTGAGAATAACCCAGCAAAGGAATAAAAATATGGAACTATCAATAAGTGAGGCTAGAATTCAGTGGACAAGAAAAAGTGTGGTGGGAGATTAGGGTATCCAAAGAGGCAGAAGCCAGACAGCAAGTGCCTTGCTTGCCGTATTAAGGAGTTTGAAATGCATCCAGTTAGTGCTGGAGAGTCTTTAAAGGAATTTTATTGTAGTAGTGACTTGGATTTTTGAAAGTTCACTTTGGAATCAGTGTGGGAAATGAACTTGGGAAAGGTAGAGGGGTACACTGCAGAACAAGGAGATTGGTTAGGAGGCTATTAAAATAGCCCAGCAGAAAAGTGATGAAAATTTGAGTTAGGGCGATGAGGTGAACACTGATCCAAGACGTTTAGGAGGTGAAATGCACAGGTCTATGTGACCAGTAACACATAAGAAGTAAGAAAAGGAAATCTGGATTGAAAACCCTGTGGGTGAATGATAAATCATTTAACCAGGATAGGGAACCAAGAATGAAGGTGACTTTGGTCACAAGAGCCGTGAGTTTGGTTTTTGAATGTGATGAGTTGGAAATTGGGGCCCCACCAGGAGGGCTGCCGAGATAGGTCTGGAACTGAGGAGAGAGGTCTGGGCCACAAAAAGCAATTTAGAATCATCAGTGTTTAGGGCATGATGGAAGATATTCTCCTAAGTTTCTAATTTCTTCCTTCTCTCCACTCTGAAATGACCTCTGATGAACTTTCCTGATGATTTAACTTTTTCAAAGCCATCACTGGGAATCTATTCAGTCTTAGCTGTCAGATTGAATTACCACTTACATGGCCCTCCACTTGATTGGTGCAACTCCAAGTTCCTTCCTAAGGTTTCTCTGTCTCTCTTTTTCTCTGATTGCTTCTGGTGAAATAGTGGAATAGACTTGCTCCTGGGCTGTGGTCCAGCATAATGCAGTAAAAGGATCATAAGCTTGATTCCCAACTCTCCCGCTTTTGAGCATGTGGTCTTGTGAAAATTATTGAACTTCTCTGAACCTCAGTTTACTTATTTTTACAAGCAACTCTAATAAAAACCTGAGCAAGATTTTTTTTGAAGTTTAAATGAGATAAAGTGGAATAATGTTTAACATGCCACATCAATAGATATTCTACAAACATTACATTTATTCATTCATCAATTTTGTGAACCAAAGTCTATTAGAGTTGGGAGAAAACTTAAAGATGACCTCATCTAATTCTACCAAATTGAAGAAGATTTGAGCCTCCAAAGAATGAAAATGACTTGACCAATGTTATGTAGCCAGTCAGTGACAACTATGGACTCAACACTCTCATGCTAACACTGTATTGAGTCCTTTCTTTTTTTCCAGGTTGTTTTGGAAGAGTACCTATAACCCCATATGTCACAATAACTTTATTGTGCTTCCTGTGGAAGATCAGAAGATAAAGGCTGTGTCAATTATCTATCATAGCATAACAATTTCTACAAAATGAGTGGCTTTAACAACTCATGTCTATTATTTCACAATCCCTTTACATCAGAAGTTGTACAACTTACCTGCCTCTTCTGCTCAGGGTCTCATAGGACGGCGATCAAAGTGTTGGCTGGGCTGTGTGCTCATCACATGCTAGACTAAGGAGAATTCCCTTGCAAACTCAAGTAGGTTGCCAACAGAATTTATCTCTTTATGGCTGTAGGACTGAGGTGCCCATTGTCCTGCTGGCTGTCAGCAGGGGGCCACTCTCAGGAACAAGAGGCTACTTGCCATTGATGCCATCTGACCCTCTTATAATTTCCCCACAAGGGGGCAACTGACTTCTTCACAGTCAGCAGGAGAGTATCTCCCTACCTGTCTCCTAGCAAGTCATGTGTATATCGTTATGGGACATAATTATGGGAGTAAGAGCCCATCATCACCTTTGCCATATTCCATTGACTGGAAGCAAGTCCAGGTCCTGCTCACATTTGAGGGGAGGGACCACATAGGAGGTGATACCAGGGACAGAGATCCGGGGGCCATCTTAGAATCCTGCCCTCTTGGCCTCTACAGATGCCATCATGGATTTTATCGTAGAGTGTCAGGGAGCACAGTCTGGTTGACCCTCAGCCCCCTCCAGTCACAACCCTACACACTGCACTGTTTTCAGGAATGCTGGATCTGCAAGGGCTCTCAGATGACTGTGAGAGCAGACCACGGTGTCCTCAGGAGACCTTGTCAGGCCCATGATGTCACCAAAGGTCAGAGTGGTGCCAGTGCCAGATGGGAAAGAGAAGAGTATGTGCATATAAATATATGTATGTGGATATGTGTAGATGTGTGAGTGTATATTTGAGCGTGTATGTGTCTATGTGTATGCATGTATATATGAGTGCATATGCATTTGCATGTGTATGTATGTGTGTGAGTATGTATGTATGTTAAGTGTTGGAGGAGTCCTTCCTGGAAACTCATCAAGTGACTCTGCCTACAATTCTGGCATTTTCTGAAATGACTTTTTCCTGAATTGTTGGCACACTCTGTGACATGAGTCACGCTGCCTCTTTATTAAAAATCCATCTTTTCCAGCTGAGGCAAAGCAAATATTTACCCGTATCTAACTCTAGTCTCAGTCTTGCAAATATCTGCACTTCTCCATGAAACTATCCATACCCGCCGGGTGTGGCTAAAAGAGGGACACATTCTGCTTTTCCTCAACTTCTCTGGGGCCTGAAAAACTGGATGGTACTTTCTCCGCCTCAGGCCCCTACCTGGAGTGATTCTCACTCACTGCCACCTGACAAGTCTCTTGGACCTCAGCTTTCACCATACCACACACTTGCTCAGAGACGTTCAGTGGCTTCTTCTGCCTGAAATCCACATGCTTGCCCTTATCCTGTAAAGTTTGCTGGGCTTGTAAGCCTCCACTCACCACCCCTCCCTCTTACCTGCTGTAATTCACAACTGCTTTGCAGTACCCATGCTCTGACTGAGCCAAGCATGTTACACATGAACAACACCAGTAACCATGTATCTAGGAGTGTGATTCCACCACCTTCCCTCCCCCTGCCCCCACCCCAGTCCTCTCTTTATGATATCCCCTATCAAAAGCATAATGTCTTCTGGAGCCCACTTGAAATCTCACTGCCTCCTTGATCAAACCATGGCAAGCATTCATCGGTCCCAACTTCTGCCCCTCTTAGCATTTTCTAACTGAACCAGAGTGCCTATTTTAGGCAATTTATTGTGTTCTGTATTACGTTGTTCTTTAATTATTTCATGAAAGTGTGTCTTGTTTCTCTAGTGAGATTATAAATCTCTTAAAGACAACATTTCTATTTCTCTACCTTTTCTTTCTCTCTCTCTCTATTCCACCCTTCTGCTTTTTCTTTTCATGGTGTTTAAACTTTGGGTTTGGGGCCGAGATGGATTTAAATTTCAGCTCCACCTCTTTCTATCTGTGCGAAACCTCTGTGGCATTCATTTTTCTTGTGCTTAAGAAAGGATAATAATCACCTCACAATGTTGCTGAGAGAAGACAGTGAAATAACATATGTTAGAGGAATCCAAATCATTCTACAAAAAAGATACCTGCACACGTATGTTTGTTGCAGTTCTAGTCACAATAGTAAAAACATGGAACCAACCATGCTGCCCACAGAAGCTGAACTGAATTTTAAAAATGTGGTACATATACACAATGGAATATTATGCAGCCATAAAGAAGGATAAATATATGGACTCTGCAGCAATTTGAATGGAGTTAGAGTCGCTCATATTCAGTGATCTATCACAGAAATAAAGAACAGAGTACCCATGCTCTGACTGAGCCAAGCACGTTACACGTGAACAACACCAGTAACCATGTATCTAGGAGTGTTCTCACTCATAAGTGGACTTTGAACAATTATCATAATACTATAAGAAAGGGATTGGCAGTAGTGAGAAACTATCAGGGAAGGAGGGGTGGGAGTGGCAGTTCGGGGAAAATGCTAGGGGAGGGAGGAGCACACCTCATCAACAAGGGTACCTGCATAATCAACATTTGTATACTTAACCCTGAATTGGACCCCACATCTTTATAATAAAAAATATGTAAAGAAATTAGTGTCTATATATGTCCCTGGCACATAGCAAATATTCAATTAATGAAAGATATTAATGACCATTACTATCCAATCCAGGAAGAGACAGCTAAGCACCTTCCCTGTACCCAGTACATTGCTTAGGTGATGGAGAGAGATCAAGAAATAAAATAATCATGATGCTAGAGACTGTAGTAGCTACTAAGGCTTCAAGGAATCGGCAGACTCTGTCACTGGAAGCCCTGAAGGAGACCAACGTAGATAGGAATTGTCATTAAAAATTGGCAAGAAAGCACTCATAATTATTTTATTTAAAAACAAAGCCCTTTCATCAGGAGTATGTGTCCACTGTATCCATAAACATTCATGGTAGGAGTGGTGTGGTCTCTCTGGCTGCTGGCTTTTCCCCCACTTTCTCCTGCTCTGTGCAATGCTGTTTACAGACAATAGAAATGGAGTCTGTTTCTGAAAGGTGACCAGATGGTGCTGTTTTGATGAGTTGTTAATGAGATGAAGATGGATGCTTTCCCATCCTGCTGGAGGTGGGAAGAGGGGTTGATCACCTTCAATGTCCTCTTTCCTCCAATTTCTTCACCGCCACCCCCACACACATTCTCCATGCTTTCCGGAGACTAGAAAATGTCTCGTGATGCAAATTGCCCCTTAAAGCTTCTGCAGAGACTCACCTAAGGCTGGTCACTAAAGCTGGTCACGTACTACATGCCCAGTCAATAACTACTGATGGAGTGTCCCATTCTTTTGGCAGCTAATCCCTAAACCCTACAATCTGCCCTGAATGACAGGAATCAGCCCTCCTGACAAGATTCTGCTGCGCTGAAAGTTACAAAAGGAACTTGGGGAAAATTCTCTTAAGGCTGAAGTATAAATGTTTATTGGGTTGTTTTGCTCAAATGTGGGTTCGGCGCTTTCCTCGCTCCCTTTTGCGGGTGGCTCAGTAACACGGAGAACAGCCAATATTAATTCCTATCGGAGTAAAACTGTAAGTGGGAGAATTCATTGGTTTTTCTCTCTTATGGAATCCAGAGTTCCTTGGTTATTGAAATGGAATACCGCATTATGGAATCCCAAGGGAACAGGAGGGTTCTTGTTTGAGAGGCGCCCCCACTGAGCCAGGACGTCTACTGTCAGCTCTTGGAGAGGAGAAAGCGAATGCTTCAGAGGAAAGGAAGAGGGTTCCGACATGCTGAGCCCTCTGAGGGCCCCACACTGGATGCTCTGACGTTTCTCCCTGGCATTTGGTAATGTTCTGTTTCCCTGCTCTTGTGTGGGGTGATTACTGGTTCCTTCGATGTTGCTTTGCGCGGTAAGTTACCCATCGGTCTGCTGAATCTGGGAAGTGTCCACCAAGAAGCTTAGAGGAGGAGAGAGAGCTTCAGGCCCCTTGAATCCGTAAGGCCGAGAAGAGCAAGAGGTAACTCTTCTCTTGGGAAGCCCCCAGCCCTGTATCACTGAGCCAGGAGATAAGTTTCCATTTTAACTGCTCTCCCATCCATCCCCTAGCCCGTATTTGGGTCAGGTCAGATGGGGGATTTTGGACCAGTGCTCCTGATGCCACACAATGACTACTCCTTAGGCTTTCCCTCACCCCAGATTTCTCAAGAAGTCTCCAGTGAGAACTTAATGGGAAATTAGGGACCAGCAGGATTTGGTAAGAATCCAAGAATCACAGCTTCTACACTTTGATCTTTTCCGGTGTGCCTGGTACTGTGCTAAGAACACATTAATTTCCCAAGGGTCCATCTCAGGGAAGTATCCTTATTATCTGCATTTGCTGATGAGGAAACAAGACCCAGTCATGTTAAATTAGGTACCCAAGAGCACACAGCCAGAAAATAAGGCAGTTGGAGTGTAAATCCCCTTCTCCTGATTTTAGAGTCTCAACTCTCTGGTTGTCATTGCTCTACAAGTCTAAAAAAAAAGGTCTCCCACTATGCTTATTTTTAATTGTCTCTTCATCCCCCCCATGTTCCATAGAATTATTTTTATTCCTTTGTGTTCTCTTTCCTGCTTTATGCCCTCTGCCTTAGTTCATTCAGTCAGTTATAACAAAAATACTGTAGGCTGGTGAGGAAATTGATTGCTCATGGTTCGGGAGGCTGGAAAATTGAAGATAAAGATAAAGACACCAGGTATATTTGGTGTTTGGTGAGGGCTCACTTCCTGGTTCATAAATAGCCTTCTTCTCGCTATTTCCTCATATGGAAAAAGAGACCAGGAAGCTCTCCAGAGTCTCTTATAAGGGCATTGATCCAACTCCTCATGACCTAATCACTTCCCAAAGGCTCCACCTCCAAATACCACCATATTTTGTATTATGTTTCAACATATGAACTTGAGGGAACACAGTCTACAGCACACTCCACTCTCTCATCAGTTCAAAGATGACCTGATATTAGTTATTAGTCCTCCTTAAATATACCTGTGTTTGGGGACTCTGGGTTCCTAAAGCCTATTAGATTTAGTTGGGTGCTTATAACTATCCCTCATTATTGCCAATCATGCAGCAAGTACAGGAAACAGGGAATAACAGTATCTTGATCTAGCTCAATGGGGAGCGTCCAGTAAAGGAGAGAGCAGTGAGACATGGACAAAATGAGCCGAGGGAGACTTTGGCCCGAGCTTCATGTCTGCAGTAAGCATAGAAAACCTTGCTGGTGGGCAGTTCATTCAGCGTAGATTTTGCCACAGCTATGTTGCTCAGGTTACCAGCACCTTAGCTTGGTGATCATGTTTAGCATCATGAAAAGTGGCACCACCTGTGGGGATCTTGCAATTTGCTAAGAGGGATGTAGCATCATCAATGAAGTTGCTTTGCCAAAAATGTAAACTAAATTTTCTCTCTCTTCCAGTTTACAGGAACTATAGAGGTTAGAAAGTCAAGGTAAATGACTCGATGTGCAAGTAATCAGACAAATTCATTAGGTGTGGCACTCCTTAAGACGCCTGCTGGTCTCTTCTTCTAGACAATAACATGAAAATAAACACGCAGGGTAGGAGGTGTGGCAGGGCTGTTCAGGACTAAAAGAGAATAAAGAAATATAACAACCAAATTCAATGTGTGGGCATTGATTGAATCCTGCTTTGAATAAATGAGTCATAAAACACATTTGGAGGACGATTGGAAAAATTTGAATATGGAACAGGGATTTTGTGACATGAAGGTCTTATTATTAATTTTGTTAGGTGCAGAATGGGTATTGTGATTCTATAGAAAAATGTTAGTTTTTAGAGATGCTATTCAGTCTTCTGGAGTAAGATGTCATATTGTCTAAAATTTACTTTAAATACTATATCCAAAAAATTAAATAAAGCATATGCAGCAAAATGTTAACATTTTAAAATTCTAGCTCATAGGTATATGGTGTTCGTTATACTCTACTATCTTGACTATGGTAAATCTAATGAAATGGAAAATTACAACATTGGTTTGGCAGTGTAAAAGCAATGTAGTGATTTATAAGACCTATTTATGGGATAATTGCCATGAGTACAAAGGCTATTAGGCATATTGTGAACATGTCAGATTCATTTTGGCGAGTCCTTTTGATTCCTGAATCACCAAGTCCAAGTGCACTCAGAGGGCTGTTGTGTGTAGTGGAAAGAATCTTCTTGTGTGGCCTGGTCCAGCTTCAGACGCACATGGAAGTGACATTGCCTGAGATTCTGACGACACCCACAACTGGAGACCTCAATTGGGAAGATTTGGGAGCCCGTTCATCCCATTCTACTGCCCGCATTCAACCCCTTCAGAGCAGGGGGCAGCAGCAACTGTGGCGGGCAAGGAGGATGACATGTCCTCTGCCCTTCTGTGGCCACTATTCCCCTGGTCCTCTTACTTCTGTAGTTCTTCATATGCAGCTGTTACATTCATCTGCTTTCTTATGTAGAGACTGGACTCATCCTCTTGCTTCTCTTACCGTTACATGGGATCTGTTGTCAGTATTCCTCTCCCTCAACTTCTCCAAGCCTGTTCCACTTCCTGATGTCTTCCACCATTTTACAAGTCCTGCCTTCAAGCTTTTCCTGTTGAATTCTTATATCATTCTCTCATTCCACATTTACTCCACTTAAGGATTTTTATCATGACTTAGACTGTGGTTCTCTGTTTGTCAACTTTTTTTCCCCCTAGTACCATCTGCCTCTGTAGAGGACTGGTAATACACGGGCAGATTCACATACACACACACACACACACACACACACACACACACACACACACACACACATTCTCCTCTGGTGAATGTCATGTCAAGTTTAAATGTGTCCACACACTAAGTGATGCTTAGGAAAATGCTTGGTGAAAAGTTGAGTCTGTGCTTCAAAACCAGACCACACATTTAGTGTTTGGACCATGTTTGTGAGTTTCATTTGTATTTGGAGTGACAGTATTTTCTTTCCAATGGTAAGAGCAGCTCAAATTCACCTTCCCCTATTGCTGAATTCACCACTCACTTCCCTTATGTTGCATCCCAGTTTGTTTGGGGTAATTTAGGTTTTGAGCCATTCTTCTCTTGTTAGAGTCTATAATGCCTCTTCTAAATTGAAATTCTTCCTTCAGGGAGCCAAGAACTTTGATGCTTCTAAATTTACATCTGGGTAACAGATTTGCTACAAAGTTGGACTACTGGGGAACAAATTCAATGTTTCAGAAATTTTACAAAGAGTTGCATCCCTCAAGATCTCATCCAGTGAGTTCCGTCACTGGGGACAGATGGTCTACTTTGAGTATAATCAGGAAGTTTCAGAAACATGACATAATGTTTATCTCTCCTAAGATTTTTCTCTTTGGTTTGGCTTCTGAGAAATACGTCTTGTGCCCATCTCTCTCTCTTTCTCTCTCTCTCTCTTTGGCAGAGTCTGACAAAAATAATGTCTAGAAAGACTTTTGCATTGTCTTTTTTATAAAAAGAACATATTTGCTTCTAATAATATATGTCGACTATACTTTAACATTTTTAGATCAGAAAAAGCTCCGCTTCTTTTTCTCTTGTGAAAAATAATGTGCTTTATTTTGAGCAAACGAAAAACCACAAGCTCTCTGAAAAGAGACAATTATAGGAGAAACACCCAAAGGTAATCATTTTGACCCAGAGTTGTGATCAAAGTTGTCCTTTACACCTGTTCTACATCTGACATTTAGACAAAAGCCCTCGCTGCAGGGAGTCTCATGAGAGTGCATCTTGGATGGCAGAAAGGATGGTATTTCATAAGATGGGTCTGACTTCATGATGTATGCTCAGTAATTTACAAAAGAAAAAAATCTGAAATGCAAATCAATTTTAAGCCATCTTCATAACAGTAGGAAAATGCCCCTAAAACCAACTGTGCCACTTCCTTTTGAGGAAATAGTATTTATTTAGAGGAGATGATACATGCTAGAATTCTTTCAATTGGTTTCTATGCTGAATATTCTTTATTTAAAAGTAGCACATGTCGTTTTTTTTCCTCCTGTCCTTGAAATGTAAATATATTAGGCCTACATTTTGTTTGGCGCATCTTTGCACACTACAGTTTGCGCACGCGCGCACGCACACACACACACACACACACACACACACACACACACACACACCCCCATGTGACTACTCTCTTATATTTTATAGGATGATTTAATGGAGTTCAAAGTCTTCAAAACTCTCAGTGGGAGGAGGAGGCCCAGGGAAAGAGATGATTGTGCTAAGCCTGAGTGTAGACTCCCTTAGAGCACAGGATGACTCACATTCCCTGACATGAGTCACTCCCTTGCAGAACTGTAGTCCTCAGCTACTACATTGCCTGTGGCCATTTGTTCGGAGGCAGACGGAAGGCAGAGACTTCTCCAGAGGATTTAGAGCTGTGACTAAGGCACCTTGGGCATTCCCTCCAAGAGAGGCAGGCCACCGCATGGTCACCTTTTCTCCTTGGACTTTTTAGCTCAGAATATTCGGTTCCCTAAAATAAGGCACTGTGTATTTTTTTTTTTTTTTTACCTAAGGAACTGAACCAGAGAGAAGGTTAATTTGCACAACAACAAAAAAAAAGAGAAAAAATTGGCTTGCCAATAGTAGAACATTGATGGAGGAAGAAGATGAAAAACAAAAAGGGTAAAACCCAAAGGGTGCTAGCTTTCTCATTTAATGAAACTGATGCATATTATAACCCTAATTTATTATTAGCCATGTATAAGACATTATATAAAAATAGAAAATGGCTGCTATTAATAGGAAAGTTTAGTCAAGATAAGGTATTCTGTATTTTTCACTCAATCTGTAGTACTTGGTTGCCTACAAAAATGGAACTCAGCTTATCATAATTACTGAAATAATCTATTCATCTCTGATTTCTTCATTGTAAATAGTATCATCAAATGCTGGCGGCAAGGGCCTCATCCAAACAATTCCTACCCAGGTTATGTATTTGAAAATGTGTGGATCTGTTAGGAAAGCTCAGTAGTTCTCAGGTCTTAATTCCTCACACCCTAGAGTTGGTGAAGTAGACATACCTCCACACGCTCTGTGTCCATCTCCGTAAGCTCCTCCTCCCAGCACAAGCTCCCCGAAACAGGCATGGCACAGTCAGTGGCCAACTCCTCACGGGTCATGCACACCTTCTCACCTGCTTTGCTGTGTGCCTTCAGCTTTCATAACCATCTCCTCTCACCTGACCTCCACTTTAGCTCCTGTCCTCCACCTTGACCCCTCAACTTGAAGGGACACTTGAAGGTGGAGGACAGAGAGTAGGTATAGTAGGTATACTGGCTTCTCGCTTATGGGTCCCTGATACAGATGAAATGAATAATGTTTATCCTCAAATAAATGTACTTGGCTCTCTTCAACTCAACGAATAACGTGTTGACAGCTAGGATTTGACTTTGGCCTAGGAATTTCCTGCTAATTCTACAATGCAGCCATTACCTAGGCTTCATTCTGACTATAGTTGATACTAAGTAACCCTTCTTATATGTTTGCTTTGTTTATTGACTCTATATTTATGAAGCATAGTGGGAACTGTTGTCTCCTGACTTATTTTGGAGCGCTCGGTGATGGTCATAGAGGAAGAGGGTTTAAATGATTTAATATGGAAGCACATAAAGCGGGAAAAGGAAGAGCGTGCTTTGAGTGAGCCTTAAGCAGCATGGCCTTGGCACCAACAGCTAGGAAAGAGGAATGTCCACCAGGACTGTGCCCTCAGTGAAGGGGGGTTCTAGAATAGGGCCAGACACCTAGAATTCTAATACCCCTTCTCTTCTGCTTAGAGGACTATTACCATGTTATCTAGCAATTATGCATTAAAAGCCATAAATCTTCTCTCTGTCTCTGATACCTTCTTATAATTATTTGTGATGCTGCCACCGTAAGATAGGCTGAGGATAAGGAGAAAATAGAGAAGATCTCAAATAGGAACCAGTAAGGAGGTCAAGGGACAGGGCTGGAAGGAAAGAAAATTAGAAGCAGAATATTGGGAAGGATTCTAGAACTATGGAGTTTACATAGTGGCTGTGGTGCTCACTAAAGATATTTCCATATATTTGAACTCTCTAATCTTACAGGCACACGGCAGCATTGTATTTCCCCTACTAATTTTAAGTACACCCATGTGACTTGCTTTAGCAATGAAATATGAGGGAAGTGATGCATAGTTCATATTTAGGTGGAAGCTTCAAGAAATAGTGTGTGCTTCCCCAAATTCTCACTTTGCTCTAGCAACGTTTGAGAAAATGGCAGTTTCATCAGCTGAAATCCCTGAGTGACCACAATGCGTCCATCCTGTGATGGACATGTGAAATGACTGAGAAATTAATTTTGTTGCTTTAAGCATCTGGGATTTGAGGGATGCTTGTTACCACAGTGTAACCTGGCCACAACTGACAGATACTGAAGGAGGAAATAGAAGCTGAGTAAAGGTCAAACGCAGACATGGTAAGAAAGGAAGTGAAAGAATTAACAATGAAGAAAGAGACAAAAGATATGGAGAAATGGAGGGAACAAAAAGGAAATATAAAAGAGAAGAGAATGAGCAGAGGATGGTGAGAAGAAAGAGACAAGTGACCAAAGAGAAAGAATCTAGGTGACCAAGTACTTTATTCCCTAAATAATTGTTAACTGGGATTCTATTAATTATTCCTCAACTTGTATATTTGAGATCATCATTTCTCCATGGAAAGATACTTAAAGATATGGGCATTGGATGGTGTTTGGAACTGAACAGTTTAGTTATACTATGAAATCATAGTTTGCTGCAAAAAAGAGCCTGATGAGTGTTCACATTCTGAGTTCTTCAGACCACACCCTGAGATGCTGTAAGGCTTCTACCTGGCTCTCTCAGGGAATGCTTTCTGAAACAAGGCTAGGCAGACCAAGCAATTGATCTACCCTGATTCTCACCTGAGCAGTTGCATTTTTTTCTTTCTTTCTTTCTTTCTTTTTACTACAAGTGTTCATTATGCAGGTACCTTTGTCGATGAGGTGTGCCCCCTCTCCCCTGGCAGTTTCCCACTACTGCCAATTCCAGCTCTCCCTCCCCTGGCAGTTTCCCACTACTGCCCATCCCTTTCTTATAGTATTATGATAATTGTTCAAGATCTGCTTATGAGTGAGAACATATGGTACTCTGTTCTTTGTTTCTGTGATAGATCACTGAGTATGATCGACTCTAAGCAGTTGTATTTTTATCAGGTGTATATAACAGGCTTCTGCATAAGACTCTATTTTAAGGAAGGGTTCTACTTTTTTAAAAAAGAAAGTTTTGCCAAACAGATCCAGTTCATTGTGAACAAGATACCACAACACATCTCTAATATTCTACCCAAGCATTGGGTATGAAAATATCCATTTATTCAGAATGAGATGAGGTTTGCAGCTTACAAATATGCCTTATGAATGAAAAATGAACACAGGAAGATTGCTGTTGACCAGTGATCTCACTTGATCGATGAGCCTTCAGAATGGTCACCAGGGAATAAAAGACCCATAAAGAAGGTTCTACAGAAGGACGGCCCTTTATTTTGTGGGGATCACTGAGGCACAAAAATTGCCTGAAGCTCTGACTTTACAGAAAGCCATTTCCCTGCTCAGGATTCAAGGCCACATTCTAGAATCTGTATTATAATGCATGGGTAATCTTCCCTCCTGCCCAAAGCCAAAACCAGATACCTGGAATGCCAAGGATGTGTTCTGTTACCAGGGGCCATGTCCAGTTGCCCAACAATCACAAGAGTTGTTCATGTCTGAGGACAAGGTGACCAAGACCAAATAGAAGGCTTGCAGGCTACTTTTGACTCAGATATTTAATTTCCTGAATAAAAACCACACTGGCCTTCCCTCCGTTGAGAAGGCAACTCCTATTGGGTCTGTCCATGAACAGGATATGCTGTGAACCACAGCAGACCTTTGTTTCTGGATACCTTGGTAGGAATAAAATAGAGTGCAACAATCTCTAGAAAAGAGTATTAGACACCAGATTATATTGAACAGGGGACATCACGGCAGCCGTTCAAACAGAAACAGAAACAAGAACAGCGTTAGGTAACTTGAAAAGGTGAATGAACTACTGTGGTTGGCTCTCTTGCTCCTTTGCCTGCTTTGGGAAAATAGACAAGTGTCAGGAAGCCAGAGAGGTACTAAAAAGCACTTGTGGTGCTGAATGCACTGTCCGTTCGCTTTCTATTAACTCAGACTTAGATACTTAGAGGAATGCTTTTCATCTGTAGACTGGTGAAATTTCTAAGTCCAAACTGTATGAAGGTAATTTGAGCTGTGTTTATAGAAGTGTGTGTTCATGTTGGCAGTCATCCTTCACTTTATTTCCATAATCATTCCTCCCCACTGCCTACTGCACTGTGACTCTAGCGGAGTATAAGGCAATATAGCTCACCAGTGACTAGGAATGGTCCCATTTTGACAATCTGGAATAATCCCCCCATCCCGCTAACTAAATAATGTCCGTATTTACCCGATTCTTTGGCTTGCAAATGAAATAGTCCATTTCATATTCATTTCTCATGTTGGTTAGCGTTTAGGAGATATTTGGTACTGGAAAAATATTATAGAGCCAAAGAAAACTGTAGCTTTCTTTGTCCTTAGTTATCTAGAGAGAAAAGAAATAGCATTACAAATGCCATCAGACATTTAGGTTCCCAGGAAGGAGGGTATTGAGTTAACACAGTGGAAATACAGACTTTGGTTCACCTGATGTCCAAGTCTTGCTTTTGAGAGGAAGAAAGAAGAAATTTGGGGTTTGAATGGAAGAGAGGAGTCTGACGGTAAATTAGGAGGTGAGTGGGCCCCAGAGTTTAGAGGCAGTAACAAAAAAGACATGTAGCTCAGGGGTAGGAGGGGAGTGGGACAAGAAAGACAGAGGATTCCTGGCTTTGGACAGTGAAGGGAAGAAACTAGAAACAGCAGAGGGATAATGTCCAGGGTAAGTCTTTGTTCAGCCAATGCACAGGTCTGACCTTGGAAAGAATAGGAGTCCATATGCTTCAGGATACATGGTTAAGAGATAGAATGCTGGGTGACTGGTTGCATAAGAGGAAAAGAATGACAAAACACGTTCCATTCCTAGCATAGATGTCCCTTTATTGACAATGTTCAGTTTGAGACCTCTTGAAGAAAACTTCCCAAAAAAGTTGGAGCCTCCTTATCCCATTAGAAAATGTTCTGAGTAAAGCCAGTAGCTCTGTGTTTCTTAGCTGAGACAATTCATGACCCATGAAATTCTCACTGCCCATGAAAACTGCGATGCAAAAATCTCTGTATTCGTCTCCTATTCTTTCAGTTTGGGAAGGCTCAGAGAACTATCAAAACTATCCATGGTTTTACGCCATTCGTTACACATTTGCCCAAACCCAAAGGATGTGCAATGCCAAAAGGGAGCCCTAATGTTAACTATGGACTTAGGATGATAATGATGTGTCAATGTGGGTTCATCAATTGCAACAAATGGACCACTCTGGTGGGGAATGTTGACAGTAGGGGAGTCTATTTTTGAGTGTATATGTGTGTGTGTGGGGGGGGGTGATATGGGAAATTGTTATACCTTCTGCTCAATTTTGCTGTGAAACTAAAACTGCTCTAAATAATAATGTCCATTTAAAAAGAAAGACAAAATCATAATCACGTGGACTAAGAGTATCATGGAAAAAGATGTTGACAGTTTTCACAGAAAATTTCAAGATGTTTGCATTGAGGTATAACTTATACGTTCAGAGTTGGTAAATGATCACAGGCTATGTTGGGCTCCAAAATGGTATTCTGTAGTAACAATTACTATGATTAAAAGTAAAAGTGGGTTCATTAGTTCTATTCTTAGTATGAGTACACATGAACTCGTGCATGCATTAACGCAGGCACACGTGCACCCATGTGAGAACGCTCCCCATTCAAAAACAAATTTAAAATGCCTAGACAGGCGCAGAGGCTCCAGCCCAGCTCTGAACTTGGGGACTTTCCACACAATATGTTTGCTGTGTGTATGGATTTGATGAAACATGCCTGTGCTGAAGCCAAGATCCACTGTCGCCGTGGCTGTTTATCTTGGAGATGCAGGACTTTGCCAGTGAACTGTGTGGGTGTGAAACAGAGGGGAGAGAGAGAACGTGGTAAGACAAGAGTCAGCCCTGACAGGCATTAGGGGAAACGCAACATTCTGCTTCCTAAGGTACCTTCTCGCTAGTGATTAAATGAGGGTATGTTTATGCTTCAGATGGAAGTTTAATGCCTTGTCTTAAGTGAAGCGTTCCTGGAGATAAATCCATCTGCCTTCTTGTATGTTGTGCGTGCTTAGTAAATATTTAATGTCAGCTCTGCATCTTCCTCAGCTTCACTAAGTCATTATTTTCTGCTTGCTCAGGGAACAGTCTTGCTACTTCCCTAGAAAGTAGGCTCTGCTACCCACCGTAATAGTCTATAATAGCAGACACTTAAAGAGCTTATGAGTCAGCCGTGGGCTAAGAACTTAGCCCCTTTTTTTACCTGCTCCTAGCAACAGCTTAAACAGGTAGCCCTTATTTTTACCTCCAATTTACAGAGGAAGAGAACGAGGTTTAGAGAAGGTCATCTACCCAAGGCCAAACAAGAAATTGATGGAGCAGAGGTCAGGACCTACAGATTTCTAACTCCAAATGTATAGGCTTATATAATGTGCATAGAGCTTATTCTTCTATCCCTACAAGGCACTGCTTTTTAAATTTTTATCTAACGGCATCATTTGTCCATTGGACTCCCACATTTGACTGTTATTTCCTAAGAGGATGCCTGTCTTTCCTTCCTGTCTCTGCAGAGGAGTTGTTTTCCCAGAAGTGAAATTAGGAAAACCATTGACATGGATTCGCCTGAAATATGCCACCATACTGCATACCAGCGCTCCATGAGCAAAGTCACCTGAGAGTCTGGACCGACAATTTAGAACGTGTTTTCCAATTGTACTCTGGCACTGTGTGACTACCTGCTGTGACAGGAGTGGTTTTTTTTTTTTCGTCTTGGAAATTGTTGCCAATCTCCTAACCAAAAGTGGAGAACTTTTCCAATCCACAGTAATCAATCATCCTACACTCACTGCCGGTAGGAGCACAGGGCACAGAATAAAAGGAATCAGCGAGGCTTTTTACTTGCCCGTGGTACATTTGTGTTAAGTGATCTGCCCAGAAATGCCATTTGTTCCTCAGAGTTGTTCATGCTGAGACGCCTCCTTACATTTTGGAGTTGAAAAACCGAATTTAACAAGATGAATGGTGTGAACCCTGAGGCTGTATGAAGCAGGAGCAAGATTAGTTATTTCTCAATTGCCAGATAAATCTAACCAATTTATAGACCTACAGGTAATGACTCAAATCCACATGGTTTCTTTAGGTTGCCCTTATACTTGTAAACTTTTCCAAGAGAAAAAAAAAAAAAAGACATGTATTTTACCAAGGCCAATAAGAGTGAAATTTCAGGAGGTCAGAGAGTTACCAAGTTTGCAGTAGTTGTCCAAGCCTTGAATATAGTCAGGCAAATGCTTAACTAGACATGGTGACTCCATTCTCAAGTAATGACGTCCTGGTCCTACCCCCAGATACAGCCTTGACCAATACTTGGGGCTGTTTATTTGCCTGGCCTGGCAAAGGTATATGAATCATTAACTATAGTCCAAGAAAGGTGATCTTGGCTGTGGGGTTGCCCCAGGGTCTTTAGAGTTACTTCTGGGTGGGCCCAAGGAAGTAGGACTATTTCTGGACTACTTGGGACTCTTGGCTCACACCTAACACAACCAAACTCTCAATTAAACTTTTGGATAAAGAAGGCAGATCAAGCTTGTGTTTACATTGCTTCTGCCTCAAACCACTAAAGGACCATAAAGGATTATAAAAGAGATAAACCCTCAACAAAGAGCAGCAGAGACAATAGAAACTTAATTTCGCAAGTTGAAAAGCTAGTAGTGAATGCTCTCAGATCCCAGAAAGCTGAAATCTAAACCAGCAGTGGGTGAAGCCAGGAAGCAATCTGATTGTGCTTCAGAACACCAGAAATGGAGGTACCAGGGGCCTTTCAAAGTAGGGGTGAAGAGAGAGCTGAAAATAGAATTGTTTGAAATTCTTTTTAAAAGGCAGTAATGTCTAGATCCCCTCTGCCACACTGCACAATGAGAAAAACACTTGTATTTATTTCCCTTGACTACTCTGACAGATGATAAAAGTCTATTTCATGCAGGGGGTAAAAAGGAGGCACTCTGGCATGGAAAACCACGATACAAAGTAGGTGTCGTGCACTCAGTACTGCACTGGTCATGTTTAAAAATCAGTTTGGAAGGAAGAGGGGCTCTAATGTGTAATCATTGCCAATTGCGGCAGTGTAAATACTACCTCCAAAATTCATTCCAAGTGAATAGCATAAAGTCTCTGGTCACGGAGTTGAGAAGAGAGGCACAGTTATCTTTTGGTGAACCTGGGCAAGCTGTCTTCAGGATCAGAGTTTGCTGAAAATCGAAAAGTTAAATGGAAGTTTACACACCAAACCTCCATCTTCACCCTCCTTCTCTAAATGATACTCATGTTCAAGTAGCCAAGAAAATACTTTCTAGGCAGTAGATTGGAAAGTTTTTCCTAAAGAATCTGACTGGTTGGGAGGAGATAAGGGAAACTTGTGAATACTTACAGACATGAGTAACCTCATGAAATGTTTCAACCAGATTTCACAATAGTGAATTTCATCCAAGAACAAACCCACCTCACAAAGATCTTCCAATAAGACTTTAACAGCTCACTCATATGGAAGCAGACAACCAAGGGTGACTCGTAATTTTAGGAAATCTTCCAACTTGAAAGCCAGAAATGAAAATAAAGAGAGAGAAAAAAAAGGCTATTGGAATTTTTTAAAAAGACAATGCAGAGAGAAGGACCCTTCAAAAAGACTGATTGCATTCATAAAATAAGAAGAAAAAATGTTTTTAAAGGAACATTCAGAAAGTTAAAAGGGATCTTAGATATAAAAAAATAGGCTGTACATGGTGGCCCATGCCTGTAATTCCAGTACTTTGGAGGCTAAGGTGAGAGGATTGCCTGAGCCCAGGAGTTTGAGATCACTCTGGGCAACATGGCGAGACCTCATCCCTACAATCAATCCAAAAATTAGCCAGGCATGGTGGTGCTCACCTATAGTCCCAGCTAGTTGGGAGGCTGAGGTGGAAGGATTGCCCGAGCCCAACAGGTTGAGGCTGAGGTGGCATGAACATGCCACTGCACTCCAGCCTCGGTGACAGGGCGAGACTCTGACACTCTCTCTCTCTCTCTCTCTCTCTCTCTCTCTCTCACACACACACACACACACACAACACACACAGAGAGAGAGAGAGAGAGAGAGAGAGAGAGAGAGATTGTAATATATATATATATATATATATAAACAACCTCAATAGATGAGTTGAAACATAAAGTTCAGTAAACCTTCTAGAATGGGGAGCAGGCAAATAAATGAATGAAAGAAAAATATTTTTTAAGTAGAATGTTGATGTAGGAGGTTCAAAATAAAACGATAGGTGTTTTATAAAAGAAGAAAGAGATAAAAGAGACAAGAAAAATATCCAAGAAATGCTACAAATAAAATTTTAAGAAATGAAGTACATGAGTTTCCACATTAAAAGTACAACCAAGTGTGAATACAAGAGGTAAAAAATGTCCAGCCCCAAGAACATCATTCCTAAATTTCAGAATATAGTGACAAAGAAAAAATTTCATAGAGCTTTAAGCAAATAAATAAATGGTCAAGATTCAGAATAGCGCTGGATTTCCCAATACCATACTAGAAAGCAGAGACAAATAAGCAATGCACACCTTCAAAATGCTGAGGGGAATATGGTCTTCAATCTAGGATTCCACACCTGGCCATGCCATCAATTAAGAGAGAGGATTAAAAAAAAAAAAAGACATCAGCAGAGAGTCAAGGTCCAAACATGTTCTTTCCTTGCACCTTTTCTCAGGAAGTTAATGGCAAAGAAAATCATCTAAAACAAGAGAGTATTTCAATAAGAATGATACTGGCTCCAGGAAACAAGTAATCAAATACAAAGAGCAGTCAATAGAATCCCCCAGAATAATGATGAAGAGAGATCCCAGGACGACATCTAGGTGGTAATCTAGAGAATATTAACTCCAGATTGGAGCAGGAAGGCAGAGGGCTCTGGAGAAATGTCTCAGAATAGAAGAATCAATAGCAGACCAAATGTGTATGTCTATTATGAGGAAATTTCCACTTATGGGAGAGTTTGGGACTTAATTAGTAACAGGTATATAGAAAACTAAGCAGCGACCCTTAAAAAAAAAAGTTGAAAATTACTGACTCCAGGGATATAAAAATGTAGTATAAGAAAGGCAATGTAATAATATTTCACTCCATTGTTGAGCTGTGATTAGTGTTTTCCAGACTTGTAGCAATGTAAAATACTGTACATCAATCCAAACATCATAATATAATTGTATAGGAAGACTGAGGGAGATAGGTGTCTGTATGTGTGTGTTCTGGAAAAGGGAAGGGGTGAAAAATCTAAATTCTAGTCTTCTATCAAGAATTGAAAAATTAAGAAGAAATAATGTGAGCAATTTAGATAAATATAAATATAATTCAAATAAATGGTTAAAAGTCAAGGTAGCTGGGCAACAGATGAGAAGAGATTCTTGGGAGTTTTTAAAATAAGTCTTGTAGAACAATTTTCATTTTTAAGCCATGAACATATAATTTTGATTAAAAAGTAAATATACAATAAGAAATAAAAATATACATTTTATGGGAAAAAAAACAGAAAATCTTTAACAAGGCTATGATAATCTGTGCAGTCCTGAATATTCTTGAAATGATTGGAGCCAAGGATGATATATACTCCTGGCAGACACAATCCTTAAAGTACACCCTTAAGTTGTGATGCCAATTTACAAGGGGGAGGGAACAAAGTGGACACAACTTGACCACTTTACCATGAGAATTCCTAAAATTTGGACAATTTGTCAATGTGCTGGCTTCCAGATCAGTTGTGTCCTATAAATTTCTCCTGTATGCTATCCCTACCCTTTGATGTGCTTTTAAACAAACTCTCTTCTAACGATCAATTTCTTTCCTTTTTTTCTTAAGGCACAATCACAGCTCACCCCAGCCTCAACCTCTTTGACTATTTTGTAGAGATGAGGTCTCCCTATGATGCCCCGGCTAGTCTCAAATTCCTGGTCTCAGGTGATCCACCACCCAAATTGCTGGGATTGCAGATGTGATCCATGCCCTGCCCTAATGGTCAATCTCTAAGTCTGTCTCATCACCTAGATGTTGACCTCATGAACTGAATTTCATGTAGCAATATTTCTGTAGGATAAATACTCTGTACCAGACTGTGCAGTATGCTCAGGAATAAAAGGCATTCATTCATTCCTTCATTCATTCAACTTTTGTGTTTAACATGTCTAGAAGCTGAGACTTGGTAAGTGAAACACAGAATTGCTTCCTACTGGAGCCCAGAGTCATAAAAGGAAATTTGATGTGTAAAAAAAATTAGACTGGAGATAGACTGACCCTTCTAGTTCTCTTAAAAATCTTGAATAAGGCTTTTAGTTTTCACAAGGGGATTTTGACCCCATTTTTCACCCAGTGAAACTAAACTAAAATATGTTTCAGGTTGGAGACATATTTTAGCATTAGCAGTACAGAAGAGGGAGTGATTAAACCTGTCTGGATATAGCAGTGAGGTCAACACAGAAGAGAATGACTCTTGTTCTGCTTTTAACCCTCATGTCTAGCAGATTACCTGGTGCATGGTTGGTACTATATAAATGTTTCTTGAATGAATAAATAGTATAAAGATGGATGGATAGACAGATAAACAGACAGATGGATGGGTGAATGGATGGATAAACAAGCTGACTCAACCACTTTGGCTAAAAGAGGTGATTCTTAGATTAGAAGGACCAATATTGGGAACAGCATAGTGCCGAGGAGGTGGTTCTAAGTGTATTAGGGACATTTTGATTAACAAAAAAAATCTTTTGGATAGATCTGATTCTGTGCCTCCTGGAGAGTCCGAACATGAATAATCCAACCCCTTCAGCTTCCATGAGAACAATTTAGAGATGAGTTCAGACTTTTTAAAGGGACTCATTTTTTTTTTTTTTTAGAGCTCTTTATTTCCTTGGTTTAAATTTCAGAGAACCAGGAGACTAATTACACACATGAACTTTGGGATTTTTTTTTTAAAAAACTATTTTTACTTGAGTTAGAAACATATTTTCCATTCTCTCATCGCAGGTTGTTCTCCTTACCAATGGTTAATATGTGTTTTTATATCCAGGTTTTCAACAATCTTTCTGTCCAAAACCGAGTCTTGCTCCATTCATCCTCACCCTTGTCTAATTCTGAGGTCATTACGTTTGCAGGGAAGGAAGCTATTTTCTTATGTTTAAGAAACACCATTGCTGTTAGGAGAAAGATCCCGATTGTCACATTAACTCCAGGGTGAAAGGGCCTTCTGCAATTACATGGCTGCCTCTCAAGCCAATCATGTGATTCAAGCTGAATTGGAAGGAAATTCCAGGCCACGTTTGGCTCACCTTGCTGAGCTGGTTCTTCCATGCTTGCTGCAAAAGGAAGTAGAAGTCCCTTTAATAAATCTCCCAGTGCTTTCACTGAAAGGAATCCTTGCTGCAAGGAAAGAGTAAATGTAAGTCCACCAGCACAGGATGCTTCCTGCTTACTAGAAATTAAGAGCAGACTTGGCCTAATTTCTTTGTTTCTGTCTAACTGCATTTAGCTTGTGCTTAACTTTTTGAAAACTCAGTATAGAAAATGAGGCAGCACTGCTTAAAGTCGCCTGATTATAAGGTGCCTAAAAATACACACATGCACAATTGGGCAGGTGAACCCATGCATTTGCTTAAAAGTGACATGGCTGCCCCTCTGCTTTGTTAGAGCTGAACTAACCAAACATGTTGGCGTTGGCTTTTTATTTTCAAGGATAAACTCCTTGGAATAAGAATCAGAAATCTTGGCTTTCCAAACTTGTTCTTTTTAGCATGGGTGCAGCCAGAAACTTGTTGGCTTTTCAGCCTGCCAAACAGAGATTTATTTTATGCTACTAAAGAATAGCTTACTTCTTTAAACCCATTTTTTTCTGACACTATAGTTTAAGCAAAAATGAAAAGAGTTCATTCTCACTTAATTTTACAGTTGAAATGAATAATGTCATGCAAAGGTCTGAGATTGAAGATAAGATTTTTCCATGGTTTGTTGAAGATATTTGTTGGTCCTTGCTATGCAGATTGTGATCTGTGGACAACAGCATCAGACCACCTGGGAGTTTTTAGAAATGAGGAACAAAGCCGGGCTCGGTGGCTCAGCCTGTAATCCTGAGCCTTTGGGAGGCTGAGGTGAGTGAATTGCCTGAGCCCGCGGGTTCGAGACCCGCCTGGGCAGCGAGACCTCATCTCTACAATAAATCAAAAAATCAGCCGGGCGTGGTGGTGCATGCCTGTAATTCCAGCTACTCGGAAGGCTGAGGCGGAAGGATCACCGGAGCCCAGCAGGCCGAGGCAGGCTGCGGTGGCCGGGAGCGGCCACTGCACTCCAGTCTGGGCGACAGAGTGAGACTCCAACTCAAAAAAAAAAAAAAGAAATGAGGAACAGAAAGCTCCACCCTAGATATACTGAAGACCTTTATCTTTTTTTAAAAGATATTCCGAGGTGATTCACTTTAATGGCAAGGTTGGAGAAGCACTGGTTTGGATGATGTTGTTATTGAATCCAAGGCAGACTGCGTCCCAATGGCACTCAGCATTGAGCAGAAAATCAATCCGGTTGGACTTCATACTCTGCTAAGAGCCCAGCATCTTCTTTTGCCCACCACCTCTAGAGGCTTTGGCGTGTGTGGCTTAGTTCTCACTGGGTATCCCTTATAGACAATACTTCAACTCCTTTTGCCGCTAAATTGTACCTCACCACTGAAAGTGAGAATAGTCTTTGGCTAGGTTCCACACCAGTGTCGGACTTCAAATCTGAAACTCTTAGAGCATGTCGGAACTTTCAGCTATTCTAGTGACTTTTACACCTACCCCCTAGTGTAATAACATCTTGGGCTCAAACAGTTTCAGGCAAAATTGGTGCAAACAACTCTGAATTTTCCCTATAGTGAATACTATAACTGTAATTTATGAATGAGCAGGAAAGTTTAAGCATCACCCTGGAAGTGTCAAAAAATATGCATTTATAATAAATTAGCATACTCTAGATGATCTTGAATTTTATCCACTACACTGATAGAATAAAAACATCTTGATACAACCGGGACCTTGAGGGCAACGAACTAATGAGTAATTGCCACATCTTCAGTTGACTCAGGCTGGGCAAATTATCTGGAACTGGTGTACACACTGGCAGGGTATTTGGGATTCATTTTCAAATACACTGAGAGTTTTTTAAAATGATAAAACCTTTATTTTAACACAGAATCATAGGATCTGAGGGATACATCCAACTGAGATCTATATCGAACCAACTGGAAGAATGAAAAGTATGGTAAGTATGGAGAAAGGGAAAGAATGCTTACTGGATTCCAACCATGCTTAAGTGGAAACATTAAGCTCGCAAGCAGGGTTCACATACTTGAGTTCTTGCAAAGAGAAAGCTCCTATGTGGTGCTCCTTAAGTAGCTTGATTATATGGGTTACCCTAACCTTAACCCTATTTCTCTTTTCTATTTAACATCTATTACTTTAAACATGTGCATCCGTATATGTAGGTTTCTTTGTCCTGTGACTGCAGTCCCTGCTGTTTTTAGCTAAGAGGAATTATAAACATGTGAGGAGTGGGTTCTTAAGTCCTGGGGTAGATAGAACCAGTGCTCCTCACTGTCCCTACACTGTCCTCAAGAGAAAGTTAGGTAGTCATTAAGGAAGGAAAAGAACATTGTGCAGCTCAGTCTCTCTCCTCCAGCACAGATTGGCTGTAGTTAACATTGTTTATGTGTGCATATTTCTCACCAGAGTATAAACCTATGTAAGGTAAGTTTTTGTTAGTAATTGACCTTTTAAGATCCAACATAAAGCAGGTGTAATTTTAACACCTAATGGGCTAAGAGGTCTGGGTAATGGGAAAAGACTTTCGACTGGTTGGAGGAGATAGGAGAGTTGCAGTATTTGTGGGAAATGACAGCAAGACACAAAGGTCTTGACAATCTTTGGCTTCCTAGATTCCAGATTTTGATGTTAAAGGAAGAGGAAGGACTTAACACTGAGATACTTGAGAAAACCACTTTCTTGTCAACCTGAGCATACACCTACCTTCAGCTGCAGAGTTTCTGGAATTGTAGATCACCACTCCCACCACCACTTCCAGCACCACCATCACCAGCACCACCAACAGCAACAAAAACATCACCACCAACAAAGAATGTGCTGTGTACTTAAAGGTATGAGGGTAAACAAAGCAAGAAGCAGAAGGAGCATTGCATCACCAGGGTGAAGTGTCTGACTTGAAGGATAATACCTCTTGTGATCTGGTCCCATCCTCCCTTTTTCTTCTCCAGACTATAGTATCTGTGGGATGGCACGAGAGCACAGATGGAGGTCCAGATTATTTGTATTGGAACTTGTGAATGATGAAGGGAGCAGTCCTGCAGCAAAAGGAGTCCTGTGGGAACCTGAGAAGAAGGTAGCCCTCATCTGTTGGGGTGGAAGCTGGTCCAGGCATAGTCAGCAGTGGCCAGACTCGCCAAATCTGGGGACGGACCTGAAAAACTCCACGGGGAGCCAGGCCTGTCAGGTACCCCTTCTTTACACCTCACATATCCAGCTCAGGACTACTCAAAACTTTACCATCTGAGCAGATGGCGGGAGGTGGGTTGTAGTATTGGGGAGCCCAGTTTGCCTAAATACCCACCTGGGTAGTTTGGGATGACCGACTTTGGACAAAAGCACTCTCTCTTCCTCTGGCTCACATGGGTAGAGGCTGTGACCATAACCTCCCCACAGCGCTCCCCTCCCCATCCCCCCTGCACATACTCGCACACTCTCAGTAACTACCCTCGATCCTCTGGGCTGGGGGCCCACCTTGGTTCCTGCATCCTTCTCGAATGATTTCCACCAGCTTAACTGGTCACCAAACTTGCAAATACTTTCTTCTGAGGCCAAGGGAAACACTTGCTTTATGTTGTAGTGTTTCAAATACACAGGGACACAAAGATGTGGGACCCAGTGCCACACTGCTCTTGCCCGGGATCAGGGAGGCATTCTAGTCTCATCTTATCCCACTGCCAAACGTGAGTTACTTTTTTGCAGATGAGGCTTCTTTTGCCTGAAATGCTAATCACCACTACCACCATTACACCATTACACACACACACACACACACACACACACACACACACACACACACACACACCTCAATCCCCTGCTTGGCAATTCCTATTCATTCATCAGAACCCAGATCCATGACCATTTTTATCCTCTTCCTAAAGAAAGTACCTGTTAAATACTAACCCCCAGCACCTCAGAATGTGGCCTTATTTGGAAATAGGGTGATGGCAGATGTAATTTGTTAAATTAAGATGGGGTTATAATGGAAGGGAATCCAATATGACTCGTGTCCTTATAAGAGGGGGGGAATCTGGACACAGACAGAGACACTGGGAGAAGATTCCTATGTGACCACAAAGGCAGGGATTGGAGTTTTGTTTCTACAAACCAAGCAATGCCTGAGGCTACCAGAAACTAGACCATGCAGGGAAGGAACCTCCCCTCAAGGCTTCCAAAGGAGCTCAGCCCTGCTGACACCTTGATCTCAGAGTTTTAGCTTCCAGAACAGCAAGAGAATATTTTCTGTTGTTTAAGCCATCCAGTTTGTGTAAATGTGTTATGGTGGTCCTAGCATATTAATACAGTAACCATTCCCAAAACTTCCCAGCCCAGTTCTTTGAAAAAAAAATATATACATATGTGTGTTTGTGTGTTTACATATGTATGTATGTATATATATTCACATTGGCATAGCTAGGATGTATATACCTTTTGGTCCTTTCAAGTGCCACAGCTCTGCCTTATCTGCAAGTATCTCCTAGCACAATGCATGGCACACAGAGGTACTTAATAAATATGAAGTGAGAAGATGAATGAATGAATGAACAATTGAGAAGTTTCATGCAAAAGGAAAAAATTTTAAATGCTTAATTACAAGTTTGGGTGAGGCAGCCGCCATAGCACATAGGAGAGGTAAAAATGGCATAGTGTAAACATCACTGTTGTGCTGTAGTCTAAGAATCATTTTTGAAAGTAGTGCATTAATTTCTATATTTTCCCTCTTTTTAGAGTGTCAAATTTAGACAGTTTTGCAATTTAAAAGCAAGTGATTAATTTTCCTTGTTTCTAAAGAACACCAGGAGGAAGAATGTATCTTAGGTTTATAGAAACCCAGTTCTGATTTTACCCCAATCTGATGCTTGTCAATCAGTGACGAAGTCTCCTTGGCCACATAGGAAGATCTGGTGTGAGCCTCCTTGGGGGAAGAGCCAGGCAATTTCCACTGAGTTCTCACACTTAGAAAAAGAAAACAAGTTCTATTTTCAAAACAAACTTGTAGGTGCTATGCAAAAATATATCCTGAGGGACATGAGGAGAAATGAATGTTTTTATAATAATCTCTTAAAAGGGGAAATGTCACCTTAATTTAATTGGGGCTTTGCTAAGACATTTCATCTCTATCTGTGACACAGTTAAACTCTATTATCTAAAGCACTGACCCAAGATGAGCTACTTTTTCTTAAAAAAAAAAAAAATCCTCCTGACATCATTTTTTAAAAATGTCTTTTGTGAGTCCTTTAGTTATGAATTAATTATTTGGAGGAAGGGAGAGTGAATCAAAGTTTCAGTTGGATAGTTTAGGGCATGTGTAGTAAAGTTTATTTTATTGTAATACAGATTTATTACTAGAAAAAATTTTAAATGTTTCAATAATGCAAAGTATGAAATGTAAAGAATAGCAAATCCTCACTAATAGGGATACACAAAAGACAAACATCTTCTGAATGTCAACAACTCCCTAGCACCTAGGACACTCCCTCAGGAGGGGTGCTGTTCATCAGAATCTTGAACTTGAACACTATGTGATATATTGATGTTTGTTGAGAAGAGACGTGCTTCAAGAAGTATACCACATTGTCTAGTCTTCTTACTTTCTCTTCATATAATTCAGACTAGTCAAGACATACGGATTCTCCTTCTGGGTGTCGAGTCTTAGAAGTCTGTTTCCAAACCTAGGAGCTGTGACCTGTCACCTTGGGTAGACTTTAGTCATGGTTGAAACTATGCTTGGCTCCTTTTTGACTATTGTTTATCGGTGCTTTCAGATAAGTAAATAGAAAGTCTTTCTGGTCTTAGAGAACAATTGCTAGGCAAATATAATGTAACAGTCACAGTGTTTGTTATAGACCAAACAGGAAGGGAGAAAACAATGTTTAGTCTCTGGAATATCAAAATGGTATTCCACGTTGGTCAAAAACAATGTCGGGGCAGATATGGAGATTGTTTTCTTTAACTTAGAAGGTGTACTATTTGGAATGTTTTCTACTGAATTAAATAACCAGGTTGCACAAGAATGTTATAAATTTTTTTAAAAGTGATTTTACAGAGGCAATTAACATAATTCATGTACTTCAACTAGTGGATTCCTTTCATATGCACTTTAGTATAGGTGTGAATGAGACAGGTAGATAAGGCATAGAATATCCACGGAGCGAACTGGCACAGTTCTTTCCGATTCTGGGTAATTCTGATTTGTAGCATGCAGGAGAGAAAACCCCAACAACCCGAAGCTTGCACTACCAGGAAGGTTTTGTTCTACCCTGATTCTCTCCCCAGGCTATGCTCCAGTAACAAGGTTGAGATAAGAGAAATGCTGAGAATGTTATACAACACAGGGTAAGTGATTAATAATATTTGTTGAACCAATGAATAAATAAATATTAAAATATTAGGCTGCAATTTGCCTATATTAAGAATAGTAATTAACAGAGTTAAATAGCAAAGACTCATTCAGCTTCTCAGGAATCAAGGCCAAAACCAAAATAGCAACATAAACCAAACAGAACATAGGCAGGACAGTACCTTTAGTTCTAAAAGATAAATTGAATTGTTGTCAGAACTGTCTCTTTGTTGTGAGCATTCACCTGTATGCACCACAGTGCTACAGTGCTGCTATCATCATGTCCAGACACAGAAAGATCAGTTAGTGCTTTATGTAAAAAAAAAAGAAAAAAAGAAAAAAAAATGTAAGTCTGAGAAATGAAAACCAGAAAGAAGAAATCCTTCTAAGAAAACCTAAAAAGTGAAGGAGATAAAACATTAAAAGAAACAAAAAATCTAGAGGGACTAAATCCCTTTATTTATAAAAATCTGTTTTATTGTTTTTCCAAAAAGTGGCATTAACCTCAGATTAGGTTTATGTATTATATATTTTTTAATAAATAACTCACTTAACATATTTAGACAGGTAACAGTTGAATTTTGTATTTAATCATAAAGCTGAGAATTTTCAACTAAAAGATCTCACTCTATAAAGATCATATACAAGATCTTAAGTGTAATGTTTTCTTACCTTTTAGAGTTCTTTGTGCCCCAATGACAAAGACCATTTTAAAAATAGAAAATTAGGTCAGAAGAATGAGTACATTTCATCCTGTCTCAGAAAGGGTTTGTATGATTTTGTGTTATTCATCCCTTTACCTATATATTTATCAAACCTAAAATGGACTAACTTCTTGCCACATTAACCCACATTATGGCAGTAAAAGAAAAAAAAAGTTCTAAAATGTTTGTCCACAGGTCCTTTAATTAAAAATAAATGTAGTCCAGAAGTTTAAAAAGATCATCTTCAAAACCCAGAAAATCCAATTAATCCCCAAACTAACTTTTATTTCACTCTTGGCTCTCCAGGATTGTCAACATATGAAAAACAATAAAGAAAGAACAGGTATTGTGTAAACAAAAGAGAAATAGAATATAAATATTGCACCCCAATCTCTATCTCCCTTTGCCACTTCTTTTTCCCCATGGGGCTTACTATCTTATCATATCCCATATTATTTTTAACTGTGTTCATTTTCCTGTACCTTTGCTAGGAAGCCAGTCATGAGGATGTGCATCTTTGTTTCATTTTCTGGTGCATCTTCAGTGTTTAAACAGCACCTGGCACATAATAAGTGTTTTATAAGTATCTGTTGAATCAAATAAACACAGTGAAAACTACAGATATTATGTAAATAAATGACCACTCAGAGTCCCAATTTTCTACTAGCATTTATTTGGAACAGAATATGGTGCAGTGTTCTTTCAAGGACTGCCAAGTCATGGTTTACAGAAACAATAAATTTAATAATATTTCTATGGCACTTCAGCAATTTACAAAGTGCTTTCTCACTCATTGTCTTGCTTGATCTCCCAAGAGCCTTTTGGGTTTTACATCACATAGGAAGTTACTGAAGCTCAGATAGGTTAAAGAATTTGTCTAAAATCATCTCCAATAAAAAGTGCCAGAACCCAGACCTGGCATGGTGTCTTTTGAGGGCAAAGTTTGTCTGCTCTCCCCTCTGTCACGTGGCTTCTCATTTCTAGATTTCTTTCAGACTTTCTTTTGAGAAATGATCTGTACGCAGCATGCCTATCAATGGCCGAATCTAGGACCAATAACTTCTTATCAATATACCCAGGTCAGATTGCAGAATGCTCCATAATCTGGGGTCATTCATACTTGACTAACATGTTCTTGTAGATCTTGCTAGACATGGCTTTGTCAAACGAAATGTAAAACGAAACTAATTATCTCAGGTGGTTTTATTTCCTTATATTCATATCCCTCAATCATGGATTGAAAATGAGATAACGCAATAGTGTACCAGACACTCTGCTGGACACAGAACATATAGTGATGAACATGAAGGGCCTGAAAAACTAATGGTTTCATTGCTACCAGTCAACGTTTGGACACTTCCTCAAATGTCCTGAACCAGAGGCAAATCAGATTAGAAATTTCACAAAAGCAATTCCTCTGATCTCATAGCTTTCTGAGAAAACTCAAGCTGGACAAATCCACATGTTTTACTGTATTTTGAAAGCTTTTTGTGTCCCTAAATGACATCATGAATCCAAAATGATCATGTAATTGTCTTTTGCATTTGAAGATCTCCATCTTTCCCAGGTTCTATGGTCGTGTGGATGAAACAGTCAAGTTGAAAAGTACACACTACTCTTGCTTCCTGCCCTTCCATTTGTGACTGGGCCACCCTCTTCTATTAAAAGGAGCTCCCTATTTTACTTGGCCACTTGTGGAGTGGTTTTCTGGAAGGCTATATCCCCAAAATACCGCTGTATTGTTTGATGTGGTCCTTCATCATGGAACTCACAATTGGTGCATTTGATTTTATGACTTTAATCCCAATGTGATAACTCCAGTTTAGTGCATTTTGGAGAGAAAAAAAATCTAATTGCTAATAAAAAGCATCTGCTCAATTCTTTACTTACATTGCAACCTCATTCAAACAGCCGCAACCTTACAGCATTAGAACTCCAAGGCTAAAGTTCTCGTTATTTTATTTATTTATTTTTATTTAATTTTTTTTTTGAGTTGGAGTCACTCTGTCACCCAGACTGGAGTGCAGTGGCCGCTCCCAGCCACCGCAGCCTTGACCTGCTGGGCTCCGGCCATCCTTCCGCTTCAGCCTTCCAAGTAGCCGGAATTACAGGCATGCACTACCACGCCTGGCTGATTTTTTGATTTATTGTAGAGATGAGGTCTCGCTGCCCAGACGGGTCTCGAACCCGCGGCTCAGGCAATCCACTCACCTCAGTCTCCCAAAGGCGCGGGATTACAGGCTGAGCCACCGAGCCCGGCTAGTTCTCATCATTTTAAAAGCACCTATTCGGGTCATTCTGACACTGCACATCATATGGTTATCCTGACCCCTTTGATTTGGGATACTTTTCTGTGACTAGGATATCAATTTCTTTACTTACTGGAGTTCATCTTAAATGCTACAAGCTGGATGACAATTAAGAGTTATATGTAGGGTTGTGATGCTATTTAAAGCACGTGTGTATATGTGGTTGACATGAATAATTATCACTTCCATTTTTTGAGTACCAAATATATACCAATCATTTTGCTACATGCATTTCATGGGCTATCTTGTTTAAAACGCTTAGTAATAATGATGGGACATAATTATCCCCAGATGGAGTAAGTGACTTGCCCCAGGCTGCACAATAGAAGTAATGGAATCCAAAAGTACGTTTGTCAGATCTCAGGCTCTGCACGGGACTCTCTCTCTACTCCAAGTCTAAGATTTTCTCCAAAGTTGGACCGTGCCACTTAATTATAATAATAGTTAAGACATAACACTTCCTGTAGTACACATACACATGCACACATGCCTTAAATATCATCACAACCCTACATATAACTCTTAATGGTCTTCTAGCATGTAGCATTTAGAATGAACTCCAGCTAGTAAAGAAATTGACATCCTAGTCACAGAAAAGTATCCCAAATCAAAGGGGTCAGGATTATCATAATAGTCTGAAAACTATTAATGCTTATATATTATCTCATGTAATATTTATAAGTAAAATAAGTGCTCATATGATAGTCAAAGAAACAATCATAGAGACATAGAGGTTGAGAATCTTACCCAAAGTCATACAGCTTCTAAGTTACAGAGGCCTTTCTGATGAACACTAACATTATACTGGCTTCTCAGCTCATCAAATACCTTTGAAGACAATTTTGCAAAATTACTAGAACTACAAAAAATCTTGAAGCTACCTAAATGTATTGAAATGTATACATGACATAATACACTAGACACTCACACACACTTGAATACTTTGTATGCTTTTCTTGATATACTCATATAAGTCATTTAGAGTTGAAACTTATCAAGCCAAATACATCCCATATACCTGCAGAGAGATATATATCTAGACTTGCTCCCGAAATCTCCACCCTGTGGATGCCAAACCAGACAGGATAGAAAGCAGAGTGGAACTGTGTGCAATTCATTTTTGGTCCTCCACTTTAATTTCATTAGTCCATTCCAGGATGAGGGTGCAGAGCTTATTTTTGTGACATCCACCAAGATCATGGCCGGCAGAGCAGTGGACAACTGAAGGAGTCCCAGGTATGGAGTGCTCAGGGTGCTGCCTGACATTCAGCTCCATGTGTGGACTCTAAATAGTTCTGCTCTGGTTCCAGACTGTCTCCCACCTAGCCCTTGGCACATTCTTATTTCCTCTATTTTGTTCTCCAGGTAAAGTGCTAGCAATCTATTTAGGGCAGAGCTCTGATTTGGATGTCAAATAGCACTGATTGATTTTATGATGTTGTAAAGGTCGCCTGAAAAGGTGGAACGATTTCTGCTGCAGAAGAGCACCCATAAATCCAAGCTATTGTGACAAGTCTTGTCCCGTTGTAGGAAGATAGATTCTTGAATCTTCATCTAATCCTGGAAAAAGACTGCAAATTTGCCATTGAATTTGGCTCAGGAGCTCACACTCTTGAGGTAACAAGGAAGCTTCCCTATGTGAAGATGGCATGGTTACATAAGAATTTGTTGTCAATTGGTCCTACAGAAGAACTGTAAGAATAAAAAATTAAATGATCACACTATTCCTCTGGCAAAATAAAGGGCCATCTCTCGCACCTGTTTGTAACCTCATCACCATCAGATACGAGCCATGGGATCTCCAAATGACTGAGAAGCTCAGCATGTGGCTAGAAGAATCCCATCCCATCCACCTCTTCTGGGACTCCATGGAGGGCAGGATGTTTTCTTCTTTGGTGCTTTCCCATTTTGCCCAAAAGAGTGCTTAGCACAGAGTGGATGCTCTTAAATAATACACGAATGAACATATGAATTTCATGAAATCTTTGATACATCGTATATTTCTTTTCTTCTTCTTTTTTTTAGAAAGCAAGATTTATTGAGAGGACAGAAAAATTCCCACAGTGGGAGGGGACCCAAAGGGATAGCCCGCATCTTACATTTCTGCATATCATCTAAACTCCCTGGGATTCTTGGTCCATCAAATAGAGGAAGGAAGCAGTAGAAAATGGGTGAATATGTTAGATAGATAAGTGAAGGAGGAGAGTGTTGTGTTGTGACGTGCGTGCATATGTGTGTGTGTGTGTGTGTGTGTGTGTGTGTGTGTGTGTGTGTGTGTGTATACAAGCATCTCTAAAAGTAATCCCACAATGGAAGGATGGGCTGTAGTGCACTCCAGTTTAAAGCAAGAAGATCCACTGAGCATGTTTATTTATGATTCCAATTTTTCTTTTTTAATTTTCTTATTTTAAAGGTGCGGGGTATGATTTAGGGTTAGATATACAAATGTTCATTATGCAGGTACCCTTGTTGATGAGGTGTGCCCCCCTCCCCCAGCAGATTCTTACTACTGCCAATCCCGCCTCGCCCCCACCCCCGGCAGTTTCCTGTTACTGCCAATCCTTTTCTTATAGTATTATGGTAACTGTTCAAGGTCTGCTTATGAGTGAGAACATGTGATACTCAGTTCTATGTTTCTGTGATATATCACTCAGTATTATAGATTCTAAATCCATTCAGATTGCCATGAAGTTCATGATTTTGTCCTTCTTTAAGGCTGTGTAATATTCCATCATGTATATGTACCATTTTTTAAAATTAATCAATATTTTTTATTATGGTGTTGTGGGGTACAGTTAAGGGTTAGGTATATAAGTACGTTTCATTCAGGCACCCTGTTGATAAGAGGTGTTTCCCCGTCCCCAGACAGATATTTGCTGCCATTGATCCCATCTCCCTCCTCCGCCCCATAGTTTCCCACCACTGTCAGTCATTTTCTTATAGTATTACATTGGATGTTGAAGGTCCATTATATGAGTGAGAACATGTGATACTCGGATCTTTGTTTTTGTGAGAGGTCACTCAGTATTATAGACTCTAGTTCCATCCGGATTGCTGCAAAATTCATGATTTTGTTCCTTTTTATGGCTGCATAGTATTTCATTGTGTATATGTACCACATTTTTGTTTTGTTTTGTTTTGTTTCTTTTTTTTATTAATCAGTATTTTTTATTATGGTTTTGTGGGGTACAGTTAAGGGTTAGGTGTACAATTACGTTTCATTCAGGTACCCTGTTGATAAGAGGTGTTTTCCCATCCCCAGACAGATATTTGCTACTGTTAATCCCATCCCCCTCACCCCCATAGTTTCCCAGTACCATCAGTCATTTTCTTAAAGTATTGCATTGGATGTTCAAGGTCCATTATATGAGTGAGAACATGTGATATTCGGATCTTTGTTTCTGTGAGAGGTCACTCAGTATTATAGACTCTAGTTCCATCCAGGTTGCTGCGAAATTCATGATTTTGTTCTTTTTTATGGCTGCGTAGTATTCCATCATGTATATGTACCACATTTTTTTAATCCAGTCCTCTTTTGATGGGCAGCATGGTTGTTTCCAGGTTCTTGCTATTGTGAACAACGCTGCGATAAACATACGTGTGCAGGTATCTTTTTTATAGAGTGATTTGTGTTCTTCAGGGTATATTCCCAGTAGGGGGATTGCAGGGTCATATGGAAGGTCAATTTTTAGAGCTTTTAGGAATCGCCACACTGCTTTCCACAGAGGTTGCACTAGTTTACACTCCCACCAACAGTGTAGAAGTGTTCCCTTTTTGCCACACCCTCTCCAGCAGCTGTTATTTTTTGAGTTGCTAATAATTGCCATTCTGACTGGAGTTAGGTGGTATCTCAGTGTGGTTTTGATTTGCATCTCCCTGATGATTAGTGAGGTTGAGCATTTCTTCATGTGTTTGTTGGCTGCTCGGATGTCTTCTTTTGTGAAGTGTCTGTTCATATCTTTTGCCCATTTTATAATGGGGTTGTTTGTTTTCTTCTTTTCAGTACGTTTCAGTTCCTTGTAGATCCAGGATGTTAAGCCTTTGTCAGACCTAGAGTTGGCAAATACTTGTTCCCAGTCTGTAGGTTGTCTCCCTGCTCTCTTGATGGTTTCTTTGGCTTTGCAGAAGCTTGTCAGTTTAATAAGGTCCCATTTGTCTATCTTCTCTCGTATGTACTGTGGGTTACGGGTTTTGTACAGGAATTGGATGCCAGTTCCAATTTCCATGAGGGTATTTCCTTCCTTTTCTAAGGTTCTTATGGCTTGAGGTTTTACATTTAGGTCTCTGATCCATTTGGAGTTAACCTTTGTGCATGGGGACAGATAGGGGTCCTGTTTCAATCTTCTGCATGTGGTCAGCCAGTTTTCCCAGCACCATTTACTGAATAGGTTCTCCTCTCCCCAGTGGTAGGTGGTGGAGGCTTTGTCGAAGATGAGTTGGTTGAGAAATTGAGGTTTTGCTTCTGGAATCTCAATTCTATTCCATTGATCTATATGCCTGTTCTTATACCAATACCAAGCTGTTTTGATGATTGTAGCTTTATAGTAAAGTTTGAAGTCTAGTAATGTGATACCACCTGCTTTGTTTTTTTTGCTGAGGATTGTTCTGGCTATTCTTGGACGTTTGTGTTTCCATATGAATTCCTGTGTTGTCTTTTCTAGGTCTGAGAAGAATGTTGCTGGTAATTTGATGGGTATTGCATTGAATTTGTAGATTGCCTTAGGTAAGATGGACATCTTCACAATGTTGATTCTTCCAATCCATGAGCATGGGATATTTTTCCACTTGTTTGTGTCATCTTTGATTTCTTTGAGTAGTGTTTTGTAGTTTTCATTGTAAAGGTCTTTCACGTCTCTGGTTAGGAAGATGCCAAGGTATTTCATTTTTTTTCCACTTTTTTTTTAATCCAGTCCTCTTTTGATGGGCAGCACAGTTGGGTCCATGTCCTTGCTACTGTGAACAATGCTGCCATCAACATACGTGTGTGGGTACCTTTTTTATAGAGTGATTTGAGTTCTTCCGGGTATATTCCCAGTAGAAAGATTGCGGGGTTGTATGGAAGATTTTTAGATCTCTTAGGAATGATTCAAATTTTTCTAAAACAACTACCCATCAAAGGTAAAACACTGAGGGAAACCAGAAGTTACTTAAAAACATGGAGTGGGGAAAGGGTTAGAAACAGTCGCTCACGTGCCAAGTACCATATTGGGTACATATGGGTGAGGTGACTGTCTTCTCTAACCAAAAGGTGGAGATACGCAGGAAGGTGGTTACATGATTTAATGCACAAATGATTGAGAGAGGAGTGATCTCAGCCTAGTCTTTTGGCACTCGTCACTGCCCTTATTAGTCTCAACTCCTGCTATCACCAAGCTGGTTCAGGCTGTCCTAGTCACTTGCCTGTCTGTCCTGCCTTCTCTTCAGTCTTTGTAGCCTGAATGATGTTTCTAACATCCAGATCAAACATGCCACTCCTCTTTTTAATTTACTGAGGTGGAACCAAAGAAGCTCTGATTCAGCCCTTGCCCTTTTCAGGCTCTTTCAAGACCACCCCCAAACCTCCATGTCCCCTTCCGCCTCATCGTTTTTTACATGCAGCAGGATATTCCTCACCTCCATAGGCTGGCTATCTTATTACCGACTTCTAGAATATCTGCACCTCCTACCTTTGTCTGTCTAACTTGGAATGGAGACCTCAATGCTTCCAGGAATCTTGCCTGAGTCCCAGTTTGATTTACGGGCCCTTTGCTGCATTTCCATGGAAATCTTTTAAGTTCTTGTGCCATAAAAATTTACCATGACCTGCTAAAAGAGTCATCATCTATCTCACGAGTGTATAAGTTTCTTAGAGGGATGAGCCAAATACTGCCCATTCTTGTGCACACAGAGTTGATACAAAGTGTCTATAATAAAGTAAAATTTTTTTTTTTGAGTTGAGTCTCACTCTGTCGCCCAGACTGGAGATTGCTTTTCTTTAGTCTAAGGAAAACAGAAAGAAGGGAGATATTTCTCTTAGGCAGAGTGAAAAACATCATCACTAATATATAGTGCTTCTGGAATGACGCTGGTGGGTGGGTGTTAGAAAAGGTGTGAGGTACGGTATCCAGGAGGGAATAACCACAACTTCCTAAACCTTTCTGCTGTTCTTTTCTACTCACACAGGAAAGTTGGTCCTGCTCTTGTCTAAGGCTGCATATCTTCTATACCTTCACTCCCTCCCCGAAACCCATGAGAACAGAGGAAGAAAAATGATGCAGACTGCTTTGGACAGAGGAAAACAGGAACGAAGCCCATGGTGGATGAAGAATGTCAACCAAGTTTGCGAGCTGGAAAGAGAATGGATAAGTGGTGGTTGACTTAGTGGAGAAAAATAGCTGAAAGTTATGGATCTGCACAGGGAAATGCTAACAAGAAGCAGATCGATACATGCTGCAAACCCCAGGACAAATGGAGGGACTGGAGGCATGAGGTACCTCAGAAGGCAGGCTTACAGAGTATGGTTGCAACAGGATTGGCTACAAGAGCAGCGGACACCAAGATCTCATCTGCATAGTTCATGGCCAATTAATAATCTCCCTTATTTCAGCATCAATTTTCTTTTCTGGAAAAATGGAAGCAGAGAATTTCTAGACTCAGTAACACTAGGACCAGTGGAGAGAGGTGATGAATCATCGCCCTGGGACTGGGAACAGGGGGATTCAGTCAAAGTCCACAAACTGCTGTTGGCATCCTCAGTCCCTTCTTTCGCTCAGCTCACAGACTCCTGGCAATCAGGCCTGGGTTCCTAGGAAGGAGACTATAAAAGTGTTATGCTGAGAAAATAATTACCTGTGTCAGCAATAGAGGTGTGTCTCAGGTTTCCTTCAAGAAAATTTCCTGCAGCGAGCATAGTCACACTGAAGTCGCATTCAGCTAATGACTGAACATTTTGGGGTAGAAGATGCTTCAAGAGGCAACCTTTGGGAAGTCACGAGACTTCCCAACAGCCTTTCTCAAAACTGCCCTGTGATCATGGACTCTTCCTACCCAATCCTTCCTTCCTTCTCTCCTCTCATAGTTGCCAGATCTGCACTGCAGTCTGAAGGCTCCTCTTTACTACTCTGGCTCCCCCTCCTTTATCTTTCATAGATGTCTCTCCCACAAAATCACGTACACATCTAATCCTGATTTGAGGTCTTCTCAGAGGATCTAAACTGACCAGTGGGTATTAAGAGTGACTTAAGAAAACAAGGGCTAAGGAGGAACCCGGAGACAAGCTTATTCATGACCTGGAAGGCAAAGAGGACCCCATCCTGAGTAAAGCAAAGCATATGATAGGCCCTAGAACCAAGAGGTAGCTCAAGTATTAAAGATTTAACAGGTGGTGGCCTGAAAAAATATCCCAGTAAAAGCTAGTATTCTCTGCTAGTGTGATGATTTTAGATAATTAGGTATCTTTTTAAAAGTTCTATCAAAAAAATTATCTGTTTATCACAGAACTATTCACAGTAGCAAAGTAATGGAACCAACCTAAGTATCCATCAACACTTGATCAGATAAAGAAAAAGTGGAACAGATACAGCATGAAATACTATGCAACCATAAACAAAGAATAAAATCATGTCTTCTGCAGCAACATGGATGGAGCTGGAGGCCATTATCCTAAGTGAACTAACTCAGAAACAGAAAGTAAAATACCACATGTTGGCTGGACGTGGTGGCTCAGCCTGTAATCTCGGCACTTTGGGAGGCCGAGGCAAGAGGATTGCCTGAGCCTGGGAGTTCGAGACTAGCCTGGGCAACTCTATGAGACCTCATCTGTAATAAATCACAAAAACTAGCCGGGCTTGGTGGCTTGCATTTGTAGTTCCAGCTACTTGGAAGGCTGAGACAGAAGGATTGCCTAAGTTCAGCATGTCCAAGGCTGCAAGGGCAATGAGCATGCCACTGCACTCCAGCCTGGGTGACAAGAGTGAGACTCCAACTCCAAAAAATAAAAACCACATGTTCTCACTTGTAAATGGGAGCTAAACAATGGGGACACATGGACACAAAGATAGAGGTGATAGACACTGGGGACTCCAAAAGCGGGTAGCATGGGAGGGAATGAATGAGGGTTGAAAAATGACCTATTGGATACAATATTCACTACTTGAGTGATGGGGTCACTAGAAGCCCCAAACTCACCATTAGGCAATATGCCCATGTAGCACACCTTTTTATGAATCTTAAAATTAAAAAAAAACGAAACAGAGAACAATGCCCGCAACCACAGCAGAGTCAACTGGTGATTCAGTTTGTATTGACACCCTGCAGAGGAATAGAGGAATGATGAGAAGCTGGGGGCAATGAATGACAGTTAAAAGCTAGTTGTAAGAGGTAGCTTAAAAAGAGGTGTTTATCTTGCTGCAAATGAAGACTGGGCACAGCTAAGGAGCTAAGATCAGGGCCCTGATTAGGAAAACATTCACCTAGGAATCTTGAAACGGGGGCTGGGGATATCTGGATGGATGTTCCCAAGGATTTGACTTTGTCCACATTAAACACTCAGAACCTTCTGAGGCAGCCCTTCCATCCCTAGAAAAAGCCAGTATTTCTGCCATTCTGGAAGAGTCTGCAATGGCTTTTCCTCTACAAGGCAACACATGCCTCCTTCCTCTCTTGCCTGCCAGGCCATAGCTTGAGGTTCAGTCTCCAGCATAACCCGACTGGGGACACGCTGGACCTAATAAGGGAAGGAAGAAAATGCTCACCAAAGAAGGTGAAAGAATTAGCAGGCATATATTGGGAGGAGCCAGCAGAGTGCCCTCGGGGTCAGATTTTGAAGGTGATTGATCAAGGAGACCAGGATATAAAGCTCGATAAATGAGAATACATTGACTTTCTTGGAACACAGGATTAAATACCCTGGCCAGGGTCCCAGGGGCTGGACAAATTCACTGCTACAGAAGCCTGAACTTGCCTGGTCCATACTGAGTAAAATGGAAACGCTTTGATTTCCCTGGCAGATAGTAAAGAAAGGCATAAAATGTTGAGCAGTACAGGCCTGCTCATGTGAGACCAGAGTCCCTCCTGAGGATTATACTTCTCTAAAGGGTCCAGAGGCTGCAACACTCACCTGACCCTTCAGCAGTGCGCTGGCAAGATGGTAAACAGCATCATTAAGAAGTGCAGCTTATACTGCATAAGAATTTGTAAATCATTTGAAGGAGAAAGCCCCAAAGCATGCAAGGCACACCCCAAAATGTTTCTCTTCAGTCAGATACCTCAGTTCCTCAAGTCCTGAATATTTTAGTATCCTTGTGATATCTTTCAGCAGACTTTTCTGCATTGCGTCATATTTTTCAACTATAGTTTGTAGGAGGATTAGTCTGCATTGTCACTTTGTCACTACCAAAAGAGGACATCCTTTCTAACAGCTGTGTTAGTATCTCACCATAAAATACGAACCAATAGTCAAGACTTCACAGACAATAGAAAAAAATTCACTAACTTTTAGCCTGCAGAGTACCTTTGGGGTCAGATTTTGACGGTGATTGATCAAGGAGACCAGGATATAAAACTAGATAAGCAAGAATCCATTGACTTAGGGCACTTTCTTGGAACACAGGATTAAATAGCCTGGCCAGGGTCCTCTTCTGTAGCAAACTCACCGCTAAAGAAGCCAGAACAGCCGGGCTCGGTGGCTCAGCCTGTAATCCCGCGCCTTTGGGAGGCTGAGGTGAGTGGATTGCCTGAGCCCGCGGGTTCGAGACCCGCCTGGGCAGCGAGACCTCATCTCTACAATAAATCAAAAAATCAGCCGGGCATGGTAGTGCATGCCTGTAATTCCAGCTACTTGGAAGGCTGAGGTGGAAGGATCGCCGGAGCCCAGCAGGTCGAGGCTGCGGTGGCCGGGAGCGGCCACTGCACTCCAGTCTGGGCGACAGAGTGAGACTCCAACTCAAAAAAAAAAAAAAAAAAAAAAAGAAGCCAGAACATGCTTGGTCCACACTGAGTGAAATGGAAAGGCTTTGATTTCCCTGGCAGATAGTAGAGAAAGGCATAAAATGTTAAACAAAATCATGAACTTCACAGCAACCCGGACAGACTTAGAGTCTATAAACTGAGTGATCTTTCACAAAAACAAATAACTGAGTATCCTATGTTCTCACTCATTAGCGGACTTTGAACAATTATCGTAATACTATAAGAAAAGAATTGGCAGAAGCAGAAAACTGTGAGAAGGGGGGCGGGGAAGCAGGATTGGCAGTAGTAGGAATCTGCTCGGAGAAGTGGGGGCATATTTCATCAACAAGGGGACCTGCATAATGAACATGTGTATACCTAACGCTGAATTGTACCCCACATCTTAAAATTAAAATTTAAAAAGAAATGTTGAGCAGTGTAGTTCTGCTCATGTGAGGCCAGAGTTCCTTCTGAGGATTATACTTTTCTAAAGGGTCCAGAGGATGCAGCACTCACCTGGCCCTTGAGCAGTGCACCAGCAAGATGGTCAACAGCGTCATTAAGAAGTACAGCTTATGCTGCATAAGAATTTGTAAATCATTTGAGGGGGAAGCCCCAAAACTTGCAAGGTTCACCTCAAAGTGTTTAACCTCAGCCAGAGACCTCGGTCCCTCAAGTCCTGAATATTTTAGTATCCTTGTGATACCTCCCAGCAGAATTCTATGCATTTTGTCATATTTTTTCAACTATAGTTTGTGGAAGGATTAGTTTGCATTGAGCTACTTTGTCACTACCAAAAGTGGACATCCTTTCTAACAGCTGTGTTAGTACCTCACCATAAAATATGAACCAATAGTTAAGAGACCACAGACAATGGAGGAAATTCTCTAACTTGAGAGGCAGAAACAATATAAACAACAGAGGATAAACAAACAGTGGAAATGGATAGGAAGCAGGGGGTAAAACGATAGTTGGCCTTAGAAATAGAGATGCCCTTTGGGAGGCTGAGGTGAGTGGATTGCCTGAGCCCGCGGGTTCGAGACCCGCCTGGGCAACGAGACCTCATCTCTACAATAAATCAAAAAATCAGCTGGGCGTGGTAGCGCATGCCTGTAATTCCAGCTACTTAGAAGGCTGAGGCGGAAGGATCGCCAGAGCCCAGCAGGTCGAGGCTGCGGTGGCCGGGAGCGGCCACTGCACTCCAGTGCGGGCGACCGAGTAAGACTCCAACTCAAAAAAAAAAAAAAAAAAAAATAGAGCCGCTACTGCAGTCATGAAAAAAACAATAGGGTACCATAGCAATGGAACACCTAAAGAAGAATTAGAAGCTTTTGAGATTTAGAAATTATGAAAGGACAAATCAATCACTCTAGTGAAATTTTAGAAGATGAAGTCAAGCTAATGTAGAACAAAATGGAAAAAAAAAAGGCAAATAGAAGAGAAAATAGGAGATCACTTTATTAGGCCCAATGTTTCAGAAAGAGGAAACAGGGGAAAGTGCGAGAAGAAAACTATCAAAGAAATAAAAAAGATTCTGCTGGGCATGGTGGCTCATGCCTATAATCCCAGCACTTTGGGAGGCCAAGGAGGGAGGATTGTTTGAAGTCAAGAGTTTGAGACTAGCCAAGGTATCACATTGAGACCTCATTTCCACAAAAAAATAAAAAAAAATTAACCTGGTGTGGTGACATGCACCTGTACCCCAGATACTCTAGAAGCTGAAGTGGAAGTATTGCCCGAACCTAGGAGGTTGAGTTTGCAGTGAGCTGTGGTCATGGTTGCAGTGAGCTGTGGTCATGCCACTGAACTCCAGCTTGGGTGACAGAACAAGACCCTGACTTGGAAGGAAAAAAAAGGAATAAAAATATTTTTACAAAATGAGAAAAAATGTGTTTTTAGAAAATTCCTGCCAGACACAAGGACTGAAAATATAAACAAGATTCATCATAATTAAACCTCAGGACATAGTAAAAATATAGTCTCAAGAACTTGAAGCCGGGCTCGGTGGCTCAGCCTGTAATCCCGCGCCTTTGGGAGGCTGAGGTGAGTGGATTGCCTGAGCCCGCGGGTTCGAGGCCCGCCTGGGCAGCGAGACCTCATCTCTACAATAAATCAAAAAATCAGCCGGGCGTGGTAGCGCGTGCCTGTAATTCTGGCTACTTGGAAGGCTGAGGCGGAAGGATCGCCGGAGACCAGCAGGCGAGGCTGCGGTGGCCGGGAGCGGCCACTGCACTCCAGTCTGGGTGACTGAGTGAGACTCCAACTCAAAAAAAAAAAAACTTGAGAAAAATAAACTATGTTGCATATAAAGTCTCAAAAATTAGAATGACATGAGAATTCCCTACAACAATATTGGGAGCTAGAAGAAAATGGAATGATGTATTCAAATTCTGGTTTTAAATATTGATTTTTCACCTAGAATGCTCTAAGACAAACTGTCAATTAAGTATAAGTATAGACTGCATTCATTCCAGATGCTGAGCTCTCAAAAATTTGCTTCCTATGTATTTATTCTTAGAAAAGCTACCAGAAATGTTATACTACCAAAAGACAGAGTAAACCAAGAAAAAAAGGGATATAGAATCTGGAAAGCAGGGACTACAACCTTGAAAAAGTCTATGAGAATAAAGCATAAGATTCTGGAAAAGAAAATGCCAGGAAGACAGCCCTGTGGCATGAGGAGATGGCAACTATGGTAGGTTTGATCAAGAGGCTAGATAGAGGACGACCATAAGAATGGTTTTAACGACAGTAACAACCATGAAAGTGCAACTGACTTATTTGTGTTTGACTCTTCGGAGAGGAGCTCTATTGAAGAGTTTGTGGAATAATTAATGATCAGCACTGGGAAATTTAATGAAAAAACAAATAAGCTGTACCAGAAAGAAAAAGCAATAATAGTGTACTTTGTGGCTCAACATGAATAATAATTATATGGTAAACACTAAATATTTATTTAAGTAAAAATTTGTTATACAACTATTTTGGGAAAATCGAAGAGAAGAAACATGTGTGTGGACCCATAGAATTTCTCCAAGAGGGCTCAGCCTCATCTTTCATAGCAGCAAATTAACAGAAGTGTCTAAAATAAACACTACTTAGGAAAACAATGGTAGACATCAAAAATAGCTAAGAGTTTAGTGTGTTTCTGGGAAGTAGGTCTTAGAGATGGACTGCTGAGGCAGGGAATTATATTTATTCTGAATAGTCTTTGACCCATTTGATTTTTTAAAAATTTTGTACATGAGTTGCTTTGATAAACATAAACAAATGAAGACCTAATCACTAACACCACAAGGAAGAACAAAGAGCAAATCGGAAATATATAAATATGTACCAGCCTTTCCCATCTCAAAACAAACAATGCAAACCTCCCTTGACATTTCTGGCCTCTTCTACCTACTGCTCCATTTCCTTCTGTTCACAGACTACTCACTGTCTCCACTTCTCACTGGCCCCTTATTTATACACCTGCCACTGTCACTGACCTCTTTGTGGTTCAAGCCCATGAGTTCGCTTTCCTTATTTGACAATGTTAGATCATCTTCTCTTTCAGCTTACCTACCACAACTTCTCCTATTCTCTGTTTCCCTCGGATCAGTCCTTCTCATCTCCTCACACCTCCTCTAAAGGTTCCGTTTTTTCTATTTGACACTTAAATATGCTCAGAAAGCAACTGTTAGGCTATAGTAAACTCATTTCGTAGGTGATATGAGAGAGGGTCTTTCCATTCCAATTCCCTAACTCAGGTTCCCCTCTGGACTGTGCTTTGGGGCTGATATTTCAGGAGATTGTTTTCTCCTCATTTCCTTGGACTTAATTTCAGACTTGCTTGTTTCCCTGTCTGCTCTCATCTAAGATGAGGTCACCAGCTTCCCCTGAACTATACTTGGAAGCCCTGGGCCGTTTGCTCACTCTTCTGCCCAGCCCCAACTCCTAAGAATGCTGCTGGGCCAGAAAATCCCGCCCTCGCTCATCCTAGCAAAGAAACAGCATATGTGAGGCCCTAAGGAGACAAAAAACATAGCACGTCAAGGGAGTAGACAAAAGAAGTCCAGTGTCCTTGCAGAAAACAGAGCTGGGGACAGTGATCAAAGACGATGCTGGCAGGAGGGGCAGGGACCAGGTGATACAAGACCTTTGTGCAGCTTACAGACTTTTGTCTTGAAGATCAATAGAAAACCATTTAATCGTATGGATCATGGATTACTTGTGATCAGATTTCCATAAAAGATGAGTTTGAGGGATGGAGGGAGTGGGGCAAGGGTTGAAAAACTGCCGGTTGGATGCCATGTTCACTTACAGGTGATGACTTCAATAGAAGCCCAAACCCCAGCATTACGTAGTATATCCATGTAACACATGTACCCCCAGATCTAAAATTTGTTTTAAAAGAGATTACTCCAGCCGGGCTCGGTGGCTCAGCCTGTAATCCCGCGCCTTTGGGAGGCTGAGGTGAGTGGATTGCCTGAGCCGGCGGGTTCGAGACCCGCCTGGGCAGCGAGACCTCATCTCTACAATAAATCAAAAAATGAGGCGGGCGTGGTAGCGCACGCCTGTAATTCTGGCTACTCGGAAGGCTGAGGTGGAAGGATTGCCGGAGCCCAGCAGGTCGAGGCTGCGGTGGCCGGGAGCGGCCACTGCACTCCAGTCTGGGCGACAGAGAGAGACTCCAACTCAAAAAAAAAAAAAAAAAGAGATTACTTTGGGCAAAGCACAGAGAATATGTGAGATGCAGATGAGAGAAAACCAGTTAAGAATGATGGAGATAAAAGATCATAGTAGTGGGATTAAGGTGGTGATGGTGGAGTTGAAGAGATGCAACTGAACGAGAGAGAGGTTTAGGAGGTAAATCAATGAGACTTGGTCATGACTTGATTAGGGATAGTGAGGGAATGGCATCAAAGATAACCCTCAGGTTTCTGGCTTGAACAATTGAGAAGGTGGTGATGCCATTCACAGGTAAAGCAGTTGCTGGAGGAGGACTAGCTTTGAAGGGGAAGTTATGAGTTTTTGTGCTTGGGATGTGTTTAAGTCCGCTAAGTGATGATTTTTAAGGAGTCAGCTGGATACACAAATTCTGGAACGCAGAAGGATGGTTGAGTTGATAGACAAAAATGGTGTAGACACAGGCGTTGTGCCAGTTTCCCATGACTGCTGTAACAAATTGTCACATCCTATCTGTTGGTGGCTTTAAACAGCATAGATCTATTGTCTTACAGTTCTAGAGGTTAGAAGCACAAAATGGGTTTCACTTGGCTAAAATCAAGTTGTTAGCAGAGCCATGTTCCTTCTAGAAGCTCTAAGGAAGTATCTGCTCCCTTGACTTTCCCAACTTTTAGAGGTCACCTGCATTCTGCGTTCCTTGGCTTATGTCTCCTTCCATCTTGAAACTCAGCATCACAATGGAGTATCTTCAATCTTTCCCTCCTCCTCTTCCTCCTTCTCCTCCTCTCTCTCTTTCTCCTCCTCTTCCTCCTCCTCCTCCTCCTCTCTCTCTCTCTCTGTCTCTCTCTCTCTCTCTGACTTCTTCCATTGTCACGTCTCCTTCGGTGACCTTCACCTTCTGACCTCCATCTTATAAGGTCCTTTGTATTTACATAGAGCCCATCCAGATAATCCAGGACAGTATCCCCAACTAAAGATGCTTTTTTAATCATTTTGCAACATCTCTTTTGCCACGTAAGGTAACACATTCACAATTTCCTGAATTAGAGTGTGGACATCTCTGAAGACCATTGTTCTGTCTGCCACAGGCATGGAGGCACAACTCTGTAAATATTTATTGAATAAGTGATTTTTTTAAAGGAATGTGATATTTTAAATGAGATGTTGTTTTCCCCTAATCTGACCAAATCAAACTCAGAAACATTAGAGAAGCTCAATGGATATGCCAAAGAAAATGTGGTAATTTATAGTACTGCTGAAATCAAGTTGTTTCTACCAAAAAAGTTTCAGGTATTTTGCCCCTAAAAAATTATGTCGGTGCAAGAATTGTACCAGTTAAATATGTGTAGATAAGAGAACTCATTCTGGAAGTCTAACATCTTGAGAACATGTTCAGCATGAGTTTGGTGAGCTGTAATATATGGCATATCAACCTCTATTAAGACACCACTCAGTAAGGGGACAGCTATTTTTGGTCTTCTTACTCTGGGTAGTAGCATTTTGATTGTCATTGCCATAGCCTCAGTCCACAAAGCCACAATGAAGGTGATGTCTCTCATGGTTACATCCAATGAGCTCTTTGTGAAAGTTTTGATTCCTGCCCTGTAAATCTGAGTTCTGCTGGCTGAGAGGTTTTAGTACTCATGGGAGTTATACTTCCATCAGGAGACACAGAATGGTTCTAAAGAAATAGTACTTCTTTGTAACTTGGTTATGTCAGGCTCTTCACGTCACTGGACTAACAAGCAAAAGAAGAGTAAATGGTACAGGCTAGTGTATTTGACTCTGACTATCAAGAAATCAAGAAATGATAGAAATAGTAGCCACATGATGGTGGAAGGAAGATGGATGGAGGGAACCCAGCCAACCCCTTGGAGACTGCCTTATAATGCCATGCCCACTGGATGACTCATCAACCTAAACAGGTAGATTCATGTAAAGCTCAGAGAACCATGCATGTTAAAGAATCCCAGCCAAAGAGCAATCAAAGCAGAGAGTGGACAGAGTACTACACAGCCATAAAGAAAAATGAACAACATGGAAGCAGCTGGCAGTCATTATTCTAAGCAAACTAACATAACACAGAAACAGAAAAACGAATATCACATATTCTAACTTATAAATGGGAGTTAACACTGGGTACACACTGACATAAAGATGGGAGCAACAGACACTGGGGACTCTTAACTGGGGGAGGGAAAAGGGGGGACAAGGGTTGAAAAACTACCCATTGGGTATCATGTACACCATTTGAAAGAGAGGCTTAATAGAAGTCCAAACCTTACCATCACACAGTATACTCATGTAACAAACCTACACATGTACCCCTTGGATCTAAAAAATAAAAGTAAAAAATTTTTTAAAAATAGGGGATGGAAGAAGGAAGTCATAAGTACTCAGCACTTGGTGGCAAGTTATAGAGCTAATAATTGCAGCTATTCATTTTTCTTTCTTGGTTATGCTATACATATATTAAATGTTTTATTTGATTTGCCTTCTTCTTCCTCTCCCTTTCTCAACTGTCTTACGCAATACATACTGGTGACGTTTGCTCCATTTAGCTCAAAAGGGGAAGACTATGCATGAGAGATCACAATGGAAAGAGGAATGAACATCACACAGATCATTTAGGTCTGGAGATTGCTGGGGTAACTGGTAAGACCTCGGGTTATCTTCCTTTTGCAAGAGGCAGTTAGTACACTTTTGATGTATTAGGAGAGCTATCTTATGTTAGTCAGTTTGGGACATTTTTTGAACTGTCAAAATGCAAATAAAGATGTGGTGAATTTTAGGCAATAAGCTTTTTGTTGTCAGTTGTTATCGCACAGAACCCATCACCTTTCCAAGAGTGCCTTGAATTCCTTCTGGGGAATTACTCCCCTGCATTGTAAATTTGGTCTTGGCAAGGAAACTGGATTGATCTCGGGAAGGGGGAAAAAAGGAATGAATGTCCGTTGCAAATTATACGAGTGCTTGGAAAATTATTAAACTCATTGTTTTTGTAATGCCCACATAAATGTCTGATTTCACTACTAGTATAGAATAAACATATATACAGTTGACTATGCAGTTACTCTAAAGTTAAATCAATCATGAATGCAGTTGTATCAAAATCAAAGGTTACAGACTAGGGCTCTGTTATCAATTCCAATATTCAACAAGGAATTGAAAAAATATTAACCTACGTGTGGCTATGAGATGTTTCCCCAATTTAGTTTTCTCTTCCACTTTCATTGTTCTGCTACCACTTATCTCTGTGTGTCTCTCTGTCCCAAGAATTTAGTCCTTCTAAGTATAGTACTTAATAGAACTTGTAGCAAATTCTCTCTCTCATAGTAAATACTCAAAAGTCAGCAGCTATGTTTTCAAACTCGTTACCTCTGTTTTTAATTACACAGAACTTAAGATTCCTTCTGTTTCCAGCGTGCCCATAACACTTCTTCTCCTGACTCTTATTGCCAGAGACATAGGTCTCTTTTTGGGAGATGCAGTTTGGCAAATGACTTTTTGTCGTCCTTCTGATCACCCCCTCTACCTTTCTCTGAGTCCTCTCCAACTACCGTCATACTCTGCCAAATACCCAACAGGATCCTCTCTGCCCAGATACCCATTTGCATTTCTCCTAAGCACATAGTGGCAAACACCTGGTGTTTTACTGTTTGACAATTTCGTGCCCACAGTTGGGTGTACCTCAGGAAGCACCTTGGCCAGCTCTGATGGGGAGGTAAAATGTGCATTCTCCAGTGCAACTTCCGTTCTGCTTTAATTTTTTTCTTAATGGTAACTTTCAATTCTTTGCCTAGGTGGATGGTGTGTGTTTGCCTGCCTTCTGATATCAATAAAAGAGGTAATGTATTGTCCTACCATCTCAGGCATTTCCAGTTTTTCTCAGTTGTTGAATAGCTTGCATAAGCATGCTTCCAGGCAAGTAATCTGATTGTTTGGCCTGTATAGGAATGAGACGTTTGGATGTGAAACCAGATCCTGTTGTCTTTTCACCATTATGCTTTGGTCTAATCATTCTTATGAGAGAGTAAAACTAAGACTCTTCAAATGGAGCTGGAGGTTTCAGAGATAGATACAAAATATTGCAGTTTAAGTGGTCATTAGAAACCATCTGATCCAAACCACGCATTTAAGAAATGAAGAAACCAAGGTGCATCAAATGGAAGTATCTTTTGCACAGCTAGTTAGGGAGAAAAAAAACTAATCTCACAGTCATTCTACTTCCAGACACTGTTTCTCTGTCCCACAAGATATGGAGAGTATCAACGTAGGAAAATTTAAAGTGTTTATTTGATATAGTCTAGCTTTCACTACACAGATCAGTCTAATGTTTTGTAAAGACTTGAGAATAATCTTCCTTCTTAATTTTTTTTTTAAAGAAAATCAACAAGAAGAAGAAAGTTTCCCTTGACCTTACTTGACCTCACTGCCCCCAGGCTTCCATGATGTTTTGTGCACATCTTCCCTGCCTCAGCAATGACTTCCAACTGTCATCCTTGTGATCGCCAACATAATCCCTCACCATTTTTCCTGTGTTCCCGCCTGACCCCTGAAACTGTTCCTCCATCCCCAAGCATCAGTGACTGTTTCCTTTCCAAATCCAATAACTTGTTCATTTCTGTTGTTTATCTCCTCCTTTCTGCATTTGGCATTAATAACCTGTTCCTCCATGTCCTCCTTGAGTCAGACACTTATTAATCATTTGGTATGTCACTTTTTAAAAACAAGTGTAATTTTTTTAAATTCTAGAATGTTTGAGAATTAGGGAAAGGACCAAAGTGTGACTTACAGTCCCATGTTTCTAATGAAATAATTATTCATTTGATTTATTTCCCTTGGGGCTATTTTCATATTTCACAAATATTGCCTCAATTATTTTTTGTGTTTCTGCATAATTTCATGTTTTTAATTGTTGTATTCAATGGAGTGTTTATACCTTAATTTAAAATGATATTTCATACTCAAAATAAAGGATAAAACTCATATGCATGATATCCTGAATTATTTTGAGAAGAATCCCAAATTGGTAGTTAAGTACAAAGTGCAATGACCCAAAGTTGACCTGCAGTAAATAATTCAGTTCACTGAATAAATAATAACTTAGTTTTATGCAAGAAATATTTCTTAAGTCTGGAATACTTTAGAATGGAAATCAGTTTGTTTGTTTTTTGGGGTTTTTTTCCCCCCAGACTATCTTTACATTCTTACAGTGGGCTGAGTAATCACTCTCTCAAAGATGTCCACGTCCTAGTTCCCAGAACCTGAGAATATGTTCTTACGTGGAAAAAGCAACTTTGTAGATGCAGTTAAGGATCTTGAGACCAGGTGATTATTTTAGATTATCCATATTGGGTTTAATGTAATTACAATGGTCCTTATCAGTAGAAGGTAAGAGAAGGTAAGGTGACCACGAAAACTGAGATTGGAATGATGTACTTTGAAGATGGACGGCGCCATGAACTAAGGAATGTGGGCAACCTCCAGAAGCTGGAAAAGACAAGTGATTCGCCCTCAAAGCCTTCAGCAGGAACAAAGGTCCACCGTCATGTTGATTTTAGCACGTTAGGCACATTTGGACTGATCTTCAGAATGATGGGATACAAATGTGTGTGCTTTAGACCACTAAATTTGTGGTAACTGGTCACAGTAGCCACGGGAAACTAATATAATCCCCCTCCATACTGACAGCCAAGAATCTAGGAGCTCCATCAACAACAACTATGACCTTGTTCTGGTGGCTCTGGGTTGCTTTAGAGTGCTACCTCCCTCACATCAGTCCATTGCTTCTCCTCATTTTGCTACTTCGGGTTCAAGTACTTTGGGTTTTTTTCTTTATACTCAGCCCCTTCAGATATGGATTAGGGAAGCAGGTTGACTCTAACTTGGGTGCTGTCTCTGGATAACTCAGCTTTTATCTCTTCAGTGTCTGACCTTAGTACCTGGGATTCTAGAAATAGCACTTAGTACTTGTCCAAAATGGGAGGTAAGATAAAGGTGCCCAGGTCCTTAAGACTTGGGTGATTATCATCATTCAAGTTCTTTCCTAAGTTCTAGATCCATGTGTCTAATAACTTATTGGGCATGTCTACCTGGATGTCTCCATAGGTGTTTAAACGCAACCATGTCTAAAACTGAATTCATGACTTCCCCAAATCCTGCCCCTTCTCCTGTAATAGGGATCCTGGTTTTGGCAACACCCAGTCATCTCATCCACAAACCTCAGAGTTAATTTAGAGATCTCTCCGTCTTCCTATGGAGGAGCCTTCATCTGCCTCCTCTTATATGCAGAATGGCTCAGCTATTTGCTTTGGGATATTTGTAGTTTACCCATCCATTAGGAGCCCTGATTAGAGCAGACTTCCGCTATTATTTTAGTTGAATTGAGCTATCATTAACTTTAATAAAAGTTACATATGATATTATATATTCATAAATATAATATGTTAAAATGGGCTATCGGTTAATAAAAACAGGCCTGAGTGACTATCTAACCATATGACTGCATGAGGTCTTAGACACACAATGCTCTTCCCTTTGCTAGCTAGGAAACTGCCCCAGGCCTTTACTGGTCTTATTACAGGCTCCTCCTTCTCCAACTGTGGATACTTTCACACTCACCTGGAGAGCATTCAGGATCATCCTTTTAAGGTTAGCTAGTATCACAGGAGGAAGATATTCCTGTTCTCACGCTACTCTGATGATCACGTGAAAATGATCATTCCAGGCCGGGCACGATGACGCAAGCCTGTAGTCCCAGCACTTTGGGAGGCTGAGGCGAGATGATTGCCTTAAGGTCAGGGGTTCGAGATCAGCCTGGGCAACTTGGTGAGCCTTCATCTCTACAATAAATTTTTAAAAATAAATAAATAAGCCGGGTGTGGTAGCGCACACCTGTAGTTCCGGAAGGATCGCCTGAGCCCAGTAGGTTGAGGCTACAGTGGCCGTGAGTGTGCCACTACACTCTAGCCTGGGCAACAGAGTGAGACTCAAAAAAACTCAAAAAAAAAAAAAGAAAGAAAAGAAAAGACTCATTCTATATCATGACCTAGGCATTAATATTTTGATCATACAGCAAGAAAGGAGTGATTTTACACTTGTCACTTCCACTGCTCAAAAAGTATTACCAGGTCAGGATAATATATTAAACTCAATGACCTTGTTTTGTAGGGGGATTCGCTGGCTTTAACTGGCTTATTTCCACCCTTATTTAAAATAGTGAGAATTCTATTTTCAAGGACTTCCTGTCCTGTGCATTTTGGCTTACAAGGGATGAGATTATTAAAAGTCTCACCTGATCTTTCCTAACAGATGAGTACTTAGAAAGTGCGGAAAACAGAGATGAACAAAACTTTTTTTGTTTGTTTGTTTGGGGGGGTGATTTAAGTAGACTAGAGAGTATGTAATTTTTATTTTTCCAGATTGAATCCAGTCTTATTGTTTTTGTTTCTAAAAAATATATATTCTAATTGCCAAAAAAAATGAAGATACGTACAAACTAACAGAGATGTAAAATAAATGCCATCTTAAATCCACCAATGAGATTTGGTCACTGTTTATATTTGGTTTATATTCTTCCAGGATTTTGTTTAAGTAGCAAATAACTCAAAGGCTTTGTCTGAGCCAAAGGGGGGAACAATGAAACAAAGACGCTAAAAGTTTCAAAAATAGGAAAAGTAATCTCCTATTTGTGCTGTGGCAGCAAACATGGGGACTCAGCGCCCAGAGCCATGCTTAACACTCCCTAATGTAATTAGGGAGCCAAACCTATCTGTTGCCTTCTGCCATTGGGAACCCTCAAACTTAAAAAAAAAAAAAAAGAAAGAAAGAAAGAAAAATTAAACTGGCACAACATCTTTCTTTAAATGCACTAAGGAATGAGATATTAGACCCTAATCCATGGAGAATTGATGTAGCCATTGATTTACTAGAGAAATCTGCAGGGGAACATTTTGTTTCTCATCACCACCACCGACAGATTCATGCTTAGAGCAAGGCTGTTTTAGGTTTCAGAGGGAATATTTTCCCTAAATTCACCCACAGAGTAATTGTCCTTAAAATGAAGCTACAAAAGGTGAGAGGATCCTTAGGAGGCACTTGGGCTGACAAATGTCTCAGCCATTATCAAGGAGACGGGGTGATTCCATCACCGCTCCAGACCTTGGCTCTCTCCTCTGCTGGTAATCCTTGTTCAAGACACCTCGCAGGATGCTTCCTCCCAAAATTACGTTTCGTAACTGGGTATAAAGGCACTCCCAGACAGGTACAGCCATGCACAAATATCAGGAATTATCACCTCTCCTGGGGTCATAATCATACCCAACATCTCAGAGTGAAGACATTTGCAGGGGGACACACACGCTCCCTTCTCCCCCTGCATTTCTGCTCAGATCACAAAGCCCATACCTGCCTCACACACATATTGAAATAAGCCTGCCTTCTCTGTAGCCTAACCTTACTGCTTCCTGCAGCTTTCCGAATCAACCAGCTGAGTGAACCAAACATCTGCATGTGACCGATGCACATATAATTTCCCCAGAACACTGACATATGTGAAAACCAAGCCAAAAGAAAAAGGAAAGAGAGGCAGGGAGATTATAATCGTATATCTTTAAAGCCTCATTTTTCACTCAGCCTACCTTGATTTCCTTTAGGCAAGCAGCCAGTGCTTCCCCAAGCATCAAGTCTAATCTTCTCATCCTGACATCCAAGTTCTCCATGACCTCATTCCTATTGATCTGTCTCTCCTCTCACCTTCTCACCACCTTGCCCACGCTCCCAACCCAGACCTCACTCCTTCCTTCATTTTCAGCCCAAACTACCTGAAATTCCTGAGAGAGTCATACCCGCTCAGACCTCCACACCTTTACCCACTCACATTTATCCGCCCCTCCGGGACTCTTCTATCTCTACTAACACCATCTTATCCTTTAAACAACTCATGAACCCCTTAGACATTTTAAAGAGTCCTCTCCCTCTCACTCCCAAGGGGGACAGGTGTGCTCCATGCTGCTTACACTTACCTGTCAAAACACCCATCCACTGAGTTCTGCAATCAGTTTGGTTGCCAGGATCCCTCACTGTTGGGGTAGGGGACTGTACCTTTCATCTTGGCTCTACAGACACTTGGAACATGGTGGAACTCAATGGATGCCTACTGCAAAGAAGAAAGAAGGAAGGAAGCAGAAGGGAGGGAAGGAGGTAGGGAGAGAGGGTGGGAAACAGGGAGGAAGGAAGTTAGTTCAAGGTGGAAGCAATGAATTTTAGTTTTGTTAGGATGAAACTAAAGATTTTGATAGGAAAAGAACCAAAATAATTCTTTTTTCTATGGGGAAGAATATATATATATATATATATATATAATATATGACTATATATATATGACTATATTCATGTATGCACATATTCATGTATGCACATGTGTGAATATATTTAAATGCATGTGTACGTACATGTGTAATTGTGCCTGCATGTTTGCATCTTTTATGTCTATAGACATATACATACGTGTGTGTATATTGTCACATATATGCTCAGGTATTCCTAGTACATCTATCAGCCTAGCTACAGAACACACACAAATGAAATTAATACAATCACAACTTAAAGGAACAGATAAGGACTTTTAACCAATTTTCAGCAAACGGTTATTGATGTTTACTTTTGGAACCCCATGCACAGCATGTGCAGCTGGTGATGCTGCGTGGGCCACCTGCTACCTAGCGCTTTTTCAATCATGCCTGATTACAAAGATGAGGGAGAAAAACACCAGATAACTCAGGCTGGTATGTTTTTTATCATTCCGTCCGTGTTTTGGGCAGAGTTCAAACCACGAGTGTCAGCAGCATGTAAGACGGCCTGGGGCTCGGGCCACCTGCCGCAGCGGACCCCTGGCTTAGTTTCCATGTGCTCTGTTAGCATGGCAGAAAGCAGATTCCAACTGGCCACAGCAGGGGACAGGAGCTGAAGTTCAGCCCTTCCTGAAAGCGACCCATGCCCTTGTGGATGCTGATGGTGCTCCGAATACATTTTCCAACTCCCTTGTTGTGTGTAAATAAATGTTTAAGAAGAAACAAGCATCCGCGGTGATCCAAAACACTTTGTGAAGAGAGGACACTTATGCGTCCTTCCCTTTGGATGGCACATCTTAGTCTGTTCAGATCACAGGTAGCATTTCATTTGCTCTCTGTAACACTAGAGGAAGGAAGACAAAATGCTTTTGCTTTTTTAGCAAATGAAGAAAATGAGATTGAAGAAGTAAAGTTAATTTCCCAGAATTATCTGTGCTGAGCCTTGAAAAGCCATGTTTATTACAGATCAGGTATTTACTCCCAAGCAAAAGTGTAATATAGCAGAAAAACAATACGCTTAGAGGGAGGGGTCTGTAAGTCCATACACATGTACGTATGACCCCAGGCTAGTCATTAACGTTCTATGTTTTCATTGGCAAAATGGAAACACTTATTCAAGGAGATAGTACCCACAGAAGAACACCGAGACTTACAAAGTGCTAACTCCTGTGAGGAATGACTACCACCACGGTGGCTGTTTTTCATCTGCTGTGATTTTTGTTCTTCAGAGGCCAATCTGACAGAGTTTGATGCCTGGGACTGGATTTATAGTATCGCTAGAATACATCAGTTCCTAACACTTATAAATCAGGAACTGGTTTAATCTTTTATTGTAACTTATCATCTGTTAGCTAAAAGCTCCCGTTGCTTTGATTCTAGATAATAACACTTAAAGTTTTAATGAGAGAAGAGCACTTTCATTAAAAAATAAGTCAAATGAAATTATTAAAAAACTCATATACTTAGAAGTCTGTACCTACAATGAAGTCACACTCTTGTGTGCGCAACAGTGGAATGATTAGCTTTGGTAAAAGAGTTGTCACCAGTGCCCTATGTATGAATTTTTTTTTGATTTTATGGGAATTGTGTCCGCTTAAAAGTTGGTTGTTTGAGGTTTATAACTCAAGTTGCCTAAAAAACCATGTTATCCACATGAGACCAGCCCCTCTATGTCTAATTAATCATGGTGTGGACAAAATGCAAGAGTAATAATTCTGTTGCGTTTTAGATTAAAAGGATTGTTGTGGACTCGCAGGGTTATTTATTCACGGTACCTACGGGCAAATGTGTTCATAAATGGTATCTCAGACACGGTGAGTAGACACCAGCTATTTTCAGAACATCTGGGGACAATGTCACCCTGCTGATGATGAGAGGCTGAGGAAGGGAGATCCCTCTGCAGCTGCATTGGGCACTTGGCACATGGCCAGGAGGGATCACCCACCTCGCATCTGCTGGGGCTTCTCTAAGAAAAAGAAGAAAATGTTCCATCCACGCGTTGCGACTCCGTGCAGGACCTGCCTATATATAGGACAGTCATAATTTAGGTGTTTATAGGTCAGGGAGTGACGGTGATACATTTCCTAACTTTTAATTCTCTGCATTACGTATGTAAGACAGGCAGTCTTTACCTATAAGCTTTAGAACACCGAAATAACCCGGCCCTGGGATGGTCAGCTCTGTTACTATGGCAGCTTGGGTGGCCTTTAGAGGTTAACATTCAAATTTTCAGATAGAAGAAAGCAATATGAGAAAATAACATCTTCAGATGTTGAGGCGGAAACAATATCAAAGGATATTTATTCAAGGAAAAAAGAGAGAAAAATTCTTCATTGTTCATGCTCTCGCAAAAATGTACCAGTTATTTAATTTAGCTCTGATCTAAGCCCCTACCCCTATCTTTCCAATGTTATCTTTGCTCCTAGGATGGATATGACCCTGGGCTGAAACTGATCTATCACTAGAGGAGATAAGATCAGGCCTGGTTCACCTGGCAGGTGTCAAGTTCGAACAATTAGAGACAGAAGTGAGATGGAATAATTGGGAATCAAAGACTGGGCTAACACCAGAGCTTATGAAAATAATTAGTACTACAAGGGTGGAGTCAGTTGACAAGCAAAGAAAATTGAGCCCCACAATGCAGCCAGAGGGTGCCCAAGAATTGTTGAATCTAATCAGCCTCATGAGTGTCCCAGCGAACTGCTCTATTTACTCTTCATGGTTTGGCAATCAGGAAGCCTTGAATTCCGAGAAGAGACCGGAAACTTTTAGACACCTTTAGACACCAGAGGGTAGAAATACCCAAAGACTTCACCTAGTAGAAATTCTGATTTCATTGACTTATGGTGGGCCCAGGAACCTTAGGACCATACTTTGAGAAACCTTGTATCAAACAATAATATTAGATTTCGCTCCCAAACAAGCAGTTCAGTAGCAATGCCTCTCAAGGAGTAAAGAGGAAGTGAAGTCAAAGTATGTACGGTTGCCCAGGACCATCAGCAGCCTCACCTGAGGGTTGGAACAAGTCAAGGAAGCCAACAGATAAAGAAGAGAAATTAGTTTACAGTTCTGGGCTTTAGTCCCAAGACAATTTAATCAAGATGGACTTAGTGGATATCTTGATGTGATAGCTCTGTCCAACAATCCAAACTGTACCAGTAAACGTTTAGCGGACATTGGGCTAGTGGGGACACACGGATGTGTTGGCTTCCGCTGGTATTCAGGCTATCAACATGGGGGGAAACAGCGTAGGGGTGAAGATAGCAAGTCTTCCAGCTGACCTGTGTTTGCATCTTGTTGTTGCCACTTCTTGGCTTGAGTAACCATGGATCAAGTACTTGCATCTCAATGACAGTAAGATGTAGACAATTATAGTTCCAACCGCTTGGGGTTTTGTGCAGATTAAAAGTGATCATCAAGTACCTGGCAATGAATAGGAAGAGGCTACCTAGGATGGCTATGGCAATGTTAAGGAGTTTGTGCTATCTTCTCCAATCCCTTTTCTGTTCATCTACCCAACTTCTTTTCAAGTGCTCTCTGACCATTACTCATTCCTCTTGGCGTATGCACATGCTGGGTTGGCTGCAGGTTTTGACTTTAAAACGAGGCTGCTGGAAAGCCAGGTGCAGTGGCTCACGCCTGTAATCCTATCACTGAGGCGGGAGAATTGCTGGACCCCAGGAGTTTGAGATCAACCTGGACAACAAAGCAAGATCTCATCGCTACAAAAAATAGACAAAGAAATTCAGCCAGCGTGGTGGCATGTAACGGTAGTCCCAGCTGCTCGGGAAACTGAGGCAGGAGGATCACTAAATCCTTGGAGTTTGAGGCAGAGATGAGCCATGATCGTGCCACTGCACTCCAGCCTGAGACTCCAACTTAAATAAAATAAAATATAATATAAAATAAACAAAAAATGAAGCTGCGTAAAACAGTCATTTATGCTCTGTCCTTTCCTCACCTACCATTTACTCTATGACCCCTTCCCATTAACCTGCTCTTGCCAGGGTCCCTGAAGACTTAATTGCCAAATTTATAGGCACCCCCCAGGAGGTTTCAGGTGTCTCTCTGCCACCCCTGGGACTCACCCACTCCCCCTTTCTCGGGCCATCCTCCCTTCCTGCTTCCCACTCTCCAGGTTCACCTGGTTCTCCGCTCTACAAGCAAACCGTACCTTCTCAAATGTCTCGAGACCATCTTTCCACTGTATCCACACTTCACATTGTCTTCTCTCAGGGCTCCCCAAGTCTCACCTGTGTTTTCTTTTATTGTAGTCATTTTCTCAGCATGTTATCGTGGCCTCCTTAACCCTGGAGTGAAAAATCTTCCAGCATCTAGAAGTCTCCCTGTCTTTCCCCACCTCCCAAGCACACCCCTCAAAGCTTAGTAAATCCACCAAACCACAGGCAAGATTTTATTTCTAAAATGTAAATGTATTATATTTTCTGTTCCATTCCCACCTCTAGTTGTCCCCATTTCAGTAAATGGCTTCACCATTAGCAGAGTTGCCCAGGTCATAAAGCTAGGACTCATCTGTGACTAAATACTTTTCCCACAATAACACATCCAAGTTGTTGGAAGACAGATGAGTGCTACCTCAGAAATATACCCACTTCTTGATGTCTTTCCTGCCACCACCAAAGTCTCAGCCTCCATGACTTCCTTCCTGGACAACTACCATATTCTAGTCTCTCTATTCCCATTCTTGCCTATTTGCAATCCATTCTTTACCTAGTAGCCAGGGTCGTGTCATATTATCTCAGTTTACCGTTTTTAACTGACTTCCTAGAGCATCTTCAGTGAGGCTCAAAGCCTTTTGTCCTGAATTTCACAGCCTCCCGTGGTCTGACTCCTGATCACCCTCCAGCACCATTTTGGGTCATCCTTTTCACTGGTCTTTTAGTTTCTGGAGCAGGTCAAGTCCCTCACTCATCTCAGGGCATACTGTTATGTGGAACATCCTTCCAGAATATTCTTCTGCCGCAACATTCTTCACCCCACTCTGTGATGAGTGAAACTGTCTCAGCTTTCAGGGTCTTTCTTCGCTGGCACTTCCTTAGAGAGGTCTTCTAAATCGCCCATGCAAAATCCATTCCCAAATTCTCAACACTAGCACCCTATTTTCTTCATAGCACTAATAACAAATTGTACTTATTTTATTCATTTTTTTAAACTTTCAATGTCCACCCCGCTGCATCCCTTTTAGAACCTAAGTTCCATGAAGATAAGGACCCTTTTCATCAGGTCATTTTTATATCCTCAATACCAACCACAGTACCTGGTACATAGGTAGGCTCCTTAAATACTTGCTGAGTAGCCAAAAGAATTAAACTTACCAAAGACCTCAGTGATCTCCAGAAATGATGCAGCATAGGTCAAACCCTTTAGCACACAAGGCCCCTGTCCACTCATCCAGCCCCTTCTCCCAAATCTTTCTGCATAACGCTGGTACTCAGCTATATCAATCCCTAGGCACTCTCTAAATGAACCATCTTCTCTCCAGACATTACTTCTATCTGGAATGGTCTACCTATGTCTTGTACTCCTTGAAAACTCAGGCATTAACTCATTAGTGATTTCAACGGTCCCCAGCCCCCGCCTCCAATGGTGCCAACTTACACCCTCATGTCTACTCACGGTCATTCCACTGACATGGCTCCCTCTTCAGAACTATTTATCTCCAAACCTGCTCTCCTTTGGACTGTGTGTGCCTCAAGGACATATCATGTATCATCATATCACCAGAATCTAGTACCTTATATAGCATATAATTGGTGCTCAGAAAAACTTGTCAGATAAATAAGAGAATGCATAAATATACCTCTCTATGAGGCTCTGAGAATAAACTGTCTTAGACTATCCATTTTTAGTCTTAATGCAATCAATATGTTGGTAATTTTAGGCAAGAAATTTAATATGGACTATGGAGTGAATTAACATGATGTAAGCCATGATACTAAAATTATACATAATAGCATAATTATAACTGGTATCAGATAATTAGATGTGATAAGTGACTTTAAAAGGTTTTCGGTACATTTTCACTAATGGTTGATTCTTGGTAATCTTGGACATTTTTAATGTTACCAATTGACATGTAACTTGGTGATGGTCCATTTTAATTATGAAAGCCTCCTATTCCACAGCATGTTGCTTTCTTTTATTTTGAATCGTATAGCAAGTATTGCTTTATACATTCATTACACTGGACAATGTCAGTAAAAGGTAACTGGAGAATAATCTCCAAGGATTTCCACAGTCCCAGCAAGACAAATGTATACAAGTGGCTGCATTCGTTTTAGCCTAGAGAACATTGGTTATTAGATCATTTCAACCTTAATCTTTCCCTTGCTATGTCTCATATCAATTCCATAAAACAATAAGAAATATACTCCACACTTTTGTATTCTGCAAAGTTGGAGCTCTGAACTCCTCTGGTATCCTCTACGGGCATGATAGAAAACCTTAAAGGCTGAGAAATTACTGTGTTGAGAAAAAGGTAGATCCAGTTGAAACAGGAAATAAATATCTTTGCATATAGCCTATAATTTACTAATAATTTCTCTAGAGAAATATTAAGATTGCACTCCATTTGAAGTATCATAGAAAATATTCTCATACAATTATAAGCCTATACCCTTGAAATATTTTTTCCCCCACTTAAAAGTTACTTAGCACTCCTATGTCATTCAGGGAAGCAAAATCTAATTTAAAAGATACAGAAAATTTTAAGGAAGGGACCGTTATTTACAGAGCTGTAGGCAAGATAAAAGCAACCTATAAGAGACATTGAGGAATCAAAGATTAGCAACAGTGGGAGGCCATTATCACCTTTAAGTCTGAAAGGAACAGAAGTTTTGCCAGAGCCATGGAAGAGTGAGCCCAGGGTCACAGTGACTTCTAGAAATGATGCTCAGAAAAGGAAGAAAAACCACTTCCTCCTGGGTGTCTGGGTGACTCAGTCCATAGAGGATTCAAATTCTGGGCACTGAAAGGTGGAGATGAGGAGAATAAGCATCGTCTACACACTTCCTTCTGAACCGTTCTCATTTCTACAAGGTACCTTTTGCCACCATATAGTTCTAAAGATCCATCTTTGAGAGGCAGCAGCCTAGAAAGATGCAATTTAAATCGAATGTCCCTCCTTCGTCCCTTTTGTGATCTTTGTTATTCAGATTGTTTACATAGACCAAGGGTCACCAATTACTTTGCCCCTAGAGCTAGATTCTGGAATGCCAGGAAATTGCTTTCAGTGATACTGCAAATTAAAAAGCAGAGTCACAGAACTTCAAAAGACATTGATTATTCAGCCTGCTACTTGACTGGAGAGGTCAGATGCCTCCCATATTAACTCGCCTATCTGTAAACTCAGCTAAATAATTTTCTCCGGTTTGAGTAACAAATATAAATTGTCTTAATGTTGTGCTTCCGCTTTTATTTAAAAAGTATTATTCTTTGCATGCACAGTTATTCTACCTTATGTCCTTCTTTATCCTACACTTTTACTAAATCAGAACAAAAAAATAATGACTTCATAATCTCTGTGGTAGGCTCACATTTTTGTAAGTGGAACTATCTATTACACATCCCTGGTTCAAAGATGATTTCTGGTTCCTAGTTATTGAGTTTATATGTTTATTCCATGAGTGTGTCAAACTCAGCTTAATGTTTATTCATTTTCCTGGAACAATGTTGACAATCTCTCGAAAGTTTTCTGCTACAACCAGTTTTCTTTTCATTTTCCCTAGAGATAGTTTTTCATTTGTTCAGTTTTTGATTTGCTGTTTGGTTTTTTTTTCCCAGCCAGTTGTGCTCATTTTCTATGCTTTCTTTCTAGTATTTAATTATCTTGATAAAAATCACATGAACAGTATGTTTATGTTCTTTGATCTATAAATGCACTGCTACATTATTTGAAGTATTTATAATTCCCCTAATTTTGATTTCAGTAATGTAATGTTTCTCTGGAGAATAACATTATTGGGTATTTGGATTATGTCGGGATCCAATTAAACTAGTTAAGGTTATTAACTACTTAAATATCTGCCTGATTTTTATTCTTAGTTGTTTTTTTGCTGGTTTGTTTTGTTTTTGGTCCTCTATGGTTGTATATTGAGCTTCTCCTTCTATGCTGGATACAAATGTTTGGTAAGTCCAGGAAGATTTTGGCACAAAAAGTCTACAAAAGTTTTATCTCCTTCCCAGACCTCTCTTCCGGACCTCAGACTCATATTCCACTGCCTTCCTTTGAGCATCTAAGAGGCATCTGTGGTGTTTAATTTTATGTGTTATCTTGATGGGGCAAGGAGATGCTCGGATATGTGGTAAAACAGTATTCTGGGTGTTTTCTGGTGAGACTAACATTCGTTTTATTTATTTACTTATTTTTGCGATTGACATTTAATTTGGTAGACAAGTAAAGCAGAGTGCCCTCATAATGTGGGTGGACTTCATCCATCAGTTGAAGGCTGGCGTAGAACAAAAGGCTGATCCACTTCAAGTTCAAGAGAATTTGCCTGCCTGATGGTCTTTGAACTGAAACATTGTTGTTCTTCTTGCCTTCAGACTCAAACCAAAACATAAGCTCTTCTTCTGAGGTCTCAAGCCTGTTGGCCTTCAAACTAGAATTACACCATGGGCTTTCTTGGTTCTTAGGCCTTCAGAGTCAGTCTGGAACTAAGCCACTGGCTTCCCTAAGTCTCAGCTTGCTCATTCACCTTACAGATCCTAAGACTTGCCAATCTCCAAAATAATGGAAACTAATCAACAATCAACTCCTTATCATAAATTTATGTATATTAATAAATGTATACACAATAAATTTATATATGTGCTACGTTAAAAGTTACATATGCATTCATTCTACTAATTCTGTCTTTCTGGAGAATCCTGACTAATTCAGCATCTCAGACTTAAATTGTCTTTAACCAAACCCTTGATTCTCCTCCACTAATAGTCTTCTCTTCCTCAGAAAATGACAGCTCTGTCCTTCCAGGTACTCAGGTCTAAATCCTTGGAGCCATTCTTTTTTCTCTCTTTCTATCACATTCCACAACAATCTTTCAGAAAGACCCACTGAGGTGGGTCTAACTTCAAAATATACGCAGACCCGCCCCTTTTCACCACCTCCACTGCCACGGGCTCTGATCCAAGTCAGCATTGTCTCTTGCCAGTCATGGTCATCAATAACCTCCTAATTGCCCTTCTGTTCCTGCCTTTACTCCTCACTGCCTGCTCTCAACGTGTGAGTCAGATCCCTCACTCTTCTGCTCAAAACCCTCCGGTGGCTTCCCATGTGACTCAGGGTATTAGCAAAAGACCTTACAGACTGCTGACGGAGGGTCCAGAATGATCTTCCCGCTCCTCTCTGACCTTATCCACATCCACCTTTCACCTTGCCTGAGTGTGCAATCACACTGGTCTCCTTGCTGTGCCTCTAATGTGCCCAGTTTCCTTCTGCTTCCAGCCTTTGCACATGCTTTCTCCTTCACGTCTTTCACATCTCTACCCTTTCCCACATCACCCTGTCAGAAAACCTTCCTCTAGCCACTGTTTGGGAAAGGGCAGCTCTCTCCACGTGACAATTCCCATTTATTCCCTTTTCTCCATAGCACTTATCACTACCTACATAGTATATTTGATATGATGTAAGTGCCATGGAAGCAAGGAGTTTGTCTACTGTGCTCAATATTGTATCCCTAGCGTGAAAAACCATACCTGACACAAAGTAGGGCCTTAAGAAATATTTGTTGATTGAGTGAATAAACGTGAACAGAAACAACCATTATTGAATGCAGAATGTGTAATCATGATACAATAAATTTTTAAAATTCTGTGGATGTGGAGAAAGCTTCCTTTTGGCTAGATAGGCCAAGGAGAGCTTCTTCCTGAGAAACCTCTGATCTGCATATCAATAGAATGGAAAGCTGACTGCACAGTGGTTAAAGCTCAGATTTCCTGGATCCAAATTCTGACCCTGTCACTTACAAGTGTGGTGACTTTTGGCATCTCCCTAATTTGAACTTGAAGTTTGCCTACTTCATAGGGTTGCTGTATCTGTTAAGGCTGAACAACAAGCATATTTATGCTATGCGCTAAAACCTAAGGATGTCATTGAGGTTAAACCTTCATGCAATTGGAGGAGCCCATGGGGCAGTCTCTGTGGGCTGTTGGTTCCACACCTAACGCTGAGCCTGAAGCATGGGGACTTCGGGTCTGCCAGACTGGCAAATGGAGAAAAATGCCACATGTGATTGAGAACAAGGACAAACGGGAGACCGTGTTGGTGACTTAGAGCCCCACAAAGTCAACTGAAACCTGCCAGACAAATTGGAGCCTTCATCTTTCTCTCACTACCTTCAACCCCAATGCCTTGGACACTCTGCTGAAGAAGGATCTTTCAGCACAGAGTTGCACGTGTACTTGCTCCAGGTCTTGGAGAAGTGAAAGGAGTAGATGTTTTGGGAGCTAGAAAAGCAATGAATCGGGATGCTGAGCCACACTTACCAGGAGAGTTAAAGATCAGCCTCAGTGTGTACTGTCCGCCATTGTGTGTGGAGCCCTGCACCAAGCTTCAGGGTACAGAAAAGATGGCTGCCGAATCAATTCCACATCTCACATCAAAGGTCTCCTTTGGCCAGCCCTAACTCAGTACCATACAAGGAAAGGAATCTGGAGGAACGTAGTTCCAGCTTAGCTAAGTGGACACACCACGATTGTAAGAATTTCTACTCATAATATTTACATTCAAAAGTTATCATTCTGTATAGAATATTAATAGACTTTGAACAGCAACAAAAAAATCCTCTTGGATTACACTTTTCATGATTTGACTGCAAACAGTTTTAAAGACATTTCAGCCACATATTCCTTAAAATTTGCAATTTACTGAATCCTTCAAACATTATTTGGATTTGAGTATTTTATTTTATATTCTAGCACCTACAGATACCATTAAAAGATGAATAATGGAATTGTGTTTTAAAATAAGTAGACCTATTGCATTCCTGTAGGCTAAGGAAGCCCATTGCTCTGTCCTCCATTCCTGGAGACAAATTCCATTTGCTTTAGGAAAGCGGACTATGTTATTTTTTCAGAACCTGGGCTGCCTGACCTTCCACCCAAGTTCCCACAGTACTACTCTCTGACTTATTTCCTTTTAAACACTACCTTTGTTTATAAAATTCATTCCTCATCAACTATCTTTATCCTTTTTCCCTTCTATGACCTCAGACTCTCTTCTCTCTCTGAGATTATTTCCTCTCTCTCACTCATTAAGCTAATGGACCAGAAAGTGGGGGGGCAACTTTCTTCGAAAGCCACTTCTTCCTTGGAGCCCTTGAGTGATGAGCTTTTAATGATCTATCTCTTTCTTCTTGGTAAAACGAGCCAGGGGTCATCTGCCCATAAGAAGAAAAGTGGAACTTCAAAAGACCATCTTATCTTTAGAAACACATAACCCTCCTGTCTGATTCTCATTCGAGTTTCCAATTATTTCTTTTTCTTTTTTCCTCATGTCACACAACAAAGCAATCATATTTTTAATGTTACAACTCACATGCTTGACTATGTTTTCTGCTCTGTGAAAAATAATAATTTCTTTTCATATATTATTTAAAATTACTTTTAGACATGCATCTTGATAGGTATAAAAGTAGGCACATAAATAGATGGATGAATAAATGGAACGGTAGATGGTTTGAGGTAGAGATAGGCAAATACTGAGCATCAGAGAAGAAACTATTTGAAATTATTTCCTTGTTATTCTATTTTAACAATAATGGTTCCACTTGTTTCAAATTTGGAAAGCTTTTCCCACTAAGATGATTTTATTTATTAAATATAATTCTTTGGAGCTTTATCCATAATATACTGAAATTATAATCTTCAGAAAGTTCTTTAATTGATAATTCTGATTTATCAATCACCCTTTTAGTTCAAGTCCCTCTTTTTGTATATAGAAAATCGAGGGTATAAGTGATATGCTTAATCACAGGAATAAAAACTTGAACTTAGACTTTCTGAATCCTATTACTTGCTACCATGCCACATGGAGAAAGATATGACCTTAGCAACTTGCATGTAAAATAGTCCTTTTTAGTCAAACATCATTTAAGTGCTAATGCTAGAATACAAATGATATGATTAGTGAGTTGGTAGATTTATTTCTTCATCTGTACCAAATCATATTATACCCACAAGATTATGATCTTGTAGTTAAACCACAGCTTGAGACTGGATATTTGAGACTGGAGGCTTTTCATGAATTATTGTTAATATTTTCAGATGCGATAATGATATTGTGTTTATATATTTTTAAGTTCTTTTTAAAAAATACATACTGAGATGTTTGTAGATGAAGTGGTTTGATATCTTGGATTCACTTCAAAATAACATTGGATTGGGGGGAAATAGATGAAACAGGACTCGTCTCCAGTGGTATTTATTGATGCTGGATGATGCATGCATGAGGGCTTATTATACTATTCCTACCACTTCTGTTAATGTTCTGATTTTTCCATAACAAAATTTAACTTTAAAAAACACTGTTAGCCAGGCGTGGTGACTCAAGCATGTAATTCCAGCACTTTGGGAAACAGAGGCAAGAGGATTGCCTGAATCCAGGGGTTTGAGACCAGCCTGAGCAACTTGGCGAGATCTCATCTCTACAATACATCAAAAAAAAAAAAATTTCCAGGTGTGGTGGTACATACCTGTTCTTCCAGCTACTTGGAAGGTTGAGGTGGAAGGATCACCTGAGCCCAGCAGGTTGAGGCTGCGGTGACCATGAGTGTGCCACTGCATTCCAGCCTGGGTGACAGAGTGAGACTCCAATGCAAAACAAAACAAAACAAAAAACACTGCCACTGGAGCGTTAGGGTGACAAGTTTAAGCTTTGGAGTCAAAAGGAGCCAGATTTTAACTCCAGATCTGTCACTTACTAAGGCTGCATCTATAGAATGGGTGTAAAGTATCTACACTGCAAGGTTGTAAATATTAAATGAGATAATACTAAAATGGCCCCTAGTACATTTGTAATCACTCACATTTTACCTAATATATAGTTACTGTTATTGTCATTGTTTGAAAAGATGTCTAATCTTCATGGCTTTCTATTCCTCCTTATCTACTGCAAGGTTTAAAAAATAAGTATTAACCAAAAGAAGTGAATATCAATATCCTGGGTTTTAAGGTAGAAAGAATGCTCACCAGATAAGGTAAGAGTAAATGCTACAAACTGTAAGTTGATTGTAATTTTACATTCACTGCAAATATTTTCTACCTGAAAATTAAAAATTAAATTTAAAAATGTCTTTTTATGTTTAAAAAAAGAAGAAAGAATGCTCACTAAAGTCTTCTGATAACATGCAGCAAGGAAGTCAAAAGGTTAAACTGCAGAAAGCAAAAAGAAGACAAGAAATGTTCTTGACTATGAAGATAAACTGTTACCAAAATCGAAACAATTTGTCATTCTACACTCAGTTGAAAAGTAGGTACCATCAGTGGGTTTGGCCCGGGGTTGGACAATGTGTCTGTCACAGACAGCAGATTATAAGCTCCCTTTGGCTGTTCTTGTTTTCTATTCCTTCCTCAGTTCTCCTTCCACCTTGGATCTTGTCTCTCCTTTGAGGAGAAGTGACGTAGTTAGAGTAATGGGTAGACCAGAAGGATTTGTCTACAAGGTCTATGCTAGACACCGGAAAGCTGTCGAAAAGTGTGGCTTTAACCAGAAGTAAGGGTCTAGAACATTATTTATAATCTATACCACTAGCAAATAAAAAGGTCAAGACTCATGACTGGGCACGATGGCTCCTGCCAATAATCTCAACACTTTGGGAGGCCAAGACAGGAGATTGTTCAAGGCCAGGAGTTCAAGATCAGCCTGGGCAACTTAGGGAGGCCCTGTCTCCCTATGACAATTCAAAAAATTAGTCGGGCATAATGGCAGACACCTGTAGTCCTAGCTACCTGGGAGGCTGACACAGGAGAATCACTTGAGTCCAGGAGTTTGAAGCCGCAGTGAGCTATGATGATGCCACGTACTTCAGCCTGGAAAACAGAGTAAGACCCTGTCTCTAGAAAAACAACAACAACAAAAATTGAGACTCATTGCTTTGCAGAAGACATTTTTTGAGGTCATCAGAATCTTGTTGGTGCCCATATTACACACTGTTAAGTGTACAGAGGTGGAAATAAACCCTGGTGTTGTTAATTCACATATGCATTGGTAGAAACAAATGGATTAATAATCTTGTGAGTAGAGGCCAAAGTCTTCAGAATATCATATGAGTCTCTACACTGTCTGGTGCACTACTGCCCATCATTCCTACTTCCTGGTAGTTTCACTTTTTTTTTTTCCTACCACTTTTATCCTTAGCTCTTGGTGCTCTAGGCAAGAATACCCTTCTTCAAGGTCTCTGCTCTTGCTGCTTCCTCCACCTCAAAAACTGTGTGCTCAGGCATCTCTGTGGCTTGCGTCCTTACTTCCTTTTTAGTGTTTGATCAAATACAACCTTCTTGATATGGCCTCTCCTGGCAACTGATTGATACTGTAAGCCACTGCCTGACTGCATTCTTGATCCCTTTTCTCTGTCATACGATTCTACATAACTGTTATCATTTTTGAGCACACGGTGTGATGTGTCTATTCAGTTAATGAATCAACAATCTCCTCTTTCTCCATGAAGGCATGTATTTGTATCTGTTTTAATCTTTAATAGATCCCCAAAGCCTAGAACGCTGCCAGGCACATAGTATTAAGTCAACATTTAATGGAATGAATACTAAATAATGAATGGATGGATGAACAAGAAAAATAAGTTCTCAAAGAAATGTAAAACTTGGGATTGCAAGGCGTAGTTCTTTCATTTTTAACTGGCAAAGGCTGGTTGTCTCTTCTGACCACTTAAGGGTCTGTCTTCTGAGTCTCAGCTGTACATCTGAGAATCTGATTAATCTCAACAGTGGCAGCAGAGACCTATGGGCTCTTTCTGGGAGAAAACTGTCAGGTGACTTTCTCCTACAGGTCACAACATAAAGTCATCTTCTCAATGCGGTGAGTCCCACTTCACAGGAAAGACTCATAGGAGCCTGTTACAGGATCCCAGAGCTTGTCCATGGAGAGTTTTAAGGTCTGGACTTGGATTTATTGCCTTGGTTCACTATGAAATATCTCAGGGAAAGACTTGTTTGCAACAGTAAAACATTCATTTAACATATTTTACAAAAATTTTTCAAAAGAAGACAATTTCATTCATCTAAGTACATATAAGCAGCAGAAGCTGTTGATAATGTATTACCAACATGAGGAAACTCCTAGCTTTGTTTTCTTAAATACATGAAGTTCAGTTTTTGTGGAAGCATTTATTTGCATAAATTGTTTGATTTGTTGTTTGAAAAAGAAAAAAACTGTACTACTCAAGAATGTTGAAAAATTGTTAATTATGTGGCAGTTAAATAATTTATCAACTTATCTAGGAAACCTTTTCTTCCTAATGAGTAGGAAATCAGTTACCACCTGACCCATTTCAGCCTGGCTCACCAATTTCCTTGGGTATCTGTCCCCAAGTCAAAGCCATGGTCATCTATGAGGTAATTCAGTGGTTTCCTCACAGTAATGTTCTGCATATTAAGCATACGATAGAAGCAGAGCATTCCCTTGAAATCACTAATGTTTCTTCTTGACAGTAAGTTGGAATCTACAAGTCCTATATTTTATAGCAGTGTATCTTTTTAAAAGACTCAACATATGACATTTCTGTTGGGTTATGACTTATATCAATTTTTCCTTGTAAGAAGAAAACTCTCAGTCAGAATAAGACCTGTCAGAGGGTGACAGCTGTTTTTTGTTGGATGTAGAATTAAGTAAACAGTTAAGACAGTTGAGCTTTTACTAAGATGATTTAATAAAGCTCATTAATGTTGTTGATTTACATAGCTGACCCAAATAGAATACAACATTCAACTCTGTGTTGCAGTAGTGTATCATCAAAATATGTTGAAGTATTAAATGCACTCCCAATGTCAAATTTCAATATAACACTTAATCAAATTTCTTAAGACAAAAGAATGCAAAAGGAGAAATATTGGAAATATTGGGAAATAGTTTTCATGCATTTTCCTTTGTTTTTGAATCCAGGTAAAGTGCTTAGTCTACCTCATCAGGAAAGTTTTAATAGCTTCACTGTTATGAAAAAAAGCAAAATGTTTTAGTTATTTTTGAGATTATAGACCAAAGCTATTAAATCAATCAATAGAAAAGCCAGTGAGAAGTTGGAGAAGGGCTTTAGCTCTCGGTAAACGTCCCCATGCCTGAATCAGCTGTATCCACAGTAATGAATCAGCAAGAAAGCATTTGACCCAGCACAATGCACTCCCATGTCTGAATCGTGACTTATACAGTTCTGATCCTCAGAGTACAAACCACTTAGATTTTTTTTTCTATTTTCTACTTTCATGCCCAGTCCTTTCAATCTTCGTTCACCACATCGTGACTGAGGCTATCATATGTACAGTCTACTTGATAGACTGTGATTCACTTTTTTATTTATTAAGATCTCTTAGCTGTCCTTCAGCTTTATGGGACTGGAAGGAAAGGGAGATTATATTTTACATTTGATTCCAGGAGCTTCTAAGTTGATAACTAGGGCCTGACTGTGAAGCTTGTAAAATGTGAAAATTAAATCACGAATTATAATAATAAAAACAATTGGCAACATTTACTGAGTATTTTTTTATTTTCTTAGCACTAACTCCTTTAATCCTCTCAACCAGCCCATGAGGATTACTGTCTCCCTACAGAGGGGTGAAGAATCTCAGGGGCAGGAAGCCTCAGGCAATTGTACATGTAACGGTAAGAGAGATGAGACTTGAACTTGAGAACCAATTGAAGCTTGCTCAACCCCTGTACAATGACACATCTTTAATAGCAGCAAAAATATAATAATAGTAATAATAGCATAATTATATAGTGTAATGGTAGTAATAATAGTAATAGTATAATAATAGTAATAATAGTGTAATATTATGCCAAATGTCATGAGGTGGATAGAGAATGGGATTTGGAGTCAGTGACGTGGGTTTGAGTTAAAGCTGTGCACCAGACTAGTAATGTGACCTTGATGGAGTTATTTAACTTGTCTAAGCCTGTCTCATCATATGTGAAATAAAGTTAACAAAACAAGTCCAGGTTAACATGATCACCTTCCTCGCATGTTCTTGTTATTCTTCTGAGTCTCCTTCTCTACCCACCCCTTTCTCCCCAGTCCCTTGGTTTCCTTTCTTCTCTCTCCTGTATGTAGGCTGTTGTGAAGCTGAAGTCATTATCCAGCTAAAGTGCTCATGAAAATCTATAAATGTTCAAGATTGTGCTGCACACACTATAACAGAAGCCAAACACCAGCAATCAGTGACAGTGAGGTCAGGGGATAGTCTTAAATCATGTAGAGAAGTATTGTTTGTTCCCAAAGTACATTTTTATATTCATGGAATTACCCCAAAATACTATGTTTGGAGATAAAGAAAATTAAACATTTATTTCTTGCAGGACTTTTCTAAGACTTCAATATGCTAATGTGCAAAGTGACTCTGGATAATGTAGTATGCAAAGTTTCCCAAATAAACCCAAAAGGGAATTGGATTTTATTTTCCCCGATCATCTTGTGAGGTCAGTATTTAGCAGGGTAAACTCTGGAAGAGTCTTGGACTGGAGCAGTACCAATTAATACAAGAAAGAATTGATGGAGGTTTGTTTCTCTGACTGTGACAGTGGGGCAATACATCTCTGATTCCTTTGTAGGAACTTGCATCCTGGCCCAAATTGTACAATAGAACTGGACTGTTCCTAGAGCTCTAGAAGTAAGAGCTGATTCATGGATTTATCTCATCAATCTCCTGGGATATAGAAATCCGAGTCACTAGTCTTGACACGATTAGGGACAGTGAAAAGGAGTCACAGTGGTAGACACATGTGGGTGAGGGACTTGAGAAAGATTTGAAAGAAGAAGAAGAGTAGGAAAGAGCCAGGGAAGATTATTCAAAGAGGGTAAGCCTATGACCCTTAGTCATATCTGCTCACCTCAACATTAATCTGAAGATGTTAACTGGCCAATGTGTTGAGTAGGTTGTATACTCTACAACTCTAGAGGTGCACATACTTCAAGAATGTTCTCTATAGAATGACCTGAATAATATTCTAGAGATTTGCTATATACAGTATCCATGGTCCTACACAGTAGCCCTGGACATTAACCTCAGCGGCTAAGTAAACCAAGAATGTGTTCTTACAAAGTGTTATTTTGATCAGACTATGACTGGTTTTGACATCAAGCAGAATTCTTAAAGGTGGAGCAAAAAATCAACCTGACCACTTAACTAGTTAAAATGACACAAGAAATGAATTCAAAACAATATAACGATATGATTTAAGTAAATGAATTACATTTTAATTAAATCTCTGTATTTTCTTTAGAATATTCCAGGAAGTTCTGTATATTTCTGTGTTTCCAGGACAATCTCACCCCTTATGATTTTCCTGTACGGAAACAAGAGAACGCACCAAAATTTCACTTGCCAACTTTCTGCCAAAACATGTCAATAGAGTATGAATCTTTGCTCAACTTTCAGGATTAGACTGCATTTGTCCCACTGAGAGACCTACATTTTACATAGAATCAAACTCAGCCACTAGGTTCATTAGAGGCCCAGGATTAAGTCTTCAACCTGCCTCAGTTTTTCTATTTGTAAAATGCAGGTGGAGAAGTTGACCTCCCAGAACGAGCGAGTGTCAAGTGATAAATTACTGTAAAGTGCTGTTCAAAAAAGAATGTGCAATGAGTACTTTATAAAAATCTTTCCAACATTGAAGACATAAAGATAAATTAAGCAGTCCTTTTGTCTTCTTTGAGAACATTGATAGAATCCTTATTTGGGTGTCAGCTACTTTAGTTAAGGCAATAAGTCCTTGTTCACTGATTCATTATGAAAAATGTGTAGTCATCGCCCATTTGGTAAAATTTTCAGTTTTTTAGAACTTTGGTAATCTTTTTGTCTGGCTATTTTCAATATTAAAAAGTTCTTTCAATGAGAGGCATCAATTTCTAACAAAAAAGTATCCTCATTATATTTAAATGTGAACTTTTAGGAAGAGAGAATTTTTTAAAGTGAGGTCCAAAGTATTAGCTCAGTCAGTGATGTTATATAACTCAGAGAACGTATCTATAAAGCAAAGTTATAAATGCTTAATTATGTTAAAAATAACTTTCAGATTAAAATAGATTAAAAATATCATCTGTGTTTCTTAGTCAGGAATCCAGCAAATTGATAACTTTTAAAATGACGTTTGGAACATGATGGTTAATGTGTGATGAAAGCTTATAAAGGCAGTCTTTGTCTTTGTGGCATGGCTGGTGGTTCTGAAAGCTGAGAGCTTGATTTTGCCAAAGTGTAATATGTGTGTGGATGGTTTTCTATTCATTGACAGTGAATTTTTCCTGCCAATAGATATGTGTTTATAACTGTAAATAAACACAATTTAAATGACTCTGCACGACTGTGCATTTTTTTTAATGCTCTTTATTTGAAGACCAAGGCCAATATTGAAACTTCTAAGTAGAAGATTATCAGTCCAATTCTCGATGCAGGAAGGATTTCTAGCTATTGTGGCTAGACTTGGGTCTATGACTTGGGTGTATGAAATTTGTGTGTGGAGGAGAAAGAGGGAGAGAGGGAGGGGACAGGGCAGTGGTACATAACACTTGATGCATGATCTGACACCCTGTGAGAATCCTCCTTGAGATTTTTAAGGAATCACAAACTTCCAGGGAGTTAAACATCTTTGCTTTTATAAAAGTCAAGCGCTGTGTTGTTGTCTGTTTCCTCACCTTCAAATAAGAAGCTGGGACCTAGATGAAGAGAAAGATTTCTTCCAGCTCTCGGATCTGCGATTGTAATCTCGCCCTAATCGTCTCAGGGTTGGACTGCTTTGCAAAATAAAATCATTACATTTGTAAGTGATCAGGCTTGTTGAGGAGGCGGGCAATCCCATGGTTTGGGGACACAGGGAGGAGTTGTGTGGGCCTGAGCTTGGGCGAGACAAGGGTTGCAGGCAGAGCTGTAGCAAAATTTGGAGTAAGAAGAAACAGAACAATTCCCCCCCCTTTTTTTGCTGTAGAAGACGGACCTGCTAACAGAGTTCAAGAAGAGAATGACTCAGTGAATATTTAAGTACGGTTGTTTCTTCCTTTTTCATTAAGCCTTTTAAATGCAGAGACCTATAAAGCTGTGGCTTGAGATTTTCGAGAAAGAATGCAGTGACATGAGACCAAAATTATGTGTGGTGATGACATCAGCGTCACAATGCTGTTGCTAAGGTGAGCCTGTTTTTCTCTCTAATCCAACTGGAAGGCGAAATAATTGCCCATTTCTGGTAAAGAATATATCCATGGCATGATCCCTTTTCTGTAGCAGATAAAACAAAGCCAGATGCTTTCTCTTTGCACAAATTATTTTTAAAATAAAATAAAAATTTTATTATAAAACATAGCACATGTCCTTGGGAGAATAGTCAGAACATTTTATGTAAGTTTGAAATTTTAATTTATCAAGAATACATATTGAGGTTTAAATGGATATCAAAAAGAGATCGTTTGATGAATCTACTTGAGAAGAGGTAGCAGAATTTTGAACGTAGTGAAAAGGGAGGGAGGGGCCGGGCTGGTGGCTCATGCCTGTAACTCCAGCACTTTGGGAGGTGGAGACGAGAGGATTGGTTCGGGACCAGCCTGGGCAGCATGGCAAGACCTCCTCTCTACAATAAACCAAAAATCAGCCAGGCGCTGTGGCGCGTGCCTGTATCCCAGCTACTTGGTAGGCTGAGGCAAAAGGATCACCTGAGTTGAGGCTGCTGTAGCCATGATTATGCCGCTGCATTCCAGCTTAGGTGACAGAGTGAGACTCTGAGCAGGGAGGTAGGGAGATATCTAGAGGTGAAAAAGAAATATCTGGAACCCTGTGGTTACTCACAGAGGGAAGACAGGGAAGGGAGCCCTGGATGTGAAGAAAGACAGACAGAAGCCACCACCCTATGGCTCTGAACAACGGTGCCCTTAGTGCAGAGAGCACCATTGTCCAGCAGCAGAATGAAGAAACAAGGGACGAGACTTTAGTGGCAAACTGGAGGCCAGAGCTGTTGAACTAAGAACTCCTTGCCGCACGAATGTCTTCCTGAGTTGGTTTGAATATTCTGTTGGAAACATAGTTCCCCAGGGATCCCAGGGCATGCTCCCCCACCTCCACAAATCTCTGCCCAAAGAACGCTTTCTCCACCACTCCTGTCCTGGCTACACCACTGAAGCCACAACTACCCCCTCCTAACTTCACCTGATTGCCCAATCTTCTCTCCTAAGCCCGACTTTGCCTTTTTCTCAGGCCTTAACACCTTCTAATTTGCCATATAATTTTTAAAATTATACTTAGAACCAGACTAGAGTGTGGTAAAGAATATGAACTCTGAAGTCAGCTTGTCTGGGGCAAATGGGTTCCACCATCCACCTGCTGTGTGAGTCTGGAAAGATTACTGAAAGGACATAACATGGAGTCAATATACCCAATGAGCAGCCATTTTAACACTGCCTAGTTGTCATGTTTTTCTAGTAATTCACTTTAATCTACCCTCTAATCACTAGCCAAGGACCTAGCCAAGGACAGAACCAATTTCTCAGAGGTAGCTATTGATCATTGCTTTACAAGCCCCTCCCCAGCTTGTTTTGTAAACAAGTTAACGTAATCGGCTCTTCATGACACAGACCCCATCCACATGGCAGCAGTCATGTGTCTGACCCACCCATCTGCCTGCCATCTATCACCTGACGTTGGTATCTGTGCTTACCTGCCCTCTGTGATGATGCAGAGGAGACCACCACCCAATCACCTTAGTGACTACCTGCCCCCATCAAACGGAAGGGTTAAGAGGTATTCAACTTCAAACAGCAGCCACTGTGGCTTTACTAGAATCTGGTATAGCCATATGCTCCTGGAACTATGACTGCCGCCATGTTTCCTAAGCTTTGGCCCCCTCCCTTGCCTTGGGGAGGTGAATCTCCTCTCTCGTCTCTCTCTCTCTCTAATTTACTTTCTAAATAAACTACACTTTCCAGTCTAACATCTGTGCAAGTCTTTGCATCTTTCACAAGGCACTGGATCGCACCCCACCCCGGCGGGTCTGACCTAACATTTTGGAGACCCTACTGGAAGATATATTTTAACCTAACATTTTTGGAGGTTCCACCAAGATCTTTAACCTAACAATTACTTAATAACTCAGGTGATTTTTCTCACCCGTAAAATTGGAGTAATAACAGCATAATGTGTTTCACTGTGTTTTCACGTGACACATAGAAATCACCCTGTAAACATTTAATAAATAGGCGTGTCTCCCCATCCCCAGTACTATGTGAGCTCACCAGAAGCACTTGTGTTGAGTGGCATTTGTTGGAGGAAAGAGATGACTAACACGTTTTCCAGAAATGGATGTTTTCATTGGAACACAGAATTTAGACAAGGTCAAGATTTGAAAGGGGAGTTATGCCCATGGGTCACCATGCAGCCACCAGGGGCCCTCTGCTGGTCAGAAAAGCCTGGGCAAATAGTCTCGAAGACTTGCCTGAGGAGAAAGACAGCTGGGAAGATCTGGCCAGGTCAAGAGACGCTGGAACCATGAGGACTTCCAGGGTGACTGTGGTTCCAAGAAATGAATAGAAAGTAGCATTGAGATGTGGCAGACGCTTTGCAAGTTGGCAAAGCAGAGGACCTTGGTCAAGTAATAAAATATACCATCAAATGAAAGATGCTGAGTTGAATGAGGTAAGCAGAGATGGACATGGTCTAATAAATAGGGGATTTGTCTAAGTCAATGTTCCCCAAAATGATTTCTCCCAGCACACCATACAAGTTGGATTTTTTTAAATAAAAGAGTTTCTGATGAAATACATTCTCAAACATGGTGAACTACAGATTTTCTCCCTTGGAAATTCTCAATGCACATTCCCAGAATCAAAGTTCTGAGAAGTTCTTTGAAAAAAAAACCCCACATATTTAATTATCTCAACAGTTTTCTAACTCACTCAGCCATGGGCCTTTTTCTTCAGGAACGTTTGAGGGTCCACAGATCTTGTTTTAGGGATCATCCTGAAATACTCTGGGCTCCTTGAAATCAGGTTTGTTTCTCACGCATCCTTATATTATGGATATCTTTATTGGGACCAAGATATGGCAAAGATGTGATGCATTTAATCAAATGGGGAAAATGCGGATCTAGCTAGGATGGCAATCCCAGAAACAGACAGAGACAGCGATGGGAATGAGAGCATTGAAAACTTTTTCCTTAAAGAATAGTATATTGTAGTCAATCAAAACCAGTTATATATATATATATATATATATATATTAGTTGGAATTCCACTCCATCACCCAGGTTGGAGTGCAGTGGCATGCTCACGGCCACCCCCCTGTCGACCTGCTGGGCTCCAGCGATCCTTCCGCCTCAGCCTTCCTAGTAGCTGGAACTACAGGCTCACTCTGCCACCCCTGGCTAATTTTTTTATGCATCGTAGAGATGAGGTCTTGCCAAGTTGCCCAGGCTGTTCTCGAACTGGTGAGCTCAGGCAATCTCATCATCTCAGCCTCTCAAAGTGCTGGGATTACAGACTTGAGCCACCGCACCCAACCATATTAACATTTTTAACAAGCTTGTCATCACAGCTGCGATTACACACCTGCCACACTTCATCTATTCCCCGCACTTATTCCATACTCTCAATTGAAGATGACAACGCATTCTTCAGTCAACAGGTTCACATTCTCCCACTGCTTCAGAGACACACCCAGAACCTCACCAAAATATTTTTTTTCTAGAACTTACCCACTTCTAAATCTTTGAAGCAGAGGTTATTCTCATTCCATCGAAGACCCTCTGTAGGAATCTAAGCTACTCATCAGAGAAACATAAAATTCAGACTCTGCCATTGCTCACACTGTCTGGTGACACACAGGTTGCACTCCCAATGAGTAGACTTGACTCTCTCCTGGTTTTCAAACACTTGGCTTTAGTGACCCTTGGAAGCACTTTAGATAATGCCACACCAGCTTTGATTCTTGACTTTGTGTCTCAGACACAACTTCTTACTCATCCTGTAGCATATTTTGGTCATTCCAAATTTTATTTGTTTATACAACAATTATGTATTGTCAGTCCCACATGTTGGCTACTTTAATAAATCAACAAAGAAAACAGGAAGACCCAGCCTGTGGGACTTGCTTACATTCTCGAGGAGGAGACAGACAACCAACAAATAATATCAAGCAGATTATGAAATTTGACTAAAGGCAGTAAATGCTATAGACAAGTACAGCAAGGTGATTGCATCTCATTCCATCTGATGGCTACTGAATGGAACCCTGTTCTGCTTCACTCTTCAGTCAGAAGATGGGAGGAGGGTTATGGATGGAGAAATCTTGCAGGTATCTCAACAGGAGGGAGATTATGCCACCCACCTGCAGCATTTCAGACTTACAGGCTTCTCTTCTGCATCAGAAACATCACTTTCATTGACGGAGGTGAAAATGGGGTCTAAGAATATCATCCTCAGTTGAAGGGGAGAGGTCAAATTCCAGTGAGCACATCAGTAGCTATGAGGTGATCCTCCAACCAGCCCAGGAAAACAGCAGGATGAACTGCAAAAGGTATCTGTGGTCTTGTTGAAGAGGAACAACAGAGAAAAATGCATACTGTGGCTGCCTCTCTTCACTTATTTCACAGTTCACCATTTGGAAAGGTCACTGACAACCACTGCTCCTCGCCTCATCGTGTTCTTCCGTCTTTGTGTCACTGACATCTGCAATTCTGGAGAACCAGAGGTTTCACCCACATCTGGGTGGCCTATAGGGTTTCAAACGACCATGGCTTAAGGGCTGGCCATGTCTAATAACCTCTGACCTGACCTTCTCTCTCAACTTCGAATGCCCTCAGGCCTGAGGACAAGAGACATGAGGCAACCATCACATCTGAAAAACAAGGAGACAGTTAACATTGGCCAACTGGTGGGATTTTTGCCTGAGTACCATGGTTTCCAAACTGTGCTCTCAGGAACCCTGGGAAATTACAGTGAACTCAGAGGGGTGCCATGGGATAGTTTACACTTTCAAGGGACATATGGCAACACTTGACATCTGTCAGACACTGTGTAAATTATTAGCTCAAGGTAATTCACAATTTCAGTGGAATCATGCTGTATTCCTTTTGATGATATGATATATCTTTGCAACGCTGGATTTTTGGCAGTTGCTAAGAAAAAAAACCAATGTGGAACAGAAAATAAGAGTAGAAGCTTCAATCTGATTTCAAGCTTTGACAGAAGCATACTACAATTCATTAATAATTAATTAGGGTTAAACGTGAAACAGTGTTATTTTTTTCTTTCAAATATTTTGTATTAACTTGTCAAACTACCCAGTTGTTAAAACATAAACCCTTACTAAGGTGTTTGGATGTAACTATTTAATAAGTGGAACAATTAGGTATTTCCTTTGACCTAGGAGCACAATGAAAAAAAAAAATTACTGAACACCAAGTGCGTCAGGGACCAAGAAAGTTTGGAAATTTCTGCTTTAGTTCGTCATCGCTTTTTTGGCGTATAGTAACCATTCTTTAGTGAAATCTCACTAGGATTCTAGACCCTAAGGATGATGATGATATTGATGGTGATAATAAGCAATAGTAAAGTAATAGCAGTGACTAACAAACATCGAGCACTACTATGTACTGTGTTCTATGCTAAAGGTTTCTCAGACATTATTTCATTTACATGTTTAATGCAATTTACTTCATTTTATTTTCCTTAACCCATAAAATGTTAGTCTTATTTTTCTCCCAGAGTCTTCTGCCCTTAGATCTATTGGAGAAAATTTAGAAATCAGTTAACATTTCTTGTGATAAGTTCAATAGAAAACACTGTAATTTTTTTCTGAAAATTATGAAACCCATTTTCTATTCCCTGCTGCATGTTCAACAACCCACACATTAAAAAAAAATTACCAATCTCTTCTAAAGTACGTAAATTTTCTCCAGAATCCTAAATAGAAATCCATCAACCAGAATTAATCAACACTGCTCCTTGCTAGGCATTGTATTGTGAAGGATACAAAAATACTTTAATGCAAGGTTTCTACCCTCAAGGGACTTACAATCTGGTTTATATGTGAAACAATTAGAATAAATTTTTAAAAACCAGTATATACTAAAGTACTACATGTGGAAGGATAGCCTGGAGATATTATATTGAGAGAGAAATGAGGCCTAAGATTGAATCATCACAGACTGAGTCCACTGGCAACTTGCCTTCCCGTCCCATCTCTCTCTTGCTGTAAACAACCTTCTTTCTAAAAGCCAGGCCATCTCTTCTGGCAAGCCAAACGCTTCCATCTATTCCAAGACACCTATCTTTTTCTATTCTAAAGGAGACATTGTTTCTCAGAAAGTCACCACCATTTCAAACATCATCCAAGATTAATTTTCTCCTTGTCTGATAACTTGATAACTTTTTGTATACCCACCAGAGGAGATCATTTCATGACTGTATTGTACCTTCCAGCTTTTATATTATTTCTCCCTTCCCTTTTACAGTCAAACTTTAAACACACATACACACACAACAGATTGTCTCTATGGCTTCACTAACAATTTTTTGCTTAAGCCTTTGCCACTTTGTTGCTAGTGCCATTCCCTTTCCAAGTTTATCCATTTAATCAGTCAACAGCCATTCAGTAAATGTCTTCTATTACGTCTGCAAATTCTACGTACTGGGGATAAACTGATGAACAAGAAAGACATGGCCCCTTCTCTCACAGAGACTAATGAGGTACATAAACAAGTGAAACCTATTTACTATATACTGTGATAATTGATATGATGAATAAAATGTCTAGGGGTCATGGGTGTCATGGTGGTCAGGGAAAGTTTCCTGGAGAAGGTGAGGTGTAAATTGAGTATTGCTGGATGGAATGAGTGTGATAGGAATAGAAGATGTTCCATGCAGAAGTAAACCAGGTTCTAAATTAGAAAGGATATGGCATATTCCAGAGACTAAAATTAGTTTAATAATATTAGATGTGGTCAGGTGCAATGGCAAGTCTGTAATCCCAGCACTTTGGAAGGCTGAGGTGAGAGGATTGCCTGAGTGCTGGGATTTGAGACCAGCCTGGACAACTTGGTGAGCCCTCATCTCTATAAAAACAACAACAAAACTAGCCAGATGTGGTAGCCCATGCCTGAAGTTCCAGTTATTTGGAAGGCTGAGGAGGAAAGATTACCTGAGTCCAGCAGGTCGAGGCTGTGGTGGCTGTGAGCATACCACTGCACTCTAACCTGGGTGACAGAGTGAGACTCCAACTCAAAAAGAAAGAAAGAGAGAGAGAGAGAGAGAGAGAGAGAGAGAGAGAGAGAGAGAGAGAGAGAGAAAGAGAAGAAAGAAAGAAAGAAAGAAAGAAAGAAAGAAAGAAAGAAAGAAAGAAAGAAAACTAGATGTAAAGTAGAAAGAAAGTGATCTCAAGAAGAGGATGAAGAGCCAGGAACAGTGGCTTATGCTTGCGACCCCAGTACTTTAGGATGCCAAGGTGGGAGGTTTGCTTGAGGCCAGGAGTGCAGGACCAGCCTAGGCAACACAGTGAAACCTTGTCTCTACAAAATATAAAAAAATTAGCTGGGCTTGGTGGTGCGTGCCTGTAGTCCCAGCTACTTGGGAGGCTGAGGCAGGAGGATTGCCTGAGGCCAGGAGTTTGAGGCTTGGTAAGCCATAATCATGCCACCACACTCCAGCCTGGGTGACTGAGTGAGATTCCCGACTCAAAAAAAAGGAGGGGATGAGAGAATGTACTTGAGAATTAGGCAGGACACTTATCTGGAATATAATGGGGAGACCTAAAGTTACTTTATGCAGGAAATGGCATGATAAGATTTGCGTTTTTAAAAGGATTATTTTGGGCTGAGGTGTGGTAGATGGAGAGCAAGTGGGGGGCAAGATCAGAGGCAGAGAAGTCAGGAACAGGCAAAAAGTAATAGGGGCTTGAATTGGGGACACAGTGGTGAAGATGGAGACAAGTGGATGGATTCAAGAGATAGGAACTTACAGGATGTGTGAGTATTTGGATTTGGGTGGTAAGAGAGATTAGATGTCAAAGATGCTGGTTCCATTCACTGGAGAGGAATATATAAGAGAAATGGTGATTTCACTCATTGGTATGGGAAACAATGGAATAAAAAATGATTTCAGTTTGGGAGAAGGTGAAAATAAATGATCTTTGGTACATTTAAGTGAAGAATTGGGCCTAGCGGTTCAGAGAAAGAGATGGAGTTATAAATCTTGAATTCATCAACCAATAGAATTCAAATGACAACTTCTATTGGACAAATCTAAAGGCATTGCTTTTAAATTTTATATCTCCGGCCACCTCCTTTACTTTGGACATCTTCTTGATACTTGTTTCGTGTTTGGTTTCTCCAATATTCTCCTATTTAGCATGTCATGGCCTCAACAAAAATTAAGATTCTTTCCAGAGTTTCAAGGAACTTATACTGGGTTATAAGAAGAAGTAAAGAAGAAGGAGGGGGAGGAAAAGAATTAGTCACAGAACAAAAAGCTAAGTCCAGCTTAGATCTGCAGTACATTGTACCAACCAATTAATTCATTTAACAGTCATGGGTTATGGAGCATATTCTTCCATGTGTCAGGCAGAGACTGGATTAGATAATGGTGAGGCCGTGGTGACTTCTGATGCCAACAGGCTAGTTCAGAAGATAGACATTAAGTAAATAACTAGCCAAATTTATGTATATCCATCTATAATGACTATTCATACCTTGTAATGCATGCTATGAAGTGGAAAACATCCATGTAGATTTTGGTGTTCAATGAGTAGTCCATGGACAAGCAGCATGGGGGTCACCTGGGAGCTTGTTAGAAAAGCAGAATCTCAGTATCTACCCAGGAACTACTGAGACAAGGATCTGCATTTTAACAAGATCCCTGGAGGATTTGCACGCACATCAAAATCTGAGACACACTGCTCTAGAGTTTGCAGGGCTGTGAGAGAAAACAACAGGTAGACTTGAACTCATCTTGAGAGTCAGGGAAGGGTTTCCTGGAAAAAAAATGGCCTCTGGTAGGCAAGGGCTAGATAGTGTAAAACCTCGTAGGCCATGTTGAAAACTTTTACCATCTTCCTAAGAGCACCCCAGAGATATTTAAGGGCTGTGTGAGTCAACTCAGGCTGTCATAACAAAATACCATAGACTGGGTGGTTTACACAACAGAAACTTTTCTCAGAGTTCTGGAGCCTGAAAGTTCAAGAACAGGGTGCCAACATGCTCAGGCTCTGGTGAGGGCTCTTTGTGGCTTGCAGAGGGCTGCCTTCTCACTGTGCTCCTCACCTGGTAGAGAGAGAGAAAGAGATTTCTTTCTGGTATCTCATTAGAGCATGAATCCCATCATGAGGGCCCTACCCTCATTAAACTTTACTGACTATCATGAGGGTCTCATGGCCTCATCTAAACTTAACTGCTATCCAAAGGCCCAGTTTACAAATACCATCTTATTGGAGATTATGACTTCAACCTGTAAATTTTAAGGGGACACAAGTCAGTTCATAGCAAAGGTTTACACAAAGGAGTGTGAAGAAAATCAGATTTCTGTCTTTGGATTTCTGTTCTGGCTGAAGCATGAAAAAGGATTTGAAGGAGTCAGACATATATTCAGAAGACCGTAGACGGTCTTCCGTTTCCCAAGTTTTTCACTGTTTTCCTGAGTGAACTTTCTGAGAGAGTCATGAGGGAGTTTCTATAGTCATGGTAAAAGACTCTGAGAACTTGGACAAAGCTGTTTGGTAGAGATGGAGCAAAATGAAACATTTATAAATATTTAGGTATTACATCTGACAGGTGTCAAAAAAAGGATTTCAAATAGTGGTTGGAGAAGGTGGTCAAGAATGACTGCCAGGTTTTTGGCTTGCGCAATTGGGTGAACATGATACCGATTCTTGATCTAGGACTCATGAGACCAGCAATTTTGTGCCTGGCATCTTGCTAAATGCAGCAATCAACGTAGAAATAGCAATACGAGTGAGCATTTATTATGTGCCAGCCACCATATAGGTGTTCTGTGTGCATTATTTTAATTTAACGTTTGACACAGACCTTGTCTTCTGAGATGGAAAGACTGACTCAGGCAAGGTAGTGATACAGGACTACATTGTTAAGGGTCTAAAATGTTCTGGTACAATGAACAATGTGGATGCTTTCACAGGAGAGCATCAGAGAATGCGGCCAGGGAAGACAAGACAGAAGAACAGGAATGTAAGCTGAGGGAGTATGAGGTCTAAAGACAGAGTAAGGTGGAAAGTTCACTCAGGACAACAGTGGAAAAAAAAGGTGAGTAGGAAGGGAGAGACCAGATTATGATGGAACTTGAAAGTCTATAATTCAAATTTTCTAGAAAGAAGGACTTGAATATGAAAGAAACATGACTTTACATGACTTAAGAAAACCTGTCTGGCAACAGGGAACTTGTAGGTGAGGAGGCAGGAGTGCCAACGGCCATCTTATTAGCATTTGTGTTATCCAGGGAATAGGTCAGAGCTCTGGACTAGTTGAGAGGGGAAAAAAAATCAACAAGACTTAGTGCTGTTGGCTGAGAATGGGGGAATGTGTCAAAGATGATGAAAGTTTCAGGAATGATATTTACGGAAGGGTAGTTTCCGAGTCAGAGTCAGAAGGAGATGAGGAAGCGTGGCATCATAAACCGGCGAATATCCGTTAACACGCAGTGTAATAATATTAAGCCTATTGATATTTTAAAATAATTCTCTACCTGTTTGACCACAGAGTTAATTTGAATTTCCAGAAACATTACGGTAGATGAAAACCTACAAGCTATGATATTTAATGGAATCACATGTGGGAGGAAAAAACAATATTGTAAGTACAGAAACCCAGGTAATAAAGCATGGTATCCTATCGAAGAAAGTAGCCTACAAATCATATGAAATATTGTATTTTTAAGCTGCAATGGCGAAATAAAAACGAAAAAGAAACCATCGCATTCTGCTCTGTGACTTCATTACACATGCACGAAACCGCTGCTTATAAAAATAGTGCATTGGGCTCAACCTTTCAGATGAATAGAGGCTTTGTTCTGCCTTGGTCTAGTCATGTAACCATCATACTTATTTATTTTTTTCTTCAACATGTTGTATTTAGTGGAAGGAGAATGTATGCTTATTGTGTTCTCTAAATGCCATATGTTTTTGGTTTTGTTTTCAAAGCATGCAGAAATACTGACTGGAGAAAATAAAAAATAATCCTCACTAACCCTTCCATTTTTTTTTTTTTCCTGCTTTTGTTCAGGGAACCCCAGCACCTTCTAGATCTTGTGTGGAAGGGCACCTCGGGGCGGCCCTCGGATCACACACTGTGTGTATTCCACAGTAAACATCTTCCTATAATTATTGCTTCATTAAAGACAATGTGAGCCAGGGCACAGTATTTATCAAGCGGCGTCTGAGATGGTTAAGGCACACCTACTCCTCTTGTGGGCGCCTGCCAGGAGTAGAGAAGGGAAATGTCTAGATATCAGTTTTATTGTTCAGCATCCCCTAATTGAAGTCCCCAGAGTGGTCTGAAAACTTAGATGAAAGATAAATGGGCTCCGGTAATTAACCACTGCAATAGCAGATGTTATACAGGGCAACTGTGAGCTAGAGGCAGAAGCATGTTTGAACATGCACTTGGGCTGGCCCATGCTCCCTCAATCATGAAAATCACACGGAGATGTTTTGTAAGATATTCATGTCCACGGCAGACACCGAATAATACTTCCTTTAAAACAAAACAAAACAAAACACACACATAGGCTTTGTGAAATAGTATCACGACTTCAGTTTGCCTGTACACCCTGGATTTCTTTGGAATCTGCGGAGTTTCCTATTTTCCAAAGTGTTTACGGTGCAGCTCCCAGCTTGGAGCTGGCTGTCTTCAAGGGTGTTTTTGGGGTTTTTTTTCCCTTTTTTTTTTTTTTTAGCTACCCCTCTCTGTGCTCTGCCAATTAGGTGCCACTTTGTCTTGGTGCTATGATTGCTTTCTTCTGAGAGGGAAATTCCTCTTTCATCAGTATGGATGCACTGTTTTTACACACTGCAAGTGCTGTGTTGCTGTGTCAGTCAACCTATTGGGGCCAGTTTCAGACGAGTAGGGCTGACGAACTGGCTGCGGATTGGCTGGTCCCGGCTGGGAGGGATTTGTCGGAAGGAAGGGCTGCAGCTTACAGCAACAGAGTTTAGTCTTTGCTTCATCATCTGAAGGTAAAATTTTCCAGATACGGCAGACGGCTTTCAGAGTACAATAAACAGGGGACGAGAACTATGTACACGGAAATTTCTTTCTCATGATGCAGTGGAGAAGCCTCGGCCCCTCGATTCTGCCAGGTGCTCCTGGGATTACTGTAAATGGGAAGGACAGGCAGAGCTAAACAAGGTAGGAGAATCGCCCCCCTTTTTTGAATGTTTAAAGAGTTTGCTGCAGTATGCTGCATTCCATGTGTGTTGCTTAGGGGAACCGGGGAAACTGGATTCCACTAATTCAGATGTAATACTTGCGGGGGGACCCTGGAGTTTTACGTAACATTTCGATTTGAGAAAAAGAAATGGCAAAGCTTGAATCTATGCCTCCTGCTTGGGGTGAGGCATAAAGCTGAGTTTTTATTCAAGGAATAGATTCGTTTATTATTATAATTTTTTTAAAAAACACATCATTTGGATTCTCGGGAGCATTCTTATTTTCTTGTTATAAAAAATTGTCACACTGCCACAGTTCACTCCCAAATAGATAAAAGTTTACATCCATACTATTATTTGAAAACAGACTTGCAATTAAGATTAATTAAAAAAAAAAGCAACTTCATGGTAAATACTCATCGATCGAGTGTGTGGCCAAACATAATTAAAAATTAGGACCGACTTAGCTCTACAATGCTATGACTTTAATTGAGTTTCGAAAGCACATTTTTAACAACCTAGCAAGAGGTAGCTTTCTGGCAAGTTGTCGATACTGTAGTTCAATGTTTACGTTTCTTTTTCTGGCATGTCTGAGCCTTTGTTTCCAGCTTAAAAGTGGAACCATTATATTCCAAAGTAAGCTGGGTTAATAATGCTTACTGCAATTATCTGATCTTTATGCATTTTTAATGAGAACACACAGCCAGCAGAATAATTTAATGAGGACAGGCTAGCTTTTAAAGCTGTGTTTTCACTATGCCCAGCCATATCAACTTTCTTGCCGAGCAGTGAGAAATGATGGAGAAGATTTATTTTTAACACACTTGGCCGGAGAGAAGGAGAGGATATAGTTGCTAAAAAATTCTTTCTGCCCTTTTCCGTTTTAAATTTCTGCCAGGCATGAGGAAACTGTGCTTTTTTGTTAGGCCTCGGAAGCATGTGTTTACAATAAATGTGTAACATTTTTAGAATAGTTAGCAAGCACTGAAGCGAAGAAAAAAATCTGACGTGCCTAACCACCACCACCTTGAGTGTTCTTCAAGAAACATTACGGTCCCTTTAAAAGACAAAGGTTAAGTGGAAAGATATTTGTTAACTGGGTAACGTATGCATTTGGGGGATAATAAGGTTTAAAAAAAGGTGGGGGACATTCTTATCATCTTTAAATAAGGGGAAGTTTCTTCAGCTATTCTGCTTGTTTTGTGAGGAGGAGCAGCAGTATTCATTCAAATAAGGGCAATGCCACGTAGATTCTTCTGTTTTTACTTTCAAGGAGAAGTGCAGGACACTAGCCCAGAACTTCTGACGTCATCTCCCAACTATTTCTGCTGTGTGTTCCTTTATTCGGGCTTGTGGAGAGGAATATTTCTTTACGTCCTGGCCAGAAACATTCTAACTCCCAGTTGGCAGGACTTGAGTTACGTCTTCGGATTTTTAGCCCACCCCCTGTCAACCCTAAACCGACCCCCCTCGTAAATAGGGCGTCATCTACCTGCCTCATGTCGGGCAGGTCAGCACAGGCTTTCTGCAGGGTTTCTGGCTGGGCTGGCCAGAAAAGCGGCAGGGAGCACAGCACGACTTTTCCCCACCCCCCTTCCTGGCCTAACTTCCTCTTGGTGCAGCCCAGCGCTGCCACCTGGGCAGACGGTCACCGGAGGCTCCATTCCCAGTTCCCCCAGAGCCACTATTTAGGATCCAGGTTGTGCCACCAAGTTCACGGCTGGTTGTGATGGTGGGAACAGCTGCTTGTATAGAAAAAGCACCATGTCCTAGCGCAGATGGCCCCAAGGAAAGGAAGTACAATATCGCAGGCTGCAAATCCATGTCACAGGTGGCAACCTTGGTCGTAGAGATGGGGAAGAAGGTTAATGTTTACTAAGGAGGCTTTTAAGAAAGAATTCTGGTTAGAGCACACTGGAGTTCTCCGGAGTTTCCAGTGCTATTTCATGTACTCCTTCTGACTACTTACATAGCCCAGAGCAAGCGCCTGCCTCAATATTCCCATCTCCGAATGAACTTGAATAATACTTGCTATACTTTTCCTCATAACTTAGCATTTTGAAACCTTGACCTTGTGCCAGAAAAAAAAAGTTGTTTGTCCCTTGGCACAATGAGCTATTTAAAGTGCAAAGGGATAAAACCTCGGTATTAAGAAACTGTTGGCAAATGACTTAGGGTATTAAGATACATAGTCGTGTATACAGAACCCTTCGTTCTACTTTGTGCTTATGGAAATTTTCTAGGGATATTTGTCCTTAGGCCAATACATAAAAATTTCTAAGGAAATCGGAGCTTTGTTGTTTGCATTTTCTCCATCAATCCAGGCTAATATTCTAGAAGCTATGCAAATCAGACTATGCTAGACATAGGCCTCAAAGTGCCTGTAGCATTTAGTGCTGTGTTTTCCTTTGACTTTTGTATTAAATTTGTGAAAGTGGCATGAATAAGAGAGAGGAAAAAGAGAGGACGGGATAAAAATGTGCTTGTGAAATATACCGGTTATGTAGCTTTACTGGGTAACAGCCTGCTTCTCTCTGCTAGTTGTTTTAATTTGCTGTTGCTATGGTGAAGACAAATCAATATCACATGGCTACCAGCCAGTCCCGCGCTCGGGGAGCGCCATAGAAATTCAAGATCAGGTACTCAAGATTCCAAGCAAGGACTGGGAGAACGGGGATTTAGATATTGAGCTTGAGAGAATTCCTTGAGTAGAATGAGTAGGCTCAGTCTTGCATGCATTTTTCTCTTCCTGTCTTCCTGCACTTTCCTACCGATAACAAGAAAAAAGATGGGAAGAAAGGCATATTGACTTGTTTACATTTCCAAAATGTCAAAACGTGTTATCAACATAGAAGTAGATCGGCAGCATGGTGGTGTGTGGTGTGTGTGTGTGTGTGTGTGTGTGTGTGTGTGTGTGTGTGTGTGAAGGATTCTGATTCGTGAAGAGACGGCATAACTACAAGACATGCTGATTGTTGAAAATATAGTTTGGGGACCATTAACATCCCCAAGTGCAGCTGCAAGTAGAAATGGCCGGGTCGTGTCAGACGGAGAAACCTAGCAACTTTGGGGCGCAGGTGGGTAGTGGAGATAAGGAGTTTTACAGAAAGGTAGGGAGGTGTGGGCATTGAAGTCAGCAAACAGTAAGGTGAAGAGAGAGCTGTAGGTCAAAAGTCAGGCCAAGCAATAGAATCTCAGGGATGTGACAGAACAGAAGAGAGGACATTTTACCCCTCTTACCAAATCTGCCTAAGACCCAGCCTAAAGGAGAAGCAGTGGCTGCAAAGAGAAGTAAAGGTGTCATAAGCCCAAACTTCATCCTTTCCGGAATGACTGAGCGGACCCGGTTGGGTGTGGATGTCCCCTGTCATGCAGAGTAAGGAACTTGGTATTTCATGCTTTGGTTTCCCTGGGAAGAATGAGGCAGGAAGACTTACCCGGGCTTTGTGAACTAGTCACAATACTGTTTCCCCCCCGGTTTTATAGGCTTAGTTTTTGCTTTGGCTTTTTTAAAAAATGTGCCCAAACTGTTCGTTGCAGCTGTGATAATATTCAGAGTTAAGAAGTCAGAGGTCCGCATCAGGCCTGTGCCTCTGACTGCACAGATTTGTTTGTGGAAACTCGTCCTGGCCTCCATTGCTGAGAGCAAAAACAGGTGTGAAAGGTAAGGCCTGAGGGTTTCTTTTGTAAATCCAAGCTCTGAGGCTGATGGACACGTTTCAGGCCGGCCTGCTCCCTTGCTCAATATTGCAGAAACGCTTGGTAATAAAAGTGGACTTAACAATCTGCCTTAGTGTTTGGACAAAGAGCACATTGTCTAAATTGTCCTAGGTAGTAGATTCCATCAATCAGTCAACAAGTGTTTATTAAACACCTCTGGGGTTCCATTGGCTTTTGCTATTTGGTTAGAACACCAACTCCGTAACCTGATACCAGCCTTTGTGCATACAAAAATAAATGATGGAAAGTTGTAAGTTTCTGAGACTTTAATAATAACTTTGTTGGCAAATAATAATTTAGCGTTGTTAACCATCAAACATTAATTTTAGGCTTGAGACAGTTCTGGTGTTTGAAAGGAGAGCAAGAAAAGGAATTTTGAGTTTTGGATATCTATATATATGTCCTTTCTTCACCTCTATGTTAATCTTTCTCAGGAGAAGTGCTGTTTAAATAACATATAAAGATGTAAGGTGAGCAACAGACACAGGAGAATGTTAAAAAAAAAATACAAATATAAAGCTGCTGAGAGTATTAGTCAAGTCTCAGCAAATCAAGTTTCAGCCCCAAAGTACCTGGGCAGCACGGGCATGTCATCTAAAAAGCCATAAACAAGAGTCAAGAAAAAGAGATCTCAGCCCCTCTCCCTCACTTTTGCGCTGCAGCATACCCAAGGAAGACCGATGCCTTTACTGCCCTGTCCCCATATCCCCATTCTGGCCTCTGAAGAATTAGCTCCCCCCTGCCCCGCCCACTTTTATTCATTTATTTTTCTTAAAAGCACAGCTATTTTTTTAAGCATTCAGTTTGGGGGATTGTTTGTTGCACCCTGATCTCACGGTTGGTTGGTGTGTATCCTCTGGGCATAGACGAGTGTGAGGTGAAGGGACTCAGCCTGGGAAAGAGTTGAGAGAGGGGACCAAGGATGGAGCCAGGCTTCAAGGATTATTTTCAGTCTTGGGTCTTGGTAGACAGATGGGCAGGTCCAAGGTTTGTGAGCCTCCACGGCAAGCTGGTTGCTTAGAAGAGCTTCAGGTAGTGAGTGACCTCAGAGGAAACCAGGAGGAGGCAAGAATGCTAGAAATGCTGCGGGTCCCTGGCCTAAGCAGTCTGCAATCCACAATAGCAGCAGGGAAACAAGATACTTACAAACAAGATAAGAACAGTTAAGCACTCAAAGATCTTCAGGAGGAAAATTACCATATGTGTAGTTGCTTACACTTTACAAAGGGCTTTCATGGGCTTTATCTCAATTAACAGTTCAAATAGAGAGTTAAAAAGTAGGAGCCCAAAGTTAGGGCACTCTCCAAGGAGGTGCTAGGTGAAGTTCCTGTAGGAAGACAAGTTATAAACTGTATTTTAAAAACTTATTTGTGTTTTTTCAGTGGCTAATTGACTTGAATTTTGAAGCACAGGAAAACCTTGGAGGTGTCCCTGGTGCCTATATGGATGCATGTCACTATCTCCTGTCCCCAAATTATCTCGTTAACAGCGTGTGCATTTAAACTAGACTTTGGACGCATGGGCAGCCCAGGTGCCAAGGCAAAGCAAAAAAGGAGGGGATGTTATAGAAAGGTAGGGAGGAGTAGGCATTAAAGCCAGCAAGCTTTAGTAAAGTCAAGAGAGAGCTGTAGGTCAAAAGTCAGGCCTGGCAAGTGGAACCCCAGGGGCATGGCAAAACAGGAGCGAGAACATGTCATATTCTCAGCTCTGGCTGCTTAGAAGGTATTAGGGGACAAAGCTTGCACTGGCTCCACACCCCGCACCCAGTCATACAGCAGTGAGATGCTTCTAGAAAATACAATTCACCCATGGTTATAAATGGTCTGTAGGCCTGGGGCAAACCAAAGTCATCCATGAAACCCAAATTCCAACTATTCAATTTTCCCATAGAACATCTCATGGCATTCTCCTAAGCCTGCTAAGAGTGGGGGGCGGGGTTAATATTTTAAGGGCATGTGTTATATGTTAGGTACTTCACACACATATTTCGTGTAATTTGGACCTAAGAAGATCAGGAGAGTCCCATAAAGTTAATATTACCTCCGGTTGGCCATTAGAAGAAAAGCTCCAAAAAACTCAGTAACACACTTATGGTCACACAGCAAGTACTTGGCTGAGCCAGTATTTAAACTCGGGCCCATAAGACCCTCAAGCCCTACAAGTAGGTGAAATTATGCTTTCAGAAAAAAATTGAGAAAATAAAAGCAATTTATTTACAGAGATAAATAAGAGCTCAAGATGGAGGTTGGACACAAGGGATACCTGGTCCTATACCAGGGCATAAGGGCCAGTTGGAGGCCCAGACTTCCCTGTATGCAGCCTACTTGTGTAGGTAATTCTTACTAAGTAAAATAAAATAAAAATTATGAAAATGTGGAAAACTAGAGAGACTAATATAATGGAAATCCATGTGGCCCAAACCAGATCTAATAAATATTCCCATTATACCTTATTTTCTTTAGTGTTTTTTTTAGAAAACTAAATATTAAGTACAGTTGCAACCCCCCAAAACAAAACAAAGATGGAGGTTGGAGATTAATTACTTTAGAACTCTCAGATGTATACATAGAGTATATATGCAAATGCCAAGTATAATAGCGATAGTAGCATCTTCTATGTACGGATCATTTCTTTTTTGTTGTTGTTTATTATCTCTTAACGGTCATAAAATTCCCTTTTTGTCCCTGTTTTGTAAATTAAATGAAAACTCAATTTGAGTGAAGTTAAGCAATGTGTTAAAAGTCTCATTAGCCAAAACGTGGAAAAGTTAGTCCTCCAACCCATGGGAATCCATGCATGTAATGAGATAAATGATATTACAGTTCAGTTTGACTTGGAGTTTTCTTATAATGAATGTTACATAGTTGAGTAGAGCCCAACCCAAGACATTTTGGGAAGACAGTAATATTTTTAATTAAGATATTGAATTACTGTAAAAATCCATATATTTTTGGCATTGTGAATGCAGGCTTCAATTAATCAAGCTTAAAGTGTTGGTGAAGTATATATTATATAAATGATTTACTACTTATAATTTTAAATGTTCTGAGAGTGCAGGAAAGCCAAGCTCTGTTTGGGTTGGTGTAATAGATAAGTTTTCATGGAGGAAGAGCTACTTCCTCTGGGTGTGAATGGAAATGTTTTGTCTTGATCTATGTTTCCAATCGGGTATGTCCATACCCCAGGCCAAGGGCAAGATTATTCACTGATAAGGAAACAGTTGAACTTGCATCTTATTTATTATTTAGCTCATCCTTTTAAAATGTCAGTTTTCACATATGTTGGATAATGTATATAATGTATTTGTATTGTTATGCAAATACAACATCAATAAAGAAATGATTATCCTTTTAATGGTTGTCTCTGATCAAAAACATTTCTGATAAGAATGTATGATCAAAAGTGTTTGGAGAGACCAGTGGCCAAAATTTCAGGAAGGAGGGAGGGCAAGATGTAGTGTGGAGACCAGAGAGGAACCTTGACTTTGGAGAATAGCAATGAAGTGTTAGATGCAGTGAGATGTAAGAGGGAGTGGAGTCAGGCTAGGCAGCAATGGAGGCCTTGAGGAGTTTGGTTTTATTACCTGTAGCATCAAGTCTAATACTTTTTGTTTGTTGTTTGTTTTGAGGCAGAGACTCACTCTGGTGCCCAGGCTGAAGGGCAGTGGTACCCTCATGGCTCACTGCAGCCTTGACCTCCTGGGTGCAGGCAATCTTCTGCCTCTGCCTCCTGAGTAGCTGGGAGTAGCTGGGAGTGCAGGCTTGCACCATGACCTCCAGCTAACTTTATTGATTTTTTTGTAGAGACGAGATCTCGCTATGTTGCCCAGGCTGGTCTTGAACTCCTGTGCTCAAGCAATCTTCCCTACTTGGCCTCCTAAAGGGCTGGGATTACAGGCATGAGCCACCATGCCTGGCCCACTTCTAATGCGTTATAAAGATTCAGTTGGGAGTTGTAAGTAGGAGTAAAGGTTACAACGTGTTTAACTAGTGATGCCACTGGCCAAAAAACTTCTGTAATATTCCCAGCATAATATGGGAAAGGTTTTGGATTAGCATGGCAGCGTGAGAATAGAGGAGAAAGGGCAAATCTAAAAGGCATCTTGGAGGAAAATTAATAGAAACTAGTGAGAACTTAGAAGAGTCAAACTGACATTGGAGTTTTCAGCAGGACAGATATGGATGGTACCCCGGTAGAAATGAGGGTAGATCAAAAACGGGACCAATACGTGGAAATGGGGCTGAAGGGGGGAGAAAGATTAATTTTTAGTTTTAAGAATGGTGTTTTTAGCTCATGATAGGACATCTAAGTGGTAAGATCTCATAGACATTTGACAACGTGGGCATGGAGAACGGCCTAGACACCAGGCTACAAATGTAAACTTGAGACACAATTGTGTTGAAATCATCATGAAGGCACTGATAATAACACCTTATGGAAGAGGGCAGCATTAATAGAGATGGGCTGAAGACCAAGGGTGAGCCTTGGGGAAGATAGCCAGCATTCTAGAAAAGAATATGAGCTAGCAAAGAATCAGGACAATGAAAAGGAGAAAAGGAACAAAACTTTTTTTTAACTCAAAAAGCGAATAACCGGTACTATTTTTTTGAGTTGGAGTCTCACTCTGTCGCCTGGACTGGAGCGCAGTGGCCGCTCCCGGCCACCACAGCCTCGGCCTGCTGGGCTCCAGCGATCCTTCCGCCTCAGCCTTCCGAGTAGCCGAACTTACAGGCATGCGCCACCATGCCCGGCTGATTTTTTTATTTATTATAGAGATGAGGTCTCGCTGCCCAGGCGGGTCTCGAACCCGCGGGCTCAGGCAATCCACTCACCTCAGCCTCCCAAAGGCGCAGGATTACAGGTTGAGCCACCGAGCCCGGCTTAACCGGTACTATTAAGCACCATAGTCTCCATGATTCCATGGAAAAACAGTGTAGCCTCCTGTGTTGAACTGTCCTCCTGCACCTGGTGTATCCTCTCTGGCTGGAATGTCAGACAGTGGTCCTCCTGGAAGCAAATATTGGTTCAGTGTCATGTTTAGAGCCACAGAATATTGGCTAGTTAAGGGAACATTCGTAGCTGTGTCTTTCATATACACAGCTGACTTTCTAAAGGCAGGTCTTCACTAATAACCAAGGAGAGCATTAAAAACCACTAACTATCGCGACTTCTACATCCATCTCTCAAAATGTTTATTTTGAGGATGTTACTGGTTAGAACAGTCATCCTAGAGTGACTGGAGATATCCTAGACACTGGTCATCCTTTTCCCAAAGACCCTGGGGATCCATTTATTCCTGGGTTCAGTTGGTCTCAGTTGAACTCAGCCATAGGACTTCTCTGAAGAAAATGGCCTTTCAAGATGAGAAGGTCCTTGAAGTATGCAAATGGTTGATGCCCTCTTACCAGATGCCTACCATGAGGAAGACCACACTTCTCAACCGTTCATGTGTCTGCCAATTACCTGGGGATCTTGTTATGAGTGTAGATTCTGAGGTTCTGCATTTCTAACAAGCTCCCAGGTGAGGAGGCTCGCTGGAGAGGCTCTTGAATACAATGGCTGCTTTGTAAGTGTCAGCAACTCATGGCCACAATGGCAGTGACAGCAGATCACTGGGTCTGGGATGGCTCCTTTGGGGACCCTCTGGAGGCCCCAGGCCAGAACCTACCTCCTCAACACAGTAGGCCTTTCCAGCAGTGGAGGTAAGGGTGGACTCGGACTGATGTATCCCACCAACCTTGCACCGACGCTGCTGGGGATAAGGTGTGAAGTCTGGGATTCCAGCAGTTGCAAGCAGTGTTCTGTGGCTACACACAACATCTGTGGATATCCCCTGGTCCTGAGATGTCTGTCTTCTCTGTGGACACAGACTCACAAATTCCCTGAGAGATTCGGTTACACCTCTAGAGAAAGCTCATGTGTTTGTTTACACTTCTGCCTCGGAGGTTTTATTTTGTTTTCTTCTAAGGAATATACGAGCTCTAAATCAGCCTTATATTCCTTTTTATGCCTAGATGGTGGTTAGAACCAGAGCCCAGAAGTCTGATGTGCCTTCTTCAGTTCTCACACCCTCAGTGAATTAGTTCCGGGAACTCAAACAAACTCATTCATCCCCTTAAGATGTAGATAATGCCATACTCTCTTCTCATTCTCCCCAAAGAACGTGAAGGGGAGGGAGGAAGTCTATATGCCATTACAACTGCATTTGTTTAAAAAAGCGAATTTTAAAATCTTGTAATAGAAATGAAGACATTATTATTACAGAAAAGATAGCTGTCTGATGTAGATGCTTCTGTGAAATGTCCAGGCCTGACTATAGACGGTCTTATATCTTGTTATAAGCCTTGTGTCTTGTGACTCTCCCTATCCTCCTTCCTTTCAGATACTTCAGTTTCTTGTGTGTCCCACGTGTGGCCTCCTCTTTCCTAGAGCCAGGAGTCAAGCTAACCTGATTTAGAGGGAGACTTCCCTGCCCAGATGCCCATTTAGTCGACACACAGATGGCTGGCATTTTTATACATTTTTAATTTACCAATAACCTTTTAGGAATGAAATGGAACAAATATTTATTGAGTTTATTGAACACTTACTATATGGCAAGCCCTCTGCTAAGAGCTTTATGTTCGTCCACTCAGTTAAACCTTTTCACAAAGAAGAAAAAGCTTAAGAGACTGAGCTCCTTCCAAGGTTTTGCACTCACCAGTGACAGAACAAGGGGTGAAAGCCAAGCTGGTAGGATCGGAGCCTTCAGTTCTTGTCCAGTGGTGCTTACTTGCAGTTTGCAACAAAAGAGAGTTTAGTTTAAGGAAACCCCACTCACAGTCGTAAGTCCTGTTAGCAGAACTCACTAAAGAGTTAAAAAAGGACAGAAACAAACAATTATTGGCATCCTACCAGGCATGGGTTCATTTGTGGCCAGGGGTCCCGCCTCACAAGGGACTTGGTAAATTGCCAGGGATGGCTAGGACATCATCTCTAGTGTTCATCCTGACTCTCTGTTGATCATTTTCTTACTCTTGGGTCTCCTTCATGTTTGGGTGGGGAGGGCGCATGCACACACACACACACACACACACACACACACACCCATGGCACACTTAGATGCCTCGTGTATTTCTAGGGTTCTATTCACACCTGAGTCTTAGCTGGTGGAAGGGAATATTTATTTCCCCCCTTAGGAAACTCATCATTTGAATTCTAACTCCCAACTTCCTGGCGGCCACCACAAAGACCATCCCCTCAGGAAACAAAACAAGTCCTATCTCTAGAGTTTCCCTGTTTCTTTTCTTTAAAGTTCCCCTGGTGCAACGAGGCTGCAATTAAGAGGCAGGATCAAAGGGACTAGCAGCCTCTGGGGCCGCTGGGACCTGAAAAGAGCTTTGGTCTTTTTAACTGTTTACTTCCCACGACTTGCTGCTTTAACTGCTTCTTTGTTCCTCTGGGCACTCAGGTACCAGAATGGGAGTTTGCTGTGGGAAGACATGTTAGAGTCAGCTGGAGAACTTTTCACATTTCACAGGATTCTGATAGAGAACACCACCCCCACCCCCCAGATCCACCCAGTCAACAAAAAACCACAAACATAAGATGAAAATCAGAAGAGAATCCCAAATGGGATGGTATCTGGGAGACCCTCCAGCACAATTCATGTCTACCCTCTACCCCAGCCCTGACAAGCAGTTTCTAGCTACTGCTTGTCTTCCTATATATACTGGACAATCACGACCCCATAATGTACCCAAGCCATAACATTTTGATAGAACATTCTTCCTCGTGCTGAAATGAAATGTGACACTCCTCGTATTGCACCCTTGTTCGGGATTGACCCTAAGCAGGCCAGATGTCTCTTCAGCAGGTCACCCCATTCACATATTTGAAGATATCAAGTTTCCTCTGACAGGGCCAGTAGGATACCTCCCTTATTTGGGATATAATACCTTTATTTATGCAACCCAACAGTTTCTCTGGCAATGTTGACCCATGCTTAACCTTGAACCTGCTATGATAAGAAAAAGGGGCAGGGCTCTTGACTTTTTCTCAGCTCTGTTCCGACCTGAGCACCTAGAGGAGAAAGCTGATGGATGGAGACCCAGCTTTCTTTTTTGAGGAGGGACAGACATCTTCCACAACTGTGCGGGATGCTTTAAAATTGTCTTCCTTCCCCCAAATTGGCTGTGGTCACCTCTGGAAATACCTGGCGCTATTTTGCACAGCGACTTGCAAAACTATCTGCAAGGATGACCAACAGACACAGATAGCTACACGTAGATAGCTAGAGATTTAGCTAACATAGATTGAGACAGAGATAGACAGATATCTTCACATAAACAATCTGAATCACACACCAAGGCCGTTTTTAGAGATAGAGTACATATTTTAGGTTTTCTTTTGGTTTGGGTCTCAACAAAATGGGGGTCATTTTAGCTGTAGCGCTAGTCCTCCCAAGTTTTTCTATGGCTCTCAGACAAGAGTCCTCAGCCGCTTAGAGACACACTCCGCCATTGGTAGGTGCCAAGGTCACTGAAGGAACTAATTAATCCCAGCTCCAGTCAACAGCAGGCTGTGCTAACCTTCCCTCCTTCTTGCAGAAGGGGAAACCAGGAAGGATTTTCTCCCTCCGATCTGCCCTGGCCTACTCAGGCACACTCTGAACAAATAAAGGAAGCGAGGGAAGGGGCGTTGAGCCACTGCCCCTCTAGGTGGGCGGGTTTTCTTCTAGAGAAAGCCCAGAGCCTGCTCTAAGACTTCCAGACTTGAGTGGCAACATGCTTTCCAGTTTTGCTTAGGAAAATTCTCAGGTCCTTAAGTCCCTCCTCTCTCACAAACTCTGCCTTTTTTTCCCCTTCTCTCTTTACTACCATTTTTCAAGTGTCCTACGAGCTCAGCCAGCATTTTTTTTTTTTTGGCCATGCCAAAATGTGCCTTTTTAATAATAATAATTTTCTAAAATTCTGCCAGTGTTCTAGCTGACCACTAAAAGGCAGGATTTTTCTCCCCTCAGGGTGAAATTGATGTTGTATAACCCAAACCACACTAAATAATTGATCAGAAAATGTAACTGAGAGGCGTGATTATTTTTGGAAACATCGAGGACCCATAACCCAGGATACAAAGTTAGAGAACTTGCCGATTAAAACCTTGTCGATACGGGAGTTCATAGGCGTCCCCTTCAGCCAGAAACATGCTGGGTCTTGAGTTAATTGTTCTGCGGTTGTGGATTTTTATTTGATGTTCTGATCTCTTCCTTCCAGTTTGAGAAATGAGCGTAGAAAGTCAAGGAAAAGTGCCCACGTGGCCTGCGTGCTTTGTCAGGTCAACAGATGGAGCAGTCCGTGCAGTTGCCTGTGGCCTCTGTGGTTCCTTCCCTGGACCCCTTAGCTTCAGCGGCAAGAGGGGTGTTGGCCTGGGAGTTTCCCGTGACAGTTTGGCAGAATCCAGCAAAACCTGGAGTTAGGTTTGTGACTCGCCCCATCTTGCTCCTTGGTTAAATTCAGGGGAAAAAAAAATAAATCAAAACCATATGTTTAATACAAAACCAGGCTTCTAATGAACATGTTGCTGTTAAATAATAACCGCCAGCCTGTCCACAAACGACATTCTGGGCGTCGGAGCTGACCTGGCCCGGCTAAGGCTGGGGAAAGTGGGGAAGGGCGATCGTGTTTGCTTCCGTTCTCAAAATGGCCTGTTGCTGGCGTCCTTCCAGCTTCTCATGGTGGAAGCAGAGCGAGGAGTGCCTTTACCGACTCATCTCCCTCCTTCATGTATTCCTTCTTCCCCTCACATGTTCAGGACTGAAAATTAGAAACACTTTTCTCCTACACACAAAATTACTCCCTCACACACTTTCTTCCTGCTTCGAAATGGCTGTAGCTGCCAGAAAAGGCTTCTCTTGGAAAAATACGTGCTGTCCTGGCCAGGACAGGGACAGGGTTAATTTAAAATGTAGCCAGCCAGGTAGTCAGTCCCCAGGGGAGTGTTTCTCCTCGGGGAAGGGGCTGATGTCTGAAAAGACCTGATTGAGTGGGCGGGGGTTGGAATAAGAGGGAAGGGGCTCTGCTAATATTTTATATCTTAATCTGGGTGTGGGTTACACAGATGTGTTTACTTTGTGAATATCCAGTGAGTTGGACATTCAGGATGTGTAGGCTTTTTTCTTCAATAAAAAGTTGTAAACGTGTAACTAGTCACCTTGCAGGGGGTATTGCAACATAAAGGGAAAGCTAGTTGAAGGTGTTTCTGTGTGCTTATTCTGTTCCCATTAGGGCCTCCCCTTCTGGTCTGTTTCTTTCTTCTGGAACCTTCTGGGTCTCTGTTCCCGCCTATAACAAGAACCATGAAGGACCCTAAGAGCTAGTAGAACAAAGACAGATGTGGAGACCACAGATGGCAAAGCCCTTCGCCTTTTCTTACTGTGTATCCCTAGAAACCTGTTAGTCCTTTTAATTCAAGGGAGTGTGGATCTCAAAAAATAATAATAATGATGATAAAGTGGCTAAGGACGGAAGAATCCAAGGCTAGGGAGTCATTGGCACAAACTGGAATCCCAGGTTCCCACAGGACTCACGAGAGTTACCAAATTGCTGAGTTTGAGTTTCCTCATTTGCTAAATTCAGGATGACCATGCCCACCTCTCAGGGTTTTCGTGAGGATTCTGTGAAACAATGGACGAAAAGGACAAGTGAGGGGCCCTTTGTCAATGGGAAGGGGATGTTGGCATTGCTAATTTAATCTTGGTCTGCTCCTCCCCAGCAAATGTATTCTCTTTAATGGAGTCTTCGTTGACTATAGAAAAATTTGCGGGAAAAAAAGCACTGTGTGCATGGTTGGAAAAGGAAAAAAGTACTTCTTAAATCTTCCCCATTTCCTTTCCCCTTATGTAATTTATACACTACTATGACAGGAAAGATGTGTAAATAAATCACCATGGTGGAAGTAATCTGTGCCACAAGGGAGGTAGAAGGTGCTTTGTGAGTAGATTACTGCTGTCCAAGTGAGGCAGGCAGCGACGCCTTCCTGGAAGAAGCAGCATCAACCTGGCCTTGAAAGACGGGTAAGAGCCCAATGTGTGCATTTGCAAAGCACCTATGCGGGTTTCTCAGGAGCATGGGGTGCAGCCTACAGAGTACTTAGCATGGACTAGATTGTGAATGACTTTGAATCCCACCCTAAGGCTTCCACACTTTCCTCAGAATACAGCAGAGAGCCCCCAAATATTCGTGAGCAGGTAAATGATGGGGTCGGACATTGCCTTGGGGAGATAATTCTGCGGGCACAGTTTAGACCCGAAAATTGCAGACACTTAGGGTCATGAAGGCATGAGCTGGAACAGAGGCAGTGAGAACAAGGTGATTTGTTGATGCAGGAGCAACCTACTGAGAGCGTGAGCAGGATTGACAGAGGCCAAGGGAGAGGGAGGATGATGTCAGAGATAACCTGGAGACCATCAACTTAGGAAACAGAAAAAACAATGACGCCAATGACAGGCACACGCAAAGATAGGTTATTCGAAGCTTAACCAGAGGTTGGAATGTCCTCTGGGAAGCTTAGCCTGGGCTTCTGTGCATGCAGAGTGAGATGTGTATTTGGGATCCGTTCGTACAGGACTGATAGTTGAAATCATAATGGGAGTTGAAGTAGCTAAAGGAGCAGGTGTAATCTTGAAAAGGTTGATGACACAGCCTTGGAGAAATGCTTGCATTTAAGGGGATTTCCTAGGCATGCCTACACTGGCATAGAAACCCGAGGTGAAGAGCATTTCATCCAAGGTGAGAGTGCCTTGGAGCAGGTGTATGGGCCTCATGACCTCTCTCGATGCCTTTGGGTCTGTGACTAGGGATCAGCGTGCTGCTCACGATGTCCTGGATTAGGGTTTTCTAAAACAGGTGATCATGGGAAATAATGCCAGGTCCTAAAGAAAGTTTGGTAAAAATGAAGGCTGGAGCTGGGACCGTGACATGCAGAGGCTAAGACAACACCCCGACCTTTGAGAGAACCCCTTTGGAAGAGTGGCAAGAGAGAGGCTGAACTACAAGGCACCAGGAGGGTGGAAGATGAAGCCGCGGCAATCAGAGGAGAGATAGCAACGAGCGGAGAGAAAGCAGGGTGAAGGGAAGGGAGGATTAGGTTTGAGGGACAGGCGTGAGGTGCTGGCGGGCGGCAACCGGGGCAGCTTGGCGCTCAGGGCGGTTGCTGGGATGGCTGGGCTGAGGCCTCTGGGAAGAAGATGATTTTTGAAAATCTGTAGGAGTAAGTTTGATTCTGCTCCAACAGGAAAGATGAAAAACATCTGATACGTTTGAAGGAAGGTGGTAAGTTGAGGTCTAAATGCTTCTCTGGGAGGCTCCCCCGGCTTTTTCCTTGAAAGGAATCCTGCTCGACTCAAAATAACTGTATTAGGGAGAGGCCAACAGACTCTTGATTGATCCCCACAACTAATCAAAGACGAGCTCTGCTTCATTGATCCCCACAACTAATCAAAGACGAGCTCTGCCTCATCACAGGCTTCACTCCAGTGCAGCGCCCGCTGTTGTGCTTTGTGGTTTTATTATTTTCCTTATCTTTTTCCTTTATCACCACTGGGTTTCAGCACTGGGTTCATTCATGAGCTTAGGCCTCTTCTCCAATAAAAATCTGTCAACATAGACATCTCATATGGAATATTTGTATTGATTGATTGATTGTTGTATTTATTTATTTATTTATTTGATTTGGGGTCTCACTCTGTCACCCAGACTGGAGTATAGTGACACCTTCAAGGCTCACCACAGCCTTGACCTCCTCAGCTCAGGCAATTCTTCCACCTCAGTCCCCTGAGAAGCTGGAACTACAGATGTACCTCCACGCCCGGCTAAGTTTTTGATTATTTGTAGCGATGAGTTCTCACTATGTTGCCCGGGCTGGTCTCAAACACCTGGGCTCAAGCAATCCTTCCTCCTCGGGCTCCCAAAGTGCTGGGATGACAGGTGTGGAGCCACCACGCCTGGTCCTGAATATTTTTCATGTCTCCTTACTGTAGCAATTTCCATACATTTTAAACTTGAGCCAATGTCTGGCAAGTAGTAGAAGCTTAATTAATGTTTGTGGAATGCAATTGAAGTATTCAAGTGTTTTATTATTGAGGCAGGCATTTACTTTTTTAACTTTTTATTTTGAAATTATTTTAGATTTAAAGAAGAGTTGCAAAGATAATACAAAGAATTCGTGGACATCCCTCACCTAGAATCCTCAGTATTAATATTTTACATAGCCATAGACATTTGTCAAAACTGAGAAGGTGATTTTGGTACCCTACTATTTTTTTTTTTGAGTTGGAGTCTCACTCTGTCGCCCAGGCTGGAGGGCAGTGGCACGCTCCCGGCCACCGCAGCCTCAACCTGTTGGGCTCCGGCGATCCTTCCACCTCAGCCTTCCGATTAGCTGGGACTACAGGTGCACGCTACCACGCCCGGCTGATTTTTTATTTATTTTAGAGATGAGATCTCACCAAGTTGCCCAGGTGGGTCTCGAACCTGCGGGCTCAGGCAATCCACTCCTATTAACTAGACTACAGATTTTATTCAATTTCACCAGTTTTTTCCGGAAAAGTAGCTCCAACCCAGAATGGTATGGTGCATTTAGCTATCATGTCTTCTTAGTCTTCTCCAATCTGTAACAGCTTCTCATTTTCCCTTGTTTTCATGATCTTAATGCCAGGTACTATGCAGTCATTTTAAATTTAATAATCTGTATGTCTTGGTGTCCCTTAAGTGCACCAGGACATCCCAATGTTCTGCATTTAAAAGTCGATAGTGCAGGAAACAGGCATTTCTATAGGTGATTATTAGCTATGAGTCACACTCAGAAATCCATAACCCGTCATCTACACAAACACACCCAGAAACTTCTACTATGATGGAAAGAGTATCTTTTTTCCCCTGGGAGTGTACACATCTCTATGAAATTGTATTTTAGGACTGAAACGAGGCCAGCTAAGCCCCAGCCCCTTCAACCAGGGTCTCTCTTCATTTAAACTTCAGAGAAGTTTGACTGATGAAGGCAGTGGACAAAGAGAGACAGGGTGAAATGCATGGCCTGAGAATTGTCTGGAGCATCTTAACTTTTAAAATAAGTTTTAGTTGCTTGATTGATGTAGAATAGACACTCCTGGTTGTGTTCAGCTGCACAGAATGTACAACACCTCGTGCAAAATGGATTGACCTATTTCTTCGCCCTTGAGGGCCACTTGAAAACTTAATAAAAGACAAGCACATCCACAGTCAAGGCCAGAATAAGATCTGCAGCCACTGGGACAAGGTCATATTTCTGTAATGTGTTCACTTCTTTACCCAACTCCAACCCCAGGAGAAGTTGTGTTTTCTTTCCTCGTTCACTTCAAAAGCTTTTACCAGTTACCTCAAAAGTTAGGTTTTTTTGGCTGCACAAAATCTTAGCAAGCTTGATAAAAAGACAGATTAGCTCCCAAGATTATGACTCAGGGAGTCTACAGTAGGACTCAGGTATCTACCCTTATTGCAAGAACACACAGTGATTGTGGAACAAATTATTCACAGACCTACTAGCATAGGAGTTGATTCAAATCCTGAATTCAGTTCTGGGTCTGCCATGGACTAGAGGCACAACTTCAGGCTAGTTTGGAGATTTGTTTGAATCTCAATTTTCTCATCTTTAAAATGATCATAATGATACCCACTTCCCTGGGTGATAATTAGGATTAAATGGGTTCACCTACATAAAGACCTTTCTATCTTGCACAAAATGCATACTCAATACATAAAAAATAAGATATATTTTTCTGGGGCAGACACAAAGCTACTAGAGAATCACCACCAATTAAAGCTACAGACCCTCTTAAGCAATTCCAGAAAGAGCAGGGACTTTGGCATGACTATTTCTGCAATTCTTAAAAGTCTTGTCATCACTCACAAAGGCTTCATTGTTCTTTTAGCAAAATGCAAGAAGGCTTTATGTTCTGCAAAAGACTTTGGGGAATGTTTACGTTTGAAGGAGATGATAAGACACTGGAGAATGTTACCCCAGACTAAAGGAATCATAGTATTTCTAGGATGATTGAAATGTACTTGTTTGCAAAAATCGGAAGTGCTGGGCTACATTTGAAAAGTTTCATGTAGCGCATGTGTGAAAATAGAGCACTTGAATGAGCTCTGTGATAGGCCATGCCTTGAGCTGTTTTGACACGGCTAAAATTGCTTCTGTCCTCACTCAGGCTGTTTTTAGGTTGTTCAAGCAGATGGTAACTGGTTCACATTGGGACCAAACTCCTGAGCTTAAACTTTTGGAAATGAATGACTGACTGACTGAATGAATGAATTTCCTTTGGAGCCAAAAAACCCTCTCTTGACATCTGCTCGTCCCTTCTGGCCTTCTGTCCCCTGAAGAAAGGTTAGCCTTTTTGCTTAGAGAATGAGTAAGTCAGGATTGCTTCAAGGTGTTTCCTGGAACCAGACTCTCCTTCCTTCCTGCATGTGCTGACCCAGTTGCCTGTGTTGGAAAACTCAGTATCACATGTTTTTTCCCCTCCCACTGAGAAACCATCAACAGCAGAGAGACTTTCACAAGTTAGGTGTTTGCTGGAGCTCTGGGTCATAAGATTTGGGTCACACACAAAACAGGAGGAAAGATGTGCGGTACAGAATCCATTTGATCAGCACACAGGGAGAAATAAGAACAGAAAAGTGAAAAAAAAATTCAAAAATAGAGGAGGGAGCACAGGGGAAAATGTATGCTACAGTGAAATCTAAAAAGTCTCAGTTCCAGCTTTCACTTGAGAAAGATTTTCCATTTTTTCCCCCAAACCAAAGTTTATCTGCAAATCTTCAAATCCATTTTGAATCATTTTCAAAAGACTCAGCCCCTCAATCAGAGTACTGATTAAAATCCACTGTGGTACTGTGGGCCTAGTACCCAGATGCCATGTAAAAGGAAGCAAAACAAAAGTGATTGGTAGCCAGCCATCAGAATTGAGCAGTTTAGATATGCATCCCATGTGCACACACACATGCACCACAAAAGTCAAGGGAGAGCCCTGAGACTAGCCCCATTTGACTTGGGTCCCAGTCACTTAGTGCTTAATCTGAGATGGGAGGAAGTGAGAGAGGCTATTGGAGTCAGGGAGTTGGGTCTGACTCCAATTGGAGTGGGCTGTGTGTTGAGTTTAGAAGGATGCCTGGATTTGGATATCTGTGAAGGAGAGCGGAATACATCCCGTATCAAAGGAAGCTGCTCAAACAAAAGCCAATAGGAGGAAATGAGCTCTTATTGTGTGCACACATGGGTTCCTCAGAGAGGAAATTTGACACTTCCGATGTCTCCTAAAACTACAGGGATGGGCTGGGCCTATGTTCCCACAACCCATAGGTGTCTCCCTCAACCCTGGACTATCTGCAATGAAATGGGTAGGATTTTAGCAAACCCACCTACACTTCTATGCTTCCAGAAACTTCGATTACAAAAAATGTGTCTTTGGAACCCCAAAAGCAATTTTTTAATGTTCTTCCCGGTGCTGTAGGGTGTTTGGATCTAAGGAGTGGTGAGCAGGCACTTGGCTCAGATACGTTGCTCTCTTTATAGCCAAGACTCATCTACTCCTCTGGGCCCATCAGCCATCTGGGTCATAGCCCGTGCCTTCAGGGTCATCTCGATAAAGGGCTCTTGTTGGCTGCCTGGTGTGGGTCAGGCCAACTGAGATGAGGCCCCTTGATCTACTCAGAGAAGTTTTGCATTCAGGTCCCTCAGCTAGACAATGGTAGCACCAACAATTCTGTTATTTGCCATTTTCTACTGAAAACATAATCCTGACCTTGAACTTTTGATTTTGCAGGGCACAGCCTGGTGCCTGGGACTCGTTCTGGGTCTCATGTAGGACACAAACTCATCCTCAGTCCCTGAGAAACTTAGGGTCTAGAAGAGAAACATACATTCCAGTTAACATCATAAGAAATGGAAACCCTGGAGGCCCTGAAGTGGGGGATGGGGCACCTACTAGTCATTAAAAGAGCTTGGAATGAGCAGGACTTGCTATGGTTTTTTCCCCCTTTATGTTGCTTGATTGACAGTTTGAGTGCAATTCAGCTTGGATCTGTGGGGATGCTACTATAACTGGCATGTATTATGGAGTCATTGTCCAATGACATCATCTTCTGAAAGTGGTGCTGGTGGATGGAAAACGAAAGCAGACAGAGCAGGGCTCCACGCACGGCTCCTCCCCTCCGCTGAAGTCTGTGCTCCTGTGGACCCGTAGCCATCATGACCTGTTGCTGCCTCCAGCCCCAGAGCTTGGGCATAAGCCCAGAGTGTTCCCAACTCAGTCAACTCCTCCCATATCCTTCCCCCCACTCCACAAGGTGACTGTCTACAGCAGTGGCCAGTGTGACAGGTGTGAGCCGTGGATGTAGGAGAGAAAGTTGATTAAGGGCTCCACTGCCGTTAAGGTGGATGCATTTTCAGTTTACCCTGGAAGATGAAAAATCAAGCTTCTTCCATTTTCTTATGGATCACTCTTGGATGGCTCATCTATTTAGTCAGTCAACAAACCCTAGGTGAGTAGCTGGCATGTGCCTGATGCCGTTCTAGGGGCTGGACAACAAAGATGTGTTAGCCTGGCTGCCGGGCTCCATTCTATCCAGACGCAGCAGCAACAAGGTCAACTTCAAGGAGATGAGGATGAGAAGAAAGGCAGCACAGAGGTCAGAAAGAGCAGGACTAGCTCTCCGGGGCAGTGGGGGAGGAGGCAGAGTTGGGTATGATTTTCCAAGAAGGGATTTGAACTGGGCCTTGGAAGACGCCCTGAATGCCAGCTAGCAAAGAAAGGGGAGACGAGTGTCACGGTCTCCAATTCTTCTGAGTAGCATTCCTTCCAAGTAGTTGTTCCTGAGGGCTCTCGGGTCTCATTTATAAGCTAAAATGAATAGGCAATTAAGCATTGAACAATTTTTCTTTTTCTTTCTGTGCTTCTTTCTTCTCTACCCTTGGAGGGAAAAACAAATGAATTAAGAGTTAAATTTGCCAGCAAAAGGCATAATACGATTGCCCAGAAACAAGACTATTTTATTTAGCCTGGATAGGGCTGGGTACCTGAGATTTTTGCCCTCCAGCATGGGTCTTGTTTTGTTATCGTTCATCAAAAGCGGCAAGTAAAAGCAGGTAGAGTAAAACTTCTGTGTGGGTTCCTGCCTGTTATCCTTACACTTCTGTCTTACACAACATCAGAAAGGCAAGAGGAGGCACCACACCCTTGTTTTCAGCCACAGTATGGACAGGATTTTATCCTTCACTCTGGCCAAAAAAGACTACCTTAAAAAAAAAAAAGATTCATCTCACATAACACTGAATAATGGTGATTTCAAAATTCCTCATAGTTTAAAAGCTAATTTATCTGAATAGGACATAGAAATCCTTGTAAAATTCCAATGTAATTCTCTCATTATATTAGTTTATTTCAAATGTTATCACACGCCAAAGATTAAAAATGTAAAGAAACACACTGGTGAAATTATTCCAATGAGTTTAAGTTTTCGTGCATTTCAAGCATGATGACTTTTGTAGCTGTCCTGAATAAACACAGGCTGTAATTTTGAAAGCAACAAACTGAAGGATGCAGAGAGGAAACTAGGCCAGTGCCCAATAATACTGCTGAATAGATCAAGATCAGAAAAGCTAAGGAAAAGCATGTCATCCGCTAAGGAAAATAGGGAACGAATAGAGACAAGTCAACGTACACTCAGGATGATTCCCCTAGCCGTTGAAGTTCACTGAGAACCATGAAACTTTGACTTTGGCATGTATGAACAGCACTCTTGTGCCTTTGTTTTACAATGTAGACCAACTGACAGATAATGTGCCTTGTTTCTCATTGACTTTGTAATCTCATTCTTTGCCACAGATATAATGGCCTGTTTGTTTTGCTGCTGGTGCACATTGGTCAAAGAATCAGGCATTTGTTTCATGGTGCTTGTTTTGAAGAAATCAGTTCTGGGTACATCTTTACACTGTCCGTGAAAACAGAGGCTTATCTGGGTGAGAGATACTGGGAGGGGCTTGCATTAATCCACTACTATAGAAAATGAAGTTGAAATATAATAAAACTTCATTTCGATCTAATTACTGAAGGGAGTCTGAATTATAGACTATTCATAAAGATGTACAGTTTTATTAATTATAATGACATACAGCAGTTTGAGCTGGCCAGGAGTATTTTATCTAATAATGACCCTTAAGAGTTCTTGTTAATAAAGAGATAAGAATGATTTATAAGTAATCTTACAGGTATTTTTAATCTAAATATATGGCAATAAAACTCCTGAGATGTTTGGCCTCATAAGTAGGGTAAATATTCCCATCAGAATTATGTTAAGATTGTTCATTTATTCAGCAAGCACATCCCCTCTGCCCTTTTATTTCATAAATACTTCAAAAGTAAACTTCAGCCCAGGCTGGGGTGGTTTCCGCTCACAAGGGAATTCTGATCAGTTGGCAGTGGCTACCTGCTTCAACACTTGTTTAGAGAAGTTTTTGGGTGCCCAGTCTAACCTCACAGGGAAAAGGTGGACAGGAAAAGGAAGATTAGGATGATCAGATGTCATTCATTTGTACCAGGTCTGCACTGGGAGGGGCTTACATTTATCCCCTTGCCATAGGTCCTTCCAAATGGTTGCAAAGTTAGGAGTCTCACAAAAGTCATCCCCAAGCACCTGCAAGATGATAGTAACTTTTACATTTCTGGTAACAAAGTTTCTAGGTATCTTCCAAAATCCAGAAAAGCCTTGTACTTTCTACAAGGATGATTGCCATTTAACTATCCTAGTTCACTTAGACCCTAGGAGGAAATTAAAGTTGAATTTACTAATTTGGTAGCTATGTAAAATGCATTTTTATTTTTACTAAGTTTAAGTAACAAAATTAATAAACAACTCATCTTTCTTCCATATGTGGTATTTAGTCCAAGGGTAGGGCTGTTACACTGGAATGAGCCCATTGAAACAGTATTTTAATATTTTGCTTTAAATTCACGTGTAATTATTATTGCAGTTTTTGAAAGAAAGTGAAGAAGTGCTGATTTCCCTCCATTAGAACAAATCTGAAATTCAGAGCCAAGTTTACACAGTTGCCCAGTTTCCAGGAAGGGAACTAATGCCTTGTAAAGCACCTACCGTGTTCTAGACAGTTTGATTTGCTTTCAAAATGCTTTTTCCCCCTAATGTAGTGTTCCCACCTACCTAAGAGATATATAGGATTGTCCCATTTTGTAGACAAGAAAGTGAAGTTTAGAAAGGGATTGTTTGTTCAATATGGAGCTTAAATTGAAATTAGCCTCTAAAGTTGCCTGAAATTTTTCTTTGGAGTTCAGAATTTAAACAAATGTCGCTTGTTCCAACTTTTAAGCAAGACTCTTGCAGTGACATTTTATATATTGAGTAATAAGGATTTGAGAGCTTTTAGCATTTTGAGAGCCCTTAATCATCATTGGCTTCTGTTATTTCACACACACACACCACACACACACACACACACACACACACACATACATTGAACTTCAAATGTTTACTGCAAACCACTTTGCCTTTTTATTTCAAAAAGAAAGTGTGAATGACTACCCTTAATGTTCGAAAATTATCTAAAACCTAGAAAGGGGAGCATTTTATCTGAGGATACAGACTCTAAAGTATACAGTAAACTCAGCAATGTGTATAAGAAACCAGAACATCGTCCTGACATTTTATACAGCATGTAAATTGAACTTCTAATCCATAGGAAGTCTGCTTTTAGTTAACCACTGTGAATAAACTTCTGTTTCTAAAATTCTGTCTCTATCTTTTGGTGGAGGAGTGCGGTGGGATTGGTGGTAGAGAGAGGCCCCTCCCCACTCTCTCTGAGAAGGCCTTTTATTAATTTCTCTAGATGAATTTTTGACCCTGTAAAGAAAAAGAGATCTATTGTACTGAACCACACTAGAAGACAGGCTCCCCCAGACGGGCTTTTTCCTTCCTGCTGAAGGACACAGATATCGGCTTTATGAGCTGGTTACAGTCAGCTTTATCGCAAAGCCACTAGATTTTCTTAATATACTTATTGCTGTTCTGTAAATAGCACAGAGGCAATCATGAATCTGAATCACTTATGGGGTCACAATGAGACTGATACTGGTAATCTTGGGAAGAACGTGTTGAGTAGCCTAAATAATGAAACTCGTAATTGGAATTCTTTCTTCTTGTGCAGGCTGACAGTCTCAAAACCAGTCCGTTGAGTACCTATTGTCTACCTCTGAAATTTAGTGAGATAATGCATGCTCTAAGCACTTTATTCACCATATGAAATTCTATGTAAATGCCAGCTGATAATATTAAAGATAATAATTGTATTAAAATTTTTAATTAAGACATGAAGAGAGCTCTGAGATTGACCAGCATGTTTCTTTAAAAAGATGATTCATTAAAATCTGCAATATATTTTATTTGTTTTTTTATTTTCAAGAATACTTGGAGGAACAAGTACCTGAAGCCTGACTTTATGTTAATAATATGAAAACCTACAGGGAACCAATTGAGTTTTTTTCTTTCTTTAAAATGGTATGCTATCCTGATTTTTTGGAATTCTGAATTGTCCTTTGGTTCCCTTGTAAAGCAGCATAGTAGAAGAGATATGGTCTAGGTTCCAGTCCAGGAGACTGCTAAATTTTAACTCTGACATTTCTGTAGTTCTTTGTGCTCTTAGGGGTGGCTTCACTTCTTTCATGCGTGCTTCCTTTGTTTATTGATTGAAGATAATTATATAACTTGGGACATTAAGATGTGTATTCCGATGTCAAGTGTTATGGTTGTTAAGGCATGGTGCTAAAAATATTGTCTGGAACTCTAGATGTTTTCTTTAGTTCATCCATTAAACAGCTAAAAAAATTGTTAATTAATTAACAAATTAATCAGAATTGTTAATTAATCACAATGTTATTTACTCCATATTTGAAATCACATTTTTATTCGGTGTCATCATTTTTATTTTAAACAATTTCATAAGCAGTTGATATTTGATTCTGCATTCCCATTAATTGCTCTACCAGTGAATTTTATCCCAAAATATAAGCTTACCCTAATCTAGAAAACATTTAGTTTGAATCAAAGCACATATGACAAACCACTCATCACGTGTTTGAAAGTTAATTTATCATCAGACAAACTCAGTTTAGTGTTTTTATGCTGCACTAAATGTGGTACTCCTTTTCATATTTATTATTCCTGGATTTAATGTGTAATTATGTATTCTTTGCATAACACTTTTCATAATATTTTATAATCATGGCTGTAGCCCTGGTACCTAGTTGAACAGCTTGGTTGGTTAAAGTCTGAGACGGTGGTTACACGTCCCTGGTACCACAGACTCATGTTTCACCCAAACCTTAGCCCACCATTGCAAAAATATGTGCTATGGGTCACCAAAGGAGCCAAGCCATAGCATAATATCTCTAACCATTTCAGACACACAAAAAGAAACCCTGTGTTCATTATTGCTGTTAAGAATGATTAAATCAAGATAACCTTTTCCTCAGAATCCCCTTTCTTCTAAAATTTATGTTCAAACCGTCACATATGGTACCTTGATGGTTAATTTCCTATTAGTTATGTTTTATTATTAGAAGCAATAATAAGCAGTTATAATTTAACATTTTTATGCTAAGTCTATGAAAAGTGTTATGCAAATTTTGCTATTATTAGAAAGCTACAATTTGCAAGCCATTGTCACTCTATTCTTTCTTTTATTTAATCCCTTTTCTTAAAAGTTGGCCAGCCCCCCGCCCCGCCACAACCCACTCATTGTGAGTTGGAATTATTTAAATTAATATCTTTGTTTCAATATTAAACTGTATTTTACCTTGAGACTTATTTTTCAATAATATTTATGATTTCTGCTACACAATTTGGACAACAGACTGTGATATATAATATGCCTATTATTTTGTCTAAATAAGCACAGTTCACAATTTTTAAAAATGTGTCCAGACTTAGTAAGATAATGTGATTTCCCTATTTCTCAATTTTCTTGCATTTTTTTTTTTTTGAGTTGGAGTCTCACTCTATCGCCCAGACTGGAGTGCAATGGCCGCTCCCGGCCACCGCAGCCTCGACCTGCTGGGCTCCAGGGATCCTTCCGCCTCAGCCTTCCGAGTAGCTGGAATTACAGGCATGCGCTACCACGCCCGGCTGATTTTTTGATTTATTGTAGAGATGAGGTCTCGCTGCCCAGGCGGGTCTCGAACCCGCGGGCTCAGGCAATCCACTCACCTCAGCCTCCCAAAGGCGCGGGATTACAGGCTGAGCCACCGAGCCCGGCTGTATTTTCTCGCATTTTAAGGTGTTCAGTATGGAAAGTATATCCACATTTTATAAACAATTTTCCCGAGATGGTAATAACATTTGACCTATTGTTCGATTTTAAAGGAGGAAATGACATAGCAAAGCATAAAAACCCAGGGGACATTTTAAGATTTTTTTTGTCTCAGAATGTTTTTAGTTTTATTTTATTTTTTTGATGATAAAAATCTTTTCTTCCTCAAGAAAAATGTATAATATTTAATATCATATGATAAACATTTGGGCTTGACATTCAACATTGCCAGAAAACAAGATTTTAAGAGCTGTTTAATGTCTGATGATATGAAGACATAATTTATTTATTTATTTATTTTTATTTTTATTTTTTAATTTTTTTTTGGAGTTGGAGTCTCACTCTGTCGCCCAGACTGGAGTGCAGTGGCCGCTTCCGGCCACCGCAACCTCGACCTGCTGGGCTCCGGCGATCCTTCCGCCTCAGCCTTCCGAGTAGCTGGAATTACAGGCATGCGCTACCACGCCCGGCTGATTTTTTGATTTATTGTAGAGATGAGGTCTCGCCTGCCCAGGCGGGTCTTGAACCCGCGGGCTCAGGCAATCCACTCACCTCAGCCTCCCAAAGGCGCGGGATTACAGGCTGAGCCACCGAGCCCGGCTGACATAATTTATTTTAACATTTCCTGTTGCTTAACATTTGCAGGAATTCTAATTGTTTATTTTCATAAATTATGCTGTGATTAAATGCTGATACATAAATACTTAATCCAGCCTGATTTTTTTTCCTTTAGGATATATCTTTCAAAGTGGGATTCCTGGGAACTGCTACATATTTATTTTATCCATGGCATATCTGAGGGTATTTTTTATTTTCCTGTTGGATATATAATGTGATCGTGCATGTTATTTTGAGTATTTAAGTTTTCTCCTTTCAACTTCCATAGACATTTTTATTCTATTAGCCTTTAGTGTTTTGTGCTGCAAAAGAGAACACTGTTTGTAGTTAATGGGCTGAGAGCTGAATCATTTTAGAAATCTTCCTTTATCTTCCTGGTTGCTACAAGTTTCCAGATTTGCAAAGATTTTCACTGGCTTTGCCCAGAACATGGAAGTTTGTTTGGATCTTCTTATTGGAATTTCCCAAGATTCCCTTAGCTATATCTTTTAATTGTTGCTTCTTTTTCATTTGTTCTCTTTTTTTTTCTTTCTCCATAAACATTAATAAATCTAAGATTACATTTTTATTTTTTAACTTTCATATCTGTCAATAGCTCTCTGATCAACGTAATATTTTCTCCAATTTTCTCCTTTTGTGTAAATAAATATGCCTCTTGCCTATCCTTCACCTCTTTGATTCTACTTTGTTCACTGATAGTGTACTTTCTTGCATCAAATTCAGATTTTAGTTCTTCTGTTGAATTGTTGGTTTATTCTCATTCTTTTCTTATGTCAACCAATGGCCACTTTTATTTCTTGGTCCCTTTTCAGCTCAGTCTGACTTTTTTCCATCTTTGTTCTCCCATTTCATAAGTTCATGAGGATAGAATGGACCTTCCTGAACTTTATTGAAAACACAAAGCAAGATGCTGTCTTCAGTTTTCTTATTGATAAAACTTGACTTCCCTTGTCCACCCTCCTTTTAGTTTGCAGACTGTTTCCATCAGACATATTGGAACTTTGTTGCATTATCTAGCTGTTCGTTTGTTTTTTTATTCATTCCTTGATCTTGAATGAAAAGAGGTCTATGGAGGCATGGTTCTTTTTTATTCAAGACAGGGCAAAGAAATCTTTTTTTACAGCTTCTCACTTGCTGCCTATCAATATAATCTTCTCCTCAAATTTGAAGTAGAAGACTCTTTGATAGAAATCTGATTTAGTTCAGTGGTGTTGCTACTTCAGTATGGAGGGAGTTCTGGCCATGATGTATCCAGCAGGCATATGTCATCTTTGCTGAGTCTCTTATCATAAGGAGTTACTTCTTTCTACCTAAATTTTTACTTTCTCAGCGTGGATGCCAAATATAGAACAAAGCCAAGCCTCCTTGCTGTTGCTATTTCCACTGCACAGGGGAGAACTATTGAACTGTCAGTTTTTGGTTTTTGGTCTGGTGTAGCTACTGGGTAAAATTTTTTTTTGGTTTTGCAGTATAACTAGTAGAAGCACAAAGACCTCAAGACATGTGGCTGGTATGCTTTCCATGTTTCTAGCACTAGCACTGTGTTAACTGTCCTCCCTACCTCCTAAGCCCCTTCCTTCCCCAGAGATGTTGTGGGGGAAAGTTAACTACTTGTGCTTAAGCTGACATTGTATCAGAAAGTCAGAAGCTTTTCATAAACATATATTGAAGCTTTCATTATGGAATTTTTTGCTGTTCTTTGTTTGCATTGTTTTGTATTCTTAGAAGGATCTGCATGCCTGTTATCAAGGAAACATATACCTATATATATTTTGGCCCTTTTGTGAATTATCTTTTTAATTAAATCAATGAGTGACTCCATCGGTGAATAGTGTAAGTTGAGTTTATAAATTACTTTAGTCTCTCTTTTTCCCAGTTTTCCAAATAACACTTACTGAATAAGGCATCCTTTCTCCATGTATGGTTATTTATTATCTTGTATCCTAAGTTCTTATACATACTGCGACCTCTTTCAAGAAATTTTTAGTCAGTTTCACTGATTTATCTGTCTATTCCTTCAGTAGCAACAAACTGTTTTGTTTTAGATTAATAGTGCATGTATCCAGATATACTAAGGTCAATCCCATATATTGTGATTCTTTTTCAGGAATTTATGTTCTATCCTCATCTGCTGCTTCTTTCAGAGAAATGCCAACATCATTTTTCAAGTTCTTGTACTCAAAACAACCTCCCCCAACAATTAAAAAAACCCTGAGATTTTATTACAATTGTCCTGAATCTACAAATTAATTTAGTGAGAACTAATATTTTTAGATGACAAGAATGCCAATCTACAAATATCTCTCAATTTTATTCAGATATTATTTTATATCCCTAAGTAAAGTTTGTCAATTTTTATGCTTGTCCAATACATTTTCAGTTAGCATTATTCCCAACTGTCTTATGTTTTATAAAGCTATTATGAATGAAACATTTTTCTATTATATAGTCTTCTTTATTATTGCTAGAAAACAAGAAAACTATTGGTTCCACTTAACTTTATTTAGTTATCTCATTTCTGGCAACTTCACTGAACTCACTTTTGCCTTGTGATAATCAAATTTAATTCTCTTGAATTTTCTGGGTAAATAATCATATCATCTGAAGATAATGGTAGCACTTTTCTCCTCTTTTCCAATAGCTACGCCATATATTACTGTTACATATTAATGCATTGCCTGCACCATTTTATGACTTTTTGAAAACTTTGAACAGCTAATCTTCTGGAAATTCTCAAAAATAAACGGTTAGTGACAGAGGTCTTTCTATATTAGATATCCTGTTGTGCATGCAAGTTTCCCACTGAATTTTAAACTAATTATAGCAACGAACAGCAGAGTTTTCAACTTGCTAACCGAAATCTGAGACACCTAAGTATCTCATAAATATTAATTTTATGATATTAAAAATATAGTGCAGGGTACCACATTTCAGGCTGACTGCATATAAGTTTCCTCCTTCATAGAAAATACAACCTTAATATATTAATTTAAAATAAAGATGACCAACTATATATTTTTTGCTTTGCTTCATCTATCCATTTATATTTCCATTTACCTACCCAGCAAATATTTCTTGAACTATGTGCTTGAAGCAGAGAAATGAAAAAAAATAGTACCAGCCTAGCCATATTAGGGGTGTTCAGTTCTGCTTACATAATTGTGCCCCCGAAATGTTCATGGCTTGAATACATGATATTAAGTGAAAGCGTATGTACTTACTAAGTGCTTATTACATTCTAATTATATGCTCATGACTTAAGATCTGTTCCTTTGAGATAGAGACACCTGTGACAGGTGAGTTAAAAACAGATATCATCTGTGGATCCTGTTCATTCATTACCAGAGACTTCTCCGATTTCTTGTATTCTCATCAAGTTCTCTCAGTTGAGAAAATTGGGAGGTATGTAGATAAATGCAAGGAATTTAAACATGTTTCAAGTTTATCAGTTTTCCACTTATTTAAAAAAGAATCCCCTGGCGTATTCTATCTTTATAAACTAGCAATACACAAGTCTCTTTTGAGCCAATAACACCATACTTATTATAGTGTTCTTTGTTAGTTTACCTTCCAAAAAGTGTGCAAAATTTTTCTTAGAAAGCTTCAGTAAGATTTTTAAAAACATGTAAAATTTTAACTATTAAAGGCTGACAGGTAGCTTTTCGATAGATTAAAATATCACAGCACTAGATAGTTTCCGAATGTGTTAATATTTCTGACTTCTCTTTGGAAAATAAATTATAGTTCTCAATTAAACATCTAAAATAAAATTGTCAATTCCAAATTTTGAAGCGTGAAGGAGTTTGATATACTATGATTGAAAAGGATGGTGTTTATCAATATTATGGAAGTAGCTCATGAAAATTTTGGCTGTAAAAGTTTCCGTGAAAACAAAACCAGTGTTTCTGTCTCTAAAATGTTCTCTGAAAGCATTTGCTTCTACTCAGAATTTTTTAAAAATCTGAACATCTGATTTCAACTTGCCTTTTGACTTCTTTTGACCCTAAACTTAGTCTTTCTCTCTATCTCCTCTTTTATATTTGATCTTTGTTGTTTAGGGACATAAAATCCTCCACAATCCAAGTCTTTAAAAAAAATTACAAGCCGGGCTTGGTGGCTCAGCCTGTAATCCCGCGCCTTTGGGAGGCTGAGGTGAGTGGATTGCCTGAGCCCGCGGGTTCGAGACCCGCCTGGGCAGGCGAGACCTCATCTCTACAATAAATCAAAAAATCAGCCGGGCGTGGTAGCGCATGCCTGTAATTCCGGGTGCTCGGAAGGCTGAGGCGGAAGGGTCGCCGGAGCCCAGCAGGTCGAGGCTGCGGTGGCCAGGAGCGGCCACTGCACTCCAGTCTGGGCGATAGAGTGAGACTCCAACTCAAAAAAAAAAAAAAAAATTACAGTATTATCTGTAGTCATAGTGTAAATTCTTAAGAGAAATAGTTAATTTGATGGATTTCTTAAAGCAAGATTGAATAAGTGTGAGCAAATACAGCTGAAACCCATTGCATGCCACTTTCAGTAGCATGAACAACCCAGTTGCTCTTGGCTGGCCCTGATGTTCCAGTAAATAAATCAGTATGTAGAATTTCCCAGCCACAAAGCTGACACTAAAGCCAGAGTATACACCATGATCATTTCAGGCTTTCAGATATGGAGAGAAGCATTATTTTCTTCTCCGAGGAGAGCGAAAGGTTCAGATGAAATCATTAGCCTTAATGAACCTGTGTTCCTGCTGTAGGGTGAACAGACCAAACTCCTATGGGTCACAGGTGTCTCCCCAGAGATCCCTCCCACTGCTAGGCAAGAAACATGATTCCTGACATGTCCAAGGTAGAAAGGCCCTTGGAGACACTGTTGTTCAGTATTTCTCAAGTTCTTCCTCCAAAACATCCTTATGGCAGAGGAGAGAGGAGGTGAACTCTTCAGAGTACAAGGATTGACAGAAGAAATCTGCTTATTTATCTACAAAAGTCTTCTAAATCTTGCCTTCTCCATGGTATATCTTTGTTGTAATATAAAAAAAACGGATTTTAATGACATATCGCTTTAGTTGTTTGACTTTCTCTTTTATCCCCATCAGGTTTTTCAGTAAAACAGATGCTTTGTAAGCTGCACTGTGTTTATTTACCTTGGGCCATGTAGCCACTCACACTCCAGTTTGAAGACCACTGCTTGGTCCAGAGTCTTCTTTTACGGTTGGGTAAACTGAGGCCTGGACAGGAATTTTGTTTTTCTCTCTACACTGACTCTATTTATTAGATGAAATTTGACATTGCACTATCCACAGAAACATCTATAAAATTATGTATTTATTTTTAATTTCAGAGTTTGGAGTACATGTGAGGGTGTACTGCCTAAGTAAATAGCACACAGGTGAGGTTTGGGCTTCTGCAGTTCCCTCTCCCCCTGGTAGTGGACCAGCTGTCCAGCATGTGGCAGTGGGCCCCTGATCACTCCTTCCTCCCTCATTTAGCAGCATTCAGCATCTGTTGTTCCCACCTTTGTGCTCCTGTGCTGGACAGGAATTGTGACTCACCCCAGACCTTCCAACTAGCGTGTGACTGCAGGGGCTAACACTCCATCCTCCTAACTCCCAGCCTTACCCGTTTTCTGACTAACAATTAAGCAATGAGGCCACTCCCAGAGGGCGGCTGAATGTGTTTCAGAGGGCATTCACTTTTTACACTTTTCCACTTTGGAAAAAGAAATGTTGGTTGCCCTCTCATTCTAGAAATGTCTTGGAACCTACTGAGCTGTGTTTTTTTTGGGGGGGGGATGAGGAGAGCTGAGCCAATTATTGATGAAGCGTCCATAATCTACCCATAGACTTGCACATTCATTCACTCTTGGTAGCCAATGTGCTTCTCTTTCTGAAGAAAACTATTGGGGAAGCCGAAAGCGTCAGCTTAAGATAGATAAAAGTGAACCCTTACAGCTGCCAGCTTGGGGACATAGATTTTTTCTTTTTTTAAATCAGTTTTCTTTGAAAATATTGGAACTCCTATTTGCGAAGCTAGATAGAAACTCGGAACGCCCATTAGCAGTCTTGACGACAAATTGGTTATAGCGACTTACAGAGTGAAGGACTCATAGTCAGTCCTAATAAATGTTTGCTGCTGGTGAGTCATTCATACTGGAAAAAGCGAAGCAGACAGAGACATCTCTGCCAAGTGCTGCGGGTTGTCAGGGTGGCCTTAACCAAAATTTCCACCGATGGTGTTGCACTCTTCCCACCGTGACTTCATAAGAACCCCAGGAATGATGATGCCATATACTCACCGTCTGTCTTAAGTCTTCCAGATATTCATAGACAGCGTTTCACTAGAGTCTCAGCAACAACCTAGTAGAGGTAAGGCAACAGAAGTTTCAAGCTCAATGACTTGTCCAAGTGTACATGGTTGTGTTGGCTGTATCTCTTGAATCTTAGTATGGATTTAAGTAAGCAATCCGTTTCTCATTTAGAGGCACACTTTCACTACGTCCCGAGTCATTTTAATTACCACCGGCAAGACACATTTTAGTAAGCAAAACGTCGTTCTCATCTTGAACTCATTGTAATCCTAAAAAATATTTTGCATTTATTTCATCCCTAGTTAAAAAGAGACCATATCAGCAAAATAATACTTCAAATACAAAAGCAGTACTGCATGGTCAAGTTGCTTTTTTATATAGTGTTAATGACAAAACGAACTTAGTTATTGGAATATGCAGAGAACAGAAGTAGAACAGAAGTGATAATCTATATACCAGAAAAAGGTCCTATTCAGACTCTACCCTTTTCTTCCCCATTTTATCCTGTCAGGTTTGGTTTGATTCAAAGCTACTGGTTCTCCTGGAAAAGGAGGTCAGACCAGTTTGAGGAACAAGGAGCGTTAGAAGAGCAATTGAAGTATGCACGTGGGAACTCAGATGATAAAATCGTTTTGGAAAATAATGAACAAGCAACTCGAGAGCTTGTCTTAAGGGTGGTTTCACAGGTTAGGCCAGGTTATTAATTTTCCAACTCAGCAGTCTGCCTCTTAAAAACACTTCAGGGGAAATGGCTATGTTTTTGAACGAGACGCAATTGGTAGAAGGGAATGACAGAACTGAACGCAGTCCGCAGACCAGTGGACCTGGGAAAGCGAAACTGCTTACATGTAGGTAAGAATCATGTATTTGAGAAAATATGCCAACTAGATAAAGAGGACAGTGTTTCGTATGCAAAACTAGATATTGCAGGGTTTCTTGGTTCGTCCTCCTAATGCCCAAGCACCCTCGTCTCCCGTGTTTGTGTCAGTCGCACTGGCTACTTGTTGAAACGGCCAGGGGAGCTCTATGCACAGGGTGTGGTCCTGAGGTTTCACATTCTGCTCCTCTGTTCACAGGATGCAGGAGGGCATCAATCTGTTCCTCAGTGTCCCCTCCATAGAACAGGAAGAACCATGTTTGCCGGCTCAGAAGTTGCTCATGCCTGAGGGCAGATCAGCCTGTGACTGTGATGTCTCCTTCTCCCCAATTTCCCTGTTGCACTCCTCAAAGGGGTGGCCTGTTGTTGCCATGGTGACACAGCACAGGGTGACGTTGCTTAGAAAGAATGACAACTGGTGGCGGCAGGGAAGCAGAGCCGGTGGTGATTAGCCTCTGAGGAGCGTCGGGTCTGGGTGGAGAGGCAACGAAAAGAATCTGTTGCCAGAGTAAAGGAAGGACCGGGAGGGTCCTGGCTGGAGGGTCCTGGCTGGAGGGTCCTGGCTGACGCTCAGTCCTCTGGCAATTAGCAATAACGTGCGCGACCCGATAACACCCAGGTGTCGCTGGGGTTACATTGTTATGGAAGATTCACTTTGTTGCCAGGGCTTATTATTGTCATTATTATTATTATTCCTCAGAGCTAGAGGCTTTCAACACAGTAAATATTTGTTGTTGATTTCGAGATCTAGCAGTTAGCTCAATTTCCTGAAAGATAAGAGGAATTGTTGACTCAGACTCATTTCTGTAGCCCTTTTATTCTTGTGACTTGAGTCATTCCTTGTCGATGGAGATTTTGAAAAGTATGGCAGGAAATTGACTTTTTTTTTTTTAAACTTCTGGAGTAAGTGGAATAGTAACAACAAAATCTTGTTTTAATAGATTGCTCTCTTTCCCGATCCTAAATTTCTGGGTTTTGCCTTTCTGCTGAAGTCACACAGTGGACTACAGGGAAATTTTATATTGTTAAATATTAATGAAATATCCACATCTGCTTGTCTGACCCTGCTGATATCGTTCCCTCGGTGTTCAAATAAGCGTGTAGAATTTTGTGTTCCTCTGAAGTTTTCAGAGCCCTTGGATTCTCCAATTCATGTATCCTCGATCTGGTTCTGTTGCGGAAGAATTATGTTCTGCAAAGGTCATGAGGTGGGGTTGGTTGTGGAAAGGGGTTGGAAAAGTGGAAGGTTCTTCCCAGCTGAGCATCTCTGGAATCTACTGAACAGTAGGACCTCAAATCTCAAGAGGAAGACCTGTGGTCCCTGCCTCGGCGGCCAGGCCAGAGGAAGGCCTGCTCTCTCTGGATGGCCTTCACAGACATGAGAACCCCCAGGGTATGCTGTGATGAGGGTTTGTGTGACTCACAAATGGAGTCTTTGCCTGCTAGAGAATATCAGGACCCAGGGATGGGGCCTCTCAGAGTCTCATTAAGAAACATAAATTTGGCCTACCTCGGTGGCTCAGCCTGTAATCCCAGCACTTTGAGAGGCTGAGGTGAGTGGATTGCCTGAGCCCGTGGGTTCGAGACCCACCTGGGCAACTTGACAAGACCTAATCTCTACAATAAATCAAAAACTAGCCTGGGCGTGGTAGTGCACGCCTGTAGTTCCGGCTATTTGGAAGGCTGAGGCGGAAGGATCCCCAGAGCCCAGCAGGTCAAGGCTGCGGTGATCGGGAGCGTGCCACTGCCCTCCAGCCTGGGTGACAGAGTGAGACTCCGAATCAAAAAAAAAAAGAAACATATTCACATCCACACAGACCTTTATCTGCCGACAGCCTTCAGAAGCCAGCACTGTTCCCACTCAGAAAGTTCGAGACCCCCTTCTAGGTCTGACAGCACAGTAGCTCCCACCACCACACCCTGAAGATGGGCTTAGGAGGGCTGATGAGGTCCTGGTACACAGGGGCATACTGCATGCTGTGCTGGCAGTAGAGAACCATGAGGCCTCTGGAGTCCCAAGCCCCCCCGTGTACTTCTGCAGCTTGGGGCTCAGCACTCCACACATGTCTCTTCTGTGGTCTACACCCCTGCTGCTCCAGGCCCCGAGTGCTACGGGCAGACCCCCTGCCTCTCCTCTGCCCCACCTGGATCCTCTTTTGTGCTGCCCCCTCGGGTCTAGACTCTGGAGCAGGGACAAAATGGGCTCCACGAACGTCCCCTTTCCCCCGATACAGACGCTCCTTTTAGATCCCACAGCTCAAAAGTCCTGCTGACAAATCTAGGCCAAACCCAGTCGAGCTGATAAGATTTTCAGAAGAGTTCCTAAAAATACATTTCTCCTTAAATCAGCCTTGCCAATCACTGTACAATCACAGAACTTTAAGGACAGAAGTGGCTTTAGAAACTGTTGAACCCTCTCTGTTTTAAAGCTAAGAAGCCAGAGTTCCAGAGTGCCGAATTAACAACAAGAACAACAGCGGTTGAGAAGTATTTCAAATCACATCCAGAAGACAGGACAAAACAAACCAGGAAGGCGGGTGCAGACTGTGAGCTGAGTGGCATAGTCGTTCGTTTGTTTGTCCACTCATTCATTCACTCATTCAGTGCTCCCTGTGTCCTAAAGTTAGGTGGTGCTTTTGGGGATACAGACAAACCCTGCTTTCACAGACATTGTATTCTGATTGGGGGAGAAAATGAGCAAAACAGCAAATAAATATGTGAGTGTCAAATAATGACAAAGACCTTGGAGGGAAATAAAGCAGGGTGAGCCAGAGTGAGGCGCTAAGACTTATGCAGTATCACATTAGGAACGGCCACGTGAGTTTCTGGGACAGGAGTATTCCCAGGAGAGACAACTGTGAGGTCAAAGCTCTGAGGCAGAATGTGCCTGGCTGCTCAAGGAACAAAGGCCAGGGTGGCTGGAGGGGAGTCAGAGAAAGCCCAGAGCCAATCCTGGAAGTCAGTGTGGAACATCATAAGGCTCTTGACTTGTGCATTCAGTGAGGTGGCCAACCACGGGAGAGTCCTGGGAAGAGGAGTGACATTATCTGATTACATTTCCAAAGGGTCCCTGGGGATAATTGGTTGAGACGTGACTGCAGCGGGGACAGGGTAGGGAGGTTGGTGGAAGCATCCATAATCTGGTAAGGAGGCTATTGCACTAACCCAGGTGAGAGAGAATGGCCGCTTGGAGGCAGGTGGCCATGGTGCAGCTGGTGAGAAGTGACCAGACCCTGGATCTATTATTAGGAGGGTAGAGTCAATGGAATTTTCCAGGGGATCAAATGTGGGGTGTCAGAGAGAGAGAGAGAGAGGGAAAGAAGGAGGAAATAGGAGAGAGAGAAAGAACACACATTTGAGAGTTGTCACTGTCTGGTGAGTTCTAAAGCCATAAAACCGCATGAGCGAGTGCATTGAAACCATAAAAGTGGACGAGAAAGCAGTTAAACAGAGGCCCGGTGGCTTTGCAGCCAAAATCCCTATGCTGCAGCCTTTCTGTCTCCTCTGTTCCTCGTCCACAGATATGCTAACCTCCTGCTTTTCCAGTTAGCGCAGGCCACCAGGCATACAGCCTTCGAACACTCTCATCTCTATTATCTTTCACCTTAGAAACGTTATCTCAACTGGTTCTCAGTCAATGTTTGTTCTGAGTCTACCCGGGTCTTATCTCGCCATTCAAGATGCTAACCCCATCCTGTCAGCTCTTCCCGCCGCCTCTTCCACACTGTCCACCGCCTGCCTGTTCCTTCTCATCGACACACATCCTAAAGCCCCCTTCTAAGCAGTTACGGGTTCCGATGGAGAGGAGCCACAGGCACGTCACTCCTTTGCAGAGCACATGTGATTATCCAGGGTTGAGCCCGTAGTCAAACACACCCTCTTGGTTGGAAATAGCAGCCTTGTCCACTTCGGACACCATGCACTGCCGCTGCTTGACATGTGCACACTCATACACGTGCACACGCGTCAAGACATGCAGGATGCACTCAAAAACACTTGCACGATCACAGATACAATTTCCACCCAGGGGAGACAACAACCCACTTCCTCGACTGCATGCGCCTCCCTGTGTGTTATCCTACCTCAGGCCTTTTTGTTTTTTTTAAATTGTCCCGTCTCTAAGACCTTGACCCCTGACATTGGCAACACCCCTTTTTTGCCTCTTCTCTCTAGGCTGGCCACGGGTGGATGGAGAAAGCGATCAAACCATAATCATTCATTTCAGAATAAATGCCTACTCTTTCACTGAAGCTGTGTCTCGTCAGCCGCTAGATGTTCCCCACCTTGCTCTCTCCCTAGCGTCTTCTGTGGCTGTCGGCTGTGACTATCCTATTCTTTGGGTACTCGCTGGAAAGCCCCAGTCCCGCCTTTGCCTGTCTCGGCCAGTAGAACATCTCCTACATGACAGACACAGAAAGGCCCCAGACAAAAGCTTCCTGGCTTCATGTTCCTGCTGTCTAGGTTTCCAGCTAGGCTGTAGCCCTCCCTTCCCACTTTCTTTGGGTCCTGTGAGTGGGAAGTGAGCATCTTCTGCTTGCTCAGTCTGAGCCTCTTTGGGGCAGGCCACCTTGTCCCTACCCTATTCTCAGCCAGTCACAGCTCTGGCCCACACTTCCGCTCTGCCATTTCCCCCATGCTCCTGCCATCCAGAAGAGGAAGGAATGTGGGAAGGGTAAGGGAGAAGCAGGTGCTCCCCCAACCTCCCAGGTGCTCCAGGGGGTCCCAGGATGCTGAATTAATAACAAGAACAACAGCAAAGAGAAGTGTTTCAAATCATGTCAAGAAGATGGAAGAAAGCAGACCAGGAAAGCAGGTGCAGACTTTGAGCTGAGTAGGATGGTCATTCATTTATTTGTCCATTCATTCACTCACTCATTCAGTGTCTACAAACCTGAGGTTTGGAAAGGGTAACTTCTGAGGATCCCACAGGCAGTCAAAGCCTCGCTGACTTCAGAGTGTCAAGAGAGTGAAAGACTGGGCAGACATGGTGGCTCCCAGCATGTTGGGAGGCCAAGGCGAGAGGATTACCTGAGTCCAGGGGTCCGAGACCAGCCTAGGCAACTTGGTGAGACCTTGTCTCTACAATAAATCAAAAAATGAGCCGGGTATGGTGGCGTGTGCCTGTAGTTCCAGCTACTTGGAAGACTGAGGCGGAAGGATTGCTGGAGCCCAGCAGGTTGAGGCTGCGGTGGCCGTGTGTGTGCCACTGCACTCCAGCCTGGGCGACAGAGTGAGACTCTGACTCAAAAAAAAAAAAAGAGAGAGCGGAAGACTTGCCTTGCTGTTACTTACCAAGTGCTCCAAATTTTCCAGGGGCTGAGTGCTGCCTCTTTCCCCAGTTCTCCACAGTGACACAATGCAAAAGCCACCCCTACTCCCCATGAAAGTAAGCAGGCACTTCTCATGACATCTAACTACCACGAGTTGTGCATGTGCTTTGATCTCTCCATGGCAGTCAACTTTTTTGGCTACCGTCTTCTCTAGAAATGGAACCTTCCCCCCGTAGTGTACTCTTCAGAGGGTCTGTCTCTCTCTCTTCTTTTCCTATGGGTTGACTTACTCCTTTGTGTCACCTTTAAATGACTAAATAAACAACCTTTGATCCTGTTCAAGTCCTTCTGTTTTCTCTTCTAGATATACATGAAGAAATCCCCTGCCACCCTCTTTCTCTGCCTGACTCTTGTTTTAGCCATCCTGTGGATCTAGCTGTCATATTCAGGAACATGAACTCCAACCCTCCATCCGTGACCATGACTTCCATACCCCCATTTCTAAATGACTTCTGCTTTCTCCTGGAAGAAGCAGCAATGTCCTTCTGTCCACATAGGACCCACGTTTTGAAGGCTGTTTGATCTCTTTCCTTACCCCTCATTCCCAATCTCCAAAGGTTATCCACTTCTAATGAATCTACCTCAGCCATGATCTGAAAGTGCCTCCTCCTTTTCCTTCTCACCTCTGCAATGTAACTTTTGGCCTGAATTACTCCTTTCTGTAACTTCTACTTAACCGGTTTCCCACCCCGCTGCGAGATCTTACTATTCTAATATATCCTAGGTGATGCTTCCAGAAAGAACTCTCTCCAGCTGGTGTCTTGCCTAGATCCTGCCAGTGCTCTCCAGTGCCTACCATACTAACTAGGCTGATGTCTAGTTAGACTTTCACAGCCCAAGACCCAACACTGCTATTTGCAAGGGGGACCCTACCACCCCAAAGGAGCATTGTGGAAACTAGAAGGAGCATTTTTTAAAAACTGTCCAAATGACCGGGGGGCGTCCCTGAAATTTAATGGTGAGGAGTAAAGGATTTTAACATCTTGCAGTGGACAATGTGACACCCACAGAGTGAGATCAGCCTGAGTGAGTGAGATCTCCCATGACAGTTGAGTGTCCCAAAGGACAGTCACATACTTATAAAAAGCCTATTTATAGGGATGGGAGTCAAGACTTTAACTCTGTTTTATATATTCACACCAAGTTTTTTTTTAATTTTTTAATTTTGGGGAAGTCTTATTATAATTGATTTTTTTTCAAGAATAAAACAACTGTGTACATTGAAATGAAGTCATTCTTTTTTTTTTTTTTTTTTTTGAGTTGGAGTCTCACTCGGTCGCCTAGACTGGAGTGCAGTGGCCGCTCCCGGCCACCGCAGCCTTGACCTGCTGGGCTCCGGGGATCCTTCCGCCTCAGCCTTCCAAATAGCTGGAATTACAGGCGCGTGTTACCACGCCCGGCTAATTTTTGATATATTGTGGAGGTGAGGTCTCGCCAAGTTGCCCAGGCAGGTCTCGAACCCGCAGGCTCAGGCAATCCGCTCACCTCAGCCTCCCAAGGCGTGGGATTACAGGCTGAGCCACCAAGCCCGGTTTAAAGTCATTCTTTAACTTGTTGGAAACTTCAGAAATTGTTTGACATTTTGAAAAGCCACGTCGCTTGTCACACCTGTGTCAGTCTGTATTTGTGCCTGTCACACACATTACAGTGCTACCAACATATAGGTGTCAGCTTCTGACACTTGATTCTGTCTTCTAATATGCTTGTGCCTTAGCATGAAAATGTTAAAATAGAGATTATTTATTTTATAAAATTGCTTTCCTTTGATATATTAGCTGCTGTATTTATAGTTAGGGCAATTTATTTAATTTTTTTAATGTATCTGTTGGCTACATTTTATTATTTTCATTTGGTGATAATAAAAGTTATGTTATAAGCATTTTGTCCAAAAAGGGAGTATTGCGACTTGCAGGTATACTGGCAGACGAAATGACCATTAAGCTGGTCAATGGAGAGAGAGAAAAGGACAAAGTTCAGCTGAAAGTGGCTCTGTAAACCAGAGGCTATGGCCAGGGTAGGAAATGGAAGATCTAACAAAGACTTCCCTGGGAATTCAGGGCTAGATTTCAGCTGGCAGATCGATAATTGTTCTGCCTGGATGCAGCCATTGGTTCCTGGACATCCAGGAAACCAGTAAGTGCAATGTCAGTCTTAAATGGCATCTAATACAATTGCTTTTATTCTAATAAGAGCATCTCCTAACTGAATTATAACTATTTGGATAGGAAACACAGATGCAGTGAAAAATGTAATTTGAATACAAACATGTGTTGAATATATTACATCTGGCTGCAGTTTCAGGAGTATATTTAGAAGTTTTCCCTCTTCAAATTAAAGATAAGATTTCTTTCTCTATCCATTCCTGGAAACAGTGATGAAAATAGACTGGAAATGTTCACATGTTAAAATGAGCCCTGGATTTTATGAATTTTTTGCTTGTGCTTTAAGATATAAAATACATGAAAAATTTTAGTGGATAATTTCTCCTTTCATTACCTTTATTAGGAAACAGACATTGGATTTTCTGACTCATTGAGTGACGTTAGGTATCCCTGTGTTTTACTTCTCTTACAAAAGTATATTTGAAAGTATATACTTTGTTCAAAAGAACAATGTACCATGTAAAACGAAGACGACATTGTCAGCCATGATTCTTTCCCTACTTAGAAGGAATGAATGGAGTTAGTCTTAGATCAAGGCTGTGTCTACCTAACATTCTAGGCAGGACTTCATAGCTTGAACCCAATTTCAGATGTAGAAATTTTGTACTTTTTTTTCTACTTACACTTCATTGACTTTGGAGAAAATTATAACTTTTAGTGAATAAAAGTTATTTCCACTATTCATGTTTGTGTGTGTGTGTGTGTGTCTGTGTGTGCATTGTGTATGCACATAGATATATTTTAAGAACTAATGTTGATACAGGTTAGGTATCATAGAGAGAGTACTTATAATACACTGCCAAATATATTCTGGTTGCAGCACATGTATGTATGCTAAGGTATAACTCTCCTCTTGATGACAAACAAAGAAACTGAAGCTCAGTGAGATTAGGTGACACCACACAGCTATTCAGAGGTAGAGGAGGGACTAAAATCTAAGATAGAAAAATTGGTTCTTGGCCAGGTGCGGTGGCTCATACCTGTATTCCCAGGACTTTGGGGGGCCAAGGCGAGAGGATTGCGTGAGCCCAGGGGTTTGAGACCAGCCTGGGCAACTTGACGAGAACTTGTCTTTACAATAAATCAAAAAATTAGCTGGGCATGGTGGTGCACGTCTGTGGTTCCAGCTACTTGGATGGCAGAGGTGGAAGGATCACTTGAGCCCACTAGGTCGAGGCTACGGTGGCCATGAGTGAACACTCCAGCCTGGGGGACAGAGTGAGACTCCAACTCAAAAAAAAAAAAAAAAAAGTTGGTTCTTGTCCCTAAACCAAGCAGAACGTTCAAGGCACCATTTTATTTATATTTTCAATAAATTAAAAATAAACCGATTTAAAGGTGTCTAGAAAGGAAAACGTTTTTAAAGTCAATCTCTTTTGCTACCCGCCACAGTGTGTTTGAAAAGTCAGCCGGGTTCTTTATTTCATTCGCATCGGAATCTCCCTCACATCTGTATTTTTCACGGTCCATTGAGCTTCTGGTAGGAAGGCCCCAGTCAGGAGCCTCTTCTCCGTGGCTGTGATTACAGGGCCGTGTTACACCCCACTCCTGGAGGTCAAGTGGCTCTCAGTCCCAGTGCTTCAGCTGGCGGCTCCTCCAGGTCCCCCTCCAGCCCAGGCGTCTGCATCTGATAGGCTCAGGATGCGGCCAAGTCATTGATCAACAGAGAGAGCACATGGAGAGCTATTTTAAATTAGGCTCCAGAAATAGAGGTGGGGGAATGCTCCAACATCCAGCCACTCACAGGAAGGGAAAATTATTTGTTAAAAGAATAACCCCCCAAAAATTAGAAATAGGAAAAGTCAAGGAGACAGTGTTTCTTTATTGTAATTAGATTGATGCAAAATAAAATTAAAGACATCCTATAAATTACTTAATGGATAATGAGTTCTTGACTGTCTGACTCAGAAATGGGCTTGTTTTGCAAGGATCCTTTAATCAGCTCCCTAGGAGGCCGATGTCTGGCAGACAGCTAAAATATCATAGATGACCCGAAAGAAAACTAGAGGACCTGTTTGTTACAGAATTATTTCCCTGAAGGCGGTCTTAAAGTTTGATCAATCTCACTCTCAGGATTGGACGTGATTGATGTTTTTTCCTTCAAAAACCAAACAAACTATCTGCAAGGCATTGGCAAGGTGAGGACACCTGGGGTCCCCAGCCTGGGCTTGTCTGAGGGGTGTGGGAGGGAGGGAGGTGACCTCTCTGCAGAGTGAAAGGCCAGGTTTTCCAAACTCACCCTGTGTTTAATCTAACGGCTGTACAAGGACGTAACCAGCAGATTCTTTTATACAGTCAGAAGTCACTGCTTTCTGAAAGTCTCACACTTAGAAGAGTTTTAAGTATAGTTTGAAAAATGAAGCCTCATGTAAGTAAAAATAGCTTGGGATTATTTCTTAGAGGTGAACAGCATATCCTTTGGCATTTTGGGAAATACTACAGAACCCTGTCTCTTTATTCCTGAACTTCAATCTTGCCTTTCCTTGAAAGATGAGTCAAGCTGTGAACCTGGGTGTTTCTTATATCACTCGCTGGTTGGAGAGGATGAGGCTTTACAAACCAGCTGCTTCTGACTGAGGACCGAGCTGCCAATCAGCCAGGGCCAGCAGTCCCTTTAAAGCTGTTCTCTCTCAAACAAGGAATCCATAAAACAAGGCCCCACCCACTCCTGCCCAGGGCCAGCTTAGTCCTGAATAAAAGTCTACGGGGCTATGGGTTAGTCTGTTTGCCAATTCAGAGAACAAAGTCTTCTCTAAAACCAATCTCTCAGGTATTTTTCCGTTAGTCTAGTTTTATTTTGTTTTGCTTTTGTTGACCAGCAACACATTCGCTGGGGGTAGCCCCAGCCAGCACTTCTGCAGTTGTTCTGTGGGAATCAGTGAACTCTAGACTCTTGCAGGCAATTCAGAGCGGACATCTTTGTTCTTTCAGCCACCAGCCGGATGCCGGGTGTGCAGAATGGTGGCAAGGAATGCTTATTACAGGGGTCCTCAAACTTTTGCCTGCGTCAGTCACCCCCCTGGAGGTCTTGTTAAATCACAGGTTGCCATGCCGGGTGCCGGAGTTTCTGATCCATGAGCCCTGGATTCTGGGGTGGGGGCCCGAGAATCTGCATTTTTAACAAGCTCCCGGGGCTGCTGCTGTTGCTGGTTCAGGGACTAATTTTTTTAAATCTCTGGGTTAAGGATTCTGGGTTTTGAGGCTCACATAGTTCATCCCTGGGGCAGCTGTCCACCCTCAACCCACTTGGCAGCCGCATTGGTAAGCCAGTGGCACTTGCTGGAATTTTCCCACAGATAATACTAAAATATCCCATTCCTTCAGCTTCGACTTTCGTCCATATTAAAACTTCCATTCCTTGGAGGAGGACCAGAAGCTCATTCAACAATCATTTGTCCAGCATATTCTACATACCAGGCAATGAACTGAACTGTGGGGGGGGGTCAAGAATAATAAACACATTCTATTATATTTGCGAGGGAAACCTTGTAAGAGTTTACAATAGGGGGAGGCAGTTGGAGAAATCAATACTTACAGTTCTTGTGAATTAAGGAATAATGATATCTGTTTTAAAATAATTAACGGGCCGTGGTTAAGATGGGCTGTAAGAGAGTTCTCAAGAGCGGCTAAAGGAACACAGCGGAGGAAGCACTGCTTCTGGGATGCCTGCTGGCGGATGCCTGCCAGAGGGTGACTCATCTGAACCATCCGGGGAAAGCTCATACCTGCTTCCGCGAGTGGGGCTTAGAAAGGAGTGAGGCTTCTGAATGAATGCCTGGGGAGGAAGAGAAAAAAAACTAAATTTTTTTTTTTAATGCCAAAGAAAAAAAGCTAAAGGCCAGAGAAATAACCCGGGGCAACTACATCCAAATTTTGCCTAAGTTCTGCACAGGAAGGCGCTAAATAGGATGGGATTGTTTGGGACGTTGGAAATAAAACTGAAACACAAGTCAAAGGAAGTGAGGAAAACAAGACGCGCAAACAAGTACACCACTGAGAGAGACTTAAACAGAAAGAACTGGAAAATAATGTGAGCAGAGACCCTGCTTCCTAGGACAGCCCAGAAACTTCCGGGAAAGGCTAATGGTGCCTTGCATACCATCAGGGCCGATGCCATATACGTGGAACCTTTTTGGAAGTCAGGAGACAGGTGCCTTCTCCAGACAGACACATTATTAACAAAGGCACCTCTGGGCAGATGGACTTGAAAATGTCTCCCCTTGCTTCCTGTTCACCAAGGGCACCAGAAATGGAAGCGGCAGCTGCATTCCACCATGTCCTCAATGGAAACAGGCTCCCTGTGGATGTCACCAGGGTACTCCAACTATGATTTCCCTCTTTCCCTCCGTCACCCCCAGGGTGACTGCTGGCCTTGACTGGGTTCCATTTACTTTGCAGGAAAAGCAGCTTTAGGCTTTTGTAGTGTAGGAAACCTCTCAAAAGTCCCTTGGGCTGCAGAATAAAGGTGATTTGAGAAGCAAGGCTTGCTCCGGATAAGGGGACTCATGTACCCTGTGCCGTCGGATCTTTGATCTCTAGGCACTGCCCTGCTCTCAAATCTGTGGCAGGAACAGATCCAGTCCATGCAGAACTATTGCAGGGAGAGAGGAACCGTAAAGTGGATTTCACTAATAAATATTGATGAAGTTACTTTTTAAAATCACCTTGCACTGGGACACTTTACTGTTTACAGAGGACTTTTATATTTCCCCTTTACTCTGTCTTTTATGGCCACAACTAGTGTAAATGCAGGCAGGAGCTATTATCAACATTTTACAGTTGAAGAAGGTAGATCTCAGAGAAATGGACTTACCCAAGGTTCTATGATGAGACACTTTGTTAAAATGGAGACTGGAAACTTGTTTTTAGTACAGGGTACTTTCCAGCATTCCAGAAAGTTCTATTGGCTGATAGAAGAAATGCAAAAGCCCCTAAAGAAGCACTGTCAATAGAAATAGAATGTGCATGTGCCGTAGTTCCAGCTACATGGAAGGCTGAGGCGAAAGGATCCCTGAGTCCAGCAGGTTGAGCCTGTGGTGGCTGTGAGCGTGCCACTACACTCCAGACTGGGCGACAGAGTGAGACTCCAACTAAAGAATAAAAATAAAAATAAATAAAAAGAATCTGAGCCAGGCTCGGTGACGCATCCTGTAATCTCAGCACTTTGGGAGCCCGAGGTGCTCCTGCCTGAGCCCGTAGGTTCAAGATAAGTCCAGGCAACTTGGCAGGACCTCATCTCTACAGTAGATTAAAAAAAAAGGAATGTGAGGTACACAGATAATTTTGAATTAAAAGAAGCAGGTGACATTAATTTTAACAACATTTAACTCATTAAAATATGATTAATTCTCCGTGTACTAAATATGAAACAGTATTAATAAGATATTTCACATTCTTTTTCTGATGAGGTCCGTGTGTATTTTACACTTAGGATATATCTCGATTTGGATGTTAAATTTTCATTGGAAATACTCTATCTGTATTTAGATTTCATAAAATTTATAATTGAGAAAGAAAACTTAGGTACTTGATTGATCCAATCATATTTAAAATTTTTTTCAATGACTGAGTTGAGGGCCAGTTTTAAGTGAAATCTAAGCTCATTAAGAATAACTCAAAATTTTAAATTTCGTTCCTCAGTCGCTCTAGTAATATCTCAGGGGCTCAATGGCTACAGGTAGTTGGTGGCTTCTGTCTCAGCCAGCACAGTTCTAACCTCCCCAGCCCTTTCCTCCCAGGAACTGACCGTCTGGTAGGTCCACTGTTGAATTAGGTCTCTGTGTTGGCCTATCTCAGTTCCACCCCTGGATGACCATGTTGACATTTGGTCTTACCCATCTTTACCTCACCCTTCTGTTATTCATCTCCGTCAGTGGCCCATCCTAATGGAGTTCAAATGCTCTCTTTCCCCATCTCCTGCAGCTGCCTGCCTGTACCCACTCCTCATGACGGCCCACGGGAGGCAGTGCTTGAGATCACAGGAGCTATATAACTTTTAGAATAGGAACAGAGAACAAGCTGGGAGAAAGAACAGATGCATGAGTGACTTTGATAGCCATATGTTCACATGTGATACGATGCACACTCCTTTCTTCCCGGAATATCCTCGGCCTATAAGTGAACTTACAAGTGCCTCTGGCCATTAGAAAGCTTGGCTACCTCTGCTTTTAAAAACAAGCTGGTTATCTTAAAGACAAATACTACATGATCTCACTTATAGATTTAAGTGTTCTCACAACTAAAAAATGGTATGTGAGGTAATGCATATGTTAATTAGTTCGATTAGTTTGATTTAGCTATTCCACAATGCATACGTATTTCAAAACAGCATGTTGCACACAATAAATACACATAATTTGCATCCATTAAAATAAATAAATATTTCTTTAAAAAGCAAGTTTATCTTGATAGAGTCTGTCTACACTCGGGTGGGAATTTCATGCTAAGTAGAGATGGGAATCTGTGTCTCCCAGGGAGATAAAAAATGGTGTGTTCTTTTTTTTTTAATCTATCAGTATAAATAAAAGTGTACCCCATGCACTGAACTGCGTTGGAAGCATAGCTCCTGTGTGGTTTTTAGGAATATTTGAGTAATCATTCATGTCACCTATGCATAAATACATATGTTTGCTCTTTTCTACATGTGAACCCTTGGGAGTGACTCTCCTTCCTTGGAAGCGGAGCACCTGCCTTGGGGGTACACAGGACTCAGGGACTCTATAAAATTCTTTGCAAATATGAATGAAATGTGTTCAACCCACCATTTGACATCCCCTTGCCATGAGCACCTCATCTCCACAGGCAGAAATGCTTCCCCGTCCCTTGCTGGCTTCACCCTTTGTTCTCCATGGGAGCTAGAGGTGGGGTTTGATGTCATGAAGATTCAGGTCCAGGCTGGTCTATGAAACCTGACCCAGAGTGAGTTTGGTTATTAAACTCATCTTCTTAAGCTCACTCGCTTTAGCTAGCCGACGTTAGTGCTGTGAACACAACGTTGCCAAACAGACATGCAGGAGTCTGTCTGGATCCCTCAAATATTTTATAATTGAAGTGAGCTCTGTGTCATAGCATTCGAGGTTGCCAATTTCCTTAAACACACATACAATTATAACGCACGCCAACACTTTCACTGACAAGTAAAAGAAATTATTGGGATACAGTAGCATTTGCCACCAGCCCCAAGAGGTGTCTTGCTCAATGATGTCCCATGACCAGATAAGCTTGAGACACCATTCAGCTCCTCCCCTAGGACAGACTCATCAAAGACACCAGTCAAGAAAAGCCCTGTCGCAAGGTAAGCATGCCTATTTGGCCCGGTTTACACAGAGTTAAGTGAACTTAATTGATTTGGAGGACACACGTTTTCAGGGAACACCAGTGAACTAGTTAAAAATTCTTGGCTCTCTGAACTTATTTGGCACATGCCAATTTTAAACAATCTACTTCCAGTCTTCATTACATTCTTCTTAGGTATAAATATTTTAGAAGCACATCAAGGCTAAAGCAAATATGTGAGGCCTCTTGTGGTACATTCAATTTACGAAAATGATCAACTTCTGGATGTTAGCCCTTTTATTCGTGCTTGTCCTAGTAAGTGCACATTTTTAACATTTTAGTAATTTTGTAATCTTTGAGGAAATTTTAAAAGAAACTAAAGGTGCTTATTTTAGAAATTTGAATTTACCAATTATAGTTTTGTTGTCGACATGTGTTTTAGCTCCAGCATTCCATGTAGCAGAACATTTTTAGATTATGATTCAGTTAAAAACAAAACTGAAATAAATGAAAATGAACTTACATTCATTCCGTCATCAGTTAAATTGACCGATAAGTATTTCTTGAGGATCTAATACATGCCCTGGACTGAGACACTTGGAATACAGGAATGAAAACCATGAAGAATCGCCCTTGCCCTGAGAGTGCTTACAGCATAAAAGGGAAGACTGGCATTAAGCAAGTCTTAATGGTAGAGAGGAAGTATTAAGATATCTGAGAAGGAATGTCAGGAGGCTCCTGCCTATCCATCTCTGAGGTCAGATTTCTGTAAACTAGAAGGGACACAAGAAATAAAGAGCCCACACTTCATTCAAAATGACAATATCTTTATTACATAGGAGAGAGACATCCCAAATCGTTGTTTATAGCATTTCCAACAATAAAACCAGTGGCCTAAATGTGAAATTAATTGGAAGCCACAGTCCTAATACACTGTTTTGGCGATTAAGCACATTAGATTGGATTGTTTCAGAAGGCCTAATTATTGTGTCTGCCACACTCATCTGTTTGAGTCATTCCTAACTTTTGGACCGCTGCCTAGATCAGTCTGCAATACGGTTTCAGTTGCGTATTTTTTTTCTCCCTTTAACGCAGAACTTTTCTCACTATACTCAAAAGCTCTAAACTGCACTTTTGCAAATTCTAAATGAGAGCTCAATAGTTTGTTGAATTGTTGATTCCATTGAGTGTGGCTATAAATTGATATTTTATTTATGTTTTGCAGGTTCATGATTTAAAAGTGCCTGTGAAGTCACTTTTGCTGGAAACTGCAGCCCAGGAGTGCTCTTTGTGTTCACTTCCTGTTTTTCTGTCAAACACACTTTACCCTGACCTTATGAGTGGATGAAGATACCTCAGTAGTCTGACTTTGCCAATTGCTTAATATCAGAATTTGAAAAGGAGGAAGAGAGAAAGAAAATCCTGCTAAAAGATGAGCTCCTGAGTGGCTTGCTTTCTACCATCAACAGCTCTGAGCATCAGCAGTAAATATTCTTCCAAGGAGTGCCATGATACTGAAGTCACTTTATTAAAAACAGTTGTATCTGTAAAACAGTCAAGAGACTCTGACGTTTAAAGCCAGAGATGACACTGAGCGTGCTTTTATTGCGGCCTGCCATCTTCAAGTGGGACATATTGATTGATGAGTGACTGCCTGTCGATAAATTCTCTCGTCATTCTGTTCCCTGGATTGGACTTCATTAAGCAATTTATCACTTACCTTCAGACTTACATGTGGGAGTTTTCACAACAGTAGTTTTGGAATCATTAGAATTTGGATTGATTTCATCACTTGACAGACACTAACGGTCCAAATTACTTTATCGTCATGGCTTTGAACGTTGCCCCGGTCAGAGACACAAAATGGCTGACATTAGAAGTCTGCAGACAGTTTCAAAGAGGAACGTGCTCACGCTCTGATGAAGAATGCAAATTTGCTCATCCCCCCAAAAGTTGTCAGGTTGAAAATGGAAGAGTAATTGCCTGCTTTGATTCCCTAAAGGTAAGATAATGCATTGTATGTGTCATTTCAAGGCCACGTTGGATTTTATTTTTATTTTTTTATTTTTTGAGTTAGAGTCTCTCTGTCGCCCAGACTGGAGTGCAGCGGCCACTCCCGGCCACCGCAGCCTCGACCTGCTGGGCTCCGGCGATCCTTCCGCCTCAGCCTTCCAAGTGAACGGAATTATAGGCGCGTGCTACCACGCCCGGCTGATCTTTGGATTTATTGTAGAGATGAGGTCTCGCTGCCCAGGCGGGTCTCGAACCCGCGGGCTCAGGCGATCCACTCACCTCAGCCTCCGAAAGGCGCGGGATTACAGGCTGAGCCACCGAGCCCGGCTCCATGTTGGACTTTAAAACGGAACGCTTTTCCTTGCACTTTTACAGAAGTTTAAAAATTGCTTTCAGGGTATGTTTTCTTGTTTGTGGTGACTATTGGGAGATTTTGCACTCAAATTTTTTCAAATCAGGCATACATAAATTTTTTACATACCCATGTTTAAATTAAAAATACATGATGATGTATTTCTGGTCTGGCATGACATTCATGTACCCAAGAGTTTTAAATCAAAGTCTGGCTTGTGACAACCGAAGATAAATATTTTATCAACATTTGATCTTCCGGAGGTTATATAAAGGTGAAGAAATTGAATGTGTCACTTTTGTGTGCCAGTTATTCTGACTTACCTTTGGAAGAATTTTCTATTCTTGTGTCTTGCTTTCTTGACCAAATGCCTCCTAAAACATTTCTTTGAAAATTTGTCACGACTAGCAGAAATTATTAAGTACACACTCAATGCTCCATACTTGAAAACCTACTTCATGCACGTTATATAACAAAAGGAATGCAAGTGATTCAGATGTTACCTTTGATGAGTTTCTGTCTGGCAGGGAAAATGCAGCATATCAACAAATAACTATAATGAGCTGGGCGTGGTGGCTCATGAAATGGGGGGGCCAAGACAAGAGGATTGCCTGAGCCCAGGAGTTTAAGACCAGCCTGGGCAACACGGCAAGACCTCGTCTCTACAATAAATCAAAAAATTAGCCAGGCCTGGTGGCATGCCCCTGTAGTTCCAGCTACTTAGAAGGTTGAGGAGGAAGGATCACCTGAGCCCAGCAGGTCGAGGCTTCTGTAGCAGTGCCCATGCCACTGCCTGGGTGACAGAGTAAGACTCCAACTCAAACAAAAAAAAAACCCCAAACAAAACACTGCAGTGCAAAAAGAAAGGGGCACGTGCCTTGTGGGAGGAATAGAGAGAGAAAACACTTCTACAGGAATCCATAGAAGAAGAGCTGGTTTCCAATTTATTGCTTCAAGAAATTTTTGGACAGCCAAGACACCTGAGTCATATACTGAGTTGAGTAGTGTTTGGACTTGAAAAAAATGAGAGAATTTAATGGAAGACCTAGACGTGGGATGACTTAACCCACAATACTTTAGGATTTCTTTAGTCCTAAAATTATGGTGCTGTGAGTCCCAGATTGTCTAGGACAGTCCTACGGGCATAATAATATTGTTTTCAATAGTGATAAGTAACACACATGACTTAAAAAAGGGTTCAATGTTTACATCTGGGCAAAACTTTACCAAGCTCACCAAACAGTTAAAAAAATTGTTTATCAATACTTTTGATATTTGATTTGAGAATTCATGGTACTGTAAGTTTCCACAACAGTGACAATTGCGTATTTTTGGTCATTGAAGGAACTGGTATGTTCTTGGGGGAGAATTTCATCTTAAGTAAAAAATGATGTCTCATAAGACTTGAATGTAAACATTTATAATTCATGAACTTAAGACTTAAACCATATATTTAAGCATATCTTAAAGGGAAAATTTGCCAAGAAACTTGAAGCAGAAAAATACATTTCTAGCCCAACAGAAGTCTTTTAAAGGGTAAAAATTTGACAAATTATGTTATCTACCTCATAGCTCTCCCATTTTTATTCCTTTTTGTCATAAAAGGCTTATTAGACTGGATTTTAACTTAAGTTATGAATTATTTTGCATAAAATGGAAATGAATAGATGGGTAAATCACAATTTATATAAACTATAACAGTACAGACACATTGGGATATTAATTTTTATTTTGCCTTTAATTAAAAAGGTAAACCAAGTCTGTCTTCGTGTCTGTGATTCTCACCAGTGGAAGCATTCACTATAAAGAGCAGTGTAGATTTAAAACTAGATCAAAGGAGCTTCAAGATATGAAAACAGGTCAGAGATGAGAAATTAATTTTCCAGGTCATCTGCAACTTTTTTTATTTTACTAATCCAAGTCTTCTCTGGTTGCATGTTTAATATTAAGCATCACGACTTTAAAAACTTTATATTCTTTAAACGAGGTAGAAAAATATGGGAGAAATATTCCTGACCTACTAAGGTCAAATCTTTCTTGAATGTCAACAGGGCAGCAGCTCCTAAATCCTTATAATTCAGTATGTCACTGTGGATTTACTAGGACTGCAATTATTTGAGGAGTCCAGCTCACAGGATAAAGGATCATGTTTTGCGTAAAATCATGAACCAAATTGTGAAAATGTTAACCTCCATTAGATTACAAAAGGGGCTTTAAAATAAATTTTGAAGGCCAGGCGCAGTGGCTCACACCAATAAACCCAGCACCTTGGGAGGCTGAGAAGTGAGAATTGTTTAAGGCCCAGAGTTCAAGATCAGCCAGGGCAGCACTGGGAGACTTCGTCTCTACAAAAAAATTAAAATATTAGCTCGTGGGTCCCAGCTACTCAGGAGACTGAGGCGGTAGTGAGAGGACCGTAATAAAGTATACCATAGACTTAGGTTAAGAGCATGCTATAACCCAATAAATATGTAATCAGCTTGTGGACAATAGCACAGCCATTTTTAGTTTTCTGCTTTAAAACATAACCTGTAGCTGTTTAAAGTTTCAGTTATGGAAAAAACTGCAAAGCTCTGGTTACAAGCTTCAACCCCTTCCCTTATCTCACTTTCCCCTTAGCAACAACCAATCAGTTGCCAGGGGGTAATCACCTAAGTTTCCAGATGTCTCTGCAACTTGCCTAGCTAGTGGGCCAAGGTCAGCCCGAGTCAGGCTAGCCAATCCTCCACGATTAAAATGGTAACAAAACGGGAAAGCCCCCCAAACTCCTCCTCCCTTTGTGTAAAAGCATAAAAGGCATCTGCTTAAGAAAGTCAGGGCCTCTGGGTGTACTCCACTATGTCAGTGGTCGACAGAGGTCCAGGCTCGAGCTTGCAAATAAAGACCCTCTTGAACTTTCATCGGAATTGGCTCTTGGTGGTCTCTCGGATTGAACTTTCGGCCACTACAGTAGAATCACTTGAGCCCAGAAATTCAAGGCTGTGGTGAGTTGTGATCATACCACTGTCCTCTAGCCTGGGCAACAGAGTGAGACCCTGAGTCAAAAAAAAAATTTTTTTTTTTTGAAATGTCTAGTGGAACCCTTTGCAGGTGTTGCAGCATAGTTATATAGCACATCAAGTAATCAATTCACTTTTAGAATTGTAAAATTTCACATTATTTAATTTGAGTGCAATGTTACATATTTTAAAAGTTATCCAACTGAAAAAAATACGAACAGAGCCCAGAGGCACAGGAGCATGTCAGACTTGAGTCCAAATACCTGCTCAACCACTTCCCAGCCCTGGGTGTGTTATTTATGACTTCTTAGCTTTGTTTCCTCAGTAACAGTAGCATGATATTCACTAGTGAAATTGACTAAAGCATGCACAATCAATAGCACTGAGCTGGCAGATTTACTTTGCAAGATTGTTGTGAAGAATGTAAGCCCTTGCCACAGGACTGAACAATTAGAAAGGTACTCGAAAAATAGGAGCAAAAAGAGAAGAATGCTGACGATGGTAATTATGAATCTATGTAACTGAATTTCATTTAATGTGCTACAAAAGAGAGATGAGAACAAGGAATTGAAATCAGACCAAGGCTTGAATGAATCTTGGCTGGGACACAGGTATCTCTATCATTTGGAACGAGTGAGTTTACCTCCTTGACTTTAGTTTCCTCTCCTATAAAATTGATATAATAATTCCTACTTCATAAGGTTGCTTTAAGGACTACCTGGCCTATAGTATCCCACATTTCTAGCCCAGGACTGAACATGTTAGGAACTGGCAATGATAGTTTCTTTCCCTGCATAATAAAGTATCCCAGGCTAGCCACAAAGTTTGATGACTGGCTTTAAAAGCAAGGTGTGCCCAACTTTTAATGTGTCCAGACTTTTAGAATCAATAGTGTGAATGACAGCACTTCAGTCATACAAACTAGCCATGACATTAAAAAAAAAATGTATTAGAGGCAGACATCATTTTTTGTTGTTATTCGTTACAAGATATTTTCTTCAAACATTGTGGAGTATTTATTAGTATTCATAACCATGAAAGGAATCTGTGTTGGCCCTATCACTATAGGACCAAGTCAATGTGAGTCTTTTCTGTCATTGTTTCACATTTTTTGTATATACGAGTAAATGTATTAAGTGTGTACTATATTTGTGGGTGGAAAGAGATTTGCTGAGGTCTTTGGAAAAAGAATTGTGCATATATTGATGCATTTAGAAAAGATATTTTAGCAAATAGAGTTCTTACTGTGACATTTGTACAATATTCCCAATTGTTACCTTGTTGCATTTTATATGAAACACTGGACATGCAAGCAGTTGTGACTTTTTTTTTTTAAGGTTCAGTATTATTATGAACAATAGACATTGTTTAACAATTATCCAGAAGGCCAGGTTACATTCCAGAACACCAAGTTCCACAAGTTAACTTGACAAAAGGCAAATTGTTTCATAAGCAATCAACTCCCCAGCAGCAAGGGCCTTGAGTTAACCCTGTTTCTGATGCCTCTGTGGTCCATGAAACATTCTCCCTCACGGTTAAGATGTTTGAGATTTTTCTCTTCAGATTCTTTTTCTTGTAACTGATAGGAATTAATGTGAGCTATTTGGCAAATAGAAACATCTGGAAAGGAATGCTTGGATTAACTTTAATGCTTACTGAGTCTAAAGGTTTCAGTATTTACCACTTTCATCAAGGATTTTTTTTCCTTTCTTTTTGAAAAAAAATTACTTTAAATTCGTGGGGTACCTGTGAGGATTTGCTACGTGAGTACATGGCGTACAGGTGAGGTGTGATCTTCTAGCAGGCTCCCTCTTCCCCCAGTAGTGGACATGGTACCCACTGAGTGGCTGTGTGCCCCTTATCCCCCTCCTCCCTCCTTCCCTCCTTTATCTGTGCCAGTGTCAGTTGTTCACATGGCCAGTGTTTAGTGCCTGCTTCTCAGCCAGAACATGCAGTATTTAGTTTTTGTTTCTGTGATAGTTCTCTTAGAACGATAGTCGAGTATTTATTTGCTTAAACATTTGAATTCGAACACCACTTTAAAAAAAGAAAATAACTATAAAAGTTGTGTTGCCAATCCTGGTTTAAAAAAACACTCCTAAACCGGGCTCGGTGGCTCAGCCTGTAATCCTGAGCCTTGGGAGGCTGAGGTGAGTGGATCGCCTGAGCCCGCGGGTTCAAGACCCGCCTGGGCAACGAGACCTGATCTCTACAATAAATCAAAAAATCAGCCGGGCGTGGTAGCACATGCCTGTAATTCCGGCTACTGGGAAGGCTGAGGCGGAAGGATTGCCGGAGCCCAGCAGGTCGAGGCTGGAAGCGACCATTGCACTCCAGTCTGGGTGACAGAGTGAGACTCCAACTCAAAAACAAACAAACAAACAAACAAAAAAGAAAAACACTCCTAGAGTATTTGGGGAAATTGTTTAGACAATCTTTTTTTTAAAATTTTTATTATAAAGATGTGAGGTACAATTCAGAGTTAGGTATACAAACATTGACCATGCAGGCACCCCTGTTGATGAGGTATGCCCTCCCTCCCCTAGCAGTTTCCCTCAACTGCCAATCCCAAATTTAGCCATAACTTTTCATAATAAAAAAATAAGTCAAAGGCAGTGCCAGCCAGGCACAGTAGCTCACGCCTGTAATCTCAGCTCTTTGGGAGGCTGAGGCAGGAGGATCACTTAAGCCCAGGAGTTTGAGACCAGCTTGGGCAGTACAGTGAGACCTCATCTCTACCAAAAAAAAAAAAAAAGAAGAAGAAGAAAGAAAAGAAAAGCTGGATGTGATGGTGTGCACCTGTAATCCCAACTACTGGCAAGGCAAAGATGGGATGATCGCTTGAGCCCAGGAGGTCAAGGCTGTAGTGATTGCACCACTGCACTCTAGCCGAGACTACAGAGTGAGATCCTGTCTCAAAAAAACAAAAACAAACAAACAAAGCAGTGCACTTCTTTTAACACCTAAATCAAATGATGGCACTTTCCTGTTCAGGGTCTTCCAGTGGTCTCCCATTGCACTCTGAGTAAAGACCAACTTTACAAAGCTGGCTGTCTGCATCTTTGCTGTCCACCTGAATACGCAAAGCAGGCTTTGCCTTAGGGTGTCTGCACTACTCTTTGCTTGGAATGCTCAGTTATATGAACAGCTTGTTTCCTCACTTCCTTCAGGCTTCTAACAAAAAAATGCCAACTTATTAGTGAAAACTTTCTGCCAATTTTATTTTAGATAGTAATTCTGGCAGGGTGCAGTGGCTTATATCTCTAACCTCAGCATTCTGGGAGGCCGAGGCGGTTGAGGCCAGGAGTTCAAGACCAGCCTGGTCAGCATAGCAAGACCCTGTATCTACAAAAAAATTAAAATTAAAAACCAGCTCAGCTGCGTGTAGTGGCGCATGCTTATAGTCCTAGATCCTTGGGAGAGTGAGGCAGGAGGATGGCTTGAGTCTGGGAGTTCAAGGCTGCAGTGAGCTATGATTGCACCCCAGTCTAGACAACAGAGCAAGACAGGTCTATTAAAAAACAACAACAACAACAACAACAACCAAAAACCAAAAAAACCAAAACTTAAGTAATTCTGCCATTGCTGGAGTCACTTTTTCTCCTCACGTTGCTTTACTGCTCTCCCTGTCACCAGCATCTGATGTCCTGGAGACTCGTTTATTGGTTTTATTATCTGTCTCCTTCCTTCACTCTGATAGAGCATAAACTCCACGTGGATGGATCATGTCTGTTGTTATCATTGCTGTTTCCCCAGAGCCTAGAACGATGTCTCACACATAATAGATGTTCAATAACTATTTGTTGAATTGCATTTTCAGCATATTCATCAGGAAAGTATTCAAGCCTCTCAGGATCACATATGATTGTACAGGTGTGCACGGTACCCTCAAGGGGTTCTTCTCATTATAGTCTGTGGTGATCAACACCCCTGAAGTTGTGCAGCGCACAACCTGTGAGCCATGTGCTGTGGCCTTGCTGTCATATCCCAATGGATTTCCAAATCAGGGAGCTCGGTGCAGGAATTTTGAGAACCAGGTGTGACTGGAAATAGAAAGCAAGCTTGACAGATTGACATGGAAATCATTTTATTTTCTCGGCAAGGTATTTCAAGCTACATATGATGCAGAAGTTTTTTCCTACTCTCTTATTCTGAGTTTCAGAGATGTAAGAAAGCAGATCTTGCCTATTTATCTTTGGGATGCTGGCTATACATTAGCCGATGACAAATAAAATTTCATCTTCGTATTTATGGGTAACAATTTTTTTTTATTATTATTTAAGTTGGAGTCTCACTCTGTCGCCCAGACTGGAGTGCAGTGGCTGCTCCCAGCCACCGCAGCCTCGCCTGATGGGCTCTGGTGATCCTTCCGCCTCAGCCTTCCAACTAGCCGGAATTACAAGCATGCGCTATCACGCCCAGCTGATTTTTTGATTTATTGTAGAGATGAGGTCTCGCTGCCCAGGCAGGTCTCGAACCCACGGGCTCAGGCAATCCACTCACCTTAGCCTCCCAAAGGCACGAGATTACAGGCTGAGCCACCGAGCCCGGCTTATGGGTAACAATTTAAAAACTAAAAGTGTTGACAGGTGATCGTTTTGAACAGTTCTTAAAAACATATTAAAAAATGGTATCAAAATGTGTTGATTGGCCTCGACTTTAAGTACCCATCTTGAATTGCTACTGGGCTCTTAAATAGAGGCTAATTCTTTGCAGAAATTGCTTGAGTGTTTTCTAAATTATATGCCTAATGTTGGCCTGTTCATAAGTATAACCTCAGACAAATGTTTTATCATCAATTGTGATCATCATAGTTATATGGAACTTATTATATGCCAGGTATTTTTTATGGATTATCTATTCCTTCCAAAAACTCTGACAGGTAAATATTATGAAATCAATCTTATGAATGTGAATACAGGTTCAAAATTTTAAGGAACTCACTCATAGCAACCACATTTGTCAATGGTAGAGAGAGCGGCCTGATTCTACTCAGGTGCGGCTCCAAACTAGCGTTACCCGTTTTCTCCTCTTAACTGCTCTTCCTGAATAAATCACTATTGTGACAAATTCTAAAGCTCCTAATAGCTTAGTAATATTCATGTTTAACAAGTAGCATATTGAGGTGCACAAACACACTCTAAAATAGAAGCCCCCAGGAATAAACCTGTTTAGGTAGTAGAAACGTAAACATTTTTTAAAAACAGCAAAACTGCAAGAGAAAATAAGGCACATGTTGTATTTATTTTTGTTTGCGCCTGTATACAAATATTATGCCATCCCTTCCTAGATCTCTGTAACAAAAATGGTTTTGATCCAAGGCGTTGGTGTGCATGTGCCCGTGTGATTCTGAAATGTGTAAGTCAGCTTTATAACGTAATAGAGTGCAGGACAGGATTGAGCATTAAAAATTCTTGGATCCATCAATCGTATTCTCTGCATAACACGTCCATTTCCCGCTCACCTGGCTCCCGCCCTCGTGGGTACACCCATCGCTTCTCCTGTGTGCCTTTCCCTCATACTCCTCAGGCTTCCAGATCACAGTGTGATGCAGTAATCCCAAATCTGAGGGGCCTTGTGCATAATGTTTGCCTATTTCAAAGAAGTCACCTGGAGGTCCAGTAGGGAAAGACATTGGTTTATTAAAACTTATAGGAGGCACCGATGGCAGCCAGTCGGTGAAGAAAAAATCCTCACCTCAGAACAGTACAGCAAGCAGTTTTATCATCAAGTTAATTGTTCGAATTGCTGTATGTTTACAGTTACATTGATTAAGAGTGATGACTCCACTGCTCGATCACCTGCCTCCCATGACTCATTACTGGGAATATACATATCCTTCAGAGACCAGTCTTGGACAGAGGCTACTCTCTCAGAGAGGGGGAAGAAAGAAGCCAGGTGTAGAGGGGAAAAGTGTCTGTGTCTGGAAAATACCTCACACACAGTTAACTTCTGGAAGTCTGTGTCCCATTACAAGCCTATAAACTTCCAGAAGATAAGCTTGCGTCTTATTTATTTTTGTGCCCCAGCACCTAGCATGACATTTGTCACATAGCAGAAATGCAATAATAATCAGTCAAAGAATGCATACAGTAACAAAGAAATCCCCATGACTTTTCAAAACGGACTTATTTCTTGACCATCTGTGACCTCCAGACCAAAACCTTTCTTGCACGATGTTCACTATTTTCTTCAATGTCTCGGTTTCGTTTTGCAGGTTTGGCCATCTCTCCTGCTACTTCTTCCTTGTGCTGTTCTCCTACACTTCTTTTACCATGTTCACCTCCCTTCCTATTTTACCTCTAGTGCTACTTCTTCCTCCCCTCGGTCCCTAACTGTGGACGCTCCCCAAGGCTCAGGATTGATTTTTCCTATCTTGGGTTCAGTCATTAACTTTGAAAGCTTGTCTGTGTTCCTGTGTTCGATTCCCGCCTCTGTGCCTGTTAGTCCCAAATCTGGGCATGTGCCCTTTCTTGCCACCTCTGTGGCACTACTTGCCTGCTGAACATCCCCATCTGAATGGCCCATTGTCACCTCCAGTGCAAGGTATCTAAATGCAAACTCTTTATCCTGCCTCTCCTACAAGCCACCCACCCCCACCAATGTCTTGTTCCCCAGGCACAAAACCTGAGCTCTATGGCCTAGACTCCTAGGCTTTTTCTTTTTGTTCAGGTTGTAAGGAAGTGTAACATCTTTCAGAATTCACCAAAACTGGGAGATAAAAGTCCTTCGTGCTTTTATCTCCCCGTTTTAGACAGCCAATGTTTCAACTACCCATCCTTCTTCTCTATCAAACAAGTACTCTAAAGATTGATATATTTTTGCTAATTGTTGTACATTATTCAGGCCAATGTGTTCCTCGGTTTGAAGAAATGATGGTCAGCTATCAAAATCCGTGAAATATCTTCTATTTTGTTTTGGAACTCTGATCATTTTCTTTTCTTTTATGTAACATTTACATGGGGGATCCCAATAAAAACGAATTTATTTTTTTAAAAAAAGAATTCACCTAAACTAAGAAATATTTACCCAGAAAAGTGCCCATGCTCACAGTAGTTTGCAAACAATCTCACAATCTCAATGGTTTTTTGTTTGCTTCTAAAAATCTATCTATAGATTATAAGTTAAGAAACCCTCGAATGAGGGGAAGCCTGAAATTTAAGAGTCAGCTCAGGAAGGCAAGATGATCATTGAAGATACCTTTTGGTTATTTCACCTAAAGCAATGTGGATTTTCAGGGCATCAGACACCTGCCTAAATGCCTTCCTTAGGGGCAGTACACACGTGCCATGGGTAATGGCACTTTCCTGGACACCCACCTGCCACCGCAAGATACCTACATTCTAGCTCAGTTTAAAATGAAGAGTTAGATGAGATCATCTCTATTTGTTTTCTAAGGCTGTCATAACAGAGTACCACAAACGGTGTGGCTTAAAACAACAGAAGTTTATTCTCTCACAAGCCTGGAAGCTAGAAGTCTAAAATCAAGGTGTTGACAGTACCACGCTCCCTCCGAAGTGTCTGGAGGTGAGGGGATCCTTTCTTGTCTTTTCCAGCTTCTAGTAGTCTCGTGTGTTCCTTGGCTTGTGGCAACATGACTCCTACCTCTTCCTCCGTCTTCCGATGGCTATCTTTCTGTGTGTCTTTCTTCACATCATATTCCTTCTGTCTGGGCCCAAATTTCTCCTTCTTATAAGGACACCAGTTATATTACTTTAAGGGCTCACCCTTCTTCTGCCTGATCTCATCTTAACAGATTACATCTGTAACTACCCAGTTGCCAAACAAAGTCACATTCTGAGGAAATGGGGGTTAGGACTTCAATATATATTTTGGGGAACATAATCCAACCCATAGCAATAATATATAAACCTAGAACACATCAGAAATCAAACATGATTGTCAAATTCAAGTCTAATTATTGGAGTTGACAAGAGAGAGGAGACTTGAATTAGTCCAGAGAGTCAGTCTTTGGTACTGAGTAGAAGAAGGAATGATGATAAAACGGTGTTCTATGATAACAGCATTCTGTGGTTAAGACATGTAAAAGGAGATAAAAATAATTCATGGAGAAAAATGGCAAAGCTTATTTTCACCTAAAGACTAATGGAATACAATATCAGTTTTAATTTAATTACGTTCTTTAATAAGTACATTTGTTTACTGCTCACTTTGCCTTGGGCAGTGATGTTAACTTTTGTTAGTCTATGTGCCTGTTCTTATGAAACCATTTCTCATCAAGGCTTAAGGAGAAAGAAACGTTTATCGTGTTATATAGGATTTGTTTAATATTCTATTTTTTTTTTCTGAAAATAAAAATAGCATTCAGGCTGAGGTAGGAGGATCGCTTAAGCCCAGGAAGTCAAGACCAGCCTGGGCAACATAGCGAGACCCTGTCTCTACAAAAAAATTTAAAAACAATTAGCCAGATGTGGTGTCGCCTGTAGTCCCAGCTATGTAGGAGGGTGACATACGAGGATCACTTGAGTCCAGGAGTTCAAGGCTACGGTGAGCTTTGATCATGCCACTGCACTCCAACCTGGGCCACAGAGCCAGACCCTGTGTCAAAAAAAAAGATAAGCATGTTGTCAGTACCCTTCTTTCATTCACACTTTTGTTTTTAGCTCAAAAATTTTTTAAGAAAATACAAGGACATGGTAGGAAGCAAATATTAAAATAAAAGCCATAGGCTTGGAATCTGCCCCTGAACCCTGGCTTCACTGCATGCAACTTTATATCATTTCACCTCTGTGGTCTCCAGGTGCCAAACTAGTTAATATTCCTTAATTCGTTCATTCATGCATTCCATCTTTAAGTAAACAAAAGGTACAAACTAAAAAGGAACCAGGGAGGTAAGATAAATAAATGACTCAGCTCTCGGTGCTGCAGAGACTCAGGGCTTGCTAGAGACTGGTGAAAATTAACTGAAGAGGGAACACCCCTCTAAAGATGGCAGCTACCATTCAGCAACAGACAGCTGTTGCCTGCCTTGTGATAAATTCAGTGATTTAAAAAAACAAAAACAAAACATGGATTCAAATTTCGATGAAAAGTTTCCCAATTTCTGAATTCTGGCAATCAATTAAAATATGTTTAAGCCTTGGAGTCCAAACAAAACACATCCATATGACGCCTTTAGTCAGTACGCTGCCACATTTAACCTCTGTAAATAAACAAATACACAAACATTGATCTGGCACTGTTACACACTAGAAATGTAACAGTGTACGCTGCCTCTTCCATCAATAGAGACTATTGAAAGCAGAGTGAATTTATGATCATCCTTGGAAGACTCTATCCACACTGTGTTCGTGATTCACGCTCATATGTGCTTTCCCCTCACCTCCCTGGTCACTCTTTCCTTTCTCGGTCTCCTTCTCAAATCTTCCTCCTTCTGACTTCTAAATACTAGAGTCTCTCCAGACTTAGTCTTTGAACATGTCTACATTTCCTCACAGCCAGAGCTGGCACATTACTCCTATAACTCACCATGCATATTCTTTCCTCCAAGCCTTTGTCCTTGCTGAATTGTCTACCAGAAAACATGACTTGCTAGGTGACCTCGTCCAAGCCAGTGACTGTAAACATTTCCTATATGCTGAATATTTCTTAATTTGTGTCTCAGCCCTGATTCCTCCCCTTAACTCTAGACTCATATATTCCATTGCCTACCTGACATCTCTGCTTGGATATTTGACTTCTCAAATTTCATGTGTTCACTAACAATTTCTTAGTTGCATGTTTGACCAACTGTTCCCGGTGGACCCATTCTTAGCATCACCTGGTACCATTCATTCAGCTGGTCAGATCAAGCACCTTGAAACCTTACCATTACTGCTGATCCAATCCACCATAAGTTCTGTTCTCTCTTTTCAACATATTTCCTAGACTGGTGCAGTTTTCATCATTTCTGTCATGACTGCCCTGGCCTAACTCACCATCGTGTCTTATATGGACTATCAAAATGACACACAGTAACTTTTCACTTTACTGTGTCCAGTGGATAGAGTCACAGCATGCTGCTCTCTCTATCTCTCAGTAGTTTCCAAAGTCCTTAAGGCCCTATGTAATCTGGCAGCTGCTACATTTCTGACCTTATAGTTTGGCCACTCAGCCCCTACCACTGTGTTCTGGTTACATCGACCCATTTACTCTTCAGCCTCTTTACGTTGGCTGTTCCCTCTACCTGCAGTGCTCTTCCCCTGGGTAACTGCAAGCCAAAGTACCCCCAGAATTATCTTTACGTGATGCTCTTGCTCTACCTAGCTCTCTGTTATCTGTCCTCTCCACTATAATTAAAGGCTATTAAGGCAGGGACCACACTACTGTATCCCTGTTCTTGGCAGCTGTTGGGTGTACAATCATATTTGTAAGTGAAGAGTGAATAGATATAATCTTTTAGATATAACTGTTTCAATAAAATCAAATCTCTTTTCTGATTGCCCAATACTTGATTTCTCCCATTAATTTGCAGACAGAAAAAAAAAAAGTCAACGTTAAAAGCTTTGTACGCCGGGCTCGGTGGCTAAGCCTATAATCCCGTGCTTTGAGAGGCTGAGGTGAGCGGATTGCCCGAGCCTGCGGGTTCGAGACCTGCCTGGGCAACTTGGCGAGCCCTTATCTCTACAATAAATCAAAAAATTAGCCAGGTGTGGTAGCGCATGCCTGTAGTTCCAGCTACTTGGAAGGCTGAGGCGGAAGGATCGCCGGAGCACAGCAGGTCGAGGCTGCGGTGGCCAAGAGTGGCCACTGCACTCCAGTCTGGGCGACAGAGTGAGACTCCAACTCAAAAAAATAAAAAATGCTTTGTACAAATAAGGGTCTTTGGCTTACAACTCAGAAGGTGTTTGATCGGTCATCTTCATGTTTATGGCTGTCCTGACAGGCAGGTTACATGGAGATTTGTTCACAAGTGTGGGCTAAGTACTGTAAAAGTTCATGGAATGGCTTATTGGGCCAGTGTATATGACTTCACAGTCCCCCAAAGCCTGGCCGTTGTCTGGTACTGGTGTTTTATACAGCTTTCACTAGTCTGTTATAAAATAAGGACACTGAAATATGCTTTTCTCTTGAAGTTTGATTTATTCAATTTAAGGTTGTTTTTATAATTGACATATAATAATTGCTCATATGTATGTGGTATTTATATTTACAGTGATGTTTCCATATATAATGTATAGTGATCAAATTAGGAAAATTAGTCTATCCATCATCTCAAACATTTATCATTTCTTTGTGTTGGGAACATTCAATATCCTCCTTTTAGCTATTTGAAACTATATAATATATTGTTGTTAACTACAGGCATCCTACAGTGGTATAACAACAGAACTTTCCCCCATTTAGCTGTAATTTTGTATACAAAGATTGTTTTTTGTTCCATGCTTTCTTCTTACTTTTCTGATTATCATCTTTTATAAAATGAACATCTTTTTTTTTTTGAGTCAGAGTCTCACTCTGTCGCCCAGGCAGGAGTGCAGTGGCACACTCACAGCCATTGCAGCCTTGACCTTCTGGTTTCAGGCATTCCTTCCACTTCAACCTTCCAAGTAGCCAGAACTACAGGCGCGTACCACCACACCCGGCTAATTTATTTATTTATTTTATTTTTTTATTGTAGAGACGAGGTCTCACCAAGTTGCCTGGGCTGGTCTCAAACCCTTGGGCTCAAGCAATCCTCTCGCCTTGGCCTCACAAGGTGCTGGGATTACAGGCTTGAATCACTGCGCCCAGCCTAAAATGATCCTCTTAATAGATGAGTTTTGTTGTTGTTTATTTTTAATGCCCTTACTTAACAAAAAAAAAAAAAGTAGGCAACTCTATGTCAGTCTCCCACTCTTACTAAATATCACTGCCCCTTAAAATTCAAGGTCAGGAATCTACCCATCCATACCTCTTGGCCTGAAATCCATAGCAGCAGACTCACTCCTTTGAGTCGTAGGCAGTGGAAGGGCTTTGTCATAAGAAAATCACTGTTAAATCCAAGAAGACCCTAGTAGTTTCTCAAGCTGCTTTCTGTTAGCAAATGAGGACAGTTTAATCCATCATATAAGCCAATTTCCATTCAGGGGTGGGAGAAGGAAGAGCCCAACCAGAGACCTTGAGACTGAGAATGGTTTTGTTTCAGTGCACCGAATCAAGTCCCCAGAAACTTGAGAGAAGCTGGTCAACTATGCCAAGGTCTAAACTGTGGTGGGGAGTGGTGGCCCTGGGGCTGGGGAGACCAGGTTTGTTCTGCAGGTGCTAGACCAATGATGAACTTCACCTATTTCACAATTTCTGACACGAACGCACTCTGCTAATACTAAGTAGCATATTCTTTCCACTTGGTTTGATTCAATTTCCGGCTCAAAGATTAGAGTCCAGTGTGTATTACTCTTTCTTGGCACCGTCATGACCAAGAAGAATAAAACTGATATTCAGAGAACATATCCTACCCCTGAGCACTGACCTTTGGGATTCAGGGAGTAAGTAGATATTGACATACTTATTTGTGATCAAACTTCCCTAAGCCATCCTGATCTGGTCATCCTGCCTGGCCAACCAGAACTTTGGGAATATGACTGATGAGACCATTTTCTTATGACTGGGGTTGGATGCACACACTGAATATTATAAATCCTATAGGAGATGAGATATTAGGCCATGGGAAGGAGAAAAAGAAAATGACTTGGAGGCCTTACCCTACTTAAAGCAAAACAAAGTGGCTCGATTCAACTTTAGGCATGTTTATATTTCATTTTGATTACTATCATTTTACTGGAACATTTCTTATTCTTAAAAAATATATTGTATCTAATTTTTGACTAAAGAAGTGATATGGGTGCTTAGCTACATTAGTGATTAATCTTAATATTAAAAATGTATTTGTTAAAAGGGAGAATATAGCACATATAGGCTTTTTAAAATTGCTCATCTGAGGAAGAGCATGGTGGCTTATGCTTATAATCTTAACACTTTGGGAGACTGAGGAGAGAGGATTGCTTGAGCCCAGGAGTTCAAGACCAGCCTGGGCAGCATAGTAAGACCTCGTCTCCACACACACAAAAAAAGTACAAAAAAACAAACAAACTAGCTGGGTGTGGTAGCATGCACCTATAGTCCCAGCTACTCCGGAGGCTGAGGTGGAAGCCTCGATCACCTGAGCCCAGGTGGTCAAGGCTTTGGTGAGCTATGACCATGCCATTGTATTCCAGCCTGAGTGAGGTTTTTTGACTCGACCCCCCCCCCAAAAAAAAAACCTGCTCACCTAATCTACATCTCAAATCTCATTTGGAAGAATATTTGAAGTACTCCCAACTCTTAGTAAAAGCATTAATAATGACACTAAAAACATTGTGTCCATACCTGCCATGAAACTAAGCACTGACCCAGATGCTTGGGATCTAAAATTAATCAGTAGAACCCTCATTTGAGGCCTTTAATGCACATGACCTCTCCTCCATTCCTGTTAACATTCAGTTATAAACAGGAGCTGTGAAATGTTGGGATAACAGAATTCTTAATGAAGAATTTTAGTAAGTCCAGAATGTTCTGAGTAGCATATAGGTATAGGCCTATAGATATATACTACTATATAATAGCATATAGGAGCAGACATAGCCTGTTAGGCCCTCATGGATGACCTTAACCTTGCTTGATTTGCAAACATAGGCAAAACTTACCTTGAGCTATTTCTTGTAAATGCCTGTATTAAAGAAGAACAGAACCTAAACTCAAGCAATCAGAGGCAACCAACAAACATATAATTATATAATTAAGGACTTTCTGCCAGGGTGAACCAAATACAGCAACTAGATAACTGGAACCAATCAAATATTTTCTTTGCTTTACTTCCATGTCTGTCCTATAAAAGCTTCCAAATCCCAAACCAGTTCTGGTATGGGGCTGCCCAATTTATGAGTCACTGTTTGCGCAAATAAACGCCTTAAAATTGTTTTGTGCCTCAGTTTACTCTTTCCCAAAAGTAAACCAACATAAAATAGTCACGATTTATGAGAAATGCCATTTGTTCATAAAACATTGAATGTCCACAGTACAATGGGCAGTGAGTAGGCACTTGAAATACAGCGTGTTATAAAAACAGACTAGTTTCTTGACCTCGTGGGGTTTTCGTTCTAATGGAAGTGACAAATCAGTAGAAACAGCCCTCCTTCCTCCCCGCCTTCCCTAAAAAATTTGTTATTTCCCGACTGTGAGAAGTGCTAGGCATGAAAGATACTCTGATAGAAAACAAGGCCACTGGGGAAGATTTCTGCAGAAAGGGTAGGCCGGGAGGCTCTCTCCAAGGAGTTGCTTGCTGAGCTGAGACCTGAAGGAGAAGGAGGCGTCCTTGTGAAGAGAGAAAGTTTCCCAGGCACAGGGGAAAAAAGCCCTCAGCCTGGAGATGAAAGCACTTTGCCAATTCCTGGAAGCAAGAAGCCTGACATCACGAACGAGAGAGAAACTGTGTAGGAGTTTGAATGTTATGCTCAGCACTAAGATCTGAGCAAAAGGATGACATGCTCTGATTTGTCTTGTGGGAAGGTGGGTCTGCCTAGAGACGGGGGTTGCAAGAAAAGGCGGGGCTTGGAGATCAGTTTGGGAACCTTTGCATCATCCAAATTAACTGGCAATGCCCTCTGGCTAGGGTAGAGAGGGCTGTGATAGAAAGACATGTACGGCTTTAAAATATGTTTTGAGGTAGAATTATTAATATTGGAAAAGATGATTCATCAAGATGAGTTATTAAATGGATTAGTTAATATGCAGCCTATTCCGATTTGTTCTTTACCTAGGTGGCATCTAGACTGGCTACATGAAGAGGGAACTACCCGTCCCTCTTTCGAGTGCATCTCTCCTTGCCCTTTTTGTTCTGCTGGTCACTTTATTCTTAAAATTCTCTAAGGTTATTCGCTTCGTAGTCACTCAGGAGCTGGTGTAAAACAGAGCTTGGGGAGAACTTGGTTTAATACCTGAGACTTAAATTGGACTGCTTCTGTAGAAAATCCTTCTAATTGCATCTTGTATAATTGAAAATTCCTATTATTTTGGGTTTCCCCTGGTTAATCTTGAATCTCATTAACTTTGTCTTAGGCACTTTAAACAGAAAGTTCTATTTGGTCATTTGTTTCCCAGAATTATTATTTTTTATTTCCAATTTCAATCCTAAATAAAAACCGAGCTTGTTCTTACATGGAGCTTAAACCCACTTCTTGAATTATGCGTAGGAAGTTTCGTCAGGATTCAAATTCCTCTCTCAGAGATCCCCATGTCATCCCAAAATTTCAAAAATCTCTACTTGAAGTAATAATGACTTCTTTAAAAGTAGTTCAACTTCTTCTTTATTTTTCTGTTGGTTTTCTTCTCATTAAGTTTATCTTGATTTTCATTTTTCTCAGAGAATTATTTATTTTATCAAGGTTTTCAATTTTATCACTCAAAATAATCTATTTTACTCTGATTTAAGTCAATCTTCTCTCTAAATATCAAATTGATAGTTTTATTTGAAGTATCTGTTCTTGGTCTAGCTACCAATTTTTAAAAGCATAAATTTATTTTCTCTTATAATTATATATTTTTATTCTGTGTTTATTATTTTAGTTCTTCAGCTTTTCTTAATCTGTTTTGTCTTTTTTCTCCTAAATTCTAAGTAAAATGTTTTATTCTGTTCTCTTAACTCTTTTTTTTCTTTAAAGTATTTAAAAAATCTACTACATCAAACCTACTTTAGTAAATCTGCAACATAAAACCATTTTGACTGTATCTCATGGGTTTTTGTTAAATAATATTCTCAAATTTGTTATTTTCTAGTTTGTTTTACTCAGTTGTTACCTAGGCAACTGCTTCTAAAATATCTAAGTAATTTGGGTGTTTGTTTTCCTTTGAGATTCCACTAGTAGTTTGTAGTGATATTTTATTATTAATGTAATGAATTTGCACAATTTTTAGCTTAGAAATACACTGAAATGGGTGTTTGTTTTCCTTTGAGATTCCACTAGTAGTTTGTAGTGATATGCTATTATTAATATAATGAATTTGCACAATTTTTAGCTTAGAAATACATTGAAATGTTTTTCATCCAGAATATGTTTGTCCATGATACATGACACTTAGGAAGATGTGTTTCCTGTTCATAAGGTACAGATTTATATCAATGCGCACCTATTTATTCAAACATTACATAATTCAAGTGTTTCATGTCTGTGATTGTTTCTTTTTGTTCCTTTGACATGCAGAGTGTCATAGCGATACAAGAAATTTTAATACTACTCACATGTTTCTTTGTATTTCTAACAACTTGTGCTTTTCATAACATGATACTATTTTATTCTGTGCTTAGTATTTCCTGACTCTCATGGGTTTTTAATGGTGCTACCTAATATCAATATGCAGTTAATCTTTTTGTCTAATTTATTCTTCAATATGTGTGTACCACTCCAGCTTTTCTTCTTAATGCTTTCCTGATATATCTTGTTCCATTTCTTTAATTTCTACTTTATTATATATTCTTTCACATCATGTAAGCATCATTTCTTTGAATTGGATTTTTCATTTGAATGAAACTTGAAATCTATGTTTCTCTGATATATATTTGTAAAGTCTATATAACTACTCAAAGGACATCTGCATCCTGGTTTTGGAGTTTTTATAAGAGTCAAAGTCTAGGTCATTAGTCACTATGTCAGGTGATAGAATTGCACAAAAAGAAACAGAATTTATTTGCCTCTGGTGTTTCTGATGGGCTAGACACACCAAAATTAATAGACCTAATGATCAAACTTATATAATGTTGTCTTGTAGATTACTGCCCAGTAAATCCAAAGATCAAGTGAGACGAGGCAGGAAGGATCAAACTGCCAACTTCAGCCCCATCACTTATGTCTGGTAGCAGGCCACAAGCGCATTGCAGAAGAAACTTTTTCCAAAAGAAAAAGACTTCTTTAATCTCCTTAATCTTAAACATTTCCAGCTATGCTCCAGTATCTGCCTGCCTTTTTGCTCTTATTTTCTCTCACTGCCTCCAAAATCCCTCATCAATCCATCAATGATCCTGTGTTCGATGTTGTACCATATTCATTGGGAGACAAATGCAAATGTAAACTCAGTTCTTGTTCTTAGGGGTTTTGTAAACTTACTGAGGAGATGAATAGCCATGAAAAAATAATTACACACTAAGTGATGTGGGACTAATTATTAGCAGAAGGGACTTTTCAAGAAAAGCAAGAGCAGGGTTGGCTGTAACAAGGAGTCAAAAATTGTCAAAGCAGAAAGCAGGGATAGGTCGAATCTAGCTAACAGGAGAGACTGAACTTCAGTGGCCCCCAACTGCTATTCCTTTGGGGACTTATGGAGGCACCTGGTAAGTAAATCTGGGTATAGATCCCAGTAGCCTGTATTTTTTTTAATTGCCTGCTTTTAAAAAACTTAACATATTATGAGACCCCTTTTTCTGTCAGATAGCCTCATGGTATCTTTAGGGTCTTCATTCATTGCAGAGATGGACCATTCCTCACTGGATAACTGTTTATAACCTGTATTTTTTAGAGGCTCTGCAGTGATGCGATTGCATAGCAAATTTAGAAAACATTACTTTAACCGATTACGTCATATGCACTGAAACCATTCTTATGCAGCATAAATACATTAAGTATGCCTGAAGGTCTTACTGAAAGTTTCCATTTGCCTGGCAATGTTCAAATGAGGCACAAAACTATGTTAACTCATAGATAACATTTTCCAAGTTAGGATAAAAGAAGGTCAGACTCCTGCCCCACACCCTTTGACTTCTTTTCCTGTACCAATTCGAATTGCAGTATCCAACAGTGCAACAGCCTGTAAGTCATGAACTGTAACTATAAATGAAACAACAACCACTAGTCCAAGTTATTCCTAGTTCGAACTGTTATGATGTCCTTTGGAAGGGAGAGTAACCAATACGTGAAAAAAATGGGAATGAGTACACCAGATGTGTTTATTCTGAAGAAAAGTTTAAAGAAAACATGCTGGCCCTCTTACAAGTATTCAGAGTTGGCATGTTAAGAACGTCACTTGCTCTACATAAAGAACAGGGTTAATGTATGAGACTTGTAGGAAGACACATCTTTGTTTAATATAGGTAAGTAGTACATAAACCTGCCTTGAGGGATAAAAGCTCCAGTCTTAGAAACTGCTCACTTAGATGCAAGCCTGAGATTGGTCTCTGGGTTAAATTTCTTTGAAGGTTTTTTTCCATACCAAAGATATTAAGGGACAGTCCCACGCAGAACCAATTACTAAAATAGCCAATCCTAGCTTAGCCATAGAAATGCTTCCTGGTGCCAGTGTTGGAAAATTTTGTTGCCTAGCAACCAGTAAACATCTATGATGCATCAGAAAATCATTAGTTTGTACCTGAGTTGATTGTGTAGTTCTTAACATCACACTTAGTTCATTTCATTCATGGAAAGTGTTCCCATTCCAGTTTGGTACATATCAAAATTGTGCTGAGCTGCAACTTGCACAGTTGTAATCGTTATCAACCATTAATCAGATGCCCAGCTTAGCCCATCATAAACACGAGAGAAATAGATGTTTGATCCATGCAAGAGATGACAAGATAGGATGGTGAGAGTTCACTAACAGTTTGAGGAGCCATAAAACTGTTAAGCTCATTTAAGCCGAGTAGAGTTCTTGGAGTCATGGTACAAGTTTAATCATGAACTCTTCAACTTTGAAATTCTGTGAAGTTTTAATAAGTGACTAATACCAGCATTGAAGGTATAGAGCACAGTTTAAATACATAACATACTTTAATCATAATTTTCCATTCACAGTCTCCTAGGAAACCAACAAAATATATCTGGATGGTTTAAAAGTATGATCTCAGTTATAAAGGGCTGCCTTATAATATATTGTAAGAACCAAAGAACTGTTATTTGTCAAACTTCCACATTAAATATCTGCCAAGATATCTTATTAGGTTTTCTTAGTAATAATGACTCAGTTCATAAAGTAAACCATGGCACTCTATCAGATTCTATCCACACTAAATAATTGAGGCACTCATTTCCACTCCTTTGTTAGATCTCTCAAACCCAAATCGTAATGTTAAAAAGTGATTGATTTTGATTAATTTCTCTTTCTCCAAAAAAGATTTAGAACTGCTTTAGGTAACTTTTTATTGGCCAGTCCAAGACATTTGTACAACAATATAATTAATAGCATTTTTAATGAAAATGACAGCATATTAATTGGTAATTTTGGGATGAGTGTTCTTTCTAATTACTTATTAACCTTTAAATCAGATATTCACAAGGGAACAGAAAAAGATTCATGTCTTTAAGTATCTGAAAGCTTTTTCAAGGTGCTTTTTTTATAAAAAGAATCCAGAGAAACTGTTTTTTCCCCCAGAGGAAACTTAAAATTATAACAGGAGCTAAGTGTGCTATGACGCTTAGCACATTAATATGCTATAGAAGTTTTCAGTGTATCTATTCTTGACACTTCGATGAATCATCATTAATAGAAGTATGGCTTAATAAGATAGTAAAGATGATGCCATCAGTTTATCTTTATCATTCAAATTTGTAACTAGTTGCAAAAGGTGCTCAAAAGAGAAGAAATGCTATTATTACTGGAGATCGTCTCTGAATATTTCAACATAGATACTAGAAAATGAGGAAAGCTAGACTCTCGTTTTGCCTTCTGCTGCATCCTAAATACCTAGAATCAGCTCAGCACATGGTAGGCACTCAATGAGCATGTCTTCTCTAAAAGATGGGGAAACTGGCTTTAGCTTCACAAGATTCAATATTTTATGCAAAATCACACACAAACTGGGAAGATCTGGGACTTAACACTAAGTCAGTACAGGGTCTTCTTCCCTCTGCATAAAATTTCTCTCACCTTTTTATTTCTCCTCCCCGCAATCATTCTTGAATTATCTCAGCCCTGTTCACATTCCAGATATGCATTTCTGCTAATAATTTACCAATAAGGTTCTGTTTAAAGGGCTTAGCACAATGGCATGCATTGGTGAATATGGAGCACATATGTATTCGAGTTGGGAGGGAAGGGAAAGTTTTGTTCTTGCTTTTGCTGAAAAAGCAGTAGAGGAAGTATTCAGGCATAATGGATTCCTTGTCCCTCGCAGGTACAATGAGGCTTTGACCCTGGAGAGAATGCATTTTAGCCTTAATAATGTAAAGTTAAACACGTGAATGCATTACAGTTCCTCCTCATGATCACCTAAGGTCATTATGGCAACCTGATATGTACAAGCAGACTGTAATTTCATTGTATAATGAGCACAGTGAAGTGCAGGACTTGTCATGTACCCAATGGGTTTGAAGGGAAGGCAGAAAGAAGGCAATGGGTTGTTGGAATACAGGATTAGGATTGAAAGTTACTGCAATTGTCTAAAAAGTCCAAGTGACTCAGATTTTCACAAAGCGTGGACATTGATGATTCTCATTAGTACTAGAGTCCAGCTACTTTCATTTTCCTAGATTTTCCCCCATTCTTTTTGTGATAATTTCTTTGCTCTATTTTTCCCGTTAGCTGAGTACAATTTAAAGATTGCTGATATTATAAGGAATGATGCACTTTCATATACTATGGAAGTAAAAGTTGGTTTCGACTTTTTAGAGGACAACTGTAAATATATATTTTCTTAAGTGTTCATATTAGCTTACTCAACCATTCATTTTTAAGATATTTATTCTGGAGAAATACTTGTACACATGCATAAGAGGAAGGTACAAGGATGTCCATGTCAGTAGTATTAATGATAGTGAAAAGTAAAAAAATCTAATCAATAAGGTAATTTAGAGAGGAAATTGGTTAAATTAACTATGGTTCATCAATATTGTGAAATATTATATGTTTGAAAATAAGGTAGAATTACTTTATCTATCTATCTATCCTCTATCATCTATATTAAATACATTAACATGTGACTTGTAAAAATCTCCAAAACATATTTTCTAGTAGGAATAAAAAGCTTGCTGCCATATTTGGTATACTATTATTTGATTGTATTTAAAAGCATTCCAAGAGATGTATTCTATAGGCACGTATATAATGTATTAATCAGGTTGCAGCAGCTAAGCTGTAACAAGAGACCTGACAATCATATGGCTTTTAGTCATATGACATAGACCAATGAGCAAGAAACTTATTTCCTTCTCATCACAGGATGTTATGGGTATTACACAGTCATTCAAGACCCAGTCATTCAACCACCCAGCTGTGGTGGGTCTGCCATTCTTTAGGTCTTATAATTTCATGGTCAAGGCTGAGTCACTGCAACATCCACGTCTTAGCCAGCTGTATAAGAGAGGAGAAAATGTGGAAGAGACCCGCTCACTATCCTGAGGGTTCTAATTTAGGAATTGCACACATCACTTCTACTCACAGCCTATTGGTGAAAACTTGGCCAAACAATCACCCCGTGTACCCAAGAGGGTTAGAAATGCAGCCCCTGACAAGACAACCAGGTGCTCAACCATAGCTCTTTTACACTGGAAATAAAAGAGAATATATTTTACTGGACAGCTAGCTTTCTCCTCCACCATTCAGAGAACATCGACACAAATGGAAAACCAAGGGGAGCATGAAGTTTTGTTCTAAAGTAAGGAAGAGACAAGATAGCAAAGGAAATCTTTGCTTTATTCAGTGTTCCTTGAATTGTTTAACATGAGTAGGAGAGATTATGACTGAACTCACGTGCATAATCTCCTGTCTCTTGTTCAGAGTCAGCAGTAGCTTTGTGCAACCCACTTAACCTTCTAACCAACCTCTCATAACACTTGTAACATTACCTTTCTCTTCGTCTTACTTTTCACCCGTGACATCTTTATTCCACTATCTCTTTTGTGCTAACTACTTGTTGAACTTCTTCAACAACTGGGATGCTCAATATCTACTAGATTTTAATTTTATTAAGAAGTTGGGTTGCCACTGGCCTTCTTCTCTTGCACTGGGTTTTTTTTTTTTTTAATTTACCCCTGTACTCGCACAAATATATTGGGCATTTATAACAATGATAGACAGATATAGTAGGAAGTTGGAGTGATGAGATGGGATTGTCATTGACATTAGCTGTCCCCTTCAGAAACATCTATCGAATTGGCCAAATAAGACATCTGTGTCGGAACAGATGAGTAACAATGGCAGTTGATGTGCCCGGGGTTAGTGGTAAAGCTATTAAGCTAAGTAGGACTTCAGAATGGGAGATGATGTCTAGGATTAGGGGGTTTAACTGAAGGTTCCTTAATGAGATGAGACTGGAATTGCACCCGCAGGCATATGTGATATTTGTCTAGACATAAAGACATTAACATGTATTGGGGGGATGGAGTGAACATTTATTGATTGCCTGCTATATGCTTTGCACTGTGCCAGGCATTTTGCCTGCATTATTTTATCTATCCTTGCAATGTGTCATTAAAATAAGTATCCCGATTCTGAAGAGAAAGAAAATGAAGCAGAGAGAGCTTATATGAATGCTTCAGGAGCCCAAGGCCAGTAAGCAGAAGAGGTGGGATTTGTGTCCAGATCTATTTTCTCAATGGATCTAGATCCATCTGGTTTCTAATTACCTTACTGTCTCTCAGAGCGTTTCAGGCAGGAGGAAAATCAGGAGCAAAGTGATGGAATGGAACTGAGTGTGGTGTGTGGAGGGGCAGGGAGGAAGGGAGGAGAGAGGGTTGGGTGGCAGGATGTCATTCCATATGCTTTTAGGTTGAGGTCACCCTGGTGTCTGAGGTGCTCTGGTACAAGAGAATTGAGTTACTTGCAGGAAATGCTGTATCATGCTTCACTTGGCTTGAGTTCTCCCCCAGCCCTGGGGTAAAGAAACCCTACAAGTCAATCCAGCTCCACTGGCCCAATTTAACAAACCAGTTTAGATAAGGTGTTTAGTTAACAGAAAACATCACCAGCTATATTCGTTCATCAACAGCAAATGCCGACCAGAAGTCCTGCAACCTTCCTGTCTCATGAGCATCAATTGCTCTGGGTTACTTGTGGTCACCAGAAGCTGGGGCAGATGGGTCTTCTGGTCCCAGACCTACGTGGTCTTAGAGCAATTAGCGCTACTTCTCTTAGACTTCTTCCGGTTGGATTCTTTCTCGGTTCTTTCTGAAATGACCATATTCCAGTGTTTTCTCAGAGATCATACCCTTCAAACTCCTCAAGATTTCTGCAGCAATTCTTTAGGACATCCTTGGAGATGTGTTTCTTTCTGCTGCTGCAAACATCTTCCTTGGCATCTTTCCCATGAAGAAGCCCCTCTCTTCTGGAAAGCCAAGACAAAAGTTCCCTTCCCAGGCTATTTTCCCGCTTTTATTCTCTGACCCAAGGCATAAACAATTCTCAAATGCTTTTTAAAGAGATTTCCTCTAGAAGTGGCTCATTATTTTGATCAGTCAAATGAGAGGAAGAGAATCCCATTCAATTAGAAAGATATGGTGGGAAATGCTTTTTATAGAGCGTTGCCTCTATGTTATGAGGGACTTGAATGCTGAAAGAAGTGGTTTTTCTTTTTCCTAAAGGCGTTTTGGTTGTGGGGTGGGGTTGGTGGGAAAAGTTTTGGATTTCTCTGAGCAGAATGAAAGGATAGGAGAGAACTGATGTTTACGATGTGTGATCTGTTGAATACACCTAGGACCAATTTCAAGTGGAGAGGGAAGAGAGAGGGAGTTCTCTTTTATCGAGAGTAAAAAGGGCAATGAAGAGGAGAGAGAGTGAACACTTACTGAGTACCCTGCAAGCCAGGCACATTTCAGTGGTTATGTCATCAATCCCTGCAATAACTTCGTGAAAAAGTTTTTTTATTTTGCCCATTTTGTGGTTGAGGAGGCAGACTCAGAGATTTGAAATAACTCTAAGGCTCCCAAGTAGCAGAGCAGGGATTTGAACTGGCCCTATGTGACTTTCAGTCTGGAGCATTTTGTACCTTGCTTCCCCCTTCAAATGGAGCTTCAAGCCCCAGCCCATGATGTGAGGAGGAGTCACAAATACTGTTCCCAGAAACTGGGTACTTGTGTCAGGGAGAAAGATATGGGGCGGGCTTTGGGATCATAAGTTTGCTGGGGGAGGGGAATGGCAGGAGTCTACCAGGTAGAACTGTCTAAGTATCTGGGGACAGGAGCTAGCAATCCAGATTTGGGCAGCAGAAGCCCCCAGGGAAAAACAAGTAGAGTCAAAGAGGGTACTAGGAACTGGGTGGTGGGATGGGTGGGGATATACATAAACAGGGACCAGGAAAAACCATGGGCATCAACCCAAAAGACAGAGGAGAGGCAGCACCCCAGGAGAAAATAGGAGGCTGCTGGGGTCAGAGACACTCAAAATGGAGACGGTGTAGGGGAGGTTAGAATCCAGGCGCATCCCGACCAGCTAGCTGTCGGGACTCTCTCAACTGCCCAGGCCGCTGCAGTGATATTTTGGATCATGTCAAGTTTATTAGGAATATATTACATTCCATTAAATGCTGTAACCATGAAGGACACTGATGTATTTCCTTTCCCAGGCATCCCTGTTCGGGTGGCAGATTGCCCCATTTTCACAGGGCCTAGTTATTGTTTTCCAATAAAGTATTTGCTGAACATTTGCCTTACATAAACAAATAGAAAAATAATAATAATGGAGACTGCCTCTGAACATAATAGGAAAGTGTAAGCTTTCACTTAATGAGCTTTGGAGACAACATAGCAATTCTGATGTCCTGTCAAGCTCGTTAAATTGTGATGCTACCAGGATTTTACATGGAGCCAGAACCAGCACGTCCCAGGGTATAAATTAGGCATAATTGGATATGCACCAACTCTTTTGGTCACTGGGATATAATTTAATGCTATAATTGGATAAATAATACTGTCGTGGCCTGACAAGTCCTCTCCCAAAACTTCTAGCCTACTTTCAGGAGGAGCTGGAGGAAGTTGAATTCATTGTGTGACTTTACGACAATGTTTTCCAAATCTAACCCCTATCTGAAGAAGGGTTTCAATCCACGCCTGTTGGTTTATATTTTCAGTTGAGGGGCAGGAATTTGCATATTCAAAAAGCTCTCTGATTAATTCCGTTGAAAAGCCATATTTAGAAAACACTGTTTTATGTTATTCTGGGAGGGAATCTTGTCACATATTTTATTCACCTAGACTTTGAAGGGATTGACTTACAGGGGAAAGTGTTTAATTTGATCCTTGCCTGCACTAAATATTCATATGAGTTGAAATATATGTTAGAAATATTTACTTATCTTTTTACGTAGGTCAAAATGTATAAACCAATTTATTTACTTTTTATTTTTGATTTAATGATATTGCTATTGTCATTTGGTATGCTATCCAAATTCTCTTATATACACTAACCTTGAATAAGAGTATAATGATCTAACAAGTGAAAGATTTTACAGTATATTATTAGTGTGAGATCTCTGGTTTGAGATTCCAGATCGATCCTTTATAAGCTAGATGATCCTATGCAAGTCATGTGCAAAATGGCAATAATAATGGTCATATGTAATCTTCTTAGCTCATGAGATCATTATAAAAACCAAGTGATGTGATGAAAGTGGCAGGGCTTTGCAAACTATCAAATGTTTACAAACATAACACATTATTATATGGTGTCACCTCCAGGGCAATCCCTGGGGAGAGGAAGTTGGAGGGATACCAGTTCTGCTTAATTTAGAGACACTCAATTTGACCTTTATGCTTTAGATTTGATTTATAGATTGACCTTCTACATAGAGCACTGGAAATCTGCTACTTAAAAAAAAAAATCACTCTTTTGAGTTCTATTGGGCTTTCTGCCCATATTCTTCCTTCTTTTAATTTCCAGCCCACCCTTAATCAAGTAACTGGTAATTACCACCTTCACAGACATTTTTAAAAGGTAAAATTCCAGCTAGCATACTGCCTTGACTTCTTATCAGGAATTCTGGTTAAATTCTTTGGTTGAGTCTAAAACTAATGACCCTAGTATATTTTTAGATGAATTACTATTATTTCCAGATTTTCTGCGATCCTTATGCATAATTAAGAAATTGCTGTCACAGGAGAATTCTTATTTACAGTCTACTACGTGGAAATGAGAGCGAAAAATAAGAGGTACACGTATGTCAGGCAAATGTGAGCAAAAAAGGAAATGAATCAGTCCCCAATGCTTGGCCAATATTGGGTTGATATAATTTTAGGTTATCTGGTTAAAAGATTAAATCATTAATTCAAAATCCCAAATCATATATATGCATGTTTTCAATATTTTTTGTCAGATTCTGAGCTAAGCAGGAATGAAGTGGGGGAAGAGAGGGGGTAAAAAGGGAATAGAACAGATTCATTAATACACACACACACACACACACACACACACACACACACACACACGTTAAAGAAGAAAACAAAACAGTTTCCAATAGCGCTTTTTGTGCCGCAAATATGAAGGCTTACTGACATTGTCAGTGCCTTAGCTGAGCAGGGTTTTTGTTTGTATGTTTGTTTGTTTGTTTGGGGGTTGGAGTCTGACTCTGTTGCCCAGGCTGGAGTGCAGTGGCACACTCACGGTCACCGCAGCCTCGACCTGCTAGGTTCAGGCGATCCTCCCGCCTCAGCCTTTCAAGTAGCTGAAACCACAGGTACGCACCACCACGCCCAGCTAATTTTTTGATTTATCGTAGAAACAAGGTCTCGTCAAGTTACCCAGGCTGGTCTTGAACCCGTGGCTTCATGCAATTCTCTCACCTCTGCCTCCCAAATTGTTGGAATCACAGGCGTAAGCCACTGCGCCCAGCCTGCTGAGCAGTTTTTCCTGCTAGTCGGCATAGATTCCCTTTTTTCTCTTCTCACAGAGGAAAGATGGAAAAATGGAGACCATTTCTGCAATATTAAAAACCATTGTCGCTGGGCTGGTTGGCTCAGCCTGTAATCCCGCGCCTTTGGGAGGCTGAGGTGAGTGGATTGCCTGAGCCCGCGGGTTCGAGACCCACCTGGGCAGCGAGACCTCATCTCTACAATAAATCAAAAAATCAGCCGTGCATGGTAGCGCATGCCTGTAATTCCGGCTACTCGGAAGGCTGAGGCGGAAGGATCGCCGGAGCCCAGCAGGTCGAGGCTGCGGTGGCCGGGAGCGGCCACTACACTCCAGTCTGGGTGACAGAGTGAGACTCCGACTCAAAACAACAACAACAACAAAAAAAAAACCATTGTCTCTAATGCGGTACACATACATCATGGAATATTATGCAGCCATAAACGAAATTATGTCCTTTGTGGCAACACAGATGCAGCCGGAGGCCATTGTTCTAAACAAACTAATGCAAAACCACAAAACCAACATGGCACGTTCTCACTCATAAGTGGAAGCTAAACACGAGGTACACATAGACATAAAGATGGAAACAACAGCTACTAACAGGGAGGGAAGCAAGGGTTGAAAAACCTCCTACTGGGTACCACACTCACTGTTTGGGTGACAGGTTCAATAGAAGCCCAAACCTCACCATCATGCAATATACTCATGCAACAAACACATATATGAACCCCCTAAATCTAAAAAAACAAGTTGAATAGGTTTAAAAAAACCTCATTTTTTCCTCTTGCCTCCACACTCCCAACTGGAAGGACCTAATTTAATAGGACATTTCAGATGAAAAAACTGGCCCTCCTTACTTAACACCACTTCCCTACTTCCTAATCCTTGCTCACTGAAGTGCAACCTAATTTTTGCTCCCAACACTCCACCAACTGCCCTTGATGAGATCACCAATAACTGTGTAATTGCCAATTTAATGCTTCCTTTCCTTCAGGACGCTTATTTCTGAAGCCTTCCATTACCCTCTGAAACCAAACTGATGATGGTCTCTTTTTGCCACCACTGTGTCTTAAATGGCATCTATTGCATTATATTGCAATAATTTGTAGACACCCTGGAGAGACTGGGGCTGGGCCACCAGCATGAATGCCTGGGATACAAATGGGAAACTCACCCCGGATGTCCTCATTTGACTCGCTCCATCTGTGCAAGGTAAAAAGGAGCAAAGACTCCTAGAAAAACCTGAAGGAATTCCCAGCACCAGAAAGGGAGGAGAGGGGAAATGGGTGTCCTACTTGCTAACGCATTTTTCATGTGGAAGAAACATGCAAAGGAAGTAGAGAGCCTTTGGACGTTGGTCTCCTGGGGCTCAGTCGAACCTGATGTTGTTGCCAAGCAACAAGAACAAGGCTTAGGCTCAAGGACTGTAAGTTCTTGTCTAGTTAGGAAGAAATCTGAATGGGTGCTCAACAGGATTTCAGGAATCTGTGGAGAATCAACGGTTAGATTGGTCAATGTTCATGAGGTCTTCCTGCAGACCCATCCCAGTAGACCCTGGATTCTTATGAACATACCACCTTACTCATTATTGTTCTGGGCACATTCCTGTTATCTCCCTAGTCAAATTGAAACCCTCTTTCAAGGTTAGAAAGGAAGTCTAACTCTTATGGGTTCCATCTCCCTACATCCAGCATATAGTATAGTTTCAATAAAACCATACTGACTGATTAATTGATTAATTGATTATTTGACCTACCATCCTAGTTGATTGTCAGAAATCCTCCTTTTATTTTTTTGGTGGACACAAATTCAGTGACACTTGTAGAGGCAAACTTTGCCTTTCAACTTTTAACTTCCATTGGTTTTTCCACTGTGTATGCCAAAGCCTTAAATTGATTCCAGTTGCTTAAAAGAGATGTATGTTTTTCTTCTATACATTTTAGGGGGAAAAAAAACTTTAAATGTGTTTTCCCTAGACTAGACCAAACCAGATAATTTTTTCCAGAAATGTATGAATGAACAACAAAGTGGTTACTTTGGAAGCTGACATACCATTATATTGGATTTCAGAAAAGTCAAGTAATCCCATATTTCATGTGACTCCAGGTGAAAGAAAAAAATATTTAGTCAGCAACAGGAAAAGGAAAAATAAATTCAAAAGCTCTCTTGTACAGATTTGTGATATAAAAGCTGAACAATTTAATGTAGAAGCAACACGACAAGTTATATTAGTCAGCAAATGTGAGTTGCTTTTTAGACAAAAGAATATTCATGACTTTTTTTTTTGCTGTTTAAAGATCAAATATTTCTCTTTCTTGATTATAGAATCATAAAATGTTGAACCTGGAAAAGACTTTAGAGAATTAAATTATTTTCCACCCAAGTGCCAAGGCGGTGACTCTGCTAGTGCAAGGATTATATTTTCTGCTCTCCCTTCAAAATGTCCACAATGCTGAGTCAAATGCTATGAACTCAATTCCCTTAAATAAGTCAGTGATGTGGATGCTATTCACAGCTATAAGGAGTAAAAAAAAAAAATCTTATCCCCACTTTCTGGAATTGTGTTTCTCTTTGACAACAACTCATTTCTGCAACATAGAGCTATTGTAATAATAGGGATTACATCTTTGAGATTTTTTCCTGTATCACTCATTAAAATGGGGCTTTTGTTGCCTGACAAGCATTGGCTGGCTGCCACTTGCCTGCAGGCCCCAGTTCAGAGAGGATCTGCACGTTGACCTGCCCATTCAAACACTTGTTGCAAGGGCCTTTCCTTTATATCACCACAGTACAGTGACTTACAATGATTCCAGATCAATACTTCTCTCGGAGTTCCTCTAGGAAGTCCTACCAGCTGTCACGTAAGGGTAATTAACACATCTCTCTCAATTATGCATGCTGGTGGAAGAATTTCAAACATTTGGCTGGATAACAAACCCATCCCCTCTGTGAGAGAAAGGTCATCCCTCTGGCCATCTGGATATTTACTTTTCTTTAGAAATGAGCTTTATGGAATTTTCTGTCGGAAAAGGGGAGATGATGAGGACAAAGGGAATTTCCTAGTGAAAACGATTGTGTCCCATTCAACACTGCTCATGCCCACACAGCAACAATCTTAAATCTTACCCTCAACCTTTACGATGTATTTATTCCACTGTCTGTTAACATATATCATGTTTAGTCTGTACACTGCTATGGCAAGAGCTGTCTTAGATGACTCTGAAGTTTGCTGTTATTGATCTCTATAGCAGAATATTCATCTTTCCTCCTATGCATTTATAAAGGGTACAAGCAATCACTTTGGGAGAGCTGAGAAAGAAAAGGCACTGAGAGGGTAAGCCCCTGCTCTTAAGAAAGGTGCAGTCTAGCAGGAGAGAATACACAAATGCTTGTAATACTATAGTCAAAATCCTTAGTTTCCATCAAGGTAAGCAGCCCATAGCCTTGTGGAGGAGGAGTTGTTTCTGAGTGGGACTGGGAAGGGCATCCAAGAAGGGCTTGTGGGGGTGGAGTTAGAGGGCATTCTGGGCAAAAAGAGCCCATGAGCATGGGCACAGGGGCAGGAAAATGTGGGTGTTTGGAATCTGAGAGTAACCCGTTGAACTGCCATGTAGAAGACCACAGGAGCAAATGTAGGGAGAAAGACAACAATAATACGTTGAAACAGGATCGTGGGAGAGCTTGAACGCCCACATGAAGAATTTGGACTTTATTTGGCAAGTCGGGACAATGAAAGACATTGAACGGGAAAATGAAAAAAATGTCAACATGACCTTTGCAACCAAGAGCAATTTCATTGCATCCCCTCAAATTCATATGTTGACATCTAAACCACCGTCCCTCAGAATATGACTCATTAGGAGACAGGGACTTTACAGAGGCAATCAAGTTGAAGTGAGGTCATTAGGGTGAGTCCTAATCCAATAAGAACGGTGTCCTTATTGAAAGAGGAAATTTGGACACAGAGACAAGCATAAAGGGAAGACAATTTGAAGAGACACAGAGAGAAGACGGCCATCTACATCCCAAGAGAGGGTTCCCTTTCCTTGCGGCTCTCAGAAGGAACCAACCCTGCCAACACCTTGAATTTGGACTTCTTGCCTCCAGAACTGTGAGAGATTAAATTTCTGTTGTTTGAGCCACCCAGTTTGTGATACTTGGTTATGGCAGCCCTAGCGAACAAACATGGCTAGGAATAAAATAAGATGGTGGCAAAGGGAAATCCAAGAAAGGAAGAGAGATGAAAAGTGTTAGAGAGAGAGATACTTTAAAACTGAACCCCTTGCAGAAACGTCAAGGTGTGAGATGTAGGAGATCTGACAATTAAGTTCATGAACTCATCCTAGAAAAGTGTTTCATCCTAGAACAAGTACTTCACCTTTGAAGTACTCCCCTTGGGAAGCTATGCACCGACACTAGTGTAGCCTACCTGTCAAAGCAGTTTTGGAGCTGGAATGGTCATCAGAGCCATCATCATATTACCCTTGATCTCTTGAATGTCATTAAACGTCTTCCTTTCAATATTTCCTTTTTCTTCAGATAAGGAAAAAAGTCACTGGGGGCCAGTTCAGGTGAGTAGAGAGGGTGTTCCAATACAGTTATTTGTACAGTGCTGCCAACGTAAGTGTACAGTGACAAGTACACGAACTTAATTGTCAGACCTCAACAAATAATGATGACAGCTCTGATGGCCATTCCAGAATTTAAAAAAAGAAAGTTCCAGAATTGCTTTGACAGGTGGACTAGGCACTGGTATCGGTGCATAGCTTCCCAAGGATTTTACTTCAAAGGTGATCATAGTGGTATTCAGCGATGAGGTATGTAGAACTTTTTCTAGGATGGTTCGCGAACCTCATTGTCGGACTTCATAACAAACAGCTCCTCATGCTTTTTTCAGCGTACGAATTGGACATACAAAGACCTGGGTTCTAGTTAGTTCTGACTCTGACTCCAAATAGTTCTGTGATCCCAGACAAGTCACATTCTTTGGCTAGCCTCAGTGTCTCTAACATATAAGAAAGGGATTGCCCGAGATGATCTTACAGATTCCAGTTCCAATAGCATTCAGACAGTACAATGCCAATTATAATGGTGTTTTATGTTCCATACATAAATATATGTTTGTATGTCTGTGTGTGTATGTGAGCGAGAGTTTAGCCCACCTATTTCTAAAAGGAAATGTGAGAGAACTTTTGAAATTCAGCATTTTCAGCAAGTAGAAAATCGTCCCAAAGGAAAAGAGGAACATATTACAGATCACCTGAGATGAACTCATTATTAGATTGAACTTTAGCTCTGAGTTTCCTGGCAGTTAAGGCAAAAAGAAAAACATGTGCTTATTTTCTGATAAAAATCAATGAAATATGATTAGCTCTTGAGAAAAACATGTAGATATGCTGAGTGCTCAGATAAGATTACATTTAAGAATATGCTGATTCAGGATACATTAAGAGCCATGCAAAAGTCCATACTCTTTAATCCAGTAATTCCACTTTCACTGAGAAAATTAAAAAAAAAAAAAAAAAAAAAGCAGAGAGTGAGGGGAGAGGACTATATGTGTGAGAATGCTTGTCACCAAATTATTTACGAAAGTGAAGAACTCTAAAGAATCAGAATGGAAGAAATAGTTCATTGCGATTGTGGTGCATTCACTCAAGCAAATATAAGGCAGACATTGCAAGCAATAAGACTCTCCAGCGGTGGAGAGAAGCACTGTGTATAATAGGCTCCTAAGAATAATCAGGAGATACAATTATTTCTTCACCAAGATTATAACTACATAACTATAGGAAAAGAAGAAGTGAGTCCGTCCAACGTTGTCTTGATTATGGTAGGGGGGTGCTGTGAAGGGCAAATCCCCCTCCTCCGTGTTTCCAATTTTTAATAATGTTTACAATTAAATTTAAATGAACAAGCCAGCTCACGCACTTAAGCTTTTCGTTCTAGCTATGCTTTATGGGATTACATTTTTTAATTAAAAGAAAAGAGAAAGATTTCAGAAATGCAAAAATAGCAAACTGAAATTGTATTACTTGGAAAGAGCTGTTAATCAATTTCTTGAGATAGCTTTGGTGTTTTTTAGAGGAAATTTAAAACAAAAACAAAAACCCATGTGTTGATGTGTGGTGGTCATGCAGAGGTCCTCCCTGCTTGCTGTGAGGTCACTGAAGCTGACCGAATTAAGCACGTGTGGAGATACTGTAAAGGGACTGGGGATGGGACAGGGGCCATCCTGTCCCTACACTGTCCTTAGCTCTGTCGTGAGCACTGTTCTAGGCCTCCACACTTTGCCTAAATCTCTTCAAAAGAATGTCCAGGCACCAGCCTTTCTCCTTTTGCATAACCAGTCCCATTCTTCATTACAGATAGTTATTCTCTGTACCATTCTTGATTTTGTTTTTTTCTTTGAAGTCAGGAAAAGAGCTTCTACTCCCAGCATTAATGTGAAAGAAACAGATCTTGTTCTTAGAACTGAGTTGAAACATTGTAAGTAAGGCTTTAAATTTTTCAATCCCTATGGCATGTGAGACTAATCTAGAAATAATCTAGGCTAGGCAATAACTTGGGGGGAAAAAACTGGCTCACGGAAGACAAGTATAGGTGCACATGTCAACAATTGCCCCAGCACTTGTTCCAAGCACATGAAATCTATCAATATAATACTCTATGATAATAGAATAAGGAGAAGGAACATATTTCAACTGATGCATAAAAAGTGTTTAATAACATCTAACATCCTTTCATGATCAAGATGAAGAAGTTTCTCTTCTACTTACCAGCAGTTTCCCCTCCCTTTTCTGGGTCCTTTTCCCCAAGTTCATGTTTTTTACTTTTTTTTTTCATGATATCTACTATTTTCTTTCTACTCCAACATCTTTTATTGGATTAACAAATCCAGTACTTTGTACTGGAGTGTTAACAATTTCAGTATTGTCATTGTAAGAGGCCTGACCCAGAAACAGTAGGAAATGCCTCCAAGAAATGAATCTATGTAATGGTTGGTCTCAGAGGCCAGGAGACCTTAGTAATGTCTCTTCTTCCCATGCCTGAATGACTCATTGCTGTAACCACAGCCATTAAGTTTAGAATTCAAATATCAGTAGCCCACCACTCATATCCACTGTTATTACTTATTATTTACTACTTACAGGTTTTTAATGAATTAAAATTCCTCTCAACACAAACATTTTTTTTTTCTGAGCCCCTATATTACTAAGTATGTTTTCACTGCCTATTGATTGGGAACACACCTTCCAAAAGTTACCATGAAATCAGTTAACGACTGTCTGTCTGAAGCTGCATTTCATTCCTCACTGTAGAATTTATAACTTTGGAAGCTGTCATACATGCACTTGCAAAACACTTTAGTCTACAAGCAGTGCCTGGCGATACATGCCACCATGTTCCCCTGGTGAAAACACCGCATCCACTGGTGCAGCGATGGCCTATGGAAGGAAACACTGATAAGTTCAGAGGAAAATATGTTCTAGAAAATCCTTAGGAGGAATTGCACGTAGATATCCCAAAAAATATGCATGCCTCAATACCTCAGCACCATGAACTTGAGAGTAGGGACTCCCAGTGGCATACCCTAATGTCTAAGGGTCCAAAGGCTCTTGGCCTCTTGGCATCTGTTGAGCTAAAAATATGTCCAGCTGGGCTCGGTGGCTCAGCCTGTAATCCCACGCCTTTGGGAGGCTGAGGTGAGTGGATTGCCTGAGCCCGCGGGTTCGAGACCCGCCTGGGCAGGTGAGACCTCATCTCTACAGTAAATCAAAAAATTAGCCGGGCGTGGTAGCGCGCGCCTGTGGTTCCAGCTACGTGGAAGGCTGAGGCGGAAGAATCGCCGGAGCCCAGCAGGTCGAGACTGCGGTGGCCGGGAGCGGCCACTGGGCGACAGAGTGAGACGCCAACTCAAAAAAAAAAATGTCCAATGTGACAACTTTAAATCCTGAAAATAGAAACTGAGCTGTCAATTTCCTTATTCTGATGCAATTTTCAGTGGTGTCCCTTGCTTTGTTTTTCTTTTCCACGTGTCTAATGACACTCCTGCCTTCTCACCACACATAGGCCCCACCCTTTCACAGAAGAGTGAAACTGAGGGAAATGGGACTTGGTAGGATTTGAGGGTGAGTCTTCATTGTGTGATGTGAATGGAGTGGCAGGGGCTTGACCAGGACTTTCTGCTCTGCCATAGAGACGGTCTTCCCTCCCACTGCTCTTCCTAGAGAAGCTTCTGCAACCTGCTGCCCAAACAGAACAGCGGTTGAGGGATGGCTTCCCATACCCCACTCCACTCCTTCCGCCCACCCCCAGCATAGCACTGCCCCAGGTGGTGGTACCAAAGACCCACTATTCCCCATCCATTCCCAACTGTTTGGATTTTTAAGGCTGGGATGGAGGCTGCCGGGACAGCCGCCCGTCTCCTTTCAAGGAGGGCGCTAGGAGAGGCCTGAGGGCTGGCACGCCGGAGACAGGGTGACCCGCTGCGTCTGGGCTTCTTGTATTTAAATCCTTTACGCTCTCCAGGCTCTGACCTGCTCCCTGATCATAAGGGCAGAGCTAAATGGAGATCTGTATGAGATCAGCAGTATTTAGCAATTGGGAGTTTGACATAATGCACTTTCTCATAATTTATTAAAGTTGCTAATACATTTTAAAAATATGTGAAGAACATGGAAACCTCTTGGTAATATGGTCCAGTGCATTAACCCTCCATTGATTTTGCATCTCAATCAGAGTAAAAGCCAAAGTCCTCACGATGACCGGTAAGGTTCACTATCTGGTCACCTCACTCTCCCCACCTCTCCAATCTTAGTTATTGCTCTTACTGTCACTCACTGTGCCCCAACCACACTGTCCTGGTTGCAATTCCTAGAATACTCTAGGTCCGCTTCTACCTCAGGACCTTTGCACTTCCTGTCTCCTCTCCCCAGAATCTACCAGGCTTGCTGCCTGCTTCCTTTATGTCTTGAATGGTATCTTGTCATTAAGACCTTCTTTGGTCACCCTAGCAAAAGTTGCAGAGTTCTCCATCCACATTCTTCCTATCCCTCTCAGATTTCATTTACTCCCTAGCACTTATTACCCTCATGCGCACTATATATTTTACTTATTGATCTTGTTGAGTGTATTTCTTCCCCTATGAAAATGGAAGCTGAATGAAGGTAGGGACTTTTGCCTGTTTTGTTCATTGTCTTATCTCTAGTGCTGAGAACAGTGCCTGGCACAGAGTGGAATAAATTAAATATGCATTGAATACATGAATGCTCATTTAATATGCATTAAATGAATGAATGATTGTAGTTAATTCTGTCCAGGGACATGATTATTGGAAGCATCTTGCCTTGGTCTTTTCCTTCTACTGAGACAACCTGTTGCTAGGATACTATGATCAACAACTCTAGTGGCCAAGGTCTTCCAGGTGGAGGGAGAAAGTTGGAAGATGTTTGCACTTGGCTTTCAAGAAAGCGAAGTTATAATCCTGACTTTCCCACCTCCTAGCTCTGTGGTCACTGACAAGCTAGTCAACCTAGGTCAGTTACTTCTTTGTAAGTAAGGACCTCAGTTCATTCGATATATAAAATTGACATCATGATACAAAATTCGGGGTTATTGTAAGAATCAGGGTCAAAGCATGTAAACCTCAAGCATTTAGTAAGGCTTCATTAAAATGAAACTCATTTTCATAGGCATAAATCGTGTGTATTAATTTATAGACGTTTGCATTATTGGTAAAATAGGAATGCATATACTTGTTGGTATTCTCATTTCAGGGAATGTGCTGAGTCTGTTTTAATACTTCCTGGAGTAGTATTTTTTTTTTTTTTGTCTTCTGGAGGGAAAAGTCTTCTACATACACTTTTGTTAAATTCTTGAATGTGGCTGGGTATGGTGGCTATAATCCCAGCACTTTGGGAGACTGAGATGGGAGGATTGTTTGTGCCCAGGAATTTGAGACCAGCCAATCTTGTGTGCATTTGTGTTATTAATGAACCCCAAAATGAAAAGAAATTGCAGTTAAAATCACCTTCAAGGTATATTTATTTGCCCAGATCTCATGCCCAGTTAGCCGGGGTCTTTCCTTGTGAAATCTGTGTCTTCCAAAATTGTATTTGTTAAGCAAACACTGAGCACTGGCTGTCTCCCAGGCACTGTGCTCTACGTTATCGGCTATTCCCAGTGGTATGAGAGAGGCTCTGCTCAGGAGCAACGTAAAAGCCTGAGGTAGGATGACACTGATACTGATATTGATCATGGTAATAGCAGGCATCAGGGGTTAAGTGTCGCTCCAGAGGTAGAGATTGTAAGAGATGTGCAGAGAAGGGAAAAATGTTTTCTCAAGGAAGGGTAGGGAGTAGCTGGAGAGTCATTTGAGGGAGGAAAGGTCAGTGAAGCCGGGCCTTGGAAGGGAAGTAGAATTTGGACCATCAAAATGGGGATGAGCCCGCACCTTTGGGAGGCTAAGGTGAGTGGATTGCCTGAGCCCGCAGGTTCGAGGCCTGCCTGGGCTGGTGAGACCTCATCTCTACAATAAATCAAAAAATTAGTCGGGCATGGTAGTGCACACCTGTAGTTCCAGCTACTTGGAAGGCTGAGGCTAAAGGATCGCCAGAGCCCAGCAGGTCGAGGCTGCGGTGACTGGGAGCGGCCACTGTACTCCAGTCTGGGTGACAGAGTGAGACTCCAACTCAAAAAAAAAAACACAAAAAACCAAAATGGGGATGAAGATAAGGGAATGGAAACAACTTGCACAAAATCGTAGAGCAGGCAGCAAGGTCCAGTGCCTGGGGCTTCTCCAACTCCAACAGCCCTTGGATCAGCGTGAAAAGAAAGCAGGGGTGAGGCCGGAAAGGAAGCTCACTCTCCCACGGTGTGGAAGGCCTTGCTCGCTGGTGAGGCTGTCTGGAGATGACTCAGGAAGAGATGGGAGTTCTTTGGGGGTTTTGTGGAGGAGAGGGATGCTCCTGGGGCCCTAACCAAGGACGTTTGCCCATGGCTATTAATTCCTTCCACAGACCAACCGCTCCCACACACAGATACACTTCCAGACCATGCCTCTCTCCTGAACTCTAGATTTCTGTTCCACCTGGCTGCTTGGTGCCTCTCCTTCAATGTCTTGCAGGCATCTCAAACTTAATATGTCCAAATGCCACTCCTGCTGTTTCCCCCACACCTGCGGGAGGCATGCCTTCTGCATCTCAACTGATGACAATCCACCCTTCTGGTGGCTCAGGCCCAAAACCTTAGAGTCATCCTGGCTGGTCTCTTTCACACTTCACATCCAGTGTGTCAGGAAATCCCATCGGGTCTACCTCCCAAACATAGCCAAAACTCTGCCACTTCTTACCACCTCCATTGCCAGCAGCCTGCTCTCAGCCATCATTATCCTCCCCTGGATGACGGCCACAGCCCAACTTTTCTCCACAGGCCGACTCTGGTCCATGCCGTTTCTTCTCACACAAAAGCCAGAGACATCCTTCTAAATCACTGGCCAGATCCCATCACTTGTTGACTCAAAATTCCCATCTTTCTCAAAGAAGAAAGCACAGTCTTCACCACAGCTCCAAGGCCTCACTAAGCCATGTGTGGTTGCTTCTTAGACCTCCTTTCCAACTCTGGCACCCATGTTCTCCGGCCATCGTCAGATGTGCCGGCCATGCTTCCTCCTGGGGCCCTTGGCACTGGCTTTTCCCTCTACCTGAGTGTGCTTCCTCCGTTTACAGGCAGGCCAACTGCCCACCTCCTCGAAGTCTTTGCTTCTGGATTACTATCTTAGGAAGACTGGCCCTGCCTCTCAATCTAAAACAGTCAACCCAGACCACTCCAGCACTCCCATCCTATGTACCTACTCACCCTTCCCCAAAGCACACAGCATATTCTACTGTATAACATATATTATCTATATTACTTATTGTCTGTCTCCTCTAACAAGAGGTGACGTTCCATGCAGACAGAAGCATTTGCAATTTTTGTTTTGTTTTGAGTCAGGGTTTCACTCTGTCCCTAGGCTGGAGTGCAGTGGCCCAATCTGGACTCACTGTAACCTCGACCTCCTGGGCTCAGGCAGTCCTCCTGCCTCAGTCTCCCGAGTAGCTGAGACGACAGGTGCCACTTCACCTGGCTAATTTTTTGACTTTTCTGTGTAGAGGTGCGGTCTTGCTATGTTGCTCAGGCTGGTCTTGAACTCTCGGGTTAAGCGATCCTCCCACCTCGATCTCCCAAAGTGCTGGGATTACAGACGTGAGGCTCCACACTCAGCCTATTTGCTAATTTTGTTACTGATCTAGCGCATGTTTCCCAGAACATGGTCTGGCCCCCAGTAGACACGCAGCAAATGTTTGATGAGTGAATGATGGGTAAAGTGCAGTGGAGGGGAGGTGAATGTTGTCAGCACTGCGCACATCTGCTGACCTGCACTGGCCTGATGGTAGTAGCAGTGAAACGAAATGGGCAGGGGTGCAGGAAACAAGGTGAGTGTATATCCAGGGCCAGGTAACTCCCTCAGGGAGGTCCCAGGCCTTGTGATCAATGAGGCATCAGTCACAGTTCAGCCCAGTGTGGGCCTGTAAAAGTCCCTGTGCTCCAGGGCCAGGGACCATATGTTTCACGCTGTCCAAGTGTCCTGGTGGGTCACAGTGGCAACCAGGTGACACTGAGAAGATAAAAATGAACAGAATACAGTTAAAAATAGCTCAAAACTTCATGCTCTCTCAGTGGACCCCGCAAAATGTCACACTATGGTGTGCCCAGCATGGGCGGGTGTTTATGTTGGGGTCATCGGAGAGAAGTAGATAGCTCCTTAGCCTTCATCCTCCATCCTGGACCTAGGAAGATGTCACCTGGGGCTCTAGATCTTTTTCTTAAGCAAAGCATGAATATATGCCTAAAACACACGTGTCACTTTTCAACTCTCGTTTTACATGCACTGCCCCCCGCTCCAAAATACCTGGAATTTATTTTTTTAAAAGGAGAATTTATACTTACATGTTTAAACTTCATTCACCTTCAAAGTACTCTCCATTTGATCCAATAAACCTATTGAGATACTTTTTCTACTGCTCAAAACAGTTTCTTGGACGCATCCATTTTGATGTCTTTGAGTGTTTCTGCTGTTTTCTGTTTCACCTCTTCCACATTAGAAAAACATTTCTCTTTGAGGACATTTTTCATCCAGGGAAACAAAAACGGTCACTCGGGGTGAGATTGGGTGAATAGGGAGGGTGGGGCACAGAGGACTTGCTGATTTTGGTCAAAAACTGTTGAACACTCAGCACAGTGTGGGCAGGTGTGCTCATAAATCATTAATCATAAAATGGGCAAATACTTTGAAAGAATCTTCAAAAAAAACTCACTGAAACTGAGCACAGCCTCTCACAACAATGTTAGCTGGTACACTGATGCTGTTGGGTTCCTAGAACACCTACCCAGCGGGGGAAGCCTGTATTACAAGAGGCCTGACCTCCAAAAGTAATTGGTTTGTTGCTTTTTGGTTTTGGAGTTTTTTTTGCTTGTTTGTTTTTTTAGAAAGCAGGATTTATTGAGAGGACAGAAGCTCCCACAGTGGGAGGGGACTCGAAGGGGTTGCCCAGTAATTTTGTTTTGGGGGGGTCTCCCCTCAGATGTGCTTGTTCTTCTTATCTACCTGGAACCCTGGTGCCTCATCTGCAGATTTTGAGAGCTTGTGATCTCCCCATAATAGGGCTGTCCCTGAGGCTGTTAGTGGTGCCTTCTCCTGGCTTAATAGATGGCGTGTGATGACAGTGGCCTACTTGGTTATTCACTTCAATTACTAGTTTGATGTATTAGAAGTCAACTGCATTTATAAAATGTACTCAGTCACTTTAATTGGATTTGTAAAAATGTATGATTTATGAAACATTACATGGATCTTTCTAGCGAATATGAGACTTAAATATCACTTATGACTATGGTTTCTTCCCTTCTCTTCACATGCATATGCATTGCAGACCTGTGTATCTAGAGTTTCTCAAAGATACGAACAATTTGCTTTTAATCTTTGTATCCCCTTGGGCCTCGCACAGTATCAGGCGTGATAGAGATCAATAATTTATATACAGAGAATGTGGCAGTCCTAGAACCAGGATGACTAGGTTCAAATCTGGATCTTCCACTTACTAGCTATGTGACTTTAGGCAAGTTACTTAGCCTTTTTGTGTCTTGGTTGGTACATCTGTAAAGTGGAGATAAAAATAAAGCATACTCCAGAAGTGTTTTGAGAACACTAATGAGATCATTCCTATAAAGCACTTAGCACCGTGATTAAGAGCAGTGGTTTTGGGGTCACACTGCCTGAGTTCAAATCCTGGGGGCATTATTCACAATAGCAAAAACGTGGAACCAACCATGCTGCCCATCGAAAGAGGACTGGATAAAAAAATGTGGTACATATACACAATGGAATATTACACACCCATAAAAAAGGACAGAATTATGAACTCTGTAGCAACTTGGATGGACTTAGTCTATAATATTGAGTAACCTGTTGCAGAAACAACACTGAGTACCACATATTCTCATAAGTGGCCCTTGAAAACTATTGTAATATTATAAGAAAAAGATTGGCAATAGTGGGAAACTACCAGGGGAGGGAGGGGCACACCTTATCAGCAAGGGTACCTGCATAATGAACATTTGTATACCTAACCCTGAATTGTACCCCACGTCTTTAAAATAAAAAAATTTTTTTAAATCCTGGCTGTACCTCTTGCTACTTGCATGTCCGAGGACAAGATCTTTAATCTCCCTTGGCCTCAGTACCGCCCTCTCTCTTAGGTTTTTCTGAGGTTCGGCACGTGAAGACACTTAGCACAGTGCCTAGTATGCATATAAGTAGTCAATAATAATAATAATATTGGCCAGGTACCATCCCAGTACTTTGGGAGACCGAGGTGGGAGGATTGCTTGAGTCTAGGAGTTCAAGACCAGCCTGAGCAACATAGCAAGACATCGTCTCTACAAAATAGCACATAGCAAGACCTCGTCTCTACAAAATATCAAAATATCAAATATGGTGGCACGTGCCAAAAATTCTAATGACTCAGGAGGTTAAGGCAGAAGAATCACCTGAGTTCAGGAGGTCGAGGCTGTGGTTAGCTGAGATTGTGCCACCACACTCCAGCTTGGGCTACAGAGTGAGCCCCCAACTAAAAAAAATTAATAATAATAGTAAAAAATAATGATATATTTGCATTTAATAAATGTTATTATTGTCACCATATACGTAATTCTCCTTTTTTTAAAAAAAACCCACTAGACTATCTAATCATGGATCAATTCCATTTACAAATAAATTTGACCAGAAGTTTCTGGACCAACTAGAGCTTAAGTGTCTAACCAGTAGTGACGGGTGGGGAACAGAGAGGTTTGCTAAGGAAAGATACTTCTTCCACAGTTTATAAGCAGTTCCTAAGAGGAAGATATCTCACTATTGGCTGGATTTGGCCAGGAGAGACCCTGGAGTCTGGAGTTAACTCTGCCCACTGGGCCAGAGAAATGTAGATTCTGATGCTGTATGTGTTGTCTCAAGGCCTCTGCTCTCTTGAAGTTTTTCGGTGGCAGGAATTCTGAGAAAAACGAACAGCCACAGAGGTGTACCACAATGAAGGCAAACCTAAGGTGGCGACCCTCGGAAGGTCTGTGGGTGAGCACCAGCAGGGGATGTAGGGCCCCAGCCCACCACAGTGTTTTCCAGAGACACAGGCAAAAATTAGGCTCCACGGCAGGAGGGCACCTGGGGGGAGGCAGGTTCTCTGACCTTGAACATGGAGGCAAGGAGAGAGACACCCTGTGGGACCCTCCTGAATAAGATCTGAGACACCCAGTGGGCTTTAAGCCTTAGAACAAAGCAGCTGTCCAGTGCTCAAAACAGAGCTGGGAGTCAGCATCAGCCAGGGCAAAGATTCCATGTCTGCTCAGGATTTGTCTTGGGAACTTGGGCCTTGCTGGGGGAGCTGTAGCCAGGCCCCAGCTCCCCCAGCAAGGCCCAAAAGTCTTGGCCTGATGAGAAGGAATGAATGGGGAGGGCATTTGGGAGGATGGGAGGCTGGCTGAGCAGAATAGGCCTCTTCTCTGCACACTTCTCCACTACCCATTCCTTTGTGTGTTTAAAAAGTGTCCGTATAGGGAGCCCCACTTCACAAGTGAGACCACAACAATGTACACCTACCTGTGTAAGAGCAGCTCCAAAATGCTGGTCAAGTTCACCCATTTCTTTAACTTGCCTCCTGCCTGACTGAATGATCCCCCCCCTCACCCATGCAATTTTAATATCAAGGACAATTTTTATCAAGTCATTTTCTGTAATCAGAATATAAAAATTATCCCAACATTTCTCTTTGAAAATGGATCTTCAGAGACTCAGTAGGCCTTTATGCATTACTAATGAGTTCTTTAGTGAAACATTTTGTCTTTTACAAAAATAAATCTCTCCTATTAAATCTTCCTTATGAAAAATCAGATAGCATTTAAGCTGACTAGTATCACTGGTAGGAGATCATTGTACTTGTTAAGGATTTGGGGGTCATTAGAGTATGTTTTTTGAGTGGATGGAGGGATCTTGTTATCTGATTTCATGAAAAAAAATTAGAATACACATTCACAGAACCAAATCTTATTGTTAGAAGATACTGTAGTGTTTTGATAGTGTGACTTCCAATCTCGTGACAAAATACATTATGTAGCTTTTCTTTTAATTGGCAGTCTTAGTTTCCTAGTGCTGCTGTAACAAGTATCATAAGCTGGATGGCTTAGAAAAGCAGAAATTTATTCTATCACAGTTCCAAAATCAAGGGGTCTATAAAGCTATGCTCCCTCTAAAGTTTCTCAGGAGGGATCTATTTTGGGTCCTGCTTTCAGCTGGTAGCCTCAGCCATCCCTTGGCCTAAAGATGACTGTCTTTTGTTCTCTGTGTCTCTTTTTTGTTTTGTCTTTTTTTTGAGTTGGAGTCTCACTCTATCACCCAGGCTGGAGTGCAGTGACATGCTCACGGCCACACCTGCATTGACCTGCTGGGCTCCTACGATCCTTCTGCCTCAGCCTTCCAAGTAGCCGGAACTACAGGTGCATGGCTACCATGCCTGGCTTATTTTTTATTTATTGTAGAGACGAGGTCTTGCCAAGCTGCCTGGGCTGGTCTCAAACCCACGGGCTCAGGCAGTCCACTTACCTTGGCCTCCCAAGGTGCTGGGATTACAGGTTGAGCCATCGAGCCCAGCCTCTCTGTGTCTCTTGATATGTCTTCTCTCTATGCATGGGCCTGTGTGTCCAGATTTCTCCTTTTTATAAGGACACTAGTCATACTAACAACTTCCTCTTAAGTGGATTACATCTGTGAAGACCCTACCTCCAACTGAAGTCACGTGCTAAGGTTCTATGGAATAGGATTTCAACATGTCTTTATGGAGAGACACAGTTCAACCCAGAACACTGGCCATCCACTGTCAGCTCCTTAAAGTTCATCCTCACACAAGGTTGCTCTTTCTACCTTACCCAAATCTCACACATTGAGCCAAAAATCTGTCACCCTATAGCTTTTCCCCCTGACCATAGGGGGCAGTGGGGAAGGCACATATTCCGAGAAGGGAACACCAGAATTTAGCTCTGGTTGACTTTAACAACATGACCTTGGAAAGCACCTTGAAATCTCTGAGTCTCATCTTCCTTACCTTTAAATTGGAGTAGCATATCACTAGAATGCTGTGAAGCTAATGTAAGATGCTGTGCGTGAAGAGTGCTTTTTAAGGTGTGATGTGAATGTTCCATTGCAAATTTCTTAAAAACAGCTCAATTCAGGGGTGACAGCACAGGCTCCGAGCCCAGTCTGCCTTGCTGACCACCCAGTCCTGCCTCTTAGTAGGTGTGTGACCTTGGGAAGTTATTTCCCCTCTCTGTGCCTCCATTTCGTCCTGTATAATGGGACTGTTAACAGTCCCTCTTTTAAGAGTTTGTAAGTGGAGATGAAACGGGTATGAGCTTCAAGAAGCACTCAGAAACTGCCTGGGACATGATACCTATGGTATTATATAAGTCTTTGCTATTTTTATCAAGGGCAGGGCCACAGCTTAGAGTCCTGTGTGCAGTTTCATCCCAGATTCTGGCTTGCAGCAGATACTCTGAAACTGTCTGATGAACCAAGGAGGAGGCACATGACTTCCCCCCTCAGGAGAAGCACGCCAGACCCCACACCTCTTCCCTGGGACTCTGTTCAGCTTGTCCCTCCCCAGTCGGTCAAGGAACTTGCCCCACACCTTCCCGGGCTCATTTTTTCCTGGACAAAGTGCAGTTGCCCCCTGCTGCAGCGCAGGCCTGCAGGTCATTCCCAAGCCACCATTCCAGCTTGTCCTCGATTTGCAATGGTTTTGTTTAGGGTGTGTTGACTTTAGGACGGGGCCATATGCATCCAGTACACTCCTGGGCTCTTGATGGGGTTCTCACAACAGATAAAACTGCCGTAAATTGAAAATATCCTAAGTCGAGAATGTGCTTTCAGTATGCACGGTTTTCCATTTACTGTGGGTTCAGTGAGACATAAGCCTGTTGTAAATTGAGCTCCGTCTGTTATCCAAACCAGCCTGAGAGGAATGTTCTTTTAGTGCGTTGCTGTGAGTGAATGCACTCTTCAAAGGATACTTTCCCGTCTTCTTTGGGTATGACTTAACCCGATCTTGCTCCCCTTCCTGCCCAACCCGGGGCCTCTGTCCATAGGGCACTCAACCCTTCTCCTGTCTCTTCCTGGATGTCTTCCCAACTGCAGCAACCAGGACACTTGGGTTTTGTCACAGTATATCTGTAATCAGGTGTGATATTCAAAATACTTTACCAATCCAAAAGTGCCACAGCGCGTCTTGGAAACCCCCTGCTGTGTGGGATTAACTCTCTGATTGTCTGGGTCCAGGAAGGGGCGGTGCTGGGACTTTGCAAGAGATGCTGGAGTGGCCAGAGGAGTGGAGAAAACACGTCCTGACATTCAACAGGTTGGGTACCACGGCTATGTTCTATCTTGGATAGAAGTATTTCCAGTCTTTTAATAGATGGCACAGGCCAGGCGTGGTGGCTCATGCCTGTAACCCTAACAGTCTTGGAGGCCGAGGTGGGAGAATTACTTGAGTCCAGGAGTCACAGACCAGCCTAGACAACACAGTGAGACCTCATCTCTACAAAAATAAAAATAAAAATAAAAAATATTAGCCAGGCGTGGTGGTGCGCACCTGTAGTCCCAACCACTTAGAAGGCTGAGGCAAAAGGATCACCTAAGCCCAGAAGTTCAAGGCTGTGGTGAGCCATGATTGTGCCACTGCCCTCCAGTCTAGGTGACAGAGGGAGACCCCAACTTTAAAAAATTAAAATTAAAAAGATGGCACAGCTGTATAGGAGCACACAGGCCAAACATCAGCCTTTAAGGTCCACCATCTGTATGTATCTGAATTCTAGGCAGCTCTCTGTGGAGATTCACCATACAGTATTTCAGATCAGAATGAAGAAGCCATATTAAGGTTTCATGTCTTTGGATAGATTTCACTTATTTAAAAAATTGACCAGCTTCTGGAATTACTAACTAGGGATGATAACAAAAATAGCATCTGATATCTGCTAAGCATTTACAGTTGGCCCTCTGTGTCCATAGATTCAACCAACTACAGAATGAAAATATTTTTTAAAATGTGTCTTGCCATTATTCACTAAACAATATACTATACTGTTTGCATAGAAGTTGTAGTGTGTTAGGTAGCATAAGTAATCTTAGAGATTAAAGTATAAGGGAGAGTGTGCGTAGGTTACATGCAAATAGTACACCATTTTATATCAGGGATGTGAACATCCTGAATTTTGGTATCTGGGGGAGTTCCTGGCACCAATTCCCCACAGATACTGAGGAATGACTGCACATTGTTCCAGATGCTAGGTGAAGGCTTTTATAAGACTTCAGGAATTTAACCCCCACCAGAATAGTTGTAATTACCCTGGCTTGTTTTAATTTTCCAAATGGCCAGCTCTTACTCCCCAACCCCCTCCTCCATCCCCATCTAGATAATCTGATCAAGATCTTAGCTTAAATGTGAAGTGTCCCTTTCTCTGGAGTTATCCTTGACCTCTAAAGTAGGGAGCACTTCCTGTGATGTGTTTGCTCAGCCTGTCATGGCATTGATCACTCTCTTTTGGTTGTCTTTTCATGTCACAGGGCTTGGCACATGAAACAGGTTTGATAAGTTCTTGTTGAGGGTGGGAAGACAGGGCATTTATAACAACCCTGAATACCCCCCCTGTAAGAGTCCCTGTGGACTTTGAGGAGACCCGCAGGAAGTATACAGAAAATACCTGCCCTCCTCCACAGGAAAATTCCTAAGGCTGTGATATTAATATTTCATGGGACTTCTAGTTCTCCCATGGTGCCCACACATTTATGAATGTGGTGTCAGAAAAATCTAGACACTAGGACGTCAAACAGCCATTAGACTGGTTCTGTGCTAGGCTGACATATCATCACATTTCACAGTAGCCATTGTACCTCGTGGCTCAGGAGACATTTATATTCCAGTTAAATAAAATAATTTTCAAATGAAGCATATGGTGCCCGGAAGTTTGTTTCCTTGAATCTCTAGAGAACCAAGGAGCTATTTTTGATCTCACCGATTTCTCTTAATGGGCACGTTTTTGGTTAAAGTATAAAATTAAGAGAATGTACAATCTTTGCCACTAAAGACAGCGTTTTTATCCTTTTCGTCAAACCTACAGACTTCTCTCCCCAGCCACAAAACACAGGTGGTAAGAGAAATTCAACCTGCCCAGGCAACCAAAGCCCATTTAAAAAATGTTAAAAGGCTGAAACATGCTTTTGAATGGCAATGACCAATTTATCTACTTTGCTTTTCCTCCTCATTTATTACTTTTCATGTTTTTTAAATGTCAAATGGTCACAAAATTAATGTCAGGGGCCACTGCCAATAGTGCTTGAAGGAATAGGGTAGTTGTGTTGGCATAATAACAGCTGAGTCACAGATCTATTCCCAAAGCACCTGCGATGGCTTCAGGTTTCCCAGCCTTCTGGTGACAAGCAAATCCAGAGATAAGAACACTCAGAGGTCTTTGAAACTCCCTTGACAAAGGTAAAAGCACTAGCTGAGGCAGAACTCTGGGCACCATCCCCATAATCCAGTTGAGGCTTTCTTCTAAGCAACTTCTGCTATCGCTCAGGCTCTAACAACTGTTGGAAGGAGCTGAGAGACAGGGATAGGATCACCACCCCACCATTTGACAGATGAGAAAATGGAGGCGCAGACTGTTATCAATTATTTGTAACAGTCCATATAACCATTTTGAATGAGGTCACAACCAGAATTCTGGGATTTTCCAACCGTAATACGTGATCCATTAGACCTACTTGTTTGGTTTTCTGGGAAGAAAATGCAAATTGACTTAAGCCATTCACCGACTTGACTTAATTGCCATTTTTCCTTTTCTTCTAAACTCAGCTGTGCAACTGTTGGTGGCGGGCAGAATTGGAGATGATAGTGATTGCCTGCTACATTTGTGATTTTCCCTCGTTTACCCACCAGGGTACATGAGCAAACATTCTTCACATCATCTTACGTGTTTCCTCCATACCATGGAAGCAATAGAGAAAAAAGAACACACCCCAGAACAGAGAGGACTGTAAATATCCCATTTTTATCTGTCTTTAGTAAGTACAAAACGTTATGCTATTTCCCAAAAAATTATTGCCCATCAAGATTTTAAAAGACAAATCGTAGTGTGTGTGTGTGTGTGTGTGTGTGTGTGTGTGTGTGTGTGTGTGTGTGTATCTCCAAATAACAAACAGAAAGAGCCTAGTATAGATTCATGCATAATATCAATGCTATGGGCAGTTGTTCATTTTGATGGAAGTTCTGGTTATCATTTGCTTTTAATGATTCCCCGAATCTACAGTTTCCTTCTCATTCTGATGCCCTTAGGTGGTTGTATTTTATCTGCTATCTTATGTAGATGGAACTAATAATACAAAGAGCTCATGTGGTTCAATTCGTTTATTTGAATTCAAAAGAAGCCTAAAAGCCTAATCTGTCACTTGCCTTAGAATAGAGCTATTTTACTCCTATAGTTAATGTGATAAATTAAGCCCTGATGTAAATAACCATTTTATTCCCGTACACTTTTACTTGCCTATATCTTTCCGGAAATGTACTGGAGGAAGAAGAGGAAGTTCAAGGCAAGTGTTAAACTCAGTGTTGGTCTACCCAATTCAGACCCTTAAAAATGATTGACCAGCCGGGCTTGGTGGCTCAGCCTGTAATCCCGCGCCTTTGGGAGGCTGAGGTGAGTGTATTGCCTGAGTCCGCGGGTTCGAGAACCGCCTGGGCAGCGAGACTTCATCTCTACAATAAATCAAAAAATCAGCCGGGCATGGTAGTGTTTGCCTGTAATTCCGGCTACTCGAAAGGCTGAGGCGGGAGGATCGTTGGAGCCCAGCAGGCGAGGCTGCGGTGGCCGGAAGTGGCCACTGCACTCCAGTCTGGGCAACAGAGTGAGACTCCAACTTAAAAAAAAAAAAAAAAAAAAAAATGATGGACCAATAAATATCAGCTCATCTACTCAAGCCACAGCCTTTACTTCTTCCCCACTTCCGGAAACCTTGAGCGGTTTTGAAACTGTAGGGAAACTGAGGTTGGGAACACCTGATTCACCCAGCCAGTTTAGTCACTTAGAAAATATCTGCCCTTCGTGACCCGCCTGGGCAGCTTGGCGAGACCTCATCTCTACAATAAATCAGAAAAGTTAGCCGGACGTGGTAGCGCGCGCCTGTAGTTCCAGCTACTCGGAAGGCTGAGGCTGAAGGATCGCCGGAGCCCAGCAGGTCGAGGCAGCGGTGGCTGGGAGTGGCCATTGCACTCCAGTCTGGGAGACAGAGTGAGACTCCAACTCAAAAAGAAAGAAAGAAAGAAAGAAAATATCTGCCCAACAACTTATGCAACACTAGGACCAAAACAGTGATCTGTTTGATTGAATTTTTCACTTCCAAGCTGTGTACACTGTGGGTACTTAATAAATCCTCCTGGACTTAATCGATTTTGACTTAATTTGCCACTTCTGCTGAATCTCCTCAAGCCTTGTCATGTAGACGTCTCATAATTCTCAGAACATATCTGGACTGTTGCTAACATCCCTGGTGTCACTTTTTTACTGTAACTGTTGGTTCATATGGCTGTCCCTTTTTATTAGATTAGGAGCATGCAAGGGGAAAATAGATGTGGGAAAAAACATAGAGAGCAATTTATGTTTTTCTTTTCTTTCTTTTTTCTGAGCAACTTCTGCTGTCTCTCAGGCTCTAGCAACTGTTGGAAGGAGCTGAGAGATAGGGATAGGATAACCCCCTTCCCATTTGGCAGATGAGAAAATTGAGGCACAGACGGTTATTAATTATTTGTAACAGTCCATATAATCATTTCGGGATGAAACCACAACCAGAATGCTGGGATTTTCCAACCAAAATACACAGCAGCTTTAAACTTTAGATTAGTCATGCCATGCTCATCAGCCCTGGCAGGTTTCAGCAGGGGAGATATCAAAGAAAAACAGATCTGAAGCTCTTTGAAGAGGCAGATGACTGAAGCTGGCAGTGAAAGTGGGAACAAGAGTAACAGAGGGTTAAAGAGCTTGGTCGACAGGCCAGAAAGAAGCACAGGGACAGGGAAACCAAGCAGGTGTTAGGGAGATTGTTTTTAATACCATGTATTTTTACCTACTATATAAAGAAAGTGTCAGTAGTAATAGAAATGATGGTGATGATGATGATAAAGCTTAGAGAGTGCTTACTTTGTGCCAGGGACTGTCCAAACATTTTACGAGGGGAACCCCTCAAAAATGGAATTATTAGCCAGGCTCGGTGGCTCAGCCTGTAATCCCGTGCCTTTGGGAGGCTGAGGTGAGTGAATTGCCTGAGACCCGCCTGGGCAGCGAGACCTCATCTCTACAATAAATCAAAAAATCAGCCGGGCATGGTAGCGCGTGCCTGTAATTCCAGCTACTGGGAAGGCTGAGGCGGAAGGATCGCCGGAGCCCAGCAGGTCGAGGCTGCAGTGGCCAGGGAGCGGCCACTGCACTCCAGTCTGGGCGACAGAGTGAGACTCCAACTCAAAAAAAAAAAAAAATGGAATTATTTTTTGGAGGGAGAGACCCTTGTAGTACAGACTTCCCCTACTGGGTGAGTTTTCTAGGACCCTATTGGCATCTGTGTACCAGCTAGTGTTGTTGTGAGAGACTGCGCTCAGCTTCAGTGAATTTGGGGGGGGGAATTCCTTCAGTGCATTTGCCCATTTCATGATGGGTGATTTACAAGTGCACCTACCCACACCAGGCTGAATGTTCAGCAGTTTTTGGTCAAAATCAGCGTGATCTTCATGCTCCACCTTCCCTATTCGCCAGTCTCACCCCAGTGGTGCTTTATTTGTTTCTCCGGATGAAAAACTCCTCAAAGGGAAATGTGTTGCCGAGTGGAAGAGGTGAAGCAAAAAACAGCAGAAGCACTAAAAGGCATCAAAATTGACAAGCTCAAAAACTGCTTTGAGCAGCAGAAAGGTGTATCACACCAAATGGAGAGTGATGTACCTTTGAAGTTGACTGAAGTTTAGTATGCAAGAATAAATACACAATTTTTTATAAATAAATTCCAGGTTATTGGGGTTCCCCCCTCATATATACATTGAATCTTAAGCCTCATCAAATGAGGTAAGAACAATTGTTATCCCCATTTTACAGATAAGGCAACTGGAGGCACAAGTCCCACTTGCCCAAGGTCCCACAGCAAGAGCAGTAGGGCTGAATTTTAAATACAAATAATCCAGTTCTGAGATTGTTCTCTTAACCCTTAGTTTAAACTGCTTCTTCAAGACAGGGTCCAAGACAGAACAGGCATCAGGAATGCAGCTTCAGAGCGAGAACATCTGTCTTGACCTCAGGATTTCACTAGGCTGATCCCAGGCATGTGGCATGTGTGAAATATAAGAGGTGCCTCCATGACTTTTCCCTGGCCAGCCCTAGGGTCCAGAGTAGTCTCCAGGACTCAGTGACCCTGAAGGCTGCTCTGGGAGCACATACCATCTGCCCTTGACCCTTGGAGTCAGCACTTCCTGTTCCACAGCCTGGCCTGCTCGCTTGAAAACTCATCACTTACTCATCATGTGGCATGTGTGGAATATAAGAGGCGCCTCCATGACTTTTCCCTGGCCAGCCCTAGAATCCAGAGCAGTCTCCAGGACTCAGTGACCCTGAAAGCTGCTTTCGGAGCACATACCATCTGCCCTTGACCCTTGGAGTCAGCACTTCCTGTTCCACAGCCTGGCCTGCTCGCTTGAAAACTTATCACTTGCTGAAAAGTAGCTGCCCAGATGAAATCGGGAAGAGGCAAAATTCAGAAGATTTTGTTGTGAGTCTGGCCTTCCGCTGGAATTGCTTTCTCCCAAGAGCGTTTTGTCAGAGTCTGCTGGTCAATGGCTTGACCTGTGCAAAGACACAATTCATATTCCCAAGTCATATACACAGCAGGGGTCTGTCAACTGTTTGAACTGTTGATCTGATAAATCCATCGCTTTTCCCATGGAGAACTAATGGGCTCCAGTTATCCGATCCCTATTCCCATGGGCAAAAGCTCCTGTTGTTCATGGGAGATTCTCTCACCAACTCCTAATTAATCTGTTTTCTTTTTTGCTTCCATATCTTAATTGGCGTTTTCAATGAGGAGTATACTAGAAAAAAAGATTCTAAAAATTACTTGTTTTAAAATAAGCAATTAGAAATTCTCATTCTTCAACTTTGCTGTTTCTTTCTCACGGCAACCTGATTCTGAAGTCTTTTCTTAGCCAAAGCTGCATTTATTCGGTCCCACGCCATGTAATTTAATGGCCGTGTAATTCCGATAGCGCCGATCTGTTTGTTCTGCCAAGTACATATTACAATTATTCAGCATCTTTCTTCACCCTGTTGAGAATCAACATGAGTACTCTGTATTAGAATCTTCCACGGTTGCTGATCTCAATAAACTTAATTCAGCTTGAAATTCTAACTCATCTCTAGCCATCATCCCTAATTCCAGATATTCCTGGAGTAGAGATTATTTTTAGAGGTAGAATAAGCTGCACAAATCCAATGTAGACTCCATCAGAATTCTGTTATCGTTTTTAAACAAGTGGTCTCCAAACAATACAAACAATAATAAAATTAGAAATGCAAAATCTGATAATCAGGGCAAGATTGAAATGTAGAATAAAGCATAAATCTGATCTCGCTTTTCTTCTGCTTAAAACTTTTCAGTGGCAATGAGTTCATACCCCTCAGCTGGGCTCTTGAAGTTCTTGTTGTCTGGTTTCTGGCTTCTACTTTCTGCCTCATCTCCTGTCAGTCCATACCCCTGCCTATCCCGCCTTCTGTGCTCTGACCTTGTTCTTAAGAACCATGTGCCATTCCCCAGATGGGACATTCCGTTAATACATTCTTCTCCTTGGAATGTTCTCCTTTTTTTAAATCCCTCTCAACAGACACACACACACATACACACACATGTACACAAAAAACATATACACACACAACATACACAAACAACATGTACACACGCCCCATATATACAACAAACACACAGCATACACAACATAGACACACACAACACATACAACATACACACATGCCCCACACGCATGTACAACACACACAACACACAAAACATGCACACACACCTTGTACACACACAACATACACACATGTATATACACAGCACACATATAGTACACACACAACCCACATACCCACACCATATACACACGTACTCTGTACACACACATAACACATACATGAATACACTCTGACCACTACTTACTCCCTTGCCAAGTTCCTGCACATCCTTCAGGTCTCAGTTTAAATATCACTTCTCCAGAGACCTTCCCACTGTCCCTTCTCAGCCTGCTCCTCCAGAACATGGATCACAATGTGTAACTAAATGTTGATCTGTGGCATGATTTGGCTAACATCTGTCTTCACCACGAGATTGCAGGCTTCATGAAGGGAGACACCATGTCTTCTTGTACACCTTTGTTTAAGCAGCACTGAGCACAGTGCCTGGCGCATCGGGGATCTCAGTAAATATGTGCTGAATGAGTGAATGAGACCTCAGCCTGAAGGTTTACAATTGTGTGCTGGTTCCACACCTGGCGTGTCCCACTTGGGGTGAGCAAAGTTCCTGCAGGCTTAAGTGACCATTGAATTGAGCTAGTCCCTGGTGTGGACCTCTCTGATTGGCTTTGGCCAGGGCTCCTGGCTTCCTGTTCCTGTAAAGCTCTTCCCATGTACTCTGCACTGGGCTCTCCCATCTCCATCCTTTGGAAGCTGCACCAGTCCCTGTCACCAAGCACTGGGCCCTACTTTCTTATCTCTCCAGAAACATTACTTCACCAAGAACTAAAAGGGAAGAAGGAATAAAACAAAACAAAACAGAAAACAAATGCTAGCAGCCACAAGGAGGATTTTTTCCCAAGAGATTTTGGTTTTGATTTCTTGGACTAACATCAGGAGACACTATTTTTGACACCTCTGTTGTTTCGCAGTGATACACAAAGACGCTTTACACGTCTGCACACTGTCCTCTCCCATTCAGTTATGACAGGTGCTTTGATAATCAACAGTTTTTGTACAATGATGCATATCCTGCAAACCTTATGCCTTAACAAAAACTTCCTTACAAATGTTCACTGTGTCAAGTAGCTCATTATATTTGACAGCAGTTTTTCCATTAGGATTTTACGACCCTATAGGATCCCTCATGAAAATTCTGCTATGTAGAGCTTCCCAAGCATTTGAATAGTATACCTCAGACATCCATGGGGAAAAATTCTTCAAAACAGTAATACTGGGCTGGTGTGGTGGTTCATGCATGTAATCTCATGTCTGTAAGCTTTGGGAGTCTGAGGTGGAAGGATCGCTTGAGGCCAGGAGTTTGAAACCTACCTGGTCAATGTAATGGGGGAAAAAAAACCTTAAAAATTAGAAAGGGGCACATACCTGTAGTACTAGCCACTCAGGAGGCTGAGGTGGGAGGATCACCTCAGCCCAGGAGTTCCAGGCTATAGTGAGCTATGATCACACCACTGCAGTCCAGCCTGGGCAACAGAGTGAGAGCCTGCCTCAAATATAGATAAATAAATAAATATACATAATATGTACTTATATATAATACAAATATGTTTATATACAATATACTATAAATATATATATCAATACTAGATTGAACTAGGGCTCAGGGATGTCTCTTAAAATTTGAATACTTACAGAAATACCCTGGAGAATTGAAAATAATTTTAAACATAAAATACTTGAGGAAGTATAGCTAAGTAGCTTTATCATGTTTTGATGTGAGGTTTACTCTGTGAAAGAACCAAAGGACCAGTCAAAATGGTACTAAATTTGTGATTTTGTACTTACTGGAAACAAAATATCCTATAGAGGTATTCTATCATTTACTCAGTGCTTACCATGTGTGCCAGACATTTTTCTATGCATGTGTCAATTAATTTAATTGCCCAACTACCCTGAAAGGAAGACCCAATAATTATTTTTATTGTATAGGTGAAGAAAAAATTCAAGTACTCGTTTATAGTCATGTTGCATGGAAAAAAACAGTCATGAGCTCAGAACCTATGAGCTTCCTACTTCTCTATCTCTCTAGTAATGCACAGCCTGGGCAAGTATTCATTTTTCTTTCCCAAGTACTCATCTATATCGTGTTGTATTTAAAATTTTGTTATGCATCCTATTATTTTATGAAAGATAAGGCTAGATTTTAATCCTTTCTAGATTTTAACTAGTGCTAATAAGTAAGCTTGGAATAGTGATATAATTGAGTCAGGTAGACCTGGATTTAAAATCTAGTTGTACCACTTACCAATTATATGACCCTGGGAAAGTTCCTTAATCTTCTGAGCTCATCTGCTATGTTGTAAGTAGGATCATTACTGCTGTTAGAAGGAGAAAATGAGATAACCGTATATAAATTGCCTGGCATGTAGGTAATCGATACTGTTCTTTACTACAAGTGTATAAGTAAGGACACGAAGAAATTACATTAATTCTCCTGAAAAAGATGGTTTCATCAATAAATTACCAATTTAATGTTGTAAACTATATTTCTATTAGCTGAAAACAGTTTATGTAGTTCCCTAAGTGTCTCAATTGTATCAAGCATTTATTAAAAAAGTCGTATTTTTCCAGCAAAATTCAAAATTTGTACACGTAGTTACGTAGCATTACATTAAAAGACTAATGATCAAATTGACAATTATAGGAGTGAGCACAATTTGAGAGCAATACATCGGGATGTGGGTATTTCACTAATTCTACTCCCTTTCTATGGAATTCTGCATTCCCAGATCTCTCCATTAGACCCATCTGTACGTGAGTGTATATAGACCCTCAAGTGTCCCTTTACTGTATACAAGAGCCTTTCTGGGTGTCAGCCTCTAAGTGCAGCAATTGTCACTAAAGAGAGTTTGGATGGAAGTTGTAAGGGAAGCCTGTGGTGTCTTATCCTCTATATAAGAAATGTGTTCTGATCAGCCCTCTCACCCCCAGCTGATTTGCTGTTTTGCTTCCCTGTGGTCACCTCTCAGCATAGATGGTAGGATTATATTTAGCCATCTGACATAAAGGCAGCCAATCTGGAGGCTGGTCACACATCTCCATTGTGGGCACAGGCTCTATCTGAATGCTCTCTTGGAGATTTGATTCTAACACACGGAGAGACTGAAACAATTGTCAGGGGAGGGAGGAAAGGGAACCAGTGAGAGATGCTTGTAACAAGTTGACAGGTCTAGAGAGACTGTGGGAAGTCTTAAAGCAAAGAGTGAAAACTAACATTTGTAATAAAAAATGATCCGATTTGCAGAGAGAAGCCGATGAAGAAAGAAAAGAGAGATCCCTTGACTGCTTTGCTTCAGTTTCCAGTTGTGATTCCATTTTACCCCTATCTTTATACCCAACCTTCCAATACTTGTCCAAGATGTCTATTCTTACACAGGAAGCTGCATGGAACATCTACAACATGAACTTGAGGCTAAGGAGACATATTGTTATAGATTCTTGTTAGCAGAAAACCAGGACCTATTCCTTCTGATGTTCTCAGCACTCACCTGGGTATCCTCCCTGAAGAAGGTGACACAGTGCTAAGGCTACTTAACAGTGGATCTTCATGTCAGCATTGATTGATCTGCACAGGACACGGGACTGAGCCTGGGGCCCATGTCTGTCCTTCTCCACGGCACATTCAAACTCCAGTGAGGAAGCCAGAGCTGTCAAAAGTGCAGCTGAAATTAGTGAGAAGCAGAGTGAGAACTCCAGATGTTTAGAATTAGGATGACTATAAACAAATTCATTTCCCCAGATCCACCAGGCTTGCTTTTTTAAAAATTATTTTTATATCTGGTAAACAAATCCATATTCTCTTTTCTTGGTTGCAAATGGACTCATTCTTTAGGGAATGAGAATACTCAAACTGGTTAATGCAATTCACTATTCTTTCTTCAAAAATTGTATAATTCACACATCAACATAATTCCCTCAACTGGTAGTTTTGAAAACTTGGAGCTTAAATATAAACACGGCCATATACAATGACTCTTCAAGACTGCTTTTATGCACACCTGTCACCTAATTAGTTTTTTTTTTTATCTTATTTTGCCAGCTTAGCTTCCAATGGTTTCTTTAGCCATAAACACTCTTCAGTATGTCACATCATGACATCAAATTTGTTATTCCTGTCATGGGGTAGGGCAGGGATATAGGGTGGCAGTTTTTGTATAGAAAGGTAAGCAGTTGCAGATCATTACATAAGTTCATGCCTGGGAATTTCAGTTATGCATATATCACCAAAAAATGTACCCTTGTACTACTATTTGCCTTTTCATCAATAAGTTGAAATAAAGGATGTCTTCAGCTAATCTGTTTAAGATTCTTTTTACTAGCTCCTCTGCACACAGTTGTCACATAATTGCTCATATTTAGACATCATTCTAGTATGTCCCAACCAGTGTATAGCAGGTTCAAAGACTCCTTTTGATAGGTCAATAGATACGCCCTTCTGATTGCCTTCTATATTGTGTAAGAGAGAGATATTTCCCTCTGCTCAGCAGTTCCATTTCTTTGGAATCTATTGTCAGGGTTTAGAATTCATTAAAAGAAAAAAAAAAGAAAGATGAAAAAAACACAGGAAGCTTCCTTGATCAATAGTTTCAAGCAACCTTGATAATCATATAATGTTTGCTTCACTCCTCCCTAACACACACACACACACACACACACACACACACACACACACACACGATCCCTGTCCTTGTCTTTGTACATAAGGAGCATTTGTGAAACGGTCAATGTTGGAGTCACATGCTACTTACAGCAACCCTAAAACCAAAACTTTTTTGTTTGTTTGTTTTACAGGGCCGTTGTTCAAGAGAGAACTGCAAGTATCTTCACCCTCCGACACACTTAAAAACTCAACTAGAAATTAATGGGAGGAACAATTTGATCCAGCAAAAAACGGCAGCAGCAATGCTTGCCCAGCAGATGCAATTTATGTTTCCAGGAACACCACTTCATCCAGTGGTAAGTACATCCTATCTAATGATGGACTGGATGGCTGAATCATGGGTACCGGCAATGCCATATTGAACTACGATGGCCTCCCTCCACTTTGTCACTTTGGTTACAATTAAGGCAAATAGTTTGAAGCTCAATAGATGCCAGAAAATTGGTTTTTGTAAAATATATATATATATCAATGAAAAAATATTTGGGGGAACAAGAGGCAAAGACAATTTCTAATCAATATCTGGGAAATCTGTGTCACTTCTGTTCTTTCTCACCAGTAAACTATATTTGAACTATCTTAGAATGAATATAGTTCGACATTTTCATTTAGAGTGTGAACTGATATTCTATGTATTGAAGAGATTGTGATGCCTACAATATTTTTAGCAATGCAGCAGATAGATTATTTATTCCAATGGCACCATTTTAAGGATGAGGAAAGTGAAAAATCAGAGCAGTTCAGTGATTTCCCTCAATGTCATGCAACAGTTAAATTGTGGAGCCAGAACTTGATGTGGACGTGTTAGCAGGGCACTTTCTGCAGTCTGCTCCAGTGGGAGCCTGACATCAGCCCCCAAAGGAGGGTGTCAAAGCACGGCCCTGAGAGGAGACCTGCTTGAGTCACTTAGGTCTCCTGTCTTTCAGCAGCCTACAGAGGGTGTGGCAGCTGTGACAATGACCACAAGATTAAATGCCCAACAGAGTTAAGTATAGGAATATTTACAGTGTAATATTTTCTCCCTGATTTCACCCTGCTTGAAAGTACTTCCTTAACAGTCTAGACATTATTTTAGGAAGGATGTCCTGGGGAAAGGAAGTGTGTTTGACTTTAGTGGGTTTCATTTACATTTGTGAATTATTTGTTAGAAACAAGCTAATTTATAAAAAAGCCAAAGTGAAGGAAATTGGCTCTAAAAAAAAAAATAGTACATGCCCTGTTTAAAAATCAGTCTTCCTCGTAGGAAAAGTCCGCATGAGTGAAAGTTGCTAAATTAAAAGGGATAACTCCCAATGAATTCGATTTTCTTACCGTGCCCTTGCGAGATAGGGAGGGAAGAGGAGGGTTAGCCCACCGGAGGGGTTAGAATTCAGACAGGTCGTTAGCGATTCTGCTTATCTCCAGGTGTCTGCCCAAAGTAGCCAGAAACTAGTTCTGCCCAGAATAAAAGAAATGCCAGATGCAGAGGACTCCAAGATAAATAAGATACGGTCTTTTGGGGATAGACAGACACATGAAAAGGGCAAAGTAAGATTCAGGTGCAGGAAATGATGAGATTGGACAAGAAAAGACTGCCTGGAGGAAGTCTCAAGTTAGTGTATTGTAAGGATGAGTAAGAACGAACCCAGATGTAAAAACTGAACACAGATAAATCTCCGAACACATGGAATGCCAAAAATAGGCTTTCAAGTGGCTCTATTTTAAACTACACACAGGTATAATTTGTGGATCTCTTTATTGATGCACACATATACATTATTTTACTAAATTATCTAAATGCTGAAATAATTTGGCTTTGCATATTAAATAACATCTATGGCAACACAGTGACACAACATTGGGTGTTCCACTCATTCAACTCATATACATTCTAGTTATTTGGAATTAACAGGAATTGACCCTGGTTACGTTAAGAAAATTCCATCCCTGCTGTTAACCATTAGTTGAATTTTTCTTGAAAGTTATGTTTATGCATTGTTTTAAATATTAATTATAAGTTCATAATCGCCACTTCTCTATGAAAAAGGAGTGTTATATTTAAATATTTTGGTAGAGGCTTTTAAACCTCTACCAAAGCATTAGAATAAAAAAAGTGATATGTTTAAAAATAACTCTACAAATTACTTCAGAGTCTCAAAAATGAAGTAGTGGCCTACTGCAGTGTAGTGGCTGAATAATAGCCCTGGGACCTATAAATGTCACCTTACATGGAAACAGGGTCTTTGCAGATCTTAATTAAGAATCCATAGCCGGGCATGGTAGCGCACTCCTGTAGTTCCAGCTTCTTGGGAAGGCTGAGGCGGAAGGATCGCCGCCGGAGCCCTGCAGGTCGAGACTGCGGTGGCCGGGAGCGGCCACTGCACTCCAGTCTGGGCGACAGAGTGAGACTTCAACTCAAGAATCTTGAGATGGGGCATCCTCTTGGATTAAATGCAATCAGAAGTGTTCTTATCAAAGAGAGGCAGAAGGAGAGTTGGCATGGACAGAGGAAGGCCATGTGACCATAGAAGCAGAAACTGGAATGACCTGGCCTCAAACTGAGCAATACCAGCAAGACCAGAAGATGGAAGGGACAAGGCATGGATTCTACTCCAGAGCCCATGGAGGGAGCACAGTCCGGCCAACCCCATGATTTTGGGCCTGTGAAACTGACTGGGAACTTCTGGCCTTCAGAACTATGAAAGGATAAATGCGTGCTGTGTTCAGTCATGAGGATTGTAGTAATTTGTTGACAGAAGCCAAAAGAGACTGATAGATGCAGCAATTGTTTAAGACAAATAAACTGATCAACGGTTCCAAATATCACTCCATCTTTAGGTCTCCTTCTGGGCTAAATTTCTTTAAAGTGCGATGGATATTTTTTTCACTCCTTCCTTCTTCTGTTCACCCCCGAACATGTTCCACCGAAATCTCTCACCGAGTTCCTCCATATCACCAAACCATTGGTCATGTGTGGCCTCCATTGTTGCTGTAATCTAAATGTTTGTGTCTCTCCTTCCCTACCACCCACCAATTCATTTGTTGAAGTTCTAACCCCCAAGGTGATGGTATTAGATATGGCCTGTGGGAGGGGACTAGGCCACGAGGGTGGAGCCCTCGTGAATGCGATTAGCACCCTTGTAAGAAGAGACATGCAAGAGCGAGAGACCCCCACCCCTCCATCATGTGAGGATACAGCAGAAGGTGCTGTCTGTGAATCAGGAAGTAGGCTGTCACAAGACATCAAATCTGCCAGCATCTTGATCTTGGGTGTTCTGGCCTGTGAGGAACTGTGAGAAATAAATTTGTTTATAAGCCACTCAGTTCATGGTATTTTGTTATAGCATCCAGAGTGGACTAAGACAATTTATTTGACCTCTTAAAACTCGATGCATACAGCCAATCTCTCCTTTGTTAAACACTCCTTCCTCTCTGAAAACTCCTTCCTTCTCTGTCTCCTTTGCCCATTATATTCCTCTCCTATATGTTGAGGGTCCCAGAGCTGGATATGTCTTTCCCTCTACTCTCTCCTGTATGTTCTCACCCGGTTCTGTGGTTGCAAATCATCTACAGGCCAAGAACCCCCAAACGTATGTTTCTAGTGAAAATTTCTCTCCTGAGCTAAGGCTTATAAATTCCTCCTGGACTCACCTGTAAATTTCTCACTAGAACTTGTCATGTTCAAAATCAAATTCTTTACTACACTACATTCCCATTTCAGTAAGTGGTACCATCAACCTGCAATCTCCAACCAAAACCTGGTGGACTCTTTCCTGGATGCTCACATCCAGTTCATCAACAAATCCTGTTTTAGGCCATCCATTTTTCCACCTGTCAGCAACCTCATCTGAGCCACCACCAACCTTTTATCAAAATACCATAGGAGCATTTCCCTCCTAATCCCACTATGTCCACTTTTGCATGAGTCCAATATATCCCATATACGAGGTCTGACAGTTAAGTTCATGAACTCATCCTAGAAAAAGTGCTACATACCTCACTACTGAATATCACTACAGTCACCTTTGAAGTACTCCCCTTGGGAAGCTGTGCAGTGATGCCAGCATCTAGTCTACTTGTCAGAGCCATTTTGGAACTCTTCTGGAATGGCCGTCAAATCTGTCATCTTATTATCCTTGATGTTCTGAATGCCACCAAAATGTCTTCCTTTTAATATTTTCTTTATCTTTGGGTAAAGAAAAAAGTCATTGGGGGCCAGATCAGGTGAGTAGCGAGGGTGTTCCGATATAGTTATTTGTTTACTGGCTAAAAACTCCCTCATAGACAGTGCTGGGTAAGCTGGTGCATTGTTGTGATGCAAGAGCTTTCCTTTGGGATCGTTTTTGCACCCACCTTTCTCATGACAAGATTTTCAGTTAAGATTTTCCTAACTGTTTCTCTATCAATGTTTATTTGGTCTGCTATGCTTCTCACAGTCAACCAATGATTTTGGTGCACAATTTGACAAATTTTTGCAATGTTTTCTTCAGTTCTGCTCATTACTGACCATCCTGACCTCTCTTCATCAGTGACTCTTTCTCTCCCCTCAGAAAAATGGTAAATTCATTTTGTACACTACCATTTTCTTCATGGCATTATCCTCATAAACTTGGAATAACATGTCCCTGATTTCACTTCCACTCTTGCCAAGTTTAAAAAGAAATGTCATGTTTGTTCATTGTTCGGATCAAGCTCTGACGTTCTCAAAATGACACATAAAAATATGCAACAACAATAATGAATGCCACTCAGGAAGAGGCAGACACCACTACACGTTGACGTGAACACAGCTGTGAGACACTGATATACCAAGGTTATGAAACTTTACCCTCCAATTGTTTGTACAGTGCTGCCAACATAAGCGCACATTGGCAAGTTCGTGAACTTAATTGTAGAGCAACCAGAGGAATCTTCTTAAAACATAAGTAGAATCAACTCTCTCTCTTATGTAAAGCCCTTGAATGCTCTCCTATTTCACTGGGACAAAGCCTAAACATTTGACCTTGGCTATGACCTGTGACAGCTTCTGTGACCCGGTCCCCAACCAGCCTCACCTGCTCACCCTGAGCCATCCTGCCTGCGTCTGCAGATACCAAGCCAAACGTTCAGCTTTGGGAACACTCAAAGCTCATGGGTGCTTCCTGGCCTCTGCCCTTGCTGGGGCAGCCTCCTGTTATTTACATGTTAACTCACCTTACTCAGAAGGACTCCAGAGTCACCCCTGCACCCCACCTCCAATCCCCACCATTCTCCACCTTCATTTTCTGCTTGTCCATACAAATGAATTGCCATGTGGTGGGTATCGTTCTTTCCCCTTAAGATTTCAGTTCAGTAAGTGTAGGGTGCTCTGTCCCCATGTCTGCACATGTGTATTCAGCAAATGAAAACTCAAACCATTCTTTCTACTTACAACTCTTCTGTCTCTAGTCCAGGCTGTTTGAAAGGCCTTATCTAGTAGTGTGTCTCTCCCCGATTCCTGACAAAATAAGAATTCCTCTTTCTACCCCTTCTAGAAGACACACAGTCTTCATACGTCCATTCAAGGACCAGGAGGGCACAGCTGACCTCCTGGAGGGTGGGGATTATGAACTGCACAATCTGGCCCTAAGGGATGAGGTCTAGCATGGCATCTTCTGCCTCCCAAAGATGCAAGGAGGCTTAAGAGAGGCCAGGTGGGAGCCTTGCAGGCCAGGTGGGAACCAGGTGGGAAGCCTTCTGAGTGGAATAATAGCACTCTCACTTTAAAGTGTCCATCGACTGAGCTTTAACTGCTTTAGTGGCATGAAATGCCTCCAGCCACTTAGCCATTACCCCTCAGCGCTGCTCCTTCCTTGACGCTACACAATATTAAGAATGTTAGTGTGTGTATGTTTGTAAGTGGGTTGTGACTGTATGTGTGTGTATGTCTGTATGTTGTGAGTATATGTGTATGTTGTGTGAGCCATGAGTATATATGTGTTTGTTGTGTGTAGTGAGCATATGTGTGTCGTGTGTTGTGTACATGTGTATAGTGAGTGTATGTCTGTGAGTGTGTTGTATGTTATGAGTATATATGTTGTTGAGTGTGTGTAGTGAGTTTATGTGTGTGTTGTGTGTAGTGAGCATATGTGTGCAAGGGTGTTATGTGTATGTTGTAAGTATATGTGAATGTGTGTGTAAATGAGTATATGTGAATGTGCAAGTGTGTTATGAATGTGTTATGAGTGTACCTGAGTGTGTAGTGAGTGTGGGTTTGTGGTGTGTATAGTGAGTGTGTTGTGTGTGTAGTGAGTGTGCTGTGTGTGTGAGTGTATAGTAAGTGTATATGACTGTGTATGTTGTGTGTGTAGTGTGTTGTGAATGTGTGTGTGTGTAGTGAGTATGCAAGTGTGTGTGGAGTGAGTGTGACTGTGTGAAGTGTGTTGTGTGTGGAGAATTGTAGTGAGTGTTATGTGCGCAGTGTGTTGTGTGTGAGTGTGTAGTGACTGTGAGTGTGTTGTGTGTGGAGATGTGTGAGTATGTTGTGTGTGCAGTGTGTTGTGTGTGTGCAGTAAGTGTATGTGAGTGAGTGTATAGTGAGTGTGTGTGGAATATGTTATGTATGGAGAATGTGTAGTGAGTGTCTTATGTGTGCAGTGTGTTGTGTGTGAGTGCATAGTGTCTGCAAATTTGTGAGTGTGTGTGGAGTGTGTTGTGTGTGGAGAATGTGTAGTGAGTGTGTTGTGTGTGCAGTGCGTTGTGTGTGTGAGTGTGTAGCGAGTGTGTGTGAGTGTGGAGTGTGTGTGGAGTGCGTTGTGTGTGGAGAAGGTGTAGTGAGTGTGTTGTGTGTGCAGTGTGTTGCGTAGTAAGTGTATGCGAATTTGTGAGTGTATGTGGAATGTGTTGTGAGTGGAGAGTGTTTAGTGAGTGTGTTGTGTGTGCAGTGCGTTGTGTGTGTGTGTAGCGAGTGTATGTGAGTGTGGAGTGTGTTGTGTGTGGAGAAGGTGTAGTGAGTGTGTTGTGTGTGCAGTGTGCTGCGTAGTAAGCGTATGCGAATTTGTGAGTGTGTGTGGAGTAAAGTTGTGAGTGGAGAATGTGCAGTGAGTGTATTGTGTGTGTGAGTGTGTAGCAAGTGTATGCGAGTGTGCGTTTGCCATCTTGGAGCCTGGACCTACTGATGTGATGTCCTGGGAGAGTCGAGCAGGGAGCAGGAGACCCGGGAGAGAAACACAGGCACCGGAGTGAACGACAGAGGGAGAACAGCAAGACAGGCGTTTCAGAAGCGATTTTCTTCAAGAAGGCTTCCTGCGAGTCTTGTCCTCTGGCCTCTTTAGCTGTGGGTTGGAGCCGAGAGATGACGTGGACCAAATGGATCCTGTCTCAGACAGCCTGGCAGCAGCACTTCTGCGGAAACTGCAGGGCTAATTCTCTCAAGCTGTAGCTGGGGAGCTTCCAGGAACAGAATCACTGGAAGGTGCGGCCCTTCCCTCTTCTCAGCCGCAGGCTGAGATCCGAATTCAGACACCAGGATACACTGTGGCCAGGACGGCAGCTTGGGTGTTTGATGTGAATCCAGGGCCTGAGAGCCACTTTTCCAAGGCAGCAGGGCCCCAGGCTGGTTGGGAGACAAGGTCCTACAGCTCTCCACCGACTCCCTCTATTCGCTCCAAACACATATCTGGACGGCGGGTGTGTGAATTTTTTTTCCTCCTCTTTTGTTGTAAGAAAATACGAACTGAATCTAGTGAGTGCAAAAGGGTGGCCATAGCCCGAGACGTGGAGCCCGGAGTCCGGGTGTTCTGCCTTGCCTCTGCCTGGCAGCATTGACCTTGGGTTATCCGTTCAGTGTCTGTACTCTAAATTGTTCTCACCTGTAAGACTGTGCAATTCTTGTTGCCACACTTGGTTCTCAAGAAATTGAGAAGATTAAAGAAGACATTGAGTGTGAAAATGCCTTGAGAACAGCCAGAACCTTTCACAGCTGTAAAGTATTATTGTCCATAGAATCATACAAGGAGTGCCTGTCTCTGCAAATCACCCTGTTGTTGTTTTTTTAACTAATCAGCGTCAATAAGAAACACTCTATATATAAAAAAAGGAAAATATACAATTGAATGTATCTTCTGAAGGCCTATGAACTTTCAGCTTTCAGATGACCGAAAATATTTATTTTTTCAGCCCATATTTCAAAAAAGAAAAGAGAAGATTTGGGCGATCATTTCACCCAATTTTATACCCCCTCTATTATATTGCTATGCTCATGACATTCTAATTACTGAATCACTGGATAATTTGAGGCAAAAAGAAAAAAACCTTGATTAATACTGATTTTTAGAGCACTCACTAGTGATAGCTGTTTTTTAATGAATTCTGACCATGGATCGTGGGAAAGAAAGAGCACTTTGTTCAGCCCAACCCTTTAGCTAGGTAGTTTCACTTCCTCATTGCAGATGAGAAAATTAAAGTGCACAGAGGTTAACTTGCTCCTCAGGTTAAAAAAAATCAGTAAATGGCAGAGCACTGAATTTGAATTCAGGTCTCTCCGAGGCCAAAATCTGTGGTTTTACTTTTAAGCGATAATATTTCTCTGTAAACTGTTACAGTACTCCTCAATAAAACACGTTTAATTTTAGATTATTAAGTCAGATGAATAAGCAGCATGTTTTTGAGGGCAAAATTTAGCTAACTGGAATAGACTTGTTGCTATCCAAAAAAGATTTTGGGACGTGAGTGTTGAAGTTTGCAATCTTGTTGACAGTCAAGGTACAACCTGTATTAATGTCCCCACACAAACCCTGGCTTCAAAGGACCTGTGGGAAGGGAGGGTTGGGAGAGTCCTTCCAGAGAAAATCAAATTGGAGGTGTGGTAGAGGGCTCTTCTAATATTCACTTTGATAATTAGTCTCTGGGTTAAATTATATACACATTTAGTACAAGTTTTTTTTTAATGCTATTTTCACTCATCATCTATGACAGTGGTCCCCAAATTTGGCCATGTGTCAGATCATACAGTTAAAAAAAACAATTTAATACACATTTCAAGGTCCCTGACTAGACCTATTGTGTCAGAATTTATCTCTATTTTTTAAATTCCCCCAGACATTTCTTATATAGTAGGTCCGTTGAATCACTGATGTGTTATGATTTATGACCTTTCAGAATTGATTTTTTAAAAATCCTAACACTACATAGTCCTTAAACCATTTAAATCACTTTGCTTTTTTTCCCCAAGAGTACTAGATTATCTAAAAAGCTACAGCTACTGAAAACCAAAAGCTTCTATAATTATGAGTCAAATGGGTAACATACACATATAAAATTGTGTAGAAAGTCAAGGAAGAAAAAGACCTAAGTGCCATCCATTTCCCATGTTGAAGCCTCATGTTGCAACTTTATCCCAAAGAGAATTGTATGTCTGAGCCATAAAAATCTAAGAGCTCCTCGTGGGAGTACCAAGATAATATCCCCTTAAGACCATTAGACTTAGTCTTTCAGCCCCTCAGTCACTTTGAGACTTTCCAGCCTTTCTGATGACTCCCTGCACAAACTATAAATAATTTACTGTTTTCTATCATGACCATTTATCAGAGATATTTTCCTGTTCCTGCTCTAAGAAGAAAATGTGTTTACTCAACAGGGATTGTTATTTTTTCCATATGTTAAACAACGTATTCAGGGTCACAAACAGACAAGAATGTCATCCACAGTGCATAAGTAGAGAAGAATCTTGACACCAGTAATTGTGTACTTTAATGTCAAAACACTGCATTAGCATGTGCTTGCAAATATCTGAAAACAAATAGGTGAAAGTCATTTGTAATTAAAAAACTAATAAGAAGCATTCAGATCCAATTCAGTGTAAAATTTATTCTAAGAAAAATCGTCATCATTTTAAATTTATACAAGTGGTTCTTTAAAGGTGAAACAAGATTTGTTTTTCTCTTAAATGTACATGATTTCCTTTCCGAAAAGCAGAATTATTTGTGTATTTTTAGGTGGAGCTTTGAAAAATAATTATTCCCAAAACCCACTAGCATATTTTTTTCTTCTCCCTGGACAAGGTGTATAGCAATAGAGAACAGATTTAATAAAGTACTGTACGCTCTTGTCCCTGCCCTGTTGATTTTGTGACCTACGAAACCAAATCAACTTTCAATGACCAATTGGCAAACTGTTCAGTTGAAAAGTTCTTCCATCCTACTCACTAGGAGGGAAAAGTTGGATCTAGACATGGTTGAACTAGAACCAAAATCAGTAGGTCCAGATGAAAACCGCACGTGCATTTTGGGAATATACAAGCTAGTGATGAAATATGAAAACATACTGGTAAGTCTGAGCAAAAGAAAATCTCAAGTAGGCCCCCCTTTCTGAGAATGCATAAACTCAGTCAGCTGGAAAATCATTCCTCTCCGTCTGAAAAACATGTAGAAGAAATCAAAGATTAACAGTCCGTATTCCATAGGTTTTTCTACCGAAGTGTTGTAACGATTCAGTAGTTTGGATTGATGAGTAATTAGCGTTGAAATTCTTATTTTCTCTCCTACGAGAGCACTTTCATAGGAACAAAAGTTTAATCTGTTCCCTGTAATTTGGTTTCTGTGATGGCCTCTCATATTTTTGTATGGCTTTGGGAAGAGATCTGTCCAGATTTCATGTTTATTATAGGTCAGCATTGAATTATGCAACTAGCACAAAGAGTATATCATGAATAAATGTTGCTCAGATGACATTTGCTGGTGATGTTTTAAAGTCATTTTTCTAAAGCAATCTTTTCTCTTGTGTTGTCTTCCGTTAACAGCCCACTTTTCCTGTAGGTCCTGCAATAGGGACAAACACGGCTATTAGCTTTGCTCCTTACTTAGCACCTGTAACCCCTGGAGTTGGGTTAGTCCCAACGGAAATTCTACCCACCACACCCGTTATTGTTCCCGGAAGTCCACCAGTCACTGTCCCGGGCTCAACTGCAACTCAGAAACTTCTCAGGACTGACAAACTGGAGGTACTTTCATTATATTTGTGTTTTGAGATGTCTTTGTGGTAGAAGTATACGTCTATGGAAGTGATTGCTTGTGAGATATTAATTCAGTCCTGCATATACATGCTTACCTAAAACCCATGCAGTCATAACTCTGTGGTTTGAAATTAAGGCTGCATATAAACGAGATTAGTTTATAGGAAAAGAATAACTCTAATATAAACAGAAATCAGCTGTGTAGAGTAGGTGTTTAAGGACAAGATGTTAAGCCACAAGTAGTATATTGGATCAATCACTACGCAGGCCATAGAGATGATTCAAGATCCTGAAGGCCTCCTCTGTGCCTGGCACTAACCTTTGTTAGATCCTAGAAAATTCTGGGAACCCACAGGTCAGGAGTCTGGCAACCAAGGAAATGGGGATCATTCAGGGACAGTGTGGGAGTAAGTAAGTGGGACAACAACTATTTACTGACTGGTATGATCATATTTCATTATTTTAAGAACAAGCATGTCTTCTCTACTGTGTTCCAGATTGTGTTGTTGGTGAGCAAGGGGAATTTGGAAGATGAGTAGAATTAGTTATTAATTGAGACATCTTCTTTCATTTCAAATCAAATGTTCTAAAACATTCAAGAAAACACGTTCATATATTTATAAAACATCAAGTCCTTAAGTTATGAACCGGTTCTTAAGGGTAAAAATTTTTAAATGATACATCGCACCAACTCTCCAGTACTTTGTTGGGTAAAATTTCTCTCTAATCAGAGCTGGATAGTTGATCTATTTATCTTACTAAACTATACCTATGCTAGTTACTAGCATAGTAAAGATTCTCAGAGATTTTTCAGAGAACTCCTTTAAAAATTCCATTACTGATGAAAGTTGTTAGGTGACACCTGTATGGGTGGGGCGTATACTGTGCTTTACTTTGGGAGGATCATTAGAGAATGTTCTTCCAGTCTGCATTTGTTTAATTATTAACCCAGTGCACCTTGAGAGCAATGACATGTTGCTGCCTAATATCCTGTGAATACTTGAAAATTTGGACTTTCAAACTGCAAATATTTTTAAAGATATTTCTTCACTCAGTTTCAGTCTAGAATATACATTCCCCAGATGAAGAGAATGTAAACAAACTCTCATTGCTACTATTTTGCAAAGATCTAGCCTGTCCCTGTCACTACTGAACAGACCTCTCATGGGACTGGAAAAGTGTTTGGTGCTCCACCTGCTGGACGGACAGAGCACTTATGTTCAGTATGTGTCGCCGTTTTAGAAAACAAATTAAATCAGCAGAACTGGGAAAAAACAGTCCTTCCCAATGGACTGGGGGCAGAGACATGTGTAAAAAATGATTCACAGTGACTTTAGCAGGATAGCTTTTGGTTCATTTCAAACCGGGAATGAAGTCAGCTGCATGCAGAGCCCCTTGGTAGAAGGTTGATGACTGGTCTACACCTGTGACGCTGTCACAGGCAGGAGTCATTCCATTTATAGAAGCCTTAATCAGAATCTGTGGGAACATTTGTAATTTTTGGTTTGTACGTTTTGTGACAAATAAAGTCTTAAAACAAAGGTAGAACGTTGGCCAGCATATAGAGTAGGAGGAAACGATGACCAATCTTGTGATTAATGCTGTTTACCCTCCAACCTTGCCTGGCCCCTGGTCAGTGAATCAGTATGTCCCGACATCTCTGATTTTCACAAGACCCGAAGTTTATGTTGGGCACCTTTCATAGAACATCACTGATAGTCAAGGTGGGAGCCACCACTTACACATATTGACTTTGAAATTGGAGCCTAAAAAGAACTTTTCAACTCTACTAGCAGCAGTTCCTTCCTGCTAATGATATTTACAAACAGAAAAAAATTATATAAGCAGTCTGTGTACATTATTCATGCTTATTTCATGTTGTCTATTTTCAGGGTAAAATTAAGAATACTCTCTAAATTTAACGAAACCTTTTCTTATGCAGTAAAATCTTGTTCCGCCAGAATTCTCAAAGGATGGAGAATTCTAGTTACTTAAAATTTCAGGATAATTTAAGATGAAAGAATTTTTAAAATTCAGCACTTCCAACTTTATTCTACTTCCCTCCATTTATTTCTTTCTCTCTATTTCTTGCCATATATCTCTCCTTTTTTCTTTTTAAAAATCTTCTTTCTGTGTTGTCAAAAATAATAATATCATGACCTTAAAATGAAAGTTTTGGTGTCTTAGATATCGTTCTTCTGAATCAGGATCACGTTATCTTTGTGGAGCAGGAGAGAAGGAGGGATACCTAGGAGTATCTAGATTCACCCCACCCTACTCCCTGTCCTCAGAGAAGAGGAAGAGCAAGTTTGTCATTTCCCTTGATTTGTTTGGGAGTTGTACAGCCATAACCTGGCAGCTTGCTCTGTGGTGAAATTATTCCCCCCACCTCCCCCATGTTAAAAAGCCTATAGCACCCCCAGACTTCTTGTCTGGGTTGGGGATTGAAGGGGGTGGGAGAGATGGAGCATTGATAAATGATAGATTAAAAGTAGGTAAATAGCTAGCTAGCTAGACAGATAGATGGATGATAGGTGATTGATAGATAATAGATTATGGGTAGATAAAAGATAGATGACGGATAGGTTATAGATTAAAAGAAGGTAAATAGCTAGTCGGATGATAGGTGATTGGTGACAGATTATGGGTAGATAATAGATGATCCACCCCCCAGGGACAATTGAGGCCCTGTTAACATTTCTTCGTTATTTTAGGGGCTCTGCAAATTTCGGGCACTGCAAATTTCTTAACATAGATTTTTCACCCTAGAAAAGGAAGTAGGACCCGACTCCAAGTAGATGGTCGGAGATTCTGACTCTCGGGTTCTGGATACTCAGCCTCTGGCGGCCAGCGGCCCGAGAGCCACCCTTCCACGAAAGGAAAGGCGCCTCTTCCGGAGGCAAATCGCGGGGGGCCGGGGCAGCCGGCTGCGGCCCGCGGGGGTCCCCGTCTGCATCGCGGCTCTTCTTCCCTGCCCTAGGTATGCAGGGAGTTCCAGCGAGGAAACTGTGCCCGGGGAGAGACCGACTGCCGCTTTGCACACCCCGCCGACAGCACCATGATCGACACAAACGACAACACCGTAACCGTTTGTATGGATTACATAAAGGGGCGTTGCATGAGGGAGAAATGCAAATATTTTCACCCTCCTGCACACTTGCAGGCCAAAATCAAAGCTGCGCAGCACCAAGCCAACCAAGCCGCGGTGGCCGCCCAGGCAGCCGCGGCCGCGGCCACAGTCATGGTAAGTGCGGCGCGCCCGCCGCCCCCTTGCGCCCGCCCCGGCGCCCCTCGCGGGACTCGGCTGCTCTTCCACACCGTGGGGGCCCCGGGAAGGCTGCTATTCCCGCTGCTCCGCTTCCTGAGTTGTGTTGGCGTTCTCCCCTTTTCCGTTTGGTTTGGTTTGGTTTCTCCCCCTCCTTCCCTCCTTCTGCAGCACAATAAGTAAATCCCCAAGGCGCAGGGAACCCGGCGAGCGCCCGGGCGCCGCTTCCAGGAGGGCTGAGGCTGCGCCGGCTTGACTTGGGGGGGAGGGGGCTTCCTAGGTGAGGGGCTCAGGGGCCTCCTGGTCAACTGGAAGGTGGGCCCCCAGCGTAGAAAAGCCAGCTGGACGGGCACCCCTCGGCCAGAGGAAGCCGCAAGCTTCTGGGAGCAGCCTCGGAGGAGAGCTGTGGCCTTGGAGACACCCAGCCACGCGTGACCTCAGCAGCGAGTGGCTTTTCCCTATTCCAGTTTTTCCGCCTCTTCTTTTACTTATCACAAGGGCAGTGTTTGTCCAACTCCTCACGCCCCCGTGGAATTGTGCGTAGGATGACAACTCATGAAAGAGAAGGAAATTAAGCCATACAGGTTTGTGCTAAAGGGGGAAAAAAAAGACCTGTAACCCAGGTTTGTTTCCCTGAGTCACGTTACTGTTCCTTGGAGATCAGCATCCTTTTCATCACCCGAGGGCCTGCTACAGTTCCAGCGTCTCCTGGAGCCCAACTGTCCCTTGGAGACCAGAAACGCCATCATTAATATAGTCCGGGAGCCTGTTAGACCTGCAGAATCTTGGGTCTGCTACCCCAGACCTTCCAGATCAGAATTTGAATTTTAAAACATCCCCAGGTGTTTTTATGCACATTAATATTTGAGAAGCACCTGCCTAGATGCAGCTTCTCAAACTTGGCTACATTTTGGAATTAACTGAAGGGTCTGACATCTGTCCCTTTCCCTAAAGTTTTTTTTTTTTTTAATTAGTGTGGGTGTGGCCCAGGCAGTGACATTTTAAAAATACTCCCAGATGATTCCAATGCACTGCAAAGTGGGAGAATCATTGCACTCAGTTGTAGAAGTTTCTAATGAATTTGTTCTTATGTGAGCACTCTGGCTTATCAGAAATCTATCTTAACACACGATAGGCACGATGTGTTCACTCATTCAGAACATCTAATGAGACTGTACATCAGGCATTGCCAGGTAGAATTAGTTAATCAGGCAGGTTTCCCCGGCCTCAAGGAGTTTGGACATTAGTAACTGAGAGAAATAATGTTCCTCAATGGCATGATGGACTCGCAGAATGGGGTCCTGTGGCCAAGAAGGAGCCAGTGGCCAGGCCCCCATGGAGAAGGATAGATATGATTTCAGAGATCAAAGGTACACTTCACCAACACACTGTTCTACTTAGCAACCCACACCTCATACACGGATACCTGACTAAAATAGAAGGGTAGCTCTCACACAAACAAATATGATCCGGCATTCCTCTCACAAATGTTAATTAAGGCGTAGGCCTGTGATAAGTGACAAGGATACAGAGAGAAAGGCACGGGGTATGCGGAAGTCATCACCACTCGGTGTGGAGTTTGTGGATACAGGGATCCTTCCGATCTGAGCTGATTTCCAAGACTCTTGAGCACTGGGTCCATCATCTGTCTCACTGTTTTTTTGTTTGTTTGTTTGTTTGTTTTTCTCAAGTCCTTGTCCCTTTAGGGTCCTTTTCTCTCATCCTTCTCATTCTTAGGTCTTTGGATGTAATACTGACTTTTCTGAGTGTGTGAACTCCTGTAGATGTGAGGATGTAAGCATCCACACAAGAGGGTCAGTAAAAAAAAAAAAAAAAGGGAAAGTTCCTCTTTTTTGTTGTTGTTGTTCTAGTAATAGTTTTCAAAACTCATTATAGTTGGGAATGGAGAGGAGGAGAGGGAAGAGGAGAATAAATTGATCACTTAATGCTGATGAAAGAGGAATTTTTTGAGAGAGAAAATGAGATCCTTTATACCTTTCTCCAAGATAGAATTCATTTTACTGTCTATTTCAGTGAAGATCGCATCCTGTAAGAAGTTTTTCATTGTAATCATTCTTTTAGGCAGTCCCAATTTATCCTAACTGGTGTGTTGATTGATGGACACTAAGAACACTTTTCAATTAGAAAATTCATATTATAAATCATAACTAGCATCCAGGGTATTCTCAAGGCTAGTCAAGACTCTGGTCTCAAGAGGCAAAAACCCAAATGAAGTAACTTAAATAAAATACTTGGACTTTGCCAGCTCAAAGTGCCCTCTAAAGAGGGTAGAGGCAAAACGGGACTCAGGAATGCCTAGGTCCAGAAACTTCAGAGCCATCAGGTCTCTCTCTCCTTCCCTTCTCAGTTTTTCTTGGAATGTCAACACCAATTTTCCAAGGCTGACTTCTCTACAGAACCCAGACCAGGGCTTTAGACATCTGTAGGGTCACTTTCTCACATCTTTTCACAAGTGAGAAAATGATATCTTCAATACCAGGTCTAAGTAGGAAAAAAAAACCACAACAAAACAGCTAAGGGCCATTTTGATGGCAGTCCCTGTGGCCAACAAGATAAGATGCCATGATTGGCTTACCCTGGGCCTCCATGGCCATCTCTGCCCACTGGGGTATGGAATGAGGCCCTAGGGCTATGGAAACTTTAGTTCCCATAATTCAAATACAGACATACCTCAGAGATATTGTGGGTTTGGTTCCAGACCATAACAATAAAGTGAATATCGCAATAAAATACATTTTGGTTTCCCATTGCATATAAAAATTATGTGTACACTATACTGTACTGTGGTATTTTAAGTATGCAGTAGCTAAAAACTGCACATACCTTAGTCAGAAAACACTTTATTACAAAAAAAATGCTACTAGCAATCTGAGCCTTCGGGGAGTCGTAATCGTTTTGCTGGTAGAGGGTTTTGCCTTGCTGTTGGTGGCATGACTGATCAGGGTGGTGATTGCTGAAGGTAGGAGTGACTGTGACAATTTCTTAAATTTAAGAAAATTTCTTAAAATAAGACAACAATGAAGCTTGCTACATCAATGGACTCTTCATTTCATGAAAGATGTCTCTGTAGCATGCAATGTTGTTTGATAGCATTTTACCCACAGTAGGACTTCTTTCAAATTTTTTTTTTTTTTGAGTTGGAGTCTCACTCTGTCACCCAGACTGGAGTGCAGTGACCACTCCCGGCCACCACAGCCTCGATCTGTTGGGCTCCAGCGATCCTTCCGCCTCAGCCTTCCAAGTAGCTGGAACTACAGGCGCACGCTACCACACCTGGCTAATTTTTGATTTATTGTAGAGATCAGGTCTCGCCAAGTTGCCCAGGTGGGTCTCGAACCTGCAGGCTCAGGCAATCCACTCACCTCAGCCTCCCAAAGGTGCGGGATTTAGAGTCAGTGCTCTCAAACCCTGCTGCTACTTTATCAACTAAGTTTATCCAATGTTCTAAATCCTTTGCTGTCATTTTAACAATGTTACAATGATACAGTGTTCATAGCATCTTTGCCAGAAGTAGATTCCATGTCACAGAAGTAGATTCCATGTCAAGAAACTTTCTTCACTCTTCCATAAGAAGCAATTCCTCATCTGTTAAAGTTTTATCATGAAATTGCAGCAATATACTCACATCTTCAGGCTCCACTTTTCTAATTCTCTCACTATTTCCACCCCATTTGAAATAACTTCCTCTTAGCCATCAGTAGGGACACATTCTCACATCTACTTAAGTCTTGAACTGCTCAAAGTCATCCATGAGGGTTGGAATCACCTTCAAACTTCTGTTTATATTTTGACCCCCCCATCAGTCACATGTGCTTTTTGTTTGTTTGTTTGTTTGTTTGTTTGTTTTGAGTCGGAGTCTCACTCTGTCACTCATGATGGAATAGAGTGGCATACTCATGGCCACCGCAGCCTTGACCTGCTGAGCTCAGGCAATCCTTCCACCTCAGCCCTCCAGGTAGCTGGGACTACAGGCATGCGCCACCATGCCTGGCTAATTTTTTTGATTTACTGTAGAGATGAGGTCTTCCCAAGTTGCCCAGGCTGGTCTTGAACCCCTGGACTTCAGGCAATCCTCTCACCTCCACCTCCCAAAGTGCTGGGATGATAGGCATAAGCCACCGCACCTGGCCGTATGTGTTCTTAATGCTGTTTAGAATTGTGAATCCTTTCCAGAAAGCTTTCAGTTGACTTCACCCAGATCAATCAAAGTAATCACCATCTATGGCAGTTACAGACTAACAAAAAGTATTTTTTAATTAATAGGGCTTGGAAATCAAAGTGACTCCTTGATCCATCCATGGGTTACAGAATGGATGTCACGTTAGCAGTCACAAATGCAACATTCATGTCCTTGTACACCTCCATCAGTGCTCTTGTATGATGAGGTACATTGCCAGTGAGTGGTCATATTTTAAAAAGAATCTTTTATTCTGAGCAGTAAGCCTCAACCTTTGGCTTAAAATACTCAATAAATCATGCGAAAAGTAGATTTATTATCCTCCAGGCTTTGTTGTTCCATTTCCAGAACATAGGCAGAGTAGATCTAGCAAAATTAGTAAGGACCCTAGGATTTTCAGAATCATCAGTGAGCACTGGCTTCAACTTAAAGCCATCTACTGCAGTAGCGTTGAGCAAGGGAGTCAATCTGTCCTTTGAAGTCTTGAAGCCAGGCATTGACTTCTCCTCTATAGCTATGAAAGTCCTAGATGGCATCTTTTCCCAATAGAAGACTGATTTGTATACATTAAAAATCTGTGGGGGGCGGAGAAGGGGGAGGAGAAAAAAATCTGTAGTGTAGTGTGACCACCTTCTTCAGTGATCTTCTGGATAACTTGCTGCAGCCTTTCTGTCAGCACTTGCTGCTTCATCTTACACTTTTATGTTATGGAGACAGCTTCTTTCCTCAAAGCCCATCAACCAAACCTCTGCTATCTTCAGAGTTTTCTGCTACAGCACCCTCACCTCTCTCAGCCTTTATAGAATTGAAGAAAGTTAGGGCTCTGGATTAGGCCTTGGTTTAGGGAAATGTTATGGCTGATTTGATTTTCTCTCCAGAACACGAAAACTTTCTTTGTATCAACAATAAGGCTGTTTTGCTTTCTTATAATATGTATGTTCACTGAAGTAGCACTTTTAATCTCCTTTAATAACTTTTCTTTTGCAATCACAACTTGGCTAACTGTTCAGTGCAGGAAGCCTAGCTTTTGGCTTTTGATTTCTAGTGAGAGACGCGCGACTCTTCATTTCACTTGAACACTTAGAGGCCATGGTAGAGTTTTTAATTGACCTAATTTTAATATTGTTTGTGTCAGGGTATATAGGGAGTCCTGAAGAGAAGGAGAGAGATGTGGAGATAGCCGGTTGATGGCGTAGTCAAAACACATGTCACATTTATTGATTAAGATCCCTGTCTCATGTGGACATGGTTCGTGGCACTCTAAAACAATTACAATAGTAACATCAAAGATCACTGATCACAAATCATCAAAACAGAATAATAATAATAATAATAAAATTTGAAATATTGTGAGAATTACCAAAATGTGACAAAGACACAAAACAGATGCCTTGGGAAAAATGGTGCTGATAGACTTGCTTGATGCAGCATTGCCACAAATCTTCAATTAAAAAAAAAAAACGCCTTCTAGGCCAAGTGCAATAAAATAATATATACCTGTACCTGTTACTACATCAAACCATGGTACTAATAGTGACCTTAGGGCGAACCCTGATTTTACCCGCCTGTTTCCTACAAGCAGCAACTCTTACATCTTCACCTAGTATATGTCAGTGGTCAATAACCTGGGCCCATGGGGTTAAGAGGCGAGGCAGTCATTTGCACAAATAGGTCATTCCTCGGCCACATATCTTTAAGTCAAAGCTATATGCTTCAATGTGCCTTTCTACCTATTTTCACATTACACTCGTCGAGATGCATAAAGATGATTATGGCAGGGAATGCGGGTAGAGTTAGTTACCATAGTTTCTTGGATTGTTACACTGTGCCCAAATTTGGAGTTCTGATAAGTCAGAGGATCTTGCAGTATCTGCAAAGACAGCCCAAAGAAATGTAGTTTCAGAACAGAAGCCAGGTTCTTTCTGACAATGACATGAAAATTACTGAATGTGTCATGTATTCTCAGTTGAAGTGCAAGGCTCATTTGAAACCAGCCTGGATGCAGTTGGATACAGGAAAAGTATTCTTACTCTAGTACTTGGTACACTGAAGAAAAACTGTTATTTTATTTCCTTATTTAAAAGGGCAAAAGGGGAGTGATGACTGCAGTTCACCTGTCTTCCACGTCTGAACCCAAAGCGCTTCCATGATACCACATGGATTAGTGTCTGGGGATTCCCTTTTATTTTGATTAATTAGACCCCCTGAAAAGAATGTGATTGCATTAACTCCAGAAAAAGAGACATTTATTTCCTTTGGAGCCTTATTCTTTTAAATACCTCTTAAAACATAAGTATCTCCCTCACCATCGTTTTTAAAATGTGAGAATAAGCCAGACAAAACTTCTCTTCGGTAGTTTTAACACAAAGGGCATCTGATCTTTATATAAGTAGTATTTGTTCAGGTACACCCAAATGAGTAACACAAAGAAAGAACTATTTTGCCAAAGGAAGCAGGACAAGCTGCCACCAGCTAGATAAGTTTTGATTGTTCAAGAGAATGTGTGTAGGAACTTTGAATTCCGTGCTCCGTGTCTGTACCCTTTTCTTCTGCATTAAAGTGGCAGCTCTGATCACTGTTGTCAGCGTTTCCAGACTCCTCAGATTTGGTCTTTGCCTGTAATGCCTGGCATGGGCTCTTGGTTTGATGACCTCGACACATAGTGGGAGTGTTCCTCGATCCAGAAAAAGAAAAGCCTGGTTGTCGCTAGGGCCTCCTCTGACCAATCACCCATTCACACAAAGCTGGAGGAGCCCAGAGGAGTAGAGCGTAGGTAAGGCAGGCAAGAATGAACTCGAAGTGCCTGGCACATTGTAGGGGCTCAGTTGAAAAGAACCTGTTTCTCTGTATTGGTGCCTAAGGAGGCACCTAGGACACACCGGACTCCATGATCTGTAGGGTCTTTTCTAAGCCTGAAGGTCTTTCCATGTAGGTAAAGATATATGGGCAGTCGAACAATAGCATGTAAGACACCTAAAAAGCATACTAAAAAGCATATTATAGCATGATTATTCATCCACACCGATTTTTAAAATACATTCTATACACAAGAGCTTCACAGTGTGGGATGTATAAGATGCTCATATGTATGGCCCATCCTCCAGGACCTCAGTGTTTACTTGAAAAGATGATATTTCCATCTAATAAAGAAAATTTACACCATGGAGCGATAGAAAGGAGATGCTGCCACTGTCCTGCTCACTTTAGAATTCTCAGTTTTGCTTTGTTTTGTTTGTTTTACATTCCTAGATTATTCTAAATTCTATGAAAATTAAGTTTCACCAAACTAAGGCAGGAAAAAGGAGAGCATTTACCTTCCAGGTGACAATCCTAAAGAGAAATATTTAATGTGCCTTATTCTACTCTGAGACTTCATTAAATGATGCTTTGTGAAATCAAAATTTTGTTCATACATACTAGCCTTTGGAGACATAATTACTCTTCTAGTCAGCTTGTCAGAAAAGATCAGCCCGTTAGTGGATTCGTTCTGTAAATTTTAAAGATGAAAAATTGAGATCAGAAAGTTGAGGCCAGTGTGATTTTGAGTTTAACCATCCAGTTGATGTTCTCAGTGGGCTTTATGAGAATAAGCCATGTAGCTTCCTTTAGTTAATGAAGATTAACTGAAGCTCAAAAATCAAACCAAACCAAAACAAAACCCTGCATTACTTAGCAAGGTAAAATTGTGCAGGGATAGAGGATGTTCAACAAAAATGGCGTCCTGGAAGTTGCATGATATCAGACTTCCACGTGAGGAAAGAATACCCAGTACGCATAAGTTTTCTTATTGTTGCGCTCATTGTTTTTTAATGTTCACAAATTTACTCTCACAGCCCTGATTTTATACTATTTGATGGCTCTCTCAAGACTACCTTCCAAAACATTTTCTTCTCCATTGGCTATGCTAAATCTCTTCTCTACCTATAGCCCTTTCTACTTTATTTCTAATCTCCCTTTTTCCCCCTCCATAGGTCTCCCCCTATCATCTATCATTTCTATACTTGTCCACCCAAATCATCAAAGGATGATGAATATCCTTTATTTGCCAAGCAAAATGGCATTCATTGCTTCCCACTATAAGGGCTAGGTTCTATTGCATTTTATTTCAAATGGCACAGTTCTATCTCGGAACTTTAGAACATAATATTTGTGTTGATTAGACAAACCTTAGGGATTTACCTATTGTGCTAAGCATAGAAAAGGGATATTTCATTTTTATTTGCATTAGAGCTATTCCTTTGAATTTCTTTATTTTTACAGAATTCCATCACATAATTTTTAGACTGTTTTTTTTTACAACAATTAACACGAAATAGAAAAATTTTTCATTGTGGTCTAAAACTATCCATATTTGTTATTATTTCAGCTGTTTAAACAAAACTATTTTTCCAAAAAGTATGGTTATAAGTTAAAAATATTTCTTTACTTTTAATCTTTCAAGCAGTTCTTTGCTATTTTTAGCTGTTTGCTATTTGTAGCGGTTGTACTTGTTCTAGCCAAGAGTTCCACTTTTCATTAATGGGGTCGGTCACTGATCATAGCTAAAAGTACAAATAGAATTACTAAATAGAAATTATTTTGATACCTGAGGACAGTAAATACCTTTTTAAAGGATATTTTCTTAGTGTTGCCGGTAAGTTGTTTGAGATAAATGAAATTATAATTTCAAATGTAGTAGAAAACAGAATGAATGATAAGTTAGTCATTAGAAACAAGATGATGCAATAAAAATGAGAAATTCTGGAAACTCACTATTTAAATTCAGGACATTAAATTTGGAACCTTAGTCCACATTGCAAGACCCCCACTAGCAGAGTGAAGAAAAGAATTGAGACAATTACCCATATGATTCAGACAAAAAATAAAGATCCAAACCCAAACAGTTTCGCCTAAATATTCTTGTGTTTGAATATTTTTTTGCCTGAATTTTTTGTCTCAGTTTGTCACTTCACTTTGTTAGGCTAGATCTAAATTCAGATTTCTTTTTATGAAAATTTCCAACTTGGATCTTATACATTCATTACTTAGCAGAAACTAACTTATCAGAAATTCTTCAATCCTATGGCCCTTAAAAGTTTTGCATTTTTTTCTGAAGCAATATAAAAAATGCTTATGGTGTGTATGCAAGCTGCTGTTTTAATTAACTTTCCTGAATTTCAAACATCTATATTTTACTCTCTTATATGCTTTTAACTAAGGTATAGTAGATGCATTTTTGCTTCGATACTAATTTAAGGTGTAATATTCATTTCTTTAGAGAACATTTTTGTTGTTGTGCATGCCTAGTGTTTTGTACGTTGTATATTGCATTCAGAATATTTTTTTCCTTCTCACCTATCCACAATGCAATGCCGTTCCCATGATGCACCTCTGCTTGCTGTTTACCTGTATGTTAATTCGCTTGAATCCCATTGGCCCACTGCCATCATGTGCTCGCTGCCTGTTATTAAAAGACTCAGTCGACTGCCAAAGCAATGAAGCGACCTCTCGAAGCAACTGTAGACCTGGTACTTTGACCTTTCACCTTTCGCTTTGCATGTAGCTTTTCAGAGAACCATCTGAGATGTGTATTATTTGTAAAATATTGGTTGCAAACAATCATTATTATTAATTTATGGAACAAAATTCAATAAGGTGTTTAGTCATCTCATTGTCATATGTAATCCGTGAAATAAATGAATCCTAACAAATTTTAATACCTTTTCCAAAAAGAGTGAAGCAAATTTAAATGACTTGGCTCAGAAAATGTTCGTTATAATTCTTATTAACCTTTAAATTCAAGAAACTGCCGTTTAGTTAAAAAAAAAAAAGAATAGGTATTAATAATAACAACACTAATGCTTCTTCCCCCACTTAGAATAGTTTAACTCATTTTAAAAGCTGAAGCCATTTTTGTTGTTGTTGTTGCTTGATAGTTTTTCTTTTCTTTAGTTGAGATGCTACCGTTTTGGGTTACAGAAATCATGCTTTCGCTCTCAATAACAAATTCTCACTCATTCGACATTGCCGCTGTTTAAATTAAGGTGCATGGCAGAGGCATCTCCTTAGCTGTCGTTTAAAAAAAAAAAAAAGAATGTTGCAATTGATGATCTCTGTGGACACAGCAGGTGTGTTTGCTTTAAGTTAGACATATCTTATCGAATTCTTCCTTTCTAGGCCTTTCCCCCCGGTGCTCTTCATCCTTTACCAAAGAGACAAGCACTTGAAAAAAGCAATGGTACCAGCGCGGTCTTTAACCCCAGCGTCTTGCACTACCAGCAGGCTCTCACCAACGCACAGCTGCAGCAACACGCCGCGTTCATCCCGACAGGTACGTGCCCTCACCGTCCCACGTCCTGTGCCCTTGTGCCCTTCGGGTCATGTGCTTTCTTCTCATTTCTTTAAGCTGTTTGGTGGCATCTAGTTTGCTCTTAATGGTATAATACAGCTTGAAATACATCCATGTCCTAGCTATCTAGACGTATTTACCTTGCTTTGAATGATAGGCCGCTAGGATTCTAAAGCCAAATATTTGGTAAAGTGAAGTGGCAGAGTTGACCCATGAGAAACAGAGTTAGGCTTTCGATTTCTTGTATTTACACAAGCCCTGCGCAGCTGTTTACGTCAGTAAGACCTTCTCTGTGTGACAATTGAAATTTGTTGTTAACGCTGACCTAAAAATAGCAATGCCAGTAAATACTAACCATGTTTTTCTTTCTATTTCTATTCAGAGCACTAAAAAATGAGGCTATTCAATTTAAATCAGCCCTCTACTCATATTTTTATATCCATTCTATCTCTTTTTCCATCCTTCTCAACTTTCACCAAGTTCACAAATATATAGAGCTCGTATTCTCGGTTTATAAGCCAATGTCTGATAGTATTAGGCACTACGGTGCGTTAATAATCCTATAGTTTCACTGAGAGATCAATTGTATTAATCATAGAATCTTGGAGTTCAAAGGATTCCTAGTGATCTCCTTATTCAGTCGATTGTTTTACAGATGAGAAACCTGAGGCCCCCTAAATGAGAAGTGACTGTCCAAGGTGCCACAACTAATGAGAAAAAAAAATTGTTGAATCTAGTTTCCCTAGGAGCAGTGCCATTTACATAACATTGCACCATGAGGCTGGCTTCCATATACGAATTCCAGAGTTCTCCTAAATAATCAGATAAAAGTGAAGAAACAAAGGTTTAATGCATGGCATTCTTCCCCCATTTTTTACCTCTATCCTTGAACACACACACACACACACACACACACACACACACACACACACACACCATACACAAACAAACACTGTCACCGTCAATTGACTGTGGTTTTCGCCTTTTAGTCTATGTTAGAAGCAGGGGTTACTTAGGTCTTGGTGGGAAGCTCGTCCATTGAGTTCTTTGTGTCTAAATCAGCATTCTCCAACCCATGATAGTGAGTTGGAAGTAAAGACAGATGAATAGCAACTTAGAATTGTTGATTCAAATCCATATGATTAGACTTTTCCAGTTGATTATGCATTTCCTTCAGTCCCACAGCATCTCAGGAGTTAACATCAGAGAGAGTTGAATAAATATTTCGGTGATATTCTTTGTATACGATCTATACTTCGAAATGAATTAGTAACTCGTGAACAATTATAGTAAAAATATAAACTACATAAGCAAGATGATTTCTAGTGTTTAGTGTTTCTCATTTTAGTTTTGCACCTTTCTTAAAATAAGCCAATTCATAGATTCTGTAGAGGAATTCTCTAAAGCAGTACTCATTAGGGCTTCACTCTGGCCCTAGTACGCCTTACTTAGTGGCATTCCAGTTCTGTGACAGCCTAGCAGTATTTGTATGTCTAATCCACTTGGAATAACATATTTGTAAAATAATTACTAGAAGGTAAACTTACCTTGAGTTCCTGTGTGGTTTCTACCTAGTGTCTCATTATAGACTTCTTAACCACTAATGTTGTTAAGGGGAAAAAAATTAAGGCAAAATGTACTGAGGGGAAAAAAATTTTAAAAGAACAAGGTTGTTTCTGAAGAATGGGTGCTAATGCCATTACCATCTCCTGAGAATACCTTTGAAACCCAGGGACTAAGCCTGCAAACGACTCGGAAGCCCTCTGACACGTACTAAACACTCTACTCTGATGAAGACTGGTTTTTTCAAATCACTGAAAGAATCCTCACTTTAAAATATTTCACCTGGACATCAGTTAAATATTTTCAAAGCAAGGATGAGTAGCATCCCGTATCCAATGACCTGATTTTTGTTGATGAAATTATCCCATGAAGGACTGATAGGCTGCTGTGGCTGTTGTGGTTGTGTGCTTCCGCCCTCTGGTGGATTCTTTAGGAACAGCTCAAAGTGCATCCCACAACCCTCAAGACAGTGGGACGCTTGGAAGCTAAAAAAGCGGGTCCTAGCCCACTTAATTCGGTGAATGAGAAGTGTTGCCATCTGCTGCATGATCTAAATATCATAGTGGACAAACATGTGGATCTCGCGCTCTGAAATGGTATTTCAGCTTCTAAGTAATTTTCACATGTTATTCTTTAATGCAAAAAGAGGAAATAATTTTACTAAAAGGAAAGTTGCCTAATCTTTCTCCCACTTCAATCCTCACAGGAACTTTAGTGTTTATTTTAGTTTAAGTTTTTACTTCAGACCTTCTTATAAACCGCATTTTCATCTTATTTTTAAAATGATAATGATCATTTAGTGTTACTCATTGTTTTCAAATCCAGTGATGAGGCTCAAAAATATTTTTGGTAACTTGGTAGATAATGGACCCATCATTTTTAAAGGGACAAATTTTGATTTTTCTATAAATGTTTTATGTAAGCAATGATAATAAATACAAAACCAAAAGTGTTTTATGTTCCCCTGGCGGTTGCCCTTTATTGAAAGGTCACTTCATAGTAAAGCTTTTGAGATGTTACTAAAACTCTCCATGACACAATGCGGATTTGGACTTTAGAAACTCTGCTTCCAGGCTGCAAAGAAATTAATATAAAATTGTATGCAAAATATAGGAGTCTTCTCCAAAACCCTTCTAAGATGATTATCGCCCTGGTTGATGCCCTAGCATATTTGCCGTGGGTGGGATTTTCTTTTTCTTATTTTATTTCTTTTTTGATAGGGATTCTTTTAACCAAGTGGTTATACTTTTCTTTGCTATGTTAGGAAAGTGGCAAAACCACACACACTTACAAAAATAGCAGCATAATCATTCTTGGCATGTCTCTGACAGGTTTATTCTGAGTTACTGTAAGTGTTCTTATAGACATTACCTCATTATTCTTCAAGATCTTGCCATTCTGTGAGTGGCAGGCATAGTTATTTGCATTTTGCAGATGGAAAAACTGAGGCTGTGTCTACACTGCGAAGTTGAATATACAATTAGTGGAATTATCCAGATAATTCTGGCTCGTAGATGCAAGAGCTGACATATTTGTGCACCTGAAGTAGAAACCATTTGCAAGGGCTTTGCTCATAGAATTGGTGCCTTAGAGAAATGTTCCAGCTGGTCAGAGAAAAGGTAACCCACAGTATCCTTCCTTGGTTTGTTTCATTATTTTGGAAGTACAGGATATGTAGAACAGGGAAAGTGAGAGCCCATCTCTTGCCTAATGATGAGAAACCATAAATTGCTACCTAAGGTTATCACACAATGTGATGAAAAATGTATCTGTGCTTAGTGGAATCTAGGTCTGCATAACCACAAACAAAATGTATTTATTCCACTCAATTCAGCAAACAATTCTTGAACACATACCGTATTCTGGGTTTCAGAGCTGGTAATGAGAATACAAGACTTCAGAGCTAGGTGAAAACCAAATATCATGGAAAGGATGAAGACCCACCTTGAGGGTCTGAGCAAAGCCATTGGAGAGAGAAAGGGAGGGAGCAGCACGTTCTTCCTTCAGCGTGTGCAGGAGGTGGTGGTGATGTAGGGAGAAGTTTTCCAAAGTAGGAGAAATACGCCTAGGACTGTGGAAGAGAAGCAAGATTTTATCAGCGGGGAAGAGCATCCCAGTCAGAGATGTGCTGGATGAATGGAAAGTTGTCCATTGTAGCTGTAGTGTAAAGTGCTTGCAGGGTCTGTGCAGAGAGTGGAGGGAAGGAGTGTGGGGAAAAGACAGAGGTGGCTTGCTGAGAATATCAGGACAGAATGTGGCACTGAGGAAGAGAGCCGAGCACGGGGCAATATCTGTGCTTTTCCAGTATTTACATTACGAATGGACCACTTAGAGAGGCTCATGGCTCATGGAGTAATTTGGTTGGGCATTTTATCCATGTCCAGGCCTGAAGCCAACGTGACATGACTGATCCTCTCCCAGTGTGGCTGCAGGAGCTGCTGTGGGCTGCTTGCACGCCCAGTGACATTCACATGCCCGATGCAGGAAAGCCCTCCAAAAAAGCCCCTCCACATTGGAATGTAAGACAATCAGAGGGCATTCTTATAAGGGTAGCCCTGAACCCAAATCGGTATTATTAAGTGTTAAAAACACAGTGCTCCCAACACACTTCTTACCAATAGTGAAGAACATTCATTCTACACCTACCATGTGCCCCATAGACTTAGACAGACAGGATATATGCCATCCCAGAGTTTACAGAAGAAGATTTAACAAATATCCATATAAATATATAATCACATTTTTAGGATTACAGGTGGAGTATTCCTTATCCAGAATGCTTGGAACCAGAAGTGTTTCAAATACTGATTAAAAAAAAAAAAATACTTGCATGACAATTACCAGTTGAGCATCCCAAATCTGACTATCTCAAATCTGAAATGCTCCAACAAGCACTTCCTTTGTGGGTCATGCTGGTGCTCCAAAAGTTTTAGATTTTGAGGCTTTTCAGATTTTTTATCTTTAGATCTAGAATGTTCAACCTGTGCTATGAATGAAAAAGTAAAGAGTCCAATGAAATTAAAAATAGAAAGCTGACTTGATGGCATGGGAAGGTAGGTAAAAGAATGACGGAACAGTTTTTAAAGAAGTGGCATGTCCCTTGAGATCTGGAAGATAAAGAATGGGGTGAAGGTTATTCTAGGCCAAGGGGACAGCATATGGGAGGCTCAAAAATATGACAGAAGTGTGAAGTGATCAGTTCAAAGAAATGCGAGACGAATCTCTCTGAATCCTGGTGCCATGCAAGAGAGGTATAGGGCAGCCTGGGAGGGTAGTGGTGGCCCACCGAGGACCTTTGTCCTAGAAGCAATGAGAAGCCGCTGGATGGTTGATGGCAGAGGGGTGACCAGGTCTGCCTTTGGAAAGGTTCACTCTGCCAGCAGAGGGGAAAGCCAACTAAGGAGGGGGCAAACATGGAAGACCACTAAGAACATCATTGCATAGCCTGGCCCAGACATAATGGCCTGGCAGTAGTGATGGGCAAACAGACACACGCCAGCTGCACTTGAGAAGCAGATTGTTTTGGCTGGTGGCTGAATTGAACCTGGGAATTTCACGAGAGACAGTGGCATCAGATCATTTTCAGTTCAGACTAAAGCCCTAGATAGTAATGGCCACAGGTATTCCCTGAGATACAGAAACATTCTGCATGGGAAGGAAAAAAATCAAAATGTGAACATGTAAAATTCTAGACACCTGTGAGACATCCAAGTAGAGAGGCCAGGGGAGCAATTAGAGGGGATGACCTGGAGTTCCAGGAAGAGATGAGGGCAGAATACATAAACATGGAAGCCATAAGTGCACAGCAGCCGAGCCCATGAATTGAGTGACAGACTAGGAAAAAAGGATGGAGTAAATGAAAAGGACTCATAACTGAGTCCTGAAAAACTCCAGTCCACAAAGGGGGACTTCCCAAAAAAACATAATTTTCTTTTGTCAGGCAAGCCCCTTGTAGCACAGGCTTCCTCCACTAGGTCAGTTTTAGGAAACCATCAGCATCAGCATTGTTGTGAGAGGTTGCGTTCAGCTTTGGTGATTTTTTTTTTTTTTTTTTTTTTAGATTCTTTCAGCGCGTTTGCCCATTTCACGATGGGTGATTTACAAGCTCGTTTGCCCACACTGTGCTGAGTATTCAGCAGTTTTTGACCAAAAACAGCATGACCCCTGTGCCCCATCCTCCTTATTCACCCAATCTCACCCTGAGCGACTTTTTTGTTTGCCTGGATGATAAAGTCCTCAAAGGGAAACATTTTGGCGATGTGGAAGAGGTGAAACAAAAACCAGCAGAAGCACTCAAATGCATCAAAACTGATGAGCTTAGAAACTGTTTTGAGCTGTAGAAATGTAGAAAAAGCATCTCAGTAGGTGTATTGTATCAAATGGAGAGTACTTTGAAGTGACTGAAATGCACAATTTTTTATAACTAAATTCCATTTTTCTTGGGTCCTGCCTGGTATAGCATTCAGGGAAGGAAGATAATTCAGCAAAGTAGACAAAAGGTAGTTGCCAGAAAGATTTTTAAAGTGTGTGTGTGTGTGTGTGTGTGTGTGTGTGTGTGTGTGTGGAGAGAGAGAGAGAGAGAGAGAGTCAGTCTAAGAGAAGAGAGTGGTTTATTTATTATGCAGGGAGTGGTCAAATGTTAAATTCTACTTAGAATCAGGAACAGACAAGTGAAGATAGAAGAGTTCTACCGATTGTAGTAATGTGGAATTCTTTGGTAAGTGACATGCTCAGTTTGAAAACTGACTCGATAGCATGGGGAGGTAGGTAAAAGAACAACTGAACATTTTCCAAAGAAGTACTTCTTCAGGAGAGGTGGAAATGAAAGACGAATTGGAGAGTATTGAAAAATAAATGGGGATAAGAAAGCAAAAAGTTATGGTAGGTAATTTTCCAGAAGTTTAGAGAAATAGGGCTGGAGAAAGATGTGATATTAGAAAAGGGGGTTTTGAGAGATGTGTGTGTGTGTGTGTGTGTGTGTGTGTGTGTGTGTGTGTGTGTGTGTGTGTGAAGTTGGATATATTGGCACATGTTTGTTGAAGAATCTATTAGTAGCCCAGTTAAGTAGCCCCTTTCTTGACTAGGCATGTTTACCTGATCAAAATATAACTCAGGCAAAAAGTCTCCCTCCAATGTGAACAGCTCAGCAGAGAGAAAAAAACACCTACAGATCTCAGATTTTTCATCTAATATCTCAGAAAGCAGTTTTGAAACCCTAGGTTTCATTCATTAAAAGCTACTTCTCAGGTACTTACACGATATCCAGTCTTCAGTTATCTAAATTCGAATATTACCTTGATTTACTTGGGGCTAAACCAGTAACAGACAATTCCCCAAAGTTTTCAATACAGTTCTTTTTTCAGTTCTCTACAACATACATGAATATTCATGATCAGTGTTTTCTGATTTAAATGCATTAATAAGACCATTACAGGTAAGACAACTGTTTTTAAGAAAGAACTGAAATCCTCTCCCCACCTCCACCTGCCCACTTAGATACTAACTTGAGATTACTAGGAGTTTTGCCAAAGACCTTCTTCAGGGGTCACCTTATAGTAGCCATGACAAAAACTCCTAACACCCGTTCTAATTCAGTCCCCATTCTGCACTATTGTGCCTCTACAATGTTTAGATTTTATTGCTAGACACTACCTATTTACTATAAGGAATATCATTACAAAAAGCAGACCACATATATATCCAGGTCATTCTATCCAAGAACTTTAGTCTTCCTATGTTTTGGGCTTTCAAACAGTGATCTAAAAATCACCTACCCTGCCCCTATGAGTCTTTGATTTGGAAAGGTGAACTCTTAATTATTTTCATATTGTTGATGCAAAACATTTACATTCAAACAGGTAAACTTTTAATGCAGTAAGTTCAGTGTAATCTAGTGTATGTAAAACCTGACCTGGATTTAGGAATAGAGTTCTATTTCCAGCCTTACCCTTGACTATGCATGACCTTGGAGGAGTTACTATGCCTCAGATTTTTCATCTGTAAAATACCCACTTCCTGCCTTGAAGGATTAACTTGATAATGTCTGTAAAGTACTTCGAGGTCTGAGAGGAAGGACACTACAGCCTTATCACATGTCATTCTTATGAGAAGCATGTCAATGTATATGAATAGAAACTGTAAACAGTAGTTTAAGGAGTGAGCTTGGAATAATATTGGCTTAAAAGAAGTCAGATATATTTGTGTCTGTACTGACAATGTGAATGGCCCTAAAAGACTGTGTGAACTAACCCTACTTATTTCTGGTTGTGCTTCAATCTCACTTTGAATGTTAACTCTAAACCGCTAACCTGTTTCTTTCCCTTTATTCACTTTTTCCACCCACCATTGCATGACATCAGGGTCAGTTTTGTGCATGACACCCGCTACCAGTATTGGTAGGTTTCAACCTTTTTTTATTTGTCTTTTATATGATGTATGATACCTTCACTTGCTTGAAATTTATTTCAGAGATGATAGAAATGTTATCGGAAATAGTAGATCTGAAGGCTTATTTGGCTTTAGAGTTAACATAGAGGTTTTTAAAAATGTACTTGTATATTTAAGAAAATGACAGTTTTAATGTGACCTCTTGTGCTAGAACAATCACTACAAAAACATAAAATCACAAGTACGAGTCTGCTTTTTAATGATTTGTGTTGTTTCTCTTTATATGGTGTAGCATAAGGAAAAAAGCTTACTTTATAGAGAGGCAGGCTAATTTCATCAATGTTTTAAAGTTTCATAGTGGTGTGCCTTTATCTCCTCTTTGCTGTGTGTTAGAGTTATCAGAGTTTCCCAGAAGTATTTATTTTTAAAAAATTATAAATGGATGTATTTTGAAACCTAATGTCTGAACTGCCTAACTTGATTATCTTTTTCAATTTTAAGTATTGATTTACTTGTGATGATTTTTTTTTGTACTTTAGCATTCCCTAGCTCTTAAATTTTAATAGTATATACTTATCCTCACACATTTTAGTGCCTTGGTACAAAAGTCTGTCTTTAGGACATATTGATTAGTTCTACTTAGAGTCAAGAAAAAGAAACATTGGCAAAATTTATCTGGTTATTTCAGAGTAACTGTGTTAGAATTTGCATCAAGGCCATAATTTTTGCTCCCTTTTTTACTGATTCAAATAAACCACAATCCACAGCAGTTCTATTTTATATAAGTTGTCCCAAATTGGGGAAAAAAATTCAATGTAACCATAATTAATTCCAAAGGATATTCTATCCCAAATCAGGCCTACACAGTAAGCCTCCAATGTTTTAGAACTTGTTACTTACTTCACTGGACACTACCTTTCACGTTTTTAGAAACAATCCTTATTGCATACACTATATGTCTGAATTGGGAATGGATCTATTGTTAGAAGTAATAAAATGTGTATAAATACATCAACCAAAGTAATCTGCTTTGGCCTTTCTGGGAATCACTGATTATGTTTTAAAACTTCCTTTAATTGTACTTGTAATAAGCTATTTTCCCTTTTTTATTTCTCTCCCATGCTTCCTTGCTTTGCATTGTGATTGCATGCCATCTGCTGGTTTAACCCATGATGGCTTGCTGCTCTGATATTCACCATGCCAAAATACCACTTCTATTACCATAATGCTACACCCTCCTGTTCATTGCTCCCATGGCTCCCCTCCTGAAAGTACCCATGATGCACAGCGCTACGTCCGCCACTGTCTCTGCAGCAACAACTCCTGCAACAAGTGTCCCCTTCGCAGCAACAGCCACAGCCAATCAGGTTTGCTCCTTTTAAAGCTTTCTTTCACAAATCCCAAACTCTAAATGAGTGCTGATATTTAAAAAAAAAATTCTCGGTGAGAATTTTTTTTTCATGTTTATCCATCAAATTTTTATTTTTTTAATTAGTTTATAGCAAGCATTTATGGACAGGTTGCACTTATTTAGAGTTAACATTTACTGCAAATAATGATGTAGCTATGTTTTGTGTTGCACTGTTTGTTTTCGTACCTAATATTGTGTAATTAACCTGACAGGCTTACGTTCCTTTTAGTACAGCATCACCTATCCAGTGGTTTGTGAATTGCCACATAAAAATCGTAGAAGCACACCCATGGGTGCTTCAAAACTGGCTCTATTTTAATTCAGTTTTTTCAGACCCTATCATCTGTGTGGATGGAAAAAAAATTCTTTTAGAAAGGCTTCCCCTTGACCTAAGTGTCAAATGTGAGGTCTGAATAATTCTTGTTCACATATGACCTTGGTCTCAGGTTCTGCCAAGTTCACTTGGTTCCCATTTGATTGACGATCTGTTCAGATGCTAGCCTAAGAGCCAACCCATCCTGGAAGAAGCGTCATGTGCTACTGGGCTCACAAAGGCTGGATACAACTGGTCAGGAGCGTTTAACTCTTCGTTTAATGCATGTGCCAATAAGACATGGATGTAATATTTCCCAGTGACAGCCGATGGGCTATTGCCTACTCAGTGGTCACACGCAGACTGTATCTCTGCCCTAGCCTACCAACTTGCAAACATGTGCTCCTGGCCACCAGGAGACAAGCATGGGATAAGTGAGATAAACTCTCACCTCACCCTGAAAATACTTTATTGTGCTTGCCCTTCCTTCATAGGAGAACAATTTTGGTTTTGTTCTTTTTAGTTGCTTTTCATGGATTTTTACAAATAAGATCAACTGTACTAATAAAAGATGACAAGAAGCTGGGCATGATGGCTCATGCCTTTAATCCCAGCACTTCGGGAGGTCGAGGCAAGAGGATTGCTTGATCCCAGGAGTTCAAGACCAGCCTGGGAAACAACATAGCGAGACCTCAACTCTACAAAAAAGACAAAAAGTTAGCCAGGTGTGGTGGCACACGCCTATAGTGCCCGCTACTTGGGAGGCTGAGGGGAAAGACTGTCTGAGCCCAGAAAGTCAAGGCTGCAGTAAACTGTGATCGTGCCACTGCACTCCAGCCTGGGTGACAGAGTGAGACTCCGACTAAAAAGAAAAAAAAATGACAAGGTATATAGGAGTAGGCTAGAGGGAAGGGCTGAGCTAGTAGGAGAGATTGGAGGAAATCAGTCGTGACAGGGCATAAGGGCAATTCCAACTGCCTTCTTTCCACATTCAAGTGAATCCACACAATTGCAGCACTGTGAGTTGCATCACTACAAAGAGGTGTGAGTGTCCAGGAATGCAGGAATAAATGTTCAACCCTGTGACAGCTCCCACTGTGTCCTCTGTATTGTGATAAAGCGGGAGGAAAGGGAGAGCGGGGGCGGGGATGGGAGGCCAAGCCGGCAACGCAGAGGTAGATGTCAACGATGTCAACTATGACTATCCTTCACTCTTTATATTCACCTCTAAAACGCCAACCCATCCTCTGAGGACAGCCAGCTCAGCTTCCAAACAAGTAGAACAAAGGACAGAAAGTATACAATCTTTAGCTGGGAAGATGCTGTCTTTTTTTTGTTTTGTTTTTTTAATGTTGAGATGGGAGAAGGAAATCCTGTTTATATCCATCCATTATTAGGTTCAAGGCTCTAACTTGCTCATTCTTAATAGGGAAGCTGGATAGCTTTTTCTTATAAATCTAAGTCCTGCCTCTATGAACTATGTTTATGTGATTCTGGACCCAATTTTCTTTACCAAATCCCTTTATAAGAAAAAAAGCTCCAAGTATAATATAGTAGTATTTGTTCCAGTGAAATTTTACCTGTACTCTATATATGGTAAGTTGAGTATTTCGAACTCTTAGAGATCTTTTTTAAGAAAGGAAAGGAGGTGAGACCTCGTCCCTATAATAAATCACCAAAAAACTAGCCAGAGCATAGTGGTGTGCATCTGTAGTTCCAGCTACTTGGAAGGTTGAGGTGGAAGGATCGCCTAAGCCCAGCACTCAAGGCTGCGGTAGCCATGAGCGTGCCACTGCACTCCAGCCTGGGTGACAAGAGTGAGATTCCAACTCAAAAAAAAAAAGGAAAGAATACAAGTCTGGTTAGGATAGGTTGGATAGGAAACCATCTGGGAATACTGGGTGTTGGAGGCATTGTATACGGCCAGACCACCCTGAACACTCCTGATCCTATCTGACCTAAGAAGAAGGAAAGGAAGCCAACATTTTAAAAAATACTTTGGAGTTTTAGGATAAATTATTATATAGTATGATAACTATTTGGCCATGTGTCATATATATTTTTCTGGACCAGTGGTTCTTTGGCTCCATTTGGTAGAAAAAAACTTTGAGAGATTGCATATGTATGTGTAGGTTTGTGTATATGTATAAGGAAGCAGGAGTAAAAGCATGGAATAGGCAGAAGCTAAAATATATCACATTAAAGCAGGGTGTGACTAGTAAAGGAAATAGCAAATTGAACTGAACTTTCAGCTTTTTTAATTGCGAGCCTAAGTGAAGTTTGATTTCAGTTTAATCCAAAGAAACGTAATTAAAGGAGTACCTGACAGTCACTTCAAGAATCCTAGATTCTGTGTTTTGCAGTTTATTGGGTACAATAGTTGCTTCTGGATTGTAGTTAAATCATGAGGAAGAGAAATCCTTTAACAACTCTCGAGAAAGGTCTGCTTGCACGTAGTAACCACGAAAAAATAAATAACAGCAAGCACAAATGTTTCAATATGACACTCTTTATGTGTTTTCAACAAGTTTCAAAGAGCAAAGCATCTACAAAAGAACCTGGAAATTCCTTTAGTATCCAGTAATAGTAAGCTCAGAGCTTGTTAATGACTGGAAAATAGCAAGTTATCATCTTGTTAAGATTTCACTCTTTAAACTCAAATCGAACAATACCCATGCGAATTATGAAGTCAATTTAAATATAATGAGTCTCAGTTTCCTCATTGGTGAAAGGATGAATAGAGGCGAGATGGACTCTGAAGTCCCCCACAGCTCTGAGATTCAATGAATTCATGGTTCCATGACTATTATTCTAGGCCCAAAGCATGAGATAATAAAGATAAACTCAAAGGGAATGAGAAGAGGAGCAGCGATTTCAGAAATCAGTGAACAGAAAATATTCTGCCATCTTTGCCATCATTGAGTGATCTGTCTTTAACACAAAATGTGGTGGGATTTTGACAGTTTTTCAGTTAATTTGATCAATTCAGGCTGTCAGCTCAAATATTTCAAATCTCATAGGCATTTGTAATTAGATACAAGTCATTCATTGAAGAAAGAGGATAGACTAAAACATCCCATGACAGTTTCTCTGGTCCAGTGTTCTTCACATGTTACCCCAGGGTGAGCCAAGCCAAACAAGCAACAAATTTGTACATTCTGTCCTCAGGCTGAATCAAGGTGCCACCAATGAAAGTTTTTGCTGAACTTAGACTGGTAGTTTGAGATTACATTATGTCAGAATCCAAATACATTTGGGAAATATAAACTTTTTTCTGTTGTTTAGCTCTGGGAATAGATAAGGAAACAAAAAGACAAACAAATTTCAAGAGCTATTTCTTGTTTCAGTTAAGATCTTCATACCTTAATAGACAAATTATGCCTAATAATATTATATTATTATTGTTATTATAAACCACTTATGTACCAGGTATGATTGCAAATGGTCTCTCTCATATTATATTATATATTACACCATATATTCTATTCTATTATACAGACGATGCCAAAAAAGGTATACACAGTTAAGTATCACTTTCACTCAAAAGATGTTGTTAATCAAGTGACTGCTAGCATCACCATGCGACAGGCAGGACAGTCAAAGAAAATGGTGGAAGCACGGCTGAGTGAACATCATACTACACGTTGCTACCATAATTTAATTTAACTTCAAAAGTAATACATATATAACATCTCTTAAAATTTGTATACCTTTTTTTGGCACCCCATATGTTATATGAGCAAAGATACTTATGTATAGATATAGATACTCAGTTAATCCTCACAATAGTTTTATGAGATAGATGCAATGGTCATCATTTCCATTTTTGCAGATGGTAAAACTGAACTAAAGTCACACAGCTAATAAATGGTCTTGCTAGAGTTTAAACCTAGGCACGCTGGCTCCAAAGGGCTTGCTCTTAACCATGATGGTACACTGCCTCTCTCCATAATTATAAATACACAAAAATCACTTCTTTCTCAAGTAAACCTACCTTTTGAGTGAGACTCAATAACAACAAGCTCTATTTTCACAGAAGAAAATGAAGTAACGTTGCCGATGCAGCTCAAACTAAGGTGAATTCTAAACTGGGGAGATGAATTGAATTTTAGCATCACTTCAAGCTAGTTATGGAAACTAGCCAGGTCAGCTTTAAAAACTATAGTGCTGGCCTTATTGACTCTGGGTGATATTATAACCAGTGAAAATGATCAGTGATGTCTACAGAAGTAAGATAACCTAAGGAAGTATTAGTCATTAATCTTAGTGAAGCAGGTTCATGGGTTTCTATTGTCATAGACTTTACTGCTAACCTCTGCCAATCACCTTATGAATAGCTTGTTAACAAGGAAAGTCAGAGGGGAAAAAATGATGGTAACATGTAAATTAGTCAATTTCAACCCACTAACAAAAGACCAGAAAACATAAATCTGTAGATGCCTCTATTAAGACAAATTTTGAGTGTACATTAAAAGAGGTAGAAGTAAACAGTTTAATAATGTATTGCCTAGTTTTTCATATTATGAGAAATTTTGTGTAATAAAATGGCAGTGCAGATTAAAATCCCTGTACCTTGCATTATTACAGTATTCTATGCTGTAATTGATTTAGTATTTTTTTTAATTTCAAACTTGCATTCTAATTCAAAGGGGAAGAAAATAATTTTTAGGTAAATATATTTTAAGTCTTAGTTTCTTCATTTATATACAGAGGTTATTCAGTCTACTTAATAACATCCTCAAAGGCACAATTAAAGCACAATTTATACTCTGAATCTTTCCCTGAACATCTCCTTGCTCTTTTCCTAACAAGAAATACTTTCCCTATCCTCTGAATTCTACAAGGACTTTGTCTACACATACCTTAAAATATCATCACAACAAAAAATACTGATTAATTAAAAAAATATATCATCACTAAATAGTAAGAAAGGCAAGTGCGAGTGCAAGTGTACAAATAAAAATGGTAAAGCATAATTTTCAGATCGTCAGAGAACATCATTTGGTGGACACAGCGCAGTGTAGGTTTGATTCCAATTGTGCAAGACATTCTTGCCAAGCTAAAAGGGTCCAGCCCTCATTTGGCCACGGAAGCATTCGTATGCAGGACTGTGATGGAAACAGAACTCTAAGAAGAGTGAGCAGATGGATTCGAGGTGGGAGAGTCTGCAGAGGCCATTAAGAGGTTTTAACAGGAACCTAAACTGGGACAGTGGCAGCTGGCAAGTGGCCTACTTTGTCTTGCCTTTACCCATTACGTAGGGAGTGTTACTTGAGCCAAAGAGAATGGAAATGATTTCATACTATGGCAAAAGCTGTCCAGATAAATGTCACCTGGCAGAAAGGAATGAGCTGATGTGAAAGGTTAACCTCTGTAAGACCTGAACTCAGACCCCTCCAGGACAGCAGTTATCCTACCAGTCAGATACCCACAGCATACTCACCTCTAGCATGTGACTTCCCACCTAAATGAGACTTCAGAGCTACAAAAGCTCAAAGAATCACCCCCACCCCACCACCTCTGCTTGAAATAAACAGTCCCTTCGGATGTGGAGTGACTACATGTTGTCTGTGTCTTCACATCAGAGCTCTGTGCACAGTGGAAAGAGTATTCATCTAATTCATTCTGGCTCATGAGTCCATGCTAGGAAAAAATTCCTGCAGATTGTTATTGGGAATGTTTTTATGGAGAACCCACAAAAAATGCCCTAAAAGTTAGTGAAATCAGACTGTATTCAGGAAATATGTAAACCAGCACTTAATTACATCTTCAAGAAGTGATGACTCATATTTACAATTATGACCTCAAGGCCGTATCACATCTTCTGAACCCTTCTCCAAGGATTAAGTCCATTCACCAGAGTTGGTCTTAGGAAGGGTTTATTGAAAATTAGTTGATAATATTTCAACATATATCACCCTGTATTCATATTTGATAAGTCAGATAATCCCGTTTTCCAGACATGGCTAATACAGGTTTACTATATATGATAATGAATTTCAACACTATCTCATCAGAAAAATAAGATAATTACATGTCACCAAAGTCATATATTAAGCTTTATCTGACCTGCTATATAGTACTTAAGAGAAAAGCTTTAAAGCATCACTCTTTACTTACTTCTTACCTATAAATGTGACCACAATTTCAAAGCTGTTTGTATATAGGTTCTTGGATCTATCAGGGGAACCCCCAAAAAGCCAGAATTTATTTATTAAAAAATTGTATATTTATTCCTACATGTTTAAACTTCAGTCACCTTTAAAGGACTCTTCGTCTGATGAAATACATCTATTGAGATGCTTTTTCCACTGCTCAAAACAGTTTTGAACTCGTCAATTTTGATGCCTTTGAGTGCTTCTGCTGTTTTTTTTTTCACCTCTCCCACATCAGCAGAATGTTTCCCTTTGAGACTTTTTTCATCTGGGAAAACAACAACAAAAAAGTCGCTCAGGGCAAGATCGGGTGAATAGGGAAGGGAGGGAGGTCCTGCCATTTCTAGTCAAAAATTGCTGAACACTCAGCGTGGCGTGGGCAGGTGCACTCGTAAATCCACCCGTCATGAAATGGCCAAAAGTGTTGAAAGAATCTCAACACACACACAAAAAAATTAACCGAAGCTGAACACAACCTCTTACAACAATTCTAGCTGGTGTGCTGGTACTGATTGGTTCCTAGAATACTTACTTAGGGAAGCCTGTACTACAAGGGGCCAGCTTCCAAAAATTAATTCTGTTTTTTTGGTGTCCCTCCTTATGTAAGTTGACCTATACTAACCCAGAAATCTAGAAAGGTAAGATCATGTTTTACTTCATCTCTCATCTCAGAGTTTTATAAAACATTTATTATTCAATGCCATCTGTCAGGACTATATTCAGACAAATGTAGGAGGCATGAACCATTCCCCGCTATTCACCACTTGACCCATTTTGGGGCTTGGGTTTGTTTCACAAGAAAAAAATCTTGGTTCCACAAGGCCCCGGTGTGGGAGGAGTAGGTTGCTGTCCTATCTCTCTCCTGAAATACACAGTCAAGTGGCTGGCCTCTACATGTGGATGATCAGACTGTGAAGCACTCCTTTCTCACAGTTTGCCTGTTCCTGGGAACAGATTACAGAAAGCAGCTGGGCCCCAAGTATGTTGTTCTCCAAAAAACCAGAGACAGCAACTGTCAGAATCCAGCCCTTGTAAAAAGTATGGGAGCTGAGACATCTCTCTCAGCATTTGACTGTTGAAGTTGTTTAGCCACCTTTAACGTTTTGCTTACATTTTAACTCTCGAGGGGGCATTCACCTTCGGTTGTGGATCCGATGCTTCAAGTGAAGCAGAATTGCCTTATCAAGGATTTTGCGGAGAAGGCAGAAGTGTGTGTGCCCGTGTGTGTGTGCGTGCGCACGTGTATGTGTGTGGAAAGAGAAATAGAAAGGAAGAGACATACAGAGAGAGAAAATGAGCGTTTGAGACTGAAGCCTACTGTTATCTCTGAGTTAAAAAAAAGAACTATGAGAATGGTAGCATTTGCAATCAGTTAACGCTATTTATTAAAGTGCTTGGTAATTTGAGTCTAAATTCTACTGTGCAGCATGGCTAGTGTGTTGAAATTCAGACTTACTAGCGTGGTCACAAAAAAAAATTAAGTGGGAGAGGAAGTGGGTGGTACTGTCTGTCTTAGGTGGACTTGGGTCTATGAGAGCAATATAGAGGCAGATTAATTTTTCTCCTCAAGAAATTAGAACATAAGAAGACAACAGACCTTTTTATTTTCCTGCCTCAGAAGCAGCTGCTCTGCTGGACTACCATGAGGTTTAATTAATAAATGTGTTTGCAGATCCTCTAAGGAAAGACTGAGTTATGTAAGTGTTGTAATCTAGTACATTTTCATTTTTCATGAATAATTTACACCTCGGGGTGAGAAACTTGGGTAAAATTATTTTGTATATAGCACCTAAAGACATAATATCAGTTCCAATTTTGTGCAGCTGAAGAGAAATTGTCAAGAGTCCCTCTGTGGAGCTCTCCTGCCTGGTGGGTCATCCTTCTTATTACACCTCGAATCCCATTCTCCTTTGCATTTTGATGGAATTTGGGGGGAGGGGTCATTTTCAGGTTGAAAAGTCATGTTCCCAGTTGCATTTTGGCTTTTGTTGACGGTCGTAAACCCATGCCCCGTTTCCTCTATTTTAGATTTTCTCATTTGAGCAGAATGAATATGTAGTTCATCTTATATGTGTGTTTATTTCCAGCTTTAGATGTGTAAGGGGAGAGAGACTAGCTGTAGTGCAGGAATTCAGATCCACATTCAAGGTTGAACAGTGAATAGGGTCTCCTTGGTGAGAGTTGCTATGAACAGAGAGACATGTTTATTCATGGGCACTTATCTACACAAGTTCTGCCACTGCTGCCCACCTGCTCGAACATCTACTTATGTGTTTGTGGAAGTTGCCAGTCTTTCTGTGCGGGTGGATGGGGAGGACAGACAAACCTGACTGTGGCTCTGCCTACCAAATAGATGCTAACACACATCAAAAAGTTGGCATTAACTGTGGCCTCTCAGCCCCTTGGGAGTGATACTGCTGGAGGTAATGCCTTCCAAGGTCAAACCTTTCTGAGTCTGCTGATCCTTCGAGAAGCCATCAGTTTGAAGAGATACTAAAGAGACTCAGAAAGAGATGTGAAGCAATCAGAGAATGTCATAAAACAAAAAGTTCAGTAGGCAACGTGGCTGTGCTGGAAGTAAGCTCCATGGCAGGGGTTTATCCCCAAAGTGACTGGGGGACGTAGGTCTCAGGGATGTATAGGAATGAGACAGAAAGGACAGGTGAGGTTATTTCTGACTCCATGACCAGTTTGAAATTTGAGGGGTGGAAAAGAGGTTGGATAAGAAGAAAAGGGAGCTCACACTTATAGATGCCTTTTGTCCTGCTTTACATATGTCATTCCATTAAACCCTGTGGGAGGGGCTTTCCCCTCCTTTACATGTGAAGACATCAAAGCTCAAAGTCAGATTTGATCACAGCTCCATTGAAAGCATAGCCTGCCTCGTTTCTCCTATTTTAGATTTTTTCATTGACCTTGAAGTCAATGCTTTTCCCCTTATTTTACATTCCTTCCCAACAGCATGTATGTCTTAGAAAGGAATTCCAAAATCGGTCTCAGACTTTACCTCATAATGGAGACAGATAGAGCAGCTATGATTGCATCAGATCTAAAGAAAGGGGAACACTGTGACTCACGTGAACTGGACCACCTGCTTTCAGCCACACTGCCAATGAGTGGGAGACACCAGGGGGTGAGAAGGGGAGGAAGCAGGAGGGCAGTCCTGGAAAACGCAGTTGAGGAGGTAAGGAGGGGGTAAGGTTACACAGGACCTGGAATGACAGGATGGGAACAGGACAGGAAACGTTCAGTGAGAATCTCAGAAGCATGCATCTACTGCAAGTGAATGGGTAGAGGTGAGCTGGGATCGCTAGCCTGAGACCAAACTAAGTGGTGAGGAGAGCTACTTCATGTAATGAAATCGGGGTAAAGGGGAAAGAGAAAATCCAAGAGAAAGAAGATGCATAACTCAGAGCCAGGGAACTTCAGAGAGGTGTCGTAATCCTTTGTTCTTCCAGAGGCTGTTCTCAGCTTCTACAGTGCCTGTGGATTTCAGCACCCTTCTCCTCACCCTCACATAACCCTCCTGTGAGACATCTCTCCCATTGACTTTTATCAAAAGAATGGTTCTCATCTATGCATCTTCACTTTGATTCATACTATAAAGCAGGGATTCCCCAACTCCCCAGGCCACAGACCAACCCATGGCCTGTTAGGAACTGGACCACACAGCAGGAGGTGAGTCCCGCCTTCTGTCAGAGCAGCAGGGGCATTACATTCTCCTAGGAGCATGAACCCTACTGTGAACTGCGCATGCATGTGAGGAATCTAGATTGCCCCTCCTCATGAGAATCTAGGGCCTGAGGATCCCCCCGCCCACATCCCTCCACCCTGTCCGTGGAAAAACTGCCTTCCACGAAACCGATCCCTGGTGCCAAAAAGGATGGGGACCGCTGTTGTAAAGGACACATTTGTTGACCACTATTTTTTTTTTTTTTTTGAGTTGGAGTCTCACTCTGTCACCCAGACTGGAGTGCAGTGGCCGCTCCCGGCCACCGCAGCCTCGACCTGCTGGACTCCGGCGATCCTTCCGCCTCAGCCTTCCAAGTAGCTGGAACTACAGGCACATGCTACCACACCCAGCTAGTTTTTTGATTTATTGTAGAGATGAGGTCTCGAACCCGCGGGCTCAGGCAATCCACTCACCTCAGCCTCCCAAAGGCGCGGGATTACAGGCTGAGCCACCGAGTCCGGCTTGACCATTATTTTTAGTTTATGACAACTATAACTATTCCAGCATGAAGAGTCAGTCGTGTTTCAGCATCAAGTATAATATGCTGGAGTTTGGGGTCTGTTTGTTTTACTTTCAATGGTCAAATTATTCTTATCATCCCTTCCCTTGCTCTGGAGTATCCAAAGGTCTCAGAGCTTATGTCCATCAGCTTCCTGTGATCAAATACAGACACTCTTCACTATTTACCACAATGCGTGTCTGGAAGCAGCATCACTAAGTCGATCATTGTAAAATGTCAGTATTTTTTTTCCTCATCACAAATGCTCCAGGCATCAGTAAAATCATAGATAGGAAAGGCAGTAAGTCAGGAGAGCAGATTTACCACAATCATGCCATCCTTATACGGTAGCATAAGGGAGAAAAAATTATGATGTAAAGAGCCCAGATCAACAAGGTGACTTACCCAAGTCACAGAAATAGCAAGAAAATCAGGCCTGGAGTCTGATTATCGGTGTCCTGTCTAGAGCAATGTTTTTCCCTTTCGCCACACTGCCTTGCAGAGAATGATCGTGGTAGGGAACCCAAAAGTCTACAGAGCACACAGACAGGACGAACAAGTATCTTTATGAAGCACTGCGTGCCAGACATGGGGCTAAGCCTTTTATATGCATTACCTCATTGAAACCCAAAATGTCCTGTTAGAGACTCTTATCATCCCCGCTACAGAGATGAGAAAACTCCAAAGAAGCTGAGGAACTTGCTCAAGATCATCCTATTAAGTGGCAAACTCAGATTTAGAACTTTCCCGGAACTCCTAAGTTTCCACTTCACAACTAAAAGGATGTAGAGTGGCCAAGTGACTGACTTATGCAAGGCTACGCAAGGGATCAGAAACTTAGTCTCCTAACAGCATACTTAGTCCTCTTTCCCGGCCATCAAGCCACAATTCAGCATGAATATGCAGGCCATACATTGTTTGAACAATCAATAACTTTGCTTCCTCCTTAGAATTTAGAGAGGTTTTTGAGGAATCAAAAAGATACTCAGAGAAGTTAAATTTGATTCCTTCCTTGTCGCCAAGTATTTTTCCTAATGATAAATTCATAACTTTCCCATTAATCTTTCTTTCAATATTTGTCATTGTTATACTGAAATGTGCAAAAGGGCCAGAGAACCACTTTAGTTAAGAGGATTCAGGAAAGAGGGAATTGCTTGGATTAGTTCCTATCGTTCATATTGTTTTCTTTTCTTTTCTCTGAACCTTATAACATTAAGAATGGCCTCAAACAAGGAAAGAGGTGAAATTAGGGAAATCTAAGAAGTGTAGAAAGAATGAGAAGAAAAGTTCCATTGTATTCCTTTGCCTTGGACAAATGTATTTAAGAGTTGGTCGGGTTTTGTTTTGTTTGTTTTAGTTGATTTGTTTGCTGGTTTAACGTGAGCTAACAAGTCTCCTTCTTTCTGTTGCTTATGAGGGACCCAAGTAAAAAGACATGAAGGGGGCAATCCCCTCAGGTCCCCTCCCACTGCAGGAGCTTTTCTGTCTTCTCAATAAATCCTGCTTTCTAAAAAAAAAAAAAGATGAAGGACTGGAAATTGAAAGACAGATGTTTATTAACCAAGACTGTATACACAGACGTGTCCATGAATAGTCATTTACTCTAAGCACAGTGATCTAATAATTTTAATAAGTACTATACCTGATCAAAATATTCACATTTTGGGACTTAGGGTAGAAAATGAAAATAATTGAACATTACCACAGTAATATTTCAACAGTAACAACCATAGCATTTATTATTATGCTTACTAATATCAGACACTTGTTAAATACATTATCTAATCCTCATACCAACCCTGTAAATTAGAAATCATTTTAAATCCTCATTATAGAGATGAATAATACTAAGAAAAAAAGATGTTGAATAACTTACTTAGGTTAACATGGCTATCAAGCCTAGATGCTGGGTTTGAATTAGGTCTAACGTCAAAGAATGAGAGATTGTACGTCTCAGGGGATGTCAACTTTCCATTGTAGTAGACACTGATCATCGTGTGCTGACAATGCTTTTGTAATAAAAGATTTTCGTTTAAAAGAGGATTAATATGAATTGACAGTCAAGACTTTAATGAAATATCAGAGAAATTCCCTCTATATTTAGTCATCAGTGACAGTTCAGAATATACACATACAGAAAGAGAAGTAAGTACATTTGACATTTTTAAGAATCTTAATCTCATCAATACCAAGTTTATTTCCAACATATGGGTGACATACAGATCACAGAATATTTAAGTGCATGATATTATTATTTTTAAAACCATTTAATTAGAAGCTGAAAATAAATTTTATTTAGGATTATAAATCCTAAAATAATAGCCTCCAGGAAGGAAACCAACATGTATCAAAAAACCGCTATTACATATCAGATACCATATATACATTATTTCATTTACTACTCAACATAACTCTGTGAAATGTCTCATCCATTTTATAGGTAAGAGCAAATCTTGGGGAATAATTTGCTTAAGATTCAAACAGCAAGCAGATAGGAAGTGACCGGACAGAAGTAGACCTTAGGGTCACAGGCCCGCAAATTCTTTTTTCTTGTGAAACCACCTTATTTGAATGAGATTGGAACTTGTGGACAGTATAGGATTGCACTTGAAAATGGCTAAAATGGTAAATTTTATGCTATGTCTATTTTACCATAATTTTTAAAAATTAGCTTAAAAAATAATCAAAGATTGGCAAGAAAGATGTCTAATTGTACTGAAGTTTTTGTTTTATTAAATCTTACAGTATAAAATTATTCCTTTCACATTAAAAAAATTTTTATTGTTGCCGTGTTTCTCTTCAAGAGTTCTGTTTTCGTAAGTTAGGTAAATGGGTGCAAATGTAGATTCTTCCTCAGTGAACCACGTCTGTGGCAATGTGTCTTCATATCTTTTCTCAACAAACATATATTAAGAACCCACCATGAGCCTTGAACAATTCAGAATTCTGGAAGTACAACAATGGGGAAAATAAAGTCCTTTTTCTCATGGGTCTTACATAGCAAGAGGACAGGCAATAAACAAACATACAAATAATTTCAAAGTGCTTATCCTATAATCAGGATCATCTCGAAAAGTAAGTGGCGATGCTGAGAGAATGTGGAATGGTTAGTAGTAAAGAAATAAAAGAGAGCATGGGAGCTCTCTTTCTTTGTACATATTCCTCCTCTGGTTTCCATTTTTCCATCTATTATACCAAGAGATTTTGGCACTTCCTGGGGAGTTACTGGGGAAGACAGATGGAAACCTGGCTTAACTACTCACCACACTGCAGAGGTGCCAGTCTGATGCCAGCAGAGTGAGAAACCAAGGCTCACAAAGGTCACAAATCTGGCTGGTGGCAGACAAACCTCCTAGAATGCCACTCCAGGACTCTCTTTGATTTTTTTCTTTTGTACCCTGAAATTACACACAATTGAGTGGTTTTACTAACCTCTTTTTCTCTTTCTCTTTCTGATACACACACACACACACACACACACACACACACACACACACACACAGAGAGAGAGAGAGAGGCAAAGAACTAAAAAAGAGAAAAGGTTGGTTTTGCTGGGAAATTTGTTAGCTGGCAGCGTCATCCCACCACTTTGAGGAATATGCAGGTATATGATTCCAACACACAGAGACTTAATTCCATGTGGGGTACAGTACATTAATCTGACTGTTCCTTTTGCTGAATTTCAGCGTTTTTGTTGCTTTTCTGCCTTTGAAGTCTTAAAAGCCAGTTCTTAGCAGGCTGAATTATACATTCTGCTCCACTGTTAAAATGGATACTGTGGCCAAAATGTGCCCAGGATTCTAAGTCTAACATAATGGTAGTGGATACAAAAGCAGGGCATTGAGCAGGAATGGAGACATTATGTTAAATCCAACAAGATCTTGCTTCTGTGTTTCTTGACCTGAATCTTCAGTTTACTACTGGGAGCAAAACTTCTTTTTGAAAAAACCCATATTATATCATGAATGTTTTTGAAATTTCTTTTCACTTGCTGTATAAACTGAATTTTTTTTTTTTTTTTTTTGAGTTGGAGTCTCACTCTGTCGCCCAGACTGGAGTGCAGTGGCCACTCCCGGCCACCGCAGCCTCACCTGCTGGGCTCCGGCAATCCTTCCGCCTCAGCCTTCCAAGTAGCCGGAATTACAGGCATGCGCTACCATGCCCAGCTGATTTTTTGATTTATTGTAGAGATGAGGTCTCGCTGCCGAGGCGGGTCTCGAACCTGTGGGCTCAGGCAATGCACTCACCTCAGCCTCCCAAAGGCACGGGATTACAGGGTAAGCCACCACCGAGCCCAGCTGAATTTTTTATTTTTTATTTTTGAATCTCATTTTTTTTTTGTCACCTTGTGAATTTGCATGTTTACTAACTTTTTAATGTATTTTTTCATTCCTGAGATGCCTGTTCATAGTCTTTGGAAGAGTTAAAAATAGCTTTAAGCCGAGCTCGGTGGCTCAGCCTGTAATCCCGCGCCTTTGGGAGGCTGAGGTGAGTGGATTGCTTGAGCCTGCGGGTTCGAGACCCGCCTTGGCAGCGAGATCTCATCTCTACAAAAAAAAAAAAAAAAAAATCAGCTGGGCATGGTAGCGTGTGCCTGTAATTCCAGCTACTTGAAAGGCTGAGGCAGAAGGATCGCCGGAGCCCAGCAGGTCGAGGCTGCGGTGGCCTGGAGCGGCCACTGCACTCCAGTCTGGGCGACCTAGTGAGACTCCAACTCAAAAAAAAAATTGCTTTAAGTCCAAAATAACCACGAGCAAAAATAGATCTATTGGGAAAATATTTTCAATTGATACAACAGAGTGGCCTTAATATTGTAGGACATAAACTGGTTTTTAAAGGCAGAGAAAAGTTTTGTCAGATTTCACTTTCATGTCCAGAGTTCATCTTCAATCAAGCAACCTATTTAATCTCAGATAGCCTTGCCTTCTTCACATTTCACTGTCAATATTTCAACGTTTTAGCATATTTTTAAATACTATGGCCCAAATATTATATATTTTTTCTTGATAGAGAGGAGGCATTTAGCCCTTTTAGTACACAAGCAGTTTCTAATTTTTGTTTCAATGTGTACTCAAAAATTTTTTTTTTGTCACTTGGTTTGGAACTCAAAAAAATATTTCTATGGAAACAGAGATGGACTCTGTGGTTAGAACTCTAGGCTAGACTAAAATAGTTTATTGAACTCATGAGATTGTTGATATATAATACTCTGCTATGACACAGTACAGGACAAATGCCATCCACGTCCATGATCTTGCTGTATCTTTGGGATTCAACAAAGATGTCAGAGGCATGTGCCCAACCCAGACCCGGAGACAGCCATGTAGTAGAACATTCCTTCACTTCCTACACCTGCTGGAGGTAGAGATGCCATAATTCCTGATGAATTCTGTGACTAGAATTTTAGTAAGGGAAGGTTTGTGGAGTAGAAATAGAAGGTACAATGTGGAATCAATAATAGGAAATTAAAATCCAGGACTGGGTGGACACCAAACTTGTTTACACCAGCCTCTTCCCCGTTTTCCTCGAGGCTATGGTTTCATGTGCCTACTTCTTTGTTTTTTGTTTTTTTTTTTTTTCTGGTCAGCGGGTAGCCCTTCCACTCTAGGGTTTTGTTTTGCTTTTACCTTATCTGGCACCTGCTAATCAAACAGTCTCATAACTCCCCTCTTTCTGAATAAACACATAACACTCTTGACTATATCTTATGTTAACACTTCTATAGCTACAGGAGAAAGATCCAGGGATATAAAGTCTTCTCATCTCTGTTTACCTTCTTCCTTGTTTATGTCCTAAAGGGAGGGAGGAGGTCATTCTTGAATGACATCTGGATTGTTAGATGGTCTGAGGACTGGATTCCCATCTCAGTGTGAAATCAACAGAAATAATCTTCAAAATTCTTCCTGAGAGGTTGAAATTGAGAGAGGCTGGGTCTGGGGGAGAGAAGGAGCTGGTGCTCAAAGGCCTACTTCAATACTCATAAGAGTCTAGTTGTTTCCACCTGTGATATGGACTCATGCAGCAGGTGGGATCTTATTTAAGTCAAGAATTTTCATTTATGAATTTTATCCAGATAATCTAAGTTGTCAATTTGGACTCTGGTCAGCAGTCTTCAATGAGGACAGTGTTGTTGCTTTTCATGTAAAACCTCAGTTATTAATATATGTAAATGACATTTTATATTAGAAAGTATAAATTTTTTTTGTTCAAACATAATAGAGTGGAAAATATTAAGCAGAAATGAGTCATCAACAAAATATGTCACTGAACATATTTTGAGGATTTAGAGCATTGAATGGAAACTTCCTATTAACAACAGAGGATATAACGATAATCCTGTCAAAACTACTCTTAAAGATGCTACCAAATACTATGGACATTCCAGCCAGCTTCAGTGTGCTCTTCTCGAGAGTGAAACTAATTGCCATATTTGAGAATTTTCTCCCAAGACCCCAATATGTGCTTTTGTATACAAATAAAAACACTTGTTTTTAAAACAAGTCAAATATGGTATAATACTGCCTTACCTCAGAACGATGTTCCCCCCGAAATAATGAATAAGACTATTTTTCAAAGTGTCTTTACATATACCACTAATTATCTCTGAACTTTTCATGCAATTAAAAGCTTAACTTTTTATACAATTAAAAGCTTATACAATTAAAAGCTGATGAAGTAGGCCAGAAAAATTTCTCGAAAGTGTACACTTATTAACATGTATAATTATAATCGGTTTAACTAATTCCTTTTTATCTGATACCATATGTTCACCAAAAGACAAAGACATTTGTTTTTTACTCCAATAATCCATACTTTGATTAAGAACCAAATTGTATTAGAGTCAAAAATGCATAAATGTCCCTCTGCCTTTGTATGATTTGCTTCATCCAAAACGCTTCACAAGTGTTGCCTCTCAGACAAGATCAGGGCATTTCAGACAGTAGTGGCTGCCATGCAGAAGAGATGTGGGGGGAAGAGCAGGGAAGAGCCTCAGGGAATATGAAACTGGGAGAGACTGAAGGAGGAAGAGGAGGAAAGAAGAGACCTGGGTGGTGAGCAATGAGCAAGCCTCCTGAGCTTGGCCATATTTTTAAGAAATTCCACTCAGTTGTCTATTTTAAAATTAATTAATAAATTTTACGTAAGGAGATAGTGAAACATCCTTTCTTTAGCTGTTTCCTCAGAAGGCAGTTAAACATGCCTTGTTCCTCAGAAGGCAGTTAAACATGCAAAAAGGTTTGTAAGAAATCTACCAAATCTAGAAGTTTTTCTTTAGATGAAATATTGACTTATCTGCCATGTTCCCCTCCTCCGTGAGTGATTCTGCCCCTGGCCCACAGTATTTTTCCTTTTATCTATATATAACACAGAGTAGGGAGAATGAGAATGAGGAAGAATGTTTGTTTTTCTTGGCTATTTCTGAATCCTTAACTGCCTTGAAAGGGTGTACAGCTATATCTCATCCAAAGTGTTCTTTTACTGTCTTCATTGCTGTCTCCCTTGAATGGTCTGGTGGTCTTCTGGTGGTGCCAGCATTGTGGCATTGCATCCTCAGTGACTTCTATTTATCCAACCATCCATGCAACCAACAATTAGTAAGTGCCTCCTATGCCCCTACCCCTATCCTAGGCGCTAGGGATATGGATGAGACATTTCCCTTGTCCTTAAAAAAACTTAGTTTTGCGGTAGCCCTAGTGAATGCATCAGCCCAGCTTGGGAAAATCTACTTGAGCTTCCATGCTAATGATATTAAGATTCGTTGAAATGCCTTCATATTTTAGCAAGACCTCACAAATATTTTATAATGTGTCTTTGATCTACCTCTCCCAACTCAACATTACAAAGATAGCATTTGATAGCTATTCACAGGAGAATTTAACCAAAACATCCATTATTCCTCTTTTCTAAATGGCTTGTGGTTTGGATATACAGGAACAGTTGGTATTTTCACTTAAGTGTTCTTCCCTATCAGCTAAGCAAAGCAGTAGGAGTTCTTACCGAATTTAATATTGAGCTATCATTTAAAAATATAACTCATCTGACATTCTTGAATCTTTGCAATGAGTACTTTTACATAAGAAGTGCAAGCATTTTTAGAAGTTATCTAGAAGCTCACAGTTTCCAAAGTTATTTATACATACAGTTCCTGGAGATCAATTGCGAGGTGGAAAAGTCAGAAAGTATTTGTGCTTGGTACCTGTGAAACACTCAGGAAAAGCTACGTTTGGTTTGTCTTCTTTGCACCCTCCTGCATGAGGACTGGCTAGTCCAGCTGTTGAGTTCATAGTGCTGATGAGTTCAGGGTCAGTATTCCAGTGTCTGCACGGACTATTTTGCTTTCATCCAAGTGTGTTTCCCTTGCTGTTCAGCTCTTTTTTGAGGGCACACCATGGTTGGGAGTTATGGATGGCTCAGCCCAAATCCATTGTCACCTGGAAGACACATGACAACATGCATTTTCATAACCGGTGACTCAGTCTAGGGAGAGATGGCATTTTCTTTTTAGGTGGAGGATGTCTGTTGGCCAAGTATTCTCTTCCTTTGAATGAAAGGCAGATGTTTGAAAGTTGCACAATTAACTCTCCAGTAGACCTTCTCTCTTGATCCTGTGCACGCCCACCACTTCTACCTGCCATGATGCTGCCTGCAGCCATGGCTGATGCCAACTCAGAGAGTCTTCCAGACCAAGTGACTGTCTCTTCCAAGAAAGTAAGGCTGACGTGGACACAAACTGGCAGCTCGTAGCTGAATTCAGCCCAAAGATATATTTGACCCATACAGAGTTGTTCTCTATAAAGTGAATTAATTGCTGAATTTCCAGTTTCTTTTGGAAGATGGAAAGGCCAAGCAAAATGGAGCCCAGGTTTCTGCAGGCAACAGTTGGCTGGAGCTGAATAGTTACAGCCGCACTCCCCACCCGGTCTATTCACCTATGTACCTCTCCCGCCTGGCCTCAGGAGTCATAGGGTTAGACAGCATCCAATCCCTTTCACTTTTTAACAAGGTTAATTGCCGCTTTACCAGAGTTGATGGCAGGCACTTCACTGAGGACACGGAAATTATTAAATGGCTACTCATATCTTATAGATAAACAAACCATATGGTGTTGTTGGGGACCATTCATGCTTTGTCCTCTGCAAATAAATACAAGACCAATAGTGTGCTGGGTTTATATAGGGGTAGCTGAAGGATGTATATAGAGCAGAATCATCAGATTCTTACATCCAGCCACCTAGGGGAGATAATTTAATTCACTTAGTATAATTTCCTTTCCTTATCGTAAGCAGATCTAGTATAGCCAACTGAGATTTTTGCATTACAGCTCCTCTTGTTCCAACTAGAGGAGGCCTCTAAAGATTTATGAAAGCATCCATGGTTTGAGATAGTGTGTCTTTGTTTTAAAAATAGAATCACAGATTTTGTGGGCATCAGCTATTCTCTCTCTCTCTCTCTTTTTTTTTTTTTTTGGTCTGTTCTCCTTTAAGTGGAAAAAGGAATTAAAAATAATGCTTTCAGTTCAGAATTTTGATTTACCATACTAGATTGGCTAGAATCATTATTTAACGATTTAGCTTCCTTCTCCTGTCACGGCTCTCTGTTACAAAAAATACTACTTAGTTGAGACTAAGTAGTCTATCAGAAGGACAAATAGAAATATGTCTTGTTAGCTATACCTGATTTCTCTCCTATCTTCCTAGCTTGCCAAGGTTTCTCAGAAGCTGAAGTGATAGCACTGTGGTTGGGTAGAGTATTCTGTTGCTGTAAGCAGATGCATTTGTAGCATCTAACTGGAGGAAGCTGGGGGCAGGATGTGGTTGGCCACCCAGGAAAGGATGCCCAGATGAGGCCAGTAGGCTCCCAAGCAATTCCTACCGATCTGGCTCTGCCAGGCAGTCCCCACTGTCTCTCCTCTAGAATTTCAAGCTCCATTTGCTATAAATACCACCCCATGGCCTCATCCTTCCCTGATTCCCAAACTTGCAGGGCTTCTTTTGAGTACCCTCCACAGCTGCTACCTCAATGCCAGGTAGCAGGCATAGCTGGGAGTTCAATAGTGTCAGAGCTCATTTGTATTTATGTCTTTATCTGCGGAATGGCTCATGGGTAGACTCAGGTAGAGGGGGAAAGCAGTCTGGCTGAGTCTAGTTAATGCTTTCAGTTAGCTTCAAGACTGATTTACAGTCCAGTTAAACCTCAGTGGTCATTTATGTCTCTGTCAAATACAAGTTCAAAGCATTGCTGTAACTAATTCAAATTCACCCATTCTAATTTGCCCATTGCTGTGCTACCTGTAGAATACTTTTTTTCCAGGTGTTTAGGAATTTCATTCTATATGACATTTTAATTTCAGCTAATAAGCAAGATTTTAAATATATTCTGAAATATGTATTATTATATATCAATTTAAGAAACTGCAAGATTTTTTTCACAGAAATATTTTAGAGAGATTTTTGCTGAGGTTAAGAAAAAGAAAAAAAAAAGGATTTGATGTCCTTCAACATATTCTTATTTGAAAAATTTACAGATAGCATTGAAGCTAAAGGGTAAAAAATTGAAAAGAAATGTATTTTGATAATCAAATATCTAAATTTAAAAATGAAGTTCTAAACTGAGCATCTGGAGAATTTGAATATTACTTTTTTGCAATGATGCTACTCAAAGATACTATGATAATAGTATTCAAATACTAAACATGCTCTTTGGAACCACTGGCCCCATCTCAGACTGTCCACACGCCCTGAGGAGATGCCTGCACAAGAGGGCAGAGTGAGATGCCATCTCTAAGCTCACGGGGCTTGGTGCAAGCACTTTGTACATTGTGTAAGCCAGATAAAACAGTACATCCTGTCTTTTCCATGTTGGCAAAATATGGCTCCAATACTGACCTAGCTCATAAGGCCCAAGCTCATAAATTCTAAGAGCCTGCTGAAAATCAAGGGAGTATTTATCACAATTTAAAATAAGAAAAACAAACAAATAAAAAAACAAGGATGCTTCAGAGAGGGGACTTTTAGGACATCCAGTGTAGTAGCTATTTCTCTGACTTATTCATATGCTGGAAGACCCATTAAGTCTTTTAAAGCCTTTTAAGTCTTCCCCCTACCTTTTTAAAAAAAAAAAAGCATGGATGCAGTGCCTTGGGGGTTGAGTATGGAACTTTGGGTATCAGCTTCAACTTTGATAAGATGCATGGCAGGAAAGAAGCCACTAACAGTTGGTCTGTTTAGCTCACTGTGGTGAACTGCATTTTAATTCATCATTTTTTAAAATGGAAAATTAAAAATTAGGGTTGGTCCATATCAGATTTGTAGTTCATGTGCCGGGGCCACGTATAAGACTGTTATTTTTGGAAGCTGCGTTTTGTGCCCACAATAAACCATCAGGCACCTTCTGAAGGTTTTGATCCTCCTGGCCACAACAACTACAATAAAGATTGAAAAGATTTTCATGTATCTCATTGGTCTGGAAGAAAGTTTCTGAAAAGAGGCAACAAGAAAACACATAAAGTGTTCGATTCATCTCATTTTAAATTGTGAATGTTTAATGCTAATTTAAAATATAGTCTGACCAAAGAAAAACCACATTAAAAACCAGGCAGGTGGTCCCTCTTTCCCTGAAAGCAACTTCTCCCAAGCCTCCACACGTACACACACACACCCCCTCCTCTTCCCTTCTGTCCTGTAGGTGGTCTCCCAGCTGACTCTGTCCTCCCCTCCCCCAGGGCAGTTGGACCTGGCAACATGGGCCTCCTGACATCAAAAGCTGCTATCAGATAGACCCTAGGTAAATGAGGGGCCCTCCCTCAGTAGATGTCCTTTTGTCTGGATTCCCATTCTGCCTGTATTTCCAGGGTGTAGTTCACCCCATAGCATAGTAATTTCAGACTGTACCAGCAAGCTATATTTCTCAGGAAAAATATTTAATAATCAAAAGATATTACCGAGAAAAATACTGCCAACAAAAAATGGAACTTATGAGGAGAAATGACCAAAGCTTTCCTACCTTCTAAGATCAAATTGCCTAAAGTTCATGGATGCTAAGAGTGCAGTTCATCTTTTATAGCAAGTAGACAGTCCACAAGACAACCAAAGACAAAGACCAGAGTGTTCTGGCCTTGATACCAGATAGCAGGCATAGCTGAGAGTTCAACAGTACCAGAGCTCATTTGTATTTATGTCTTTATCTGCAGAATGGCTCATGGGTAGACTCAGGTAGAGGAGGAAAGCAGTCTGGCTGAGTCTAGTTAATGCTTTCAGTTAGCTTCAAGACTGATTTACAGTCCAGTTAAACCTCAGTGGTCACTTATGTCTCTGTCAAATACAAATTCAAAGCATTACTGTAATGAATTCAAATTCACCCATTCTAATTTGCCCATTGCTGTGCTATCTGTAGAATACTTTTTTCCAGGTGTTTAGGAATTTCATTCTATGTGGCATTTTAATTTCAGCTAATAAGCAAGGATGTAAATATATTCTGAAAGATGTATTATTGTATATCAATTAAGAAACTGCAAGATTTTTTTCCCCAGAAATATTTTAGAGAGATTTTTGCTGAGGTTAAGAAAAAAAAAAGACAAGATAGGATTTGATGTCCTTGGACACATTCTTATTTTACAGATAGCATTGAAGCTAAAGGGTAAAAAAGAGAAAAAATGTACAGATAGCATTGAATAGAAAAATGTGCAGATAGCATTTAAGCTAAAGGGTAAAAAATAGAAAAAATGTAAATGTACTTTAATATTCAAATATCTAAATCTAAAAATGAAGTTCTAAACTGAGCATCTGGAGAATTTGAATATTACCTATTTGCAATGATGCTACTCAAAGATACTATGATAATAGTATTCAAATACTAAATACTATAATATTTATATATGAAACTATTTCTTATTGATTTTTTATGTCTATTAGTACACAAGACAAGGAATTCTACTTTTCTCAAGTAATTTTAAATCCTTAGGGATTTTTTTTAAGCAAAGAATGATCTTATCTCAAATTTTGAATTTCTATTTAGTATAAATACTTAATGTAAATGAATCATTTCCTCTGTTTTTGTCAGTTCTAATCACATCTGTATGTTTCAGTAAAATGAAGAATATTCATATTTATTTTATGGGAGAAATAATATTTGTGTGTACTAACACTGTTACACATACACTACAGGTGCATTCATTAAAGGGAAAATATCCACATGTACAAATTCTAACATAATAGGGTGATAAATTATGCTTGTAGAAATGAAGCTTTTATTGGGAATTGAATCCCAGCATGCAGGAGTATATTCGCTGACCCTCACCACAAAGTATTTTTACCACTTGTTGGTTACACAAAGTTTAGTCAAAGCATTACACAAAGAATAGATGTTGTTGTTAGAATGTGTTAAAAGCATGACTTTTAAGGCTAACTTTTACTGGACCAAACCACAGAGGCCAAACTCCCTCTCTTTTGCAGAGGTACAGAACTGGAAATGAACATGAAACTCAAACTCTAGGGACCACAGTTTGCATTTGGTAGTTTAGCTTTATCTGTGCTTTAACTGTGCTTTGGGGTTTATTAGGGAATTTTAATTGCTCTATTAGATTATTCCTTTTTCTCTTTAATATGTGATATGTAAGCATAGCCTGAACTTGAAACTGATTGTTGTTATATCTTGAGAACAAAGTTACTTTGGTGGGAATACATTTTTGAATGATAAATGTGAGTGAATAGAGAAATGAAATCTGATTTATTATAAATATTTATATTTAAGCCTTATAAATAATTTTCAAGTACAAACAGATCATCTACTTAGACTTTCTGATCACTGTAGCAAATATTAATTGTACAGTAATATGAACGTATAATAAAGAAATATAAAGCAAAAAGTTTAAAAAGAGATTGGGGTCTGAACACGCCACATGCTTGCATACATGCCATCACAATTTTAGGGGAAATACTACGCATTTGAATCATCCTGCTTTATAGTGGCCACACAGGAGATGTGATTAAGTGTAAAATTCTTCAGCATAAAGTGCAGGGATTTGCAAAATTATAATTGCATCAACATTATGAGAAATTGCAGAAAATTCTATTTTCAAATGTCTGTTTTCAAACAGTAAAACTTAAACTCATTATTGTCCCTCATGGAAGAATGTCTAAATCATACTTGTCTTTGTCTTTAACAGATAATTCTGAAATAATCAGCAGAAATGGAATGGAATGCCAAGAATCTGCATTGAGAATAACTAAACATTGTTACTGTACATACTATCCTGTTTCCTCCTCAATAGAATTGCCACAAACTGCATGCTAAATAAAGATTTAGTTCTCTGGACAGACCACAACTCTAAGAAGCTAGTGCTGCTATATCATATATGAGTATTAAATATGGTATGCTTAGTATATTCCAACCTAAGATAGTTAACTACCTGAGACCAGCTGTGATGTTTAAAGACATAAAGGATCAAGTTTACTTTTAAAGGGTTTCTAAACATAGTTTCTGTCCTAGGAATATTGTCTTATCTCCATAACTATAGCTGATGCAGAAAGTCCACCCAATTTACTCATTTGGACTCAGAATATTTCAAATTTAGCAATAAGCAATTAGCAGTAGTTAAAACCTATTCCAAGGACAGGTTCAATTCTAACTTCGATGTCTGTCATTTCATTTACCCACTGGATCAAAGGGTATGTTTCACTTCTTGACAATATGAATGCTGCAGCAAAAACGAGAAGTGAAGTAAAACCGATACCTGTCCTGCAGGTCTAAAATCTGAATGGAAATTCAAGCACAAGTACTGGGGACACATCAAAGTGTGGTGTTTGGTTTGCCTGGAGATGCCACGTTGAATCATGTGATTCTAGAATAACATTAAATAGATTGAAAAAGAAACTTTGCACGGTATGAGCTTCATACCCCACCAAACAAAGTCTTGAAGGTATTATTTTACAAGTATATTTTTAAAGTTGTTTTATAAGAGAGACTTTGTAGAAGTGCCTAGATTTTGCCAGACTTCATCCAGCTTGACAAGAATGAGAGGCCCATGCCAACAGTCTAATCTAATCTTTCAAACTCACCATCCGGTTGCCTGTTACAGAATAACTCTTCTTAACTAAAAACCTAGTCAAACAAGGAAGCTGTAGGTGAGGAGATCTGTATAATATTCTAATTTAAGTAAGTTTGAGTTTAGTCACTGCAAATTTGACTGTGACTTTAATCTAAATTACTATGTAAACAAAAAAGTAGATAGTTTCACTTTTTAAAAAAATCCATTACTGTTTTGCATTTCAAAAGTTGGATTAAAGGGTTGTAACTGACTATAGCATGGAAAAAAAATAGTTCTTTTAATTCTTTCACCTTAAAGCATATTTTATGTCTCAAAAGTATAAAAAACTTTAATACAAGTACATACATATTATATATACACATGCATATATATACTATATATGGATGAAACATATTTTAATGTTGTTTACTTTTTTAAATACTTGGTTGATCTTCAAGGTAATAGCGATACAATTAAATTTTGTTCAGAAAGTTTGTTTTAAAGTTTATTTTAAGCACTATCGTACCAAATATTTCATATTTCACATTTTATATGTTGCACATAGCCTATACAGTACCTACATAGTTTTTAAATTATTGTTTAAAAAACAAAACAGCTGTTATAAATAAATATTATGTGTAATTGTTTAAAACATCCATTTTCTTTGTGAACATATTAGTGATTGAAGTATTTTGACTTTTGAGATTGAATGTAAGATATTTTAAATTTTGGCATCATCGCCTGTTCTGAAAATTAGATGCACCAACCATATCATTATTTGTTTGAGAAAAAAGAAATCTGCATTTTAATTCATGTTGGTCAAAGTCTAATTACTATCTATTTATCGTAGATCTGATAACCCTATCTAAAAGAAAATCACATTCTAAGTGTAATCTTACATAGTGCTTGTATTGTTGCATTTGTTTTAATTTGTGGAAAAGTATTGTATCTAACTTGTATTACTTTGGTAGTCTCATCTTTATGTATTATTGATATTTGTAATTTTCTCACTATAACAATGTAGTTATGCTACAACTTGCCTACAACATTCAAACTTGTTATCTTTTTTTCTTTTTTCTTTGTTAATCCATTTAAACTCATGGAAAACATAGTATACATTACTAAAAGGTAAATTATGGGAATCACTGAACTATTTTTGTAGACTAATTTTTGTAATATTGTCTTTCTTTTTTTTCCTTTTGTTTCCTGATTTTAAAAATTATTAGCACACAACTATTTTCAGTCCTTTAATAATGGATCATCAAAAACATCACCTGTACCCCAAGCCAATATAGAAGACTGTATTTTTTGCTATGATATCCATTTTCCAGAATCGTGATTATAATATGCAAAGAGTCATGAATATGCCATTTACAATAAGGAGGAGGCAAGGCAGATACATAGATGTACAAATATATGTACAACAGATTTTGCTTTTTATTTATTTATAATGTAATTTTATAGAATAATTCTGGGATTTGAGAGGATCTAAAACTATTTTTCTGTATAAATATTATTTGCCAAAAGTTTGTTTATATTCAGAAGTCTGACTATGATGAATAAATCTTAAATGCTTTGTTTAATTACAAAAACAAAATCACCAATATCCAAGACATGAAGATATCAATTCAACAAATACTGTAGTAAAGAGACTAACTCTCCACTTGTATGGGAACTACATTTCACTCTTAGTTTTCAGGATATAACAGCACTTCACTGAAATATTCTTTCAGCCATATACCACTGGTAACATTTCTACTAAACCTTTCTGTAACACTTAAAGAATTCCCTCATTCATTACCTTACAGTGTAAACAGGAGTCTAATTTGTATCAATACTATGTTTTGGTTGTAATATTCAGTTCACTCACCCAATGTACAACCAATGAAATAAAAGAAGCATTTAAAAGGATTGTCTCGTCATCCTTCTTTTTGTGTTGAGATAGACTGAGTTCATCAAACAAAATGGTTTTCACATAAACAGCCTTTGGTAACTTCAAAGAAGACCAAATTTTGATCTTCAAATGGGAGATTGATAGTCTTTGCTTTTAGATTTGGGTTTTTAACAAAAAGAAAAAGAATTTAAAATGGTAATCTTAGAAGTAGTTTTGGTGTTCTTTAAATTTAGGAATAGAAGTAAATCCCACCACTGAGCCCTCTTCTTCTTGACTCTGACTGATAGTGAGGAGATATGGGCATCAACAACTAAATGAAAACAAAAGATCTGTTTCATCAACAGACAAGAAAGTGCCCATCAGTCTATAATACAGGCTTCTGTAAGGGCTTGATTGGACAACATGTCTTAGATCAGAGGCTGCAGAGAGGCAGAACAGTGAGTTCTGTTCTATGCAGTCAGGTGGACTAAGGACAGAACAGGTATTCAACAAAGAGGATTATGAGGGACCTTGCTATGCTACCAATAACCATCCTCCTCCTGAGAGGTGCCATGTGGGCTGAAGGAGCCATCCTCAGCCCTTTGAGACCCTTGGTGTTTTTCAAGGAAGGTGCTATTGGCCTTTTGGTGCGAACATTCCTTGTCATGCTGGAGTTGGTAGAAATTGCCTCCTCTATGGACCAAATGCAGGAATATGAGGTTTTCTTCATGGCAGATTCAAAGTTTCAGACCTCCTAAGTGATCATGATATTCCTTACAAGGATAGAAAAAACAAATGTTCAGCAGATCAGGTATATACAACTAAAGGTGCTCACATTTTTTAAGTGTCCCCTCAGGATTTCCAAGGGTAAAAATACTTTAAGTTAAAAGTCTAAGACAAATGGCACATAAATGTTTTTCACACCTGGTCTTATAAAGTGTAATTTTCATAAGTTGACTGATTTTTTTTTTATGTTTCTACATCAAAATCAAAAACAAAACTTAAACCTGAGAAGATTTTTTAAAAACCTACTATATCTCCTTAGTATAGAAAATATCTAGGTATTTATCCTATAATTATCTCCCAAAAGAAAAGTGTTATTTAATTTTTGGGCTGTCCAAATTAAAAATATTTCAATCCCAGAAACATACTCTTTATCATTGACCAAAGTTCCATTGCACAACTACCAATTTTAGGGGCAACCAGGCAAACCAAAATAAAGTTCAACATTCTGATATTTGTAAGAAGAAGATACTGGTTCCCTGAAGAGTAATTTCTTCTTCCCCAAAAAATATGCTAGTGACTCTGAAACATTAGGCAATCATTGCTGTTGGACTGGTTTACCTGCATAGAAATGACTGCGTCACTGAGAATAAGTATGATTCACACAGAATGAAACAGAATAATGACTTGCCTCTATGCCCTTGGAGGGGGATAGATGGTAAGGTTGGTGAGGCGTAGAATTGAGAAGGTTCACCAAGGAGCTACTTATGTGTGAAGTTCTATGCTAAATATTCTACATAGGTTTCTAGCAAGCCCATATGGTGTTGGAAAGAATTACTAATAACTGATAAGTAAATTCTAACTGCTACAGAAATTCTGACCCAAGGTACATAGACATTCTGCTATGAGATTCTAAACCAACACTACCTTTCAGTGTCTGCCCTCGGGCTGATTAGCTCCAAAGCGCAGATGTAAACCTCTGCTGCATCTCTACTGCATGACCAATGAGCATGTGACTTTACTCTCTTCCTCTGTGAGCTACTTTGAAAAATGTCTACTCACTTTAGGTGTTCCTTCAGCACTCACTGTGTTAATTTCATATATGCCATTTGGTCCAAATTTTAATAAAACCATTTTGGACATTCCCCTCAAATCTGGCAAAAACTCATATAGCTGTTTTCATGAGATAAAGTATAAACAAAAAGTAACTGGTTTTGTTCACACCCATTTTACATAATTCTTAGCATTACAAAGAATCTAACATATCCATAATATAGATGAGAAAATAAGACATAAAAACTATATAACTCTTTCAAGTTCATACAGAGCAGAAGAACTCTTTAAGCCCTGCCTTGTCCTCACTCTATAGCTATGATTGTAATGAGCTTAATTTGTGGCAACCTTCAGATCAAAATTTCATTTAAAAATTCAGAGTAAAGTATTCATCCAGGTTTAAGGTGGAGCCTATAAGAATACTAGGTTATTTAAGATAAAGATACTCTTATTACAAGAATATCATGTATTAAATATGTTGAAGCTATGGACTGGAAAATATTACTCTGGTTTTAGAACAGAGCCTAATCCTTTAATAGAACAAGAGACAACAGAAAGAATGTTATATTGAGCCATCTCTCAAGGGTTGTCCAGTTGTTTTAAAATTATTTTTTTGTCAAGTTTTTATATAGTTCTCCTGAAATAAGATACATGGTGAAAGCCATTGATTTTTTTCCCAATAATAGTGTGACATTAAGTCATGATGCAGTCACATAGAAGCAGCACCAGAAAAGACCTCATCTCTACAAAAAAAGGAAAACATTAACTGGGTGTGGTGACATGCACCTGTAGTCCCAGCTACACGGGAGGCTGAGGCAAAAGGATCGCCTGAGCCCAGGAAGTTGAGGCTGGGGTGAGCTGTGATCATGCCACAATGCTTCATCCTGGGAGACAGAGAGAGACCCCCCAACTCAACAAAATAAAACGATGTAACTTGAAAGTCTGGGGGAAATAGAGAGAATGAATGTCTGGATACAGGTCACACATAGAATGCATACTCCTGGAGTCCAGTTGTGCCCAGAGAGGCCGAGAAGTTGGAGGTCGCTACCGTTGTTCCCTTTCTCTCATAACTTTATTGTAAATTCTCCTAAGACTTCGATTTATATAAATGAAGCAAGAGAGTTACATCAGTCCATGTGTGTAAACCAAAGTGATCTAAATTAAGGGCATTCTAACTTTTATTTTGCTAAAGAACAATTCCTTCAAACAAAAGCTCATTCCCACAAAAACATACAAGCCAAAGAGTAGCAAAGCACCCTAGTTGCAGGGAGCTCCCCAGGCCTGAGTTCCCTGAATAAGCTCTGTGGTGCAGAGATGAGAACCCATTCCTTTACATTTAAAATGTGTGGCTTTACAAAGGGGAGGGTAATGTATTCAAAGTAGCATGACAGCTTAGGAAAACTGCCTCTTAAGCTCTAAATATGTATGAGTGAATTGATCAGATATATAAGGAAGTAACAAACATACTACAGAATAAATATATTTTCAACACTCTCACGAACACACAGCTATATGGAGAGCAATCTAAATGGATTAGCATTTGTAAACACAAAGTTGAGTGCTTTTCAGATCTAGAAAAAGGAAAATCGGTGTCTGCGTTCCACAACAGTTTCACGGTTAAGAGTTAAGTTTCTGATTATGCTATCCAAATTTTACTCTCAACTCTACTGTTTAACAGCTTCTAAGTATCAGGTTTGGGGTTTTTTTTTTCATCAATAAGCTGAGTCTAGCAACCAGATTTACCTCCCTGGGAGATGATGAGATTAAGTGAGGTAATATTTGCTGACTAGGTAGAGCAGAACCTGACACTTATCAAACTCTTCATGAATATCAGTTGCTATTCTTAAAATAATATTAAAATGAGCTCTCGTGTTTCCCTATAAGTGTTTATTTCCTTGTTCTATCCAAACATCTCTTGGCAACTAAGAGGCACCACTTCTAGTTCCACAATGGAAATGCCAAAAGCTGATGGGCAAATTATAGAAAATTTACAATAACAAATAATGAACCAGATTATTTTTGTGGAAGCCTGTAATTACTTCAATTCAACAACTGCTCACTGAGCCCTGTCTAAGCCCTGCTAGGCTGTTCAAGAGACATGAATATGAGCAAAGTCCAATGTTGTGCCCTCAAGAACCCTATGAGTGGTAGACGAGGAAAAAGAAATCTGTGAGAAACAGAGAAAGGATAAAGAGTATGGTATCCATTTTCTAGGGATGCCATAACAAGACACCACCAGGCAGGTGGCTTATAACCACAAACATCAATCTTCTTACAATTCTGGAGGCTAGACATCTGAAGTCAAGGTGTCAGCAGGTCCATGCTCCCTCTAGGACTCTAGGTAGAATCTATCTTTGCCTTTTTCTCGCTTCTGGTTGTGCTGCCAATCCTTGGCTTTCCTTGGCTGATAGCTGCATCCCTCTAATCTCAGCCTCTGTCATCACATGACCTTTGCATTGTGTGCCTCTGACTTCATACCATCTTATGAGGACACCAGTCATATTGGTCTATGGCCCACCCTAATGATCTCATCTCAACTTGAATATTTCTGCAAAGACCCTATTTCCAAATAATGCCACATTCACATTACAAGGATTAAGACTTTAACATAAGTTTTTAAGGGAACACAATTCAACCCGTAACAGTAACAAGGGAGTTTGAATCAAGGTTGCTTTCTACAGATATGAAAGTATTCATAAGATAATTTCTGTCGCTTTTCAGTAAGGAGATGCCATCCACACGGAATATGATGACCAAAACCACAATCTCTCAAGGAAAGCCTTGCAGCGTTTTTTGTTTGTTTTTGTTCTGTCTGTAGAATGAGACAGTTGGACTACAAGGTCTCTAACTTCTACTCTTGGTACAATATTCTGTGATTTATCAACATCTAGTACATTCTTGACTGGACTCAACATTAATTTTACTTGGCAATTTTGATTTGCAAGTATATTTAATTGTTTATAATTTTTTATTGACTGGACTGATTTTGCTGAGTCTGTGTGGCAGAGACAAGCCCTTTACTTCTTTTAATACACACAAGAAATTTTAATAATCACTCATAAGAAGTCTCAGTCAAGCTTGGCTCAGAAAGCCAGGTGGGCTGTCTGATTGCAATAAGAAAAAATATATCTAACATTTTTTGTGCTTTTATTTTGTGATAACCTCTTAACATGAAGTATTTCATTTCATCTTTATGGTTGATTCTATTATGAGCAGCTCCATTTATAGATGAGAAAACTGAGGAATGGAAAGAGTGGATAACTTAACCTAAGTCACAAAGTTTGTAATAAGTGTGGATTCAAACACAGTCTGACTTGAGATCTCCAGTGCTATGCTACCTGATGACTCTAAATGTGGCACTTGAACCAGCCACAGGACTACCAAGGGACTTGTTAGAAATGCAGTATCTTAGGCCCCACACCAGGCTTGCTGAAGTGGAACCCAAATTTTAACCAGACCCCAGACGATGCAGGTGTACATTAAAGCCTGAGAAGTGATGCTATGGCATCCGGGACTCACCTCTTTAGAGGTTATGTTGACTTGACAAAGCAATGAAGGAAGACTAATGGCAGCATCTGACAATGTTAATGTCCTCCTCAATAGCTAAATTCAAAAGAATTGTAATTGGTTGCAAACGATGGTCTCTTGATCCATGGTAGCTAGCACCATCTTAAAATAGAAATCAGATCACGGTACCATCTCCATCAGAAGTGGATCCAGGTTTTGTGAGGCTTGAAGCTTATAAAGTTGCAGGGGTGGGGAGTGATTCTTCAAGAAAAATACCTCCGAAGTGAATGTAGAATTAAATACAAAAGTAAATACATAGAAAAACAATATGCAATGTTTATAAGTTATCCACTGGACATACTTCTATGGCATGCTTTGTTTACGGTTTGAATGCATTGCACTTAGTTGCATTCTTGTATCATAGCATTTTTAAAATATCGTTTCCTATACGGAGAACAGAAAGGTAATTCAATCTTACATTTTAGTATGGTTGGTCTAAATTTGCTTTTTTAATATCAATGTTTTTGTATTGATAATCTAACATGCAACTTCACACATATACATATGAACACACATACTGCTTATCATACACAAATGGGAATTCTAAGTATTATTTTGCCCTATTCCCATCTGAAAGGGAAAAAGTAGGCATTTATAATTGTTTATGATTTATAATTCTGACAGATAATTACCAATAAAGACTAGAATCTCTGCTTAGAGCTTTATGCATCTGATAAGTAGATTTTTTTCCATGGACTCACATCTACTATATATACGTCAAACCTTCTTTTCTATCCTGCTACATAACTCTCATGGCTGTGAAAGCCATATCTCATAGGGTATGCTCACATTGCAATGCAAACCTACGACCCTACACCTTCATATCATGACACCAGGTGAACCAGCACCTACATGAAGATGGTTAACAACATTAAACATACACAGAAATGGCTATGAGCCATATAATTGTGTTTCACTCGACCCAAGCTAAATGTATCCCCAGTCAACATCCTCAAAACCAGATCCCAAAAATAACCATGGCCACTTCAATGCCACCCCACAAAATGGAGTGTAATGGAAGGGAAGTCAGTATGGAAAAAGAGTGGTCCTAAGCAATTGTGAGTTTTATAAAACCATGACCTTGAACACGTACATAGCTGGGATTCCCTCCAGGTCCTTAAAAGGACTCATGCAATGGGAGGTTCTGAAGCTTAAGCTTCATTCGCTCATGGTAAATCTGTTTCTATACCCTATTTTAAACAAACAAACAAAAAAACAGCAACAACAATAGCAAATCTTTACGTTCACTGGCTTCTCACTGCTCTTAGGATAAAATTCAAATCCGCTACTCTGGCCCACACCATTTCCAACCTCATCCATAACCATATTCCCCTGAGCAAACTACTGTCCGGGCTCTTCAATCTCTTTGATTTCTCACAAGAGTCCTGTCTGCCTCCTGTTTATTCTGTCTGAAATACTTGTCTTTTCCCTCTGGCCATTGGTAGAATTATTTTCTTCTGAAACCATCATCACCTCATTCCAGATCTCAAATGGCTTATTCCGTCTCTCTACTATGTTTATCGCCGTCATAGCACCTATCACATTGTGAAATATTTTGATCAGCTCTGTTTCAGTTGCATTATCTGCCTTTCATTGGAATATGAGTTCCAAAATGTCTTGTCCCTGGTCTTGTTCGCCACCATATCCCCTTTGCTTAGAACAAGTTTGGAACTCAATAGTGTTCAATAAATATTTATTGAATGAATGACGAGTAAACCCATGTTTACCAGTGAATAACTAATAAACTACCCCCCAAAAAAGCCAGAACCATTTTTTGGAGGGCAGGCCTACTGTAGTACTGGCTTCTTCCTCTAGGTTCTAGGAACCCATCAGCATCAGTGTACCAACTAGAGTTGTTGTGAGCAACTGTTCAGCTTCAGTCTATTTTTTTTTTGAGATTCTCTCATGTTTTCCCATTTCATAATGGGTGATTTACAAGTGCATCTGCCCACACCACACTGAGTGTTCAGCGCTTTTTGACCAGAAATGGCATAACCCTTTTCCCCCACCCTCCCTATTCACCCAATCTCACCCTGAATGACCTTTTTCTGTTTCCTCAGATGAAAAAATTCCTCAAGGGGAAATGTTTAGCCGTTGTAGAAGAAATGAAACAAAAAACAACAGAAGCACTAAAAGGTATCGAAATTGGCGAGTTCAAAGCTGTTTTGAGTGGTAGAAAAAGATGTATTGCATCAAAAGGAGAGTACTTTGAAGGTGACTGAAATTTGCATACATAAGAATCAATACACAACTTCTATAAATAAATTCCAGTTTTGTTTGGGTCCCCCCCTTACACTGAGGTAACTCATGATGAGTTCCAAATGATTAAGCAAATAGTGAGTGCTACAGGAGACTGATGAGAACTGGAGATGGTACAGAAACTCCCTAGAGGAGAAGTCTCTTGAGATGGGCCTGGAGGAGGAGTAAGTACAGAATTTGGCAAAGCAAGAAGCATGAGAAGCAACAGGAATAAAAATGTAGAGGTGGATGATTAGAATGCATGGGGGTTCTACACTCAAAGGAATGATAGGCACACAAAAAAACAGGCAGGGACATTGGCTTTTACAAGACAGCTGCAACTAAAAAAGTGAATGACACAGTGGACGCTGCAGTGTGCTGTCAGGTCCTCCTTCAAATTAAGGACTTATTTCCCAGTGTCCAGGAAAGCAACAGGAGTCAGCCCTCAGCTGTCAGCCTTGTTCTGGAATTGCAGTGACTAAAGAGAACTACCTGGTCCAAGTCTTGCTCCCTCTCCCAGCATGCCCCTGGTCCAGCTGGTTAATGGAAGCGTGTAAAGGCCTGTAGCCTTGCCTCTGAAGAGTCATCGCCAACTCCCCATGGGGCAGGCTGAGGCCTTAGTTGAGACTGCGACTCAGCCCAGCTTCTCCCTCTGCTTTATAATTCGTCCTTCCCACCCCTCCTCATGGGTTGGTCCCAGGGGTGTCCCCTAATAAGCTTTGTGCATGCGAATCTTCATCTTGGAGCTCGCTTTCCCGGGAGTCCAATCTGAGATCAATAGGCAGCTATATCATTTGTCAATTTCATTATTCAAGCACTTGATTTTCTTTTAAACTGATGCAAGAAATATATTTAAATTCCCAAATTGATTCTTTTTTGACCAAGAAAGTCATTTGCCTATAAGAGTGTCTTGCTTAAGATAATACTAAATTAATCATAAAAGAAAAAGGAGAATAATAAGAAGAAAGAAGTGAAAGCTGAAATACTTTTATTATAGTGTCATTCTCACAAACGTTAAGGGGGAAATATCATCTTTTTCTTTTAATAAAAAGGCACCAGTGAAAGTCATGTTTTACTTGGCCTAAATTTTTATTTTTAGTCTTAAGTCCTATATCAATACTTCTTTGAAAAGAAACCAGAAAAAAATTATCAAAGTAGCTCTATGGAAACAAGATATCTTCATGTAAAATTAAAACAAAGCATAATAAGTTTGTGTTTATTAAATATGGTTCTGGAGCCATATAGAACATAAGGGGTATAAAAACCCCAGAATCTAGTCTGCTCAAGTCATCAAAGTCATTTCAAATCTAGTTGAAGTGATTCCTTTATGTGGCTACATATTGTTTGCAAGTTTAAGTGGGGCACACTTGGGAATTAATACAGTTCATGTGTACCATTGATAAAAGTGTCCATTAAGACAGCAAGAAGTAATTAAAGAAACATACACATAATCAATGCTCAGATTATCCCAAGTCCTTCAAGAGTCATCAATTTGTTTTGAATGCAAACCACATATTAGATGGTTTTGCTCTGGCAAAAATCTTTACAGAAATCGATGAACATACTTAGGGCATGAGTTGATGGTTTGCTGAGGACACAGGGACTGTAACTTTTATATGTTCTATCCACAGGAACCACTGTGGGAGGCAGAAAACTGGATTAATATGAAAGTCATTTGTTAGTCTTTGGTCTGGGCTAACAGGCACTAACCACACTTCATTCTGCAACCCTAAAAGACAGTATGCATAGTGGTTATAAGCATGGAACTGGTAGCCAAGCTAGCTGAGTACAAATCTTGGCTCTCCACTTTCTGCCTGAGTCACCAGAGGCAGGTAAGTGAACTTTAAGTTTTCTCTCTGCAAAAGGGAGCTAATAATAACGGTCCCTATCCCAGAGGATGGTTATGAGAATTAAATGATTCACTACACACAGAACTCTTAGAACTGTCACTGGAATACAAAAGCATTAGCTGTTCTTGGAAACAAATCCAACTTTAAAAAGCTTACCATTTAAAATGTCATTTCCCAGCACTACTCCTGGTAAGGTTAGCTGGGTCATTCTGGTTGACTCACAGTGGAATTAAATAAACTAGGGACCAGTCATCAGGCACTGGCTTAGCTCAGCAGACAACTCAGTTCTTTATATCTTACAATAATGAACATTCCAGACTACCATTTCTGGGGGCACAATGGCATAAATACATTGGCTGAGTCTCTGGAGGAGAATAACAAAGACAGATGGAGAAAATATTAAAACTGCCTCTTTAAATGCACTGTGGAGCTGTCAAGAAAGGAAGAAATGCTCAGAGACTGGAAAAAAAAATTGGGAATGCTTTAACATGAGCGTGCACCAAATCTACCTTCTGCCTGGTGGCATCCACCCAACTCTGGTAAATCGAAGTCTCCACAATGCACAGGAGACTGAAAGGAAGACTTGGCCTGCCCCAGACAGAGAGGCCTGAAGCTTGAGCCCCAGGTGGCTACACTGGCTGCAGGGCTGCATCAATGCTCACTCACCTGCCTCAAGCACCACATTCAAGGGTATACCCCCAAATCCCAGAACTCAAGATATTTTAATGTGATATTTTAAAAAATCAAAATTAACACAAAAAGTCTATGATAAACAAAATATCTAAACTGTAAACAATGATAGACTGTCAATGCTTATTTGACTTGCAACTCAGGTAAGGACAGTATAATTTTGAGTCAATGATATTCATTCATGAAAATTGATATATCAACACATTATCAGTTTAATGAAGAAAAAACATATTATCTTCCCCCCAAATGAAAATGTATCATTAAATAAAATACCATCCACTTATAATAAAATCTCTCAACAAACTAGTAATAAGGGAACTTTGATGTCCTTATAAAGGACATATACAAAATACCTACACCAAGAATAGCACTGTTAATGGTAAAATGTTAAAAGAACTTCCTTCAATATCAGGAGAAAGGCAATTTGTAAACCATAATTGCTTTTATTCAACATTGTGTAGGACATTGTATAGCTAGTACTTTCCATTTGTCAGAAGTCAGTCATATGGCCACACACAATTGGAAGAAAGGTTGAGAAGAAATATGTATATGCAGGAAGAAAGGGAAACAGCTTTACTGAAAAGCAAATGTGTCTCAGCCACATAATAAATACAAATTGTATAACACTACCTGACAGTAACTTAAAAATCAATCTTTAAACAAAATACAAGTAACAATAACAACAAAACTATAAGCATTCCTAGGAATTAATGTGACAAAAGATATGCAAAATGCTTTGGGGAAAAATTTTAAGCTTCTTTTTTTTAAGACCTTAATAAACAGAGAGAGATTCCATGTGCACAAATGAGAAATAAAACAATTTCATTAATATGTCACTCCTTCCCATATTAATCTATAGCTTTAATGCAACCCAATCAAAATACTGACAGGGTTGTTTATGGTACCTGACAAACTGATTCCAAATGTATGTGGGAAAGCAAAGAACTAAGAATAGCCAAAACACTCTTACAGAAGAATAAGTAACCTTATACTTAGTCCCAACCTCTACTGTGACTAATTATAAAACTCTAGTAACTAAGACAGTGTGGAACCAATAGAATGTTAGACAAGGTAGACCAATGGAACAAAATAGAAATACTAGAAACAGTTCACATTTATAAGAAAACTTGGTTCATGACAGAGTGACAGATGGTCATTGAAGATTAGTGAGAGGAAGGAAACTGCCATAAATGGTAGTAGGCATTTGGTTATCCAATGGATTTTAAAAAAATAGGTTGAATCCCTACCTTAAACCATACATGAAAAATATCTATTCTAGCCGGGCTCGGTGGCTCAGCCTGTAATCCCGTGCCTTGGGAGGCTGAGGTGAGTGGATTGCCTGAGCCTGCGGGTTCAAGACCCACATGGGCAACTTGGTGAGACCACATCTCTACAATAAATCAAAAAATTAGCCAGGTGTGGTAGCACGTGCCTGCAGTTCCAGCTACTTGGAAGGCTGAGGTGGAAGGATTGTCGAAGCCCAGCAGGTTGAGGCTACGGTGGCCGGGAGCGGCCACTGCACTCCAGTCTGGGTGACAGAGTAAGACTCCAACTCAAAAAAAAAAAAGAAAAAGAAAAACATCTATTCTAATTAGAGTAAATGTTTAATTCAGAATGACAAAACTGTAAATTTTTAAGAAGATAGTGAATAGGAATACCTTTACTATCTTTGGGGTAGAGGAAGATATATTAAATGTGTTTTATAAAGCTTAAGAAAATATTAAGAAAAAAGATTGACACATTTAACTGCTTTTAAATTAAAACATTTTGTTTAGGAGCTCTTAAAGAAAATGAGAAGACAACTAAGAGGAGATATTTGATATATATATAAGAAACAAAATATTCACGTTTGAATATGTAAAGGACTCCTATAAATCAATATTAAAAGGGACAAACAACCCAATATAAAAATGAGCAAAAGACATGAACAGGCATTCAGAGAAGAGGAAATGGAAACATAAATGGCCCCAAAACATGTAAAACATTTTCTTTCATTAATAATCAGGGAAATGCAATTTAAAACCACCATCACATACTATCAGATCAGCAAAACATTTAAATGTTGAACAAGAGGTACTCTTATGTAGTGTTGGTATAGTTTGAATTGGTACTATCGTTTTGAAAAAACTACTAGATATTACATAATAAAACTGAATATGTGCATGGTAAAAGGCTGCGGTAGAAATCTAAGCCTCTACTTACCAGTGAAAACAGCAGCCAGGTGTGGTAACACAAAATGTTACAGAATCTGCCTCAGTAACTCACACCAATGCCCCAGTTTAATGTCTTCAAATATGGGAAGAGAAGTGGCTTGGAGGTCAGAATTCCCAGACTCCAATCTTGTCTCAAGCCACTTATTAACTACAAGCCTTTGGCAAGATCCAAAACCTCTCTGTGCCTCAGTTTTATCATCTATAAATGAGGACAATAAGATTGAACATCTAGTGAGTGCTATCATAATGAATAATTCTATAAAAATTTCACTGGAGATATGGACGGAAGTATAAGGAGATAGGGTGGCCCTACACAGAACAGCAACCACTCAGAACACTTGGAGTTCACTTATTACCTGGCTGAACTGTCTCCTCAGGACTATTCTACAGGCAGTGGGTGAAGGCCACGCCTGGAACATCTTTATTTCTTAGTTAGAATATGACTTAGCTAGAATATTATGTTCCTAACAATTTCACACAAGTCGAAAAAACCCCCACAAATTCCATGTCCAGCTTCCAAGCATAAATGAAGAAAATGAAGTCACTGCTATTTCAAAAGCTAATTACTAGTAAAATACTTTTAGATTCATATTTCCTGTGAAATAAAATTTTGCCTTTGAAATAAAAGTCTCTGGCAGAACAATTCAGCAACACCTTTGTTCCAAGCAGGGGTTTTCCTTAAGTACAGAACACACTGTACCCTTCTTGGGAAAATGACTGATTTAATTTTTTTAAAGAGACAATTAAAGTATATAACTGTTAACACACATTTAAAAATAAATATGTGACATCACTAAAGAGACACAGGTGTTGGTGATCTCTTTCATTTTCTAAAGTGTTAGTGAGTAAATGAAATATAACATATATAGATATCCAGTTTAGTGCCCAAAGTTAAAAATAGTAAAAAAGTATTTGACCACAAACAATGTATATCTGGACTACAGATTTTAAGAGACCTTCATACCATCAAATTTCAGCTTCGTTGGAAAAAGTCTCCTTACAAATACCTTAAATGACTTAATATTTTTAAATTCGATACTTTTTCTATCTGTATGTTATTGGTTCCTCTTAAAAAGCTAGATTAGTTAGAAGATAAGAAGGAATATAAAGAAAAAAAATCACTTAAATCTTGCTGCTTCCTAATGATTTCATTCAACATAATTCTAAGCGATGCGTGTCAAGATTCAAACCCTGTCTCTGGTACAGCACGAATAATAAAAATTACTTCAATACATTGACTGTATTGAGTTTGAGCACATAATTCTACAGTTACAAATGTTGGTTTACATACAAAATTGCACAAACTTTTGAATTCTTCCCAGTCATCTGCTGTCAAGAAATAAAATGCAAGCCGGGCTCGGTGGCTCAGCCTGTAATCCCGCGCCTTTGGGAGGCTGAGGTGAGTGGATTGCCTGAGCCCGCGGGTTCGAGACCCGCCTGGGCAGCGAGACCTCATCTCTACAATAAATCAAAAAATCAGCCGGGCGTGGTAGCACATGCCTGTAATTCCGGCTACTCGGAAGGCTGAGGCGGAAGGATCGCCGGAGCCCAGCAGGTCGAGGCTGTGGTGGCCGGGAGCGGCCACTGCACTCCAGTCTGGGCGACCGAGTGAGACTCCAACTCAAAGAAAAAAAAAAAAAAAAGAAATAAAATGCATTCTCTTCTCTCCTTCTCAGTTTTTTTCTTAAGGTTGAAAGAATAGTCCTCACTTACCATCTCCATTTCCTCACCTCCAATTTACTTTTTTCATTTTAGAAAAGTGGTATGCAATATTTAAGATATAAAAAGGTATACAGAATTGGAAGGACATAACATGGATTTACACTCAATGAGCAGTCATTTTAACAGTGCCTAAATCTCATGTTTTTCTAGCAGTTCACTTAACTTACCTTCTAATCACTAGCCAAGGACAGAACCAGTTTCTCAGAGGTAGCTACTGATAGTTGCTTTACAAACTCCTCCCAACCTGTTACTAATTAGCTTTTTTAAAAAATTTTTTAGATGTGGAGTCTAATTCAGGGCTAGGTATACAAATGTTCATTATGCAAGTACCCTTGTTGATGAGCTGTGCCCCTCCTCCCTCCAGCAGATTCCCACTGCTGCCAATCCCACCTCCCACCTCCCCACACCCCCCCCCACAGTTTCCCGCTACTGCCAATCCTTTTCTTATAGTATTACAATAATTGTTCAAGGTCCGCTTATAAGTGAGAACATGTGATACTCAGTCCTTTGTTTCTGTGACAGATCACTCAGTATTATAGACTCTAAGTCTATCCAATTTGCTGTGAAGTTCATAATTTTGTCCTTCTTTATGGTCATATAATATTCCATCATGTATATGTACCACATTTTTTTTAATCCAGTCCTCTTTCCATGGGCAGCACGGTTGGTTCCATGTTTTTGCTATTGTGAACAATGCTGCAATAAACATACGTGTGCAGGTATCTTTTTTACAGAGTGATTTGAGTTCCTCCAGGTATATTCCCAGTAGGGGGATTGCAGGGTCGTATAGAAGGTCGATTTTTAGATCTTTTAGGAATCGCCAAACTGTTTTCCAGAGAGGTTGTATTAGTTTACACTCCCACCAACAGTGTAGAAGTGTTCCCTTTTCACCGCATCCTCTGCAGCATCTGTTGTTTTTTGGGTATTGATGACTGCCATTCTGACTGGAGTTAGGAGGTATTTCGTGAGGTTTTAGTTTGCGTTTCTTTGATGACTAGTGAGGCTGTGCATTTTTATTAGCTTTTCTATTCCAAGTATTTGCCTTCACCCATAAGACCCAAGTTAACCTAATCAGCCATTCATGACCTATGTGCAACAGACCACCACCATCATGGCAGCTGTCATGTGACTAACCCACCCATCTGCCTGCTATCCATCACATAATGTCAATGCCTGTGCTTACCTGCCCCTTCATGATGACATGGAGCAGACCACCACCCAATCACATTAATGACCTCCCCCCATCAAAGCAAAGGATTAAAAGGACTCCCACAAGTATCCCACAGCCATTGCCTTGCTAAGCTGTGGTGTGGTCATGCACTCTTTGAGCTAAGGCAGGGCCGTTTCCTGAGTCTGTTTCCCTCCCCTACCTTGGGGAAGTGAATCTCCTCTCTCTCTCTCTCTTTAATTTACTTTCTAAATAAACTATATTTTCTAATCTAACTTCTGTGCAATTCTTCTTATCTTTCTTGAGACACCGAATTGCACACCAGACACCCCACCCCCACCCCCAGGCAGGTCTAACATTCTGGAGGCACTGCTGGGAATAAAACAACAAATGCCATGTATCTACCGCGAGGCTTAATAAACAACCTATTTACAATACAGGAGAAATCCCCTTTGAATCCATCCAGATCACACAATTTGGGCTATACCAAATGCCATGCATCTCTTCAAAATTTTATTATCCTTAAATGTAAGTAATATTGCTTTGAATTTTTAGATTTTATATAAATGGTGTCAGAGAATATGTATTCTGCAACTTGCTTTACTCATTCAGCATTGTGTGTGTCAGAATCATTCCTGCATGCATATAGTTTATGTTCATCCGTTTTCATGACTGCATAGAGGTCCACTGTAGGAACATACTATAACTTACATCCTAGTTTAATGACTACTTATACATACTAATTCATTACTGTGAATGAACCTTTATAACTGTCTCCAGTTTTTTATGTCACTCTCTCTCCAGCCTTTGCTATTGTCTATTTACCTTTTTGCCAGGCTGCTATTCCATTGTGATTTAATTTGCATTTCTATGACTATTAGCACAGTTAAGCTTTTTCGTATAAGTTTTTGGACACTTGAACTTTCTTTTCTGGAAACTGTTCTACATACCAATTTTTTTTTTTTTTAAGTTTTTTTTTTTTTTTTTACTGTTAACATTGTCAAATTTGTCAAGCCTTTTTCTTTATGGTTTAATAAATTCTTCCTTACCCTAAAGTCATAAAAATATCTTGCTCTATTTTATTCTATAGTAATTTAGTATTCTATAGTAATTTTGCCTTTCCAATATTTCCACTGAGAATTATTCCATTGAGAATATATAGAATGAAGCAGACATCCAATTTCATTTTGTTTTTCCCTTGAGGATAGTGAAATGCCCTAGCACCATTTATTGAATAGTGTATCTTTGGCCAACTGGTCTGCAACATCTACTCAGACATAAATCAATTTTCTATATATATGTGGGCTTCCTATTCCTTCCTTCTGGAAGGAAGTTTCCAGTGTCTTTTTAATTGAAGTACATCCCTTAAGCAGTTATTGCTAGAAGAGTAGCAATCTTTCTTAGAGATGTATGAAAATGTTTGTTTTTCTTGAATTACATTTAAGTGCATTTGCAACTTAATTTTTCCCAATATATTAAAGATAATGTATTGTCTTCTGATATCTACGATCATGGAGATCAAGCATGTGAAGTCCATTCTTGATTTGCCTTGTTCATTTAAACATAATATACCTTGCCTCTAAAATAGTTTTCTATTTTTTCCTCTTTATCTTGGACATTCTGCAATGTTATTATGAAGTTTCTAGATGCAATTTGTTTCATTTATCTTGCTTGGAGTTCTGCATTTCTTTTCAAATTTAGGATTCTTTTTTTGTTTCACACTAAAAATTTGTCATAATTCTTTTTAACGTTACATTTAATATTACTTCTCTACTCTTTACTTCCTCCTTCTGAAACTTCTATCAGTTGTATAGTAAAGTTTCTCATTTATTTTCCATGTTTCTTAATCCTTTTCTTTAAAAAAATTTTCCCATCTCTTTTTCTGTGATTCATTCTGTACATTTTCATCAGACATACTTTACATTTCACCAATTTTCTCTTCATCTGCATCTATGCTATTGTTTAGTCTATCTATCAATCTTTATTTTAATGACTATGTTTTTCATTGTTTAAAATGTCTCTATGCTTCTTTTTTACAAATCTGTGTGCTCTTTTTTCCCCAAAAATGTCCAGTCATAGGGACCTTGCTCCTTTTTAAAACTCCTTTAAACACTTTAAACATTTTAAAGTCTCTGAGAAACTGCACTATTTACTTTTAAAGTGTTTTTGCCAAGAAAATGAGTCTCCTCAGTGTCTTGAATTTCTTCTTTTGAGCTTATCTCACACCATTGTCTGCTGTGGTGTCTCTAGGTTCTGCATTCAGAAGATTTTATTACTGCCTAGTGTCCAGGGTAGATGGAGCAATTCTAGCTTCTTTCTGAGGTCAGTGGGTGAAGTGTTTCTGGGCCATCAACAAGATAGCCCCTTTATTGGGTCCAGGTTTCCCACTAGACAGGAGAATTATGGACTTGACTCTGCTCTAAGTGGGCTTCATAACTCCAATTACTAAGGTATCCTAAAAGCTGAATGGCTGACTTGAGGCATCCTTGACTCCCACACTCAAATCCAACATGCGCACCCTTGGGATATCCATTTATTTCTTTGGAATAAATAGTAATATGCTAATGAGTCAACTTGTGTTCACTACTTTAGCTGAGTTTCCTCCTCAGTTCTGGCAACCAGAGAGTATCCCTTAGAGTTCTGCCAAGTATTTGGTAAAATTTATATTTTAGCCACTATTTCCATATGACTAGGTGGAGAGTGGGCATTTCTCAGTCCAGCTCATTCAATCATTTCTATATGGGAACCAACCCTCCCTTCCTCCCTCCCTCTCTTCCTTCCTTTCTTGGCTTCAATAGTCCCCAGCTTTTCCCTCTGTCTCATGCTCATCATCTTTCCTTCTTGTCTTTTGGTGGTGTCTTCTTCCTCTATTCACAACACAGATCATCATGGTCTCAAAACTTCCGACTTGGCCCTCATACTCTATGTACACATCCTTGGAATATTCATTGAGTTCCTTGGCATAAATTCATTCAATTCCTTGGCATAGTCATAGGCTAATGACCAATTCATCCAGGCCAGATAAATCACTTGAGCACTAACCCCACGCATTTACTTCCTAGGCATTAAACAAACAAACAAAACTCACAGGCACTTCAATCTCAGCATACCCAAAACAAGCTCATGGTTAGTCTTGTAGACATCTTTATTTACTCTTACATTCTCCTTCCCTTTGAGTGGCACTTTCATCTATCCACTCAGTCAATGAAGTGAGAAACCTGGGTAATATTACAAACAAACCATTTCTCTCAGCGGGCACATCCAGTCGACAATAAACCTCTACATGTTCTGTCTATTTGGCAACTCTCATATCCATCCATTTCTACAATAATGGCCTGAGTTCTGGCTCTAAGTCCCTCTCTCCTGGACTGCTACAATAGTGACCCAGATGACCTTCCAATCTCTTTTCAATCTTGCCTGCTTTTGCAAATAATCATAGGGGGAAAAAATCACGAGATTTACTTATTATTTTTCTTATCATTGTGCCATGAAATCATCAAAAAGATTACCAGCCAGGCCACTTGGCAACTAACCTTTTCTGGAGACAATATGTTTTGATGAAACCTAAGTAGTATTTACCCCCACCCCCTTCAGTCAATAAAACCCATATTCCAGTCCCAAGTAGAATCAAGTCATTCCCATAGAGAATAACAGGACAAGACATTAAAAAGGCACTAGGAACTGGGCTAGCCTCTCTGATTATTCTAACTACCACTCAGAATAGAATTCCAGTTATGTTACTAAACCACACTAAACAAAGTACTAAAATTCTGAAAAAGGCAACCTTTCCTGAACAGAGCCCATCTAGAGAATAAAGTTCATGCTATCTTACACAACATTCAAGACCTACTCCATAGACTCAATCTACCTTTATCATCTAGTTCTCATTTTATCCTCAAACACTGATAACTCCAGCTATGCAGTATTATTCAATATCTTAAAGCATTCTCTATGCTCTCATATTTTCTTGTCTAGGTTTCCCTTATTCCTTCTGCCTAGAAGACCCTTTTCTTCTTCTTAAAGTTCCCTGAACTCCCTCCCATTAATAAGTATCTATCTTCAAGGTCAAATTTATTCCCAAAGTCTTCCAAAATCCCTAAATTGGAATTTATCTCTCCCTCACCTGTGTTCCTATAACCTTTTCTTTGTACTTTTGTTTTAATACTTATCACTGTTTGTCTTATATTGCTAGCTTCGACCTTGCCTCTCCTACTAGACTGTGATTTTTTTTTTATTAGCTGACACATACCATAGTGCCTTCTGTATCAAAGATATGCAACAAACATTGTTGAGTTAATTGGAGATGAGATAAAAATGGACTACTGAGAGCTTCTTGCTCAGATCTCAATTTTTACTACTTTATATTTATTTTTAAAACAATAGCTGGGTTTTGTCACTAAGCCAAGCAGCAGGCTGAAAGGGAACTAAATCTTGAATTTCCCTTGCAATTGTGTAGAGGAAGCCCATAGGTGACACCTTCCCTGACAAAGGAAAGAAGAACTAGAGGCCACAATGAGGGTGTGGGAGGGGGAGGGTTGAGGTCATAAAACAAAAGGAAATCCCATTTTCTAATCTCCACAGGATGATGGAGCTGTGATCTCTCTTGCTGCATTAGAGAAATAAAACATGTCATGGAAGGTCAGCAGATGTTACCAGGTGGGAAAAACAGGAGTGACACAATTATAAATAGTCAAGGTGCTCAGTGGGTCCACCTCAGTTTTCTCCTCTTTCTTTCTTCCAGCCCAGTGATAGAAAATGGATGTCAATTTTAAAGCCAGTTATGTATTTGTTGCACAGCAGTAAAGGATCCATCCAAGCATCTTTCACAGTTATTTCCAAATTAGCTGACATTCTAGGTGAAGGTTGCTGTTCATGTACATAATCATCCCTGTGCTTAAAATACTACAGAGAACTTGCCCTTTCTTATTGGTCTCCCAAATATGGATTCCATGAAGGTTTTTAAAAAGTACAGAAAGTTATGTTTTGCATTCTTTCTCTCACCAGATTCAAAGGCAAAATTGCTCTGGCCTTTCAGTAACTGAATCAACAAATATGAATTGCATTCTTGCTGTGCTCCAATCACCGCGCTGGAAACTAGAGGTAAAATGATGAGAAGTGTGACCTCAGGGGGTGTCCTTCCCCTTGGCAGAGACAGACAACCAATAAAATAATTTCATGGATAAATGTACATTTTACTGTAATCACAGGAAATTTTGCGGAGAGGTTTTGAGACTCTTTAACAAAGGGATCTGTGTTTGTCTGAAAAGTTAGAAAGCTTCCCTAGAAAAGGTGAGCACACTGAGATTTGAAGGTTGAGTATAAGTTAAAAGGGGACGAGGAAAGAGAATGTTCCAGGCGGGAGGGAAACAACACACACAAAGACACCTTGCTGCCTGAGAAAAAATGTTTGAGAACACTGAGCAAAAAAACCAGCTTTAAAAGCCGATCTTTGTGACTTCAGCACACTGTCCTCTCTGTCTGCAGAGTGACCATGTTCCTGGGATTCTTTTTTTTATTGTAGCGATGAGTTCTCGCCAAGTTGCCCAGGCGGGTCCTGGGATTCTATATACTATTTTATTCCGTAAAAATTAATTATTTGGCTGTTGGGAAAGCTGAAAAGTGAAGACTCTTTTAAGAAGTCGAGTGATAAACACAAATCTTAATATGACAAAGAAATATGTGGATAGCTGTGTCGTGAAATTTTTGAACTCAGTTTCTTAATTTGTAACCCATCCCTTCCTTCAGCGCAGGTCCAGATGCTAGGCACTTTCAAATGAAAGGCAGCACACAAAACACAACTCAAAAAGAATTTCGTTATCAGGTTTTCTGGACTGACTGACTAAGCAAATATAACATCTGATACACTTTTCTTAAGGATGTTAGGATAGAAGTCAATATTATGGGGAAAAGATCAGATAAGAGGAGGGTGGTGGGGTTTTACATCTGAGAGTTCATTTCTTAAAATTTCTAAAGTCTGTCTCACTGATTCAGAATGACTTTTGAAACTATTGTCTAATTCAATTTTTTGGGGGGGGATTATTTAATGTCTTTTACCTGCTGGCCAGCCTATTCTGATTTCTGCTTTGGTAGGGGCAATACATTAATCTCCTCCCACAGTCCTGACACACAGGATTGGCACAGCATTTATTAATTCACCTTTCACTTAAATTGGTTTTCTTTCAGCTGCACTGCATCCAACGTTTTGGACTAACCATATCTATGTTTTTAGCATAATGTAAGATGGGGTCAAATCTCTACTCCTTGAGCTGGGTTTAATAAATAAAACTAATAGCTGAGATTGATTACCCATTTAGACAGCAAACTACAAAACCTAAGATGGATTGTGTAATTTGCAGCTCTATGACATGTATTAAATTTCCAGACATAAGATAAATAATTCATGTAAATCAGCAAGTGAAGATACCCAAGAATGAAGTCTGTGGTTATCCTTTTACGGCAGGAGAAATAGACAACAAATTTCATTAACTTTTGACTTAGGAGGTCCTAGAATGTATTTTAGCTAACAACAGCCTAACTGAGACTGGTACATACATTAAGGAAATTCTGTTATCTGCCCTTAATGAGAGACTTTCCCAATTAATTATTGAGGTCCCTCAAAAAGTAATCTCTACAGTTACATCTTTCTTGCACTGAAGTCAATTTACCACCTTGTGATTTAGAGAATTAACGTCCCTCAGATAACTAGGAAAGAAAAAAAAGCAAGCATGAAGGATACAAGGGCTAAATCTTTCTTTGGTGACTGTAAAGTAGAACCCAGTGGATAAAATATAGAGTAAGTATTGAATGTTGTTTATACTCCTTATATATTTAATTAGTATGCTTGACATACTCACTTAATCCTTCAGGTTTTTTAACTTGCAAGACAGAGATAAAAAGTTTGCTTCTTCATAGGATGGCTTCATCATTTAATTAGATTTGAGGAAGCCTAGATAATCCTGAGATCCTCCGGGGAAAATATGCAAATAAGTGATGTTGTGATTGTTTCTCAGTCTTTAATGAAGAACTGTACCCATCTGTCCTGTCTCTGGGACATTCCTGCCTGGAATTAGGAAGTGGTTAGATGCATAAGCCATCAAGAATCAGAACTGTTACAAGGTGGTGTAGGTCTCTGGCTCCAGGGATAAACAGGTGAGACCTTCCAAGTCCTTGGCAGTTCAGAGAGAACCTGAGTACTGGTGTTGAGTGCTCAGCATTGAACACAGTACTTTGGTTAGTTAAGTCCTCCCTGAGTGTTTTCAAGGCAGCAGTCTAGGTTTTTCTGGAATGTTCTAAAGAGCATCTCTGCTTTCCAAGATTTACGAGTTTGTGATGGAAACTGCAAGTGGCTAACTTGACCCTTTTTTTAATATGTAGAATAATTTTTATTATTATACCCATTTTACAGATGAGGAAACAAAGGCACCGAGAATTAGTAATTTGTCCAGTGACACAAAGATAGTGAAGAACACCAGTGAAATTCAACCTCCAGCCTTGACTTCTTTCTCTAATCTGTTGTTTACAGAGTAGCAAAGACACTTGCAACTGGGGATTCCTTTTGTGTTAAATTTTGTCCTCACAGGATTAAGGATCAAGTAATCCTTAACAGAGATGATGACATGAATTTCAGAAATTCTTGAGTATTTGTTTAAAAGTGCTAGAATAACGTCAGTTCTGGGAATAAATTCTCCTGAGTAATGATATTTACTTGGGATACAATGACTTGAGATGACCAGGTCTTTACAGGCTTTGTATAGAGCTAAAATAGCCAAGGAGTCCCTTTACTACATACAGTTTCAAATCTGTCTTAGAAAAAATTTTATGAAGATTAGAAATGAATGAAGCGGTAACATTTTGAATACAAATATACTCTTTAATTTGAATAGAATTAAAAACAGCTTTTGTGTTATCTGGGTAAAGGAGGAGATGAGGGAAGTTGATGGGGTACCTTTGAGAACCTTCTAGCAGGTGTGCAGCCACAATGATCTGAAGGTTACTCCCTCCTCTGAGTTAACCCACTGCAGCTCCTTCCCCTCCACAACCATATATGAAACTGGCATCTCAAGCTTTTACTCAGGGGGCTGTTTTTTTTTTTTTTTTGAGTCACAGTCTCACTCTGTCACCTAGACTGGAGTATAGTGGCACGCTTACAGCTACCACAGCCTCAACCTGCTAGGCTCAAGCAATCTTTCCACCTCAGCCTTCCGAGCACAGGTGCGTGCTACCATGCCCGGCTAATTTTTTTTTTTTTTTTTAATTTATGGTCGGAACAAGTTCTCACCAAGTTGCCCAGGCTGGTCTCAAACCCGTGGCTCAGGAAATCCTTTTACCTCCGCTTCCCAAAGTGCTTGAATTACAGGCATGAGTGAGCCCCCACACTCAGCCTGGGCTTTTTTTTTTTTTTTCTCCTTCCCGCAACTATTGATGTCTTTCCAGTCTGCTCATATCTGTGTCATCCTTTGGGTCGCAAGATCCCTAAAGGGTTTGCCCTTTTCTCTTCGTGTTTCAGAGTCTTGTGTTAGTTTTATGCCTTACGTCCATAATGTTTAGCAGTGCAAAGTGGGAGAAATAGGAAAAATGTGTCTCTTCCATCCTTCCAGAAGTGGTAATTCCCTCAACTTGCCTTTTAAAAAAATGGTGTACACATCATAAAAATTTGCCATGTTAAGCCGTTTTAGGTGTACAGCTCAGTAGCATCAAGTACATTGACAGTATTGAGCAACCATTGATATCATTCATCTCCTGAACATTTTCATCACCCCAAACAGAAACTCTATACAATCAAATGGTATGTCCCATTCCCTCCTGCCCACATTCTCTGGTAACTGTTTCTTTCTACGTCTGTAGATCTGCCTGTCCTACATATTTTATATCCATGGAATCATACAACATTTGTCCATTTGTGACTGGTTTATTTCACTTGGGATAATGTTTTCAAGGCTCATCCATGTTGCAGCATGTGTCTGAATTTCCTCCATTGTCTGGATAGAGCGCATTCTGTCTATCCATCCATCTGTTGATAGACACTGGGTTGTTTCCTAACTCACCTTCTGACAAGGTAAAGCTGAGGGTGGAAGTGAGGCAGAGAGTGGAAAATCATAGCTCAGTTTACCCTGCTCTCTTCTTTCAGTAGTAAAGGCAGAACAGAAAGAGCCTGCCTTTTAGGATGCAAATCCTGGGATCCTGAAGCAATCTTCAGTCAGCTTTCCTTTAGGAAGCCTGAGAGAGGCTATTTTATAACATGTGGTTGGCAGACTGGTGCTTACTTACTTTATAATAAACTTCCAATATGGATTTATTCACAATGCAATCTGACACTTTTTAAGTGCCAAAAAGAAAAAAAAAAGAAAAGAATATTTGTGAGTCTGTGCACATCCAGCTCCTCCAGGCCTCATCAGTCCCTGTCAGAGCACAGCCCTGCTCAGACTGCCCAGCACTGTCACTGGGCCTCGGAGAACCAACCAACCAAAACCGCAGGGGAAAACAGGAATGGGAAAACCCCGCACACGTGAGTGTTGGGAAATGTCTTTACACGAGTCTACATTTTGTCAGAAGCTACAGTTAAGATACCAAGTTCTACAACGAAGGGTATCAAGTAAAAAACTCGCTTAAATAATGTGGCACCTGAGTCAGTGAGAAGAGTGCAACTCACTGATAAAACTCTAACACATAGGCTGGGCACAGTGGCTCAAGCCTGTAATCCCAGAACTTTGGGAGGCTGAGGTGAGGGAATTGCCTGAGCCCACGGATTCGCGAACAGCCTGGGCAACTTGGCGAAACCTCATCTCTACAATAAATCAAGAATTAGCCGGGTGTGGTAGCGTGCACCTGTAGTTCCAGCTACTGGAAAGGCTGAGGCAGAAGGATCGCCAGAGCCCAGCAGGTCGAGGCTGCAGTGGCTATGAGAATGCCATGGCACACTAGCCTGGGTGACAGAGTGAGACTCCAACTCAAAAAAAAAGAAAAAAGAAAAAACTCTAACACTACCAGGGCAAGCATATATCAGCATCCTGATGTACGTGCTCTGTTCCTGGAGGGTGGAGTTGAAGTCAACGCAACTTCTTGGGGTGACCTCTATACTCCAACTTCACAAAGTGAACACTCCACAAAGACTACCTGACCTTTTGTGATTCTCCATAGTAAAATGAATAATCCAAGTTCCTCCCCAAAGTTTAAGATGTTCAGTCTCACTACCATCAGAGTTTAAGGTTTGCGACTTTAGTTCAAAATATTAAATATTTTAGAATTGGAGACTGTTTTGTTTTTCCAAACAACCTGCTACATTGTGATAGCCTCTGAGATTTTAGATACTGTCTCTGGTTTCCTCTGAGTTAATTGCCTTCATGACAAACATTAGTCATGGCATGCTGGAAGATTTAAAGATCAGGAGAAAGTAAAATCCTCATTTATGCTGAAATCTGGAGACTAAACTCCTGAGGAAGGGTCCTTGGTCCCATTCCAAACACTTGTAATGTTGGGTAAAATACATCAGATATAATTACATGAAAGCCAAAATTGGAAGACAGAATGGGAAATCACCAGACTCAGAAACAGAGAAGAAATTCAAATTTAGAATGGAAAATAGGAAGCGAAGTTGAGGCTATCCACAAGGCCATCGAACCCCAATTTAAGTCCCGGGCCTGGGGAATGAAGACAAGTTGGGATTTTAACACCCACATAGTTCCCATGGGTCTCAGCTCAGTCAGGGAGGTGGAGAGCTGGGCGACAGCCAGGAACCTTAAGAAGCTGCTAAATCCATGAAGTAGAGATTAGAAGTTGGCAGAAAAAAAAAAAGTCTACTAAACCGAGATCCTTCTTCTCAAAAAGAATTAGACGGTAAACTTTAGACTCAGTTGGAATAACCCTAGGAAAGGCTTTCTTGACATCTGAAAATTCAGAATCTTTGCTAAGCATTGATACTTTTGGCCCTCATCCGATCATACATTTTTGTTGTTGTTGTTTTAAAAATTAGGACTAATTGAGTCAATGCAGGTTAAAAACAATCATGTGGGGGAGGGGTGGGAGGGTGAGGAAAGATCATGTTGTGAATTCTGTTTCTGAAGCACATGAGTTGAATCATCATCATCTACATTGCTGGTACTCATTAATATCACAGTTATAATTCTCTAAATGTTATCATCAATACTCCATGTTACATTTCATATGAAAAAATTATGGGAGTGACTTTCTCCAAAATAATGTTTACAAGAGAGGCAAGTAGGGCTCAGGCAAAGATTTGTTTATTACTGATCAAACTGCTCTGCCTCATCAATAAAATGATTATGAGCAACTTAGCAGAGTTCACTGATGCAAGCCTCTGAACTCCTTGTCAGGACTCTGGATGGGTAAAACATATTCGCAACTCTACCGTAACTCTGAAGCTGTTAGAATTCCTAGGAGTTATATCATGGCCAGTCCATGAAAGATGGTTCAACAATGCCCATGAGTGACATTCTGCTCAGTGGGGCTAATCCAACACTGATGAAATGCTCATGGGTTTGTTTCTTCAACCATCATTCTTCACCTATAGATACTTCTGTAGTCTGCATGCACTACATAAGCTCGTCCTACAGAAACATGTCTGTTCCCTCCTGTTAAATGCAGACTTTGACTTCTATTCTCCAATGTTATCTTAACAGTGATAACAGTAATGGTAGTGCATACTAATAAATATACACTAGAATTTGTGTCACATGATTATATATATTATCTTCCCTCGTTGTTGCAGATGAGGGAAAAAAGACTCTGTGAGCCTAAGTAACCTTCCAACATTCTATATCTAAAAAACAAAAGAGGGCATTTGGGTCCAGGTATGTTTGACTCCAATAGTGCATATAATCATGGGTGTGCTTTTATTCAATGTGATTACTCCCTATGGCAGTAAAAGCCAATACTGAGAACAGAGAAACTCATTGGCAATATTCTCAGTTCAGTTATAAGAAGGTACAGCACACATTTGTGACATAAATATTCAATAGTCATTCTATCAGTAACATTCTAACTGGAAGAACTAGCTTTTATTGATGTATGCATCTATTTATCTGGTATGTATTAGATACTTTCACATACTACATATCACTTGATTTTCAAAATATTACTAAAAAATAACTATGCCCACTTTATAGTGGAAAGCATTCAGGCTCAGGCACTCAGGAAAGTTTTGTAACCTTAGTAAATTCATAGACGAAATACGTGGCTAGATTCTAATCCAGGTGCTTGTTGCTATACCATGAGGCCAGTGTGACTTTACAAAGTGTACCAAACACTTTTACTATATTATTTTATAGACATTCATATTCTCTATCTTGCAGTAAATCTGAATCAAAATAATACAAATTTCTCCAAAAAGTAAAACTCTCACATGTATGTGTCATTGATTACAGGCTGTTAAGAGCTGAAAGGGATTTAGTGTTACCCACCTGATCTTAAAAGTGAAAAGACTGAAGTCCCAGAGAAGCTCCAGGAAATACATCTAGTGACTTGTGGTGGGATCATGGGCAATTCTCCAAAATGGCGGTTAAGAGTTGATTTGGTCCAAAAGCATGACAAGAATTGCTGAGCTTCTCAATATGTAAGTTACTCAGAAACCATGAGTGTGATAACTAAGAACAGGGTAACAATATAATCCAGTTTGCGTGAGCCAGTCCCTAGGTCAGTCGCTTTAGTTTTATTACTAATAGCACCCTTTTTATTCTCAAAAGTGCCCAAATTTAGAAGATGAATTATATGGTCTAAGAGGTTCATTTTCAAATTGATTTAAAATTTAAATATGCAACTATTTTAGAGATGCTGTCAAGTTTACAAATATGACCTGAGCTATGATCCTGAATGCTCCTCCCTGCAGGTAGGACATCAAGAAAGCCCCTGTATTCACAGCAGAAACTCCATCCCAAGTACTGTCTTAAAGAAGAACTAGATGATTTCATGTTACTTTTTTGTTTCTCCAGAAGACAACTGGAGAATTGTTGTTGCATAAGAGCAACAATAAATGATAAGTTGCAGCAGAGCACCTCTTTCTGTATTGGTTGAATAGCTGCAGGAAATACTCAAATTCCCCTGGACTGACCGCTCTCTGGAGGGTTGGCATGGGGCTCTAAGCCTGGGTCTGTGAGATAAGCTGCATTCCAGGCCTCACAGTGCATGACCTGGTTACTACCTGGAGCTTTTGTGCTGAATTTTGTTATTAAAGATGCATGAGAGACAATATTCCTGTCATTACAGAGAGGACAAACTATCTCCTCCAGGCAATCTGGCAGGACCCTCTAACACCATCATAAAGCAGCGCCAGAAGCCACTGTCATCAGATATATGCAATTAGGTTCTGAAAAATGCTTAGGCCATAATATGTAATTAACGCTGACAAACTAGCCGTAGAATGCTGTTCATTTCCAATGTAAGAGGTGTAAGGGAACATATTCTAACAGAATAACATTGTTTTTGTCAGGAACCTTTTGGTTGTAAGTAATAGAAACCTGCTGATATTAACTTAAAGTAATGGAAAAAGTAGTATAATATCGGAGTGGGGGGATTTCAATGCAGTTAAATTTCTTCATAAGAAGAAAAACACCCAGGAACTAAGTGAGCCATCACTGTTTTGCTTTGCTTCTCTTTCTAAAAAGTAACTTCATTCTTTAACATTTCTCTGTAGATTTGGCATTCTCTGATTTATTTGTACACAACCCCCCCCAAAAAACTTTCTCTAACTTCGTAGTTAAAATGCCCAGCCCTCTGGATTCCAGCTCTGAAATTCTAGGAGGAAATAAATCTGAGTGGCCCACGTGCTAGGCATGAGATGCCAATGCCCAGACCAATGAGTTATGACCAGAGAACCCATGTGCTACACATGTGGGTCCTCTGGAGCCTGGCAAAACCCCCAAGGAATAGACAAGTGGCTATAGTCATGTGCATTTTTACTGGATGTTTCTAGCTCCAAGAACGCCTATTTTCTATTTTTCCCAAATATATTTGGAAATAAGTTGGGCATATGGGCACACAGAAGCATCATGTTCTGAGTAGGTAGTAATGCCATTTTAGCACGCTCAACTGTGCCTCTAAAACTTCTGTGCAGAAGTAGATCAGCTTGTATAATTCACGAGAGCCATGCCAAGGGCCCCTGACCACAGCAGCCACTGTGAACCCACACCGAGGAGGCTGGTGTCCTTTCTTCGCTATCCTGTCTGCTGTCATCTGTTTATTCTTGCCTGAGCCCCTGTGAAGTCTCTGTGCCAGCCACCATCTCTAAGCTTTCCTGTTCTGCCTACATCAGCCCTCAGGCTGGAATGAAAGAGAGGGTCTTTAACAAGGAGATTGAAAACATAATAAATATTTCCTTAGGCAGCTTGTCCATTCAGATGTCCTTGATTTCCAAGCAACAAGAAAAACTACTTAAATGTTAAAGAGACACAAGACGAAGACTATATCAAGGGCAGGTTTAAGTTTTTATAAATTTTATAAGTTTCATAAATTTTTCCTAGTATCTTTTAACCTTTACGACTCATATCTTTTAAAATTCATTTGCCTTGGTGATTTGCTGTATTACTGCTGATCTATTTTCTACCTAATTGAAACTGTCTTATTGGTTGAGACAGAAGTTGATGTGATTCTTTTTAAGAACAATTTCACATGCGATGAGATAGAAAATGAGAGCTTTTCTATATTTTCCATTACTTGGTCAGATTCAGAGTTTGTGTTTTAGTATAAGGATCTGGTTACAACATCAACAAATGATTGGTAAAGACTGTGACCCAGTTGCAGTTCTTGTGATTTAATCCTATGTTATTATTTTTTGAAGAATTATACTGTCTAAAATTTCACATTATTATGATTTTATCTGGTTCAGAATTTAAGTTGAAAAACACCACTGATTTTCCTTTAATAGGGAGAAGAATGCAATAATTCAATAAGTTGGAAATTAATTCTAATTTTAATAACATTTAATATTTTTATTTAATCCAATTCATTCAACATTAGTTGAATATATACTATTAACTAAAGCATTATAGCATTATAAAGCATTATAAAGATAAGGACAATGAAAAAAAATTACAGCTTCTTCATCCTCCCCCCCCAGACATCCACATACTAGCTGAAATGACAGAGGGAGATAAAATAAATATAATGCAAGACAAATTGCAGTACATATGAGAAGAGAGATATAAAATATTTAGGGAAATGGTGTGAGAGTAACTCTAGTTTAAGGAACACATGGGGAGGTGAAATTTAAACTAAATTCTGGAAATGGGTGGGTAATATCATTCAGTATCTTCAGTAAAAATTTCCAGGATCACCAGTTACTTTAATTATGACTTTTACTTCAGAAAACACAGAATTAATATTGTTAACTTGATCTTCAATCTGGGCAAGTCAGAATCACTTGGAGGATTTTGTTCAATATACACATGCCCAACCCTCCACCCCCCTGATTTTTAATTAATGAAAGTCAGGACGAATTTGGTCATGAACACAGACCCTACAAAATGCGCATGTGAGCACGCGCGCGCGCACGCGCACATACACACACACACACACACACACACACACACACACACACACACACACGAAGACAATGTGAATGCCATGGTAAAATCTATTCACAGAGATGTACCCCAATGTGAAACAGTTTCTGCAAGAATTTTGGACAGATTCTGTTAAGGTCTTTTGGAAAGATCTCATTTGACTCTCAAAATTAGGAATTTATCAATATAGGTCATTTTTACTTAATTTGTTTTCTTATCTGTATGTAAGCTTATTTTATATACATTTATGAAAGGTACTTTAGCCCTTTCTGGAATCGAGTGGAGAATAAAACCAAAATAGATATGTTAAAATAGAGATCACAAGACTGATGGAACAAACTCTGTGTGACAGTAAGATACCAAATTATAAAAAAGACTAAGGCCATGCAGATATGGGTTAAGTCACACTTAAAGAATAAACTGCTCTAACTGCCACAAGAGTTTCCCTTTTCTATAGCAACTGAACAACACTGGCCTATAGATAAGCAGTATTAAAACAATTGCAGCTCACCAACCATCAGATGCTGACTAACTGATGCCCTGTTCCACAAGCCCTAACTACAGCTTAGATTGAACAAGAGAATGATTTCACTAACTTTCTCCTGGTAAGAGACCCCTAAAGGTAGACTGGTTCTGGTCAGTTTACAGAGGCTGCGCACTGAGTATTCTCGTGTTCCTGCTTCAACTTTTGATGAATAGGGCCTGACTGTATTGCGTTTGAATGTTAAGTCTCCACTCCAAAGTGAACATGGGATGTGTGTAACATGCATGGTTCCTTACTGTGTATGCACGTGCCCCTTCTCTTTTGTGAATATTCATAGCTCCTCCTATAACCTGTTAAATATGTATACTTGGCTAACCCATTTAGCGTAAATTTCTGTCTCATCCTTCCCTCCCTCAAAGTGCTTGTTTTAGATCTCTGCCACAGGCTATGCTTTCCAGCCTGTCAGGATGGCCATCCTGCAGGCTACTCTCTATAAGAAATAAAGCTCTCCTCTCCAAATTTGTAGATCTCGTGATTTTAAGTTGACAGCTAAGATGATGGATATCTAGATGGATAGCTCGTGACCTGAATGACTTAATGTTCTCTATTTCTACTTTTGAAGGAGCCAAGGTTAGGGGTGTATCTGTTCCTGCTCACAGCTGGTTCGCCAAGCCATGGTTAAATGACTTCCTGAGCCTCATCCCTGCCTCTCCCCCTTCAATCACAGATCCGGATAGAACACCCAGGCTTAAGACAAACTGCAGCCCTAACGCACAGAGCAGCATTGAGAACTCTGGAACGTTATTCCTTCAGTAGAAAAATCAAAGCCTTATAGCACCAGACATTGTTCATTTTAATTCCTTTTGCTTTGTCAGTGTGGAGTACAGACTGGTATATTCTGTTTCAGTCTTGGATCTGATTGTTTATATACTTTAACTATGGTGACTGGTTAGCATTTCTTAGATAATGTATTACCTCGTAGAATCTTTTCACTGGAAATATTAGTTTGCATGGAAAATAGTCAAAATCTTTACCAAAAAAGCAAATAGATGTCAGAGACCAGTCCCTGGCAGAATATAATCATGACGACGTATTAGGAAAGAGTTTAACTATCTGGTATACCAAGGAAAATAAAAAGGTTTACTATCCCTGAAATGTCTCCCTCAGCTTCTCTTATTCAAACGTAGACACATCATTGCCACTGCAGAGATAGCATTATAGCAAAGGAAACAAGACTTATCTTTCTCAACTAGTGTGATCATTTGGATTTGGTTACTAATTAACTCAATGGCTAATATTTTGTGAGGTTTTGTACAAAGCATTCGTTAGGATAATAATAAAATTTGATATATGGTTCTGTAAAAGCAGAAAACTGATTTTTGAAGAGCTAGAGAGTAGGATGACTAGAATAGGATTCTAGAGAGTAGGATGACTAACTTGTCTCGACAGGATGACCAGATATCTGCTGAGAGCTATCGCATGGGTCTTCCACCGCGACTCTGCTGTCTTTCCAGTGTGCCTCCAAACTGTTGCTGAACACAACAGTGTGAGAAGTAGAAGAGAAATTGAAGGTATCGGATGAAGGTTGCAGCTCCAAAGTTCAGAAAATTCTTATAATCTTATGACAATAAAGTATTAGAAACAAGTTTAAGAATCTAGTAATTTTAAAAAAAAATTTTGTAGAGATGGATCTCACTATGTTGCCCAGGCTGGTCTCAAACTCCTCCTTTGGTACTGGAATTACATGTGTGAGCCATCACGCCAAGTCAGAAACTAATAATTGTGAAGGTGGTCACTTTTTATGTTTTGCCATGTGAACAGATCAACTTCATTGAAAAAAATAAATACGAGTTTGACACAAATCACAATATAGCTCCATAGTCTACCGCTACTCATGCCCATTCCAGGCACACACTCACGTCATGACTTATGTCTTGATTTAAACTATTTTCTTCGTTTGTTTTCCCAGCCAGGTAAGCATAGTTAAATGCCCCAAAGTTGCTAAATCAATGATGTAATTTAACTGCATCACTTCCATTTTAGTTGGAATTAAAAAACCTTTTTACATCAAAAGACCAAAATCCTAAGTGCAGAATTCTAGGTAGCAGTCAGCTGATGGAAGAGGAGATTTTTCAGACCCTTCCTGGCACTCCTGAAGTCCAAGTCCACAAACTGCCCTTGACCTTGTCTACTGAAGACCTGCTCTTTTTCAGTTAGAAGTGTCTTTGGAAACAAAGCCGGCCTTAGAAGACGTTTATCTCTCCCTCGCCTTGATTGTGAGAAAAATCCCAATTTTTTTTTGTTTTCATCTTTTCTGTGTGAAAAAAAACAACTGGTTTTTTAAAGACCAAGTTACAGTCCATTCAATTGTTCATTTATTTACAAACATTTTATGAATTCCCATAATGTTTTAGGCAATGTGCTGAGTGCTGGTAAAATAGAAATGAACAAAGCACTGTTCCTTTCCTCAGTCAGTGGAGAAGATAGTGCAGTAATGTGCTACTGATGTTAAGACAGAAGTCTGTTCAGCACTGCACCTGGGGTCACAAAAAGTAAGTGGTCAATTCTGTCTCTTGTATCAAGATGTGTTCCTGTGCCTACAATAGCTTAATTTTAAAAAATATTATTATAATTTGTATAAGAAAAAAACTAGAAAAATTACGACTTCAGTCATATTTGATCAGAAACCACATAATGCCCAACAAACTTCTGATTTTTATTACAAGTATTTATGATCGTTGTTCTACTATTACATTTGGCACATCTGTGGGACTTTTTATTTCGAAAATGATTTGCTAATCTGTAACTTATTATTACAGCTTTTTTGTTGAAAAGATTTTTCTACAGCAAGGTACAAAAAGGCATTCTAGGGAAAACATTTTAAATTACATTATTTACCAGAAAGACTATCTTTATGTATTACTGGCCTATTGAAATTTTTCTTTGCAATCAAATGCCATTCATTTCGCATAATGCATGTCAATAACAGCTACCATGAAAAATTAACCATAAGCAGAAACTGTTTTCCTACCTCTCTTCTTTTTTTGCTACTCCTCCTGTTTCTTTCCACTTTCATTTATGAAAGTTTGAATCCCTCCTTTTTGGTGCCCTTGAGCCCATAATTACTGCTTACGACAATTCTTTTTTGGCACCCACATTATAAATTATTCATTATTTTGAATGATGCCTTCATTTCAAATGTACCTTTATATTCCTACCTTTTCTTCTGTTTTTTCTCTTATATTATGTTTGTACCTTTTAGAATCTTGTTTGGAGACTTCTGCCTTCTTTCTGACTCTCCCTGAAAGGTATCCCTAGAATGCCATTGCTCAAGGGCGAAGAATCAAGCAATTCTGTTTCCTTTAGCTCACTCTTTGTTCCTTTCTTCCTTCATGCTTTCAACTCCTTACATCTGGAGTGCTCCCTTCTGAACCATCTAGCCTGTCCTTCGGCAACCTCCTTCAAAACCTGGTTCTGCAGGGCTCGGTGGCTCAGCCTGTAATCCCAGCACTTTGGGAGGCCAAGGTGAGTAGATTGCCTTAGCCCGTGGGTTCGAGACCCGCCCGGTCAACTTGGGGAGACCTCATCTCTACAATAAATCAAAAATTAGCGGGGCATGGTAGCATGCGCCTGTAGTTCCGGCTACTTGGAAGGCTGAGGCGGAAGGATCGCCGGAGCCCAGCGGGACCAGGCTGCGGTGGCTGGGAGTGTGCCACTGCTCTCCAGTCTGGACGACGGAGTGAGACTCCAACTCAAAAAAACAAAAACAAAAACACCTGGTTCTTGTTAATTTCCTTCGGACAACTTTCCTGGCCTAACCCACTGCAGGCTACTTCCTGTTTCTTTTGACCCCTGGGAATTTATGTATAAACAATACATCATATTCTCATATACTTGGAAAGTGTTTGGTTTCGTCATTTTATTTAGTTATTGTGAAGTATTTTGTTACATCGTATTATTTATATAATCGTGTTTTATTATTTACTCTTTCTAATCCCTTTTTCTTCTTAGTAGCATCATAGCTATCATTTGATCACGTAAACATGTAATTGGTTGCTTAATCTCTGTCTCTCATTCTAGAATACAAGCTCTTCTGGTTAATTGTTTATCGTTGTATCCTCTGATCCTAGAAAAACAGACATAGTCGGTGCTCAATAAATATTATAATATCTTTGAAATACCATTCAGCATATTAGTGAAATGAAAGCACTCACAAATGCTTGCTGATTTTTTTTTAACACCATTTTGTTTGGAATCCCTCACACTTTTTGTAACAGTTGGCATATGTCTGGCTGCAAGATGTAGAAAACCTAACTAACAAGGGCTTAATTCAAAGGACACCAGCTGTTTACTTAGCCATAAGTTCAAAGGTGGGCAGCTCCAGTGTTGGTTTGACAGTACAAAGTCGTCATTCAGGAACTAGGCTCTTCTCATCCTTCTCCTTAGCCATCCAAAGCTGGATGGCTTTCTACCTCAGCCATAAGATGTCAGAGACCAAAAATGGTGGCCACATTCTCACATTTCAGTGTGCAAAGCAGGAAGCAAGGAGACTGGCTTCAAAACATGGGGATGTTTTCTCACTCTTGTCAGAATCCCAGAAACCCCTTCCTAGCAGCCTTCTTCCCATTTCAATGACCAGAACTGAGCCGCATGCCTACTTCTGGACTAACCGTGGGCAGGGGAAAGCAATGCTATTAATGGCCAACCCTAATTCATCCCAGCTTCTCTGGCACAAAAAAAAAGGGGGGGGTGGGGGAATACTGGGTATGCAAGCCACACTGTGCCAGCTCTTCTGCTGTATTAAATAAGCCACACTAAAGCTGTTTTCTTCAGAATCTTCAAGCTCTTAACATTCTTCAGGCTTTTCCCCTTTTCTCTCTACATTTAAATCATTGTCTTTTCTTTCAGAGACTTTTTTTTGTCTGCTTAAAGCTGCCTTTTGAAACATTTATTTTCTCAACCATTGACTTGTTTACATACTAACTTAATTTCTGCATTCTAATTCTTTTTCTTTTCAAAAGCACCAAGACATATCACATTTTCAAAAGAACAAATTAATTTTCCCTCTTCCTTTCCATTACACACATATACTCCTGTTTCTTAACTGTATTAGGACACTCAGAGGCCAAGAAACCATCGTCTGCTCTCTTTATAACTGACAGCAGCATTTCACAGGTGCCAAATATACTTGACGTGCCCTTTCCCTTTACGGTTAATCACAGACATGGAGGGTTTTATAGTAAGCGATAAGAACCAGGATTTTTTGGCCAAAAATACTGGTCATATTATAAACATTCTCTAATAACTTGTTTCTATTAAATTACTTTCATATTTACTTCTTGCTGGCATCAGGAAGTCCCAGGACACAGTGCATTTCCCACTTTATTCCACCTCTTCCAACATCTTTCACAGAAGGAAAGAAAGAACCTGGGTTTCCATGGTAACACAAGTGTGATAATTGAAGGTATCTGGCTATAGGTAAGATAACTCTCTTTCAGATTCAGTGGGGAGAGAAGAAATAAAGTTTTTTCCTTCTTTTTTTTTTTTCCTCTCAGCAATGCACTTCTGAAACTAATGAGACCCTGCAGTGTCAGTGTACAGTGTTAAGTTTTCACCATCACACAGATTTATAGCTCTTGGGAATAATTCAATCTCATTTTATCTCACTTCTTTCCCACAAACAAATGATTGAAGACATAAGTTTTCATCTCTAAAATCAGTTTCAGAATAGTTTATGCTAGCATAGGAATGAACGCAATTAAGGAATTAGGAAATAGACATTCATCTCCCACCCAAATCCTTAACACTCTCTACACATCCAGACATCCTTTTTATAACATCTAATCTTTCACTCAACATTTCACATAAAGCCACAGCTCAGGTAAGTACCATCATCTAAGCCATAATAGGTAAGAAAATATGCTCCTACCTGTCATGTTTATTTTGCCTTATGATGGTTAAAAATTTACCTTTACAGCACTGAGAATGAAAGCTGAGGCCTGTCAATATGAGAAACACAAATGAATTGCAACCACTCCATGGGCTGCAGTCTCTATACTTCTCATCAAAAAGGTCAGCATTGATGTAAAGTCAGGCAAAACAGCCTGATAAATGCCACAAAGCTCTCCTGCTCCCTATTATGCTAAGTGGAGTGACTAGGCAGCCCACTCAATATTTTTGTGATCGCTTCTATCAAATACACTCCAATCCAGAGCTTCCCAACGTCTGGGGACCTAGGAGTAATGAAAACAATTGCTTAAGTTAAACTTCTAGACCCACAATCCTGATGCAAATCCCTCACCAAAAGAATCACTGGACCTTTATTCTTTGCAAGTGAGTGGATTTTCAGCTCCCCTGTAATGCAAGGTACTAGACGGGTTGTCATTTTACAACACATTTTAAAATTGACAGGATATTTGCCCTCAATTATTTGAAACGAAAACTTGGTGCATATTATATTATAGTAAGGTAATGCAAATATTCTATATATAATGGAGCGATAGGGCAGTAGGACACTGCTAAATCTATAGAGAAAGTGTGATGCTTCTTGGCTCTGTTTAACCCCCAATAAGCCTAGGAACTTACCACCAAGATGCACAATTTGGATCTCAAAAGACAGTCTGTCTTTCCTTGGAAAAGAAGCACAGTTGTCACTAAAGTAAGCACAAATAAGCTGTCTAGTTTTACACAAAATACAAGACTTCTAGAAAGTTCAGTGAACACTATTTATTTACGATACCCTCTTAAAACATCCTGCTCAAGTAGCTCAGATTTGAAGCATCCATAGGAGCTCACTCAACTTTGATTCACTTTTTCACATTACTTACCTAGAATGAGATATCAGATTCTCTTTGGTTTCAATCCCCTTAAAACTTTTCCGATTTTTAGTTTTCTGTACAACCTGGCTTCCTGCGGATTCTGGTGATTCAGATATAACCTCTCATATTTTAATGATATATAATCGAGAAATGCTGAGTTGTATTTTGCTATGCAATTATAATTTGACAGGACATTTGCTCTCAATTATTTGAAATGAAAACTTGGTGCATGTTATGCTATAGCCAGGTAATGCAAATATGTTATCCATTCTCATATAATGGAGCAATAGCGCAGTAGAACACTGCTAAATCTGAGTATCTTTTTGTAGGAGCTTGATAATTATCCAAAAAAAAGAAAGTGATAAAAGAACACCTATCTTTTAGAGGAACTCAGACCAAAATACTCTCTACAAGATGACCGTGGGAAAGAGGAGCGGTGGAGAGGTATGCCATGCATGATCTAATATCACAACTACAGAAATTTATTATTCTCAGGAAATGAGAGATAGTGATGAACGGGTGCCGACTAGTTTAAGAAGGACATAGTTAAAGGAAAGTAAATCCAATAATAATGCAAACAATAATGCAGAAACTATTGGGGATAACGACTCCTAAATTTGACATTATAGGTGGGAGAAGGTGTGTGATTAAGATCTAAGGCTAGCGACAGAGCGCTAAGTTTTAAAAATGAGTCATAAAAGAGAAAATAGTGTTTCAGGAGGCAAGCATGGAGGACCAAGGCAACTACTGCACGATGTCTCCTTAAGGACCGGAAAATTTCTCACCCTAAAGACAAAAGTCCCTGTGTTCTCGATTCAGCCCACGATTCAGCCCACATCCCTCGGCAACATTTCCATGCCCATCATTTGGGCAGAATGCCACCGAGACGACGTTAAAAGTGGAATTCATCACTCTCGCCTGCAACGCATCTTGTTCTTTTGCCAGAACGGAGCACAGCGACCGGCCCCTTTCGTCCCTGCCCCTCCCAAGCGCCACCAGCCCGGACTCTGTCTCCACACCACCGGTCCTTGCGGGCGAGGGAATTGCGAGTTCTGATTGGCTCAGCCCAAGCCTCCGTCATTCACCAGCTCGCCGGCCATTGGTTGGCAGGCCGTGCACAGGAGCGCAAAAGCCCAGCTGGCGAGGCACTGGGAAGTGGGCGGGCGGAACCTATGGTTACTTCTTCCTGATTGGTTGAAGGAGGAGGCTCACGTGGTTTAAGGAGGTTCTCTATTTGTCGTGAGTGGTCCAGAGGCGTGATCTGATTGGCTAGAATAAATCCCAGCTTCCAGCTCGATGTCCCTAGCTGGCTGTTGCTGGGTGTCCCTGGGTCTTCCGGCTGCCTCTCGGGGCTCCGCTCTCCAGGTTTTCAATTCGCCGGTGGTTGACAGGGCGTGGGAAGAGCGCGCCATCAGCCAGGCGCTGAAGGGGGCGTAGCTAAAAGGGAAGAGGGGCGGGACTCCCTGCTACGTCATCGGGCGTGGACCTCGCTTCGGTGCCGTGTGGCCGCCGCGGGCTAGCCTCTCGGGTGCCCTGCTGGAGGGGCCTGCCACCCTTCCATCAGTGTCCTAATGCTCCAAACAAAGCTCATTTCGTCGTGTTTATGCAACCTCAGGCATAAGCCTGGAGGCGCCCGTCTCCTTAAACAAAGCTTCACATCGTTATGTTAATATAAAACCAAAGTTCTTGGAAGGCTGACAGCCTGGGTGGTGTCGAGCAAAGGCTCTGATGCCAAGAACTCCTTTTCCCTCCCAGCCTCAGCTTAAAGCCGGCAGGCGGCTCTGATCCCTCTATCCTCTCGTCCCCACCGCACTCTGAGCGTGGGAGTCGTGGGTTGACGCGGCTCCCTGCCCGGGCGGGACCTGCGCATGCTCAGCACCCAGACCCAGGGGTCCGACCGGGCGTGCGGGGTGAGACGCGACCCGGCGGCCGCCGCGCTTGTTTATCTACGCGCGGGCAGCGGCTTCCGCGCGGCGCAGAGCCTCCCGGGAGCGCGCGCGGCCGGTCGCCTAGGCGACGGGGAGCAGAGGCGGGGCTGCGCCTCGGGCCCCGCCCCGGGCCGCCGGGCCCCGCCCCTGGCCGCGCTGCGGCTGGAGCTCGGGCGCGCGCTCCCGCGCTGGGGGAAGCGGCGGCGGCGGCGGCCGTGGCGGCGGCGGCGGCGGCGGCAGCGGCGGGCGGGGAGCTGGGCGTGGAGGCGCGAGGGGCGGGGCGGGCGGCACTGCGGGCCCTCGGCTCGGGCGGCTCCGGCGGCTCGCGCTCCCTGCTCGCCCTCAGTCCCCCTCCGGCGCCCGCGGGGCTCGGCCCATGCCCAGGGCCGCCGCTCCCTCAGCCGCCGCCGCCGCCGCCGCCGCCGCCGCCCGGGGGCCCGCCGCGGCCGTGAGGTTGGGGCGGCCGCGGGAGGCGGCGGGGCCGGCCGCCCGGGCAGGGTCTGCGGGCGCCGCGCGGCCGGCGTAGGTCTATGTCGCGGGCGGCGGCGGCCGCGGAGGGACGATGCGCGAGTACAAAGTGGTGGTGCTGGGCTCGGGCGGGGTGGGCAAATCCGCCCTGACCGTGCAGTTCGTGACCGGCACCTTCATCGAGAAATACGACCCCACCATCGAGGACTTCTACCGCAAGGAGATCGAGGTGGACTCGTCGCCGTCGGTGCTGGAGATCCTGGACACGGCGGGCACCGAGCAGTTCGCGTCCATGCGGGACCTGTACATCAAGAACGGCCAGGGCTTCATCCTCGTCTACAGCCTCGTCAACCAGCAGAGCTTCCAGGACATCAAGCCCATGCGGGACCAGATCATCCGAGTGAAGCGGTGAGCGGGCCGGGGCCGGGGCGGGGGCGCGGGGGGGGCGGGCTCGCCGGCTGCGCCCCGGACTCGCCGTCCCGGGGCCGGAGCTCCCGCGCGGGGCCCCGGGCCGGGCCGGGGCGGGGGGGCGGCTGTCCAGGGAGATGGGCTCTGAGCCGCGTGGGCTTCGTGGCTGCCGTCCTCCTCCTCGGGAATCTCACATCCGAGTGCTTTGTTTCACAACTAAAATTTGGCATCCTGTTAACCCACAGAGCGGCTCTTTGTCTCTCGGACCTCGTTGGTAGCTCGCGCTGGTGCAGAGCCCCCGAAGGAAACAAAGTTTAAAACTTGCAGGGCGGGGGGAAGGGGGTGGTTTGTGTTGGGAAGAGAGCAGTTGTGCAGGTGGAGGCGAGACGTTTGCAGGTGGGACCAGAAAAGAAAAAAAAAACTGCCTTTGCGGCGTTTGACAGCAAAAATTGCTCACTTCTATACGGTAGTCATGTCAAGTCGGGAGGGAGGAGACCTTTCTCATCTCACAAAAGGGCTTACGGTGCCAGGGCGTTTGACAAAAATGAACTCTAATTGAGGGCGAAACTTTAACGACAGATTTGAAGTCATCAAAGCAGCTCAGTGGGTTTGGAGAATATTAGCACGGCATAGATATGCCGTTCACACGAAAAGAATGGAGCTTGACTGGTTTGTTTTGTTTTGTTTTTTAATCTAGCTGCCCTACCCCCCCCAAAAAAAAAAAAACAATTCCTAGAAAGAAAACAGAAACTTCTTCACAGATGTGACTTAAGTATTAGCTAATTTAAAGTTAATGCAAATAAGCCTCTCCTTGCTATAAACTCTTCTAAAGTGTGCATTTTGAAAATATAGCCAATCGCCTGAATGATTTTAAATGTTCTCTCTCTCTCTCTTTCTCAAATTGACTGAGTATATATTTTTTCCCTATAATTTCAAGCACTAGAAATGGATTAATATCTTCATTCAAAGTTTTGGCAAGCTTTTCTAATTGCTGCTTAATTACACATCCCTGTTTTGTCTAGTTCTTGTTAGTTAATACTTGCTGATAATTTTATTATCATTTTCCCCCTGCATTATTCCATCTAGAGCCCTAAATTTCAAGACATTTATTGAAAGACAGTTTTAAGTGTTCTGTAGACATAATCACACTGTAAGTTAGTTTGAGTCTATTAATTTTGAAAGAGCAAAGACCAAGGCCTGTGTACTCAGGGGGTGCTCAGAAATGTATTCCTGGTGGATTTTTAATGCAACATATGAGATCAAAGCAAAGCCCTTCTTCCCATTGCCACCCTCCCCCCACTTAACTAATCAGGTGAGCACTTTAATAGCTAAACTAAAACTGTGTTTGCGGTTCCATGCATTAAATCCAAACTAGAATAAAGCAAGTATTTTCAAAGTCTCTGCTGATGTTCTAAGATCTGTGAATTTGGTAGGTTTTTACTTCTCCCATAATTTTCCTAAAACTAAGTATTTATTATAGTTAAGAGATAAACAGTTTTGCTGTTAGATTTAGCATGTGTATGACATTGAAGGGACTACAGTTAAGTGACTTAAATTCTTAATTATTACCACTTTCCCCAGTACCACTCAAAGAGAACAAAAAACCAAACTACAGAACTGGATAGTTTCATACATTGTCACATGTCAATGTTAGGCCAAATACATACATCGTATAATCAAGTAAATGCCCCAGCTGCTTCCCTTTTCACATTTAAATAGATAGATCGATGGATAGATAGTTGGATACATACGATGATAAAGTCATGAATCTGGGGCTAACTTCTTGACTCAAGCCTAGGGGATGAATATGACAAAATATAGTTGGATAGTATACAATATAATATATATATATTATATATATTTTTTGTTGTTTCTTATCATGTACTGCAAATTACTTTTCTCAGTTATAATAATGGCTTACCCTAAACTTGGTGTGTTAGAACAATTTATTTGTGCTATGACGGGGGCGGGGATTAGAGTAAAATTCAACTTGTTCAGATAGCATTTGATTTACTAGACTCAGTTCTTGATGCAAAAAGACCCTTAATCAGCTGAAGTAGCGTTCATAAATTATTTTCACTGGAATTGAGCCACTGTATACATAAAAACCACTTGGGCCCTTAATTCTATGTCCTAGTAAGACATTACTAGTAAGGTATTTTTTACCTCCCTCTAACCTCATCATCTGGCTGCCCCTCACTGATGGAGAGGACTTTTAAGATAAGATCTGTGTGAATCTCTACCACCTCTTCTTTTTTTCTTTACCAGTCTGCCTTTCAACTTGATTTCTACTGGAAAATTCAATATTCACCCTCTGGTCTAGTTCAGCACTGATCAGTAGAAATGTAGTGTGAACCACATATGTAATCTTAAAGTTTAGCTGATTTTTTAAAATAACATGAACAGGTAAAAATTAATTTTAATAATGTATTGTGTATAACCCACTATATAATATTGTCATTTCAGCATGTAATCAATATTCAGGGTTATTAATGAGGTATTTTACTTTCTTTTTTAATACTGTCTTTGAAATCTGATATGTATTTCCCACAACACATCTCAATTCGAACTAGTTACTTTTTTTTTGTACAGCTGATTTTTATTTTATTTTAATTTTTATTTTAAAGATGTGGGGTACAAATCAGGGTTAGGTATATAAGTGGTCATTGTGCAGGTAAAGTTTGGACCTCACTTTGGTCCCCACTTCACCTGGTTTGAGATCAGGTTCCTGTATTAATGAAATGTGCCCCTCCCCTCCCCTAGCAGTTTCTCGTTACTGCCAATCCCTTTCTTGTAGTATGATAATTGTTCAGGGTCCGCTTATGAGTGAGAGCATGTGGTACTCAGTTCTTTGTTTCTGTGATAGATCACTGAGTATCATAGACTAAATCCATCCAAGTTGCTGCAAATTTTGCCCTTTGTTGTGGCTGCGTAATAGTCCATTGTATATATTACAACATTTTTTGATGCAGTCCAGTTTCGATGGACATCATGATTGGTTCCATGTTTTTGCTGTTGTGAATAATTATGCAATAAACATGCATGTGCAGGTATCTTTTTCATAGAGTGATTTGAGTTCCTCCGGGTATATTCCCAGAAGGGAGATTGCTGGGTCGTATGGAAGGTCGATTTTTAGATCTTTTAGGACTCGCCACACTGTTTTCCACAGAGAATGTATTAGTTTACACTCCCAGCAACAGTGTAGAGGTGTTCCCTTTTCCCTGCATCCTCTTCAGCATCTGTTGTTTTTTGAGTTATTGATGATGGCCATCTTGACTGGAGTTAGGTGGTATCTCAGGTGATTTTAATTTGCAATTCTTTGATGATTAGTGAGTCTGGGCATTGTTTCATACATCTGTTGGCTGCTTGTGTGTCTTCTTTTGAGAAGTGTCTATTCATATCTTTTGCCCACTTTGTAACGGGGCTGTTTGTTTTTTCTTTTTGGCACTTTTGAGCCTTTGTCATATATACGGTTGGCAATATATTTTTTCCCATTCTGTGGACTGTCTCCCTGCTCTCTTGATGGTTTCCTTTGCTTTGCAGTAACTTTTCAGTTTGATGGGGTCCCAGTTGTCTATCTTATCTCTTATGGCATGACATTTGGGGTTTACTAGTCACATTTCAAGTACTTAGTAGCCACATGTAACCAGAGGCTACCATATTGGGCAACACAGATCTAAAGTGTATATAGTTCAGGGCAATACTTGCTTATTTATCTCAGCTTCAGATTTCTTACCTTTGAAGTAGAGAGTACAATGGGCCCACCTTTCAGAGTTGTTGTTAGAATTAAATGAGATAATGTAATTTTAGGTACCCAACACAATATCTGGTACACAGAAGTTGCTTAAAAAGTTCTAGCTGTCGTTCTTACTTTTATTAAAGCTTTGCCATCCTGCCTTCCTTAAATTTTACTCTGATTAAATGTAATTTTAGAGGAAATAAGTGTGTAATTGTGGTTTGAGATTTATTACCTAGTACAGACAAAAGGAGACTAAAAAACAATTAATATTAAAACAATTCTTGGAAAAATTTTCTTGGTGTTCTGTTATTTTCCCTTATCAAGGATCTTATGGAAAAAGTCAAGGCAAGGAACATTTAACTTTAAGTAGAGTATAGCACTAATGCATAGCAAACAATGCAATGGATCTTATCACTGGATTGTTATTGTGTGGAATGTTTCACTTATAAAAAAATATAAAATTGGCCCATACTCCCTTAGATGCTTATGGGTATGCACACACATGCGAATACGTACATGACCCCCTGTCAAAGCTAGTGGGCCAACTAAAAATGGTTATATTTGTAAATTCATATGCTTTCTTCTTTTAACTTGACTTTGAGTGAGATCATACACAGAAGGAAGAGTGGTAGGGATACAGAAAGTTTTTCAGCTGAAATAAAACTAGGATTTTTTTTCTGATTTTATAATTGCTTCTCTCATTCTTACCCATCCCCGGGTTAGTCATGGTCCTGACTTGAAGTATCCTGGAACATAATATCCAAGGCCTGTTTGCCCTTGGGATAGCCCAGAATCTTCAAGGTGACCTTCCACAGCTCAGTGTGCTCTTGTCCCTCCCTGCCTTTCCAGCCTCACCTCTTGCAGCCCTCCTTATCCATTATACTCTAGCATCCAGAACTTGTTTTAATTCCTTGAAAGGAAAGTGCCTTTCTTTGGGCTCTCCTTCTGCATGTAAACATCTTCTGCCTTTTTGCAGATTTAATTTCTACTCATCCTTTTGTCCCTGCTTAAAAGACTTCCCCCCACTGAGAGAAACCTTCCATGTCTTCTCAAGCTGAAGTAACTCCTTTCCCGTATTCTGACGCTAGACTAACTTCGCACCTTACCCATTCCCTCAGCCACACATAGTTTAGACATCAATGTGCCCTGTCCTTCCTTTTTCTTTGCTGCACTCATTCAACTTTAATTATTTACGAGATAATTTATGTGTTGTCTTTCTCATTGAACTCTAAGTCCATGTGGCTAGCCCAGTTCCTGACACATAAGAATCATGAAAAAAATGAATTCAGAAAGAAAAGTATTTGTATTGTCATCTGGCCTCAGTTTCCCTGTATATTTTAATTGGATAGATGGATAGATGGAAGAGATGATTATTTAAAGTTCATTTTGCATGTAGAGGAGATGATCTCCCTTTAGCTCTAACATTCTCTGAGAGTACTTCTAGTTAGGGCAGTGAGGGAAGAGGCAAAATTTAATATGAAACTCCAGCAGTCAGCAGCAAGATGTATTCCAGATGGAGGAAATGGCACAGGAAATGCACAGAATATGTTTTTTGGATGTTAAATAGACCAGATTGGCCAAACTAGGAATTTATATAGAAGTGTGAGGAGCGGTAAGGTGAAAAATTTTAAAGCTAGTTGCAGAAGGTTAAAGACTTTAGGCTTGATCCTGTAGTCAAAGACCGTAATCGAAATTGTTATAGAAATAGTAATATAATGGTGATATGATATATGGCTTAATGGTAATAGATTACTCTTTTTATAACAGGAGGAATAGTCAAAATGTTGTGATAATCTTGTTTCTATATGAAGTGCAAAGATCCTGAATTAGCATGGTGTCTGTTGTCATAGAAAGGAAAGAAGGGATGTGAGAAATGGTGTAAAGTGAATTAATCACACTGAGTGGTAAAACATAACCTTGACATTTTGAACATGAGTGAATAGGATTGTGGTGGAAGAGCTAGGGGAGATTATTTCCATTTTGGAGATGGTCATCATCCAGATAGTGATGCCTAATGAGTAATTTGAATATTTGAATAAAGGCTGAAAGGCTCAGGACCATCTCCATAGTTCAGATTGGGACAGTAGATGAAACCTACTGGGTAGAGTATAGAGACAGAAATGAATGAATATGGTTAGGAATAGAAATTAGAAATTAATGAATATAGCCAAGGATGGAATTTGAGAGTTGTAAGGTCCACGGTGGAGACTTCCTACATTGTGGTATGCTAGAAGGCATGGGTTGTTTTAAGATAGAGAAAAGGCAGTTGATTTGCATTACCAAAGTGAAGTTATGTTTTAAAAAGTATTATTTATATTTCTGTGTCATTTAAGTGGTCACTTTTTAAATGACCCACCTGACTGCTTGCACTTTTCTCCTCATAACAAATGGCAATAAGAGCATCCTCTAAAATAGAAGCATACTGCCAATTGCTACACGTAGATCTTTGGTCCATGACAAATTGGTGCAGTAAAGCTGAAACCAGAAAATATGTCAAAAGATGTCTGTCCCAAGTAAGTGAAACTTCCAGAGCTCTGCTACTATTCTTTACAGATAGCTCCTTCCCAGTAGCCAAAATTTAATTCAAAACTAGGCCTTCCAGGTACAGAGCCTAATAGCTAATATACTTTTTTGTTTTGGTACTGGTAAATTAGTAGGAAAAACTTTTAGTACTTGCGTTAATAAATATATGCCATGAAAAATCAATAACTAAATCCTAATAGTCAAACATAAATTCAAATAAAGAATTTGGGTTTGGAGAAAAGGACTGATAGTGAAAGCTGTTTTCATGTGAATACAAAACTAAGATTAAAGAACTGAGAGGATTATGGTTTACAAAATAGAAATACGAGTGTTAGCACTGACAATATAAAGCAAACAGTATAACCAGTAAAGTCAGGATGGGAGGATAAAAATAGTACAGGAGTATCTTTATCCTTATCTTTCATGAGAAGGATTTAGATGGTCAAAATGGAAATTTGTTTTGAAAATGAGTCCAGGAGCTCAGTGTTTTCCATGACCTTTTTTAAAAAAATAAAAACACTTTATTGAAGGTATGATTAACATACCAAAAGTTATATATTTCTAATGTATACAACTTGATGAGTTTAGAAATAAGCATACACCCGTGAAACTCACCACAATCAATGCCATAAGCCGATCCATCACCTCCAAAAGTTTCCTCCCACCCTACTTATTTATCGATTTATTCATTTTTTTCACAATAAGAACACGTAACATAAGGTCTATCCTCTTAGCAAATTTTGAGCATACAGTACTGTTAACTAGAAGCACTATGGTATACAGTAGATCTCTAGGACTTACTCATCTGGCATAACTGAAACTTTTCACAGTGAGTCACTTTTTGTGGCCACAAGTTTTTACCTGAAAGGGAAACTTTTGTTTTTGCTGTTCTGTAAAATTACAGAATTACAGCATATAGTTTTCTTTTTGTCACACCGGGATCAGAATTTTTAAAGTTTACTTTACAGATGTAAAGCTGACGATTTCTCTTCAGCTCTTACATCTTGTGAAAGCACTTCTATCTAACTGGCATGGTGAAGAAAGAGGTAAAATTTAATAAGAACTTTAAAGAACCAGCTGCCTGTGACCTGCAAATCTTCTCTAGTTAAGACTTGATGAAAAATGAATCAATACAATCTCTCAGAGGAATCATTATTATAATACTTATTTTTTAAAGGGGAAAGGGGCAAAAATAAATAGCCAGCCAGCCAACCATTCTACCCACAGACAAAAAATACCAATTTTCCCTGCATATTGATAAATCCTCTGGCAAAAAGCACAAATGGATGACTTGCAAGGTGACATAACTGACCACTGAGTGGAACTATACAGACCACCAGGCAAGTAAGGATGTTGATCTTCTTGCTACCCTTTAGGAAAAAGATAAATAACTGGTAAACATTAACAAGGAGGTAGAGGAACTGCAAACAATTGTCACTAGATGACACAACCAATGGAAAGAGCCAGCAGATTTGGAATCTTTATATGCTAAAGTTTCAGCAGCAATACACTTGGGTGATTTAACTTCTGTATGTGAACATCTGGGAAACTACATATGACAAATTAAAGAGCATATATTATGCATTTATAGATCTGTCTAAGCGAGGATCTTTACCTTAAACCAGGTGCGCTGTACTTACAGAACTTTTTTCAAGGATTTTTATTTTCTTGGTTTTTCTCTTAGTCATTGTCCTTAGAACCTAAGCCCTGAGGGAGGGATGTGAGCCACTGCTCTAGGGTTTTCTTTGCTTCTGTTTTGACTTTTCCCTGCTCTTTCTTCCTCTCTATTCTTACCTACGGTTTTCTTACATACTAGTATTTTTCAGGCCCATGGTATAAAAAGAATTGTAAATACTCTAAATTTTTTTGGAAAACATAAAAATTTGGATAGGGATAGACCTTCAAACAAGATAAAACTTATGGAGACTGAATAGTTATAAAAGGAAATGTGTAGACTAGTATTTCTGTAGGAAATTTATCTTGACATTTTACTGGTGTGCAGAAATAAGCCATACATTATAAAATGTTGCCTTTTCATTTGCTACTGTGACAGTTCACAAAAAATTATTTTCAACCTGGCAGAAAAGTTTAGTTTCTTAAATATACCCTTCTGCTTTACCAGATCAAACTCAGCCTTTCAGTAGAATAACATCAATAATGGTAATGCTATGATTTTAGATGGCATGTAAGCAAAACATAAACATAGTGGTAAAGTTTAAAGTAATCAAAATATCTAAAAATGAACTATTTCAAGTTGCTAAGATTTTGTCAAACTAAATAGATTTAGCTTTGTACTACAAAAAGATTGAAACCGCTTTGGAAATACTGGACCTAATACTCCAACTCTTTCACCCTTTTTTCTTGTAAGAAAACGAATAAAATCAGACACCTTCCTTAGCCTGATCTTTCGTAAATTTCAGTTAAATTGAGAGCCATTCACTCCTATGAAATAAGATTTTTTTAAAGCATGTAAATCAAAATAAGGTTTTTGGGAATCTGAATCAAATGTCAGTAGCATATTGTATGCATATTATATCTAAGTAATGGTAAGTCTAGTAACTAGTCAACATTGGGAGTCTTTAAAACTTGATGCATTTAATTACTTAATGCTGGAAATGTACTTCTAATTACACATTGCTGAAAACTATCTGAATAAGCTATTTAAGATAGATTGCAACTGGTAAAGTAAGTACACTTTTAAATTATATATTTTTTTCTTAATCAAAATACTGAAATGTGTTCATTAGCAGAATTGAATAGGTATTTTGTTTGTTTGTTTCTCTAGCATGTTTAAGATTCTAAAACATACCAAAATTGATATTTAGGGAGAAATAGGGTGATTTATAATTTTTGTGTTTTGTTACTATCTGTCAAAAAAAATTTTTTTTTAAGTATTTTTCTGTCTGTTTCTATAGATCCATTCAGCATGGACTTTCATATTTTTTAAACCAGGACCCTCAGTATAAAATATGTTTTATATTGTGACACAGTATGCACACAGGCATAAATACATGTAGCTGAATTTTATGGAACAGTAAACTTGCTAGGTTGCATGTATTATATTTTCTCTTTATTATTTTTTATTTTCTTTCATTGTTTTTAGGTGTTCCTTATGACCCACCAAATTGATTTTATCACACATAATTTGAAAGCTGCTATCCTAGAACATTTTATTCTAAGGAAACTAAATGGTACTGCCTGTTTAATATTTTGAAACAACTTTCATCTTCTCTCTCCTGCTTTTCTGGTTTCCAGCAATGCTATGTAAGATTATGAAAATGAAGTACTTCCCAATGTAGTTAGTAAATGCTACCTCTATTACAGAGACAGTAGCATTTAGTCACTGAACAAAAAGTTACATAAAGCATATCTTTTGAGAAAGCATTTATTACTGTTGCACATGTTAGAAATATGGGGACTTGTTCATTCTAATAATGCAAGATAACTCTTGCCTTGTGAAAAATTAGAACAGAGAAAGGGATGTTGTATTAGTATTCAGACATGCATGCATGATTGCAGGCTTATCCATAACTACAACAGGTTGCTGAGGAGATATGAGGAACTCAAGAGATAGGTTGCACCTGTCCAGGTTGATACTGATTCAGCTCTCCCTTTAAGACTGTAAAGTAGATGAAGATGACCATAATTACAGATATCTTAAAATTACTCAGTAAAGTTACCCAAGAGAAACATTGCAAACCTTTACTTAAAGCATTTAAAAATTAATAATTCAAATGTAGAAATCCTACATTATGTTAATAATTTAGTGTGTATTAATATTTTCTTTACTAGATGACTGTAAATGAAATCTTAGAGTGTTTTTTGCTGTGTTTGGATGGACAATTTTCTAAGTTCGTTCATCTTTAGGTTTCTAATGAACATAATACTATATATAATTATCTAATACAGTATTTTATTGCATATGCTGATCTTCTCATATATGAAGGTAGTACATTATTAAACTGGTTAAAGCTGAGCTCTAGCACTTATTAGTTATATAATTAGGAGAATGATAACATTCTTTACATTTTACTTTTCTCATCATTTGAGTATGGTAAAATAACTAATGAGTTAATAAACAAGGTGTTTCCTTACATAGTAAACGTGAAATATCAGTAACAAAGTTTCACCCAAATTCACAGAAATAGGAATGAAATTCAGGCATTTACCTATATACTGCCATGTGATTTCTTAGGAATTAGACTTAGGTTTTTTTTACCATATCTAGATGAATTATATGAAGGGAACCCCCAAAATACCGGAATTTATTTATTAAAAAACTGTGCATGTTTAAACTTCAGGCTCCTTCGAAGTACTCTCCATTTGATGCAATACACCTACCGAGATGATTTTTCTGCTGCTCAAAACAGTTTTAGCACTCATCCATTTTGATGCCTTTTAGTGCATCTGTCATTTTTTGTTTCATCTCTTCCACATCAGAAAAGCGTTTTCCTTTGAGGACTTTTTCATTTGGAGAAACAAAGGTAACTCAGGGGGAGATCGGGTGAATAAGGGGGGTGGGATACTGGATTCCTACCGTTTTTGGTCAAAAACTGCTGAACACTCAGTGTGGTCTGGGTAGGTGCGTTGTCATGGTGGAAGAACCAGTCACTTGTTTGCCACAACTCAGGACGTTTCTCCCGCCGTTTTTGACACAACCTTCTCAACAATTGCAGGTAAAAATTTTAGATGACCGTTTGATCCGGAGGAATAAATTCCAAGTGTATTATAAGGGGCCTGCCCTCCAAAAGATAATTCCATTTTTTGAGGGGTCTCCCTTCGGACCCCAGTCTACTATTACATTTTCATTCCTTTCTTATCTGTGTTTTAAGTGCTGTCACAGTATGTCTGAACTGCCAGCATGGACCCTGAATGCTTTGTACTTGGTGCCTTCCCCTTCTCCTAGAGACCTAAAAATGTAGCTATAAATAGTGGCAGTATTTTTTTGTGACTCACAAGGAATTGTAATAATTTTCAGTAAATGTGCTTTAAATGTAAAAAGCCATCAGCATATAATACTAGTATTTGTTAGCACTTTTATTTTAAAGAGATCAATGTATACCAAAAACTATGTATGGGATAAAGATATTTTTGACAGTCTTTATGACTAGTTATATATAGTAATGTGTCTGCAGAGTTTTTTCCATAAATCGATTTCAGAAAAAGTCTTATCTGTCTTGGTATAAAGTCATCACTGTCAACACTAATGCCATTTAAGCCACCTTATTTGCATAGTGTTGCCCCAGGAATGATACAGAATAGGTACATGATACTATCTTTGTCCTTTTGGTATGCCAGAATGTACTATAACTAGGTATATATTTGACAGTATTGAGTTACACAGAAATACATTATTTAGGACAATTTGATTTCTAAGTTTCAAAATATTTTTCCACCAAAAACATTGCTTTAGTAGGCCACCATTTCTAAGGTATTTTTTGTTCATTCTAACTAGTTAATGAAGGTCAGAACTTTGTAAGACTAATGGCAAGAGTTATATATTTACTTTGGTGTATGTCTTAGTCTGTTTCAGCTGCTATAACAGTTCCTCAGACTAGATAATTTATGAACAATAGAAATGTATTGCTCACAGTTCTTGAGGCTGGGAAGTCTGAAATCAAGGCAACAGTAGAATCTGTGTCTGGTGAGGGCCCATCCTTTGTAAATTGTGCCTCTTGCCACATCTTCACAGGGCGTAAGGGGCAAAATGACTTTCTCTCCCACTTTTATAAGGGCATGAATTTCATTTATGAGAGACAAACCCCTATAACCTAATAATGCTCTGAATGCCTCAGCCTCTTACTGTCACATTGGGCATTAAATTTCAACATATAAATTTGGGGGGGACAAATAGACCAAACAGTGTATTTGGTACATGTGCTCCTCTCTATACAAAATATAATTTCTTCCTCCTCCCAATGACTCATACTGTTTCCTTTTTCTGCTTTGTGAACAAACTCTGGCCATTAGTAATGTTGACTGATAAAGTGAAGGACTGATTCCCATTGTTAAGACAAGTAGTTAAATACATTAATATACAGATATGAAAGCTAACTAGAAAACTAATTGATGAATTATTAACATACATACATATATGAAAGCTAACTATAAAATTAGCTAGACTTAATTATTTTCCGTTTATCTTTTAAGAGCAGATGAGAAAATAATTTCTCAGTGGTTAATTCAGTTTAGCCATAATACTAATGACACAAAAAACATTTTTTCAGTGGTTTGACATTAAGGAACTGTCAAGTTTTCATAAACACTGTGTACATTCTTGCTCTCCATGGGCCATCAACCAGTATTGGAGTGCTGTTACCTTTATCAAGGAAGGATATAAACATAGCGTCATCTCAGTAGATGCAGCCACTGCCTGGAGCACTGTGCAGGGAGTATCCTCCAGCTGAGTGTGGGCGAAGCAGGGAGAGCGCTGTGGTCCACCAGCAGCATTTTCCTTGAGAGGCAACCAGGATTCTGTGTGTTTACCATTCCTGCTGAACAAGTCAGTACCTTAATTATGGTAGGATTCCTCCCAGAGGTGTATGCATTTTAAAAGGCTACTCTTGATGACAGAAAATGTTTATTGTTAAGGCTGCCCTGAGTACATCATCTGGTTTTATTGAAGGAAATATGTATACATTTATGGAGGGAAGAAAATTATGCTATTGTTCTCATCAGCATATCTTACTAAAGTAGTGTGTCCTGAAGCTTTTGTTTATAGGCCATGATTTGAATGGCTTCTAACAATCCCATATTGATTTTCCTTTGAATAAGTACCACTGCTTTAATCTATTCCCTTTTCTCCAAAGGTGACCATATGTCTCTGTTTACCTGGGACAGGTCAGGTTTATGCCTGTTGGCCTGCATATTTATTTACAGTGCCCCTTTTCACCTCAAAAGTGTCTCAGTTTGGAATTGTGATCACTCGAGACTCTTACTTCAAATTCTGTTTTTAGAATCATGACATTTTAAATTCAATTTTTGCATATTTTTGTGGTATCTAGTCTAAATAATCAGTATCTTTCTTTGACCTGGCCAACATCCTTTTTTACTGAATTTGTTAATTTGGGTAAAAGAAATTCTCATGAATTGAAAATTTTGCTCAATTTTAAAGGTGACATTTTAAAAAATGTTCTTGATTAAAGATGGCTGCAGAGTCTTTGACACAGCTTCCATTGAGAAGTAGGATCTATTTTCTTTCCCTTTGAGTCTATGCTGGCTTGTAACTGCTTTGACCAATAGAGTATGATGGAAGTGATACCAAACTAGTCTGCGTCTAGAAAGTACTAGCAGCTTCCATTTTAAAGGAGCTCTAAGCTGCCATGTGAGAAGTCCAGCTGTGCTGCTAGATAGGTCATGAAAAGGCCTGGAGAGTATACAGAGAGAGGGAAGCAGTTGCCTTCCAGCCCGGCCAGGCCAGGTTCAAGCCATCTTTGAACCTCCAACCCAGCCCCACCTATCCTAGCTGAACTAAGTGACCCCTGTCAATATGATGTGGAACAGAAGACTTACTCAACAGAGACCTGCCCAGATTCTTGACCTACAGCATCATGAAATGTAAAGTGGCTATTTTAAACCACCAAGTTTTGGAATTTTTTTTGTGTGCAGCAGTAGCTACCTGGAACAATAAGTCATTTTTAAATAAATGTGTTGATATTTTAGAAATTATTTTGATAAAAGACTTATTGATCCTTTGGATGTCTTTGTGAAGATCCTAAAAAAATGTTTATTGAAAATGAATAAATGATATGCAAATAAATGAATGTATTTTAACTACTCCTAAAATGTGGCATATTTATGGAGTACCTCCCAACTGCCCTTACAATTTATGTCTGTTGCCATTTTACTATTCCTGCCCATGCATGACTACACTTTGAAGATTACATTTAATTTTATTAACAATATAGCATATTAAATTTTATTTTCTGCAGAAAATCCAAATATATATTTACACCCTTTGCAACACTTGTAACAATAATCTGTACTGCCTCCCCTACGGTATATATCTTTTATAAAAGTAGTTGATGTATACCATCTAATTTATGTTAACCAAGAAAGCTTCTTCCATTTATTTGGTGGTGCTCTGTTTCAGTTTTGATACCAGCACCTGGCACATAGAAAATATGTAATGTTTGTTGAATTTATCAATAAAGGTCCCATTCTTGATTTTGACAACCCCCCCCGAGACCCCTCTTGCCTCAAATCAAGTTAAGTATTTCAGCATCTAATGCAAGACATGATAAAGAAAAAAAGTAAAGCAGTCTAGATAGTGTACATCCAAAAATGCTTTTTCAGCCATGGATATGCTTCCATTGTTTCAGTGACATTTTTGTTACTCCAAATTCTGTGGACTCTGTGAGAAAACGGTCAAATTTGAAGACCATCACTTCATTAACTCATCTCACTTTGTATGCCTTTGTCAAGAACTGACTTCAGCACTGGGAATTTAGCTGCATATAAAACATTCTTGGCCCTTGCCTTCCTCAGGTCCCAGGTGGCACAGCTGGCTTCATACAGAAACTAGACTTTAACGCAAAACATATACTCTTCCGAGTTTTGTTGTTGTTATTGTTGTTGTTGTCCCACTTTGTCTTAACTAGGGTGTCAGAGGTCACTAGGTTCATATCTTGTGACTTGACTTAGCAATATTTGGAGCAGGAAGAGGAATAAAATAAAGATACTTCTGTGTGGAAAAGGTGGTGTATTGTCAGCCTATGATATTAGAGGGAATTATATCTGTCCTGTATTTCTCAAATATTTTCCTCAAGAATTAGTGGTTTTTGAACTAGATGGCTAGATTTGGCCATCCTTGGCCAGGGGAATAGCAACCAGACGTAGGAGATAAGCTACTAAGTAACAGCTTCTGTACATTTTTACAGCTATATCACCACAATTAAGATTCTAGAACTAACTTACTAACAGATGGCTTGAGAGAACTTAGAAAAGAATAGTTAGCATTTCTGTAGTATTTTACAGTATCCACAATACTTTAATTGGTAATTCATGTAAACTGCTTGGTATGGTGTCTGTCACACACTAAGCCCTCTACAGATGCTAGCTGTTTTTAGTAAAGTCGTCACCATCATCTTCCTTAGCACTATACTTAAGTATTATTAATTGTTTCACAAATAAGGAACCTGAGGCTAACATCTGAGGGAGCAGAGCTTGGGCTTTATTTCTAGGTCCTGTAAATCCATATCCAGTTCCCCCTCATAGTATACTCCATCTTGGTTTTAGTCAGTGACCAAATTGGGGTTGGCCTTGACTGTTAACCTGAGGAATAGGTTCTTAGCTAGATATCGTAGATCCATCACATATTTTTGTGGGGTAGTTGGCGGCGGGGGAATGGGGGGATGGGGAGAGGACTGTAAAAGCAATGTTCTAAGACAATTATTGTGTAAGTAGCTTATAGAGAGGATAGAGGAGTGAGAAATTGGATGTGAGACCAGTTTGAAGACTGACTGCAGTGGTTCAGGTATGAGTTATTTTGGAAATGAAAGAGTTTTTGTAGTGGGAATGAAAATGTAGGGACAGATTTTCTCACAGCCGATAATTCCTGCTCTGCTCATCCTGTAATCACCACTGCACTACACCTGTTGTTACAACCGGAGATTATTGGAGACTTTTGCTTACCACCCAGTTTCCCTGTCCCCACAGTGATTTTTTTTATAACTATCTATTTCTAACTCTTTCCCTTCAGTGTTGGCTTGAACCCTGTCAAAATGTAACTAATTCATCATTCTCCATTGGCCGCCATGGGGGGGAAGGGGGAGTATAATCTCTGCCAACGATGAATGATAGCTCATCTTCACTGTGCATTTGTTTCTGTTTTTGTTTTTCACCTGTTACCTGTTATTTCTCCTGATTCAAGTAAAAAGACCTTTTTTCATTGCATCACCAATCAATCTCATGCCATTGAACCAACCGCTTACAGCACACCATGTTCCTCTTCTATCCTTAGTTGTTTATTGCTGGGAAGAGGAAATGCTAATTCTGTTGGTGTTGTAACCTGAGTTTTCTAGAAAGCTGGATTATAGAGATTCAGTATTTTGTTTTGTTTTGTTTTGTTTTAAGGGTTTTTTTGTGTGCTATTTGTACTGAGTGATTTGGAAATGAGAAATATTTTAAGATCTTATTACAAGAGTAGAACAGTCTCCCAGGATGAATACTCTTCTTTCCAAATTTTAAAGTTCCTAAAAGTCTTAGCTCTTCATAGATTAAAAAAGTAGTTGGAATTGAACTTTAACCTTGTACTGAATCTTTACACATAAACATTTTTCCCCAAGGTTCTGAAATGAAGCAGTGCTGAGAAGATATATACAATTTGATTCAGAGATAAATATAGGTAGCAGTTCAGTTCAAATAGCTTGCATATTCCTTATTCCTGAGCAATTGATTCAGTTTGATCATTTGAAGTATAACAGTCAGGCCTATTTCTTTTTGCTTGTGTTTTTTTAAGTCAGGGTCTCACTCTGTCACAGTCTTGACCTCCTGGGTTCAGGCAATTCTTCCACCTCAGCTTCCCTAAGTAGCTGGAACTACAGGTGTGTACCACCACACCCGGCTAATTAGATTTCTTAGTAGAGACAAGGTCCCATTATGTTGCCAAGGCTTGCCTCAAACTTCTGGGCTCAAACAATCCTCCTGCCTCATCCTCCCAAAATGCTGGGATCACAGGTGTGAGCCACCATGCCTGGCCCAGGCTTGTTTTTTAATTCATAGGTTTCCGATTTAAATTCTTACCAAAAGTAAAATACATGTTTTATGTCTGAATACCTTTGTCCTTTTGATAGATGAAAGCTGTAGTTTCTTCACATGTGCCCAAGCTTGAATTTTCCTTGCTGTTTAAATTGTATAAGAAGCATGCTTTGCTGACAGATTTTAAAATGATTTTTTACTTGCTGACTGTATAATATATTAAAATGTAGATTAAAATCTAGCTACACATTTAAATATCAAATATAGATCAACAACTGCTTTCCTCTACCATATTTTGGATAACTTGGATATTGTGTATTTTTTAAAAATGAGAATCAACTGGTTTATTCAGACAGGTTTTTTTTTGTTTTCTGTTTTTTGCATTTGATTTCTAAATGATAAGGTTTTGGGCTTATAGTTGTGAACACTTCCTCACAGTTAACATACTATGGGCACATTGTGATGGATAATCTCCACTGCTAATAAATAAAAAGCCAGACTAAACATAGGCATCATTACATTTTCTCTTTTTAACATGGATTTTTGAAATACTGTGACATCTTGACATGCCTGAAAAGAATTATGGTCAGATGGATGCAATTTATAGTTCTGATAGTGAAGAAAATGTTGAGAATCATTACCGTTTTTATTTCCAATAACATTATATGTTAATGTTAGTATTTCTGATGCTTTCTGTCTTTAGCCAGTTTGGGATAAAAATCAAACAGTGTAGGACTTGTCAAGAAATTTAAATTGGTGAGTAGTATTCTGCTGAGTGAACTGTGATCGACCCAATCATGCACTTTACACGACCTAAAAAACACCATAACCGACATGCATGTGCACTCAAGTTGTCTGAAAGGTCGTTTTGCTCTTCCTATCTTAATGAGGAAATTGTTTGTTTAATTATCTTTCTTACTGACTTTTTTCAGTTTATTTTTTTTTAATTGAGGAATAATGTTTATTCAGTAAAGTCCACAAATCTTAAGCATACAGCTGGTTGCATACACCACATAACCAGATCCAAATGAAGATGCAGGACAGACATTCCCAGCAGCACAACAGTCTCCCTCATGTTCGACTCCAGCCACTTCCATGCTCGAGATCACCACAGCTTAGTTCTTGCCCATTATTGTACTTCTGGCTTCTGTTAGTCAACGTTCTCTTTGTCAGATTCATCCATGTCGTGGAGTATAGCAGTAGTTACTTCTGTGTAATTGAGGTGCAGTATATCCTTTGTGTGAACATACCATGATTTCAGCCTCCCAAAGTGCTGGGATTACAGGCGTGAACCACCACACCCAGCCAGTAGTTTTTTTGTTTAATGAGCATAAATTTTTAATTTTAATGAAGTCCAACTTATTAATCTTTTGTGGTTAATTATTTTTTGTATAATATTTAATGTTTCTCTACCTCAAACTTATGAAAATCCAGTCTCCATATTTACTTCTAATTTGTATAGGTGGTGTGAGATGGGTCAAGGGATTTTTCTTTTTCTTTTTTTTTTTTTTGCATATGGCTATCCAGTTGCCCTAGCACCACTTACAATAAAAAATCATTTCCCCAGTGAAAGGTAGATTCACCTTTGTCATAAATCAGGCAAATCTACATGTGTGAGCCTGTTTCTGGGCTCTCTATTCTGTTCTATTTTTGCTTTCTTCCTACTTTTGCCTAAACTGCACTGTGTTAATTATCATAGCTTTACAATATGTTTTGATAGCTGGTGTCTAATCCTCCAACTGTGTTGGCTATTCTAGGTACTTTGCTTTTCTGTAGAATCCTTTGCATTTCTAAGAATCAGTCTGTCACCACACACACACACACACACACACACACACACACACACACCACCCACCCACCACCACCACCACCCCTCCCCCCATATCACACCAACCCTGTGGAGAATTGACATTTAATAACACTGCATCTTATGATCAGTGAACGTAGTATATCATTCTGTTTATTTAGGTATTTTTTAAATTTCTGTAAGCATTTTTTTGTGATTTTCATTGTAAAGACCTTTTACATATTTTGAGTCGATTTACTTCTAGTCTTGATATTATTTGGTGCTACTGTAAATGGTTTGTTTTAAATGGGTTTTCTAATTCTGATACAATTGAATTCTGTGTGTAGATAAACCTGGTATCCACTGTTAGAGTATGGACAGACCGGACCGGGTGAGGGTCGAGAGACGCAGGGAGACGCACAGCACCACCGGGGCTACCGCCGGGGCTGGCGAGCTGGAGGTGCGCGCTGCAACTCAGAGATCCGAGTAAATTGCAAAGAATTGCGACACACAAAAAGGTTAAGAAAGAAAAGTTTATTTAGAAATAAATTAGAGAGAGAAAGAGAAGGAAAAGAGAGGATTCACCTCCCTAAGGTGGAGGAGGGGGACCAAAGCAGGAAGCATGGTGACAGCCATGGCTCAAAGAGCACATGACCTTGCCAGACTCTAGCAAGGCCCCTGGTTGCTTGTGGTTGAGTCCTTTTAACCATTCCCCTTGATGGGGGAAGATTAGGGTGATTGGGTAGTGGTCTGCTTCCACATCATCCCAAAGGGGCAGGCAAGCAGGTACTGATGATGTCAGATGATGGACAGCAGGCAGATGGGTGGGTTAGTCACATGATTGCTGCTGTGGTGGGGCTTATCTGTGTCACTTAGTTCACAGAGGGCTGATTAGGTTAACTTCAGGGGGATTTCCTGTAAGAGACATGTTAGACATTTGCAATTCACAAATTCCTTGACCAAATGTGGGGTGGTCATTTGGGTTGTCCTGATCTTGTATCTGAAGGAGATTTGCCTGGGGGGATGGGATACACTGTTGTTTGTCCTGCTGTAGAATGTCTGAATGCTTGCTAATCACTACACTGAGGCAAAAAGACTAAGAATAAGCTAAGTTTCTTCTAGGTTCCTATAGGTACCTTTCATCTACAGTCTTACTTTTTAAAACAGTTTATAGATTATATTTATATTTTTGGTTTGTGTTGCTGTTGTGTTTTTTTAACTGTACTTAAAAGTTCTCTGTTTTTATATGAAAAATTAATTTTACCATTTCTAAGTCATAGTTACCTTATCTTTTTAAATTAAACTTTTATAATTGTAGATTTATACACAATTTTAAGAAATAATTGATTCTGCGTACTCTTTAGCCAGTTTTTCCCAGTGGTAGCATCTTGCAAAACTGTAGTAAGATCACAAGCAGAATATCGGCAATGATACAGAGCATTTCCATCACCACAGGATCTCTCACATTGCCCTTTTATAGCCACACCTACTCCTGTGTATCCTGTGAAACCTGTGTATCAATTGAGGAAGAAGTGACCTTTTTTCTATGCTGTCTTCCAATCCATGAACACAGTATGTCTCTTCATTTATTTAGTTCTTAGTTTTTTTAAAATCAACAGTTTGGGGTTTTAATATACAAGTTCTATACATGATTTGTTGGATTGACACCTGTGTACTTTTGGAAAAATTATTGATGGTATCTTATTTTTAATTTTGTCCATTGATAGTGTATTCAAATATGGTTAATTTTTAAGACGGGTGTGGTGGCTTATACCTGTAATCCTAGAACTTTGGGAGACGGAGGTGAGAGGATTACTTGAGCTCCGGGATTTGAGACCAGCTTGGGCAATTTGGCAAGACATTGTCTCTACAATAAATCAAAAAAATTATCTGTGTGTGGTGGCACACCCCTGTAGTTCCAGCTACTTGGAAGACTGAGGCAGAAGGATCTACTGTGCCCAGCAGATCAAGGCTGCGGTGGCTATGAGCATGCCTCTGTATGACAGCCTGGGTAACAGGGTAAGACTCTGACTCAAAAAATAAAAATACGATTAATGTTTGTATGTTGGTCTTGTATCCTGTGACTATGCTGAACTCATTAGTTCTAGGGGGATTTTGTGGGGTGTTTGAAAATCGATTCCTTGGGTCTTCACAAGTAGATAATCATGTCACCTGCAAATAGAGATGGTTTTATTTCTTCCTTTCTGACCTGTGTGTCTTTTCTGTCCTTTTTTGTGTGTTTCTGCTTAACTGCATTGGCTAGAACTTGTAGTACTGTGTTGCATGAGAGCAGTGAGAGTGGTTATTCTTGCCTTATTCCTGGTCTTATGGGGGAAAAAACTCAGTCTTTTACCCTTAAGATTAATGGTAACAGTAGCCTTTTGTAGGTGTTCTTTTTTTTGAGTTGGAGTCTCACTCTGTCACCCAGTCTGGAGTGAAGTGGCATGCTCACGGCCACCGCAGCCTCAACCTGCTGGGCTCTGGTGATCCCTCCACCTCAGCCTTCCAAGTACCTGGAACTACAGGCAAGCGCTACTGTGCACGGCTAATTTTTTGATTTATTGTAAAGACGAGGTCTCACCAAGTTGCCAGGCTTGTTGAGGATTGCCCTGGGCTCAGGCAATCCTCTCACCTCGGCCTCCCAAAGCGCTGGGATTATAGACATGAGCCACTGTGCCCAGTTTGTAGGTATTCTTTATCAAGTTGAGGAAGTTTCACACTATTCCTTTTCTTCTGAGAACTTTTATTATGAATTGACACTAAGTTTCACCAAATGCTTTTTCTGTATCAATTGATAAGATCATGTGATTTTCTTCTTTGGCCTGTTAGTATAGTATATTAGTTTGTTTCGTTTTCAAATATCGACTCAGCTTTGCATCCCTAAAATAAACTCCCCTTGCTCGTATATAATTTTTTTGTATGCTACTGAATTGTATTTGTTAAGATTTTAATAAAGATTTTTGCATCTGTATTTCTGAGAGATGACTGGTATAAAGTTTCCCTTTTTTGGTACTATCTGTCTATTTTGGTATCTGGGTAAGATGGTCTTTAAAATGAATTGGGACGTGCTCTATCTATTTCTGTTTTTCTGGAAGGTTGTGTAGGGCTGATGTTAATTCAGTAAACATGGTAAAATCCTACAGTGACTTTTTCTGGGTCTGGAGATTTCTCTGTTGGAATTTTAAGTAATCAATTCAAATATATTTATTATTATAGGGCTATTGAAATTGTCTATTTCATACTAAGCTAGTTGTGATAAGTTTTACCTTTCGAGGAATTAGTTGATTCCCCTTCAGTTTCTTCAGACTGTTTGTACTATTGTACTATTGGATACCATTCACCTTTTTCCCTAGGTCAAGCCAAGGCAATGACAGCTTTTACCAGTTCACCCTCCTCTTCCCTTTCCCCATTTCCTGAAACAGCAGAATTTTCTAAACTAGAAAAATTTTCTAGTTTCCTAAATTGGAATGCTTGGCCTGAGGGCAGCAAAATGTTAGAAATATCCCAAAGAGAAATATAATAGTTGCTTTTTCTTTCTTAGGTGGTCCTAAGAAGGAGACAGTGTTAGAGCGTTTATTTATACTATCCCTTTTCCCAAAAAGTTTTTGAGGTTCCTAGGTGATTGATACAATATTTTTCTAAGATATTTAAAGACTTAAAGAAAATAATTGTTCTTAAGGAGCTAAAAGAAAAGAAAAGTAAATTCACTGTGTTGCATAATTATCATCAACAAACTTTTAGAAATAAAAGGAATGTCCAAGTGTTTGGTAAAAGTTGAAAGCTAAAATCCTATTCTCTTTCTATTTGGAGAAAATTGAGAGTATGTAAAAAACCTTCAAGGCAAAGTTTTAGGGCCAAATGATTTTTATCTCACATAGTAAAAGTTTGTATCTGTAAATACATCTTTTAAAAGACTCTCAGGTAATTAGTAAAGGATAAGTAGAAATCCAGAAATAATATTAAGGTGAGCATGAAGTGAATTAATCTGATAAGAATATTTGAAAAAAACTAAACTTCTATAAATTATTTATCTAATAAGGAAAAGGAGAGTAATTATTTTGTAAATTTTAAGCTAAGAGGAGCTTGTTTTTAGTGTTATTAATTTAGAACTCCATAATATGCTAAAAGCTTCTTTGTAAGAAGTAGTGATTTGGATAACCAGGTAATTTTTAAACATGATCACAGAGCGAGTATATAGAAACAAAGGGTAATAGGAGGCATATGGTTGTTCTCTTGGGCCTTACATTTTTAGTTATAAGATAAAACTGTATTTGTAAAATCGATAGTGTCCGGCCGGGCTCGGTGGCTCAGCCTGTAATCCTGTGCTTTGGGAGGCTGAGGTGAGTGGATTGCCTGAGCCCACGGTTTTGAGACCCACCTGGGCAACTTGACGAGACCTTGTCTCTGCAATAAATCAAAAAAATTAGTACGCCCTGTAGTTCCAGCTACTCAGAAGGCTGAGGCGGAAGGATCGCCGGAGCCCAGCAGGTCGAGGCTCTGGTGGCCGGGAGCGGCCACTGCACTCCAGTCTGGGCGACAAAGTGAGACTCCAACTCAAAAAACAAAAAATTGATAGTGTCCTATGAATCAATCTTGATTCTTCTTTTTTCCCCCCAAAAACCACTGTCTACACTGTCTCCTTCAACCAGTTCATTATCACATCTTTATGCTACATTCAATATGTATTTTAAATCTTATTTCTTTCCACTCTCTTGCCACCACCGCAGTTTAGGTAACTATTCGCTTGCCTAGAACACTGCAGCTGTCTTCTAACTATCCTAAGAACCTAAATCACCAAATTCTTAGTTATATAAAAAATAAGAAAGCAAAGATTTTAAAAAGATGAAATTTGACCTAAGCTCTGATTGTTAATTAGAATTTGATTGGTGGGGACCACTATAACTAGAAGACTCCCATGAACAAGGCAACAAAATTTGAAACAGAAGGTTCTCTTTATAAAGGTCTATGTAGAAGATAAGGTTGTATTAGATAGGAAGGATAAGAGTTGGACGGAAGAAGCTAGACAGAAGCGTTTAAATATGATATGGTCAACAGTGAAACGCTATTGTCAGCTCCTAAATAAGGAGAGTATGGATAGCTTAAGTCAGTTGTTTCAAGAAATTGGTGAATTTCATCTAATTTTTTAATTTCAGGGATATCGTCTTTTAATTTTTGTAGGATCTGCAGTGATTCCCTATTTCATTCAGATATTCCTAATTTGTGTCATCTTTTTTCTTGGTCAGTGTGGCTAGGGGTTTATTGATTTTATTGATGTTTTCAGAGATAACTAGTTTTTTAGTTTTATTGGTTTTCTGTATTTTTTGTTTCTTTGATTTGTATTCTTTATTATTCCTTCTGCTTAATTTGGATTTATTTTGTTGTCCTTCTTTTAGTTTGTTAAGGTTAGAAGCATAGATCAATGATTTGAAACTTTTAAAAAAAATTTAATGCTATAAATTCCACTTTGTGCACTGCTTTTGGTATACATTAATTTTGGTATATTGTATTTTCATTTTCATTTATTTAGACATTTTCCAATTTTCCTTGTGATATCTTCTTTGGCCCATGGATTATTTAGAAGTGTATGCTTCAATTTCCAAATATTTAAAGATTTTTCAGAGATTTTTTTATGTTACTGATTTATATTTTATTGCCATTATGGTCTGAGAACATATTTTGTATTATTTCAGTTCTTTTATAGTTATTAGTTTTTATTTATAGCCAAGAATATAGTCTATCTTAGTAAATGTTCCAGGTGCACTTGAGAAGAATGTATATTCTGTTGTTGTGTGATGAAGTTTTTTGAGTCTTAAATAGATAAAATTGATTGGTAATGCAGTTTAGTTTGGTCTAAGATTTAGATTTATCTGTTTTCCCTTTCATTTTTATACATTTTTGCATAGTATATTTAGAAGATTTCTTATCAGGTGTATACACATTTAGAACTGTTGTATTTTCTTGGTGAATTGGCCATCGAGCATCATATAATGTTCTTTTTATCTCTGCTAATATTCCTTTCTATGAAGTCTACTTTATCAGATATTAATATAGCTCGCCACTCCAGCTTTCTTATATGGAGTATCTTTTTCTATTCTTTTTACTTGTAACTTATCTGTATCTTTATATTTGAGGTAGATTTCTTGTAGGTAGCTTGTATGTAGGGGTTTTTTTTTTAAATTCCATCTGAAAATCTCTTTGCATTCATGTATTTAACAATACATTTAATGTAATTTAGTGTGTTTTACAGATTGTTTTCTGTTTTATCCTCCTCTTTTTTTTTTTTTAACTCTTCCCCTTTGTTGCCTTCTTTTGGATTATTTAACTTTTGTTAGTATTCCATTTTATCTGCTGTGTTTGTAATTTTTTAAGAGTTGTTCTAGGTATTACAATATAAATATATAACCTGTCACAGCCTATATAGAATTTGTATTGTACCACTTACAGTAAAATGTAAAGGGTATACAACCATGTAGGTCTCTGCTTTCCAGTGTTTTCATACATATGATATTACATCAAAACCTCACAAAGGACTGTTTTAATTTTTTCTTTGGACATTTATACATGTCATTTTTCAAAATTTTTAACTTTTCAGTAGCTTTATTGTGATAAAATTTACAATTTTTTAAAATAATTTTTTTATTTTAAAGATGTGGGGTACAGTTCAAGATTAGGTATACAAGTGATACAGGTACAGTTTGGGCCATCCTTTTGTCCCCGCTTCGCCTGATTTGAGATTAGGCATACCCTTACTGACATTATGTGTCCCCTCCCCCCACGGCCCCAGCAGTTTCCGACTACTGTCAATCCTCGTCTTGTAGTATTATGGTAAATGTTCAGGGTCTGCTTATGAGTGAAAACACGTGGTACTCAGTTCTTTGTTTCTGTGATAAATCACTGAGTATTATAGACTAAATCCATCCAAGTTGCTGTGAAGTCCATAATTTTGTTCTTTTATGGCTGTGTAATATTCTATCATGTATATGTACCACATTTTTTTTATCCAGTCCAGTTTTGATGGGCAGCACAGTTGGTTCCATGTTTTTGCTATTTGTTAATAGTGTTGCAATAAACGCATGTTCAGGTATCTTTTTGGAGAGTGATTTAAGTTCCTCTGGGTATATTCCCTGAGGGGGGATTGCAGGGTCATATGGAAGGTCAATTTCTAGTTCTTTTAGGAGTTGCCACACTGTTTTCCATAGAAATTGAACTAGCTTGCATTCCCACCAACAGCGTAGAAGCATTCCCTTTTCTCCACAACCTCACCAGCGTCTGTTGTTTTCTATTTTATTAATGAATGACCATTCTTACTAGAGTTAGGTGGTATCTCATTGTAGTTTTGATTTGCGTTTCTCTGATGATTAGTGAGGCTGAGCATTTTTTCATTTGTCTGTTGGCTGCTCATATGTCTTCTTTTGAGAGTGTCTATTCATGTCTTTTGCCTACTTTGTAATTGGGCTGTTTTTTGTTTTGTTTTGTTTTCCTTTCAGCATGTTCGATTTCCTTATATATCCTGGATGTTAGGCCTTTGTTAGATATGCAGTTGGCAAATATATTTTCTCATTCTGCAGGCTGTCTCCCTGCTCTCTTGATGGTTTCTGCTTTACAGAAGTTTTTCAGTTTAATGGGGTCCTACTTGTCAATCTCATCTCTTGTGATATGGGCTTTTGGAGTTTTGATCAGGAATTGATTGCTTATTCTGATTTCTATAAGGGTATCTCCTACATTTTCTAAGATTCTTAATATTTGAGGTTTTACCTTTAGGTCCTTGATTCATTTTGTTGATTTTTGTGTATGGTGATAGGTAGGAGTCCTGTTTCATTCTTCTGCACATGGTCAGCCAGTTTTCCCAGCACCATTTACTGAATAGGTTCTCCTCTCCCCAGTGGTTGTGGTTGGAGGCTTTGCCAAAGATGATTTGGCTGAGAAATTGAAGTTTTGCTTCTGGAATCTCTATCCTCTTCCATTGGTCTGTATGCCTGTTTTTGTACCAATACCAGGTTATTTTGATTATTGTAGGCTTAATAAAATTTCAAGTCTAAGAGTGTGATATCTCCTGCTTTGTTTCTTTTGATCAGGATTGTTTTGGCTTTTCGTGGTCATTTATGTTTCCAGATGAATTTCTCTATTGTTGTTTCCAGGTCTGAGAAGAATGATGTTGGTAATTTAATGGGTATTGTATTGAATCTGTAGATTGCCTTTGGTAGGATGGACATCTTAACAATGTTGACTCTTCCAATCCATAACCATGGAATAGTTTTCCAATTGTTTGTGTCATCTTTGACATCTTGAACAGTGTTTTGTAGTTTTCATTGTAAAGATCTTTCACTTCTCTGGTTAGGAAGTTGAGGTATTTCTTTTTGTTGTTATTGTGAATGGGATTGTGCTTTTTATTTGGTTCTCTGCCTGTTTGTTGTTGGTGTATAAGAATGCGACTGTCTTTTGAACATTTATTTTGTTTCCTGAGACTTTGTCAAAGTCCTTTATCAGTGCAAAGAGGTTTTTGACAGATTCTCTTGGATTTTCAAGGTATAGGGTCATATCGTCAGCAAAGAGGGATAACTTGACTTCTTTTCCTATTTGAATACCCCCTAATTGCTCTAGCCAGGATTTCCAACACTATGTTGAACAGGAGGAGTGAGAGTGGTCAGCCTTGTCTTATTTCTGTTTTTAGGGGAAATGCTTCCAATTTCTGTTCATTTAGCAATGTGTTGACTGTGAGTTTAGCATAGATGGCTCTTTCTACTTTGAGGTATGTTCCCTCTGTGCCTAGGCGTTCAAGGGTTTTTATCAAGAAGTGATGCTAGATTTTATCAAAAGCTTTTTCCATATCTAATGATATAATTGTGGTTCTTGTTTTTACATCTGTTGATGCATTTAATTACATTTATAGTCTTGTGGATGTTGAACCAGTCCTGCATCCTGGGGATGAAGCCTACTTGTTCATGATGGATGATTCTTGAGATGTGTTGTTGGATCCGATTTGCTAGAATCTTGTTGAGGACTTTTGCATCTGTGTCCATTAGGGAAATTGGCCTGTAGTTCTCCTTCTTCGTTGGATCTTTATACGGTTTGGGTATCAGTATGATGTTAGCTCCATAAAATGATTTATAGAAAGTTCCATTTTTCTCGATTGCCTGGAATACTTTCAATAGGATTGGTATTAGCGCCTCCTTGTATGTTTTGTAGAATTTCACTGGATATCCATCTGGAAATCCAGGACCATTGAATATAGGTAGTTTTTTTTTAATGACAAAGTCAATTTCCTCAGTTGTTATTGATCTGTTTAGGATCTCAGTTTCTTCTTGTTTCAACCTTAGGAGGTTGAATGATAACAGTTCTCCTTTTTTTTTTTTTTCATAGCCAATATTTTTTATTGTGGTTTTGTGGGGTACAGTTAAGGGTTAGGTGTACAAGTACGCTTCATTCAGGCACCCTGTTGATAAGAGGTGTTTCCCCATCCCCAGACAGATATTTGCTACTGTTAATCCCATCTCCCTCCCCCCCCATAGTTTCCCAGTACTGTCAGTCATTTTCTTATAGTATTACATTGGATGTCCTCAGACAGATATTTGCTACTGTTAATCCCATCTCCCTCCCCCCCCCATAGTTTCCCAGTACCGTCAGTCATTTTCTTATAGTATTACATTGGATGTTCAAGGTCCGTTATATGAGTGAGAACATGTGATACTTGGATCTTTGTTTCTGTGAGAGGTCACTCAGTATTATAGACTCTAGTTCCATCCCAGTTCTTCTTTTCATTTAGGTTATCAAGTTTGTTTCCATATAGGTATACATAGTAATCTCTGATAACCATTTGTATTTCTTCAGAGTCGGTTGTGACATGATCTTTTGCCTTTCTGATTGTGTTTATTTGGGCTTTCTCTCTCTCTCTCTTTTTTTTTTTTTTTTTTTTTTGGTCATTCTGGCTTGAGAAGATCCATCAGTCTTGTTTATCCTTTCAAAGAACCAGCTTTTTGTCTCGTTGATTTTTTTCTATGGTATTTTTGTCTTCTATGTCCCATATTTGGGCTTTTACTTCGGTGATCTGGATTCTTCTGCTAAAGTTAGGGTTTTGGTGGTCTTGCCTTTCCAGCTCCCTTACGTGATTTGTTAGGTTGTTAACTTGTTCTCTCTCTGTTTTCTTGATGTGTGTTCATAGAGATATAAGTTCTACTCTCAGTACTGCTTTCATGGTATCCCAGAGGTTTTGGTAAGATGTTTGTTCCTTTTTTTCCAGGAATCTTTTAATTTCTGTGTTGACTCAGGGGTTGTTCAGCATCATGCTGTTTAGTGTCCATGTCTTTGTGGATTTTGGGTATATTTTGTTGGTGGTGATATTTATTTTTATTCCACTGTGGTCTGAGAAGGTGCATGACAGTATTTAAATCTTGTGAAATTTGCTTATGCTTGATTTATGGCCAAGGATGTGGTCGATCTTGAAGTTCGTTCCATGTAGTGATAAGTAGAATGTATATTCTGTGGTTGTTGGGTGGAATATTCTGTAGGTATCTACTAAGTCCATTTGGTCAAGCATCAAGTTGATTGTTTACCTCGTTTGGACATTTATACATATCTTAAAGAACTTAGGAGAAAAATAATATTTTATTTACCTATATAGTATTTATAATTTCTGTTCTTTCCTCATTCCTGAATCCCAAGTTTGCTTTGATGTCATGTTCCTTCATTACTTTTAGAACAGATTTTCTTCATGTTCCTTCATGTTCCTTAACATTACTTTTAGAACAGATTTTCTAGTGATACATTTTCTTAGTTTTTCTTCACTTGAGATGCTATTATTTTGCCTTTAGTTCTGAAGAGTATTTTTGCTAGTGCAGCATTCTGTGTTGATAGGATTTTTTTGGTTGTTGTTTTTTCTTTTTGTATTTTAAAAATATTATTCCACTGTTTTCTGACATTTGTGATTTCTGATGAGAAGTCTTTGGTCATTTTGTTTGTTCTATATATAATGCACTTATTTTCTTTGGCTGTTTTCACAATTTTATCTTTATCTTTGGTTTAAGATTTTTCTGTGCCTTGATATAGTTTCTTTGAATTTATTCTGTTTGGAATTTCCTGGACTTCATAATTTGTAAAGTTGTCTTTTTTTTTTTAAAACCACATTTAGGAAATTTTCAACCTTTTACAAAATCTTTTCTTTACCAGTCCCTTTCCTGTTCTCAACTCTAAAGGCATGTATGTTTAGTGTTTCTTCTTTTTTATTGTCCTACAGATTGCTGAGGTTTTGCTTATTTTTAAAATATTTTTTCTCTCTATTCTTTACATAATTTCTATTCATCTTTTTTCTCTCTGTTTTTCAGATTAATTTCTATTGATTTGTTTTTAAGCTCACTGACTCTTCTGTCATGTACATTCTTTCCATTTAGTGACTGTTTTATTTCAGATATTATAGTTTTCAATTCTAAAATTTTTATACGGATCTTTTTTATACTTTCTGAGAACACCTGATCTTTCTGTTTATTTCAAGAGTGTTTATCTTTACTTCATAAAGTATGGTTATAATAACTTCTTTAAGGTCTGATAATTTCAGCATCTAGATCATATGTCATCTGTTGATTGTCTTTACCTATGTGAATTTGTTACGTTTTCCTGGCCCTTTGTATGTTTGGTAATTTTAGATTCTACTGGACATTTTTAGTTTTATGTTTCTTATACCCTGAGTCCTGTTACAATTCTAAATAGAACGTAGTTTTTTTTGGTTTTTGGTTTTTGTTTTTTTAGCTGTTAACCAACCAACTTAGTTCAAACTGCCAACTCTTATCTTTCCTTGTTTGGGAAACAATTCTAATGTCAGTTTCAGTTTTTCAAAGCCTTTACTATGGCTCTCTTTTACATGCACCACTCATTGACTAATCTGAGTCTTGAGCAGTGGTTTAGTTTGTTCTTCACTTCTTAAAACTTTTGTTACACTGATTTGAGTCTTGCTCACTCATAAAACTTATGTTGATTCTTACACAGAATTGGGGAATTCCTTTCTCCAGCTTTCTGCTCCCTGAGATTCCTACATTGTAGATCACAAGAACCTATTTTCCTGGTCTTCTGTCTAGAAATATAGTGCTTTACTCAAAGTTAGCTTTCTGCACTGCCACCGAATTCTCACAACTAGGGTCATCTTCCTCACAGAATCGGCAGGAAATAAGAGAAGAAAAAATATTGGGGATTTCCCTCACCCTCATTGGACCTTAGGGAGCCCTTTCCCTAGTTCCTGTCACCAGAAAGAACCTTCTTTCTTTTTTCCTCCTTGCTCCTTTTCTTAATAAGAAAGACAGATTTTTTTTTTTAAGTAGGATTTATCAAGAGGACAGAAAGTTCCCACAGTAGGAGGGGACCTGAAGGGGTTGCCCGAAAGACAGATTTCAAATGAAGTTTTAGCTGCTCATACTGCCTACTGCCCCAGCTCTTCCAGAAGCTCTCACTCTGGTCCAACTGTGAATAAAAAAAAAGGTGAAGATTTGTCCACAACCCCCCCCCGCCACACTGCACTCCCCACACACACACACATACCTACACGTACTCAAGCTCACAGGCCCCCTTTACCCTGATCTGGTTAAAAAAGACAATTTCTCCCAGAGTTTTAGCTATGTGTGCAGCACTGGTTGCCCACTCCTCGGCTCAAGGCCACAAGAGAAAAGAGGAGAAAACCAGGAAACTCACTCTTATGGGTCTCTTTCTTCTTTAGTTGTTGACTCTCTGCCCCAAACTGCTTACTTCTCTTTACTTTTTAGAGTTGGTTTTGGTATTTTGTCCTGAGTTTTTATTTGTAATCAGCAAGAGATAAATGCTTTAGTAGGCTAAAGCCATCTTGACCACACTAGAAGTTCTCAAGTGTTTTTTTATATAACATTTTAAATCCTGGTGAGTTGTATTTCTGTCAGTCTGTCACAGTCAAACTATTAAAACTGTTCTAATATAATATCAACTCGTAATTTCTATGAAAGCATATTATTTTTATTTGCATTAGTATGGGATATTCCTGATAACTTTGAATATCTTCTCATGCCATTATTCTCCTTACTTAATTTTTATATTATATTTACAAATTTCTCTCTGTTCATCTTCGGCATGCATTCTGAACCAAAAGAAAATCAGAGCAAAAGACTCTGTAGTTTCCCTTGATTATTCAAGCTAAATTACCAGAAATGCTCTTTTAAGATGAAATATTTAGTCACTTCAAAACAAGTCAGTTTAGAGGAAGAGGGTATCCATATTTAGCTCATGTATTTCATTCTTACAAGAAGTATTGATGTTTCATACTAGCGAGCTGTGGTAGAAGCCTTCCAAGTTCTAGCCAAAACAGTCCTCTTTCTTTAAAACTCCCATAACACTTTATGAAGAGATTTAAAATATCAATCCTGATAGTGAGGAAATAGGTATTCTTAAGCACTATTGGTTTTAGTATAAATTTCTGGATATCCACTGAAACGTACGTGTGTATGTGTGTGTGTGTGTCTGTCTCTGTGTGTCTGTCTACATAGCAATTTGACGAACTAACCCAGAAATAGGAATTTTTTGGCTCAAAGAATATGCAAAAGGTATGTGTGTGTGTGTGTATATATATATATATATATATATATATGATATGTATTCTATGCTTATAAACAGAATATATGCCCTTTGACACAGAAATTACACTTCTAAGTGTAGTTCATCAGATTGCTGTTTAGATTTACCCAAAAAATGGGGGTGGGGCCTTCATATGCACTAGTGGAGTGGGGAATAATTAAATTGTGGTACAGTTAGAGTATAGGTTCCAAAAAAATTGAATACTACTTGGCCACTGAGACAGTGTATCTCATTTCTTCAAATGGGAAATGCCATTGAGGCTACTAAATATTACTGATAAAATTTATTTTTATCAAAATTATATATATCTTTATATTTACATATATGTCTATACCATTTATATCTATGTTTACATATAGGAAAATAGTTTGGAAGGTTATACACCAAAATAGTTGTAGTGATCATTCTCACAGAGCTGATATTAAGAACGTTTTCCGTTTCTTCTTTTTCTATTTAAGTATTGCCAGGGTTTTTTTTTTTTTTAATCACAGTATAATACTTGTTTAATTTCAGCCAGGGAGGAAACCTATTTCTGTTTTGGGAAAAAGAAAAGAGATCTATAGGATAAAATAACTAGAATCTGTGAGAAGAAGGGGCAAATGTTATGGATCACAGTTCCCTATGTAGGGGTAAACGTTTGAACGCTGACTTTCTAGCACTAACATTTAACAGAACTGACAGAGCACGATGGGTTGCCTTGTGGTATGAGTTCCACATCACTCAAGATGTTCAGGCATAAGCTACAAAGCCACTCAGTAAAGTTGTCCTGAAAGTAATTGGATCATCAGGTTTTTGACGTTTTACCTTGGGACTCTCTTGGTAGATGGGATTTTAACACTGGGTGGAAAGTTGAGCAAGGAGACTTAGAAAGGCCTTTCTGATTCTTATTGCTAAATCCAAAGAGAAACGCATTTCAACCTACTTATGACCAAGAAGATAACAGCATGATAAAATTCACAGGAAGTGTGACCTTTTTTAATATGCTACAATGTAATACTCTCAGAAGTAATGTTAAAAGAACTGACAGTTAGTGCTGTCTGTCTACAGTGTATCATTGGTGAATAAATGAAGGGAAGAAGGAATTGCTTCTGGACTTGCCATAATATAAAACCATAAACTATACACATACAATATTGTTTGAGGTCACAAAGTAATAGATTAGACCAGTAATTCTTAAACCCTGCTGAACCTCAGAATCTGTTTTCAAAGCCAATATATATATATATATATATATTATATAAAAAATTTTTAATAGACTCTTGGGTCCTGATCCCACAGATTCAGATTAACTAGCTCTGGAATAGGGCCCAGAAATCAGTATCTTAAAAAAAAAAATTCTCAAGTTGTTTTGATGATCAGCCAAGTTTAGACACCAACAAAATTAAAAAAAAATATACATGCATATACATACAGACATACCAGGATAGTTCAAGAAAAAAGAAAGCAGCAAAAAGTCTGTCAATAAACACATCAAACGATTTTGAGCTATTAAAATTTTGCAAAGCTGCCTCTCTGAGAAGCTCATCAACATTCTAAAGCTGAGTGGCACTAGAGCCAATGTTTCTGATGTTTCATTCAATTCATTCAGTGCTGCTTAAAAGAACTAGTTTATTTATTAATACATATATAATCATGCTCCTGAATACAATTAATGGTATGGTAATTCATGTCAATAAACAAATGTTTGTGCACAGAATATACACAAAATAAAATTGTTTGAGCTGCGCCAGCCAATGCCTGACCTAGCCATGCTTTTAAAGGAAATATCAAGAAAGATGTGCTAAGTGGGTGAGACATCCGCCGATAGTTTAAGATGTGGGTAGGTGGTGTTCTACTTGGTATCAAGTTAACAATAGCACGTACTCTGAATAGTTAGAATTTTTCCTCTTCAGCTTCATGTCCAAATGTTATGTTTAAAAAGGAGGGGGAAATTACAACTCACGAAACCCTTAATGGAAATAGAACATGAAAGTAACTGCCATTACCGATAAAGTGCTTCATCTTCCTGAATAATACGTTCAGCCTTGTCATAAGTGTCAGATTTGTCTTCTGAGGCCACTTTCAGCACCCAGATTCCTCAAGTCTTTTTGACCTCAAATCATGTAGGAATCCTGCAGGAGATTCTACAGATCGACCTGCAGGCCATTCCTTGAACCGTCAGGGCCCTCCCCGCTCCGCCTACTGTCTAGTCCATGCCCTGCTTGGATGCTCTTCCCAAGGATACCTGTGATCATTTTACTTAAAATGATAGCGCCTGTGCCCCCAGCCCACTTCCTGATCTGCATCTTCTTTTTTCCATTGCACTTAACACCTTCTGGTAAATCTATCATTTACTGATTGCGTTTTTGGTTAATGTCGGCATCCTCTGCTAAACTATAATCACTGTGAGGGCACAGATCTTTCTTTGTTTTGTTCATTGATGTATTGTAGGTACCTAGAATAGTATCTAGTACATAGTAGGCTCTTAGCAAACAAATATCTTGAAGGAATGGATAAGCACATGATACATTGATTTATTACTAGTTATTAATGCTGAATCAGGCAGTTTTCAGTATAGCCTTTGATATTCACATAGTTAAAACATCCCAAATATTTGTGTTTGAACAGTATTGTTAAATGGAGCTGCTCAGGTCATGAGTGTGTTTTTGCCTTCGCTGGTGAGTCTCGGAGTACCTGGAGTAGCTGCTGTCTATGTAGAGTTGAAACCTGCTGCTTGGTGTTTTGGTCCCAAGACACTTCGTAAGATTTTTCCCCCTACATTTTTGCTTCACTCCTGATGTGGACTTTCATGTCTCTTAAAGATCAGCCTGTTAGACATTGTTCCTAGAACAGTGCAACACACTTAACAATTAACCTGGTAAATGATATGTGTTGACTGTGGGTGTGGCCTTCGATGTCTTGTGATTTTTAACTTTAGGGCTTAAGAGCACCTTAGAAATTATCTAGTCCAGCTCACTTTATACTTCGAGAAATTCAGGAGCCAAGAGATTAGGATAATCTTCTGAATTCACAGAACTAGCTGGCAGCAGTTCTGGGATTGGAGTCCTGGTCCTTTTTTTTTTTTTCTTTTTCTTTTTTTTTAAACCCACCATGTTACTGCAGTGGATAGCATGACCAGCTTCCTCAGGCAGCGTGGCCTCTGCTGTCAACACAAGGCTTGGCTTCTTTTCCTTTTGCTTCTCACCCTTCTCATTAGAGGAGGATCCAGGTTTCTCCAAATCTTACCTCCATATAGGACCCTGTTCTTTGACTCCAATCCAAAGCCTTCTTAGATTGCATTCCCCACGGATCCCAGTATTTTCTCGCTTAAAGCCTGCCATGTTGAGCATCTCTCTCTGCATTTCTTGTTCCTTATTACCTTGATGCTCAGCACAGGGACTGAGGAAGGTCTGGGCTCAGGTCAGGTAGCTGCTTCTTATTTTCAACTTCTCTCATTTGCCTGTCTCTACCCTCACCCCCACTCCCGACTCTCTTTACCTCCTTTGATCAGTTTCTCAAGCTTCTTAACACATCGTGGCCTTTCAAGTGGCCTCACATCACTAGAGTTAGGAGAGGAAAGAAACACTTCCCTTCATTTATCTAGTTTTTGATTGTTTTCTTTCTTTTTTCTCTCTCTTTTACTTTTTTTTTACTTTAAGATGTGGGGTACAATTTAGTATTAGGTATACAAGTGGTCATTGTACAGGTAAAGTTTGGGTCTCCCTTTATTCCCTTATTTGCCTGGTTTGAGATCAGGTACCATTATTGATGTTGTGTCCCCCACCCCTACCCTGGCAGTATCCTGCTACTGCCTATCCCTTTCTTAAAGTATTATGGTAAATGTTCAGGATCCGCTTATGAGTGAGAACATGTGGTACTCTCTTCTTTGTTTCTGTGATAGATTACTGAGTATGATAGACTCTAAATCCATCCAAGTCGCTGCAAAGTCCATATGTTTCTCCTTCTTCATTGCTGCATAATATTTCATTGTGTATATGTACCACATTTTTTTATCCAGTCTAGTTTCAGTGGGCAACATGGTTTGTTCCATGCTTTTGCTATTATGAATAGTGCTGCAATAAACATGTGTGTACAGGTATCTTTTTTGTAGAATAACTTGAGTTCTTCTGGGTATATTCCTTGTATAGGGGTTGCTGGGTAATATGGAAGGTCAATGTCTCATTCTTTTACAAATCGCCACACTGTTTTCCAAAGATGTCGCACTAGCTTGCATTCCCACCAGCAGTGTAGAAGTGTTCCTTTTTCTCCATATCCTCGCCAGCAACTGTTGTTGTTTGTTTTATTAATTATGGCCATTCTTACTAGGTTTGGGTGATATCTCAATGTGGTTTTGATTTGCATTTCTCTGATGATTAGTGAGGCTGAGCACTTTTTCATGTGTCTTATGGCTGCCCGTATATCTTTTGAGAAATGCCTATTCATGCCTTTTGCCCACTTTGTAACGGGGCTGTTTGTTTTTTGATTGTTTTCAATATTATCTCATTTGACCTTTACAGCAACCTTGTATGGAAGCAGATATTCTTATTCCTTTTTTTTTTACTGACAATGAAATGAAATACAAATGCATAAAGGAAATTATTTCATTGGCAGAATTGGAAGCAGAGCCTCCAAATCCCAGTTTAGCACCTTTTCTACTGTCCCAAATTTCAATGTTAACAGAAAGAGAGACAGAATTTATCACCGTCTGGTATTCTGAAGTGTACATAATTTTGGGGGGAATATTTTATTCCACTTTTAAAATTCTTCTAAGGACATTAATCTGGATTTTTCCAACATCTTTAGCATCTTGATTTTAGAAAAGATCACTGATAGTTTAGTTAGTGGCATAATGAACAGGTTCTCTGATACTGACCAAATTTTCATTTATATTTAACAGTTATTAAATGCTGTTATATGTGAACCTCTGTTTGCAGTATTCTAATTGTCTTTTTGAGAATCAGTTGGTAAGGTCTAGTCAATTCTTGATTTGAACAGTGTATTATACAACTGTTAATAATTTGACATTTTTGCAAGTTTTGAGAATTCACATATTCTAGTAGATCCTGTACTTTTTAACTAAAAGTGTAAGAAATATTTATTCCTTAAGTGTAAAAGATAATATAATAACTATATTTAAACTAAAAAATATTCCTTAAAATATTTATGTCTTAACTAAAATAGAAAGTGGTGTCTTATCCCTTACCTTTTAATTATTATTTGTATACAGAGATTGAAATGTGTTTTTAACTTAAATTCAACCAATAAATGTTACTTAATTATATTAGTGTTTTAAAGTGACTTCACTGCCAAGCAAACCATTTTAAAGCAGCACACTGTGGTAAATATACTCTCATAAGAAAAATTGAGTGCATTTATATCTTTGTAAGTAAAACAGATTAGCAACTGACATTGTCCTGACACAGCTGGCAGTGTCAGCTCCCTGCCAAGCTTCTGGATTCTGCAGGTCAGGAGATTTATATGTAGTCACTGATATATGGTGTTTCGTAATGCAGCGTCATTCTCACTGCCATTCGTCCTCTTAGAGGCCAAGGGTACACACAGTCGTGTGTGTGTAAGAGTCCTGGAAAACGTGAAAAAATCTTGTGTCATATGTTCAGTGCTGTCAGTGTGATCATAAGGTACAGTTGATATATAGTGAATTCATATAAAGTCCTTTGATGTAAACGAGTCCAAATCTATTTCCTAGAAGATAGTAATAATGTTCAAATTCTAGATTTACCTTTGATGTTGTTACTTCCGCTCATTTTTAGGTTGTTTTAGTGTTCCAGATTGCTAAATGGCACACTTTTGTTGAGACCATTCTTAGTTTGATGTAGTGCCAAAGAAAAAGCGAGACTCTGTTGGGAGTACAGTTTGCTTTACAAGTTAGGGTGAGTAGAGAGAACCATCTTGACAGGATGATGAAATCTGTGGACGTATTGTAGCAAACTGTAATCACCTGCCTATTTATTCAGTGCCCTGAATGATGAAAATTCTATGCAAATTCTGCCTCAAAGTCTTGACCCTGTGGTGGTTTTCTCTTCTGACAGATGAGCTATGTGCAGTCATATTTGTTATCACTGTGTCTGATTTTGCTGTTTGCTTCCTTTATAAATCAGAGATACATTCTGCTTAGGGGAATACATACACACATTGATTTATACTAAAACCACAAAAAGCACGAACACCTTTTAAAATGACCTTTAAGGTAAAAATGGTAATCTTATGAAGACATATTACTATATTTCTTAGAATAAGCAGAAACAGGAATCGTAAATAAATATGCAGACAAGTAGCAGGTGTTTTTACATTATGATGTCTGCTGTGTCCTCTGCCATGTAGAGTAGCCATCATAGAGAGAATCACCTTTAGCTACCAAAATGATTTGGGAGACTTTTTCTTTGGTTTTTTCTTATCACTTACTAGCTTTACTAGGTTAGCTTTTTCCAAGCACATTTACTCAGAGCCACTGACTCTAGGTAGGAAGGAAAAGAAAGATGACACCTGATAAAGCTAATGATTGGAATGTTTCATTCTTAGTTCTTGTCAGTCTAACAAAAATCACAACTGTTTCAACTGGCTATACCAGTTTTATGAAGGAATAGAGTGTCGTTAGTTGTATTTGATGGCTTCCATCCTAATGGTATCTACTAGCTTTTTTCTTATTTAGAAACTATTAGAATATGATCAGCTTTTTATACTCACAGAATGTAGTACTGATAACTGTAAGTTATTTGTTTACTCAGTAGACCTATTTATTATATGATCAACTGTAAAATCTTGAGTAAGCTTCTCTTAGAAAGGAAAAAATTTAAATTAAGAGGATTTAGTCCAAGTTTCTGGGAATATTGTTCCAAGTATATGTGGAAAGATAAATTGATTTTAAGGGATATATATATAATTAATTTTAAAATGTTTTTTAAAAACCCTTTTATGATCCACTATGAGAGCAAAATGCCTTCAGATAGGTGTCAGGGCAAGTGATTCAAGTAATTTTTCATGCAGTTAAAGAGACCTTATATCGGTATATAGTGGAACATATTGAAACAAAGAAAACACATGTTACCTGCTCAACTGTGTACTAACTGCTACAATATGTGTGCGTTTTGTTTATTCTCTTGTAGGTATGAGAAAGTGCCAGTCATCTTGGTTGGGAACAAAGTGGACCTGGAAAGTGAGAGAGAAGTCTCGTCCAACGAGGGCAGAGCCCTTGCTGAAGAGTGGGGCTGCCCCTTTATGGAGACTTCCGCTAAGAGTAAAACAATGGTGGACGAACTCTTTGCAGAAATCGTGAGGCAGATGAACTATGCTGCTCAGCCTGACAAAGATGACCCGTGCTGTTCTGCATGTAACATACAATAGCATCTGAAAAGGGCTGTCCTGGACAGGATTTGCCCAGTATTGTAGGCGGTAGAAACTCGTCTACTCCACTGCAGAGTCTGCAGGATGCGTGGTGTGTGTCTACAGACAACTGCAGCCCTTATTCAGAGTTGAGCTGTGATTGTCAGTCGATATCTCTGAGTAACGCTGGGGTTCAGTAACTGCAGTTTTCACCGATGTCCTCAGTCTCCTGTGTGCATCTGCAACTTTAAGGCATAGTCCATCAACCTACAGGGTGATCTCATTTGAAAGCTATGATGGCGTTGTCGCTGAGTTGACAGAAGCAACTATTGTACAAATTTAAAATAATCGTGAGGGAGAAACCGGAAGAATTCCTATGACCACTTACAATTAAAATATTTTGTCTTCTTTAAAAAAAAATAAGTGAAGGAGAAATATTTTCCTACAAGAGTACTGAGTTTCAGGAATTGGGATAGAGCTTGTAAGCAGTGTATTCCGCCAAATAAGATAACGGCTGACCTGCCAAGAGCATTGCAGGGAGAGATTCTTTGCTCAGCTGACACATTTCTGTTGTTCAATATTGATGCTTAATTGTAGATGTTATCCTAATTTGTGACATGAAACTAACTCATGCTTCGATCCTTGATAGAGCAAAAGTAAGAACAGGTTGTGTAAAAATACAGTCTGACTTTAGAATTTGTTAAATCACCTGCTTTGCCACAGGAAATGGAGGCTCTCACAAGGGTTTGGTCAGAATTAAAACCCCAAGCCCACCCTCTGTTCACCGGGCAGGGGTGGTCATTATTACTGTACTGAACAAGAAACTGTGATGGAAAGAGATTGCCTAGCCTTACTAACAAGAAGCATTCTAGTAGATAGACTAGTACCATCGTGTAAGGAAAATGAAGCCATGTTGCAGCCACATGTTCCCGTTTGCAGAAACCTCACAGGACAGTGCAAATATCTGGCATTTTTAAGTTTGTTAAAGCAGCAAATTCCTTCTTGCCTTTAAGGGCTATGGTTGCGGTGTGACCCTTGGCTAACCTGCTTTCAAAATGAAGTTTGCTGTATCAGAGCTTTATTGCAGGCATTTAAAAAATTGAATAACCATGTGAAATAATTTGAGCAAAAAAGTAGAACATAAATTATAGAGAGGAAAGTAAGGGACAAAAAGCCTTTTATCTTTAATTTTCCTGGAGAATCATATAAAGGTTTTCTTAGAACAATTTTGCCCTGATTACTAAGTGGCAAATAAAGCTGGAGTGAATATTTTGTTTTGAAAAGGTGCTCAAGCTCTGACATTTTTGGTTTCCATAGCCGGGAAGTATTTATCATTTGCATGACTAATGGCACAGGAAAAACCTATTCATAAGTTTTACAATCAAGTGTAAAAGGGTTTTCAGCTAACTTCAGAGTTATAAATGCTGAAGAGATTTTCTTGAGCTGGGCCTCTGGAGATAAACTTGGCCTTCAGAACTGCAATATCACTGAGCCTGCAAACTACATGGCTCCCCACATTTTGTTAGTTTCACAGTCTTGTGCAAGTAACCTCTGGTCTTACGTGTGTAACTGAGAGAAGAGTGTATGTCTATGTGTGCATGTGTGTTTATTGTTCCTAAGAATTTGGCACAAGTCAGAGATAATTGCCTATACTGAGAATCTATACTGCAGAATATAGTGTATCAAAAACTTTTTTCTTTTAAATTATTAAAGTGTCTTTTATACATTATTGAAGCCACTGGTAGCCCCCCAAGTGTTCAGTAACCGGCATTAAGCTTAGAGGATTAAAAAAAAGGTTGATAATATTTTTCATAAATGAGAGTGCCGAAGAGGTATGTAAGTGAAACCAGGCCATGGTTGTCAAAAGTCTTTGAATTGTGAATATTTACATTTAAGTATAATTTTTTATAACCCTCAATTATGAAGCATCTTGTTTATGGTTCAAGAGTTTTAGCCAATTTTATTGAAACAAATTTCACTATATAAAAGTTGATTGGACTCAAACGTGTAGAAAGATCAAGCGGCCACTGCACTCCAGTCTGGGCGACAGAGTGAGACTCCAACTCAAAAAAAAAAAAAAAGATTTAAGAAGTATAATTTATCTACTGATGTCAAAATATTTGTTAGTGAATTGGTTGAGTTTTGAATCCTCTGACTTCACAGAATGGTTCTGTTTTTTTAAGATTCCATAATTAATAGCAATTTATGACAACTAAGATTGCATATTAGAAATATCTATAAAGTTTTACATTCTGGATTGCTATGCAGACATGAAAAATCGGTTAAATAATCTGGAGGTGGAAAAGATTATCTAAAACTTTGGTTGTAGCTAGAAATGTTTGTGTCAGACAATAAGGTGGGCTTTTTCTATGAAGATGTTAGTAATAGCTGATTTGGCCACCAGAGCAGTGTTTCCACATAACCCTGCATATTCAGTGACAAGACATCAAGGATATCCAGAAATTGGAAATCCTCCTGTGCTCTTACTGTTGGTGTTCATCTGGTATGACTATAACTCAGCTTGAATGAGCACATTTGTTGAGATGGTAAGAAAAAGTTTGAGAACAGGAAGATTACATTTGTTGGCACTTGAAATATTTGTGACTACAGAGGAAAGTCGGTGGGTGACCTTGTGTTGCAGTTTGTTTTATGCCCTGATCAGACTAGCAACTAGATTAAGTGAAAGATTTTCTAACATGCCTTAAAAATATTATGGTTTGATCCAAAGACCCACTTTTTCGTTAGCTATTATGATTAGGTTTTCTTTTGTTTTTTACTTTTATACAAAGGCAGCATCTTTTTAAATTTTTTTTTCTTTCATTGTTGCAACTTTTTGGTTCTTTTAAGCTGTGATAGTGATGGTAACTGATGCCTTTTATTTTATTAAACTTACACAAATCAAGCCAGCATCTGATCAAAAGTATTACATAATTTTTTTCCTTAAACTGTTGAAAGGTGCTTTGATGATATCTCCATCTCTGGTTTATAGAATTAGGACTAAACTTTTGACTCTAATTGCTACAGTTGCCATTACTTTTCTGTGGTAATACTACTGATACTTGCTTTTCAACATAAAGAAACGTTGCCTATGGCTGTCTGGTATTTGTTTTCAAGGGTTTTCCAGTGTGAATGTTGTCAGTGTATGTATGACTATGAAAGTGCTTTGTTTATTGCTGTTGAGTTTTTTGTTTGTTTTGTCTTTTAATTTTGTGTTCTTATCAGTAGTCTTGTGTTAGCACTGGGTAAGCTTTAATTGTCTCCTTAGCCAATCAAATTTTAAAGACTATGGGGGTCTTTTTTTTTTAACATGTCATTGTGCATCTGTTAAATCTTGATCAGGGTTTCAAGAATGACTGCAGTGGGTTTTGGAAACAGACTTATCATTATTGATTTGAGGTTTCCCAGAGATATAGTTCACAGTTAATTGTTGAGCTCTAATACAACTGACCATTTAAAATTGAACAACGGTTTATTGTTTTGTAACAATGTCAGTTGTTAAACCTTGACATTTCAATTAAAACATGGATTGTAGTTATAACTCAATGCAAATTCAGCAGTTGTATTTGGAGTTAAATTATTTTAACAAATAAATTTATTTAATGAAACTCTGGATTTGTTGTTTTCTTTTGTGCATACTCATGAGTGAAGTATATTATATACAAAAACAACTAGAGATTGCTGTACAGTGAATTTAGTACCCCTCATACAAAAATATTTAATCTGAATTAAATTGAGGATTCATCATATTAAAAGGCAGGTTAGTTGATAATTTTCATATCCTTTAAAAATGAAAATAACATGAAAAAGGTTTTAAAATGAGTCATTACAAATGTAAGTTCATCACAGCAAATGATATTTTTTATGCTGGCTGGTTAATTTGAAGCCTGATGCTACAGCTAACAGAACTGTTGTAGATAATTAACACTAATTAGCAATATCACTGAAATGCTTCCTTGTCCTGCTAGTGATGGCTTGAAGCTGTCTTTTTGTTTTCAGATCATGTGGATCTGAAGGTGCCAGAAGCCAAAGGTTGCCGCTGGGCTGTAGGCCTTGGTGTTCTATATAGGGCCCTGTGCTTGTGGACAGATGCAGTTAATTGTATACAGCCTTCAGCTGTTCTGATAAGGAGCCCATTCATCCCTGAGCCAATTTAAACTGTGCCTTTTGGTTATGTTGCCTTCAAACTCTGTTGAAATTCCCTGGCAGCATTCCACCGGTTGAGAAGCTTCATTGTTTTAGATTATAAGAATAATTTGAATGAATATAACAGAGGCACAGTAGATAGAATCTCAAATATTTAAAGGAAAATGTGCCTATATTTTAGCAATATATGTCTTCTGGTTAGCCTCATAATCTTATTTGAAGTGTTTGTAAATTATTTAAGCCCACCAAACTCTAATTTGAATGGAGAGAATGCTGCTGAGACTGAAAGGTAGTACTCTGAAATTCTCTCGAATTTATTGTTTACTGTTTGCTAGAGGTCCGTGAATGAAAATATAAGTTGCTGAAGGAATATGGTGCCACCGAATTTGGAGCCCAACTGACCTCTGGGACCTTTCAAACAAGTCATCACAAACTCCCTAAAGAAGCCGTTGACCTCTTACTTGTTTCTTAATTTAAAATATCTATGTTGCCATGTACATACTAATAAAGTGTCGTGGCTCTTCATTTGTTAAGCAGATAGTTTTAGATGGTTTTTTATGTTCTCTCTGGCACCCCCCCACATCAAAGAGATTTGCTGCTCTTCTGCATAAGATGCTGTCCTACTTATTTCTCTGTTTTCTTAGAACAAAGAGTCTGCAAGTTTCTCTGTAAGGATTCCTCCAACACTTACAAGCAGAGAAAAAAATAGAGGGTTATCTGCTTGACAAAGTAAATACCAAGACTTATTTAGTATGCATGAGTTAGGAAAAAAGAAACTGAAGGAATGGTTCTTGTTTTAGTTCATAGGAATGTCTCATAAGATCCTCCAATTTCGATGACTGAAAAATATCAAAGATTTCACTGTTATACACTTCGAATTTTATATTGACAGTATTTGGGGTATGATTTACTTTTTGACCTCAAAAAATCAGGTATTAGTGAAGACTACAAAGAAGAAAAGGAAAAGTCACCTCAATTTCCAGTTCTCTGAAAGAACCATGTTAGCAGCTAGTGTAGGCCAGGCTCGGTGGTTCAGCCTGTAATCCCAGCACTTTGGGAGGCCGAGGTGAGTGGATTGTCTGAGCCCATGGGTTTGAAACCAGCCCAAGCAACTTGGTGAGACCTTGTCTCTACACTAAATTAAAAAAAAAAAAAATTAGCTGGGCATGGTAGCGCATATCTGTAGTTCTGGCTATTTGGAAGACCAAGGCGGAAGGAGCACTGGAGCCCAGCAGGTTGACGCCGGGGTGGCTGTGAGCGTGCCAGTGCACTCCAGCCTGGGTGACAGAGTGAGACTTGAACTCAAAAACAAACAAAAAACAATTGGTGTAAATCGTTCCAGTCATCTTTCTGTGCAAATGTACTTATGCAGGTACACCATACACATATACACGCATACAGGTAGAACAACTCGATGTTACTTTTGAGAAACTGTGGCTCTGAATACTAAAAATGAATCCGTCACTTGAAGGTCACACAACTCATAAAGTGGCAGAGTTGAGCATATCCAAGCTCGTAACTCTAAATCACTTTTTCCCCACTGTTAATTCCTCGACTAAAATTGAATCTACTCATTCCAGACCCATTCAGCTATAATTTATGGAGAGTTAATCCTACGTGTGGCACTGTGCGGCAATACAAAGATAGTCACATACTCATAAACCCTGATGTCAAAGACATCCCAGTCTTATTTCCTTGCCTTTAAGCCCGTTCCTCTCAAGGCAGATACAAACTAGTCTCCTGACAAGAAATAGTTTGTACCTGCCCTAATTTTACATGCTGGTACCTCAGAAACCCAGGCTGAGCCCAAATCCTGGGCACAGCCCACTGAGACTGCTGCTGGCTTGGTTCTTCCCAAGGTTTGCGCACCAGCCCAAGCTAGTCCTGGGACTTGAGTTGCCTGTGTGATGGCAGGGGTGGGTGGTGGGACAGCAGGGCTCCAGGACTCAGCTGTTGCAGGCTGGGTCTACTTACTAAGAAAGAATTCAGGCTAACAATAGGATCTGCAAAGAGCAGTGGGGCACTGAGCCTAGGGACAGCAGCAAAGCGAGGGGGTCAAAGGGCTTTCTGTGTCAGACACTACACTAAAGAATAAATGATGGGGTCCATACCTATGGTTAAATAGGTGATTTTAGGTTTTAGTGAGATTTTTAGTTCAAAATGTCGGTTTGTTCACAACACAGTTCCCAAGTGTGCTCTTGAGGCAGGAGATAGGATGGAAATTAGAAGGAGAGCCTCATAGATAAGCCATGGGAACAGGAGAGAAGCCATAGACCTACAATGTTCATCAACCTTCCAAGACAGAACATAAGCAAAAAAGAAACCATTAACTGAAATGCTAAACCAACCTCCCAGGACTGTGTAAGTGCCATCCCTTTCTGGGACAAGATAGGAAGGCTATAAAACTTACATGCCAGGCGTGGCCCATGCACAACAGGGACTTTATTGAACTCTCTGTAACCTATCCATGCAAAAGAGCTAGTTAAGGCTAATGTATAATGCCTGCATCTCATACATACAATTAAAATTATGGGATGACAGGCAGAGACATGCACAGTCACCTGAAATGTTACCCCTCCCCAGAAAGTACATTTAACCCCAGAAAGGCTAATCAAAATGTTTTCTTTTTGCAACTTTGCAAAATTGAAGGACATATAAGGTTCTGGCTTTATTTAACTTGCTCTTGAGCTCCTCTCTGCTCGAGCCTGCTCCATCCTCTCTTTGGAGTGCCCTCCCTCTGTTCTTTTATTAAATAAACTACTCTTGGCTTTAGCTTTCTTTGTGTGTGTCTCGTCCAATTCTTTGCGGCACCAAGAACCCGGTCGCCACCAATGGCTCTTCAATCACCTTGCAACATTCTGAAGAGGTTTTCTATCATACAGTGTCTTGCAGAAAATGATTCCTGAGTCAAGTAAGTTTGGGAAACCCTGCATAATCTCACATCTTGCAAAAGACCCAAAGAAATTCCACTGATGTTTCAGAACTAACCTGACCCCAGGATACTTTCTTCAGATAACACATAGTCGCATGCTCTGGAGCAAAATTTGGGAAATGCTGCTCTTAGATTTTTGTCCAACCAACGCTGCTGGGGGAACTCTGTCCGAGTGAAGGAGTATGGATCTGTTGTGAGCCTGAGAACTCCTCTGGTCCCTCTAGTCTTGGAGGGATGAAGGGAGGAGCAGAGAGAAGCAGGGAGAGACAGAAGGGGAGGAGGCAATCTATAGTTGATGGACATTTGGGTCATTTCTAGTTTGGGTCTATTTTAAATTGAGCAATCTTGTACATGACTTTCAGTGGACACACCCAGTGCTTACTCCTAGGTCAATATCTAGGAGCAGAATTGCTAGATCACAGTGTATGCTTGTTGTTCCACTTTGGTAAACAGAAGCAATTTTCTTGGGTGGTTGTACCAATTTACAAGCAAGCAATGTATGAGAACTCAGTTGCACCATGTCACAGGGATAGATCACCAGGGGAGCAGGCTGTGACAGAGCTCAGTGTGCAGGATGTTTATTACAGAGTGTGTCCTGGAGATCAACTCCTGTTGAAGGGAGTAGTCGGAAATAGGACTGGACAAAGGGAGAAGTTGAAACAACACCTGGAGGAGAGGTGAAGGAGTTAGGGCAGCCCCCTGGAATTGTCCCAACTTGGGCCAAGATGGCCGGTTCTCTGTACCCCCCAATCATCAGTCACTGTGACTTTGGATGAGGTGCACCCAGGCGATCCCCGAAGGATCAGAACTAGACTTTGGATGAGGTGCACCCAGGCGATCCCCGAAGGATCAGAACTAGAGGAGGCAGTTGGCACTCTTAGTAGCGGCTGGGACAACAATCACTTGGTTGAAAGGAGGTCCAGGTGGTGCCTCAGTATCTGTCAGCTCCACGCTTCCACATACATATTTGGAACTGTCTGTGTCATTTCATTTTAGTCATTCTGGTAGGTGTGTAACCTATCCATGCAAAGAAGCTAATTAAGGTTAATATAGGGCCTGCATCTCACACATGCAATTAAAATTACGGGATGGCAGGCAGAGACATGCGCAGTCACCTGAAATGTTACCCCTTCCCCATCAAGTACATTTAAGCCCAGAAAAGTTAATCAAATGTTTTCTTCCTACAAACTTTGCAAAATTGAAAGATATGTAAGGTCCTGGCTTTGTGGATTGAATTTGGTGTTTCTCTAAGGCCAATATATTCATATGCTTATTGGCCATTGGTTATCCTCATTTGTGAAGTACCTTTTGATGCCTTCTTGCCCATCGTTTTATTGAGTTAAACTGCTCAAAAAGATTTGTTTAAGCTTTTTTCTTGTGTATTTGTAGGAATTCTTTATATTTTCGGGACACATGTTTATAAATGCAGTATACTATCCCAGTCTGAAGCTAACCTTTTCACACTCTTGTTAATGTCTTCTGTTAAACAACAGTCTTTAACTTTAATGAAGTCAATGTATCTTTTTTTACGGTTATTTTTGTTTTCTTTTTAAGAAATCATTGCCTACTTTTAGGGTTGTTTTTGACCTCCAGTTCCTCAGTGGTATGCTGAGTTGAACTTATGAACAGAATAATTGTAAAATACCTATTATAATCATACAGAGTGTATTGAACAAACTGTGATACACAGACCACTATTATTCAGTCTTTGTTTCATATTATTGATGAAATATTTTAACATTTAATTAGCAGGTTGGCTCTTGGCCAGTGTTTCCCCAAATGTTTTTCATCAAGTCCTAATGTTGAATTGGAAAAAATAATTCCATGGTCAAATAAGTTTGAGAAACACCTGATTAAACAAAGTTAGGCCAGTTCTTTTAGTTTTCAATATCCCAATGTGAATTCTGTGACATTTTGAGAGCTAGATACATTATGATCCCCAAATCATTTAACCATTTAAAAGAATGCTTTTTTCCTCAGAGCATTACACAGGATTCGTATTTCTTAGTTTGGTAAATACATCTCAAGACAAAGGGTATGATGTCTGACACAAAACAGATTAAGGAAAAATTGAATCTAAGAGTTCAGAGTGAAATTTTAAAACGATAAGGATTTACCATTTACAAAAGGATACCAGCTCATAGATACAGAAGGACTGATAGAATCAAGAAACCAACATTTTGCAATCCTCCACACAAAAGAGTCAGGCAAGGATCAGCAATGCTGAGACCCTTGGGTAGAAAGGTTACGGGGGCAACAGATATTCACAAATTACTTCTAAATTGCCGAGGGAAAGCGGCAGCTTTTCAGTGGTGAGCACTGGGGACACCACATGAACCAAGAGATCCAATGCACCACCATCAACAATGGGACAAATATGTCATCGGCCACAAAAAGAGCAAGCCATGTCACCTGTGTCACAAAAAGAAACACGCCGTGTCACCTGTGTCACAAAGAGGCACGCCATGTCACCTGTGTCACAAAAAGCATGCCATGTCACCTGTGCCATTAAAAAAAAGCACACTGTCACCTGTGTCATGGGACCTTCCACAAGAATACGTGCAGATGCTTCAGAAACGTCAACGTCGCGAAAGACAAAGACAGTCGGATGGAGGGGGATATGCAGCTATGCCAGATATAAGGAGAAGAGTTTTTTGTTTAAAAAAAAAAAAGGAAAGAAAAGAAAACAATGGAAACCATGCCTCCTAATGTTTTTCCTGCCTCCTTGTCTTTCACATGCACAATGGAGTTCCATCAGCCAACTTGTATTGCCATATAGAAATCCCAGAAAAAGGAAAATGGGGCCCTGTTCCTAAGGGAATGCATCAAAACCCCTGTGGATCTCTGTTAGAAAAAGCCAGTCTTTCCACTGCCCCAGAAATTCGGAAACCTGAATCCACTGCAGATTATGCTGTCTGGTCCTTGCCCAGTAAGAATTACTGGATTAAGTTAGGGCTTTCCTTGTAATGTGATACTCATAATACCCACTGCCTAAAGACTTCTGATCTTTTGCTGTCTTTATGGATGAACAATATAAACTAAAGAAAGCCCAGAACGCTGTCATCCTGGGGTGAAGGCGAGAGAAAATAAGGAATTGCAGAATGTACCCCTTGAAACTTGAATGGAAGATTTGGGATAGACATTAACGTTCCCGTAAACAAATCCAACCTCGTTTACTCTCCCTGCCTCGTCTCACTCTACGGGTATGTCTTCCTTTTGCTTCATTTCCCACTAGGACCTTCCCCCAGCCCCACGTCACTAGATTCTCTCCACATCTTAAACACGGACAATTGCTAATTAAGAAATTAAGATTCTTTTCTTTTGAGAAAGATTTTGGTCTGATGGCTGTTTTTCTAGCAATAAACATCTTTCTGGAAGGGGAATTAGCTCACTTGAGCAGCTGGCTTCAGTGGCTCGGTGCGTTTTCCTTCACCACCCAGGGACATGTGATGTGTAACTAAAACAAAATAAAAATGCTCAAAACTCTCCTCATTCTCTATTACCAGTAGTATTCATTGTACATGTTTTTTTAATGACCAGCTTTTTTTGTTTTTCAAATATCACACACAACAAAACCAGTCATTCGGCATTTTCTTTAAACAAGGATGACCGGGATTGTTCGTTTGCCATCGTGTCTGTCGGGATGCCTCTGTTAGAGCCTCTCAAAACTGTCCATGACCATGGCCTGGGGTTTAGGGTTGGAGGGGAGGAGAACAGACAGGAATGGCTGAGGATAGGATCCTAACTGGGGAACCAGGGCAGGTACCTTTCGGGACGGTTCAGAGGAGAATCCTTGATGGACTACACGAGTCCTCAGTGAAGAAATGCCATCCTAAGTGGAAAACCATAAAATAACAGCTCCTCTTCTCACTACTCAAAAGAATTATAAATATTAGCAAAAGAACACATTTTTTCATCTTATTTTATTCCATCTGCAGAGTTCCTAATGTTCCTTTAAGGTGACTTTGTCCTCTTCTGTCTTCTTATAATGCCTTGTCAGCCTCAGTCCTGAACAAACATTATCTGACGTATTGGCACCTCAGCGCTTAGAAAAATATAATTAAGGGTAAAATGTACTAGAACTGAACCATATAGCTCCCCTAGTCACTCACTTTTAATTACATTTAGTTGGATTCTCCGTTGCCATGGAAACCCTACCCTTCGCAAATTTCGAAGGCAGGGATCTCCAAGTTTCACAGTTCTGTGCCTTACAGAAATTTCTTGTTCTATTTATGAGTTCAGAAACCGCAACTTTCCATTGGGATGGTAAGCATATTCAGCTGTTGTCCGTTGTCCAAGACAGCTAATATAAAAAGTAGTGTTTACTCTTCATTGTACTGATTCTTTCCATATAGGTCTAATTGTCTTTGTTGTCTGTAGTTTGGTTGTTTCATTACATGGTTATGTCCAACATAGTAGACATTGGCCACATCCACATGTTGTTATTTAAATGTATACCAATTAAAATTAAATAGAATTAAAATATAGTTATTCAATAGCACTAGCCAAATTTCAGGTCACATCAGCGACATTTTAAGTGCTCAATAGCCATAGGAAGGAAGTAGCTACGAGTATTGGACAGCACAGATATAGACCATTTTCATCATCACAGAAAGTTCTGTAAAATAGTACTACACTCAAATAAAAATTTGCTTGCATCAAATCGATTCAATTTTATTTATTAAAAAACAACAAAACTGGCTCAGCCTGTAATCCCAGCACTTTAGGAGGCCAACGTAAGTGGATTGCCTGAGTCCCTGGGTTTGAGACCTGCCCAGGCAGCTTAGCGAGATCTCATCTTCACAACAAATGAAAAAAATTAGCCGGGCTTGGTAGCTCAGCCTGTAATCCCGCGCCTTGGGAGGCTGAGGTGAGTGGATTGCCTGAGCCCGCGGGTTCGAGACCCGCCTGGGCAACTTGGCGAGCCCTCATCTCTACAATAAATCAAAAATTAGCAGGGTGTGGTAGCGCGCGCCTGTAGTTCCAGCTACTTGGAAGGCTGAGGCAGAAGGATCGCCGGAGCCCAGCAGGTCGACACCGGGATGGCTGTGAACGTGCCACTGCTTTCCAGCCCGGGCGATAAAGTGAGACTCCAACTCATAAAATACATATGTATTTTTAATTTTTAATTTTTTTTGAGTTGGACAGAGTGAGACTCCAACTCAAAAAAAAATACATATGTAGCACTACCTTTTAGGATGGGCAACCTGTGCAGTCATAAGTGACCCCACACCTAGAAGAAATCACTGCTTGTTTTAATGCTGTGCTGTTGTAACCCTGAAATTCTTAATGATTTTGAACAAGGGGTTCTGAATTTATGCACTGGGCTCCTCAATTAATGTAGCCAGTCCTGCATATATGAGATGGAGATTGGCTGTTGAATTCTTTGTTTCCCTTCCCTTGCAATTGGTTCTTTTTCAGCCTCCTTTTTTCAGAGAGTAAGAAAGAACAGTTGGCACATAAAATTCAGGTGCCTGGAATCCTTTCGACCATCTCAACAGAGAACCTCATCAGAGATTCAGCTTTAAGTAACGTCTGCTCCCAGAAATGACGAAAGCCTAAAATGATGTCCTGGCAACTCCAACATTAAGGAAGCAGTTCAGGTGTTCCTAGGAACAGGTGTTTTTTGACATGGATTCTGAGTTGCCCACAGTGAAATTCCCTTCTCTTAAAAAATCCTTGTCAGAGCTCATTTTTAAGATTTAACCTGATTTGTTTTATTCTTCATCCTTTCCTTCCTTTATTCTTGAAATCATTCATTCAACAAATATGAGGCATCTATTATGTATGAGACACTGTTATAGGTCAGAGTAAAAAAATTATGCGACACACACCTACAACTGCCATCTGGTAAATTATGTGCTGCAATTAACCCAACATTAACAACAGATACAGAAGGACAGTAAAATCAAAGACGGCCTGAGTATCATCAAGGATTTATTAGCTACCTTCCATGTTTCCATGGTCACATTAAAACAAAAACAACAAAAAACAGGACAAATGGACAATTCCTACTGATTCATGTACTGTGTTATAAGGAGGAAAGTTTTCTTCCAAACCAAATTCTGGTTGGATTTTTTTTCAAAAAGATATACCACCAAGGAAGAAAGGAAGGAAGGAAGGGAGGGAGGGAGGGAGGGAGGGAGGAAGGAAGGAAGGAAAAAAGAAAGGAAAGAAAAAATAGCACAGACAATAATGTCAGTAGTCATAATAATAGTCATAATAATAGCAAAGTCATTTTCACTTATCTTGGGAACTCACCTCATAATGTGCTTTTCTGAAGAATTTGATTCCCAATTATGTTTGAGTTAAACTGACATTGGCATTGATGTTGCATTTTCTGAGCTTATGTGGTCTAGGAATGTATCAAATGGCAAAGGGAGGACAGCATATAATTACACTGGCCAAGAAAATTTTGCAAAGCTAGGGACACGTGCTGAGAACGGCGATGTCGTATAAAAACTGTTCTCTCCTTTTCTTTCAATATCTTGGGAGGCTTGCAGAGGTGCATACCACATAAATAAGTGTAAAGGGAATGTAGTAGACAATTAAGGGGGAAAACCCCAGGGGTAAAGTTGTCATTCACAATGCATGCTAAATTGTCCTGCATTTCTTTTTTTGTTAGTGACAGGGTCTTGTTATGCTGGCCAGGCTGATGTATATTTTTGAAAGCTGAGTTCTTTATACTTGTTTCTGAGTTCCCTGGCAGCCAGAGCCAAGAGGAAAACAAAACTGCATTATTTGCAGGGATCTTGAGATAGAAATAAACAGCTCTGAAGATCTGTACCAGATGTTTCTGTGAATCCTCAAAAGGGAGTCCTATGATGTAGTCAATGATACCATCAGCTACAAAGTGGGAACTATTCTGTTACTAACCTTGTGACCCCCATCACTTTGTTATTAATTAACATTAATTCTTGTCAGTGCTTCATGTTTATTGAATAATTTTCTGGCTTTTCTGTAAAAGAGTAGATTTTGAAATATTCTATTTACAATATTCCAGGAAGATGGGCTTCTTGGCTTGCTTGTTTCAGATTTCAACCACAGTGAAAATTCCACCTGATGGTAAGCGAACTCTGTGAAATGTGGAGAATGAGGAAGGGACTCAAGTGAGATGTTCAGAGTTCAGGGGCATGGTTATTTTACAGCAGAGTCCCCCTGGGGTCTCTGATTGTAAGGGAGATGGCATGGGGTGAAAGGGCAGGAATAAAAGAAGAAACAAAATGGGAGAGGGAAGGAAGATTAGGAAGCAGAGAGCAAACCCAAGAAATGAGTCCTGTTGGATTTAGATTTCAAAACAATGACATAAGAATGTCCCATGGGAAGATGCTAGGCATTCAACAAAAGCAGAGATGAAGTCCATAGGCTCTTTGGGCATGACATCTATATATATTTGGGGGTTCTTTAACTATATATAGATTTTACTTTTTAGGGCAATTTTAAGTTCACAGAACCAAGCAGAGGAACAAAGAGTTTCTGTATTCCTCTTCCCCAAACCCACAGCTCCTCCACTACCAACATCCTGCACCAGCGTGTTACAATCAACAGACCTACGCTGGTACATCATCATTACCCAAAGTCCACAGTTGACATCAGTGTTCACTCTTGACATTGTACAGTCTGTAGGTTTTGACAATGTATAATGACATAGCCACCGTTATAAGTCCATCTATTTTTATCCTCAGGAAATCCCAGTTCCTTATAGTGCTGTGGCTAGGCTGAAGCATGAGATCATCTGAGCCCAGGAAACAAGAGCTCAGGATTCGACAACAGCCAGAATGAAGTCCTTCTGTTCCACAGTAGAAATCTAGGTTTGAGTCCGAGAGAGTGAATGGGTGGTGGACTTTCAGCTCAGGAGATTGTTCTTATTCACTCCAAGTTTGATTTTCTCTAGTCCCGGTCTGGAATACTATAAATTCTAGTGGGAGGTGGAAATAGCATGTATAATGGAAAATAATGGAGTGTGGGATAAATCTAATTAGGAAAAGCCAATTATAATCTTACCACAGAAGACTGAGATGCTTAGGGAAATGGATTGAAATTTAAAGTTAATTAGGCAATAATATATTGTACCATTTGTTGAAAGTCTTTCTAAAATTTATGTGTTCATTTTAGAGTTACAATAGCAGCAAGTTTGGAGGCCATATGCCAGTTTCTAATTCCTCATTAAATTGCCCATGACAATACTGGAAACTAAAAATCGAAAAAGTGCCAAAGTCAAGGTGGAACTTCCACTGACTGCATTATTCCTGTAAATTACTACAGTAAATTCAAACACAAATGCTCCATTAATTTAAAGGCAAAATGCTAGAGCTAAACCTAATATGGTAAAGGACAAAAAGGAATGTCCATTATGACTTCCATGTCATCCATATTTAACACTCTTCTAAAAGTTTTATCCAATAAAACAGGATGAGAAAAAGATATAAGACAGAAATAAGAAATAGCAGAAATTAAGAGAAAAACATATTGCAGATACATAACTGTATATTTGGGAAAGCTAAGAAAGTCAGTCAGAAAACCATTGTAACAAAAAAGGAATGCAAATAAATAAAGATGGCCTCCATATCTATGGGGTCTACAATGGCAGATAGGAAACATTTGGGAAGAAAACAATAAAAAATAACAATACAACAACAAAAAAACAAATACACATAGAGTATAACAAATATGTATACAGCATTTACATTGCATTGGGTATTGCAAATAATCTAGATATCATTTGAAGTATACAAGAGGATGTGTGTGGTTACATATAAATACTACACCATTTTATATCAGGAACTTGAGTGTCCTCAGACTGTGGTATCAAGGAGGGAGCCCAGAACCACTTCTCCATGGATACCAAAGGATGACTTGATGTATACACAGATCAGTGCTTCCTAACCAAAGATAATTGTTTAAAAATCCCACTCAATATTATTTTTACAAAAAAAAAAGAAAAAGGGGAAACAAAAATTACCATGACAAGAGAGGTGAACAAGCTATGTCGAAAGAGACCACAAAACTAAATAAGGTTCCTAAGAGACACCTTGACGTCATGTTGCGGGAAGACCCAATATTATTAAGACATTACTTTTCTTTTCTTTTTTTTTTTTTTTTTTGAGTTGGAGTCTTACTCTGTCACCCAGACTGGAGTGCAGTGGCTGCTCCCGGCCACCGCAGCCTCGACCTGCTGGGCTCTGGCAATCCTTCCGCCTCAGCCTGCCAAGTAGCTGGAACTACAGGCGTGCACTACCACGTCCGGCTAATTTTTTTGATTTATTGTGGAGATGAGGTCTCGCCAAGTTGCCCAGGCAGGTATCGAACCCGCGGGCTCAGGCAATTCACTCACCTCGGCCTCCCAAAGCATGGGATTACAGGCTGAGCCACCGAGCCCGGCTTGACATTACTTTTCCTGAATGTAATGCAACGTCAATCAAAATGCCAATTTGGGGGTAACTGATAAAATGATTACTATATAGAATTCATCTATAAAATTAATTGGATGGAAGAGATTAGACCATTTTAATAATGTAGAGAAATGTGAGAGGATCTTGGGTGCCTTATCTTAAAGTTTTGATTAATCTGCAGTATTAAAAATGAGAAATGAATACATAAATACAATTTTATACATGTTTTGGAGTCACACCGATTTGGTTCTGTAGCTGGGTTATCTTGGGCATGTGGTTAAACTTTTCTAAGATCATTTCTTCACCTAGAATATGAGTATAATAATGCATATATTATAAGTTTATGGTTAGAACTAAAAAGATAATTTTATCACTTAAGACAATATCTGCCACAATTTTACTATTGTTTTATTAGACAATAGAGCCTGTAGGAAAATGTGTTCCATTAACCAAAAACAGGACAGCCGGGTTTGGTGGCTCAGCCTGTAATCCCGTGCCTTGGGAGGCTGAGGTGAGTGGATTGCCTGAGCCCGCAGGTTCGAGATCCGCCTGGGCAACTTGGTGAGACCTCATCTCTACAATAAATCAAAAAACTAGCTGGGCGTGGTAACGCGTGCCTGTAGTTCCAGCTACTCGGAAGGCTGAGGCGGAAGGATCGCCGGAGCCCAGCAGGTCGAGGCTGCGGTGGCCGGGAGCGGCCACTGCACTCCAGTCTGGGCGACAGAGTGAGACTCCAACTCAAAAAACAGCAACAACAACAACAACAAAAAGGTCATTTTTAAACACAATAAAGCAAATAATTTACAATGATGTTGTATTATAAATCTATAATACACATTGCTGGTAGTGGTGTGGTGAAGAGAACTCCCAAGCTTAAAATGCTGCAAAATTACTGGAGAGTGATTTAACACTTATCAAGAGCTTCAAATATGTTTCTACCCCTTAATGAAGTAATTTATGATTTCTAGGACTGTAACCTAAGAAAAAATTAGATAGGAACAACTATATTAGTTGTTGTATTATATGTAATACCTCAAATATTCGACAGTGAAACTATTAAGTAAAAACATGATGTAGCCACAGAAGAACCTTTTAGGCTATGTATATTTATGCAAATAAAGAATTATAAATGACCATAAAATCCTCAGAACAGAATAAAGAATGTATAAAGTATATAATCCCAAATTTGCAAGTTAAAGTCAGATAGATATCTGTGTTTGTGACAGAAAGAAAATATAACCAATGCCATCTTTGAAATACTGAATTTCTTTATACTTTTTTGTATTTTCCAAATATTCTACAATAAGCAACTACTTGTCTTATAATAGAAAATGTACATATTTAAAACAATATATATCAGAACAGAGTGACCACTGTAAACCAAGAAATAAAATTACGAGCATTATTTAATGAAATAAAATTAGAAATACGTATAAGCATTCTTTAAATGAAATAAAAACATGTCTACTTTCTGCCTTAATATGGCTTAGTTAGCTTAATTGATATTTTTGGCATTGTATTGGGGTTATTTAAAAAGATTTGGGGTTCTCTCTGAAAATATTAATCATTCTACAGCATTTACAATATTAAAGAATAGACCATTATGTCTAATATGTTCTTAGGTGAATGACAGAATAGTCCTTGGAACTGTATACATAAATCTTTATGTCTTAATTGCTTTTAGCAGCATTATTGTTGTAAATTTTCCCTTTCTCTTAGAAAAGAAATTCAACAAAAAAAATTGAGGCTCACAGGTATTTGGATTCTTGTGAATGGAGATTCTTCTATTTAATTAAAATTACAGAGTACTTATATATAATAATTTCTTATATTATTGAGGAAATGAACATGGCCCTTGGGACAAGTCAAATATTGGTGGAAAATTCAATTTACTCACTGTGTGATTTTGTCCAACTTACTTTACCTCTACAAACGTGTACCTAAACTAAAAAAAAAAAATGAGGACAAGCATAAGAGTTGTTATGAAGTTATTCTTGACACACCTGTGGCTAGGATTGGAAAATACAGGAATGGCCCCAGGGAACTAAATTTAGAGGACACATTTTAAAATAGTAAAATAGAAAACGATGTGCAATTTAAAAATCTGTTATATTTAGAAGTTGAGAGCAAATCAACGTAGTCTTTTAACAGTATGGAAAAAATCTGATTTTAGAACAAAGTTAGCAAAAACAAGTAGTTAAAATTGGCATACCAGCCAAGCACTGTGGTTCACGCCTATAATCCTAGTACTTTGGGAGGTCGAGGCAGGAGGAAAGCCTGAACCTAGGTTCAAGACCAGCCTGGGCAACACAGTAAGACTTTGTCTCTACAAAAAATAAAAAAAATTTGCGAGTGTGGTGACATGTGCCTCATCTCCTCAGGAGGTTGAGGCAGGAGGATCACCTGAGCCCAGGAGGTTGAAGCTGTGGTGAGACATGATTGTGCCACTGCACTCCAGCCTGGGTGACAAAGTTGAGACCCCAACTCAAAAAATAAAATAAAATGATAAAATTGGTGTAATAGTCCTGAAGGTATGTTTGGAGGCAGAGATGCTAGCCTGGTCTCCTTAGCCTTGTGTTATAAATAGTAGATTCTCTGTCTTCCCTATCCTGTGTTGCCTCTTTCTTTCTATATACCCAGGATCTTAGAAATGGAGTTTTCTGGTAAATTATATATTCTGATTCACTGATATTGCAATAAATGCCAAAGACCCAGCTTATACATTCACAAAACTAAAACCAAATAAAATGAATTTCATCTAAAACTACTCTGAACACATTTAAAGATGGTGAATTACAGATTCTATCTGAATCTTTGTAAGATTAAAACATTAACTCAAGATTTTACAGAATTGTCAGTGTAAACGTTATTTGCATAACATAAATAAAAGCCTGGTATCTTTTTTTTTAACTTTATGACACTCTGAGTACTTTTTAAATAGGAGTTTGTGACAACAGTGATAATTATAGCTTCTGAAAAAAGATGAATTACAATAGACTGGGAATCTCCTGTATTGGACCAGAAACAAATTGGATCAGATTTTGCTGAGGCCGGTGATTGTGTGGATATACATCGATGACTTGAATATTTAAAACTACCCTGTTTTCATTCAAGGTGAATTTTTATTCACCTTGAAAAGTGAGTAAAAGTCTAGGACTGTGGCATTTTTATTTGTTATTCTGTGTGTTGGAAATGTACACACTGTCTGAAAATCAGAAACCTCCAGGACCTGGGCAAATAAATAGAACAGACCATACATTATGTCCACACCTGTTGTTTTTTATTTTTTATTTTTATTTTTTGAGTCGGAGTCTCACTCTGTCGCCCAGGCTGGAGTGCAGTGGCATGCTCATGGCCACCACAATGTTGACCTGCTGGGTTCAGGTGATCCTTCCGCCTCAGCCTTCCAAGTAGCTGGAACTACAGGCACAGGCCACCAGGCTCGGCTAATTTTTTTGACTTATTATAGAGATGAGGTCTCGTCAAGTTGCCCAGGCTGGCAAGTTGCCTCAAGCTCATGGGCTCAGGAAATCCTCTCACCTTGGCCTCCCAAAGTGCTGGGATTATAGGTGTGAACCAACACGCCCAGTCACCCTTTGCCTTTAAAGCATTTAAAAAGGTAAAAAGCATCTCGAGTTAGGATTCAAGGGAGAACAACAACAACAACAAAAACGAAAAGAAATAACTACAAATAAAATATTTAGAAGTCTGTAAAGAGATTAATTTTGAAAAGGAGAATCAGTATGAAAAGCACAGAACTGTTTGGCACTAATCTCTCTGATTTTTTTAGCCCTGGGCAGAGGGACAATCGTGGTGAAAGAGGAGCTAAAACACTGACTGCTGGCATGTGGTTGTATATTTTGGCCTAAGGGGAAAAGGAGATAGCATTTGGTTTTGGCAGAAAGAGTTGTGGGGTTTTCAAAATAATAAGCCTAGACAATAAAAATATTGGCTCAGAGGAAGAAGGTGGAAACTTATACCAAAGAATTCAAGAATTGACAGAGATTTGAGAGAACGTCTTGTTGATCCTTGTTGGTAAGTAGAAGGCCAATTAATCACCTCTACGGACTTCCCTGGTCTCAGGACTTCTCAGGAACCATCCCCAACCTCTCTTAGAATCCAGCCAAAAGGTTTAAAGAATAACATCCAGTCTCAGTTTTGCAACCTGCTAGACAAGTATCTCATGAATTATCTGCCAAAAAGATCAATCTGAATTTACTTTCATTTAAACGTAATATGTGTCACTTTGAAAAGTCAAAAAAGGTATCAGAAAACCAAACATTTTGAAAACCAAACACCCAAATGCCTTCTTGCTGACTTCAGAGCATTCCTACATTTTATTTTTTAAAATATTCTTTTCATTTTAAAGGCGCTGGGTACAATTCAGGGTTAGGTACATAAGTGGTAATCATACAGATAAAGTTTGGGTACCCTTGTTGATGTTATGTGCTCCTCCCCCTCTCCTGGCAGTGTCCCACTACTGCCAATTCCTTTCTTATAGTATTATGATAAATGTTCAGGATCCGCTTATGAATGAGAACATGCAATACTCAGTTCTCTGTTTCTGTAGTAGATCACTAAGGATGATAGACTCTAAGTCCATCCAAGTTGCTGCGGAGTCCATAGTTTTGTTTTTCGTTATGGCTGCATAGTAGTCCATTGTGTATAGGTACCGCATTTTCTTTACCCAGTCCACTTTCGATGGGCAGCATGGTTGGCTCCATGTTTTTGCTGTTGTGAATAATTCACTCATGTATCATCAAACATAGACTGGGCATTGACTCCGTAAAGATGTTCTGCTGTGCTCTTTGTACATAGAGATTATGTAGAACACAAAGTCTCTGCTGTCCTGGGTCTCAATGACTAGATGGAGAAATCCAACGTGTGTGTATGCTAATGCATCGTGAGAGAAGTGCTGTAAAGGGATACTGTGGTAGAACGGAGAGAAAGGTTTAAACTCAGCCTGAAGTGGAGTCGAGAATACTTGGAAGAAGTGCCTTTTCAACTGAGCTTCAAACGACCCATAGAATTTCAGCAGGAGCCGGGCTCGGTGGCTCAGCCTGTAATCCTGCGCCTTTGGGAGGCTGAGGTGAGTGGATTGCCTGAGCCCGCGGGTTCGAGACCCGCCTGGGCAGCGAGACCTCATCTCTACAATAAATCAAAAAATCAGCCGGGTGTGGTAGCACATGCCTGTAGTTCCGACTACTTGGAAGGCTGAGGCGGAAGGATCGCCGGAGCCCGGCAGGTCGAGGCTGCGGTGGCCGAGAGCGGCCACTGCACTCCAGTCTGGGCGACAGAGTGAGACTCCAACTCAAAAAAAAAAAAAGAAAGAATTTCAACAGGTAGATGGGAGGAGGAGGGAGGGCAGGCATTATCCCACCTGGGTTATGCCAACAGCCACCCAGTGATCACACTACCAGTCTTGCTTTCTTAAACCCTTTTCTCAACTACAGCCAGATTTCCTGGGCAACCCTACGAACTTTCCTTCCTTCTTTTTTTTTTTTTTCGCTAATCAAAAACATAACTATAGTTAATACTTTTCTCCTTATCAATTTTTTTATTTCTTTGCTTTATTTTTATAGCTCTGAATTTACAAGTACTATTTTTTAAACATATTTTTTATTTTAAAACTGTGGGGTACAGTTAAGGGTTAGGTATACAAATATGCATTGTGCAAGTACCCTTGCTGATGAGGTGTCCCCCATCTCACCCCCAGATATTGACTACCATTAATCCCACTATTAATTTTTTTTTTTAGAGGGTCTCTATTGTCCAAGCTGGAGTGTAGTGGCTCAATCATAGTTCACTGCAGCCTCAAACTCCTGGGCTCGAGGAATCCTCCTGCCTCAGCTTTCTGAGTAGCTGGGACTACAGGCATGTGCCACCACACCCAGCTAATCTTTTAAAATTTTTATAAAGATGGGGTCTTGTTGTGCTGCCCAAGCTGGTCTTGAACTCCCAGGCCTCAAGCAATCTTCCTACTTCTGCGGCTCATTGTTAATACTTTTGTTCGTGTGGAAATAGAAGGATGTGTTTGACTCTAAACTAAGTAATACCTATAGATAGAGTAGGAAAATAGGTCGCTCACTCAAAAAGGCAAATTTAGCAATGCTCACAACTCTTCAATAGTTATTGGTCATACATGAAATAAAAGTCAAATTCTTTTTTTTTTTTTGAGCTGGAGTCTCACTCCGTCACCCAGACTGGAGTGCAGTGGCCGCTCCCGGCCACCGCAGCCTCGACCTGCTGGGCTCCGGCGATCCTTCCGCCTCAACCTTGCAAGTAACTGGAACTACAGGTGCACAGCATCACACCCGGCTATTTTTTTTTTTTTTGATTTATTGTAGAGATGCGGTCTCGCCAAGTTGCCCAGGCGGGTCTCGAACCCGCGGGCTCAGGCAATTCACTCACCTCAGTCTCCCAAAGTGCGGGATTACAGGCTGAGCCACCGAAGCCAGCTAAAAGTCAGATTCTTAACATGAATGGTAAGTACCTGTTGACTTCCCACATTTATTTGGGGAAACTGCATGTTCCCAACTCATGTAGGGTTGGCTGGGCTTAAGGCAGCGTATACAAAGCCACCAGTAGCCAATGCAGCCCCTCCTTGTAAACTAGTATAAGATGCCCTCCCTACACAGAAAAATCATAAAAGCCATGAAGGAAAAACAGCCCAGTGCATATGTAGTTGGTGAAGCAGATACGACCTTGTGCAAAGAAAAAGCTGTCCCTCTCTCCAGGAAAATGCCGCTGTGTGCCAGGATACATATCTTGGTGAGCAGACTGGGACTGGGTGTCGACCCCCACTCACTGCCTCTGACCAAATGCCTTTGTGCTGTGCACAGACTGTGGACAAGCGACCGAGGACCGCAAGCAGAGCCTGATTCCTCCAAGGCACAATGACTCAGGAGACCAAACAGAGCCAAAGTCCTCCTTTTAGATTGACAAATAGACAAAAGTAGATTTTTTGGCCGCTGGGGATTATTAGCCTCAGAAAATGTGTATCTGAATCGAATGGAGTCATTTTCCCACCATGTGGGGAAAAGGTATATGTAAAATAAAAGAAATGCATAGAAGGAAACAGAACCAAGAGGCAGAGAGAGAGAGAGAGAGAGGGAGAGAGAAAATCCTGACGCTATTGTTTGTCTCCATATTCAGCTAAGTCTGAGGCCTAGTCTACCCATAGACTGTCTAATTACATAAGCCAATAGATTTCGTTTTTTAAGTTGACTTGTATCACTAAAATAGTCCACATACATATAGCTTATAGCAGGGTTTGCAAGTTCAAGTGTCTAAAGGGATCCAATGTAAGACCAAACAGTATGATCAAGACAATATGGAGTGGTGGGGACTGTGACAAAATTGGGAACAATTGCCCTATCTAGAAGAGGCTGCTCCCACTTATCTCCAATTGCCTTGTCCTGCAAAGCCAGTCTTTCCAACTGGATTTTAAAGCATACCCTGGAAATACAGATAGTTATGCAAAAAAAATCTGATTTTTAAATCTTATCAACTAACTCTAAATAAAGTTAAAACACTAAGTAGGTCAAATGCAATATATTTGCAGGCCAGGTCAAGTCAACAGTTTGGAACTTCTGACATATATGTCACCGCAGAATGTGGCCTGTTCTTCCTCTCCATCCCACCCCCCCTTACTCCCAACTACCCCCACCCTGTTCTCTCTGCTTCAAATTTCTTTTAGTTCCTTAAATATCCTACTCTCTTTGGGGCCTCCAGACTTGAGAATGCTGTTCTCGCTGTCTGAAATGCTTTTATCCTATCTTCTTCTTCCTGTCTCAGCGTAACTGTCACTTCTTCCAGGAAATGTCCCCTGCTGTCACAAGTCTAGGTTCTACTAGCTAGTTTCTTATTCCATGAAAGAAAATATCAAAATTTTAAATACAGACAAGATTATTATTACTAATGTTTCCTTTTGCTTTAAGTTCCAACATGACACCTTTGCCTGTTTTTTAAAAGAAGAAGAAGGCAAAGGAGAAGAGAATGAGAAAAAGAAACAAAGAACAAAAAAGAACTATTTTAGCTGAGTGCATAAAGAATCTTTATATCAAGGTAAAGACTGAAATTATTTCATCTGAATCTCACCGCAGAAAAGAGAGCTAGGCCTGGGGTAAAAAATGTAAGGGTACTCCCCAAACTCAGCAATCAAGATAAATAACTGTTTAAAAGCAATACATTATACATTTTGTTGTTGTTTTTTGAGATAAGGTCTCAGTCTGTCACCCAGACTGGAGTGCAGTGGCATGATTATAGCTCACCACAGCCTGGACCTCCTGGGCTCAGGTGATCCTCTTACCTCAGCCTCCTGAGTAGCTGGGACTCCAGGTACACACTATCATGCCTGGCTAATTTTTTTGTTTTTTTGTAGAGATGAGGTCTCATTACGTTACCCAGGCTGGTCTCGAACTCCTGGGCTCAAGCAATCCTCCTACCTCGGCTTCCCACAAGTACTGGAATTACAGGTGGGAGCTCCTGTGTCTGGCCTGAAAGCAATATTTTTAAAAATCAAAATTAATGCAAAAAAATCCCATAACAGAAAAAAAAATCAAAATTTCAAATGAAGACAAGATCATTATTACTGATTTTACCTTTTGCTTTAGGTTCCAGCATGACTTGGCAAAACATTTCTTTATTTAAATTTTGGTATTTTGTTCATCATGGGTTTTGCATTAATTTTGATATTTTAAAATGCTACATTAAAATAAAACTTACCTTGGTTACTGAATTTTTGGAGTGCCCTTAAATTTTGTGACTGAGGCAAGTGCCTCTCCTGACTTAGCCATGTCCTAGCCCTATCACACGTCATATAAAAAGTTACAAGAGTAACTTCCATTTCTTCAGTCCCTGCCTTTTGCTAATGTTGTCATTCATTTTATTTATTTTTTATTATTTTAAAATCATTATAAGCCCTTACTACACCATCATTATTTTTATGGCAATTATCTTTTAAAGAGATTTGATATATATTTATCCATATAGTTACCATATGGTACTCCATATGTCTTTGTGTAGATCCACATTTCCCTCTGGTATCATTTTTCTTTTGCCTGAAGGACTTCCTTTAATTCTTGTAGTGTGGGACTGAAGAGTATAAATTCATTCAGCACTTATATGTTAAAATAGGTCTTTAATGATAATAATATTTTCCCTGCATATAGAATTTTAGGTTGACAGAGTTCTCCCCTACCCCAGCTCCCAGTACTTTAAAGATGCCCCACTGTTGTCACACTTACATTATTTCTGATGAAAAGTCTGCTGTAATTCTAATATTTGTTCTTCTGCCCATAACATAATTTTCCCCCCACCCTGCTTTCTTTACAGATTTTTCCATTTGTCATTCATTTAAAGCAATTTGATTTTGTGTCTTGGTGTAGTCATCTTCATGATTTTTTGTTCTGGGAATTGATTGAACATCTTGGATATGTGGATTTGTAGTTTACACCCAATTTAGAAACTTTTCTGCCATTCTTTTTTCTTTTTTTTTTTTCTGTCTTCCCTTTCTCCTTTCCTTCAGGAATCCAATTACAGATATATTGTCTCTTTGAAGTTGCCTCACAGCTCACTGATTTTTTGCTCATATATATTTTTTAATTCTATTTTTCTCACAATAGAAAAAACATGAAACCAACCTGCCCGTCAACAGAGCCCATCAACAGTGGACGGATAAAAAAATGTGGTACAGCCAGGGTCGGTGGCTCAGCCTGTAATCCCAGGCTTTGGGAGGCTGAGATGAGTGGATTGCCTGAGCCCGCGGGTTTGAGACCCACCTGGGCAACTTGGTGAGATCTCATCTCTACAATAAATAAAAAAAATTAGCCAGGTGTGGTAGCGCATGCCTGTAGTTCCAGCTACTTGGAAGGCTGAGGTGGAAGGATCACCGAAGTCCAGCAGGTCAAGGTTGTGGTGGCCGGGAGTGTGCCACTGCACTCCAGTCTGGGCAACAGAGTAAGACTCCAACTCAAAAAAAAAAAAAAAATGTGGTACATATACAAGATGGAATATTATGTAACCATAAAGAAGAAAAAAATCATGGACTTAGCAGCAAATTGGATGGAGTTGGAGACAATACTTAGTGATCCATCACAGAAACAAAGAACTGAAAAACCGCATGTTCTCATTCATAAGTGGGCCCTGATCACTAGTCAAATTAACACAAGGGTGGGATCTGGCAGTCACTGGGCACTGCCAAGGGAGGAAGGGAGGGGAGGAAGGGAGGTACATAATAACACAAAGGATACCTGGTCCTAAACTAGGGGAAGTGTGGGCCAGTTGGAGGCCCCACCTGCATGCAGCTTACTTGTGTAGTTACTTATACCCCATATCTCTATAAAATAAAATATATTTTAAAAATATATCAAGGACATTTTTAATCTGAATTAGTTTACACTGAGTTTTCAGGAACACATACCCACAAAAACATTCTATTTTTCTCTCTAATTTTTTTGATAGCTTTTTTTTTTTGCTTTGTCTTCAATTTTACTACATATTTCTTCTAAAATGCCTGATCTGCTGTCAATCTCTATTTGGGGGTTTTTCTTAAGCCACACACATTGTACTTTTTTCTGTAAAAATTGGATTTGGGCATTATCTTTGATGTTTTCACTTTCTGAATATATGAAATATGATTTTAATAATGGTTTTAATGTTCTTTATGCTGACTGTATCATCTCTGTCAGTTCTGGGTTGGTTTTGTTTGACTGACTTATCACCTTATTATAGGTTGTATTTTCCTGCCTCTTTGCATGCTTGGACATTTTTGATAAGGGTCTAGGCATTGTGATCATTACCTTGTTGGGTATTGGCTAGTTTTTTATTCTTATAAACATTCTTGAGTTTTGTTTTGGGATGCAGCGAAGTTACCTGGAAGCAATTTTCCTTTTCAGGTCTTGGTGTTAATGTTTGTTAGGTAGGACCAGAAAAGTATTTAATCTAAAGCTAATTATTTTCCACTGGTAAGGGAAGAAACCTCTGTGCACTCTACCCATTCCTCCAAGAATTATAGAGTTTTCCAATCTGACTGGCAGCAGCAGGTACTATTCCCAGTACTATGTGAGTGTCAGGCACTGTTACATACCTTTTGGGCAGCTCTTTTTCTACTCTCAAGTAGTTTCCACACATTCAGGTGCTGAGCAGTACTCATCTCGATACTCAAAGTTGGCCCTCTGAAGGAACATCAGCTAGAGACAGTCAAGCCTAGTCAATTTTACTTACCTGACGTTTCTCAAATCTGTGTGCTCCTCCACGCTTCCTGTGTTACCTAAGGACTGCACCATCTCACTCTGAAACTGTCCCACTGGCTTGACAAATCACCACCCCCTCCTCAACTCTAGTCTTTGCTCCACTCTAGCCTTCATGCAGGTGAGTGGGGCTTTTTGTAAAATTCAGGCAAGATAATGTTGCTTCATTGCTTAGTCATCTTCAATGTTGCTCTTCAAATTATCAATTTAGCTCCTGCCTTTTTTTTCCTCCTTCCTAGTTTTATCTCCTACCATTTTCCCCTGTGTACTTGGCATTCAGTCACACAAACTACACAGTTTCAGGGAAAACTGTGGAATTTTCTTTTGTATCTATGTATATTTGCACATGCTTGCCTATCTCCCTAAATTACAGTTTAAATCCTCTTCATTTTTTTCACTGGTGGTCTTTTCACGTCTTTCAAGATTCAGCTCAAAGCCTTCACAGAGAGAAGGGATCATACTTTTCTGTGTTTTCAGTGTCCTTACTTATTTCCATCGTGGTAGCCATCTTGCCTCTTGAAGAGAAGAAATAGGTCTTGCTAAATTTTTTATACCAGCCCAAAACATAGCTATTGGCACATAATGAGTAAATGACATTGCTCATTGAATGAATAAATGAACTATTTGCCACACTGAATTTAAGTCCAATTCTAACTCTCTTCTTACCACACTATATTATTTCTCTCTTTACCTTATAAATTCTACTGAAACTAAATTAATTGCTCAATTCTGGAGCTACTCCAATTTATATTTTTATACCTATAATTTCTTGGATTGTCTAATCACCATTTTAAAAGAGAGACTCTCTTCTAATTACCAATAACTTTTTTTATTTATTACACATTAAATACACACACAAACACACACATACACACACACACACACACACACACACACACACATCACATATATATGAAGAAGCTAAAATCTGCTCAAATAATCTATAATGAGTAAGAATAGAGTCTAAAATAGATATTTATGTTTATTGTTTATTCTCTGTTCTGGTTTTAATATTCCCTAATTCAGACAATATTTTAAAGCTCTGTCCTTAGGTCTGGGGATGCACTGAGCTTATCAGATAATGCCCTCACCCTCAGAACTTCTGGCATACAGAGGAGGCAGATAGGAACTAATACAATCACACCATTACACATCTTAAAACTGTCAGAAAAGCAATGAAAGGAAAGCACAGGATATTATGAACTCAGGAAACCCTATCTGGTCTAGCATCTTCCCCAAAGAAAAGTCTGAAGTGAGATTAAGTAGGAATAAATGGATATAGAAGAGGGCAGAGAATTCCAGAAAGAGGGAACACCATGTGCAAAAGACCTAAGATGGGAAAGATCATGAGGTATGTTGAGAAAGAAAGGAAGCCAGTATGGCTGGATATTAGGAAGCTGGGGGCACAAAGACATATATCTGGAGAGACAGATGGAAGTCTGATTGTGCAGGACCATACAGACAAAGTTAAGGATTTGGTTCTTTATCCTAAGAGCAGGGGGAAACCGTTGAAGGACCATGACTATTTTGTAAATCAATTTGATCCATAGAATCAAAATACAAACATTGTACTGATTAGGATTTGCACACAAGAAAAGCCTGTGGAGTTCTGTGACAAACACTGTTGCCTAGCTAACAAAACTATCATCAACAGCTTCCTTTTTCCAGCCTCCCTTGCAGCTAGGTTTAACCATGTTGGAAAAATTATGGCCAACCAGATGCAAGTTAAAGTCTTATGACTAGTGATTATGCTTCCCTCATGAAAGGGACAGGCATGACTGAAGTCTCCTTCTCCTCTATCCTTTTGTGCCTGTAATATAGACTTAAGATCTGGAGATCCAGCAACCATATGCAACATTGAGACAACAAGCATGAAGATCAAAAGTATTATACTAAGGAAAGGGGAAAAAAAGCTAAAAGAAGAACCTGGATCCTGATGGCTTTCTTTAGTGGCTATAGTGACCTTAGACTTTTTTGGGGGGGTAGTTCTTACAAGAAATTTAAACCCCTAATTGTTAAAACAACTTCGAGTTATTCTGACTTTTGCTTTGTTTTTACAACTAAACCCATTCCTAACTGATGCAGGGAGTTTTTAAGAAAATTAAACAAGAGGAAAATGGTCTAGGAGAGCCAAGTAAATCAAGCATGACCCTGCTTCTACCAAACTTTCTCTTCTGCTAAAAAAAAAAAAAAAAAAAACAGGATGGAAGGGAACCGGATCAAGGGCAGATAGATTATAAGTGTCAACTCTAACTTTCTACGAGCAAGTGAAAAGGATTGCTGTCATGTGATTTTTAACTGCATTTTCTGTAGGTCTTACTGTTTGATTTATGAACAAAGGTATGCTGGCACCTTTGACTCTCTTAGAGATGCTCTTATGCTCTTTGTCGGTTAATGTGTAACTGCTTAAAAGGCCTTTGAAGGTTCACCTCTTCATACTGGGGCTCTCAGTTCTCAACTGAAAGTCAAAAAAGAAACATGAACACCTGAGAATTTTCCCACTGGGTTTTAGACACATTCTTGAACATGATAAGTGTCAGCTTGTGGTGTGTCTTATTGATGATGTACTTGACAAGACTTTAATAAGGATACGTTTTTTCAACTGTAAACTTTTTTAAAATTAAAAGATATTTAGTTCTCACTATAAAAGCAGTCCATGTTTATTATAGAAAAAGTAGTCAGAAACATTTTTCTTCTTGTTTCAAGTACTGTAAATTGAAAATCCATTTGTGCTACCAGAAGACTCTTGGAGCAAAGGTGCTAAGGACCTTTGATATTCTATTTACTCTCACATCAAGGGAATCTGCGGAAAGAACATAAAGATCGTGATGGGAAAAGTCTGAGTAAGTCACAGCTTGATTGCAGTTAGCCGCCCTGTGCTCAGGGAGATGCTAGAAAGGCCAGACTCACAGCTACATTTTCTCAAGTGGCTTGATTTTAAATTAAGTATAGTTGTGAACACATCTGACTCCCAGCCTGAGCTGGAACTTTCTGTAGCACTTTCATGAAGATGAGGATTGGGTTTCCTCATTCACTGCTGTATCCTCAGCACTTAGCATGATGGGAGACACACAGGGAGGATGGGCACATTCTACGTTTGCTGACTAAGAATTGAATTAACTCTCCTTAGAAATTCTGGCCCAATAGAAAAATTTCTGCAGAGAATACCAGGTTACTGTGCTTTATAATGGGTTCTTTTGTTCTGGGGTAAAAGAGGAGGGAGGCTCTTCCAAGCATAACCAACACAAAAGATGGTAAAAGAGTATCTCCATCAATAATAATAACGATAGCTAATGTTTACAGTACTTACCATGTACAAGGCATTACTGTAAATATTTTACGAATATGGGCCTATTTAATTCTCATAGCAGCTCCTATTATTATCATCCCAATTTTAGAAATGAGAAATGAGGAGACCAAGACCCACAGTGGTTAAGCCAGTTTACTCAAGATCATATCACACAGAGCTGAGACGGAACACACAGGAGCCTCCAGAATCTGTCTATATCCACCACACAAACTACCTCTGGAAAGGGTACTTCCATGCTCAGATCTTCCAGCTAAACCATGTTCTGCAAGTTGTTTTTTTTTTTTTTTTTTTCCAGAAACAAACTAGAGTTTACCCCCTGCTTTGACTGGGATCTACGATGAGCTTGACAATTGTGCTTGACTCTAAGATTCAGTGGCATTGAGTTGCTGAGGCTGGTGAATTCTGCCTCATGAGAAGAGCTGTGGAGCCAGTTTAGTCCACAGTTACATTCCCAGTCCTGGAGACTTCTACCATGAGTCAGACGCTGCATAGCAATATTGGTTTTTAGGCTAATACTTGACTTTTTTTTGCTGGGAGAACACAGTTTTCAGAGGAATTCACGTTTGGATCGAAATGAGAGATGCTGTACTGAAAGGAGTCTTTTGAAGACGCTTCAGGAAGTCTCTCCACAGCCTGAGAGCATAGTACTGGTTTGACCAAGAGCCCAAATCTGCTGCATCCATCAGGGGCCTCACAGGAACAGATGGCACAATCAAATTAGGATAATCCAGGAAGGGTTTATTCGTAAAGTGACTAAATTACAGAGGTGTGGGTGTGGTGGATGGGAAGCACAGGTATGCAGAAACTCAACTGTCCCCACCCTTAAGGCCAAGGAAACAAGGAGAGCGAGTGGCTACAGCATCTAGAAGGCAGCTCAGCTAATATACCCAGAGGAACTCAAATCACTCTATAAAAAAGATACCTGCACGAGCATGTTTATTGTAGTACCGTTTACGATAGCAAAAACATGGACCCAACCATGCTGCCCATCAAAACTGGACTGGATTTTTCAAATGTGGTACATATGCATGATGGAATATTATGCAGCCACAGAGAAGGGCAAAATTATGAACGTCACAACAACTTGGATGAACTTAAAAGCTGTAATACTGAGTGATCGATCACAGAAACAAAGAACTGAGTACCACATTTTCTCACTCATAAGCGGACCTTGAACAATTATCCTAAGACTATAAGAACGTGATAAAGCAATTGGCAGTAGTGAGAAACTGCCGGGGGGGAGGCACACCTCATCAACAAGGGTACCTGCATAATGAACATCTGTATACTTAACCCTGAATTGTATCCCCCATCTTTAAAATAAAAAAGAGGGGAGCACTGGCCTTCAATCAGGGATTCTGGCAGCCTGAAGGGAGTCCGCAGGAAGAGTAAACACCCCATCCTCACTTTCTTTCCTCTTTCAGATCTCCTGCCCGGAATCCTTCTTGGCTGGACCCAAAATGAAGCAAAGGCGATTTTGATTCCTTTACTATAATCCATGCAAGTCAGCCTTCAGAGCAGTAGAAAGGGAAAAGTCAGTCTGGAGAGATGAATGAAAAATACCTGGTAATGGGTTCTGCTGGACTTAAGACTGAAGCTGAGGTGGAGATCCCACGCCAACTATAGAAGGTAAGAAAGAAATCCAAATCATCAGAACAAACACCAGCACAAGATGGTCTTGTGGTCTCTATACCATAATAACTGCAAGCCAAGGGTAGTAAAAGTAGCCTGTGGCTGGGGGTTAAGGGATGGTTTTGTTCTCTGGCTGTTGCACTAGAGGGTAGGAAGTATTTGAAGGTAGAACAAAACCAACTCTATTTGGACACAGGGACAACCATGCAGATTTGACAGCTGTGATCCCAGAGGCAACGTTGCAATAAAACCTGTATCCTTTATCCTGACCAGAGAGCTTGCTCGAAGGGTGATGGTTGAACTATGTGTACTTTCATAAGTCCTCACATACAAACTATAAGGAAATTTGAGACCTAAATGAGAGTTGTATCTTTAGCATCTGAATATAATACAATAAAGCAGTTAAAGCAAAGGGTGGCATAAAGCACCTAAGGGCCAATTCATCTTGCCCCAATTTTTGAAAGTAAAGTTTTATTGGAACAGAGCCATGGTCATTCATTAAGCATGGTCTATGGTGAATTTTCTGCTAGAATAGTGGAGTTGAGTAGTTGTGACGGAGACTGTATGGTCCACAAAACTTAGACTATTTCTTTCCTATCTGGCACTTTACAAGTAAAGTTGACCAGCCCATGAATTGGAGTAAGTTTTTACAGCAGAACTTGGTTTATAGAAACACCATGAGTGGGTTCCAAGTGACTACAAGTCAGTATCTACCAATAGGCTCAGACTTGGAAAAGGCAACCCCTGTGTCTTCCTATTCATAGCTCAGTGCAGTATGGGTGCCCAGTGAGCATTTTTTGAGTAAAGGCATGAATGTTTCGGTGTGCAGAAGATACAGGCATTAAGAGAAGTCAGACCCAATGCCATCACTCTCCATAAAGAAGCTCCCCTTTGAAAAGACATGAAACATACCATAGAATTTTATAACATTATTCCACAGCTGGCCTTGTTTTTTGGCTTTATCCTTCCCCTTCCCTTCAGTTGAATGTTTGGATGTGAAATGTTTGAGGAAGAAAAGGAAAGGGGAACTGTCAGTTGTGCATGGAGTAAAAGGGGTTTCACATCTGGTCTCTGTTCTCTGCATTGTCTGGACTATTGATTTGGCATACGAAGACTGAGCCTAGAGTTGCCCACAAGATCTCTCAGTGGTGTTAACAAAAGACCATGAGATCCATGGAGGAAGAAGAGGAGAGCTGTATTTCCTCCAAAGGGTTACAACCTACAGGTTGGGAAATGAAGCCTCTGTCCTAAACCAAAAATATATGCTTCAGAGCCAAAGAAAAGAGGCTGGGATTTATTCGCAATGGGGTTAGCTATACATACATACTCAGCAGGTTACAGGAGAATCTATGAATATTTATGGGGGAAACTAAACACATGCTCAGTGAATAAACATATACATCATATGCATCCCATCCGTGTTCGCTTTCGGGTGGGGAGTTAATATTAGAATGAAGTAAGATTAGGCTATTTGCATCAAAAGGGGACGCACAGGACACTGGCATCTTGGGCTCAGTGTCTGTGGACTGGCCAAAAAAGTCTGAGGTCAGTGGTCATTTATCAGGAAGGAATGTTTTGTAAGACTGGTCTGCTATCATGATGAAACCATAATAGGAAAAGGGGTGTATGGGCCACAGTGTCAGGCAGTCTGTCAAGGGTGGTGGAGAAATCTTCCAGACATTGTTTTTTAGGAACTTGGTTCTGCTTAATTGCAGGAAGGACCGTCTTGAGGCAGTTAACAAGGCAGAGGAGTGTTGAGACATGACTGGCCTCCTGCCATGCCCAAGCTGTAGAATCTGGTTTTAATGTTTTCCAGGGTCTCTTTTTGCCTCAAGGAGTCATTTCACTCTGCTTGGGGTCCTAAGACCCTATTTTTATTTCACAGTGGTTCTAAGCCCTCAGACTGGACTATGCTATCTGTCAGGTTCTTCCAGGCCTTTGTTATCAAGAGGGTGAGATTCCAATGCAATTCAAGGGATCTAGCTTCCAGGTGGGTGGGTCGAAAGAGAAGGTCAAATACTCGCTCAGGAGAATACACTATATTCTGAGGTGTTCATTCAACAAATATGTTTTAAGTTCTGTGCCAAGTGTTCTTCTAGATGCAGGAGATACAGCAGTGAACAAAGCAGACAAACATAAAATTCTTGGCTGGGCACAATGGTTCACGCCTGTAATCCCAGCATTTTGGGAGGCTGAGGCAGGCAGATTGCTTGAGCCCAGGAGTTCGAGACCAGCCTGGGCAACATAGTGAGACCTCATCCTTACAAAAATAAACAAGTTAGCTGGACGTGGTGGTGCATGCCTGTAGTCCCAGCTACTCAGAGGCTGAGGTGGAAGGATGGCCAGAGCCCAGGGGATCGAGGCTTCCACACGCCATGATTGTCATGATCATGCCACTACACGCCAGTCTCCATGACAGAGTGAGATCCTAACTCAAAAAAAGAATTTTTTTTTCTTCAAAACTTAGGTGGCTTGGCCAATTAGATTGACTTGTTCACAAAACCACATTTATGAATCACTGAAACAAAACTAACCTTCTATCTCTTGGCAGGCAGAAAGGGAGCCACAGGGCCTCTGTTATATACTTCAGAAATCCCAGGTGACAGACCGAATGGGGGTGGAGGTGAAATTGGGGACGAGCTAGATGGTGTTCCTGGGGGCATTTTTTTAAAAAGCAGGGTTCAGGTGAACTGGCTCCCACAGCTCTCTAGGGGACTGGCTGAAGATTGGGTTCCTCTAACCTCTTCCCGGAAATGGTTGGGCCTCTTCTCCACCTCCCCCATTTTTGCCTGGGAGCCAACGAGTCTGCAGAGTGTGGAATGGGAGCTAGGGATTTCCAGGCCCGGGACACAGTCCAGAAGTCAACAAAAATAAGCTCAAGAATTTGCTGCAGCCTCTGCACGAGGGCTCTTCCAGCTCATCTGGTCCCACAGAGAAGCCTTCAGAGCCATTCAAATATGCATCGTGTCCCTGCTGTTCTCCTATGGATTTGTTGCCCTTTCCCACACTGCAGGAAGAAAAAAAAGTCTTTGTATCTTTAGCTTTTTTCCTTCCTTATTCCTCTTCATTCTCACTCCAAATGTTAATACAAATGACCCAAAATTGTTCTTAAGATTTTAAAAAATATAGTATCAACAAAATTACCTTGTCAGTCCCCCTCCCCGCTCCAAGTTCAACAGTTTGGATGGACCCTCTGCCTGAGTGGGTCATTTGGGTCGGCATTTGCCCTATCTGGGAGCAATGATGACTCCAGCTTCTTTTTGTACTTATGCCAAGACATGGTGCTTTTAAGAAGTGCTGAAATGTCTCATGGCATTTTCTTTCTAATGTTTTAAATATTTGCTTCTTTTTCCCACAGGAAACTTTACAGTAAAATGTGTATTCCCAAATTGCTTGTTGTAGGCTGTTTTTCCTCCCGGTGACTCCCTCTTTAGCAAATGCTTGGGCAGCTTATCATGGACGTTTCTCCTGGTTTGACACCTCATAGCAGGGTGAGGCATTTTCGCTTGCAATGCATAGTTTGATCAATGTCATCTGGTTTTCGCATCTGCTCAGTAAATCTGAGCCATTGCCTGGTATAGGATGCTTCTCCACATATAAGAAGCATCTCCAAAGTCAATCGGACCCCATTATTGTTTAATCTCTCCTAGGTCCAAACTCATCATTTTCTCTTGACAACAGCTTCAAGGGTTCCCTGAGTGTTGGGGCATGCAAAGCAACCCCCGATTATGTCTTCTAGTTTTGCATGAAACATCATAACAAAAGGAAGCAGGAACTCAATAAAGATATACTAGAAGAAACAGCTAACACCTGCAGAAAACACTTTCAAGTAGAACCCCAGGGGATCATTTTACAGAGTCTATTCTTTATTTGGGAGAAGATGAGCAGACCAGTCAGAAGATATAACCAACTAATTTGTATCTGCCCTGGCAGCCATCAGAATACACCAGTGAAACATGTCGCTGCTGAAATTCATAGCTTCCCATTTTCATCACAGGCAGTCCTGCAAGTCATACAGTGGTACCAGATATTCGCACAACAGGTCACTGGTGCAGAGGACAGTAATGGGGAAGCCATCTTTTATGAGAGGCAAAAGGCTAAGTGCCATTCTTAAATCTTGGAAAGATCTGTTACCAACCTTTGCTGTAGACCCAGGAGCTTCCTGAGCTAGATGGAGATGTGGTAGTCAGTGACTGTTCCCCATGACTTGCTGTCATTTAAGACCCAATGTCATTGCCATTTAAGACCCAAGTGGAACTCCACATGTGGAGGTGGGTGATTGAAGTGCTGAAGAAGTACTTTTCATGGTGAATCTAAATTGATATTCAACTGAATTCCATGAGTACTTATGGGAAAATCTGCTCTGTGTATGTCACAGTGCTTAGCATGGCCATCTCATCACAAGATTCCAGGGGAGAGGCATTCACAACCAAGGTCCTAAGAATGACCTCTCCAGAATTGTGTGGTCTGAAGTCTGCATAGCCATGTATGATGACCATCTCTGAGGTGGGGTCTCTCCGCCTTCAAAGAGCTTGTAGTCTGGCAGGGAGGCAAAGATTGCTACAAAAGCAACTATAATACCATGCAGGACAAACTCAGTAGCAAAATGGGAGTAAATCACCAAAATTGAACTCAGAGCTAACTCAAAATGTAAGGATTGGGCAAGAGAAAGCGGATAAAGAGGAAGAGAGGAGGCTGGGATTGTCTTGTGGTTGCCTCCAAGGCTTGGTCTTAAGTTGGTAGGTCATCAAGAATTATGCTTTGGGAGGATAAAACTGGCAACAAGGAAAATAGGCTTCTTATCTGATAGACTGGAAGCCAGGTAGAAAGATATGTCACATAGTCTAGGTAAACGAGGGGGCCTACGCTAGCAAGATGATAATCACAATGGAAAAAAGGCTATGGACTTGGAAGATGTTTCAATGCTTATAAAACTTTATTTCTATTGACCACAAAGTTAAAGGTGAGATAGCTAGTAAGAAGCAAGGCACTGACTAATCCCAATTTTAATAATAAGAAACAGTAGAGTCAAAAATATTAGGTTGGACAATCTGAAACTGTCCTTTTTGTAGGTAACAAAATAGATTGGCTACCAACAACTTTATAAAATTCAAACTAACTTTATAATAGGTGCCCTATTGTATTCAATTGGAGAAAAAGCATATCCCCAAACTTCCTAGCATTAAAAGAAATAAAAATTAACCATGAACATAAGAGAGCCAGAGTTCATTTATTTAGCAGTGGAACAGGTGAGAGCATGTTCTAAAGAACAGACACAGTTCTTAAAGGAGATTGTCTATGAGTGAATCTCAGGTGGTTTCAGCCTAAGGCGAAGTTCCAGAGAAAAGTGGTTAGGTCACTGAAAGCCCAACACTGTTTTGGAAAAAAAGAAAAACATTGTAATTTACTTAGATTTTCAACCTCTTACATATCTCCCCTTGGGAGTTTTTGTAACAGAAGATTTGTCCCAGAGTCATTGGCAAAGATTAAAAGCACCTCCAGTGAAATTTTCCTTGAGTCAGTTTGTACCCATTCCCTTCACCATAATACCCTGAGGACAGGGTTTAGGAACAAATAGAGAAAATTTAATTTTGCTAAGATAAACCTTAAGCAAACTTTCCATTACATGAGGATGTTATTAGTTCCCCTACTAAATGTGAATGATGACCCGAGTGTGAATGCTGTGAATGCTAGTCAGAATGATGCAGGCTATAGAACCTCCATAATTTTTAACCCCAAATTCTGAGCCACATCCATGAGCTTCCAATTTTTGTTCCGACTGACTCTTGTTCCTAGAAAGTTCTCTTCCCTGCTTGCTTCTTTGCCTTCCAAGGAATGACAACTCATCCTTCAAGTCCTGACTTCCATTCCATTCCAGAGGAACTAATTGTTCCTCTGTGAGCACTCAGTTCATGCTTTTGTTTCCATTGATTCGCGTTTGATGTCTATCAGTCTAATGTTGGTTTTCATTCTTAGATTCAATTAAGAAAGGTAAGCATAAAAATGTGTTGGCCAGTAAAACAAAGGAAAATAAATCTCCAAGTTCTAGGCTTATAATCTGCTGTGCGTGTGTCAATAAAATGTCAAAAAATGCATTGTAAAAGAGTATGCAAATAGGTTAATTTGTGTATAAAACATACATGAATTATGTATAACAGAAATATGTTTGAATAGGCATACAAAATATTTGAAGAGTTACTCATCCATTTCCCCTTGAAAATGGGGTCGAGGATGTTAGGAAGATTAGGAACTTTGACAATATTATTGAATCATTTTGTCATTGCTTGATTTTATTTAAAAAATAATCCTTTTATTTAAAAAACGAACATTACCACCCACCCTAACACACACACACACACACACACACACACACACACACACACACACACACCACATACACACACACACGCTGGGTCTTGGAGAACAGTGGTTGATTCAAAATCAGCATCAAAGGGGCTATATACCAAGAACCCACAATATCACTCCCAGATGAGATCTGTTTTCAGCACATTCCTTAGCAGTTTCCATTAGAAATTGTTTGTCATACTGCAGAGTGACCTCTTCAAAGCCAAACACAGCCAAGTTTACTAACTGAAGAGGCTACACTCCACAGCATTGTGCAATGATCACTTGGGGTAAACGTGGTAGCCTTTTGCTTAAGTTTTTTGTCACAACAGAGATTGTCGCCCAAGAAAAACACAGGACAGGCAAAAATTGTACAGAACCCCACCATCCACAGAAAATACATTCCAAGACCCCCAGCAGATACCTAAAAGCATAGATAGTCCAGAGCCCTACATATTTCCTATTATAAAGTTTAATTCATAAATTAAACACAGTAAGAGATTAACAATAACTAATAATGAAATAGAACAATTATAACAAACTCCAGCATTATTACTCTTGTGCTTTGGGGCCACTATGAAATCAAATAAAGGTGACTTGAACACAAGTGCTATAATGTGGGACAGTCAATCTGATCATGAAAATGGCTCCTAAGTGACTAGTTGGTGAGGTGTATAGACAGTGTGGAGGCACTGAGCAGGACAGAGCAGGAAGACACAAGATTTCCTCACGCTACTCAGAGCGGTACACCGTCTAAAAAATATGAATTGGTTATTTCTGAAATTTTTAATTTAGTGTTTTCAGATGGCAGATGGCTGGGGGTAACTAAAACCATTGAAAGTGAAACCTCAGCGGGTTTGAGACCCGCCCGGGCAGCGAGACCTCATCTCTACAATAAATCAAAAAATCAGCCGGGCGTGGTAGTGCATGCCTGTAATTCTGGCTACTTGGAAGGCTGAGGCAGAAGGATCGCCGGAGCCCAGCAGGTCGAGGCTGCGGTGGCCAGAAGTGGCCACTGCACTCCAGTCTGGGCGACAGAGTGAGACTCCAACTCAAAAAAAAAAAAAGAAAGTGAAACCTCAGATAAGAGGGTTCTACCGTAAATGCAATTTTTGACGTCATTGTACCAAGCATTAAGTAGCCATTTCCCACACAGGATATTTCTCATGGCCACATAAACCCCTGGGTCTGAGCGTCCTATCATATCTTTCATCTCTTGCTTCTCCAGCATCTTCTCTTCCATTTTTTAGCTACCAGCCTTCAACCTTCAAATTCCTATTTCTTTATTATGCTAAAGAAAATTATCCCCTCAAAGTAGGTCTTAGATTTACCTTTAAATATCCAAAAAGTGTCCAAAATTATATTTAGGAGATCCAGCTTAACAAAAAACCTGTCCAGAGTTTCTTTCTGTAGCAACCAACAAATAATTTGGTGAACCAGCATCAGATTGTTAGGCTCCTAATCAGACCACCAGAGTCCACTGGAAGAGATTCTATCTCTAGAGTCAAAATTAGAAAATTAGGATTTGGCTTTATCAAGAATATGCCTGACTTCAACACTGGGAGTAGAGTGGAGTGGTGGGAAGGTCTTCTGAGAACAATAAACTTTCATCTAGCACTTTCTATGGATGGAACACCAGACCCAGGCGTCTTTCATGTAGTATCTCACCTGGTCTTCACAACTCTAGGAGGTTATAATAGAAAAAACTGTCCCAAATCCGATCTGTGTAATGTAATTATAGCCTCCTTCAGAAAAGAAATTAGAATTTTACTAACAACATGTTTAAGTAGTTTTCCGATGAGTTTTAATGGGATTAAGACTTGCTCTGGGAAATCATAGCCCACACCACAGCTGATGAAAGCCAAATCTTTTGGCCTCACCCTCTTGGATTTATAATTTAAGAAGTCTGGACATATCTAAGAGTCTAGTGACTTTTTCTAATGACTTATTTTTCTATCACAGAAATAAAGAACCAAGTACGAGTACCACATGTTCTCACTCTTAAGCAAACCCTGAACATTAATCATAATGATTGACAGTAGTGGGATACTACTAGGGGGAGGAGTTGGCGCGTAACATCAGTAAGGGTACCTGATCTCAATCCAGGAGAAGCGGGTACCTAAGGGAGACCCGAACTTTACCTGTATGATGGACCACTTATCTACCTAATCCCAAATTGCACCCTGCATCTTTAAAATAAAAAATAAATAAATACTAAAGAAAAGAATCAGTCTAACAGTAATCATCTTTCCACTGCCTACTACTCTAAAATGACATTACCAAACGTGAACCTGACTTGTCCTCTAAGAGGATTATTTTTCCTTGTTGTAAGGTTTCCGTAAAATTTGGACACATGCTCGTTACCAAATTGCTGGATGATTCTTTTAACTAAGTAGAGGCTACCGTCTCCCCACTGAACATATAATGATCCGTAATAGAGCCAGGTGTGAAGGTAGATTTGTCTGACTCCAAAAACCGGGTTTGTAAATATTCCAGTCGGCTTTCCACTTCATTCAGTTCCCATACCACAAAGTTTGTGACCATCAATCCCATTTCTCCAACAAGACTGTTTTCTTGAGGTCCTGTCAGTCAGGACATCAGGCACACCTTTGATAAAGTAGTGATCTAACTTTCCAATTTTGTCTCTGGTGATAGAATCTCCAAACGAGGAGAGAAAACTGGGTTTGCAGCCTAACTCTTTCATTTCTGTAGATTATCCTGGAGATTATCCTCGCCTTCACCTTCCTAACTGTCCCTGCTACCATTCCAGAGGCCTCAGAGGGGTACATATCCCTCTCTCATGTCCTGGATTCAATGGGGACCAAGAGTCTTATGCCCTTATCCCAGCTGAGAGCCTCCCTGACACACCAGGCTTTACTCAGGGCTTGGGAGAAGTAAGGGAAACACAGAGAGCAGGACGCAGGCAAGTGCCATGTTGTGTAAAGTTACAGGAGCTCACAGTTTAGCACCTTCAGTAAGTGACCCTCCAGATCAGGACCCCCTGCGGACCCATGAACAGGGATCATCTTAACCCACCATCCAGAAGCTTCCTTAGGTAGGTCCAGACTCCCTAAATTATAAACCGAAGAGGATGAAGCCAACACACTTTTCTTACCTGCCTAAGACTCACCTTTGGCGCTGCACCTTCTGTCTTACCTGTTTCAGACAGGAATCTCCAACCACCATCCATAAGAGCACTTCAGGCTATATTCCAAAGGAATGCCAGGGGGTGTCCAAAAACACTTTTCTCCCCTGTACAAAAATGCCTGATCTCTGGATATTTGTTCAATGACTCATTTAGCAAACCCACTCTGCCCTCTCTGCCTTTGATCTTGCTTGTCTCCTTTCTGAAGCACTCACCTTCCTCCCCACTTTATCTCGATGATTCACTCTCAACCTTCAGGTCTCAGATGAATGCTCCCACCTCCAGAAGCCCCTCTCGGATAGCCCATCATGCCTTGCTCTTCACCTGCTATAGCTCGTATCCCTCTTTGTTTGAATCATCTTCTTTGTTGTTCTTTTTTGTCACCGGACTCATGCATTCGCTCCACTGAGAATTGGGTCTACTTCTTTCACCATTGTACCTCCAGCTCCTGGCTAAAATAAGGTGTTAGGTAAGTATCTGCTGGCTCAATGAAGTGTGTAGCATCATGCATCACACATGGTTCTTGATAAATGTTGGTAAGATTAAACTAAGTGTTCAACTTGGGTTGTTGTCTATTTGGGCTGCTGACGTCTTCAGATAGAAAGAGCTTCAAATATTCTACTATGTAATCGACCAAGGCTATTTCCTCTCTTTTGCCCTGAAAAGAGTCTGGAATATATCAATTTATTTCTCCTACCTCGCTCATGCACGTTTCCATGAGAGAATGTAGTTACATTAGGTCGAGGTGACTATTAGCCAATGGGACAGTGGAGCAGATAATAAGACCCTACTTTTTATTCTGACTGATTACTCTCTTGATCAACCCACTCAGCACACTTCCAAGTCTGTCCATGAATTAGGACATACACGATCAGCAACTTTTAGAAATTCTTGGGTGAAACTGTAATTCTCAACTACATATAATATTCTCATTTTAATCATTATTGATGTACATGAGCTGAGAAGCACAGTCTTATTAAAATCTTATTTCGAAAAGTGTTGCTGACTGTAAATTTAACATAAGACCATCTGCACTCATCCGACACTCAAGTAGAAAGTACTTCTGCCAAGCCAAAGATCAATTCAGAGCAAACTCTTACTAATGTAAAATGTTGGAATTACACATTTCCTCACATATGGGTCAAGTTCTGAGCAGCTTAGTTTTTGAGGTTAACCACAGTTTCCAGTAAGACATATTGGGGCACTTCTTTTTGGTACAGGGAGAAATTGAGTCAGGCTGTTTAGCACCTTCTACAGAGTGCTTTTAACCCAGAGTGGAATGTGGGAAGGAACCATGAACCAACTACAATCAACAAATCTATGCTTCTCTATGCATTTGATTACCCCTTACATTGAAAAAGTCATACACAGGAATGAATATTTTGCTTTTACATTTGTCCTTTATATTTCTAATCTGCTAATATTAAAGAACTTATAGAATGCTGTTTTAAGTAACCAAGAGATCTTTGTCTGTAGAAACACAATTCCAAGGGGCTTCTTCCTTCCTTCTTTCCTTCTTTCCTTTCTTCCTTCTGTCCTTCCTTCCTTCCTTTTTTGTTGAGGTCTCACTCTGCTACCCAGGCTGGAGTGCAATGGCACGATGACAGCTCACTGCAGCCTTCACTTCCTACATTCAGGTGATCCTTCTGCCTCAACCTCTCAAATAACTGGGACTGCAGGTGTGCACCACCATGCCTGGCTATTTTTTTTTTTAATTTCTGTAGAGACAAGTTCTCTCTTTCTTGCCCAGGCTGGTCTTGTACTCCTGGGCTCAAGCAATCCTCCCACCTTTCCTCTTTTGTGGAAAAGTGAAATCATAATCCTTGTGTAGAAGAACTTCAAGGGATGAATCTGATGAAGAGAACAGTTCTGGACAAACACAACCTCTGTACTGGAAGACAGTCCTACTCAATGTGAGAGGATTTAACAATATCACACTTGTTGAGTCTGACGATATTAAGGCCATGTATAGCTCACTCTGAAGAACTGGTCTGAGTGAGCTATACCTATGTTTTAGTCCAGATTCCAAGTAGGAAGTCTTTTGTCACTAAAAGAAATTTTATATCCTCCTTCCATGAACTCACTGCAGGATGCTGATCCCAGAGATAACGCAGCTGACAGAAAGAACACAGGCAACAGCTCACATGGAAGAAAAAATTGCAGAGTCAAGGAAAGAACCAAATGTTTAAAAAACCATCAGCACTTTACAGTGCACACAGGAAGGAAGCAAAGATTCTGTAATGACTGCATTCAATGTACACTGTGTTTACCTGGGCTACAACTGAAGATCATCTAGAGACTGTCACGGTATTTGGAATATCCCATCTAGTGCAGGATGGCATGAGCTAAGATATCATGAAACCCATGGAAGAGAATTGGTGCAACTTAAATGAGGCAGGAGGAAAAAGAGACTCAGGCTACACCAAACTGAAAGTTTATATAAGAATCCAACTATATATACCATGTAAAGATGTATATGTTTATATGTTACACATATGTGTGTGTGAATATGAACACATATATATGAATTTGTGTGTATATATTTATGTGTGTATATGCATGCCTAGTTAAATATAAAGTGATTTTCATTTCTACCATTCTCAAAAAATTAATTTGATGTTTTCATGAAGTACTGAGTTTTTAAAATCCCTCGGTGTGTTATTTATAGGCATTGAGCTGGATGGCTCCTACCTGATTATTACACTCAGGATTTTAGTATCCAGAGTAGGTTAAAGAGATAAACAACTTCCCTTTCAGAGTTCTATATTAACACAGTTTTATTTGGGTTGCTGGCATGTCCCAGGTATAAAATGAACTATGTACTTTTTAAAAATTCCAAACCTATGTCAACTAAGATTCAGCAGCTGTTTGTCTTTCTTCTAAAAACAAAAAATATATATATTCTGAAACCCTTAATCTTTTCATACTTGCAGTGGTTTAAACTGTGTTCCCTCCAAAAGATATATCCTCAAAAGCTTTAACTCCTGGTACCTGTAGTGACCTCATTTGGAAGCAGGGTCTTTAATGAGGGAATCAGTTTAAGAGGAGGTCATGCTGGATTAGGGTAAGCTGAAACCCTGGTAAGGAGAGAGAGATACAGGACCCACAGGGAGGAAAGCCATGTGATGCTGGAAGCAGAGACTGGAGTGAAGCAGCTGCAAACCAAGGAAAGCCAAGGGTTGCCAGTAACTAACGGAAGCTAGACAAGACAAGGAAGAGTCCTTTTCTAGAGCCTTCAGTAGGAAATGACCTTTGATTTTAGACTTCTATTCTCCAGAACCATCGGAGAATACATTTCTATTATTTTAAGCCATCCAGTTTGTGGTGTTTTGCTATAGCAGCCCTAAGAAGCGAGTATAGCCCCTTTACTTAAATTTAAAATTTCTCCACGTCTGTTACATATTATAAAAGCACAAATCACATAGAACAGAAGCTGATGAACACACCACTGGGCAGCAAAGAAGGGGCCCTCCAGCCAGCACCTTTCAGAATGCCCCTCTCAGTTCAGGCTCAGCATTGTAACGAAATAATTGATCCTCTGTTCTTTCACCAGTGATTTGGAAATGGAAATTCTTCTCTAGGCCTTCTGCAGGCCTGCATTCCTGTTTTCTTGCTTGCTATGGTTGGAATATTTGTCCCCTCTAAAACTTATGCAGAGCTTTTTATCTTTTATTGTATTTTTTAAATTTTTAAAAATTTTAGATTCAAGGACTGCACATGCATGTTCACTATATAGACCTATTGTGTAGTGGTGGGAATTGGGTCTCAGGTGGCCCATTCCCCAGATAGTGAACTCTGTAGGTAATTTCTGAACCCTTGTTCTCCCAACCCTTTCCCCTTATTGGTGCCCCCAGTGTCTATTACTTCCAGCTTTGTGACCATTTAGCTCCTCCATAGGAGTGAGAACACGCGGTGTTTGGTTTCCTGTTTCTGAGTCAGTTATTTAGGCCGATGATCTCCAGCTCCATCCATGTAGCAGCATGATTTCATTCTCTTGTATGGCTACTTATGTTGAAATTTAATCCACAATGTGGCAATATCGAGACATGGGGCCTTTACGAGGTGAACGGTTAATCCAGTCATGCATTCATGAATTAGTGGCTTATCACCGGAGTGAAGTGTTGGCTTTATAAGACAGACCTGGGCTAACATGCTTAGCCCCTCTTCATATGATGCCCTGGGCCCCTTCTAGATTCTGCAGAGTCCTCACCAGTGTGAAGAGTATGATCAGATGTGCTGCCTTGACTTTGGACTTCTCAGCCTCCATGACAGTAAGAAATAGATTGATTTTCTTTATTAATTACTCAGCTTTTTAGTATCCTATTACTAGCAACAGAAAATAAACTAAAAACATGCTTTTTTACACTGAACTACAGTGTGTGGGGGTAACATCTGTGTTATGTTCTTTAATGTTTGTGCTAATGTCTGTGTTACACCCTTCAAGGGATTTCCATAAAGTCATTGTCTTGAACAAAAATCAAAACAGGACAGAACATTGTGCCTTGGATCTGAGAAGAAAATATAGGATGAGTATACAGAAAAGGCGTATTCTCCACTGGTACTAAAACTTTGTCCTCTGTGATCCAAGGAAAAACTAGGAGGAATATGGAACAGTGCTTTCCAATAGAACTTTCTGCATTGATAAACTACACTACCCAGTATGAGAGCTAAAAGCCACATGCAGCCCTTAAAATGAGGCTAATGTGACCTGCAAACTTAACTTCACATTTAATAATTTAAACTTAAATAGACAATGAAGATCTAGAGTAAGGAGGGAATGGAAGTGGGGTTAAGGCCACATGAAAAACTTAAAATGAAGTAAGGCACAAAAATATGTCCAAATCAAATGTAGTAAAAATTAACAGAAGATAGCTGTTTCGGTAGACTAACCAATAAAGTTACACAGATAGTTATCTCTCTATTCTTTCTATGATCACACTTATCTAATATAAAACACCTAAATGAATAATAGTTGAGCTAAATAAATAATATTTCAAAGACTTTATAGTCATTAAGCAATTAGCCAAAATAGGTGATCTTGTAAACTCAATGGCCAGTCTTAATGTCCACACCACTCCCAGGTCCAAGCGCTTAGTGAATGTTCAATGAATTTACAGAGCTATAATTTTAAAAAACCCCAACCAGTATACAGCTTTGATTAACTGATCATCCACGTCATTGATTCCAAGGTCTTAAAAAATGCAATAAAATTTGACACAATTTTAAATCATTTCTCACTACACAAAAGCTATGTTTGTTACATGCTTTATGCATGTAACTTCAAACTTCCAAAGATTGATTAATGATTATAAACAGTCTTTTAAATATTATTATTCATTTAGCTCAACTGTTATTCATTTAGATGCTTTAAATTAGATAAACATGATAACAGAAAGGGTAGAAAGATAATTATCTGTATAACTTTATTGGTTAGTATACCTAACTAACTGTCTTCTGTTAATTCTTACTAGGTTTGATTTGGATATATTTTTGTGCTCTACAATTAGGTAAAAATAATTATTCTTAAGCAGAAAAAATAAACAATTTAATGAGATAAAGGTGTAAGATAAAAATCAGGTCTAAGAAAAAGAAATAGAAATCTCTAAGAATGACCAGAGGAATCATTAACTTTTTAATAGCAATAGGAAAAATGGAACAGGAAGAAAGAGGACAGAAAGAAGAAAAGAGAGACTGGTAAGCAGGAAAGAAGAGATAAAGAGAAGCAAAAGAAGCAAACTAACCCTCATTCATCAATTCAAAAGCTGTTGGCATTTGGAGGAAGTGTTTAAAAGTTGAAGCAGTGTTATTACTTTTTTTTTTTTCTTTTTAAGATTCAGGATCTCACTCAGTTGTTCAGGCTATGGCATGATCGGGGTTCACTGCAGCCTCGACCTTTTGAACTCAGGAGATCCTTCTGCCTCAACCTCCTGAGTAGCTGGGACTACAGGTATGCACCACCACACCTGGCTAACTTTTTTATTTTATTTTTTGTCTTGCTATGTTGCCCAGGCTAGTCTCAAACTGCCAGGCTCAAGCAGTCCTCCCACCTCAGCCTCCGAAATTATTGGGATTACAGGTGTGAACCGCTGTGCCCGGCTAGTGTTACTACTTTTGAGAAGAAAACCCCAAGCAAGATGACAGAAGGAAATGTTGTATGGAGACGTGAATAGAAAGAAGCAAATTCCTACAGATCAGCTAGGACCTGAAAGTCACCATAATCGAATGCCTACTTCTACAACTAGATTTAGGGTCCATCTGAGAAACTTGCAACAGCATGTAGGCCTCTTGCCATATTTCCCGAGTTCCCCATTAAAACAAGGAATCCCACTTCTGAAACAACACAATACAACATCGAATCTGGCCAAATGTATTATATGAGCATTGCTAAAAATAATATATCAACATCCATTTTGTTGGGGGAGTTGGTAAAATCACCTGGGTCTAAAAGCAGAGAAGAAATGGAATCAGTGGGACTCCTTCATAGTGGAGTGGTGACAAGGCCCCCATGCCTGAGAAAGACAATAAGAGTGAGTTATATATATAGTTTGACTAGTTTTCATTAAAAACAATAAGAAATTATGGATAAAGTGAAAACAAACCAAACAAATTATAAAAACACATTATCTTAAATATGTCCACAAGCTGGCAAGGCAGTAAGAAACCTTCAGATTAGAAACTAAATCAAAATTATGAACTTTGCAGCCACTTGAATGGACTTAGAGTCTATAATACTGAGTCATCTACCAGAAACAAAGAGCTGAGTACCACATGTTCTCACTCATAAGTGGACCTTGAACAATTACCATAATACTATAAGAAAGGGATTGGCAGTAGTGGGAAACTGCCGGGGGTGGGGGTGCACACCTCATCCACAAGGGTACCTGCACAATGACCATTTGTATACCTAATCCTGAATTGTACCCCACACTTTAAAAATAACACTAAAAAAAAAGAAAAAGAAATGAAATCAAGCCAGGCACCAGAACAAAAGCAGAGACAACCTTTGTCTTGAAGATATTTGCCAGGAACTTGAGCCTGGGTATTCAAGGTCTCTCAAAGGAGACAAGTACCAGGGGCCAAACAAGATGGGATTTAATGGGAAATTGTTCCAGAAATGCTGAACCCCAAAGCCTATGCTCTAGAGGTGAACCTTAAAAATAAACCTGCTCTCTGTTCTTCTCTTCAGGGGACAGTGAGGGTACCTACCATCCAGAGTCACTGAGTATAAGAGGAAAATCTCCCCTGAGAAGTTGCAACCACATGCCAGCCTTCACATTGCTTGCAACCCAAATTCACACAATCTATGTTGTCCCCAAAACATCAAGTCAAAAATTTAGTTTAAAGTGATCTCAGACTGGTTGTGGTACTAGTTGTCAAGCAGAACCAAATACAGTTCTCTTCTGGAAGAACTGAACTGATTCTAGAAACAGAAAGCAATATGGAGACGAAGGGAGAATAGTGAATTTAGAGACAAAGCCAAAGATACCACTCAGAATAAAGCATAGAGAGATACAGAGATGAGAAATATGAAAGTTTAAAAATCATGGAAGGCCAGGCGCAGTGGCTGAAGTCTATAACCCCAGCACTTTGGGAGGCTGAGGCGAGAGTTCAGGTGTTCAAGACCACCCTGGACAACTTGGTGAGAACTCATCTCCGCAATGAATCAAAAGATTAGCCTGGCACAGTAGTGTGCACCAGTAGTTCCAGTTACTTGGAAGGCTGAGGCGAAAGAATCACTGAACCCGGTAGGCCAAGGCTGCGGTGGCTGTGAGCATGCCACTGCACTCCAGTCTGGGCAACAGAGTGAGACTTCGACTCAAAAAAAAAAATTATGGAAGACTGAATAAGAATGATTAACATAGGTCTGACGTGAGTACTTGAGTGAGAAAAAGAAAGAATCAGGCAGAAACAATATTTGTTTTTGTTTTTTTTTTGAGTTGGAGTCTCACTCTGTCGCCCAGACTGGAGTGCAGTGGCCGCTCCCGGCCACCGCAGCCTCGACCTGCTGGGCTCCGGCGATCCTTCCGCCTGAGCCTTCCGAGTAGCCAGAATTACAGGCATGCGCTACCACGCCCGGCTGATTTTTTGATTTATTGTAGAGATGAGGTCTCACTGCCCAGGTGGGTCTCGAACCCATGGGCTCAGGCAATCCACTCACCTCAGCCTCCCAAAGGCCAGAAACAATATTTGAAGAGAGAAGAGCTGAGAGGTTTTTAGGGTATCCATTTATAGGTTTTAAAAACCCAATGACAAACATAAACTATAAGGCAGGATAAATACAAAGAACTCCACTCCTGGACACAAATAAATGAAAACCAGAGAACTAGGAGGAGATGCCAAAGGCCTCTGTAGAAAGGACATATGACCTTTCAAGACGTGATGCTTAATTTGACAGCTCACTTCTTAATGGCCACAGTGGGAGCCTGAAATGACAGATATGCACAATGTACTGAGAGGAACAAAAGTGCCGATGCAGAAGTTGAAACCCAGCTATAACATCCTTCAGGAGTGAGGGCAAAATAGATATTTTCAGACAACTGAAAACTGAGAATGTTGGTCACATTTAAGCACTCGGAAAGGAAAATTCTAAAGGATAATTTTTCAGGCAGAACAAAATGATCCCAGATGAAAAGTCTGAGGTAAACAAAGGATTAAAGCACAAAGAACATGGCAAATGTGGGTAAATCAAAGCTAATACTGATGAAATAAGACACAATTAAACTATTCTGTGGAGTTAGAAAAACACGCTAGAACTAAAATAATTGGCAATAGCATAGAGGTTAGAAGTAAATAATATTCTGAGTTTCTTCTGTTTGGGGGAAGAAGGACAAAAATACTTATTTCTGTTAGAATACAGTGTACATGACTTCCAGAATAGGAGAAAAAGACAGAATAATCAGTTCAGAAGAAGATAAGAAGAAATGAAATAAGAATAAGGGCAGACAAACAAAAGCACAAAATAACCTGCTATAAATAAATCTAATTTATAAGTCCAGTAATTATGACAAATGTAAATAGATTTAATTCTTTTGCTACAAGGCAAAAGATCATAAGACTGGGTTTATAAAACCTAGTTATATGCTTTTTTCAGAGCTGCTCTTAAATACTTATATCAATAAGATTGAATGGGTGGAAAAACAAGATAAGCCAGATGAACATTAATGGAAAGAAAATTAGTGTAATTATATTAATATCAGTGAAAATAGATTTAATATTTAAGCACTAAACGGGATGTTAATATACAATGTGTGCTTTCTTTTTTGCACAGTGAAAGGTCAGCAGGGGGCTTCACATTGAGGTATGTGCTGAGTATCTTTTTCTTCATTCTCAAACAACCTCAGATGGTGTTCTAGAAATTTCTAATATCTCTCTCTCTCTCAAAAATTACCGTAAGTTCTTATATTTCTTTTATGTTATAGTATTTCTGCTGGAGAAGCATTTTTTATGGTGAAAACAATCTTCCTATCGCCTCCCAATATTGCTTAAATCTATAATCACTTAGCCTTATAATATCCCTTCCATTTGTTTACCTCACTTCCATGAAAATATGCCTGATTAACTTTAATAGTACCTGTTTGGTTATCTTCCAAACAATGTTTTTTCTCAACTCTCACACCACCACTTCATCAGCACAGAGTAAGTCTTCTACAACCAAATGTGTAGGGATTTTTTTCCCTCACACACCAAGCAGCGGACACAAGCTGGGTGTCCTCCAGTTCACTTCCAGCACTATCTACCTGTAAATAGTGTCAGATCCCACAGAACGAAGGCTCAGTCCCGAAGACTGTCCCCCACCAAGACACTGTTTGCCAGTCCAGGCCTCCAGAACTTCTGACCCACCAACTTCAGGTTGGGATTCCCACAACTTCCCTTCTTGGATTAGATTAAGTTGCTGGAGTGGCTCACAGAACTCGGGGAAACGCTTACTTACTTGGCTGTCTTATTACAAAGGAAATTTCAAATGATACAGGTGAAGAGATTTATAGGGTGAGGTATGGGGGAATGGGGCACAGAGCTCCCATGCTCTCGCTGGGTGCACCACCCTCCGGAAACCTCCATGTGTTCAACTAACTGGAAGCTCCCTGAACAAAGTCCTCTTGGGTTTTCATGGAAGCTTCAAGACCATCAGTGTTCTTTTCCCTAGGGTATGAGCAGAACCCTCTTGGAGGAGAGTCTTGAGACCCACAATTAGAAGATTAGAGTCTTGCCTTGGGGCAGGCTGAAGAAGGGCAGAAGACCCATAGAAAATGGACTGGATAAAGAAAATGTAGTACATATACATGAGGGAATATTACACAGCCATAAAGGACAAAACCATGGACTTTGCAGCAAATTGGATGGAGTTGCAGACAATCATACTTAGGGACCTATCACAGAAACAAAGAATCAAATACCACCTGTTCTCACTCATAAGTGGGACCTGAATATTAACCACAATCATACAAGGGAGAGATTGGCAATAGCAGGACACTGCGTGTTGAGGGCTCATGGCAGGTTACCCGATCCTAAACCAGGAGAAGTGAGGACTGGTTGGAGGCTCAAACTTCACCTGCATGTAGATTACTTGTATACCTAAATCTTGACTTGTACTCCACATCTCTACAATAAAATGAAGTTAAACAAAAATAAAAAAGGGCAGAAGAATGTCAAAGAGTTTTTGTTTCCTAAGGCCTGGCCCTGAGGCCTAACACACTAACAGAAGACTGTAAACAAGGGCTGTGGGGGTTATAAGCCAGAAACCCCAGGATGAAAACCAATATATAAATGTTTATCATAACACCACAGCATCCAAGCCTTTCTCTTGGTTTCTAACAATTTCACCTAGGTTCGAAGGATTTGTCTCTGAACTGAATGCCCCTTGTTTGGTCACGGTGTTCGTTCTTGGTCCAACTCTCTCATTTGGTTTCCATCCATTTTTAGCTGAAATCAATAACTTTTGTTGAGCTTCAAAACAGCTTCATGGTATTTTAAGTAACAACAACCCTGACTTCAATTACAGCTTTAATGTTTTTAGTACACACCATTCACCTGAAATCCTGGTTCCTTTAAGCTAGCTGAGTTTGACCTTGTAATTTCACATTAATTCCATTTCTTTTTTCTGTTGCAGCTTGAATTAATCTCTTTGAACTTCTTACATCATTTATTGTACTCTGGTTCCTAAGAGGTCAAGCATATTTAATTGTGTGATCGTGTAACAGGTTTTTCCTGCCTGGAGTTTTCCACTGTATATTGCCTGGGGTTGGTGGCCCTATTCTAAGCTTTTCCCAACAGTGTACTCTGCACACAGACAACTGCTGTCATTACTGCTGCTATCATTATTATCAACTCAGGCTGATTAAGCCCTCAGTGCCTATGTCCAAACAGTGCTTAAGAATCAAGGAGAATCTTGGTTCTTGGTCACTATCAGTTGCCTGGCACTGATTCAAAGAACAGGAAATAATGAGATCAGCCACAGCAAACAACTGTCCCTAACATGGATCCAATCTCTTCCTAAACTCTGTAGAAACAACACGAGTTTTATGATCAAAGATTTTGGATTGATCTTTGGATTCTGCCATGAACCAGCTAAGTGAGCTTGGAAAAATCATTTGCTTCGCTGAGTTTCAGTTTTCTCTTCTATAATATGGGAATTATTGTTACCATTACCTGCTTTTGTGAGGACCAAATGTGACAGTGCATGAAAGCTCTTCGTGCACTATTATCTGACTAATTAAATACAATCTGGTTAATTAAATAATCCCAATTCTCCATAAAACTAAAGCTTCGCCCAAATTAAGATCCTCATATCAAGTCTAGAGGTGTTGGCTCATGCCTTCATCCCAGGACTTTGGGAAGTCAAGGCGGGAAGATTAGTTGAGGCCAGGAGTTTGTGGCCAGGAGTTCAAGATTACCTAGATAATGTAGCTAGACTCCATTTCTACAAAACAGTTTTTTTAATTAGCCCGGTGTGGTGGTGTTGCCTATAGACCCAACTACTTGGAAGGCTGATGTGGGAGGATCACCTAAGCCCAGGAGTTCCAGGCTGCAGTGAGCTATGATCTCACCAGTGCACTGTAGCCTGGGTAATAGGATGATACTCTGTCTCAAAAAAAAAAAAAAAAAAAAATCCTCATGTCTTTTTTTTTTTTTTATAAAGATGTGGGGTATAATTCAGAGTTAGGTATACAAACATTGATTATGCAGGTACCCTTGTTGATGAGGTATGCCCCTCCCTCCCCTAGCAGTTTCCCTCAACTGCCAATCCCAACCCCCTCCCCTGACAGTTTCCTACTACTGCAAATCGCTTTCTTATAGTATTATGATAATTGTTCAAGATCTACTTGTGAGTGAGAACATGTGGTACTCAGTTCTTTGCTTCTGTGATAGATCACTGAGTATGATCGACTCTAAATCCATCCAAGTTGCTGCAGAGTCCATATGTTTGTCCTTCTTTATGACTGCATAATATTCCGTTGTGCATATTTACCACATTTTTTTTTTATTCAGCCCAGTTTCAATGGGAAACATGATTCGTTCTGTGTTTTTTCTATTGTGAATAGAACTGCAACAAACATATGTGTGCAGGTATCTTTTTTGTAAAATGATTGGAGTTCCTCCGGGTATATTCCCAATAGGGGAATTGCTGGGTCATATAGAAGGTCAATTTCTAGTTCTTTCAGAAACTGACACACACTTCCAAGGAGGTTGCACTAGTTTGCATTCCCACCAGCAGTGTAGAAGTATTCCTTTTTCTCCACATCCTCGCCAGCATCTGTTGTTATTTGTTTTATTAATGATAGCCATCTCAATGTGGTTTTGATTTGCATTTCTCTGATGATGAGTGAGACTGAGCACTTTTTCATGTGCCTGTTGGCTGCCCGTATATCTATCTTCTTTTGAGAAGTGTCTATTCATGTCTTTTGCCCACTTTTTAATAGGGCTGTTTGTTTTTTTCCTTTTGGCATGTTTGAGCTCCTTGTAGATTCTAGATGTTAGGCCTTTGTCAGATATATATTGGCAAATGTTTTTTCCCATTCTGTGGGCTGTCTCCCTGCTCTCTTGGTGGTTTCTTTTGTTTTGCAGAAGCTATTCAGTTTGATGAGGTCCCACTTGTCTATCTTATTTCTTAAGGCATAGCCATTTAAGGTTCTGAATAGGTATTGGTTGCCAGTTCCAATTTTCATAAGGGTAGTTCCTGCGTTTTCTAAGATTCTTTTAGTTTGAGGTTTTATGTTTATGTCTTTGATCCATTTAGAGTTAATTTTTTGTGTATGGTGATAGGTAGGGGTCCTGTTTTAATCTTCTGCATGTGATCAGCCCGTTGTCCCAGTACCATTTACTGAATAGGTTCTCCTCTCCCCAGTGGTTGTTGGAGGTTTTGTCAAAGATGAGTTGGTTGAGAAATTGAGACTTTGCTTCTGGAATCCCTATCCTGTTCCATTGGTCTCTGTGCCTGTTCTTGTACCAATACCAGGCTGTTTTGATTACTATAGCCTTATAGTAAAGTTTGAAGTCTGGAAGTATGATGCCCCCTGCTTTGTTTCTTTTGCTAAGGATTGTTTTGGCTATTCGTGGTCGTTATGTTTCCATATGAGTTTCTGTATTACCATTTCCAGGTCTGAGAAGAATGATGTTGGTAACTTAATGGGTATTGTGTTGAATCTGTAGATTGCCTTTGGTTAGGATGGACATTCTAACAACGTTGATTCTTCCTATCCATGAGCATGGAATATTTTCCCATTGTTTTGTGTCTTCTTGGATTTTTTTGAGCAGTGTTTTGTAGTTTTCATTGTAAAGGTCTTTCACTTCTCTGGTTAGGAAAATGCTGAGGTATTTCATTTTTGTGTGTGTGGGTATTGTGAATGGGATTGTGCTTTTAATTTGGGTCTCTGTCTGCTTGTTGTTGGTGTATAGGAATGCAACTGTCTTTTGCATGTTTATTTTGTACCTGAGACTTTGCCAAAGTCCTCTATCAGTGCAAGCAGATTTTTGACAGATTCTCTGGATTTTCAAGGTATAGGATCATATCATCAGCAAAGAGGGATAACTTGACTTCCTCTTTTCCTATTCGGACACCCCTGATTTCCTTCTCTTGTCTAATTGCCGGAGCTAGGACTTCCAACACAATGCTGAACAAGAGGGGTGAGAGTGGGCAGCCTTGTCTGGTTCCAGTTTTCAGGGGAAATGTTTCCAGTTTCTATTCATTTAGCAATATGTTAGCTGTGGGTTTATCATAGATGGCACTTACTATTTTGAGGTATGTTCCTTCTATACCTAGGTGTTTGAGGGTTTTTATTATGAAGGGATGCTGGATTTTACCAAAAGCTTTTTCTTCATCTAATGATATAATCATATGGTTCTTGTTTTTACATCTGTTGATGCATTGAATTTCATTTATGGTCTTGTGAATGTTGAACCAGCCCTGCATCCTGGGGATGAAGCCTACTTGGTCATGGTGGATGATTTTTGAGATGTGTTGTTGGATCCGATTTGCTAGAATCTTGTTGAGGACTTTTGCATTTATGTTCATTAGGGATATTGGCCTGTAGTTCTCTTTTTTTGTTGGATCTTTACCCAGTTTGGGTATCAGTTTGATATTAGCTTCATAAAATGATTTGGGGAGAATTCCGTCTTTATCAACTGCCTGGAATACTTTCAATAGGATTGGTATCAGCTCCTCCTTGCATGTTTTGTAGAATTGCTAGAAAGCCATCTGGTCCAGGGTTTTTTTTTGGTTTTTTTTTTTTTTTTGTAGGTAAAAAAAAATCCTCATATCTTAATGTGGGCTTCTGGGGATCAATCTTTCTGATTCTTTCAATTAGATAATTAGTGGTTGGATACACTGTGGCACATTAAAATTTTAAAGTTACTCTTTCCCAACCTTCAAAATGGCGGATGAAAAACTTGAGAAGCTGAATACTAAGGAGAAGAAACCTGAAGCCAAGAAGGCTGATGCTGGTGGCAAGGTGAAAAGGGTAAGCTCAAGGCAGAAAAGCTGAAGAAGAGGAAGCCCCACTGCAGTCAAAATCCTGTCCTCATCACAGGAATTGGAAGATATTCCCGATCTGCTATGTATTCCAGGAAGGCCTTTTACTCCGCAGCCAAATCCAAGGTTGAAAAGGAAAAAAAGGAGAAACTTCTTACAAAACCAGTTGATGGCGACAAGAATGGTGGTACCCGAGTGGTTAAACTTCGCAAAATGCCTAGATATTATCCAACTGAAGATGTGTCTTGAAACTGTTACGCCAAGGCACAAAGTCCTTCAGCCAGCATGTTAGAAAACTGCGAGCCAGTATCACTCCTGGAACCATCCCGATCATCCTCACTGGACACCACAGAGACAAGAGGGTGGTTTTCCTGAAGCAACTGGGCAGTGGCTTGTTACTTGTGACTGGACCTCTGATCCTCAGTTGCGTTCCTCTGAGAAGAACACACCAGAAATTTGTCATCTCCACCTCCACAAAAATTGATATCAGCAATGTGAAGATCCCAAAACATTTTACTGATTCTTACTTTAAGAAGAAGCTGCGGAAGCCCAGGCACCAGGAAGGTGAGATCTTCGACCCAGAAAAAAAGAAATATGGGATGGCAGAGCAACGCAAAATTGATCAGAAAGCTGTGGAATTGTAAGTCTTACCAAAAATCAAAGCTGTTCCTCAGCTCCGGCTACCTGCAATCTGTGTTTGCCCTGACAAATGGTGTTTATCCTCACAAACTAGTGTTCTAAATTTCTTTAAAAGAACCTAATTAAAGAACTGATAACATTTTTTAAATGTTTAAGTTATTTGAGCAGGTAGCTATTCATAAACTGCACAGCTGTGAATCAGAAGAAGTTTGGGGCCCTACCAAAGTAACATGAGGTCTTTATGAGTGAATGCAGAAGCAGAGCAATGAAATAATCTGATTGAGCTGGGTGTGGTGGCTCACACCTGTAATCCTAGCACTTTGGGAGGCTGAGGCAGTAGGATTGCTTGAGCCTAGGAGTTTGAGACCAGTCTGAGAAACAAAGTGAAACCTCATCTCTACAAAAAATTAAAAATACTTAAATTAGTGCAGCATAGTGGTGCGTGCTTGTGGTCCCAGCTAGTCGGGAGACTGAGGCAGGAGACTTGCCTAAGTCCAGGAGGTTGAGGTTGCAGTGAGCCATGACCATGCCACTGCACTCCAGCATGGGAAACAGAGTGAGACCCTGTCTCAGAAGAAGTAGAAAAGAAGGAGGAGGAGGAGGAGGAAGAAGAGAAGGGGAGGAAGAGGAAGAAGAGAAGGAATAATAATGATCCAATTGGCTAAAGCTTGAGCAATTGCCTTATTTGGACTATTTCAGCGAGAAGTTCAAGACAATACACTTTTCCTCTCTCGTAGATGGTTCCTGGAGCCAGTGGAAGAACTGAGGCAAACTATTCAACCTTCTATCTAGTTGTCTGAGATATTTTAGCAGATGTTTTTAAACAAAACAAGAAATGTATTTCCTCTTCATAAATCAATGCATAAATATATAAACAAAGTAAGAGAAATGCAGAAATGCACTGGCTACAGAGACAGTTATGATTCTAAGTTGCTTTTTCTTGTTGACTTTGGGCAAATGATTTAATTTTTGTGAGTCTCAGCATTTATTTTTCAAATCTTCAGTTTCCCTACTCACTTATGAAGATAGTATGCGGGGCATGATAAACCCAACATATACTTTGTATCCAGTGCTTATTACCATCATTGTATAGAAGGGATTGCCTTAATCTGCTCTGGTAACAAAATACCATATACTCAATGGCTTGACTAACAGAAATTTGTTTTCATTTTTATTTTTTTGAGTCAGGGTCTCACTCTGTCACCCAGGCTGGAGTGCAGGGTTACTGAGAGCAGGCTTCTCACTTTGTCCTTATATGTCTTTTTCTCATGTGCATGGGGGGTGGTGAGGGGAAGAGAGATGGGGAGATGGGGGGGGGAGAGAGAGAGAGAGAGAGAGAGAGATTTCTCCCTCTTCTTATAAGGCTACTCATCCCACCATGAGAACCTCACCCTCATATCCTAATCTAATCCTAATTAATCTATCCAACTAAACCAAAGTCCCCATCTCCAAATCTCCAAATTCTATTACATAAGAAAACTCTGTAGAAATATAATTTACAACCTTATCTTGATCTCCCCAAAGCCTGAAAACAAATTTTGTTTATAAGAAGTTGCAAATAAAAGAGAGAGAGAGAGACACAGGTTGAAGGTGTTTATCATCTTTCTCTCTCAAGGTCCAACTACAGTTATAGGGAAAAAATCGCAAAGACATAAGCAACCAAAAAACCCCCAAAATAATCCAGGCATGGCGGCTCATACCTATAATTCTAGAACTTTGAGAGTCCAAGGAGAGAGTATCACTTGAAGCCAGGAGCTTGAGACCAGCTTGGGTGACACAGTGAGACCCAGTCTCTATAAAAAAAAAAGAATAAAAAAATTAGTCTGGTGCGGTGGCAAGCACCTGCAGTCCCAGCTACCTGGGAGGCTGAGGCAGGAAGATCACTTGAGCCCAGGAGCTGGAGGTTGCAGTGAGCTGTGATCACCCCCCTGCACTCCAGCCTGGGAAACAGAGTGAGATCCTGCCTCCAAAAACAACAACAAATGGCAACAAACCAGGTGATATCAAGGGATAAGATTTTTCAAAATGTTGTACAATGAGAAGTAGATGGAGACGTGGAGCTCAATTTAGCAAAGGAGAAGAATCTGCCGATCGTGAGAGGGACACTGATGAACGGAGGCCCACAAGAGTGGAGACCGGCGGGCAAGAGGCTTATAGCAGGGAGGAGAGCTTTGCAGGCACCAAGGGACTGGGTTGAGAGAGTCTTCCCCCAGGCATCCAGGATGAGCAATGAGGCAGCCTGACCCTCTTCTGAAGGCCAATCAGAGCAAATTGTTTGAAAATACTGTGATTACCTGAAATTGAAGGAGAAACTCCCTGATGCTTCAGGTCATTAGACACTCAGAACAGACTTTCAGGTAATTCACAAGCCCAAAGTTAGAACTTATTCGATTCGAGTGTTCTTTGTGACATTCTGTTTAGAAACAGATGGTTGGACAAGGTTCCTTCATTCATTTAACAACAACAACAAAAATGTGAAAGGCATTAGGTACTAAATCCACTTCCCTTCCATGATGCTGCTAGGATTATTATATCCCAAGGGTTATTAGGGGCAGTGGGTACTGTATAGAGGATGATTATCTGATTATAAAACATTAAATAGCAAGATCCATAAAACTCTACAATATTTCTGTATTGCCTTTCATTTGCCCAAAGTGAAGCAGAAGTAAAGACAAGAAGGAGTCTGTGATATATTAATCATTTGTAGTTTGAGCTCGCCTCTGATAGGGAATGGATGAAATTAGTTTAAGGGAATTAAATAAATGATGAAACCAGTTAATGCAAGTAGAATTCCTGCAGCCTGCTTCTCAGAGACAATAATGACGAACTAAATACCTCACACTTTATTCAGTTTATCTGCCGTTTCTCACAGATGACAATTTATGATGACACCAGTTATGCTCCCACCATTGAATTCCTCCAAACCTCCTGAGTCTGGATTCCACCTCCACTTCCTGATCACAAACTTTTCTGGCAAAAGTCATCACACCATTACCTCACAACTGCCAAATACAAGGTACTTCTCCAAAAGTCAGTCAGTCTCTCTCTCTCTCTCTCTCTCTCTCTCTCTCACCCTCCCTCTATCCCTCCCCCCTCTCCCTCTCCTCCCTTTTCCCTCTCCCTTTCTCTCCATCCCCCCCACTCTGACTCTTTTCTCTCCTTCTGTCTGTCTCTGATATATGAGTCAACCCTGGTGCCTCTAGAGTCATTTGATAACATGTTTTACCTTGACCTTCTCCACTGGGTCAACACCTGTTATTTGGATCTGCTCCTTTGGTCTATTCCCTAATGTTGACCTCCCCCTTAGTTTCTTCATCTTCTCAGACTGTAACTCCACCTACGTGCATGGTTTTGCTCCAGTCAGTGAGCTGGCAGCATTCAAAGATGGATACACACCAAGGCCGCACTTTTCTGGTGCATGGCCGGCCCATGTATTCAGCACTCAGACGTTTCCTCCTGCAGCTCACACAGTGTGATGTGGAGGGAAAGAACAGGGATTCTGGATGCAGACCCCCTGTGTTCAAAATGCCACTTGAGCTGAGCACAGTGGCTCATGTCTGTAATCCCAGCTACTTGGGAGGTAGAGGTGGGAGAACTACTTGAGACCAGGAGCCCAAGACCAGAACCAAATCTTGTCTTTAAAAAAACAATGTATGCGCATGCACACACACACACACACACACACACACACACACACACACACACGTATATGCATTAAGTATATTTAATATATATTTAAATAGCCACTCTGTCATTTATTTCCTGGTTGTGGAATATTCAGTAAGCTACTTAACCTCTCTGGGCTTCAGTTTCCTCATCTGGGAAATTGGAATAGTAGCAATATTACTGACTTCAATTGGTTGCCAGGTGCAGTAAATGAGTTCCTACACGTGAAGCATTGAGACCCGTGCATGGCATACGGTAAGGTCTATGAAAAATGTTAGCAATTATTGTTGCTATGATTACTTCAGACAAGCAATTTGAAAACATATTTAGTTTCCATTTATTCTTATTTGTTTACCATGGGAACTTTGTTTTACTCCTGGTCTTCTAAACTAGGAATGTGAAAGTCCATCTCTACTTCTTGCTCTCTTAATATTTATTAGATACAGTTGATTTTCCTTTCTACTTCTCATACCAGCCTCCTGCTCACCATTCCTCCCGCCGTTGCCATAGGCTCTCTGTTTAGGCTCTCACCATCTCTTGTCTAGAATATTGCAATAGATTCTTAGGTGGTTGTGTTTTCTATTTCCCCTCCCCTTTTTAAAATCCTCCTCTACACTGAAATCACAATGGTAGTAACAAAATGATGATGGCAATGATGATGATATTAACACATTGTTTTCAGGCCATCATCTCAATCCTCACAACAAACTGATGAAGCAAATGTATTTAATATATTGTTTTACACAATTGAGAAAACTCAGGCTTCCAGAGGCCAAGGAACTTGCCTGAAGTACAGAGCTGATACCTAAAATTTCCAGAATATCAATGTCAGAACCTACATCTGCTAACTGCAGGGGCTTTCCTTCCAGCCCTCCCACAGTTCTTGATTTCCTGCCGATGAAAGTGTGTTTCCACAAGGCTCACAAGGTCCTTTGTCAACTCATCCAGAGAAACCTCTCCAGCCTCATATCTTAATCATATCTTAATAATCCTCACTGTGCATTTTGCTCTTCAATAATACCATGCTACTGATGGTAGTATTGCTCCCAAACACTTCATGGTGTTTTTCTCCTCCATGACTTTACAAAAGATCTTTTCTCTTTTTTTTCCCTTTTAGTTGGAGTCTCACTCAGTCACCCACGCCCAGGCTGCAGTGCAGTGACACACTCAGCTACCCCAGTGTTGACCTGCTGGGCTCTGGCGAGCCTTCTGCCTCAGCCTTCCAAGTAGCTGGAACTATAGGCACACACTGGCTAATTTCTTAAGTTTATTGTAGAGACGAGGTCTCACCAAGTTGCCCAGGCTGGTCTCAAACCCGCGGGTTCAGAAAATACATTTGCCTCGGCCTCCTAAAGGGCTGGGATTACAGGCTAAGCCACCGAACCCAGCCAAAAGTTCCTTTCTATTCTTCCTTTTGTTGACCTTGAAAATAACTATAGAGAAAACCCTACTTCAATGTCACCTCTCTGGCCCTCTGACAGGTAAGTGTTGACACCTTTGGGTTTCTTCTATGCCTCTTTCATTAATCCATCCTAGTTTTATTGGCTTATCCATCTACATCCTTTGAGTAGACTGAGAGCTATCTGAGGGGAAGGATTGTGTTCTCATTGTATTCCTGGCCCAGTCTCAATGCTCAAAAGAATATTGATTGAATTGTACTTATTTCAAAACAATTGGCCTTGTGTAGACATAAACCATGCTCAGATGGTGTCTATACTGGTCCTTCTCTTCCTAATATTCAAATGTTTAGGGCCCACCCATTCTTCTCTGGGAGAACACTCATCTTTTGTCTTCACTTCCTGCCCTCTAGTCACCACTTCTATCTGAATAACCTCCCCACCCAACCTCCCCCACCCCCGCTCCATCCTTTTTTTTTTTTTTTTTTTTTTTTTTTGGGTTGGAGTCTCACTCTGTTGCCCAGACTGGAGTGCAGTGGCCGCTCCCGGCCACCGCAGCCTCGACCTGCTGGGCTCCGGCGATCCTTCCGCCTCGGCTTTCCAAGTAGCTGGAGCTACAGGCGCGCGCTACCACGCCTGGCTAATTTTTGATTTATTGTTGAGATGAGGTCTTGCCAAGTTGCCCAGGTGGTCTCGAACCCGCGAGCTCAGGCAATCCCCTCACCTCAGCCTCCCAAAGGCACGGGATTACAAGCTGAGCCACCGAGCCCGGCTCGCTCCATCCTTTTATTTGACAAACTCTATCCTTCTCTCTTCCTGCAGAGAATGGGGCTGAAACCCACAAACAAGCCAATGGGAGACATAGCCTGTGGCCTTTGTCACAATGCAGAAAGGCCTGTGGGGCCCAGCAGGACCAGGGCACCCACACAGATGACTAGCGGCTGTATCAGCTGAGTCATCAGGCAGAGGGAACATCCTAACTGAACAAGAAAGAGAACCAAGTCCATAGTCACAGACATGGAGACTCATATGTTTCTAATGTCTCTCCACATTCTGGTAGGATTGCTAGCGGCAGGGCCGTTATGACACATAACAAATGACCCAATGAAAAGATGGCAGCTTTTGCTAATGGCGCCAAGAAATACTGTTGTCATTCTAGCGATGGTAAAATTGACCAAAAGAAGTCTTTCTGCTTTATGTACACATTGTATGGTTACCTTTAACATCCACTACTAGCAATCAATATTCACATTGAGGTAGATGAGGAGGAAATAAATAAAAGTTTTAGAAAGTATCCAGACTCTGCATTTGGCCCTTTCCAAATGTCTGTCTGGTAGATTGCACTATCTGTGCAAAGCCTTTAAGTGTTCTGTTCTTCATTTTCTTTTAAAGACTTGCAGGATTCCAGCTTCTCAAGACCCCACACCACAATACTCCACACTCAGGCAACATTCTCTGCGTAGGTCAACAATAGACTCAGGCAGCCATTGCAACTCTTCCAGTGAGATCAAGTTTTCAGATGTGTTTGCACATGTGCGCTATAGAAGGGTTTACAAGAAAAGTTTTGAAATGGTCATCTACATTTTTTTTTTGAGTCAGGGTTCTCTGTCACGAAGGCTGGGGTGCAGTGGTATGATTATGACTATCATGGCTCACAGCAGCCTCAACATTTTGGGCTCAGGTGATCCTCCTGGCTCAGCATCCCAAGCAGTTGGGGCCATTAGTATGTGCTGCCATGACTGGTCAATATTTTTAACATTTAAAAATTTTTTCATAGAGACAAGGTTGCGCAGGCTGGTCTCGAACTCCTGGACTCAAGCAATCTGCCCACCTTGGCCTCTCAAAGTGCTGAGATTACAGATGTGAGCCACCAGACCCGGCCCTAAATATGCATTTTTTTTTTTTTTTGAGTTGGAGTCTCACTCTGTCGCCCAGACTGGAGTGCAGTGGCCGCTCCTGGCCACCTCAGCCTCGACCTGCTGGGCTCCGGAGATCCTTCCGCCTCAGTCTTCCAAGTAGCCGGAATTACAGGCATGCACTACCATGCCTGGTTGATTTTTTGATTTATTGTAGAGATGAGGTCTCGTTGCCCAGGCGGGTCTCGAACCCGTGGGCTCAGGCAATCCACTCACCTCAGCCTCCCAAAGGCGCGGGATTACAGGCTGAGCCACTGGGCCCGGCTAATATGCATTTTAATTGTGCAAACATTTTGGGGAGCAACTTGACAATGTATGTCAAAGACTTGAAAATTATCATATACTTCACCTAAATAACTCTACTTTTAGGACTTGTGTTAATAATAATAATCTAAAACATTGGAAATAGGCATCAATCACAAAGATCTTCATCACATAATTATTCATAATAATAAACAAACAACAAAACCTTAAATGTCTAAAACAGGAGAATGGCTATGTCAAGTATAGTATATCCTAGCCCTGTCAATAAAAGGATATTATGGAGCCATAACTCATTATGTTTCAAGTCAGTCTAATTTAACAAGCATGTATCGACTGTCTCAAATTTCGAACTCCATTCTAGCAGCTCATCAGTCAGTATTCAGATAAATGTAAAAGGATATCTGAAATAAAAAGTAAATGCCCCCAAAAGCATGGGGGAGGCAGTCCTCTAGGAGGGGAGGGTGGGGGAGGGGAGATAAGTACCAGGGAGCACTTAGTTTATAACTGCTGGTAGTACCCTAATTTGGTTATTTCGTTTAGTGTAGGAAATAGTTCATTAGGGAGAAATTCGGTGTGCATAGAAGAGGCTTCTGATTGATTCCTGGATGAAACAAAAATTAAGATGAAACCCAGGGATGAATAGAAGTTCGCAACAGAACAGAGATGGGTTCGGAAGGCGTGTTCTAGGTAGAAGGACTGGGGTGGGCAAAGGCATGGCACATGTAGGTGAGAAAATAAGGAGTATTGGGGCACCATAATGAGCCAAAATGGCTGGAGCACAGAGTGTCAGAGTCACCAACCTGAGGGCATAGGTGCACAGGACCTGAAGGTGCTGGTGTTCAATGATTGGACGGTTCCTGGAAGACATAGAGAGCCTGGATTTCATTTTGAGGATCATGGGAAAGCACTGAAAGTGTTTGTGCAAGAAATTGACCAGCTCAAGTTGTCACTGGGAAAAGAGGAGAGGGGAGAGGCAGGTTTAGGGGGGAAAATGATTAGTTTGGTGTGGGCATGTTGAGTAGAGTCTGTCAGGCAGGTAGAAGAGCGTTGAGTCAGACACAAGGATTCGAGTTTCCGAGTTACAAGCATTCAGATTGTAGCGGAAACCAAGGGTGTGGATGCAATGGGAGAAAGAGCCTAAGAGGGGACAGAAGTCCTCCAAGGATACTGAGTTGGGGTGGCTGGAGCAGTAGGCGAAAAACAAGGAGAATGTGGTGTCGCAAGATACAGGAACAAGTGTGTTCTAAGACTGTGGGTGATGGTGCCAAGAGTTGCTGAGGGCCAAGACAGATAAGGACCTGATGTATTCTAAGGAAATTAGTAGCAAGAGCATCAACGAGTCAAGCAAGAGTAGTTTTCAGTGGAACGTTGAAAACAGAAGCCAAATAGCAGAGTAATGTGGTGTGGGGGTGACACGAAAGCAGAGACAAGAGGAGAACCAATCATTTCAAGAAATCTGGCTGGAAGAAGGAAAGAGTGCTAAGGCAGTGCCACACACACACAGAAAATGTGCTGTCAATGAGCGTGATTCTCTTGCATTATTTTTCGTTCAGATGGAAGATGCTGGTGTTCAATGATTGGCTGCTAATGGAAATGATCTATTGAGAATGGGGGGGTTCAGGGTCAAGGTGAGAAAAGGCAAATTGATATAATGGGATTCTTTGGGGGAGGTGGGGAGGATTGGGATCCAGAACTTAGATGGAGGAAGGACGCTTTTCTATTGGAATTGTATTCTAAGAAGGAAATGACAGGCTGGCTGTAGGACAGTTTGTAGGTTTGGAATTTGGAAGTTGAGATTTCTCTAATGGCTTTTATTTTCAAGAATGGGTAGGAGGTATAGACATCTGCTAAGAGTGTGTAAGAGAAGGTAAGGAAGGAGGCTGAGGAAAAAGGAGGTTTGCAGTAGCTGTTGTGGAAATTGAGAGGATTAATCAGGACCAAAGGAGAAGATTGGGCAACCTGAATGATGACACCGATAAGAATAGTTGCGTGACCTTTTTCCAGCAGAGCCAACTAACATACTTCTCAGTTTTTATCTTCAGAAATATATATACTTAAGAAAATTTAACTAATTTCATTCCAACTACCCAAATGCAGCTTTTAAAGGGTTTACCATAAGGAGATAAAAAATATTCGATAAACTTTATTTCTTTTTTTCCTAGATGGTTGGAGAAGCATGGTAGAAGCTCTGATGGGGAAAACAATAAAGGACATGGCAGCAAAGAAAAAAAGCCCAAGGAAAATTTACTACTATACATAACAGTCTGTTTACATACATTAAACCTTATATAATGCTCTTTCAGTTAAAAGGGTATTTTAAAAACATTGCTACACCTCATTATCCCAAAATTTGCTCAAAGTTGTAGAGCAGGTGGGACAACATTGAGATTTTTTTTAACTTAGAGCACTTGCTTTTTCAGAATATCTTAAGCCTCTTTGATCCCATTAAAGTGGTACTAAAGGTAAGAAGAATGTGTAGCATCTGATCCAAGGATTATTCTATAGTGAAGGTTCAGGATCTTTCCTCATCAATGCCCTCAAACTCATACACATAGCTTACATTCAACAACAACGACTAAAGGGAAAGTGTTCTGCAATTGACTTGCAGACTCAGTTGACTGCTTGGCTCAATGTCAAGAAGAAGAATGAAAGGATTTCCTGCCTTCTCTGTATTAAGATTTCTTGACCTAGAGATTTATGGAAACTCATAGGTAACAGAGAGTATATGTTCAGTTAAACAAGCCCTTTGCAGGGAACCATCAGCTAGTATGAGTCACTTATCTTACAGATGAGTACTACAAGCTCTCTTGCTCTTCTTATGAATGGGTAACAGTCTTAATCATCACCATCTTTTCTGAATTTTATCACAAGATTTTTGTCAAGTAGTTGGGATTACTTACACAATGTGTAGAAACCGAGGCTTGCAATCCAAGATGAAGTCATTGGCTGACTGTGTCTTCTCTTTCATAGTAGACTTTGTCATTGCCATCATTGTTGTCATTGTGGTTGTCATCATCACCATCATTGTCATCATCACCCTATATTGCTACCAAAATAAAAAGACTATGTTGAAACAAAATCTGTCTTGCACGAGGAAAAATAAACTGTTAGATATGTCAGAACTTTACAACCATCTAATATTTGGTTCTTGACAACTACATGGAAGACATTCAAATATGCATGCTTTGTTCTCATTTTTAAAAAAGCAAAACTTTGAAATAGGCATAGGTTTTAGAGTCGGGCAGACACAGAGTTAAATTCTAGTTGTGTAACTTACTGGTTGTGTGAACTCAATTAAGTTACTTGATCTATTTGTGTGTCAGTGTTCTCTTGTAAAACAGGGAAATATCTCTTACAAAGTTTTGGGAAGATTAAAAGAGATATGTAAGTGAAACACATAACAGACATTGGACATTGATTTCCAGCCCTCCCCGTCCTGAACCACTTTCCTACTTCCTTGAATCACAAGTAGTCGTCCACAAAATATTACTTAAAAATTAAAATATTTGCTGAGAAAAATTAACGTTGCAGGTGTCAATGTTATTTTTAATTTGTTCTCTGAAGATATGACAGGAGCGGACAATCTTTTTCCAAAGCCTAATTAGAGTGTTTCCATTATTATATTTGTGTTTGTTTTTGCTTCCTTGACTCAAACTAGATTTTTAGGCATCCAAAATGAAACGCTCACCAAAGAGTCATCCTTTGTAGCGGTAATGACACAAATTACATTGTTCTCCAGGGTTTAAAACACCCAGCCATTAAATTTAACTATGTGAGCTTGGCAAATCTTTTCAAAAGCAAAGCAGCTGTTTCCCTTTGCTCATTTTTTTCAGGCTTGCTCAACTGCTTAAAGATGTACACACCCTTATAATAAACCCAGGGAATTACCATGAAGTACTGTGAATACTAGCATGAGGGCTACAAAGATCAAAAGAGAAGGAGGCATTGAATTTTATTTTCAAGCAATTGCATATTTTCTATCTGTTAAACAGTGTAGTACTTATGATGTGTCAGGCACTATTCCAAGTACTTTATGAATAATGACTTGTTTAACCATCTTAAGGTAGGCACTACGATTATTCCTACTTTGCAGATGGAGACTGTAGCATAGAACATTTCACAACTTGCCCAAGATCACACATCTCTTAATGGGCAGAGCTGGAGTCCCAAACTCAGGCAGACTGGTTCTGTCGTTCTGTGGTCCATGTTTTAAGTAGGTTATGTCATCTCTCATTGATTTATTTATTCAATTTATTTCATTTATTCCTAATCATTTACTTTATTTCTAATCATTTATGTCATGTCTCACCATCGTTCCTGCTCATCACAGCAAAGTCCTTGCCTTTATTACCTTCTGTGACTACCTTCTTGCCCCACCAAAGATGGCATCCCCTAATTGGTCATCACCATTGGAGCTGCCCGTAGGTGTAGGGGAACCAGCAGGAAACTTGGCTCTGGCCAGTAATTCACAAGATGGCATGCAACTCAGCTTATGAGCAATGCACTGATAGTTGGGAAAGGCTTGGCAAAGACACCACAGCCACAAACCCAGTTTGTGCTTTTCACAGTGATCATCTCCTCAGGTTTGTGTGCTGAGTCTTTCCTGCCTGTGACACTCTCAGCTCCCAAATATGTGTGCATGAGTATGGAATTATGTCACTACTGCTCCCAGCCAATACAGGACCCCCAGGTGAATTAGAGAGAAGTGTCTCCTGGGCATATGGCTGGTGAGAGTTTATGGGTCTGGTTTATGGGCAAAGAAAATATTCTCTTTGTGTCAAGAATAACTTTATAAATCACTTAGTGATACAGGCCCAATCACTAGTTCTTTAAGTGCAAAACACTGCCTAAGCATTTCCTAAAGACCAGGAAGTATGCCAAGTGCAGGAGAGACAAGGAACTATAGCCAGCCCCTGCCCCCTGCGGTCAATGTCAACATCGCATATTTAATCAACGCTCGAATTATGCATGATACATTAGAGAGCAAAGAAGAGGACCACTGGCCTCAATAAGCGCTTTCTTAGAAAAGATACCTGAGCATAATGCTATTGGTAGGTACTCAATAAATATGTGTAGGAGTGAATAAATGAAGGAATGAACAAATGCATGCATGCATGCATGTCTTAAACAAAGAGGAGGCATTAACAAGATAAAAAAGGAGAATGAGATCCTAAGCAGAGTATATAGCACAGGAGAAGCTCAAAGACAGAAAACAGTTTTGTATATCTGGGGTCATTCGGTTCAAATCCTAAGAAGGGAAGTGGCAGGATTTGGAGTAAGATCTAATTCTACAATAAAGTGCTTGAACCTGATCCAGTAAGTCAGTGCTTCTCACACTTTAGTATGTATACAAATGACTTTGGCATCTGATTCTGATTCAGGAGGTTTGCACTGGGACTTGAGATTTTCTGGTTCTGACAATTTCCCAGGTGATGCTGCTGGGTCCTGAGATTGTCTGGTTCTGACAAGCTCCCAGGCGATGCTGATCCATGGACCAGGCTTTGAGTGGCAAGGCATTAGGAGGTGATAGAAAGCAACGACGAATTTGAGAAAAGAGAATGTGGATTGCCTGAGTCCGTGGGTTCGAGACTCGCCTGGGCAACTTGGCGAGACGTCATCTCTACAATAAATCAAAAAATTAACCGGGCATGGTAGCGCGCATCTATAGTTCCAGCTACTCGGAAAGCTGAGGTGGAAGGATCGCCGGAGCCCAGCAGGTTGAGGCTGCGGTGACTGGGAGCGTGCCACTGCCCTCCAGCCTGGGCAACAGAGTGAGACTCCAACTCAAAAAAGAAAAGAAAAGAAAAGAGAATGGCATGGCTTTAGCTCTGATAGACAGTTGAGAAACATTTTTAAATAAGAATATTAAAGTATATGAACAAGGATTAATAAAAGTTTACTCTATTTCACAAAGGGAATGGAACAAGCATTTATCTTCCACAAACTAGTCACTGCACAAGTGCCTGATAAACATTATCTCCTCTAACAATAGAGATTAAAGCCCTAGCTCAAACTGTACTGCTTTTGACTAAATGAACAGTATACTCAACTTTGTTGAGTAATTTTTAAATGTTTAACTTTAAGTATTTAAATATTTAAATTAACAACCGACCAGAAACTTTTAGCATTGTGTAAACTGTATATGTTATTTATTTTAATACCCTAATGGCTTGCTTCTCTTAAATCAAGATTCCAGGCACATTTTAAAACATTTTAAAAGTTGACTAAGCCACTGCTCGTGTCTCTGATGTTTGTTATGGGGTAAGAAATTAGCTTAAGCTTGAGTATTTGGTCACCACCCCACAACTACCAACTCATGAAATAGCCCAGGTCTCTCGTTTTAGATTCAAAACTTACACTTTGCGCTCTGTCTGGCTAGCCTTGAGTGTTTCTGGTTAGTTTCACCACTTAAAGCTAGGTTATTTGGAACTACTATTTTTAGAGCAAGAAAGACAGCTAGAGTGAGGAGGAGAGAAAGAAAGAGATGCTCAGATGAGGAACCGTGGTCCCTGCCCTCACAGTGGCCACTGAAATAGACCCAGGCTGCTTTACTGTTTGATGAATTCCTCCTCTGCTTCCTGCAATTCCTCCTCAACCTGGCCAATGTATCCTCTCACCTCTTTATCTTGGGAAACAGGTCTTCAGAGGTGCAGCAAAGGAAATAAAAACCAAGGTAGCACAAAAGGGAAAAGCAGAAATGGATGATAGGCAGTCAGACAAAGTGTTGCTGACTCCCTTCTCAGGAATCCATGTCTTTCTCCAGAAGAGTTCAAAGGCTTTTACATAAGAACCCATGGATCTTCTGGAAAGTGGACATCACCTTGATGCTATTATGCTCAGTAGAACTGAGACGAAGGGATGAGGGAAAGAGTAGATTGTTGGACAATGGACAGAATCGGGTTCCAATTGCAGACCTATCACTGAGACACTTACCTTGGCATACAACTAACATTCAACCCCTTTCCTCACCTTCGCAATTAGGAACTATGGAAAGCACTTTCAATCCTGGCCTTGGCAGCTTCTCTCCCGTGCTGCTTTTGGTAACAGCATCCCTCACTTCCCCTTGCGGGGCAAAGCCTACCCCATTCCATGCAATCTTAGGGACACTGTGGATCAAAGTCCTCTAAGGGTAAAGAGTGACTGAGGACAGGACAATCAGACACCCCCTGACGCCCACCACATGGGCATTTGAAGGACTTGAGTCAGAGTCCAAAGACAATCAAAGACTGCCTGAACAAACTGTTCATGAGTCCCTGCTTCTTTTTTTTAATATATTTTTTATTTTAAAATTGTGGGGTACAGTTAAGAGTGAGGTATACAAATATGCATCGCTCAGGCACCCTTGTTGATAAGGGGGTGCCCCCCCGTCCCCAGACAGATATTGACTACCGTTAATCCCATTTCCCTGCCCCTCCCTGCCCCCCCATAGTTTCCCACCACTGTCAATCCTTTTCTTATAGTATTACGACAGATGTTCTAGGTTCACTTATGAGTGAGAACATATGATACTCAGATCTTTGTTTCTGCTTCTTAAGATGCTCAGATCACCTTGGTGCGTGCCCTTCCTTGCAGCCATTGTGATTTACTCCCCCTTTTGAGAGCCTAACATATTCCTTTTTTGGTAACGTGAACTAACATTGTTTCTGTCGCTTGCCATAAGAAGCCCTAAATGATGCAAATGTCTAACCTCTTAGGGCTGCTGTGAGGATTAGCAATAACACATATACTTCTAGGTTTAAAGTAAAGGCTCAATATCTAGTCCAAAGAATTATTATTATTATTATTATTATTATTATTATTTTTGAGTTGGAGTCTCACTCTGTCGCCCAGACTGGAGTGCCGTGGCCGTTCCCAGCCACCGCAGCCTTGACCTGCTGGGCTCCGGCGATCCTTCCACCTCTGCCTTCCAAGTAGCCGGAATTACAGGCATGCGCTACCACGCCCGGCTGATTTTTGAGTTATTGTAGAGATGAGGTCTCACTGCCCAGGCAGGTCTCGAACCCACGGGCTCAGGCAATCCACTCACCTCAGCCTCCCAAAGGTGCAGGATTACAGGCTGAGCCACCGAGACCGGCTCAAAGAATTATTATTGGAGAATGGCTTAAGGTTATATCACAAGCAATTAATGGGAGGAAATTCACAAAGCAAACAAGTCTGTGCCCTGGGCGTTAGGCAACAGAAGTGCCCCCTTGGTGGTTCTGTCTGTAGTCTCGTTAGTAAGAGGTGTCGAAAATTTCCAAGATCAAGAGCACTTTTCCCTTCCTGGCCTGCCATCCATCCTGAAATCTCTACCATGCATGGCATTTCTCAAGTTTTTATCATAAAGAAACACTTACTTAAAGGACTTAAATATGGTGCTCTCTTAAATCAATTAAAGGTAAGTTGTTGGTGTGTGTGTGTGTGTGTGTGTGTGTGTGTGTGTGTGTGTGTGTGTGTGTAAATGTTTCTGGGTCCTTTCCCCCAAGCATAGAGATGAATAAGTATTTGATCCATTTGGAGAAAAGCTTAATTTCACTATACCTAGTATGTTATTTATAGCCAAGTTTTGTAATCATAAACATTCATTTTGTTAAGAAATTCTATTTTTTTAAAATAGAGTTTATTTTGGGGGCAGTTTTAGGTTTGCAACAAAGATAAGCAGAAAGTTCCGAGTTTGTGTGCATGTTTAAATATTTTATCATGACTTCAATTTTTCCTTTGTGATAAAACAGAATTATCAAGCCCTATACAACTTTAAATTCAGTAGACTCTATTGAGCATAGGAGGAAACAGCAAGACATTTTCTTGATAAAAGGAGTGCTTCCCTCGCTATATGGACACCTGTAACTCACCCCCACAAGGCTCTTGTGTTCCCTCCTAGTGAAGCCAGGAGTCTCAGCCTCTTCCTCCCAGCACTGCCCATGGATTATTTATGTGTTGGATTTCAGAGGCGTACTTCCTCTGGAGAGCTGAAGGCCATGTGCCAAGGACTTTTGTCTCCTCAGTCATAAGCATCCTCTAACCTCACAATAGCCCAAAGAGCAGTGTGTCAAGGGCAGCCGGAAGCAGGAAGGAGGGTGAGAGACACAATCAAGGAGTTTCTCCATGTTCTGCCTCGATGCCGATGCCACTTAACAGAACAGCAGAACGGCCTTTTATGTAACTAGGGGGTCATTTTGTTTTCCTTCTATGAGAAAACAAGACAAAAAATGATTTCTTCCAGAAATAAGAAACACAAATAACACAGAGAATAAACTGACCCTTTGGCTCCTGCTCTAAGTTGTAGGTTACTGTGGGGCAGACACTTAACAGACAGGGTGCCTCCACCCCCCACCACAAGTGTCATTGAGATTGATTTGCATATTCACGATACCAGCCCTGTACGTTGCCCTCTGCAAAGAGGGAAGTCCCATCAGGGAAACTGAGACTCAGAAACATCTAGAAACTCATGTGGCAAATAAGTGGTAGACCTCATATTTGAACATCAGAGCCTGAACCCATTCCTTTTTTTTTTCTTTTTAAAATTTTTATTATAAAGATGTGGGGTACATTTCAGGATTAGGTATATAAACATTGATCATGCAGGTACCCTTGTTGATGAGGTGTGCCCCTCTCTCCCCTTGTAGTTTCCCTCAACTGCCAATCCTACCCCCCCCGACAGTTTCCCACTACTGCCGATCCCTTTCTTATAGCATTATAATTGTTCGAGGTCCATTTATGAGTGAGAACATATAGAACTCTGTCCTTTGTTCTGTGATAAATCACTGAGTATGATCCACTCCAAATCCATCCAAGGTGTTACAAAGTCCATATATTTGTCCTTCTTTATGGCTGCATAATATTCCATCGTGTATATGTACCACATTTTCTTAAATCCAGTCCAGCTTCGATGGGCAACATGGTTGGTTCCATGGTTTTGCTATTGTGACTAGAGCTGCAATGAACATACGTGTGCAGGTATCTTTTTTGTCGAATGATTTAAGTTCCTCCGGGTATATTCCCAGTAGGAGAATTGCTGGGTCATATGGAAGATCAATTTCTAGTTCTTTCAGGAATCGCCACACTGTCTTTCAGAGAGGTTGTACTAGTTTGCATTCCCACCAGCAGAGTAGAAGCGTTCCTTTTTCTCCACATCCTCGCCAGCATTTGTTGTTGTTTGCTTTATTAATGATGGCCATTCTTACAGAGGTTAGATGGTATCTCAGTGTGGTTTTGATTTGCATTTCTCTGATGATGAGAGATGCTGAGCACTGTTTCATGTGTCTGCTGGCTGCCTGTATATCTTCCTTTGAGAAGTGTCTATTCATGTCTTTTGCCCACTTTTTAAAGGGGCTGTTTGTTTTTTTCCTTTCAGGGCATTTGAGTTCCTTGTAGATCCTAGATGTTAGGCCTTTGTTGGATAAACAGTTGGCAAATAGATTTTCCCATTCTGTGGACTGTCTCCCTGATCTCTTGATGGTTTCTTTTGCTTTGCAGAAACTCGTTAATTTGATGAGGTCTATTTTATTTCTTAAGTTATTGGTCTTTAGGGCTGAACCCATTCTTATTACATGTCTTAGTTCAGGCAGCTATAACAAAATACGAGTACTTCAGTCTGGGCAACTTAAACAGCAGACATTTATTTCTCGCAGTTGGGGAGGCTAGGGCATCCAAGATCAAGGTGCTGGCAGACTAGTTTTCTGGTGAGAGCTCTCTCCCTGGTTTGCATCTCGCTGTACACTCACCTGGCCTTTCCTCAGGGAGGAAACATAGACATACATAACTAAGAAAGGCAGCCAACCCTTTTAAAAAAAAGTGGTTTCTCGACGAAATATACATATATGCTTCTATAGCTCTTTTTCTTTTTGCTAGAGATTATAAATAAAGACAACTGTAAAGAAATGGATTCTCACTCAATTCAATATAAAAATTGTTTTCTTGTTATTTTTGATTCAGGGTCTCACTCTACTGCCCAGACTAGAGTGCAGTGGTAGATTATGACTCACTACAACCTCCAACTCCTGGGCTCAAGCAGTCCTCTCACCTCGGCCTCTTAAGTAGCTGGGATTACACCACCACATCAGGCTAAATTTGTTTTACTTTTTGTAGAGATGAGGTCATCTTGCCACGTGGCCCGGGCTGGTCTCAAACTCCTGGGCTCTGGCAATTCTCCCACCTTGGCCTCCCAAAGCCCTGGGATTATAGGCATGAGCCACCATGCCAGGCCAAATATGAAAGTTTTAGAGCCACTTGGGTTCCTGCCCTCAAGGAGTTTGTTTTATGCTAGAGTAAGTTCTAGGCCCTTGGGTTCCTGCCCTCAAAGAGCTTTGCCACTCAAATATTGACAACTAAAATATAGTTTTGTAATAATGATATGAATAAAATACAAATCACTAATGCTTTGGGGGGTGCAATATTTAATCATTGTATATATTATTAAATGCCTCACTGAGAGTCTGCCCTTTCCCTGACCTCCTCTTCCACTTTCTGTGCAAAAGTACTTATTAATTTCCTATTTCTGCCAATGAGTCTGTTGAGAGAAAAAGATGAACTTAGGAAAGTAGGTATGTGTCAATGATCTCTGAAAAAGACATGTCTGTATGTTGCACCAGCACACATCATCATCAAAAAGCAAAGTCAGGCAAGATCAATTTTGTTTTAGTGACTTCAATTTTGAGGACAATAGGAAAAAAAAGAAACCAAAAACCTCACATTTATTCTCTCGCGGAATTCTGCCAACCCTTCACCAACAATACTATGGTTCTCATTTTTCAGATGCTAAACCTCAGTCTCCGAAAGGTTGAGGCACCGGATAAACACTTTAATGGCTTTTCCAGATAACACAGAGGAAGAATTGAAACTTAAAGCAGGGTCTTCTAACTCCAAATCCTAATACGTTTAGGGCAGGTTTGGAGAGGAAAGTTCACATGCTTTCATCTGGGATACCTACTTCTCTTTCCAAAATTATCTAAGATATCCAGTGACTTCTAACACATCTATTCTGAGTCTCAGTTGCTTCTAAGAGCCAGTAAGTGTGCTGTGGTGGCTTTGAAATGTGTCAGTTGCCCAGGCTGAGCTCCCTTTCCCAGAATCCCTTCCTGCATGTTTTGGTGGGCATAAGAAATGCTCTGTGGGAGATTTGGAGATGGAAGGGGAGGAGTCACCATTTGGTAGCTCACACAGGCTGTTTCAGATCTGCTGCTCACCCCTCACTCTGAAGCGGCAGCTGGGTCTGCCTTCTGCCTTCTCCAGGATCCTCCTTCAATTTCCCTGATGGAACACACCTTGGGCCAGGTGTGTTTAGCTCCCAGGGCCCTGGCTTCTTCAGGATATTCTCATCATCAAGGTCTAAGGTATCAAAAATGACTTGAAGTCTAGTCTATCCACCTGGGGCTCATGCTTGTGAGTTCTAGCTTGTTCTAGTTTCCTCTTTACATCTGTCTTCACTTTCTGGCTCTCTGACTGTGAACTTCAAGCTCCAGCATCAGAGGCAGAGGCAACAGTCATCCATAGGCTACTGAAGCAGTTCCCATGATTTAGAATGTCAAATTCCTGAAACAAATTCAGACAGATAGGTAATAAGTAGGTATGTGGGTAGATAGATAAAAGATAGGTAGATAGATACATGATAAATAGTTAATAGGTAGATAGATTAGATAGATAACAGGTAGATAGATTAGATAGATAATGGGTAGAGAGATAATAGATTAGATAAATAGGTTGTATAGGAAGATAGGCAATAGATAGATTAGACAGATTAGAATGATAGATAATAGGTAGATAGATAATGGGTTGGTAAGTAGGTAGGAAGATTGATAGGTAGGTAGATAATAGGTAGATAGATATATAATAGGTAGATAGATAATAGATAGGTAGATAGATATAGATAGATTAGATAGATATATAATAGGTAGATAGATGATAGGTAGATAGATATAGATAGATTAAATAGATTAGATAGATATGATAAGTAGATAAATAGATAGGTAGGTAGATAATATATAGGTAGGCAGGCAGGCAAGTATGTAGGTAGATAGATTATAGAAAATAGAAAGGTAAGTGATGATGATGACAATGATAGTTAAATAGACAATAGGAATGTAAATAGATACTACTACCCCAAACTGCAAACAGCACAAATATCCATTAACATGAGAATCGTTATACAAAGTGAGGTGTATTTAAGCAATGGAATACGACCCAGAAATTTAAAAAAAAAGAATGACTTTACATTATATGTAACAACAACAACATGGAACAACTCTCATACTGTGCCAAGTAAAATGAAGCAGATACAATAGTACACATTGCCCAATTCCACTTAATAAAGTCACAGGCAGGCAAAACTAATTAATGAAGTGGAGATGGGATTGACCAGGATGGGGATAGGGGACTCGGCAGGGATGCTGGAAATGTTCCTGACCGTCATTTGAATTTCAGTTAAGTGGATTAAGACTTGAGCACTATAGGTAAGTTATACTTCCCAGGAGCAACTTTTCCATGAAGCACAGAAAATTCAGTATCCAAGGCCCACCATAACTTTAGGGTTCCAAAAATATATTAATTTCTCCTAAAATCAGAAGAAAAGATAAACAAATGGGGCTGGGCACAGTGGCTCATGTCTGTAATTCCAGCACTTTGGGAGGCCAGGGCGGGAGGACTGCCTGAACCTAGGGGTTCAAGAATAGCCTGGACAACTTGATGAGATCTCATCTCTACTATAAATCAAAAATTTAGCTGGGCATGGTGGCACATAACTGTGTTTCTAGCTACTTGGAAGACTGAGGTGGAAGGATCTCCTGAGCCCAGCAGGTCGAGTCTGTGATAACTATGAGCGTACCACTGCTCTCCAACCTGGTTGACATAGTGAGACTCCGACTAAATAAATAAATACATAAATAAGCAAACAAATAGAACCTGGCCTGGATTATATTGTCTCTAAACCAACAGACTCATAAGACATAATTTTTAATAGTTTTTATTAAGGAAGGGACCTACAATGGGGCAAACATGCCTAGGGGCCACCAAAGTCATAGTGCAGTTCTGATTCCATGTTTAAAAAACACAAATGTATACATTTCACCACATAGATGTAGTTGTGGAAAGCATGTAGGACTATGTTCTTATTTCATCACTCAGCCTGTTCCAGTCTTTAACAGCTTTCATTCCCTTCGACAAAGTTCCTAAAGGTTAAATGATTCTGTACATGTGTCGCATATAAGTGTTATAGCCAGAGTGCAAAAAATAAGTCACCAGTATGCAGAGAGTCAAATTATTGAGTCCTTTAATAACCGGTGGTCGAGAGAGGCTAATGCCAGAAAGAGCTCTCAACCCCTAGAGGGGTAAGTAGGAGGTATTTAAAGGCAAAGGTTATATAAGCTGTGCATTTTGACTTACATTTTCTTGGCGAAACAGATACAGAATGTTGCAATCAGGGAGTTTCCAAGCACTGAGGAGAATAGAGTCTCTCAGCACCAAGAGGAAAAGGAATGTGGTTATGCGGTGTGATTACGGGAAGGTTACATAAGAGGGTCATCTCTAGATTAAGATGGAAGATCTACTATAAAATGGAGTGACTTATGTCAAGCAAGCTATTACAGGCTATTATAGGTTTACAGATAGATATTTCATAAGAAAGACAGAAAGTCAAGAGACAGGATGGGTTCTCTCTCTATCTGAGTGTGATTATAATTAAAAGAGAGGGTAGGTCTGAAAGTCATCGGATGGAAGACTTTTGTTTTTTGTAAAGTTGGGGTCCCGCTCTGTCGTCCAGGCTGGAGTGCAGTGGCACGGTCATGTCTCACCATTGCCTCCATGTGCTGGGATCAGGTGATCCTCCTGTCTCAGCCTGCTGAGTAACTGGGATAACAGATGGGTGCCATTATGCCCGACTATTTTCTTTTTTTATTTTTATAGAGACAAGATCTCAGTATGTTGCCCAGACTGGTCTCCAACTTCTGGGCTCAAGCAATTCTCCCATCTCAGTCTCTCAAAGTGCAGGAATGACAGGCATCAACCACCACACCCGATGGACCAGATGAGAGAAATTTTGGTGTAGATCTTCCTGGAGCAGAAGCTTCTGGAACACTAGAAAGAGGGAGGCATGGTTCCTCTGCCTCCTTGATCCCTATCCCCAGCCAGTGATGATGACAAGGGGAGACTGGAGAACAGAGAGAGATTCTTGGATCAGCTTTGCTCTGGGTTTTTCTTCCGGACCATTCTTCACACTTTCCATGAGCTGGATTGGGAAGTTGGAGGCACGGGAGGAAAAAAATCTAAGGGAAGTCCTCTGTGTGCATGTTACAGACCTGATCCACCAGGGTGGGACCCTCACTGAGCACTTGCTAATGCCCATCTCCATGGGCTCACAGAAGACTTAAAAGAACCCTCAGAGTCCATGCCCTAAGAGCGTTACAATCTGGCTGGCAGATTGGTGCACACTGGGGTACAATCAAGTGCTAAATCAGTGGGATTACGGGAGGATACTTTGGGAAGAGACCAGTCAAAGCAGCTTCCTTGCTAGATGACAGGATCAAGCTCCCTGGTTCTAAATTGGGGCCAGGGTCTATTCACTTTTTTTGAATGAATCAAATTCTTGCTTTTATCTTCCTTTAAATAACCTCCAAATTGCCATATCCCACAAATGTTTTATTAGTGCTATGGGGCTTGGGTCCCCCTCTGTCCCCAAGGACACAAATCCTTTTCTAATAACACAGAAGATTAAAGATAGTAGGAAGCTAAATTACAGTTGGTCTGTACAATTGAAAATAGCCTGCACAAGTATAAATGCATTTAAAAAATCACCGAAATGCACTGTTATCGAAAGGTTACTTTTGTTTGGAAGAGAATTTAAATAGTCATTGTCATACTGTAGCAACCAGACTTGTAACACAGAACAGGCTGACCCGATAAAAATATCTGTGAAAATATCCAGATGGATGAAATATTCTAAAAATAGGTTTAACAAAATAGTGGACAAAATGAAATAAACCTGATTTTCCATACAAGTCATTTCATGGCTTGTTTTTTAAAAAACTAAAACATTCACTTTGAAAACGATTTTAGCATTGCCATTTGGTAAAAAAGAAAGTGCAAAACTCAAAATTTTGGACAATAAAAGATACATCTGTAGAACTAAGAAGTAAAACTTCAAAACTCTAAGGGCAAACATATATGTAATCTGGCGTTTAGAGTTTGTACTCCATGCTAAGTCTTTAAAGGAATAACTTTTGAGATATCTACATGCTTTACAGTAAGTGTGAATTTGTTTTCCCCCATTGTTATCATTGACTTCTCTTTTCAAGATTTCTGCAGATGAGCACGGTTGCTTTGCCAGCTTGCAGAGGAAACAGAACTTCCAATTATAAATTCTAACATTAGATGAGCAAAGCCCTGATCCAAGTCTAACAAGGAAATCGAGGACTTTATAACAGCAGTGTTGGCCGGGAGCAGTGGCTCATGCCTATAATCCCAGCACTTTGAGAGGCCGAGGTAAGAGGATTGCCTGAGCCCACGGGTTCGAGATCAACCTGGGCCAATTGGCGAGACCTTATCTCTATGATAAATCAAAAAATTAGCTGGGAGTGGTGGCATGTGCCTGTGGTTCCAGTTACTTGGAAGGCTGAGGTGGAAGGTTCACCTGAGCCCAGCAGATCAAGGCTGCAGTGGCTGTGAGTGTGCCACTGCACTCCAGCCTGGGCAACAGAGTGAGACTCCAATTTAAAAAAAACAAAAAACAAAAAACAGCGGTGTTTGAGGAGAGGCACTACCAGCAGTTGTTAGTATAAATTTAGGAGAGAGCTTGCTTCAGGTCTTCAGCCACTCAAGGGTTATTTGTGTGTTCAGAGTAGACCCTGCAAAGTGAGATACAAAGCTGAGCTACTCCGAGAGATATTTGGGTATTTTTACATTCTGCTATGAGTAAGAAGGGTAAAAAATTGCCTTTTATTAAGTCTTGTGCTCTGTCTTGGCAAGGAGGTCTTCTGAACCACATCTTCATTCATTCAGTTCATTCAGCAAACACTGATTGGGTTGGACAGATAGGACTGATGCCAAGCACTGTGCTAAGTTTTGGACATGAGACAATGAATAATACGTAGCTCTGTCCATATGGAGTTTGGAGTTTTAGGAAAGAAATTTGGATGTGTAAGTAAATACTTTTTAAGATTACGATATAATCTCTAAAAAATACTAATTATGTTAATTATTTACAATGCTATTATAAATTTATATTAATACAAATATTAAGGCCAGATGCAGTGGCTCAAGTCTATAATCCCAGCACTTTGAGAGGCCAATGCTACTGCATTCTAGCCTGGGTGACAGAGAGATACCCCAACTCAAAAAAAATTAAAAATTAATTAAATGCAAATATTAAGTAAATGTTTAAATGAATAATTTGTATGATCAATTGCATTATTATTAAAATATTAATTATGACATAAATAAGTAAGATTATCTTGGGGGCCAGAAAAGAAGAATAACTGATTCTTTCTGGAAGAGTCAATGAAGGTTTAATAATGGAATTATAATTTTGTAAAGGTTTAAAGATTCGTAGATTTCATATGTGCTATAAGGAAGAAAGACCATCTCAGACCAAAGAGTTATTATTAGGAAGGTCATGGAAGCATTAAATGGCTATAGCTAGAGTGGAGGATACAACGGTGGGTTTTGAGGGGCTGAGAAGTAGGATACCTGGTTGAAGAGGTAGGTGAGGACCTCGCTATGGAGAGCTTTTATGACCATGAAGGAGTGTGGATCTTATCCTACACATAAAGGACAGCAACTCAAGGGGTTTAAGCAAAGGAATAATGTGCTCAAACTTACACTGGCACATGTAGAGACTGGACCCAAGTGGAAAGCAGATAATGAAGCTACAACAGTAACTGAGTTGACATGGCATGAATGAAGGCATAGGAAAGAGAGATGTTGAAGAGGGGACATTGGCACTGGCAGGACTGGCCCTGGCAGAGGTCAATTGTGTTAACCAATGGAAGAATGAGAAGAGACTGGGATGACTTGCAAATGTTTACCTTGCAGGTCTGGATGGGTGGTGCTTCCATTTACTGTGATGGAGACGTAAGAGGAGTGTGAATTTGAACAGGTTGAACTATCCAGACTGTGGGATTCTTAAGGGCAATGTCATATCTTGTGTGACATTTTATACTCATTACTTAAGACAGTGACTATCATATAGTAGCTTTCAATAAATATTGAATGAGTAGAGGAACTAATGATCAAATGAAGACGCCATGCCTGTTGGATATCTGGCCATCCACTGGCCATTCAGACAAGGCACATAGATCTAGAAGAAAACTCCTTTAAGAAGAGTAAGTGGTTAAGACATGAGTCAATTTTAAAACTTTTGGGATGTAACAGAACAAAAAGGCCAAGCAGTTAAAAAAGAGACAGCAAAGGAGTCTTGATATTAACAGGTTGAAGAATGAGAAGAGGCTCTATATCTTCTCATATCTTCATGTCAGATTCTACCACTGTCCCTTTCTAGACTTTGACAAAGTATTTAATCTCTTGAATATCAATGGCCTCATCAATAATATATGAGTAATAATGATGCCTACCTTACAGAATTATTTTGAGGATTGACCATATGTTAATGTATATAACATATAGTAAGTGGTCAATAAACATTAGTCCCATCATCCTTTTAAAATATAATAAATACAATATCCCCCTGGAGCTCCTAGATTTAACGGTTATGGTTCCAATTCTTTGTCAGCATCTGAGGATGTCCAAGACCAGCTCTGGTAGCCTGCCTTTTGGTCAAGACACCAACATGAATAACAGTCATTAGAAGGTGAACATATGACAACCAGTCACCCACCTTTCACATGTTAAAATGTTCTTCTGTGCTTTCTATTCATCTGGCTATCTTTATTAACTCTTGCCAAGTGTTATAATAGCATTTTTAAAAATTGAGTATTTGCAAATAGCTAAGGCTGCATAGAGGGCCTACTACATAACAAATAAGAAACAAGCTGACAAGTGAAAACACTAAGCTAAGTAGCCCACTGTGAAAGAGGCACAGTGTGCTAAAATTAATGGAAGAAACAATAGTCTATGTTTATTTAGATGCATTGCTATTGTTTAGCAATCTCTGAATGATTATTGTAACTTGAATCCCACTTCTTTCAAAGCACCATGTCTTTCTCGCTGAAGCATGTCTCTTTTAGTAGTATCTTTATCCATGTAATCCCTCAGTCTTTGCTTGTCTCAAGATATCTTTATTTTGTCCTCAGTTGCGAGTAACAGACTAACTGGATGCCGAGTTCTCATTTGATATTCACTTTCTGTCAACCCTTTGAAGATGTTAGTCTACTGCTCCTGTCAATGATTGCTACAAATAAGTAGATCGCTGCCAGTCTAATTGTTGTTCTTTTGTAAGTTCCTTTTTTTCGCAGATAGCTTTTGAAGTTTTCTTTCTCTCTTTGATTTTTCTGCTATGATGTGTCTAGATGTGAATTTGTTGCTATTTAACTTACACAGAGCTTAGATTCTTATAGTTCCAAGTTGGGTTCTCTGGAAATAGACACTGAGATGGAGTGTGGCAAGCAACGTATCTATCAGGGTGGTGACACCTAGCCTCTCTTTTGGGGAGTCCTATCATCCTCATGGCAAATCAAGTTCTACCACAGCCTCTCTCCCTGTCAGCTCTGGTCTGCAGAGAGCCACCACGGAATGCTTAGAGTGACGTTTATACCCCACCCATTGGCGCATCCTATTGGCTTAAATAAATGGCATATCACCTAGATCGTCCTGTAGTTCATAACTACCTGGACAGATGTCTCACTGCCTACAGAATATCCATTCTGGCCTCTCCCTTCCTTGAGCCTTTTAATTCTTTCCTTTTTGGCAACTCTGCCCTGGCGATGTCTACATTGGTAACTCACTCTTGACTTCATGCATCATGGACCACCACTTTTTTGATGACCCTGCTGGCAATTTTGAACAATGCTAGCAGGGTCATCTTGGGTCCTCGCCGGGGTTAAACTTCTTTATCCCCTATCCCAGGAGAGCATTCTTAAGTAAATACACTTATCTATCCAATTTTATGTTTTGGGCTTCTCGATCAAGTACCCACAGAATCCAGTCTCAAACGTACTCTCCAATCCTATCAGGTGTGCCAGGTAGGTCTTGCAGCATCTTTGGGGTATAGACCCTTTACTCCCGTATCAGACCCAGCTGTACTGTGCTGCACCTCAACCTTAACTATTGACCCAATGTCCAAGAGGAGATGTAGAGATGAATTCTGGAGACAGAGGGAAGACATGGTTCTTTGAGAGAAACGTCCTCCACACCAATTTCAGGGCACCAGAGAGAAAAATCTGGAGAATGGGGGTGCTTGATCTTCATGGGGAAGACCGGGTGACATCTGCAGGCTCAGAAAGTTAGAGTCTTAAGACATCAAAATCTTCAAAGGTATCCACCTAGATGTTTCCATGCCGTGAGTCTGGGCCCTAGATTTTCCCAACTTGGAGTCAGACCCTCTCTGGTGGAGCATCTGCCTGCCTTTGAAGTTCAGTCGTCACAATCTTCGTTGCTGGGCTTTGTCCTTGTTTTCCTTCTCCTTTCTGAGAAGGAGAATGAGAACTCCTTTGTATACAACCAAATGAAAACCCCTGGCTTTCTCACCGGCTTTTGGTTGCCTCTAACTCACTCTTCTCTGCTCTCCATTCATCTGTACCACATCCGTGTTGCTCAGCAGTAGAAAACCAATCTGAGTAACCACCATTTTGTCCATAATTTTAAATGCATGAGTCATCCTACCCATTAGGCAATTCATTTCCACCAATATACTCCCTCACTTCACCACTGGCGGGGATTTTAACATTATGCCAACTTGTGCCACGGGCTTTGGAAGAGCAACCCACAGAAAACAAGAACAGTCCTCTTGCTGGCATACATCTGAGACACTCTGCAGACATCCCGTTTCATTTGTAAGCACTGACTATGGACTTTTGAGTTTTTTCTAAGAGCTAGAATTGGAATTATTTCTTTCCCCCTTAATTCATTTATGCTGGCATCCTGGAGTTTACATAAAGAGTTGAGAGAATCTTGCAATAATTTACAGACACCATGTAGCCTCTGCAAATGACAGTCCCCTGTTCAGTGCCCCTTCCCTTAGCTGCAGGGTATACAAGACCCCCAGTGAATGCTTGAAACCATACATAGTCCCAAACCCTATGCACTGTATACTGTATTTTTTCCTATACATAAATTTTAACTTATAAATTCTCCACAGTAAGAGACTAACAATAGCTATTAATAAAATAGAACATTCATAACTGTACTGTAATAAAAGTTATGTGACTGACTCTGCCTCTCTCTCTCTCAACATATCTTACTGTACTGTAATCACTTAATTTTGAACCGCAGTCGACCTTAGGTAATTAAACTGTAGAAGGCCAGGAATAGAGACTCCTGCCTTTAATCCCAGGACTTTGGGATGCCAAAGCAGGAGGACTGCTTGAGCCCAGGAGTTTAAGACCAGCCTGGGTGACTTAGTAAGAAGTCATCTCTACCAAAAAAAAAAAAAAAAAGAAAGAAAGAAAAATTAGGTGGGTGTGGTGGCCCATGCCTATAGCCCTAGCTACTCAGAAGGCTGAGCCAAGGAGGTTGAGGCTGCAGGGAGTCGTGATTATGCCACTGTACTCCAGCCTGGGTGACAAAGCGTGATTCTGACTCAGAACAAACTGTGGAAAGCAAAATCATAGATAAGGGGAGACGACTTATTTTCAAAATGGGGAAATTGGTGTTAGGATGTTTTATATCATAATTTGCACTGTGCATTGTAGACTGCTTATTGAGATACTTAGAAAGACAAAAAGAAAAATATCCTTTCAAATGGGCAACATATATAAATCTTTTGACCTTAAACAACTTTAAAAAACAGTTTTAAAGCAAAGGATTAACAAAGGATGTCATTGGTAAAGTGAAATTATCTGTGAGATAAAGGTATGCCCCTCACTATAAAAACAAAGCTGCCTCACAAAGGCACAGGGAGTTCAGGTCTCTGTGACAAAGCATGCTGCCAGACTCTGGGAAGGCAGAGAGGGACATCCCAAATGCATTCAAGGACTCGAAGGAGAGCACCCTTGTGCAGCTAGAAGAAGCTAAGCGTCCAGCAAATGATCCAGCCCTCTTGCCAAGGGGAGATTTCAAGTAGAAGTCTTTTCAATCACTTACTGTCTACAAGGGGGAATCCCCCCAAAAGAACCAGAATTTATTTATTTAAAAAATCGTATATTTATTCTTACATGTTTAAACTTCCGTCACCTTCAAAGTACTCTCTATTTGATGCAATACATCTATCGAGACACTTTTTCCACTGCTCAAAACAGTTTCTGAATTCATTGTTGTTGATGCCTTTTAGTGCTTCGGTCGTTTTGGTTTCACCTCTTCCACATCAGAAAAATGTTTCCCTTTGAGGACTTTTTTCATCCAAGTAAACAAACAAACAAGCAAAATAGTAGCATGGGGGCGAGATCAGTGAACAGAGAGGGTGGGGCACAGGGGTCATGCTGCCTTTGGTCAAAAACTGCTGAACACTCAATGCTGTGTGAGTCGGTGCGTTGTCATGGTGAAAGAACCAGTCACCTGTTCGCTGCAACTCAGGATGTTTCTTCAGCAAATCATGACACAGCCTTCTCAAAACTTCCAGATAAAAACTTTGGTTGACCATTTGATCCGGAAAAACAAATACCAAATGTACTGCAAGAGACACGCCCTCCAAAAGATAATTCTGGCTTTTGTGTGGGTCTCCCCACATATGCCACCTTTGTAAGGAATTAAATTGGAACCGAGTATTTAAGGGGAGTAACTAATGATAGAATTGTTAGGAATGACCAATAGCTGCACTAGATAAACCATGGTGCATTCTGAGAGGGACATTATTGCTCCTGGGGGAAAAATCGTTCTAACTATAATTTTTCAGCATTCAGAACTCTGGAGCTTTTAAAAGTTCACATTCTTCTACAGAAAAGATAGCATCTAACAGTTTTATAATTGTCTGTTAGCAGATGTTGACAGCCCTGGAAATCAATAGTCTGAGTGCTCTGCCCCTCTTAATTGACATTAACACAAATAGCCTCATACTAGATTAACTCTGAGGCTTACCTGTAAAACACATTTTTTCTCTACCTATAGTCCTAGAGTCAAAACAATGGCTTTTATCAACATAGAGAATGTACTATGAAGACACTGTTCAATTTCCTTTCTTGGTTTCTGTGTATAACAGGATATTGATTACAATTATAAATTTTCAGCATTAGAGATTCTATGTTGCCTACCTACCTAGTAAATGTGAAAGCACAACATCAATTCACTGTTAATTTAAGAAAGGATGAATATATACTCTTACCATACGTAACTTCAGATTCTGTCTAGGAAAGATGTCAGACCAAAGAAAAATTTTCTCAGCAACTCAGATGCCACTGAGTTATAAATTAACACATTATCTATAAATTAACACATATCTTGCTCACACATTTTGACATAATTTTCAGGAATGGCTCTTAATGTATATACATTGTGAATAATGGGGTAAAGATAGAAATTGTTTGTTCTAATTTTTTCACTGATATTCTCTACTATTTTCCCTTTTGTGAACCATTCCTTGCCAGTAGACTACCAAGGCACAAGACTTAGGTTATTTCACCCTCACACTTTCCAAACTTTCACAACTTGCCCCTATAATTCAAGGTGAGACCCTGAGCAACTAAATTAGAATGGAATGAAATGAAGAAAGAGAAGAGAGACCAAGAAAGAGAAGATGGGAGAAAAAAGAAAAAGCGTGAAACAGGGAGTAATGTGTGTGGGAAGAGAATGAGGTGGAAACAATAGAAAGAAAGAAGTGGTAGGCCCAAAGTTTTGTGCATAATGGAATATTACGCAGCCATAAAGAAGAACAGAAGCATATCCTTTCACAGATGCCACTGGAGACCATCATACTAAGTCAACTACCACAGAAACAAAAAACTGAAAACGTGCTTACTCAAAAGCAGGCCCTGAACACTGGTCATACGAGCACAAAAGTGGGAACAGCAAATGCTGCATACTGCTAGAGGAGAGAGGAGGGATAAGGGCCACCCAGCTACACACTGGGTACCAGGTTCACTATGAGAAGGAGAGAGGACATTCTAGAAGCCCAAACCACACCTGCACACAATCTACTTATGTAGTAAATCCTCCCATGTACCTTGCAACCCTGAAATCAAAAAATAAAGTGCTGTGCACTTAAACTTTTCATTCTTGGGTGGTGCATTAAATGTTTTATGACGCCTTACCACTATCCTTCAGAATGTTTACTGGCCGATTCACGGTGTATCGGTCTTCACCTGTTCTTTATTCTTTTTTTTTTTTGAGTTGGAGTCTCACTCTGTCGCCCAGACTGGAGTGCAGTGGACACTCCTGGCCACTGCAGCCTCGACCTGCTGGGCTCCAGCCATCCTTCTGCCTCAGCCTTCCAAGTAGCCAGAATTACAGGCATGCGCTACCATGCCTGGCTGATTTTTTGATTTATTGTAGAGATGAGGTCTTGCTGCCCAGGCAGGTCTCGAACCCGCGGGCTCAGGCAATCCACTCACCTCAGCCTCCCAAAGGCGCGGGATTACAGGCTGAGCCACCAAGCCCGGCTATGTTCTTTATTCCTTAGAAACCTCTAGGAACAGGATAGTCATTATGGCCCCAGGATAGAAATGAGTGTCTGGGTTTCAGGTAGAACTCTATCCCACACAAGAGTAGTTTGAGAAATGCTTCTCCAGACCAACTCACCCAATTTACAGATAAGGAAGGAAGGAACTAGAGAGGCGACTTGAACACCCACATAGAGGCTGAAGAGCACAGGTTTGGAATCCAGTAGCCTGAAGATGGGAGCTGCTTCTCTACCATCTACCAGCTGTGTGATCTTGATTAGACAAGTCTCGTAGCCTCTTGGAACTTTAGTAACGTAATTTGTGAAATGGGGTTGTGATTCCCATGTCAAAGGAAAAGTGGGATGTGCTGTGTTAAATGCTACAATTGCATTCAAATGCAGTAGGTAGGCAACTAAAATTGGCTTTGGTTATGATTTTCCACGCCCTCTAGCCCTGCCCCCCATTCACTGCTCTTTTTACTCTACTACTTAACTTACAAATCATGAAGAAAATGAGTGCTTAATTTATCAAAGTGTTGCCACAGGATTATTTGAAGAGTTATGTTCTCCCAATTATGTTTAATGGCCTATTTATACTCTACTGAGTACTTGACAGAGATGTGAGGAAATTAGAAAAAGAGAACGTCAAGTTTCCTCAGCCACCACCAAATAAATGTTACTCTGGAAGTAAAAGAACCCTGAAAGTATCGTGAAGAAATAAAAAACTATAATCTTACACAACTTGACATGAATATATGTATCATATGAAAAGGTACAAATATGTGCTAGTTTCTTAGGGCTGTCATAACAAATTAGCACAGACTGGGTGGCTTAAAACAGCATAAATGTATTATCTCACAGTTCTAGAGTAGAGAAATCTGAACTAAGAGGTCTCTGTCAAGGCCATTCTCTCGCCAAAGGCTGTAGGGGAGAATCCTTCCTTGTCTTGTCCTTTTTTTTCTGGTGGTTGCCAGCAATCCTTGGCATTCCTTGGCTTGTAGGTGCAACACTCCAATTTCTACTCCATCTTTGGTTTTGATTTGCCACACCCCCTGCCCCCTGCCCCCTGCCCCTGTCTCCATCCATTGATCTTCATATGGTTTATGTAGTTATCTTCCCTCTGTGTGCGTCTGTTCAAATCTCCCTCTCCTTGCTATTATGAAGACACCAGTCACTGGGATGTAGGACCAACCCTATTCGAGTATGACCTCATCTGAACTTGATTGCATCTGTAAAGATGCTATTTCCAAATAAAATTCCATTCACAGGTACCAGAGGTGAGGACTCTAATATATCTTTCAGGAAGACACAAGTCAACCAGCTACAAGAGATAAAATTAAAAGTGTGCTTTAAGGTAACAAGGCCTGTTTTGATGTAGGGCTAATGAAATCCATCTTGATACCTCACAATTGTAAAATCAAGTATAATAATTGTAAGAAGTTCGGCGCCAGTAATGACTCCACACCCGGCCAGGACCAAGAGATTTATTAAAGTGGAGGTCACAAGGAAAAAGGGAAAGGGTCTGTGGAGAGAGAGAGAGGAAGTGGGAGAGAGGTAGGGAGAGAGCTGCAGAGAGGGAGAGAGCGACAGAGAGAGACAGAAAGACGAGCGACAGAGAGAGAGAGAAAGAGAAACCAAGAGAGAGAGAAACAGAGACAGAGAGAGAGACAGTTGCGGGGAGAGGGCTGTATTTATCAGCCCGACAGGGGCCGGAAGGGGCCGTGCTATGCTCCTATTGGAGGAGCTGCATGGGAGTAGGGTGGGGCCAATGCCATGTTATGGTCCTATTGGACACGTAACAAAGCTGGGTACTGATTGGAGGCTTGCAGGTTTGAAATTGGCGTGCAGGGGAAGTTTGAAATTGACGCCAGCGGGAAGGTTTGAAATTGAAGCGCGGGAGGTTTGAAACTGGCGCGTGCGGGGAATTGTGCTCGCAGACGCTGGGACCGAGGGCCTTTGTTGTCCGGTGTGTCGGCGCCATTCTGGGAGCCGCCCCTCTGGTCGCTTCCTGCACCTTTCAATAATAAGATATGTTTAAAGTGTAATAACATTTTAAATATTTTTAAAGTATCAGTCTTATAAACATTTATTTTGACCCTCAAAGCCAGTCTATCTCATCTTCAAGACCCAGAGAGATACCACAAACACCATGAATCTGGGTTAATGTCCTGCGTCTATTGCTTACTGTACAACCTCCTTAATCATGTCTATACTTTATTGAACCCTAGTGCTAAGCATTTTACAAACATGATCTTTATTCATGTAACCTTATGAGGGAGGTAGTATTATTTTCACTTTATAGACTAGGACTCAGAAGATTTTAGAGAAGTTCATTGCCTTGTCTGAAGACCAAAAAATCAGCAAGTTGTGAAGTCAAAACTTGAGACCTGGTCCATCCGACCAGGACATGCACTTAACCATCATATTTTTTAAAAAATTTTGAGTAGAAATGTTACTTCTAGGAGCCTCTGCAAACTTTAACTTTTGCCCAAGCAATCTGTGATGGTGTGACTGATTCAGCCATGACTCTGCCCTCTTGGTGTGGCTTCCTGACACATAGACATTGTGTCAATGCCTAAAACTGCATTCCATAGATGCTCTTGCAAGCAAGCATCTTTGGCTCTATCATTTAGACCTCCTCCTATCAAAGTGAATCAGCGGTTGTCTTCTTGCCATTTGGGTGCTTTCCTGCTAGCAAACAAGACTGTGGGAAGTAAGTCAGGTGCAGTTGTTTTTCAGTGTTTGTTCTCCATGTTCTTGGGTATTAAAAGGAAGTGCTGGCAAAGGCAGTGGACACACTTCCTATTCCAGTGGTCTGTCACCAGCTCAGTGGGTGTAGAGAGCGGGAACAAAAGGCAACTTTCTGCCTAACTTCCTGATTCTTAGATTGTACGAAGGTGGCGGGTTCTTGAACTCCAAAGTTCCAGAGCTAGCGTCGGAGATCATAGCTTCCTTGATGGTCAGTTCTGAATTATTTGGGGAGTTGTTCTTGTTAGCTGAGCCTAGAACACTTTCCTCTAGCCTTGCCAAAAATTCTACAAGCATCTAATTACCTTAAATGATTTTCCATCAAAACTTCTTGAAATGGATTCCATTTTATGCACTGAATCACCCTTGATTTATACATACATCAAGATTAATAATACGTCTGTATAAAACTTTTTATCTTAAGAAAACTGAATGGAAAAAAGTATATAAATATATGTAACAGTGTCTATTTACAAATCTCCCATGTATTTTCTTTCTCCTTATTATAAATGAAAAGAATGGACACTATCAGTTTGTGTTACATATACTCAGCATTTTCCTACAAATACATATCAGCATAAAAATCACACCAAGAAGTTATGAACTTAAGAGATAGACTATAATTCTTTTCCACTCTACTGTCTGCTTGTTTTTCTTTTCTTTTCTTTCTTTCTTTCTTTCTTTCTTTCCTTTTCTTTCTTTCCTTTTCCTTCTTTCTCTTTCTTTCTTTCTTTCTTTTTCTTTCTTTCTTTCTTTCTTTTTCTTTCTTTCGTGAGGATCTCACTCTGGAATGCAGTGGTATAATCATGGTTCACTGCAGCCACTCCTGGGCTCAGGCAATCCTCCTGCCTCAGCCTCCTGAGTAGCTGTGACTACAGGTATGTGCCACCACACTCAGCTAATTTTTTTTTTTTTACTTTTGTGGAGACAAACTCTTGCTATGTTGCCTAAGCTGGTCACAAATTCCTAGGCTCAAGCAATCCTCCTACCTTGGCCTCCCAAAATACTGGGATTACAGGCATGAGCTACCCTACCTGGCTTGCTTTTCTTTGGGTTGATTTCATTTGTTCAACATTAATGGAAAACATGAGATATGCCAGACATGGTGTTATGCTTATTTACACCATAAGACACTTTTCCTGAAAGATAAAAGGCATTCTCTACAAAAGGTTGAATTCCCACTGGACATGAACCTCAGGGTCATAAATGAATTCTTGGAAACCCAGAAATGTTTGAGAATCATGAGATGATATTCACTTTGTAATTTGATCCCAGCAGAGAAGCTCTCTGTGAAGCTGATCTCCTGGGGAGTATTACTCCTTCAGACAAGTCACTATGATAAAAGCAAATGACCAAAGGCCTAAAGTAAGGCCCTTAAGTAGTACCATATCCTTGTGTGTATTAAAAATGGGTTTCCACAGCACTTTGGGAGACCGAAACAGGAGGATCCTTTGAGGCCAGGAGTTCAAGACTAACCTGGGCAACATAGAGAAACCTTGTCTCTACAAAAATTTTTTTAAAAACTTAGCTGGGCATGGTGGCACACACCAGATTTCTGAAAGAACTAGAAACTGACCTTCCATATGACCCAGCAATTCCCCTATTGGTAATAGGAACTCAAATTATTGAGTTCCAGAGGAACTCAAATTATTCTACAAAGAAGATACCTTCACATGTATGTTTGTTGCAGCTCTATTCACAATAACAAAAACATGGAACCAGCCATGTTGCCCGTAGAAGCTGGACTAGATTTTAAAAGTGTGGTACACATACACAATGGAATATTATGCAGTCATAAAAAACGACAAATATATGGACTTTGCAGCAACCTGGATGGATTTGGAGTCGATCATACTTAGTGATTTATCACAGGAACAAAGAACAAAATTCCATATGTTCTCACTCATAAGAGGACCTTGAACAATTATAATGCCATAAGAAAGCAATTGACAGTAATGGGAAACTGTTGGGGGAGGTGAGATTGACAATTGAGGGAAACTGCTAGGGGCAGGAGGGGCATACCTCCTTAACAGGGGTACCTGCATGATCGATGTTTGTATACCTACCCCTGAATTGTACCCCACATCTTTATAATAAAAATTAAAATTAAAAAAAACTACATCCCAGTTAAGTAAAAACAAACAAACAAACAAAAAAAACTTAGCTGGGCATGGTGGCACACGCCAATACTCCCAGGTACTTAGGAGGCTAAGGCAGGAGGATCACTTGAGCCCAGGAGTGTGAGGCTGCAGTGAGCTACGGTCGCTCCACTACACTCCAGCCTGAACAACAAAGCAAGACCCTGTCTCTAAAAAAAAAAAAAAAAACAGTGTGGGGGGGATTCTGTTCAATGATCAGCCTACTGGCCCACTCTGCAGTCTGTGTACGAGCCCAAACTCAATCTGTTCAATTATATCATAGAAGCAAGGAAAGACAGAACACAAGAGTAAGAAATATTTTCCCAAATTAAAAACTATCTTGGACACTAAGGATAGCCAGAATTCCCCATGTCCATCAAAGACCTGGCAATAGACACTCCAATAAAGAAAGTTCACTTCCCTCTCTCCCCTGTTGGAATCTGGCCTGAATCAGGAAGTTATAGAAGCATCCTTCTCAGAGTGCGACCAGGTGGGTCTTGAGGCCCACGTATGGTCTAAGAAAGGTCCCCAGTGTTTTCCCTAGTGAGGTCTAGGACAGTCAAGGAAGCTAACAGATTGCTTCTCTCTTTTTTAACAGACTACACGTACCCTTAAGTACATCTGTGGGCTCACTTTCCTGAAAAGACACCTATTTTTTTTCAGACAGAAGGGGTCTGACAACCTATTTCTGATGACTAAGAGAAACATAAAAGCCTCAAAAACCTCAAACACAATATACCTCCCACCCCAACATACACGCGTGCAATGATTTTGCAAAAACATGATTCATTGGATGTTGGACCGTGTTTATTTGCTGAACAAAGGCTGCTCCCTGCTTCTGCGTGTGATGGGCACAATTAGCAACATGATCCAAGTCTGCACAGGCTCTTTTCCTTCCACCTGCTGCAAGTCTGGAACAACAACAAGAGAAATGACAGGCCCAGAAGTGAACTTGACACACGCTGTTTTCACGTCTTCTCTGGCTGCCATCTAAAACATAGAGTTACAGATTCTGACTCTCCCCACCCTCAAGCCTCATAATCTATCATACTTTATGGCAGCTAGTCATCAGGAAAGAGACTGAGCCAAATGTAAGCTTTAAAAGAAAGACTGGTGTTCTTACTTGAATTAAGAAATGAAAGATCAGGCTATGATCTCTAGTACACTAAAGAAGTGTACTCCATACTGTCTGTCTGATCTGGATTCTTCTCTGCTGCTAATGAATATTGGTCAGTATCTCTCATTTGAAGACTAGAAGGAAGAGAAAGGGACTCTTTGCCTTTCTTCACATTTGCACACCCATCTCCAGCCCAGCATCTCAGCTAAAATCACATCTGTTCACAGCGGACTCCATACTTCCCTAAGTCTTCCCGTACACAGGCTTCCTGGAGAGATTAATGCTTGCTACTTCCTTCAAAACTGGGGTGGTCTTAAAACACAGGGACAGACTGAGATCAAGGCCAGGAGTAGCTCTGACACACCCCCTGTGATGGCGTGCAGCTGAGGCCTCTGGAGAGGAATGGCATTGTTTGCCATTGGTTGCTTTAAAAAAATTTTTTTTTTAATTTCAGTAGCCTTAGAAGGTACAAATAGTTTTTGGTCATATGGATGCATTGTATAGTGGCAAAGAAGTCTGGGCTTTAAGTGTATCCACCACCCCCACCTGTACACAAAGGTGATTTTTCATCACTCCACTCCTTCCCACCCTCCCCTTTCTGAGCCTTCGTTGTGCATTATACTATTCTGTATGCCTTTGCAGATGCTTAGTTTAGTTCCCACTTGTAAGTGAGAACATGCGTTGTATGGTTTTCTGATGCTGCATTAGTTCACTTAGGATGATATTCTCCAATTCCATCCAAGTTGCTGCAAAATACATTGTTTCATTCCCTTTTTATGACTGAATAGTATTCCAGGTAGTTAAAACACATTTGCATTGTCTCCTGATTAGTTGATGGGCATTTAGCTTGATTCTATATCTTTGCAATTGTGAATTGTGCCACAATAAACATGCAAGTGCAGGTATCTTTTTGGGTAATGACCTCTGTTCCTTTAGGTAAACATCTAGCGTGGGATTGCTGAATTGAATAGTAGATCTGCTTTGAGAAGACTCCGTACTGATTTCCACAGAGGTTGTACTAATTTGCACTCCCACCAACAGTGTATACGTGTTTCCTTTTCACAGCATCTGCCAACATCTATTGTTTTTTGATTTTTTAAATAATGGCTATTCTGACCAGTGTAAGGTGGTGTCTCCTTGTGGTTTTAATGTGCAGTTCCCTGATGATGAGTGATGGTCAGCATTCTTTTCATATGTTTGTTGGTCATTTGTATATCTTCTCTTGAGAGACATCTGTTCACGTCATTTGCCCACTTTTTAATGAGGTCACTTGCTTTTTTCTAACTGATTTGTTTAAGTTCTTTGTAGATTCTAATATTAGTCCTTTGTCAGATGTACAGCTTGTAAATATCTTTTCCCATTCTGTAGGTTTTCTACTTACTCTGTTGATTATTTCTTTGCTGTGCAGAAGCTTTTTAGTTTAATTAAGTCCCATTTGTTTATTGTTGCTTTTGTTGCATTTTTCTTTTGAAAGTTTTGCCATGTATTATGAGCAGAAGAGTTTCTCCTAGATTTTCTTCTAGGACGTTTATGGTTTCAGGTCTGGCATTTAAGTCTTTAATTTGTCTTGAGTTAATTTTTGTATATGGTGAGAGATAGGTAACAAGTTTCATTTTTCTGGATGTAGCCATCCAATTTTCCCAGCACCGCGTGTTGAGTAGAGTGCCCATTCTTCAATGTATGCTTTTGTCTGCCTTATCGAAGATCAGTTCATTATAGTATTGAGTTTATTTCTGGGATTCTCTATTCTGTTCCATCAGCCCATGCTTTTCTACCAGTACTGGGCTGTTTTGGTTACTATAGCCTTGTAGTATAATTTGAAGCCAAGTGATGTGATGCCTCCAGCTTTTTTTTTTTTTTTTTTTTTTGCTTAGGATTGCTTTGGCTATTTTGGCTCTATTTGGGTTCCATGTGCATTTTAGAATTGTTTTTTCTAATTTTGTGAAAAATGACGTTGGTAGTTTGATAGGGATTGTGTCAAATCTGTAGATTGCTTTGGATATGATAATTTTAACAATTTTGAGTCTTCCAATCCATGAGCATGGGACGTTTTTCCATTTGTTTCTGTCCTCTACAATTTCCTCCATCAGTGTTTTGTAGTTCTCCTTATGAAGACTTTTCATCTCCTTCACTAAATATATTCCTAGGTATTTTAGCTTTTTGGCTGCTATTATAAATGGACTTGATTTCTTGATTTGAATGTCAGCTTTGTTGCTATTGGTATATAGCAGTGCTACTGATTTGTGGGTGTTGATTTGTATCCTGAGATTTTACTAAATTCACGTATCAGGTTCAGGAGTCTTTTGAAGGAATCTTTAGGATTCTGTAGGTATAAGATCATATCATTGTCATATAGAGATTGTTTGATTTATTCTTTTCCAATTTGGATAGCCTTTCTTTCTTTCTTTTGCTTGATCGCTCCGGCTAGGATTTCCAGTATTATATTGAATAGCAGTGGTTCATTTGATTTTTAAAGTATTAATTCTAAGGCTCTCTGCAACCCTTGAGCATAGTTTATTGGATGCATTTTGAGTATTTAACTAAAGGGTTAGGGACTTAGCTCACTTAAATTTAAGCTGTGCATAAAGATATGGTAGCAGCATAGAGAAGTAATTGTAAGATTACAAGAGAAGGTTAGAGCCATGAACCAGAACACAGGTGACCAATGTCAACAGGATGGATTTGTAGAACATGTGAGCACCCCCGAGGGAGTTGCAGAAACACTTGGGCCAAGACACAATGAAGTCTGCCTGAAGTACTTTGCTTTGTTAAGGGATAGGCTCTCAAGGACTAGAGAACCCAGGATTCTATGATGAATTTCTCTTTGCCCCCATGGCAGGCTGGGAACTTGGGAAGACTTTAGCACACTGTGACCTTGAAAGTTCAGCTGGACTCATAAACAGCCAGCAGTACATAGGCTACGTTCTGAAAACCATTGAGTCACTCAATCTGAGTACTAGAAGCAAAATCTCTGTGGCCATAATGAGCTAAAAGCAGAGCTGAAGATCAAGGGTGCAGAACCATCTGGACTTTCCAGTTGGGATCTTTATTGGTTGAGCCTGAAAAGGACAGTAAATACAATGTATTCTAGGACAAAGAAAGCCAAACTGCTGAAGTCAGAAAAAAGAATGCTGGTCAGAATGAGAGTCTCACGTTCTAGCCCTTAATTTGTTTTTTGGTTTTTGTTTGTATTTTTTTTAGTTGGAGTCTCATTCTGTTGCCGAGACTGGAGTGCAGTGGCTGCTCCCGGCCACCGCAGCCTCGTCCTGCTGGGCTCCGGAGGTCCTTCCGCCTCAGCCTTCCAAGTAGCTGGAACTACAGGAGCACACTACCGCGCCCGGCTAATTTTTTTATTTATTGTAGAGATGAGGTCTCACCAAGTTGCCCAGGCGGGTCTCGAACCCGCGGGCTCAGGCAATCCACTCACCTCAGCCTCCCAAGGCGCAGGATTACAGGCTGAGCCACCGAGCCCGGCTGTCTAGTCCTTAATTTGAATATGCTCACCTGGTTCTGTCTCTGTTCCTTCGCTCATAATGGCAGTTGAGAAGTGGGTCACTAGACGATTTCCAATGTTCTTTGCAGCTTGATGATTCAAAGTAGGGGACAGAGTTAAAGAGGTTCATGTATCCATGAATGATAGACAAAAAATAATTTACCCAGTCTACCTATAATGAGGGCAGTTTGATCCCCAGAGGAAAAGAAACTGGGATTTTGGACTTTTTTCAATATTGAACACAAGGAAAGTAAATATTCTAGAAAAAACAACAGTGTAATTAAAAGATTGAGCTCTGATAATAGGATAGACCTAAGTACAAAACATGCCTCTACCAGATACTTGCCTCATTTTCCATATCAGTAAAGTGGGGATACTAATTCTCCCTATCTTGCCATGCTTTGACAAAAATTAAATGAGATGATGGCTGTCGTGCATTTAGTGCACCACGTAGGAGGCAGCTGACTAGACTCGGGCATCTACTTCCACCTTCTTACTCTTTGCCTTCCTGTTCAAGCGGAGCCTTCTTGGTGTACAGAGTCTGGGAAGCTGAAAACCACCACAGCTGGGGTTCTGCATGCAAATTAGGGTCTGCATGGCAGGTGCACTGTCATGCAGTTTGGAAGGCAGAAGCGAGGAGATGCCCCCACCCTGCTGCTTCCAGCTTTCCCCTGGTAAGCAAGGCTATGGAAAGGCAGTGATGTCCCTTGTCCACACTCCAGCTCCAGGGGTGTCCAGAGGCAGTTTGCAGTGGTGGTAGCAGCCTCAAGCTACCAGGCTCCTGAATCCTGGATTGCAGCCATAGTGGTGTGTGTCCTGGGATGCAAAGGTGTAGTGGCAGCCTCCTCATTCCCCCTTCCTGGTGGGTAAAGAGAAGGAAGACTCCCTGGTGGACTGATCTGGGAATCCAGCCTAGGGCTCCCCTAATCAGCACTTCCAATGATTTCGTCAACGTCACCTTCCCCATACTAATTCCTTCCTGCTTAAAACACCAAGTCTTTTCTAATCCCTGCACTGAACTCTGACAGTTACACAGCCCATGGAGCACAGGGTAAACTTCCAAGAAGACTTGGCTGTGTGGACAAGACAAGAGGACCTACTGTGTGCTGGGTCCTAATATGCATGCTATTTTAACTGCCAACAATTCTGCCAGATGTTAACTGATCACTATTTTTACACATAAAGAGATTCGGTAACTTGCCTAATGTCACTCTGATAAATGACAAATGGGTGTGGCCACAAAACTCATAGGAATGCCTAAGAAGCTTAGACCTGACAGAAGTAAAAGCCTCATGGTGTTTTTGCTTTTCTCTGCTTACACCATATCAGAATTCCTCCAGAGAATAAAAGGATCCTAGATGGCCACTGAAGGCAATAAACCCCTTTCTATAAGTTTTTCAGCCTAATGAATGATGAGATGCAAAAATCAATGGAGATTTACAAAGAGAAACAGCACCTACCATTAACGATGTTAGAACCAGATAAAAGAGTTCTTCAAAACTTGAAACTGAAGATGAAGACATGACAACCATGAGAACAGCTTGTAGACCTTCAATTTCAGGGACTGTAATCAATCAGGAGCCCGGCCACATTTCCCACAGCTGTGGCCAATCAGTGAATAAGCCTCAGGGATGCCTAGGCAGCCAGGGTTACTGGGAGACACTGGACTCCTCTGAAGGTTGACTTTGGCCCAAAGACTACCCAATGGCCTTGACAAGCCTTCCTTAAACTGCACAGCAGTCTACAATGCTTCCACCCCACCTTCCCAGCCTCTCTTTTGCACTGGAGTCAAAATCACACGGTGAGTTGACAATCTCCCAGCCTTTTCTGATACTCTTCATTTTCTCTCACACAGGAGTATCCTCTCATGGAATCTTGGCATGTTTAATCCCATTTTGGCATCTGCCTCCTGTAGAACCTGGTCGAACACATGGAATTCAGCATTAGAGCTGGCATTCCACAGAACCATCTATCCACTGGCAAAACAAAAATTACATTTTATTTTACAATACAAGATATATAAGCACATTTAGTATACTCAAACCTCTGTTCAAAATATGAGAGAGAATGTTCTTTAGCACCGAAAACTGCTCACCACCACTTTAAGACCTAAAAAGCTAAAGTTTTCTTACCAAAAAAAAAGCATAGGGGCGTTTTAAATAATAACTGAGAGAAGAATACTTAACTCTGAAAACCAATATGATCTCACTGAAATAGCAAGCAGGAGTCAGAATTGCTAAATCCATCTCTAATCAGAGAAGGAAAGCACAGATTTGCTTTGGTTCCAGAGACTTTTTTTTAAATGCGGTGGATAAAGGGAAGACTGAGTTTGTATGGCAGTTAAATCACAAGAGACCCAAAGAACCAAAGATTTCACTCTAGGCCTCATCCGACTTCCCCTCTAGCTCTCCTTTGGCCGTTATGCCTCATAGAATGCATTCTAATGCCAAAATGACAGCGTTTTGTTTACAAAATGATTCCATTCCTCAGAAAACTCAAGAGCCCGTGCATGGTAACAGGGCTATTGATAGAAAACTAAGTGTGCAGCGTGACAGAAGTCGGTCCCACCTTCCTGCCCTGTCATCCATTTTGGGGACAAACGTATCAACTCAGAAGTCAGGCCTGAGAGACGTAGCCTAACATGCCTAAGAGACCTAAGCAAAGAACTCAGGAAAGGTGATCTGAGGTCCAAAACTCTGCACTCCGTACCAAGAAGAAGGGGTTGACCCATGTTATCACTAAATATTCTGACCTTGAGATGCAAGTTCCGTCATCCTGTGGATTTGCTCTCTCTGCTGAATGTTAAAATGTCTGTCATCTTAGACTAAAGCTTTAGCAGGGGCCTCCACAGCCTCTTTTTGTTTTAATGACCAAAAAAAGCAAACATGTAGACTTCCTTGTCTAAAACCTAAAGAAGAGTGTCTGCTTTCTGCAAGAGGTGGAATTTACAGAAGTAAAAAAAATTAGTCCTTAAATTACCAAATGCCATGTACTTAGCTCACTTTGATCTTCTATGAGTGAGAGAGAAAATCCCAAATAATTTTTTAGAAATAATAGACCCTGAAGTAGGGTCAATTTAAGGTGCTATGTCTTTCTTTGTTATTTTACATATTGCTCAAATGACCCATCTGACCTTGGTTTATAGCTGTATCCACACTTTGAAAACTTCCATCCAAAGATGACTCATAGCCATCTTTTTTTTAGCACCCAGTTATACAGCCAGCAACTTATTCAGTGAATGAATAAATTAATGAATGAGTATAGGCTCTTTAAGGGTTAAAACATTGAATCTTTATTTTATATCAACTAACCCTTTTGAATATGTATATATACTTATAAAAAGTCCTTAATGGACACACACTGGAATATCATGCAGCCTTAAAAAGGAAAGAAATTCTGATATATGCTACAACGTGGATGAAACTTGAGGACATTTACGCTAAGTGAAATAAGCCAGAGGAAAAAAAACAACAAATATTGTATGGTTCCACTTGATGAGGTATCCAGAGTAATCAAAATCACAGAAACAAAATGCAAAATGGTGGTTACCAGGAGCTGAGTGAAGGGGGAATGAGGAATTGTTGTTTAGTGCAAATAGAGGTTCATTTTTGCAACATGAAAAAGTTATGGAAAATGATTTCACAACAATATGAATATACTTAACACTTCTGAACTATACACATAAAAATGTCTAAGATAGTAAAATGTATGTGTATTTTATCATCATTTTTCTCATTCCCTAATAGATTAAAGGATTTACTGAGAGTTTGCATTTCTCTTCAAAGTCTCTTAGCAATGCCACAAATATTATTAAAATCACAACTGAAATTCACAAAGCCCAGGAACTGCTTTTGTTTATATTTGACGGGGGGGGGTGAAATCTCAGTAAAAACTAAACTTTGACCTAGACAATTCCTATTCTAAATTCAAAGGTTCTGAGTAAGGCAAAGAATTTCTGAAGGAGGAGAAAATGTCATAAAGATGCCAGCAGGCACGCTCCAAAGCAGTTCTTCTGGATATTCCTCCAATGTCTCTTTTAACTGGTCCACCCACCATGCACAAGTCTCTCTTTAACAGACCATCTTGAGAAACAAAGAACCCCTTCTCTTATCTCTTAACCAAATGTTCTTCTGATGAGCTGATAGTATACATATTTACAGTACAGGATAAATGTTTCCTTGGCTAAAAAGGATTAGTAACTCTGACATCACGAACAAAGAACTACATTAGGGAGCCATCTGGAATTTGGGAAATCACTACATAGAGAGAATGACATTAATTCCAGGGCTTACTTGAGGCTTAATGTCCAAAATCTACTAAGCTACTAATTAGAGAAAATGGAATCCTTTTACGCATAAATGCATGCCGCTGTAGTGTGTATTATGGTCTGCTATATATGTTGTTCCTTCATTAAACCTGGGACTTTCATGTCAGAAACTGTCATCATTGGCAGAATTGGCCATGGTCAGTGTCAAGCTGGCAAAGAAAATAGAGGGTCGAGAGGGAGAAAAATATAAAAATGGCGGCAATTATATTTTTTAAAGCATGGAAAAGTTTGAGAAAATAGCAAGTTATTTTGTTCACTTATTTTACTAAGTTATTTATGTGCAAAAGCAATACATGCTTATCACAAGAACAATGGAGCTATGTCAAGCCTAATAGTCTTCCTCTCAGTGTTTCTACTCCCAGTATCCTGAGATATCCAATATTAACAGTTTTATAGGTACCATCACACAACTTTCCTTATGTTTATGCATATGCAGGGGGTGTCAAAAATGTGTAAAATTTTAAGAGATGTTATCTATGCATTATTTTCAAAGTTGAATTGAATTACAGTAACATTGTGTAGTATGACATTTGCTCAACCATGCTTCCATTTTCTTTGACTGTCCTGCCTGTCACATGGTGATGCTAGCATTCATTTGATTAACACCATCTTCTGAGTGAACATCATACTTAAAATGTGTATACATTTTGGTACCCTATATATGTAAATATATTTAAAGATATATAGAACATATATCCTATATATGGGCTATATAAGATAAAGGTGTATAGATCATAGGACTTTGCTTTACAAAACTCCTGTTATTTCATGTAATAATAATATAGATTTACCTCAACTTTGGTACCTTAGATGTAATGCAGTTTTTTAAAAAACTGAATAATTGTCAGTAGTAGGAATGAGCCATAATTCATTCAATAATTTAGGTTGTTTCCAAATAATTTTTTTCTGTCACACAGGATGCTGGGATAGCATCCTTATATATACCTTATTTATTTTTTATTTCTGTAGCCTAGAGTCCCCCCAAAAATGGAATTGCTGGATCAAAGGGTATATGCATTATTAAATTTTAATCAATACTAAAAGATTACTTTTCAAAAAGATTACAACAATTTAAACCACTTTTGACCTGGAAAAGGATTTCCATCTTCCCACTGCCTTTGCTAGTGCTGGGTGTTTATAAATCTAAATGTTTGCCAATCTGACAGGCAGAAGTCAAAATCTCCATCTTTTTTTCTTTTCTTTTTTTCTTAGAGACTGGGTCTATGTTGACTAGCCTGGTTTTGAACTCCTGGGCTCAAGCAATCCTCTTGCCTTGACCTCCCAAAGTGCTGGCATTGCAGCCACCACACCTGGCCAAAATCTCCATCATTTAATTTCCATGTACCTGACTACTACAGAGTGTGAGCATTTTTTCAAAATGTATTGACTGTTTATATTTCCTTTTCTGTGAGTTGCCTGTTCATAGCTTTATCTAATCTATCAATCAGGCTGTTTGTCTTTTCCATATCAGTGTGTAGGCACTCAGCTTATTAGGGACATAATCCCTTGTCTTCCGTGTGACAAGTAGCTTTCCCCAAACTATCATCCTTTTTTTTTTTAACTCTATGTATGGTGTTTTAAGACATACAGAAATCTTTATTTTTATGTAGTCAAATCTGTAATTTTTTAAGTGCCTTCTGAATTTCTCTTTCAAACAAACTTTAGAACAAGCTTACCAAATTTCTCTTAAGTCCTTTTGGGGTACTAATTGGGATGGCATTGAATTTATAGATTGATTAAAGAGAAATGATCTGTTTACAATAGTAAGCACCACTCCCCACCCCACCCCCACCCCCAAGAGGTATGATTTTACCTATATTTAGGTTTTCTTTTATGTCTTTCAGTATTGTTTGTTTCCTTCACTTAGGTCTCAGACATATCTCATTTGATTTATTCCTGGGCCGTTACGATTTGTCTTGAAATTGTAAATAACATCTTCTCTTCTGGCTCCAGGTCTGGTGTAGGAGACTGTGTTTGGAGGCTGAATGGCCCAGTGGGAAAGGCCAAGCTTTCTGAACATAGATTCCTAGATGCCAATCCCAGATCTTCCACTCACTGGCTTTATGCACATAGCAAAGCTAACTCCTCCCTGAGCTGATTCTCTTACCTGTAGAGTGAGGATGACAACAGCATACTTCTTAAGTGTGTTGTGAGGATTAAATGAGATAATAACATCACATCTCTAGCGGACTCTAGAACAGAATATCATTGCATGATAACAAAAACAGTGACTGCAAAGAGGATGATGTAAATCTTTAATTCAGACATCTTATTTCTTATTGGTTTTGAGTCTCTTGGTTTTTCTAGGTTAAAAAAATCGTATACTCTCCTAATAGTAATGCTTTATCCTTTACTTTACGATGTTTCCATACTTATTTCTTTTACTGTCTAGTTACACTGTCGGAACCCCCCATTACAGTGTTGAGTTGGGAAAATGAGAGCTAGATTCCATGTTTTGGTCCTGACTCTAACATAAATGTATCTACTTTTTCTAAGTATGATGGCTAATATAAGTTCTGATATATAGTCATCAGAACTTATTGGCAAAAGCTATTTAAAACATTCTCTTATTAATTTTCCTTCTGTTCTATCTATAGTTATGCCTCCTTTTTCATTTGCAATCCTAGTTATAAATCTCTGTATCATTATTGACAAAGATTTTTTTTTTTTTTTTTTTTTTGAGTTGGTGTCTCACTCTGTCGCCCAGACTGGAGTGGCCACTCCCGGCCACCGCAGCCTCAACCTGCTGGGCTCCGGCGATCCTTCCGCCTCAGCCTTCCAAGTAGCTGGAATTACAGGCATGCGCAACCACACCCGGCTGATTTTTTGATTTATTGTAGAGATGAGGTCTCGCTGCCCAGGCGGGTCTCGAACCCGCGGGTTCAGGCAATCCACTCACCTCAGCCTCCCAAAGGCGCGGGATTACAGGCTGAGCCACCGAGCCCGGCTGACAAAGATTTTTATATCCTATTAGTTTCCTTGAGAATCAGATTTGACTTTGGTGGCCAGTTTTTTGTATATTTGTTTTCTGCTCTCCTCATCATCATTTTTTCCTTTCTACCTTCTTTGGGTTTGTTCTTTTCTAAATCTTGGATTGGACCCTTAGTTCACTAATTTTTTTTTTTTAGCTCACTAATTTTATTTTCTTTTGTATTGATTGTTACTTGTTTCTTTCTTATTCCTTTATCAGTTTAAAAGCACACACACACACATATATACATATATATATATTTTTTTTTTTTTTTGAGTTGGAGTCTCACTCTGTCACCTAGACTGGGGTGCAGTGGCCACTCCCGGCCACCACAGCCTCTACCTGCTGGGCTCCGGTGATCCTTCCGCCTTAGCCTTCCAAGTAGCTGGAATTACAGGTGCGCACTACCACGCCCGGCTAATTTTTGATTTATTGTAGAGATGAGGTCTCACCAAGTTGCCCAGGCGGGTCTCAAACCCACGGGCTCAGGCAATCCACTTACCTCGGTCTCCCAAAGTGCTGGGATTACAGGCTGAGCCACCAAGCCCGGCCACACACATATATTTTAATTGAGTCACACATATATTTTAATTGAGTCTAGGGTTAATAATGATTTCTACTTTCTCTACTCTTCTCCTGTTTCAAATTTTATTCTTTAGTATTTAGCAAGTGGATTTACTCAGTCATGTATTTACCAATTTTTTTATCATCATTCATTCATTTTTTTCTTTTTTTGAGCTACAACTCAAATCTATACAATTCAACTCTTTGAAGTGTACCATTCAATGGTTTTTAGTAAATCTACAGAGTTAGGCAACCATCACTACAATCAATTTTACATTTCATCCCCCCCAAAATAAATTTTGTACCCATTAACAGTTACTCTCCTATTTCTCCCAAATATCTCAGCCCGAAGCAGCTATTAGTCTTTCTATCTCTAGGTTTGTCTGTTCTATACGTTGTGTATAAACAGAATCATATAATGGGTGATCTTTTGTGGCTGGCTTCCTTTGCTTTGCATAATGTCCTCAAGGTTCATACATGTTGTAGCATTTATCAGTACTTCATTCCTTTTACTCTCAAATAATGTGCCATTGTATAGATATACCACATTTTATTTAGCTCTTGATGGGTATTTAGACTGTTTCCATATTTTGACTATTAAAAACGGTGGTTCTATGAACATTCATGTACAAGGTTTTGTGTGGATTTTTTTTTTCAGTTTTCTTGGGTATATACATAAAAGTAGAATTTCTGGGTCATATAATTAAAATAGCTCTACATGTCACCTTTTGAGGAACTACCAGGTCGTTTTCCAATATGACTGCACCTTAATTCATGACCACAAGGAGTCTATGAGAACTTAACTTCTCCACATCCTCCCCTACACTGTTATCATCTGTCTTGTTTGTAGTCATCTTAGTGGTTATGGCATGGTCTCTCATTGTGCCACTGTCTATTCTTGCTTTACAGTCCTTCCAGAAAGATGTTCTTTAAAAATCCATCAAGGAAGGTCTGTTAATAGCAAACTCTTTCAATTCTGGATGACCATGTTGTCTCTATTTTGCCATGGTTCATGTTAAAGATTAGTTATATATAGAAATCTGCTTTGATTGATTCTACTGTCTTTCTGGCTTCTGTTATTGCTGTTGAGAAGTCTACTGTGTACTATTCCTTTGAAGATATCTTGGCTTTTTTCTGATTAATTTTAAGGCTTCCTTCCCTTTGGTCCCTGCAGTGTGTCTAAATTCCCAAGTTGAGACTTGCTTTATCATACTTAGTAGGATTTGTGCTGCCTATAAATGAGAAGTCATATCTTTTATCAAGTCTAGGAAATTCTCAACCTTCTGTTTATACACAATGTATAGAACAGGCAAACCGGAGATGGAAAGTAGATTCGGGTTGCTTAGGGCTGAGATATTTGGAAGAAATAGGAGAGTAACTGCTAATGGGTACAAGATTTCTTTTGGGGGGGTGAAATGTTGTAAAATTGATTAGTGATGATTGCACAACTCTGTAGAGTTACTAGAAACCACTGAATGGTACACTTTAAACAGTTGAATTGGATAGATTTGGGTTGTAGCTCAAAAAAAGAAAGGAAAGAAAAAAATGAATGAATAATGATCAAAAAGTTAGCAAATACATGGCTGAGTAAATCCACTTGCTAAATACTAAAGAATAAAATTTGAAACAGGAGAAGAGTAGAGAAAGTAGAAATCATTATTAACCCTAGACTCAGAAATTCTCAGCCTCTACTTCATCCTTTCTGTTATCTTCTCCAGGACTATTGGACATGTGTTGACCTTTCTCATCTCTTAACTTCTCACATAAATCCTTCACCTCTATATAGTTATGAGGTATTCTGGATAATATCCTAATGTGTTGTTTTTCTAGTTTGCCAATTCAACTGTGTCTAATCTGTGCTTAACCTATTACCAAAGTTTGTCTATATTATTTATATATAAAATCAGTCACCCTAGTTTTAAAGATGATGTGATGAAAGTGAGAAGAATGCAAACAATTATTGAGCACAGAGAGAATCTCTCTGCTCTGCACAAAGCATTGTCACATAAGGAGCTTAAATATGTCATCTGCTTTGGTCATCGTAGAATGTTGGAGACATCACTGCATCACACACTAACTGCCAGAGACAGGACACATACCTGGTCTGCAGAGCCCTTCCTGCTCTGACTTGCTTCTTCAGTTCAACATCCATTCTTCTCTATACAAGGCTGTAGGATGAAAATGATTTGTTCTTCAGGATTTCTTCTTCTTCTTCTTCTTCTTCTTCTTCTTCTTTCTTCTTCTTCTTCTTCTTCTTCTTCTTCTTCTCCTTCTCCTTCTCCTTCTCCTTCTCCTTCTCCTTCTCCTTCTCCTTCTCCTTCTCCTTCTCCTCCTCCTTCTCCTCCTCCTCCTCCTTCCTCCTCCTTCCTCCTCCTCCTTCTTCTTCCTCCCCTCCTCCTCTTCTTCCTCCCCTTCTCCCCCTCTTCCTCTTCTTCTTTTCCTTCTCCTTCTCCTCCTTCTTTTCTTTCCTTCCGTCCTTCCTCTTCCTCCCCCTCCTCCTCTTTCTTCTATAGCTTTCACAGACTTTTCTGTCTTGTGTCTCAGACTTAGGTATGGGTACTGAGTTTGGCACTTCATTATTTTGAAACGACAGAACAATCAGCTCCCAAGACAATGTAGTTTGGACAAAGTAAATAGTTCTTACAGTTAAATTGCATATTAATAACAGACCTTCCCCTTAACACTCTAATATTGTAAACTTGGGCATAGATCCTGTCTTAGTTATGTCTTCTGTGTTGGACAGAAGCATTTTTCTGGTGAGGCTAACATTGCACCTCGTGTTAAAACATCTCCTTAGAGACATAGATGTTTATATAATGCAAGCATGACCGAAGAGAGTCTTAGAACGGAGTTTCAACTCCAAAGAGAGATTTATTAATTAAAAGGTAAAACAAACATACAGTACCTTCTTCCTCCAACTACCCTTCTTAAATGAATGTGTGCCAATCTCTCTGATTCTATCTCCTTATTCTTCTTTATCTGTCTCCATAACAGTTACCTGATGTGCTGTGTATTTTATTTCTACCTCCTTCACTAGAGGATCAGCTCCCTGAGGCCAGGGACTTTGTTTCTGTCCATTCCACCCCCAGCACTTACAATGGTGTCCTGCACATGGTAGATGTGGAGATTAAAGCTTATCAAACTGAGGAGAAGCAGCTGTGGAAATGGGGGAGCACTTCAGAAAACACACACACACACACACACACACACACACACACACACACACACACACCTACAAATATAAAAATTAGGTATGAACCATAATAACGTCAGTATCCTAGTTGTGACATCATACTATAGTTTTGCACACTGTTGCCATTAGGGAAAATGGGGTGAAAGGTACACAAAATTTTTCTGCATTATGTTTTGCAACTGCACCTGAATCTACAATGATCTCAAAATAAAACATTTAATTAAACATGGGTATATACAAATTAAATATGTAAGATAATATTTACTTAGAATGAGAAAAGATATCCCAACGAATTCAATGATAAAAATCTGGCAAATGCCACATATATCACAACTTCTACAAAAGTATTTTTATTCATTAACTCTCTGGCAAGCTTCTACAGCAATTTTCCTACATTTTCATCTGTATACACTTTGATCTGAAAATGACTGTTTAATATTTACTAAAGAGAGAATAGGAAAATACCAATCTTTTCTCTAGCATTGTTGACAGAATTTGGTTCAGAAGAGATCCTTTCAACTTTGAAATTCGTTATTGATAATGTCATGTAAATGTTTAGGACTGTTGTCAAATTCATGACAATATCCATTTCCTGCATGTGTGAGCTGTAAGATTGGAGCATTTCAAGTTTTCTTAGATAGTGACTCACCTTATGTGCTCTTTGAGTTAGAAACTCTCATTAATTAGTTGGTCATTGATGTTCTTATGGGAGGGACTATATTATCTCCATTTATGTCAAAATTTCATGTCAAATGAGCAAGAAATAAGCTTGTATAGGCTGGCTTGAGTGGGGCCATTTTAGGGGTGAGCACAGGCATGGCATGGGGTCTAGTTTGGATTGAGGGTGGTACAAGGATGGTACTGGGTGAGAAATCAAGAGAAGTTTGATGGAACTAGAAAGGGCAGAAAGATTAGCATCAGCAGCTGAAAGTGTCCAAGAGATACCTCAAAGCTTTCTCTAAGTTAAATAATCCACTAAACAAGTGGCACGTAATAGAGTGTAGTGGTTCATTCGTAATAGAGTCAAATCTTGAACTTTGCCACTGGAGTTGTCAGGAATCTTTAATAGCACAGAATTAGCTGCACACATCAACACGTCCCACTAGACTCAAGTACAGTGAATCCCCAATCAACTTTTACCCCAGCCAAGTCTCAACTTTCCCTGAAGCTCTTCCAACCTCACCCAACATGAGAGGAAGTGGTGTAACCTAGCAAAGTCAGAGAAGAAAGCAACAGTTGTCTTTACCAATAGCGACTTCAATAAGTTACTTCTGCAATTTTGCAAAATTATGTGAGCAAGTGAATTCACCATCAAGGTCCCCACCCAGGGGTTTGAAAGGAGATGGGCAGAGGAGAGATATGGTAAATCTGACTTTGTAGGGCCTTAATAAATAAAAATTTGCTGAATAAATGAATGAGTGTAAAGTATGAAGTCTAAGCATTAAGCAATGAGCACATCCCAAGAATACTTCTGAATTACACTGGTAATTTTTAAAGCAAGTCAAGAAACAACAGATTAAGAGTAACAGCAGAAAATTTATGAAAAGTATAAAAAATCAGGAGAAAAAATAAAGCCACCCAGTGTGAGATATTAAAAGTACAAATCTAGCCTGGGCTCGGTAGCTCACGACTATAATTCCAGCACTTTGGGAGGCCAAGGTGAGAGGATTGTCTGAGCCCACAGGTTTGAGACCAGCCTGGGCTACTTGGCGAGACCTCATCTCTACAATAAATCAAAAAATTAGCTGGGTGTGGTGGCGTGTACCTGTAGTTCCAGCTACTTGGAAATCTGAGGAAGAAGGATCACTAGCAGGTCGAGGATGTGGTGGCCATGAGCATGCCACTACACTCCAGTCTGGGCAACAGAGTGAGACTCTGACTCAAAAAAAAAAAAAAAAAAAAAGTATGAGTCTAACCCAGTTGTCGGAATTCTGAAGCACTACCTTCCAAGGTCTATGCAAGTGAACTTCAGTTTCTCCAGAAGCAAGAATATGCTCAAGAATACCTTTGAAAATTAAAAAGATATATTAATTAAAACCCTTATATTCAGCACATGATAAATGTATGTTGAATGGCTAAATAAAAGGAATAATGATGGAACAAATGTTTCAAAGTGAAACACCTGCCCTTCCTTTATCCTATTGAGGATGAAATGAGCCTGACACTCCAGTCTCACCTGAAGGTCCAGTCTCAAAGGAAGTCCCAGGTTTGACTTCACTGACAGTCATCTGGACTTGCCTGGGAGCCAGAAGGAATAGCCCACACACCACTCCACTCTTCCCCTGTAGCAGGGTTTTTTGTTTGTTGTTTGTTTGTTTGTTTGTTTTCCCATGGCAGAGCTTATATATTATCTGCCTTCCATCTGTTCCGTTTCATTTTTGGATAGGAGTGAGACTGGCAGAAAGAGCTCCAGAAAAGTCACAGGTATACCCAATTAACCTAAAACTCAAGAACTGAATCATATGTGGAAATGGGAGGGCAAGCAGAGGCTATTTATACAGAGCTCGCTATAGCAAGGGAGTCAGTCCCCATCACTTGCATTTGGCAGAGACTCAAAGGCAGGCAGGGGAGTGGGAGAGCTTTATAGGAGACAAAAGGGATGACTTCAGGTGTGCCCTAATTGGAGGCTGTTGGCCCGGGAAAGCCAGAGAAGGCTAACTAAGAGCGGGTGGTTGGCTGGAAAGCATAATTGGCTTTCTCTGGTTGGTCCTGACTTGGAAGTTGGACCAAAAATTGGGGGAGCTGGCAGTTAGTAATCAAGTCCTGGACATTTTAGACCATTTGCTACAAAAGAAATTGGTTAGCTTCCTGGATTGTCACTAGAGACAACAGTCTGACTTTCTGCAAACCTAACTTACAGCAGTCTCACCTCCTGGGCTGTTAATTGTAGATAAGGGACTGTTTTCCTGGGCAGGTTTCTGCAGGTTGTGGGTCAGAGTTCCGTTTGTATACATGGGCCACCCATTGTCCATTTGTATATTCAGTCCCGCACACACCATTTGGTGTCGAACGAAAAGGCTTCCTGGATAGGTATCTCTCTTGCATACAGAAAATGCAAGGGAGTGTGTTGGTATTTGCTGTTTTACTTAGAAAGCAGTTGTTAATAGTTCCACGATGGGAGAACTTGTTAAAGGGTAAACAGAAGTGCAGCGTCCAGGCCGCATGAATCTCATCAGTGGAAATAGATGGCATGTGGTTAAGTGCCGACACACTAGGCTGGAAATTTCTTCTTAAATATTTTAAAAATAAAAACGCACAAAGGGGGATTCAGTTCATATGGAGCCTGCCCCACCTACCCTGATTGTGTACCCTCAGGAAAAAAATAAATGGGTCTGGTACTGCACGAGGGGCTGAGAGGTCATTATTTTGAGCCATACATCAGGACAATAACCAGGGCAACCGTCTCAGAAGTGATTCCAGACTATTGCTTACAGAGGACTGCTCTCGTTTTTGTTTTGTTTTGTTTTATTTGAGCCAATTATTTAGGGCAAGACTGTCTTTCACAATAAAATCCCAGTAGGCAACTTGTAAGCATCAAATAAATTGCACTGGGGGTCCATTTTCAGGCTCTGTTATATAAAACTGCCATTACTTGCTCCACTAGTTATAAGGAAAACAAAAAGAAATGTTTGCATTATTCTACATTTCACATGCAAACTACTGAAGCTCAAAGGCATTTTTTAAATTCAGGCTTGCCTTTCCAATCTTTCCGGCTTCTATGGGCTCTATGAAAATAGAGTAAGTGGGCTGGACACACTAAATTATCCCCAGATGCCGGCAGAATAAATGTCTCCCCAAATCAGGCGGGGCAAGGTAAGCAGGAAGTATCCTTCCAGCAACAGTGACAAACCATTTCCTCTCCATCCAGAAAGGGCCAATCAATTAACTAAATTCTTGGCTCCCCTAAGAAGAACAGCGAAGAGGAGAGTGAAGATTAAGCTTGAAGGAGAACCACTCTGCCACCCAGATCAGCAAACCTGAAGTAAAGAAAAACCGCTCACTTCAGCTGCACTGCCTAGGTCTCCAAAATTGCATTAGCACAGCCCTTTGGTACATGATGAAGAAAATCTCCACCCTTATGCGGAGTGACTCTCACTCAAATACCCGGTAAAGGTGAGTTAGGTCCTCAGCTTCCTCATTTGTTTGAAAATATATGAGTCTCTGCCTCCCACAGCAATTACTGGGCACATTTTCAAAGAGAAAGAAAATGACAGCAGATTAACCAGAGTCAGGGGCACCATTTCCTCTAGCTTCATTCACCTGCCCAGATTGTGCTCTTCTGTTAGGCAAGAGCCCGCGGAACTGATTAGCCTGGACCAGCTTCCAGAAGTCACTCTTAGAGAAGGCATGTGGGAAAGGTGAATGTCCTACTGTAACCACATGTCTTTCACTTTACACGAGGTCAGAACTCAGAACCAGCCGTGCCTGGAAAGTGAACAAAGGAGTACTGAACATTGAGCTTTGGATTCTGCAAAGTACCAAAACAAGACAAGGGAGCTGCATACCAAACCACAAAATTTACATGTAGCTCGAGAGAAAGAAGAAGAACGTACACTATGAAATGTAATCATTCATTCATTTTCCAGATAGTATTGAACACCCATGCCGTGTCAGGCACTGGGATTTCAGATAAGAAATTCATTGTTGCCATCCTCAAGTAGCTCATGGTCTAGAAATTCGACAACCAATCCACATCCAGTTTATCACCCAATCTTGTCAATTCTACCTTCTAACTGGCTCTCAAATCACCCAGTTCTAACTCAATGCGCACCAGGGTCTAAGCTCACATTATCACTCACCTGAACTTTCACAATGGACTCCTAGCCATTCTCTCCACATCCACTCTTTTCCCTTATAATCCACCAAGGCAGAAGGGTCTTTTCAAGGGTAAAATATACCTTAAAAGCTTTCAGTGACTGCCCAATATTCACAGAATAAAAATAAATGCCTTAAAATGTCCATAAGGCCTTACGCGTAATGGCTGCAAACTGCCTACGGTCAGTTGCAAAAATGGCCCTAGTCCCCCAGTCCTCCTGTATCCATGGCTATTCCATGTGACCTTGCAGAGTCTTCTAATAAGAAGTGGAGTCCATTTCTCCATCCTTGAGTCAAGGTTGGCCTTGGGACCTGCTTTGGCCAACAGAATAGGATGGAAGTCAGAGTGCTGTTCTGAAGTTAGGTCTGAGGCTATGCCTCAGGAGGCTTTGCTCATTTCCAATCATTCACTTGGAATTCTGCCACCACCACATGAACAAGCCCAGTCTGGCCAGACCAGGTGGAGCAGAAGCAAGAACAGCCAGGTTTCCCAGCCGAGGCGCCAGATGCGTGAGAGAGCCCAACCAAGACCTGCCACCTAGCCAGCCCACGGTTGACTGCAGATAATGATGAGCCCTGCTAAGCCCAACCCAGCCAGAAAAATCATAACCACTGGCCTATAGACGGGAGCAATGATAAATGTTATTGTTTTAAAGCAGTAATTTTATTAGTTTGCTGTACAGCATGGCTAGCAGATTAATTGTCTCCACACTCCCATCCAGCTTTCTCTGTCTGAAACCCAACAACACCAGCCTTCTTTCCATTCTCAATACTGGCCATACTCTTCTGCCACTTGGCTTTGAATATGCTGGTCCTTCTGCAGACATACTCATCACCCGCCCACACAACCCGTTGGCCTAGTTTGCTCCTCGTCTTCCTATCTAAATCAGCTCAGTCATCACATCCTGAGGGAAAGCCCCACTGACCCCCTTGAGTAGTTTGTTTTCACATATTCCCCTGTTACAGATGACACATTGCATATTCTGATAGCATATGAGACGGTACAGCCCAATGGTAAGAGCCCAGACCCTAAGGCTGGACTGCCTGGGTTAGAATCCTAACTATCCCACTTGCTAGTCGTTGATTCATAAAAAGACTTAATCTCTCTGTGTCTCAGTTTCCTCCTCAGTAAATTAGTGATCATGTTACTTAATTCACAGCCTTGTTCTGAGAATTGTATGGGTTAGTGACATAGAATAGTTCCTGGCATGTGCCAAGTGTAGTGTAAGAATCAACTATTATTAAAGCACCACGTACCTTTCCTTCAGAGCACTTGCTATCATTGTGATTTTCATTTATTTGTATGATTCTTTGATTCATATCTACAGACCAGTGATCAGCAGCTTTTCTGTACAGCTCCTGTCTTAGTCATTTCAGGCTGCTCTAACAAAATTACTGTAGACCGAGTGGCTTAAACAACAGAAATTTATTTGTCACTTTTCTAAAGGTTGTGAAATCCAACATCAAAATGCCAGTTGGTTTCTAGTGGGGGCTCTCTTCCTAGCTTGCAGATGGAATCCTTCTTACTATATCCTTACATGGCAGAGAGAGAGAGAGAGATCATCTTTCTTGTATCTCTAGGCTATGGTTTGTGGGTCAAAGCTTGGGGCAAAGTGCTAACAGGTGGAACACTCAATACTGCTCTGGGAAGCCTAACAAATTTTTAAAAAGAAAAAGCTAAAAAGACCAAGTTGTTTTCCAAATTACTAACCTACTTCAAGGAATGGAAAAGACATTATAACAAGTACTATAACTGTATTCCATATGTTAAAAAATTAAGTACAAACATGGAAGATTTTTTTGAAAAAAGAAAGTATGTGCTCTGACCACAATAGAATTAAATTAGAAATCAGTAACAGAGACATCTCTGAAAATTGTGCCGTATATTTGGAAACTAAATAATACACTTCTAAGTAATCAATGAGTCAAATAATGAGAAACACAGAGAAATTAGAAAGTATTTTGAACATAAGAAAAATAAAAACATTCATATTAAGTATTTTGATATGGTACTAAAGTAGTATTTAGAGAAAATTTTATAATACTAAATCTCTCTGTTAAAAAAAAAGATGAGGTCATGCCTAGAATCCCAGCACTTTGGGAGGCCTAGGTGAAATAATTGCTTGGATCTACAGGTTCAAGACCAGCCTGGGCAACTTGGCGACACCTCATCTCTACAATAAACTAAAAAAAAAAATAAGCCGGGCATGGTAGTGCACGCCTGTAGTTCCAGCTACTTGAAAGACTGAGGCAGATGGATCACCGGAACCCAGCAGGTCGAGGCCGCAGTGGCTATGAACAGCATGCCAATGCACTCCAGCCTGGGCAACAGAGTGAGACTCCAACTCAAATAACAACAACAACAAAAACAAAAACAAGATAAGAAGTCTCAAATCAGTAATCTCAGTTTTGACCACAGAAAAATAGAAAAGAGGTCAGACTCGGTGGCTCAGCCTGTAATCCCAGCACTTTGGGAGACCAAGGCGAGTGGATTGCCTGAGCCTGCAGGTTTGAGACCTGCCCGGGTAATTTGACAAGACCTCATCTTTACAATAAATCAGAAATTAGCCAGACATGGTAGTGTGTGCCTGTAGTTCCAGCTACTTGGAAGACCAAGACAGAAGGATCACTAGAGCCCGGCAGGTTGACGCTGGGGTAGCTGTAAGTGTACCAGCCTGGGCAACAGAGTAAGACTCCAACTCAAAACAAAACAAAACAAAACAAAACAAGAAAATAGAAAAGAAAGACAAAATTAAATACAATGTAAACAGAGTAAAAGAAATAATAATAAAGAAGCCAAGAGTGGTGGCTCTTGTCTGTAATCCCAGCACTTTGGAAGACAGAAGCAGGAGGATCACTTGAGCTCAGGAGTTCGAGACCAGCCTGGGCAACACAGGGAGACCTTATCTACAAAAAATAAAAATAAAATAAAAAATTAGCCAGATGTGGTGGCATGCACCTGTAATCTTGCTACTTGGGAGGCTGAGGTGGAAGGATCTCTTGATCCCAGGAGCTCAAGCCTGCAGTGAACCATGATTATGCCACTGTACTCCAACCTGGGCAACAGAGTGAGACCCCAACTGAAAACCAAAAATAAATAAATAAAAACCAGTGGGGGGAAAAAACAGAGAAAATTATTGAAACTAAATACTAATTCTTTGAGAGGATTGATTAAGTTGTCAAACCCCTAGCTAGACTGATAAGAAAAGAAAAAGAAAAGACACACATTACCAATATCAGGAATGAGAGAAGTGACTTTGTTAAAGATTCTACAAATACTAAAAGGAAAATAAAAAAATATTCTCAGCCTCCTGTAATAATGTCAACAATGTAGATTCAACAGAAAAATGCCTTAAAAGAGACTAATTCCCTTACCCTACAAACATACTTCATTTAAGGACATAAGGATGTCCACCGACTTATTCTCTGTAAGAGCAAAATTATACAAATCCAAAAGCGTGACAACTTGAGAAGTTTACATGAAGTGTGGTACAGCTTAGTACAGAACACTGTAGTGTTGTTAAAACTATAAGGTAGATCTATGTAAAGCAAGAGCATAAAATATGCAATTGAAGTGAATAAAGCAAATTGGAGAGCAATTCGGAAAGCCACATGGAGAACAAGTTGAAGAGCTTAAGGATACATGTGTGTATATATATATACTTGACCTATTGAGAGAATTTCTATTGAGAGAATTAAGAATTTCTATTGAGAGAATTAAGAAACTAATAAGAGCAGTGATCTTTGGGGAGTAGATCTAGGAATAGAGAATGCTCTTGAACTATGAGAGAATAATGGTTCGTTGTTTTAAGTTAAAAAAAAAAGCCAATTTCCAAAGCTCATATAAGAATAAGTCACCTAAATAGTCATATATCTCTTAAAGAAACTGAATGTACAGTTAAATTTACTTAATAAAAAAAATGCCAGGGGAAGATGTTTTTACTGATGAATGTTATGAAACATTTTAAAAATAATAATTTTGCAGAAACTCTTCCAGAATATTGAAGAGAAAGGAACTCTTCTTAAAGTGTTCTGATCCATCATTACGCTATCACCAAAGTCAAAGTCATTACAAGAAATTAAATCTGTACACCAGTATTTCTCAGGAACATAAATGCAAAAATTCTAGACAAAATTTTGCAAATAAAATTCAGGAATATATAAGAAAAGGTAATACATACTGGTGAAATTAGGTGTTTTCCAGTAATGCAGGTTTGGTTTAACATTTGACAATCAATGCATGTACCCCACCTTATTATCTAAAAAAGAAAAACAACGTGACCTTCTCTATAAATGCAGAAAAGTTACTTGGCAAAATTCAATATCTAGTTCCATTTTTTTTAAAGTTTAAAAATACTAGGAATAGAATGGAACTTTCCAACCCTGTTAAAGGATATTTAGGAAAAAACTTACAGGTAATATCTGACTTAGCGATGAAAGATTCAATGTGTCTCCCCAAGAATCAGGAACAAGTCAAAGATGCTTACTTTCCCCACTCTTGTTCAACCAATTCCAGTTCAAAACTCCAGATGTCCATGCCATAAGAGATAAGATAGACAAGTGTGACCTCATCAAACTGACAAGCTTCTGCAAAGCCAAAGAAACCATCATGAGAGTAGGGAGACAGCCCACAGAATGGCAAAAAATATTTGCCAACTGTACATCTGACAAAGGCCTAACATCCAGGATCTACAAGGAACTCAAATGTACCAAAAGAAAAGAAAAAAACAAAAACAGCCCCATTAAAAAGTGGGCAAAAAACATGAATAGACACTTCTCAAAAGAAGACAAACGAGCAGCCAACACACACATGAAAAAGTGCTCAGCCTCACTAATCATCAGAGAAATGCAAATCAAAACCACACTGAAATAACACCTAACTCCAGTCAGAATGGCTATCATCAATAACTTAAAAAACAACAGATGCTGGAGAAGATGTGGAGAAAGGGAAACACTTTTAAAACACTTTTACACTGTTGGTGGGAATGTAAACTAGTACAACCTCTGCGAAAAACAGTGTGGCGATTCCTAAAAGAACTAAAAATCAACCTTCCATATGACCCAGCAATCCCCCTTCTGGGAATATACTCAGAGGAACCCAAATCAGCCTACAAAAAAGATAGCTGTGTACACATATTTACACTTATCTACCTAATCCTGAATTATACTCCACATCTTTAAAATAAAAAAATAAAAAGAAACTTTCATACTATGCTACTTCAAGTACTCCTGGCCATGATACCCAACCACATGCTCACCTTCCTGGTTTGACTTCTCCTACTTTAAAAGGTACTTTCAATTTTGAAATAATCATAGATTTGCAGGAAGTTGCAAAGACAGTACAGAGAGGTCATAGACACCCATCACTCGTTTACCCTAATAGCTACACCTTATGTAATTATAATACAATATCAAATCCAGGAAATTGACATTGCCATAAAGTGTGTGTGTACTTCAGTGTCATGTTTTCATGTGTGTAGAATTTGTGTTATCATCATAATAATCAAGATGCAGAACTATTCCATCACCACAAAAATCTCTCCCTCACTACCCTTTATAGCCAAACTCAATCTTCTTTCATTCATTCTTAGCTCTTAGGAATCACTAGTCAGTTCCTACCTCTATAATTTTGTCATTTCAAGAATGTTATATAAATACAATCATGCAATATGTGATCTTTGAAAATTGGCTTTTTTTTTTTACACTGAGCATAATGTCCTTGATATCCATCCAAGTTGTTGCAACTGTTCATTCCTTTTCGTTGCTGAGTAGTACTCCATACTGGATACACCACAATTTGTTCACCTGTTGAGAGACATTTTGAATGTTTTCAGTCTGTGGCTATTACAAATAACGTTGATACAGACAGTCATATGCAGGATTTAGTGTGAGCACTCACAAGTACTATTGCTGGGTTGTATGGTAGTGGTATGTTTTGTTTTCTAAGAAACTCAAGTTATTTTCCAGTGTGGCTGTACTACAGTATTTTAAGTTTCCACCAGCAAAGCGTGAGTGATACAGTTTGCTTGCATCCTTGCCGGCATTTGATATATCAATTTTTATTTCAGCCATTCTAATAAGTGTATAGGGATAGCTCATCATGATCTTCATTTGCATTTCCCTGATGTCTAATTTTAAGCATATTTTCATGTGTTATCTGTGTCGCTTCTTCAGTGATATGTGTCTTTATGTATTTTGCCCATTTTCTAATCAGATTGTTGTTTTAAGTTTTGAGAGTTCTTTACACATTCTAGATAGAAGCCTTTTGTCCAGATATAGTGCTCTGCAAATATTGTCTCCCATTCTGTAGCTGGTCTTTTCATACTTTCAACAGTCATTTGCAGAGCAAACATTTTTAATTGTGATGAAGTCCAATTTATCATTTTTTTTCCTTTTGTGGATGTTGCTTTAGGTGTCAAGTGTAAGAACCCTTCACAGAGTCCTCCCCAAGACTTTATCCCGTATTATCTTCTGAAAGTTTTATAATTTTATTATTCACATGTACTTCTACGATCCATTTTTAGCTCATTTCTTATTAACGTGTGAGGTTTAGGGTGAAATTTTTGGCCTGTGGATTACAGTTGCTTCAGCAACTTTTGTTGAAAACATGATTCTTCCTCCATATAATTTCTTCTGTACCTTTGTTAAAAATCAGTTGGCTATCCTTGTGTGGGCCTATTCCTGGGTTTTCTAATCTGTTCCATTGTTTTATGTACCTACTCCTTCACCAATACCACACAGTCTTGATTACTGCAGGTATGTACTAAGTCATAAAATCAGGTAAACAGATTCATGTCATTTTTTTCTTCTTGTTCAACATTGTATTCACTATTTTGGGCTTTTTGCCTTTTCTTACCAATCTTAGAATAATTTTGTCTATATCTGCAGAAAAAAAATCTTCTTGGAATTTTGACAGAAATTGCATTAAACTTTATGTTGACTTGATTTGGGGAGAATTGACATCTTTACGATGTTGAACTTTTCTTTTTTTTTTTGAGTTGGAGTCTCTGTCCGCAACCTCGACCTGCTGGGCTCCGGCGATCCTTCCGCCTCAGCCTTCCAAGCAGCTGGAACTACAGGCGCACGCTATCACGCCTGGCTAATTTTTGATGTATTGTAGAGATGAGGTCTCGCCAAGTTGCCCAGGCGGGTCTCAAACCCGCAGGCAATCCACTCACCTCAGCCTCCCAAAGGTGCGGGATTACAGATGTTGAACTTTTCAATCCATGAAGATAATTTGACTCTCCATTTATCTAGATCTTCTTTGATTTCATTAATAAGCATATTGTTATTTTCAGCATATACAGATTACAGATGTTGAACTTTTCAATCCATGAACATAACTTGACTCTCCATTTATCTAGGTCTTCTTTGATTTCATTAATAAGCATATTATTATTTTCAGCATATATGTCCTGCTCATGTTTTATTAGATTTACCTCTAAGTATTTCATTTTTTGAATAATTATCAATGGTACTGTATTTTTAATTTTGATTTCGATGTGCTCATTGTTAGTATCTAAAAATACCATTGATTTTGTTTGTTTATTTTTTATTCTGTGACTTTCTGAACTCACTTATTAGTACTAGGAATTTTTTTTTTAATTCATGAGGTTTTTTATATAGACTATTGTATAATCTGCAAACAGGTCAAATTTAATTTATTCCTTTGCAATCTGCAAGCTTTATATTTTCTTTTATGCCTTTTTGTGCTGGCTGGAACTTCCAGTACCATGTCAGATAGCAATGGTGAGAGTAGACACCTTTGCTTTGTCCCAATTTACAAAAGCATTCAGTAAATGCCATGTTTTTACAACCAGCTGCTGCCTATCCTTAGCTATGTGATTGTTTCAAGTTTACTTCTGTTTATGGGTCTCAGATGCCACCTATGCAAAATGGGAATAATAATATTCATGTTATAAGGCCTGTACAAATAAATTTGAGCACATAAAATTAAAGCATCCAACACAAACCCTAATGCCTAGGTCTGAGTCTAAATTTGAATTCAGAGGAGCAAAGATAATGGAATTTACTGCCCAGCTTGTGAATGTCCATTTTTAAATAAAATACACAATTATTTTGTGATCTTCTGTATTCTCTCCAGGATCTGTGAGTTATTGGGAAATGAAATAAAACTAAACTAAGGTTAAAAAACTTTTAAAGAATATTTGCTATCCTCAGAGACCACTCAGTTATCAGCCAACCCCACCACTTTATTCTACCTAAAGTTTGTCTGAGCACTTAAGTCAGAAAATGCTTACTGTTGGCAATCAGACGCTGCTGGTTTAATCAAGCTGTCGATTGCTCCAAATGCTATGACTTACCAGACAGATGCTCTGAAGGATGAAAAATGAAATGGCATCCTGCTATTTATAGCTGCTATATTTGTTGTACCTGCCACAGCTATTATAATTCAGAATATTCAGTAGAATAGCTTGAGAAGAGTTTCCAATTTAGAGAATCCCCTCTGTAATGCAAATCTCCTTAAAGGCACTGTGTAGAAGGTAAGGTTATACCAAACAGTGTCCTGACAATGTTCTTCCAGCACAGAAGAAAATATTAGCTCTCATATTGATTCTCTGACCTATAGCTAGAAAATCCTCTACCCTACAGCCAGAAAATCTGCCTTGATTGTCAGGACAAAGCAAAGAAAAAAAAAGATGGAGTCATGTTTATAGTGCCATAGTGAATGGGGCATAAATTATGGAGCTAATCGGTACAAATCATAGAAACCAATCTGGCTATCTTGATGAAAAAGGAACTTCTTGAAAGGTACAGCTATAGCCTCTGCCCCTCTACTCTGGTTTTATCATTGCAGCATACGGCCCACTTCTGCCTGCATCTCTGGCTCACTTTACCTTTTAGTAAGTGATGATGACAGAGATTAGCAACTCTTAGAGCAGCCCTCAAGCGATGACTAAAGTCGTTAGTATATAAGGGGGGACAGAAAAACCCCTAGAATTATCTTTTTGGAGGGCAGGCTCCTTACAGTACACTCAGAATTTGTTCCTCTGGCTCAAACAGTCAACCAAAATTTTTCTCTGGACGTTTTTGAGAAGGTTTCATCACGATTTGAGGAAGAAACGTCCTGAGTTGCAGCAAACAGTGACTGGTTCTTTCATCAAGACAATGCACCTACCCACACCGTGCTGAGTGTTCAGCAATTTTTGACCAAAAACTGCATGACCCGAGGCCTCACCCTCCCTAGTCACCCGATCTCACCTCGAATGACTTTTTTTTTTCTTTTTGGTGTTTTTTGCTTCCCCAGATGAAAAAGTCCTCAACGAGAGAACGTTTTGCTGCATGTGGAAGAGGTAAAACAAAAAACGGCAGAAGCACTCAAAGGCATCAAAACAGATGAGTTCCAAATCTGTTTCGAGCAGTAGAAAAAGCGTCTCAGTAGGTGTTTTCATCAAATGGAGAGTACTTTGGAGGCAATTAAAGTTTAAACACATAAGGATAAATACACAATTCTTTATGTATAAATTCTTTCCCTGGAGTTCCCCTCAACCCTGTATATATACAATAGCTCCCTCAGCCATCCCGTGGGATTATGATGAGGTGCAAGTTCTACACTTGTTCCCAGGACTCCCCAGCAGAATTAAATTCCAATTACCCATAATTACCACTTGTTTGAAAACATAACCCTGGCTGGGCTCGGTGGGTGGTTTAACCTGTAATCTCAGCACTTTGGGAGGCCAAGGTGAGTGGATTGCCTGAGCCCACAGGTTTGAGATCAGCCTGGGCAACTCGGCGAGATCTTGTCTCTACAATAAATCAAAAATTAGCCTGGCGTGGTAGTAGTTCCAGCTACTTGGAAGGCTGAGACGGAAGGATCACTGGAGCCCAGCAGGTCAACACTGGGGTGGCCGTGAGCATGCCACTGAACTCCAGCCTGGACGATGGAGTAAGACTCTGACTCAAAAAATAAAAAAAGAGAGAGAGAAAAAGACAAGAAAACATAATTCTGATGAGCTGTGGGGTGATGGGTCAGGAGCGGTAACCAAGTAGACCTCAGGCAGTGCCATCACCCTTGGTAAAGAGGGAAGCCACATCAGTTCGAGGGCTTGACTCCTTTGGCAGCAGCTGTGGTGTCTTGGGCAGCCACCAAACACAAGTCAGTGTCTTCTGGGGACTGTAGTCTCCTATCATGCTCTGTAGTATCACCACAGCACACAGAAAAGAAAAATGGCAGAATCACAGTGTAGCAAAGGATTTTGTTTGAAAAGCCCACTGGAGATTATTCCTGGGGGCTCCCAGAACAATTTGAGAGGAATCTGGGTGGGTCTGGAGTTTGGGTTCGGATAGAGCAGTCAATGGCAGGGTCAGAGGAAGGTTGCTGTTTTGTGACTCTGTTTTCACTCTCAAGCTGTGTGTACTGAGCAATAAAGGTTATGTAATTACAACCCCAAACCAAGAAACACATAAAACTAATAAGAGCTCAAATCTAGAACTCTGAAAGTGAACTAGAAAACAAAACAAAACAAACAAACAAAAAAGCAGTTGATTTGCAGAGAGCAAAGAGAGTATCAATCTAGGTTACCAAAAGAGAGAGGCTCTCTTTTAAGAAAATGAGAATGAGACATCACGATAGGACTGCACACGCCATAATAAACTGAGTGCGTATTCAGGGAGACAAAGAAAGACATAGATTTTTAAAGGAAAAATGAAGGGGATGACATAATTGTTTTGAAATAATCATCCTTGACTACAAGGATCCATAATAGGGTGATGCCACTCCGGGGGTTGGACAGGCAGTTGCTGGGCAGATGTCCCCACAGAAGTATTTTGTGTGTGTGTGTGTAAGGTTGTAACGGCCTTTGTGCAAGGTTGTGTTTTTACAAAGTCTTCTGTGATGGGTTTTATTATCAGGCATTTATGCATGAGAGACTTTGTTTCATGGCCTTCTCCAGCTCTATTTGTCAGATTTTTTTTTTTTTTAGCCTAAGTGACTTCATGTTGATTCTGACAACTGTCAGAAAAGTAACCAATAAGACAACAAAGATGTCTCAAGGAGAAGGCCAATGTCAAGGCTGGACCAGTGAAACATAAATCGGGAAATCTGAATTCTAGCTCCTGCTCTGTCCGAAATGTTTTGTTTCACTGAGAAGTCTGGGCCGGCATCCTTACCTATGTACAGCGTGAGAGTGCTGGGCTAGAGAGACGGCCAACTCTTTTGTCCATCCGCCTCGCGAGTGCTGTGATTCTGTACTGGTCTGTACATTTTAATAACCAGCTGGCCTTTAAAATAGCTTTGCAGGGGGCTCAGCCAGCATGAATTCTGCATAACAACAGCAGAACTCTGTGTCCTTCCGGGCTCTGGAAATCACAATGGTAAAGCAACAGGAAAACTGAATACGCACTGCATGTAGAGGCAACTGGTATACCCCAGCAGGTTCAGTCCGGGTAAATAGGCTCCACTTTTGGAAGTTAATGAGTGCTTCCGGCTGAGCATGTTTTTGGTCAAGTTAATTGCACATGTGGGAAAATTATCAGAGAATGTACATTTCTTAGCTCATTTTCCCACTGAGTGTTTAGCAATGGATTTAGTAGCCACAGGTAAAATAACGTCACATTTTAAAAGGGCTCCCATTGAGAGCTATGTTTTTGCACCTTAGTGCCTGACTAACATTTGGCTAAACTTCCTCTTTCTAAGTTTTCCTATTTACACGATTCTTCATTGCATTATGATTTTACAAAGTTGGATGGGAAGTTGATTTTCCTTAGGTGAATGTCACAGGACTTTCTGGGCTATGGGGTTGACACAGACTGCTCTCTGTGTGTTTCACTTTATACTTGACAGTTCAGGTGCCTTCCAGGACTCTGTTCCATCACTCTTTACTGTTCCATCACTCCCTACTGGTCCATCACTTGCCAGCCAAACGACACCATTCCATGTACCAAACACATCCTGGCTTCCCTGTCTCATGCCACTCCTTCTCATATAACCCCTTTCTTTCTCCTCATCACTCTCTGCTTATCACATTGTACCTTTAATCAACACTCACCAAAATCATCTGTACATTTAAGCTTTCAACACTCACCAAAATCATCTGTACATTTAATGCAATTCGGATAAAAGTCTTGACTGTGTTTTTTATGAGACTTGATTATATTATGAGTATAAACAGCCAAGACAATTATGGGAAGAATGAGAAGGCAGAAATACCATACCAAATGTAAAGATGTCCATAAAGCGATTGTATACAAGATGGTAAGTGATTGGTTCAGGGGCAGACCAACAAAACAATGGAAGAGAAAAGAAAAACCAGAAACAGACCCATGCTTATATGGACACTGAATGGATGACAGAGATGATACTGAAGACCAAAGGACTTTTTATTTTAATAAATAGTATAGAGATGATAGGGTACCCACATGGGGAAAAAAATTAAGTTGGATGCCTATCTCACCCTACAGAGAAAATTCCTCATGGATTAAGACATAAATATAAAGGCAAATAATAATAGCCATTCTAATAAGAACCCACATGTTTTTTCTTTTCTTTTTTCTTTTTTTTTTTTTGAGTTGGAATCTCACTCTGTCGCCCAGGCTGAAGTGCAATGGCACACTCACGGCCACCCCAGCATCAACCTGCTGGGCTCCAGCGATCCTTCCACCTCAGCCTTCCAAGTAGCCGGAACTACAGGTATGTGCTACCACACCTGACTAATTTTTTATTTATTGTAGAGACAAGGTCTCACCAAGTTGCCCAGGCTCACCTTGAACCCGTGGGCTCAGGCATAATCCACTTACCGCAGCCTCCCAAAATGCTGGGATTACAGGCTGAGCCACCGAGCCCACTCATGTTTTTTCTAATTCTCATTAAAATCAAAGGAAGTTGGTATTATTAACCCACTCTAAGTAGAAGTAAAGTTCAGATAAATTAAGTGATTTACCAACAATCAGACAGGTAACAAGCAACAGAGTGATAATTTCCAATTATCATCCCAAATCTTTATTTTTGTCACCATGCCATATTACCTCTCTCTCTTCTTGGTAGTCTTTCAATTATCGTGTTGATTTTTAAACATGAATTTCAGTAACCGAAGCTTTATTATTTACCTGTCAACAAATTCACCTACCTACCTACCTATTTTTGTCTTCTGTTTATATATGTCTATCTGCTTATCCTGTTGAAATCAGAGACTGTGTCTCACTCTGTGCCATTTCTGCAAGGGCCTGACATGGAGTTTTAGTAGCAGATTATTCTGGCATCCTAACGATTATCTCAAGTATCCAAAAGCCAGATCTAACAACTTTTCCGAGAAAGGAGAACAAAATGGCTTTCTAGTCCTTACTCTCTTTTCTATTCTATCACCTGTGATTGATACCTTAGAGAAAGATACGAAGAAATTAATTGGAAAATGCTGATTAAGAGAAGTATTTATAATAAAAAAAAGTGGCCCATCCTTCCACACTGATGTAACCAGAAAAGTGAGGCTTCTTGTGTCTGCTCAGTTCTCCCACACTCTTCCTCCCATGAGACTTTGATCTAAGTCAAAACACAAAGGGCTATTTCACCAACATCTATCCTTTCTCATATTAGTTAAATTATAGGTTTGATTGTGGTAACAAAAGTCCAATTAATGGTGATTTAGATAAGATAAACTTTTATTTCTCTCTCACATAATAGTCCAAGTATGAACAATCCAGGGATGATTTATTGGTTAAAGGTGTTAAAGATCCATGCTCCTTCTCTCTTATTAATCTGTCATCAACATAGCTTCTACCTCAACATCAAAGACAACCTGCTCCATTTCCTCTGTCACTTTCACATTCTAACCAGCATGAAGGAGGGAAATACAGGCAGACAGTACGCATCCAGGTACCCATTACACTTGGGAGGTCTATTAGTAAAGTAAGAGTGGAAAAATAAATATTTAAGGAACAGCTAATTTAAGCTAACACATAAGCTTATGAAATTCATTCAGATTTAGATGACTGTAATTTATTCAAGTGTGCTTTTTGTCATGCTTTTTTCTCCAGCTCTCTTAGAAAAGATGGAGCGACCTAGTCAGCCCTTCATAATCTTCATGACAGGCAGACCATACCACCATGGCAGCAACCATGTGACTAACCCAACCCATCTACGTGCTGTCCATCATCTGATGTCAATACCTGTGCTTACCTGCCCCGTTGCAATGACATGGACCAGACCACCACTCAATCACCTTAATGACCTTCCTCCATCAAAGGGAAGGATTTAAAACATTCAACCTTGAGCAGCCACTTGTCATCGCCTTACTAGATTCTGGTATGGCCATGTGCTTTTTGATCTATGACCACTGCCATTTGTCCTAAGTTTTGGCCTCCTCACTTCCCTTGGGAAGGTGAACCTCCTCTCTCTCTCTCAGTCTCTCTCTCTCTCTCTCTCTCTCTTTCTTATTTACTTTCTAAATAAACTATATTTTCTAATTTAAAAAAAGTAATTAGAGTATCTCCTTGTTCAGCACGTGAAGTGCTCATAAACAGGTACATAAGAAATGGCAATACAGCATGGTAAATATTGGTACCATAGAGAGGAATAAGCAACAAATTTGGCCTGGATGTCTGTGACTGACAGACATGTGCCATGAAGACACATGGCACAACATATGAAGGTCAAGAGGTGCCCTTGATGCTGGAGAGGGAGTGTAAGGAGGGAAACTGCAACAAGCAAAGCCAGAAATGAGGCGTCAGACCATGAAAGGCTGTAGGCTACACTTAGAAGCTTGGGCTTTATCTTTTATAGGAAGCAAAAGTAGATTTTTAAGGGCAAAGGAGGAGACTTGACAGAATGGGAGTTTAAGTCAGAACATGCAATGCATTATAATTGGGAAGACTGGATACAGAGAAATATATATATGAAGATATTGATCATTATTTGTTGTCCCCCAAACTTTGAACGCTCTCACTATAGCTGAGTACTCCCATACGTTATGAATGTAAACCCATCTTCCACTAGAAAAGCTGAAAAATGCCAGACAATTTCTCAGTATCCTTCGCCATAAAGTACAATCCACTCTCAATCTCGGTCAATACAATCCGCCTAAGACTTTGACTTGAGAGATAGTAGCAGGTGGCATGACCAACTGTCCTAGCTTGCCTAGGACTGTTCTGTTTTAAAACAGAAAGCCTCGCGTCTCAGGTCAAGACAAATTGGATGGTTCGTCAACTTCGCAGGGACCACACAGAAAATACACGAACTTTGAGAGATGTATAAGTTATAAAGCCACTGTAAGAGCTTAGGTGGGAAAACATGGAAGTCTGATAAAAGGTACAGAAGCAGGGTGGGAGAGGAAACAGTTTCTGCTGACAGAAGGAGGAATCAGCTGAATTTGATGGTGTGTGATTATTTGGGGAGATAGGCAAAAGTAAGGCTGAATTTCTAGTTTGAATGCCCAAGTGTAAAGGTATCATTCAACAAAGACAGCAGGATGGTAAGTTCAGTCTTAGACATGCTGAATGGAGAGGTCTATGGACAATATCTAAGGGAAGATGTTCACAGGCATTTGTCAGGATTGCTCTGGAGCTCAGAAGATGGGTGGAAAAATAGGTAGAACATCTGACACAGCCCCTGGCACAGTCCATGAACTTTTTGTTGAATATTGTTGAGCACTGAGTTTCCCTCATCAGCACAGAAGTTCTTTGCATACAATAAACACTCAAGAATGTTGTAGTAATTGGTTGAATGATTCATTCCTTAGTTCAGCACATTGGAGGCATCTACCCTCAACTCACCTTTTTAACCTACAAGTTCATTTACTGATTGTGAAATACAGAAGCATTTTTAGGAGAGAAAATGCTCTATTAGTTGGGTCTCACTTTAATTTCTGACTATTAGGACATCATGTTCATTTCTTTAATCAAGTAAATAAGTGTGGGTAACTTCAGGATCTTCAAGATAAATTGTAATTTAGACCAAAATCTTTCTTTTTTACATCTTCAAAAACATTACCCTGCCTAAAGAGAGAAGGATTATGTTCCAAGAAGTTAGGTTGAAACAACATTATTGTTTTTTAAAAGTAAGCCAAAGGAAAAAAACTTCAGAGTGAAGAAATTTAGAGTGGGTTTTTAAAAATTATTATTATGTGAATCATGGATAGTTTGGAGAAATTGCTTAGAGAAGAACAAATAAATGGAAGGGTAGAATTGGGAATGAGAAACATTTTCTATGTTTTAAATTCCATTTTCATAGGTAAAGACCAGCAGGGGTAAAAAACTAGTCATGTAGGCCATGTTCGGTGGCACGGCCTATAATCTCAGCACTTTGGGAGGCTGAGGTGAGTGAATTGCCTGAGCCTATGGGTTCGAGACCAGCCCAGGCAACTTGGCGAGACCTTGTCTCTACAATAAATCAAAAATTAGCCGAGTGAGGTAGCGCACGCCTGTAGTTCCTGCTACTTGGAAGCCTGGAGCAGAAGAATCACAGGATTCCAGCAGGTTGATGCTGGGATGGCTATGAGAGTGCCACTGCACTCCATCCTGGGTGACAGAATGAGACTTCAACTCAAAAAAAAAAAAACAACTAGTCATGTATTGGTATGGGAGAGGAGTGAATACAATAAATGTAGTTGTTTTTTTTTTAAAGCAGTAAATTCAATAACTGATATTTATTATGTGCTTAAGGTCTCTGGTACTACATTAAACATACAATAATTAAAACATACATTTTTAAGCTATTATATTATTTATTATTGTTGTAAAATATCCGCAAATGGGTACATGCGACCAACAAGTTCAATAAAGATTAAGGCAAAAAAGGGTAGAAAGAGTAGAGGAAGATTTTTAGTACTTTCTTTGCAGCTTGACTCAGTGTCGCACTTTCTCCTGGTCCTATATAAGAAGAAGAATAATGATAATAGTCTTAAAAATGAAACTTGACAACCAAAAGTATAAGGAGTCAGACATTTGCCATAGTTCTATATGCCCCTGTTGCCTTGCTTCTCTCCTTTTAAAAGTAGCCTGTATAACCAGTGATTTAGAAAATGAAGCCGGGCTCAGTGGCTCAGCTTGTAATCCCATGCTTTGGGAGGCCGAGGTGAGTGAATTGCCTGAGCCCACGGGTTCGAGACCCATCTGGGTAACTTGGGAGACCTCGTCTCTACAATAAATCAAAAATTAGCCAGGTGTGGTAGTACACACCTGTAGTTTCAGCTACTTGGAAGACTGAGGTGGAAAGATCGCCGGAGCCCAGCAGATCGAGGCTGCGGTGGCCGGGAGCGGCCACTGCACTCCAGTCTGGGCGATAGAGTAAGACTCCAACTCAAAAAAAAAACAGAAAGAAAGAAAAAAGAAAATGAGCTGCCCCAAGAAGCCCCAGAGTGTGGAAGAGAATCAATTTTTCTCCCTCTCCTCTGAGGCTTTCCCCAAAAAGCAGACCTGGAAATATTCAAACTTAAGAGTCCTGAGTTCTATACTTTCTTTTGAGATAAAGAAAATAGTTTTTTTAAAAAAAAACAGTGTAACAGCTGATATTTATGTTGTACTTAGAACTCTGGAACAGGCTAAAAACAGAATAATTGCGTCTAATTATAAAATAAGTTTTATAATTCATTATATATTTTTTATTGTTATAAAATATCAGCAAATGGGTACATGCAGCAGTTAACAAGTACAGTAAAGATTAAGGCCAAAAAAAAGGGCAAAGAAGAAAGGGCTGAGTACAAGGTTTTCTCCCCTCCTACTTCTGAGAGTAACAGGGGCTTTCCCAAAGATGATGTGGATACTGAGGTAGTCCTGGGAAAGGTGAAGAAACTTTGGCCTCACCTGTAACTGAGGAAGAGCCGCAGGTACCTGAGGGCACTCAAAAGGCGCAGACTAAACGACAGCAGAGCAATTGACTGAAGGAAAGGGCTGTCCCGTGATCCTCAGCGCTGGAAAACACCATCAGTACCTCCTAACCCCTGCACTGAGCACTGACCTGGGTGGAGCCCTGGACCCTGACTTGAGCATCAGTCCCAGGCAAAGCCTAACAGCTGCGCCCGAGACCTGATGGTTAAGTGTATTTGCACACAGTGGTACACAATGGGATCCCACTGAGGAAAAATTATTGATGGATCAGCAGCCGTGAGAAAGGGGAGAGGATGGGGGGAGAAGTGGGAAAAAAAGAAAACTATGGTACATGACAGGGAGAAGCAGCCCGTGGCTGGCTTGTGCATGGGGACCAAGATAAGAAGAGCAGGAAGGAAGAGACAGGCTGTCTGGGGTTCGGAGGAAGGGGCAAGTGGAGTGGAGGGTAGAGAACTAGATGTGTCTGTTCCTCTGTCCTGCACCCTCACACCACACTCTCAAAACTCTTATTCCACATTTTTATTCACAAAAGCCAATGCAGAATATTGAAATGCAGCAGAATTATACCTCCAGCACATTTTTCCTTACTAATTGCTACTCTTTTCTCTGTAGACAGTACGAATCTTGTAAACAAAGGTAAATAAAAACCAAGAGGGTGTAATGAACCCGAAAACGCCCCCGGAGAATTCGCCAAGGTCTGATGCTTGAGAGAGCTGATTGCCGCATCACTTAAAGATTGGCAAGGAGACAGAGCAAGCTAGTCCCAGCTCGCATAAAGACGACCACTCTTCATCAGCAGAAACCCACTAACTTTCTCCTTCTGCGCATGCTGTAATGTAGGACCGTTCTGAGGTCCTACTGAACTGAGCCACAGAAATCTCAGTGGGCTCAGAACCTGCTGATTACATTGAGACTACAGTGATGCAAATGTCATTGCTATTTTCAGCACCGTGCTAATGAATTATATTTAACTACATTAAAAAATAATGATTTGGAAAGGCTACAATTATGATATTTAAAGTATAAATTGTACTCAAGGGATATTAAATGTGGGCTTTGCATTTCTCCCTGCATTCAGAGCCTAACAAATACTGTTTTATCCTCTGAAAGAAAATGGGCAAATAGACTGATCAAATAGCTCATGCCAAGCAATTAAAACTTTCCATTACCATTTGGAAAAATGTATGAATTGATTCAAAAAAACTTGTCCCTAATAAGGATGTATTAGCATATGTCAACTGGAGTTCAGAAGTTAAATGAGATGGCAGTGGAGGGATTAGGAAGTAATGAAAGAAAATGTTTTTCAAATAAAGCGGAAAAAAGCCTTATTAATCCTGGAAAAGAAAGTCATGAATATGTCTCTGTGTGTTTGTTTGCACTTATCTATATGTGTATGTATGCATGTATGTTTGTACATGCTTATACATATGTGTGTGTTGACTTATGTATGTGTGCATTTGTATTTTTCCACTTGTGTTGCTCTAAAAGAATACTTGAGGCCGGATAATTTCTAAAGAAAAGAGTTTATTTGGCTCACAGTACTGAAGACTGTACAAGAAGCATGATGCCAGCATCTGTTTTTGGTGAGGACTTCAAGAAGCTTCCACTCATGGTGGAAGGTGAAGGGGAACCAGCTTGTGCAAATCACATGGCAAGAGAGACAGAGGCAGAGATGTCAGGTTCTTCTCAACAACCAGTTCTTGTAAGAACTAAGAATGAGAACTCACTCATGGTACCAAGTCATTTATGAGAGATCTGCGTCCACTATCCCACCAGGCCCCACCTCCAATTCAGGATCAGATTTCAATAGGAGACTCCAAGGGACCAAACAAACAAAACCACAACAACATTCATGCGATATTCCCATCAGCTCAGGCTGCTATAACAAAATACCACAGAGTGGGTGTCTTAAAGAATAGAAATTTATGTCTCATAGTTCTGGATGCAGAAAAGTTCAAGATCAAAGTGGCGGCACATGCAGTGTCTGGTGAGGACTCTCCCCCCGCTTGCAAACAGCTGCCTACTCACTGTGTGCTCACATGGCCTTTCCTCTGAGTTCATTAGAGGAGAAAGAAAGAGGAAGAGAGAACGAACTTTCTCTTCTTATAAAGATGCCAGCCCTGTTAGATCAGGGTCCTATCCTTACGTTTTTGTCTGTTCATTTTAGCAGGGACTATCCTGTCTGTAGCACTAACAAGATAGTTCTTATTAGTAATTAGAAAAGTCATTTAACCTTAATTGCTTCCTAAAATCCCTACCTTCAAATAGTGCTTCAACATATGAACGTGAGGGTGTCTTCATACATACCATAATTCAGTCCATTCAGTCCAAACTTAAGCTCCAGCCTTCTTTCTTGCACACTTCTCTTTTAAATCTCTGACCTATATGTGTGTCTGCAGCTTTGGGCTTTCTTTAAAAAGAGTTCCCTACATTGTATAGGTATCAGACCCCCCAGATCCTGGAACCTTTCCGTATCTCAGTTCTCAAAGTATTTAAGGTAGTTCCAGATATAAGAAATACACCATGCTTTGGGGCTATGTTGCCATCAACAAATATTTAGTGTATACCAGGATATTGAGTGGGACTTTTCCCATTACCCTAAAGTTGTTAGTAAGGTTCAAAGCTGAGAATAAAATGAACTAAGAACCCTGCATGCTAAATAAGATGACAGCAGTCCATCCCAGGGCAGAGATGGAGCACCAGTGCAGACCCAGTCCCTTCCCTACTGCCACCTCACCCTAGGCAACCACAACAGAGAATAAGTGGAGAAAAGAGTAGGTGCCCTTCTAGAAGCTTTCCTCCTGAAGGAAAAAAGTGTACGTTTCCCCTCCCTGGAGCCAAAGGTCATACATTTCCATTTTCCCATTGGATATTGGTAATGGGTATTTTTTGTGTTTACTTGGCTAGGCTATAGTGACCAGTTGTTTGGTCAAGTACCAGACTAGATGTTGCTGTGATTTTTTTAGATGTGATTATCATTTAAATCAGTTGACTGAATAAAGCAGGTTACCCCTCATGATGGTGGGGTCTCATTCAATTAGTTAAGGGTCTTAAGAAAAATATGGAGGTCTTCCAGAGAGGAAGGATTTCTACCTCCAATCTGCCTTGGGGCGCAAGATACGTTTTAGATTTGCCAGCCCCACAATTGTGTAAGCCAGTTCCTTAACCATAAATAGATGGATGGATGAACAGATGGATGAGTGGATGAATGGATGGATGGATGGATGGATGGATGGATGGATGGATGAATGGATGGACGGATGGATAGATAGACACATAAATAGATACTGCATACATACATATATACACAAACACATCCTACTGCTTATTGGTTCTGGTTTTGTTTCTCTGGATGAACTCTGGCTAGTGCAGGTAGCTCTTCCACCAGCAAAAGTGCTGGTCTGACAACTGAGCAGGGAAAAGGAGATTTAGAGCAAGAAGGATATGAGGTGGATATGTGGCGATATGGAGGAAACAACTATGGAGTGACATCTGCACTCCCACCTTGGACGAGGCAGGAATATATAAGTTTTCTTTAGGTAGAACAGACACTCTAGAAGACACTTGGGCTTCTGCTGTCTTTTTTTTAATCAGATGTATTTTTTTTAATTTTAAAGATGTGGGGTATAATTTAGGATTAGGTATACAGGCGGTCATCGTACAGGTAAAGTTAGGGCCTCCCTTTGGTCCTCACTTCACCTGGTTTGAGATCAGGTACCTTTATTGATGTTATGTGCCCCCTTCCTTCCCTCCCCTGGCAGTTTCCGGCTACTGCCAATCCCTTTCTTATAGTACTATGGTAAGTGCTCAGGAACTGCTTATGAGTGAGAACACGTGGTACTCAGCTCTTTGTTTCTGTGATAGATCACTAAATCCATCCAAGTTGCTGTCTTACCAAGCCCCACATCTGTGCCTCAGGAACAAGCCAGCTCATGGATGCCTGACAGCTTTGGGGAAACAGTCATCACCAGCCAAGAAGACAACCACCACCTACTTCAGTTAAACAGAGGACAACTTGACCCTTCCCCCTCCTCCTTCTTGCCATGTACCCCGGAGGATCTGGGGGCGGAGGGGAAGTTGTGTGAGCCTGTACCTCTTCTCCTCACTCACCTACCTGAGCCGCTTCCCAGAGGAGGTGCTCAGACTGCATGTTAGAATCACTGAGGGATGAGAAAGAAACTCCACTGCTCAAGCCCCTTCCCAGAATCGCTCAGAGTAGGAGAGAAGCTCCTAGATGTGGCCAGGGCTGAGAACTATCTTGTTAGGGCTACAGGCAGACTAGCCCCTGCTAAGACCAACAGAGAATGCAGCTCCAAGGTTGGATATCTTAGAATGAACCAGACTGTGTCTTCAATCCCAGAATTAGACTGCTCTAGTAACAGTGGATAGAAAACTATGGAATCTGGCTAAGGTGTCATCACAAGACTCATTACCCAATGGAATAGTAGGTTTGGGCTGACGTGACAGGTGAAAATGAGACTGAGAAGGGAGACTTCACATGCATACCCTCCTGCGTTGAGACTTCTCTGTGGATGGGTTCCCAGTGAATCATTCCATGCACTGAGCGAGGCCTCAGGCTGTGCCATTTATTCCACAAATCATCTTCTAAAAATCAAATAAACTGATAGGGTAAATGCAAAGTTATGTAAGTGTAATTCAAGCCAAAAATTGACATTTTTCTCCCAAGCCAGGACCTCCAGCTTGGCCTTTCTCAAGACACCCCCGGCTGGTGGCCCAAGAGTTAAAGCAGGAGGTCTGCTCACCCCCCACTCCTCTGCCCCCTGTTCCTGTTTCTCCACACCCTGCAATCAGAGGACGTTCACCGTATGCCTGGGTTTTCTTTCCATACTCATTTGGAGGTATAATGCTTGGGGTGGAGTTCTCTGCATTTTGCTCCTTTTTCCGACTAAACATCTTTCTTCGGATTCTAGAAAAGGGGTGATCACAAGGAATGGAGAGAGACAGAGACAGCATGGCTTGGCCTTGTCTGTTCTAATTTCACCCTCCCTATCTACTTTCCTCCTAAACATTTTTCTCCTTCCCCAATTCCTTTGTGATGCTTCCTGGCCTTGCTGTAATGACAGTGCTATAGTGATGGCTGAAAGGAAAGTCAGTAAGTACATCCTTGATTACCCAAATAAATTAGTAATCAGAGTGTCTGCCACCAAAGGCTTCCATGCACTAGTTTGATGGGAATATATATATTGGGTGTGTGCATGGTGTGTGTGGTAGGAATGCATGTGCATGTGTGCAGTATGTGATGTGTGTATGTATTAGTGCTGTATACATGTATACTCATATGTGTGCTGTTTATGTGTGTGATGTATGTGTATGTGTATGTGTGTGGTGTGTATATGTTGTACGTCCCCACATGCATGTTTTGTACTGCTGTATTTTTTTATTTTGAGTCAGAGTCTCACTCTGTCACCCGTGCTGGCATGCAGTGACACAATCACAGCCACTGCAACCTCGACCTGCTAGGCTCAGGTGATCCTTTCACCTCAGCCTTCCAAGTAGCAGGACTACAGGTGTGCACCACCATACCTGACTAATTTTTTAATTTACTGTAGAGACGAGATCTCGCCATGTTGCCCAGGCTGGTCTCGAACTCCTAGGCTCAGGCAATCTTCTTGCCTCAGGCCTCCCAAAGTGCTGGAATTACAGGCCTTAGCCACTGCCGCTGGTCATTATTGTATTTTTGTGAAAGAAAGGAGCCCTTTTGAGGACTGAAGCTGTATATATGAACCTATGTTTGAAGTGAGTTAATATTTAATATTACATAAAATGGAATCAAAATGCAAATAGAACTTTGTTACTTTGAAATAATATTTTTCCAATTATTATTCAAAGGAAACACCAATATTTGATAATATTGTATTACTTATCATTCATTATGATGTGCTGGAAATATAAAGGGTTTCACACACACTATTAGGTTTTATTTTCACACCAAAAAAAAAATCCCTTGAGGTAAGATATACTCTTTCCATTCTACAAACAAGAAGCTGAGATTCAGAAGAGAGGAGTAACTTGCTATAAAGAGAAGACATGGCTGCAAAGAGAGGACATAAAGAAAAACCTGTTGATTCCATAAACCAGGGCTTTCACCAGTGCCTTCCGCCAAGATAAATACTAGGTGAGTATTAGTATATGAGGGGACCCAAAAAATCCCCGAAATTTATGTATTTAAAAAAGTGTTTTTGTTCTTACATGTTTAAGCTTCAGTCATCTTCCAAGTACTGTCCACTTGATGCAATGCCCCTAGTGAAGTGCTTTTTTCACTGCTCAGAGAAGGTTTTGAACTCCTCAGTTTTGATGCCTTTTGGTGTTTTTGCCATTTCTTGTTTTACCTCTGCCACAATGGCAAAACGTTTCCCTTTGAGGACCTTTTTCATCCAGGAGACAAAAAAAGTCCCTCATGGTGAGATCAAGCCAATAAGGAGGGTAGGGTATGGAGGCCATGCCACTTTTGGTCAAAAGCTACTAAACACTCAGTGTGGTGTGGGCAGGTGAGCTCGTAATTCACCCATCAGGAAATGGGCAAATGCACTGAAAGAATCTCAAAAAAAAAAAAATCCCTGAAGCCAAACTCAGCCTCCCACAGCAACGCTAGCTGGTACACAGATGCCAGTGGGTTCCTAGAACACTTAACTAGCAGAGGAAGCCTGTACTACAAGGAGTCCGCCCTCCAAAAATAATTATGTTTTTTTAGGGGGTCCTCCCTTGTATATCTTCAGATAAATTATGAAGGCAGCTGCAGGAAAATCAAAGACAAGTTTAGCTAATGCCTATTCACATTAGTGTTGGTCCTCATCCGCCTGGAGCAAATTGTAATCTAAAGGATATATTGCAGATAAGATTCATAGACCTTGTCTCTATCTACAGATTTAAGAAATCATTTTATCATCCCCTGGCCTCTAGGCAAACCCACACGTGTGTGCAATGTAGACATACAGTCTGCTTTTCTAAAACCATCAGGAGAGACTCCTAACTTCTTTCATTGACCAATTCCAATGCTTAAGGGCACTCACTATTGAGCAGTTTTTACATCAAAACTTAGCTCTTCGCCTACTCAATGTGCATTAAAATAGAAAGTTGTTCCCCATCTTTTCTCATGGTTAATTTTCATAGATTTTAAGGCAGCCAGGATATTTCTCTTCTTTCATAAATCATCTTCGTTCTTTTAGTTTTGCTTTTAAGCCTTAACATTTCCAAGCTCTGTTAACTTTGGTGGCTCTGTTCCCTGAGTCTCTGCCAAACTTTTCAGATCACTGCAAAAGTCGTGGAAGCCAGAGCAGAAGACAGACAGGTCCAAGGTCCACAAATGCCAGTGGGATAGAGCTCGCTACTCCGGTAGATCCTATCAGGTTTCCTCCTTTACCCGGAGCAGTCACTGCTGAGTCATGATACTCCCATGCACTCTCTGAATGTCACTTAGAGCCACGTCAAGGTCCTTTCTTCTCAGTATCCTCATCAAATTTCAGTTTCAACGTGCCTGCTGAAAGGAATTTTGATAGTTAAGGCTATTGTTAAATTCCTATTTTAGTGCAAACAAATATAGCATTCGCAGCTCTAATTAGAGTGGTCACATAGCAAATGTTCAAAAGATGTTTGATGAACAAACAGATGAATAAATGAACAACTAAACTCATTTAACTTTATGAGCATTGCTTACTTGCACCCTTATTTTGGGTTTCCTATTTTGACTATTTGATTAGTATTTGTGATGAGCAAATATGTGGGAAAAAGTATATTCAGGAATAAATTATAGAATAATTTTTAAATGGGCTATAATCACGACTCTCATACAAATATGAAATGTATACATGTCAAACACTTAATGTAATTAATTAATTAATTAACCAGTAAGACGTTAAAACTGGTTCAAAAGAGAATTCTAGGAAGCACCCCTCTGTAGACAGAAAATAATGCTGAAATGAATTCACTAATAAGATGTAAAACTGGCTTGGTGAAGGAATGGAAGAAGTCAATTGTACGCATGATACAAGGAAGAGTAAGGCATAGCCTTGTCCTTGAGGTGCTCACAAAGAATTATGAAATAATTACAATTCAAGGTCATTGACAAGTGTCATGCAAAAGAAGAATTGAGAAAGGGAGATATTATGTTTGCTCAAGAGAAGATGAAAGAATCCATGAAGAAAATTTTCTGCGATGTGTGCTTTGGAGGATCCCAGCTTTCAAAGAGATGACAACAATATTGTAAGTAAATGCCAAGTTCCACCTGGAGAAAGTGTATGGAGTCAAGGCATAGGAAACAAACCTGGAAAGGAAAGTCAGGTGTGGTTGTGGAGAACCTTGAGGACCATGCTGAAGGCACAAGGAAACTCCTGAAATTTTCTAGGCAGGGGAGGATTATGGTCAAGCCATAGAATGATTACCTCTCCTCTAGGTGAAGAATGGGTTAGAAAAGAAGACATTTGACTCCAGGGAGAAGAGTCAGGAGTCAACTGCAATAGTCCAGGGAAAAGCAGTAATAAGGACTTGAACCAGGGATACAGGATAAAAAAAATGGAATGGAAGAGACCCAAATGGGTGCTGCCTGATCACCACCCTCACCATCCCAGCTTCCCCCCGCACACACCCATAAAACACTTGAGATTTCTGCATCTTTCTCTCTCCACTGGAGGCTTCCAAACACCAGTAAAGCTTTGCTCTATATGATTCCCTTTATGTCCACCCCCACCCTTCAGCTACCTGACCTCTCCATCCACAGAGCAAGATTTCCACACCCCCATGTTCCCTCAGAGATTTGACGCACCCTGCTTCTCAGTCAATGCTTTTAAATGGCATTGAACTACCGGCTAAAGTATTTCTATTTGACCTACAGAGACGTCACATTCCAGGTCTGCAGGATGTTCTCCTCTGCTGTTAATGCATGACTAACTACCTTAATAACAAAAATAAGCTTCCCATCAGTGGTATTTTGCAGGTACAGGTGCAGAGATTTCAGCAATGGCAGAGTGCACTTGGGCACCATGGCAACCAGTGCGTCAGCCCCGGTACACTCAGCAGCATCAGAGTAGTCAGCTCTCCATTCATTTTAGCTGACAACAAAAATGAAAGATGCTTTGTCCTGCCTTTTCCTCTCAAACCAGGCTGTCCAGTGAGGAAGGAAACGTTTAAAAGGTCCCAGGGCAGCAAGGATGCTGGTCTTTATGTCCAGAGAAAGTTAGGATAGGATTGCAACTCGAATTGGCTAAAATGCTTTCAGTCTATCTGCAGACGCTGCCTTCTGCTGGAGTTCCAGGCAAGGGCTGACTGGGTGTGTGTGTTGGCTGTTGTTTCACTTATGTTGCTTTAACTTGATTTAAAAATCACTTGCTAGATAACTTTCCCCAGCTCTACAGCCTCACGTTTTATAAGTTGATGAAATAATGTGCATTTTGCAGTTGTTATTATAGCCCTTGTGTAAAGAATGCCTAAGGTACCAAGATCTTATTGTCGCCTGGGTTGTTGCTGAGGAGATGGAAACTCAAAACTATTTGAGCAAAACTGGGCAGGTAAAGACTCATATAACTGGGCAGTCCAAGGGAGTCAAATAATATGTTTCTGTCTATCTACTTATCTCTTTCTCTCTCTCTCTACACTTGGTTTAATTTCCTCCTAATCCTTATTATCTGTATAAGTACAGGGCTAAGTACAGGGCTTGGCCATAGGCAATGCTAGGCTTAGAGTTATAGCTTAGCAATGCCAGAGCAAAAACAGTGCATCTTTCTGCTAGCATATGCATAGAAAATTCCAGGGAAGGACTCTGATTGGCCTGGCCTAGGTCATATGTTCATCCCCAATGAGAGCTATGAGAAACAAAGCAGGTAGTGTGTCTACCACTCTGGTCAGAGGAGTGGGTACTGTGATTTGCAGCCCCAGAGAAACAACAAGAGAAAAGGAAGAAAAGATGGTCACCACACCAAAACAATAGCTCAAGCCAAAAATGCAGGAGATTTCTCAACTGGCTAACACTTCAGGATTCACAAAACATGCCACTTGCAAGTACATTAACTTTAACACTGCAGGACTGCCCAAGTCCAGGGTACACAATTCACACCATATTCTATGTAACCCCTTCCAGGGCTGTCCTTCACATAGAATGCTGGGAAATTCACCCCTGGAGTTGCACAACCTCAGGGCTCTACCAGGTCACTCTCAGAGGAATAAGAAGAGAAGTGGTGAGTGTCAGGAGCTGAAATCAGACCGCCAGAGATCAGTGCCTCAGCAGAACTAGAGAGATAAAAGATCCAAAGGTTTGAGAGGTAGGAAGTTGTCAGGCAGTATGCCAGCTCAAAGGCAGGGTAGCAACTACAGCAACAAGAAAAGCATGAAAGATAGTCTGGTTAGAACAGGTATCACTTGTTTTCTGGTGTCTGCTCTATTTCTGGATGAGTATTAACATCTTCAGGAGGAAACTTGGCTGCAGGAACCACACCTGCAGGGAGGTTTGTGTCCTGGCTGAGGCAGGAGTAGAAGAAGAGAGGGAACAGGTATTCTTACCCTTGTCAGCGTGGCTGCCCCAGCAGGAGGAACAGTGTGAACTCCTGCTGTCCTGAGCTTGCCTCAGATTGCTACTTAATGGTGAGTACACTGTGTCCCTCAATGGCAGGCAGAGTGATATTCAGCTGGGACACAATACCACAGACCTGGCAGTTATTGACTGCTGCCCATGTCCATTTTGATTGGTCAGTGCCTGCCCCAACTACTATTTTTCCTATTGCTGTGGGTGCCTTTATGTACCATCTCTTCATATTTGCTTCCACCATATACTCTCTCCTCTCTTTCTGAATTTGCAATTGTACTTACATTAGACCTTCTCACCACATTTCATGTATATTTTCCACTCTTTTCTATCTTGCAGTGATTCAGACTGAATATTTTCTTCCAATCTTCCAGTTCACCAATAGCCTCTTAAAGCAATGTCAATTTTTCTGTTAAATCTGCTTATTGTTCTCTCTCTTTTGTGGTAAAATATATGTAATATAAAATTACCATTTTAACCACTTCTAAGTATACAGATGCCTCGTTCTTGTAGCTATATTTTTATTCTATAATGGTCATTTGGTTATTTTTTGAATAATTTTTAGTACTTTTCCTCAAGCTTGTCTTTTAAATCCTTACGTATATTAGGCATAGTTATTCTAAAGTCCATATATAATATCTTCACTAGTTGAATTCCTCGTAGGTCTATTCAATCTTGTCTCATTTCTTTGATTTTGAGGGGTCAATGCTTGTCTTCTTTAATGCCAGATTCTTTGTTTCATACTAGGAAATATACACTAAAAATTGTAGAGTAATTTGAGGCTCTGGCTGATTTTCTCTTTCTCCAAAGAAGATTTACCTCTGCTTCTGGCAGACAACCAAGAAGTCTGACAATACCAAGTGTTGGTAAAGATGTGGAAGAATGAGAATACATACATCTGCAGAGCAATTTGGCATTGTCTAGAAAAGCCAAATTTTGACTCCTTATACCAGTCCATTTTATAAATGGGGAAACTGAGACCCAAAGGGGTTAAATGACTTGCCCAAGATAACATTGCTTTAGAGGCCAGGACCCAGAGACACACCTTGACCTGTTTGATAGGAGGACTATGCTCTTTTCCTTATACACTTTGTCTCTAAGGTTCAATTCTAAACAATCCAGTTTAAAGCACATGAATTTTTCCCCTTTGTCTTTTAGAACATGCATATCCCACTAGACCAATACTTTAAGGTCATTTGTTTTAGTAACATACTATGTAACCACTATTCATTGCTCTATCCTTATTGTCTAGAATAAGGTCTAAAGCATAATAGAGGCTCAAAGATTATTTGTTAAGTCAATTTTCCATAGTTCCCTACAATTCTCAAGGACCAGAGGCATCTGCAACCATCGGTTTGGGTTATCCAATCAGACCAGGCTTCTAAATCCCAGGATTACTGGCCAACTGCACTATAAAATGAGAAGTCTTTTTTGCTCAGTACTCATAAGTCATAGACAAGGATCTGGCTGAGATGTACCAAGGTTCCCGACAAGTAGGATACAATTATTTTTTTCTTTGGTACCCTCTATAGTAACATGAAAGTCCTGGCCTGGGGCTTTGGCAGCCATAAGATATGGGCATAATACCATACAAATCTATCTAAATTTTCCTTTTCAATAGGGCCTCTCCAATCAATGTCATCATTAACCTTTTCAAATCTAGTTATATCCCTCTAATTCATACTAGCAAAGAAGGTCATTTTATTTCTTTTTTTAAAAAAAATCCTACTTTCAAGCAAGAAATTTCATAGTAGTTTTCAAAAAACACTATCCTAGCCGGGCTCGGTGGCTCAGCCTGTAATCTCGCACCTTTGGGAGGCTGAGGTGAGTGGATTGCCTGAGCCCACGGGTTTGAGACCCACCTGGGCAGCGAGACCTCATCTCTACAATAAATCAAAAAATCAGTCGGGCGTGGTAGTGCATGCCTGTAATTCCGGCTACTGGGAAGGCTGAGGCGGAAGGATCGCCGGAGCCCAGCAGGTCGAGGCTGCGGTGGCTGGGAGCGGCCACCTCACTCCAGTCTGGGCGACAGAGTGAGACTCCAACTCAACAAAACAAAAACAAAAACAAAAATAGTATCCTTCACTCTACTTCCAGTCTAGGTCAAAGGGAGCCATCTTGCATTTTTTTCAGATCCCAAGTCCATATCTCAGTCGGCTCTCTGTTGTCCAGGTGACTTCCATCTTGCCCTACTGTCCTGAAACCACGTCCTCCTTGAACTTCCCTCTCCAACAGTAGCACACTCACCCTTCCCCCTGTGTTGTGATTATCTGCCCAAATCTTAAGGCTCTCACAGGGGCTGTGGGAAGATAGGATAGAGCTGGAATAGGAACCCATATGAGAAACAGGAAACTGACCCCTTCATCTTCTCCCAAGATTCAATAAGCATTTATCTGGGATGCTACAAATACATTCCTTCAGCAGGGCTGGACTAGCTGATACTTTATTTCTGACAGTCTGTTTTTGCAAGACCTTTGCCAACACCCCAAAGAAAGAATATTCCAGAAGACCCAAGAACTCACTGGAAAACCAGTTCTAAATATGAATCAAAGATTCTTTCACCAAAACCAATAATAAGAAAATGTTTTGATTTAATTTAATAAATTGGTAGAAGACAAGAGGAGAAAGAGGTCAGTATAATTTCACTACCTACTAAAAGGCAACAACTGTGATAGCTATGAGATTCTCTTTCTTATCATGTGCTTTACAGTCTCAAGATCATTCTGTAAACACAATTTTGTAATTAGCTTTAATTTTTTTGGTTTACTATTATTCACTAGTATTTTCCAGGTCATGAACAAAATGTTTATTAATGCCATTTTAATGACTTTATATACTGTGGAGATAGTGTAAATTTCTTAATGGCTCCCAATATTGGATATTTCCAAATTTTTATTGCCATAGTAACCTTTATCATCTACTTGGCACTTTGCTCTTATGCCTCATAGCTCAATAACATTTTTAAAGACTTTGAAGTGCCAGTATCGTCCTTTCAGCAGAGCTGCGGAATCTGATTACAGTTCTCTCACGGAGTGAGAGTCTCTCACACTTTTTTTTTCCTAATAACACATTTTTCCTACTTTACATATTTTCCCTTCTTGCAATTTTTCAAAATCAGCTTTGAACTGATTTTAAATAGGTTTCTCAGTGGCAAGGTATTCTTGTTCTATATTCTAATCATCTTTATGGACATTTTGGAATTATATCAGATTTTAAACAAGAGCTATTTAGGAGATTTATGAAGGGCTGGTACTGTTGCATGGACAACTTTGGTAAGAAAAAGAAGAAACTACAATTTTTGAAAATAAAGTCAACAGCCAGATCTGTCTTACAGTGTCACTTCAAAATGCGATGAAGATATCCTATATATTCATAGTGCTGCAAGATCAACTTGAGCAAGCTGGACACAGTAAATCAGGCATCTGTCAGGTGAAAGGTACAGCCTCAAAATCTGCCTTCCCTTGCATTCTGCGATGTGGCTCTTATGCTGAATCCAGCACATAGAAATTTGCTGAGAGGTGCTTTCTGGGGATGGGGTTGTCAGCTGCAGGTATTTGCAATGTCTTCCTGTGGCCAGACGCTCAGAGACTACCTCACATGGCTATGTGCCTGAAATTCAGCTGGCCTGCAAGGTGGAATAACGAGACCCCCAACACCCACTGTCCCATGGATGCCAGGCTGAAAATGTGTTGAGCATCTGGGAACCCTAATCCTAGCCCATCCAATGAAAGTCAAGTGAAGGTCTACCATGTGCCAAGCTCTGTGCAAAGTAAGAGCCCCAGAGATGACTATGGCGTGGTCTCTGCCCTCATTGAGTTTACAATTTCATGGCAAAAAACAAATATGTAAGCAAATAACCGCAAGGGCTACTGATGATGTGAGTAGCACCATAGGAGACAACAGAAGCAATGATCTCTACTCGGTGGAGACAAGCAAACACTCAACAGAAGAGAAGTCACTTGATCCGCATCTCAAAGAGGACTCTAGCAGATTAAAGTGGAAAATAAAGAAGCCCAGGAAGAGGGAATAACAATAACAGAATTTGTTGAGCATTTACTATATGTTAGGCTTCTCTCTAAGCCTTTTCTGCACGTTATCTCATTTAATCCCCACAACTCTACTACAAGGCAGATCCTATTCTTGTCCTCATGTTTAAACGAGCCCAGAGAGAAGCTAAGTAACTTTGCCAAAAGTCACACATGTGTAGTCTTCAACAGCGAGCTGTATTCAGGTAACTGTCATTATTTCAACATTTCTGAAGCATGGAGTCTGGTAGGCATAAGACCTCAACAAACCTTGAATGTTTTGCTAAGAGACTGGATTTTAATCCTTCAAGCTGTAAATAACAAACATTTGAAGTTTTCAAAAGGCAGACTTGATATCTATGGTCAAAACTTGAGTCAAGAAGCCAATTTTGAGACTACTAAAATAGTCCTGGGGAGAAAGGTGTGAGCCCTTGAGCTAAGAGTGCAAAAGAGAGGGCAGAGCTGAGAGAAGGTAAGGAGATGGTGACCTGCCTCTCTGGTTCCTGTCTTCTGAGTATGTGGTATCAGTCCCTCTGATATCCCTGTAAGGTCCATATGCAACAGATATAAACCACACCTGACTTACTTCCCAAGGAACTGGGACAAGAAATAGGGAACTGTGGAGCCTGCAGTGACCTCTCTCCCTTACTCAGGTGTCTGCCAAGCTGGCACAACCTTCAGTTTCCACTTCTGAAGATGGAGGTTCCATTCTCTAGATGCCATAAGGACAAAAGAGGCAGAAGATATGGCTCTCAGGCCTGAGGTCCACACACCTTCAGTCACTCCCACCCAGACACATACGAGTTGGTCCAAGACTGAGAAGTGGTTCTGGGAACACCTTCCTCCCTTTTTCCTCTTCTGGCCTTCTAGATAGCAAAGAGTAGAAGCATAAAATGGCACAGTATGAGAAAAACAACATAAACAAAACTTTTGTGAAGAGTCTTATCAATCTAATAACGACATGTATGAAGCAGTATTTGGTTGCTTTGTTCTCTTTCAGTTTCTTTCCATTTGTTACAACTTCATGTGAACTGTAGCCTACATTCTCATAATAACCAAAATTCATTCAAAAATAACCAAAACTTAGCTGTGTTAGAGAATTCTAGAGTGTGCATCATCTGTCTTTCCTGGACTGAAGTGTAGATACAAGAGAGCTTTATGATTAACTGACTATAAAGAGGAGAAATTTTCATAATTAGGTTTTATAGAGCTATGGATTTTGCATTAAGCGGCTTACTACAAAAAGTTGGAAACATTGATTGGAGACATCAGACCACTCTGATTTAATTTATGGCACATGGGGGGAATGGAGCCAATTATAGGATTAAGAGTCTACTGTGGTGATGTAATTCTACCTAAAATATGGCCTATCTGGTAATTACTTTAAAACCCTTGACCCAGTCACTATATTCTCATTTCTTTAAAAATTGTGCCCGCAAAGACGAATTGACATGCTTCACTTTCTGGAACTGAACTGAGATTCAAGAACTCATTTAATTATCAGCTCCATTTGGACAAGTTTGTGGAACACCGCATCATTTTTAAATCTTATTTTTTTAAGATTTAAGCATGTCAAAAATCTTAATGTCCTACAATACAAAATTTTAAAAGATGATTGGCATATTCATAGAATGGAATATTACACACACATATAATACTGTTTTTTCAAGTCTATTAAATTACTTGTGAAATGCTCATAACATAATATTAAATGGAAGCAAGACAAGTTACATAACATCATATTCAGCATAATCCCAAATATATGGGTTTGCATATATGCATATGTAGCTATTTGGAGGCCAAGTGTTCTGGAATGAAATCTACAAAATGTTTCTAATGGTTATCTCTATGGATGGTATGACAGTAAATTTTTATTTTTAAAAGCTCATTTATGATTGTCTAAAATTTTGAAATTTTCTACAATGAATTAGTTTTTTTTATAATTTAGGAAAAACTGAATTTTGTAAATGACTGCTATCCTTCAAAGTGATTCCATGGGAGGTTGCACAATTACCACAAAGGTGCTATCTTTTGTTCATTTTTGTAATTACCTCCAAATCCAGTACAAAGCAATGATTTTACTTTATAAATACATTTCATTTTTCTTTTTTCTTATTTGGAAAAATGTCCTTATTCTGTGCACTCATCGACTTTGTTCCATAGCCTTGGCTCTGAATAATGTTTGCCTGATGCCAAATGTAGAATGTGCCTTCTTAAGACAAAGACTCGCTATTCTGAGGCTACAATATTTAAAAGACTCTACAAGGTTTCCGCATTACCCACTTCGAGCTGCCATAACAAAATATCATAGCCTGGGAGGCTTGAACAACAAAATGTTTACTTGTGAAAGTCCAAAGCTAGGGTGCCAGCATGGCTGGGTCTGATGAGGGCACTCTTCTTGGTTTGCAAATGGCCACCTTTGTGTTGTGCCCACAAATGGCAGAGAGAGTGAGAGCAAGAGTGACAGAGAGAACTTCTCTCTGGTGTCTCTTCTTCCAAGGATACTAATCATATTGGATCAGGGACCTACCCTTACAATGTCATTTAACCGTGACCACTTCCAGAAAGGTCTTATCTATAACTGCAGTCACATTGGGGGTTAGGGCTTCAACATATGAATTTTGATGGGACACAATTCAGTCCACAGCAGGTTCTGCAAGCATTCCCAAATGATGCGTTTCCAAAAGTTTGGAGAATCTGTTGCCACAAGGCATACATTGTGAAGACAACATCACATATTTTAATGAACAAGTTTCCAGGGACCATGTTTCACGAAATGATTTATGATCTATTCTGCCACAATGCCTTTTTCTTAAACACAAATTAGCATGTATCTGATTGTGAAATGGAAGAATGATGCTTGCTTCCAGAAATTTTGTTGCTTCTTCTGTCATTTTCCTGAGTACAATTTTTTCATGCTATTGAGTATAAGCTTTCTCCAAATTAAGGAAGAAAAACCTTAGAAATTTATGAAGACCTTAAGACAAAAGTGTCAAATCCTACAAAAGTGACTTTTGTGCAAGTGTGGCGGCTTTAGTGACTTCATAGACAACCACACTTATTTTAAGCCTATTTGAGAAAGCTACAACCATGGATGAGAAAGATGTAAAGACATTTTCTCCATGTTAAGAAAACAATAATGAATAAAATTTCATCCTGGATTATATGTTTAATGTCAATTATATGTTTCATGTAGAATGTACCTTTTTAAGACAAAGACTCACTATTCTGTGACTACTATATTTAAAAGACTATATAAAGGCTCTGTATTAATCACCTTGAGCTGTTGAATGTTTAGTATGTTTAATGTTGATGAAACTAATCACCGTTAGAAATGAACCATGCCTAAGTTCCAGGATTTTGAGCTGCAAAGGGCCAATACTGGGCACACAGACTATGCAGATATTACCAGGCCAGTGTTTTGTTGAATTATCATTGCCCTTGTCTTTGGCTACAAAGTGTCATTGATTTTCCTAATCCTGTTTTCTTCATAAATCTTGTTATTTTTAATCCACAATTTTGCAGAAGATGAGGTTTCTAGGAACACATCGATGTTGTTATTGCAAAAGTATCAGTACATAAAATATTTCAGACTAATAAAACACGTATCAATGCCATCGTTGTGTAATCCTTTTCTCTCCCTCCTTTCAAAACTCAGCCCTTCTAAAAAGGCTTCCTACTCACCATACCCCTTCCACATCCCCACTAGTTTAATTGCCACCCTTCCCCCTCTTTTTTACTTCTATTTCATAGAGCCCTCCGCAGTTTATTAATTTTATTTATCAATGAACTCTGAGGTTCATGAAAGAAGAAAAACCCTGTTCTTTGTTTTCATCCCAGCACTTGCTTGTGCAGAGCTACTGATGCCAACTAAGTGACACTGGTCAGGTAGGAGGAGGCAAATTTTCAGAGGGCAGGAACTGGACCGAGCATGTCATACTAGCCAGTGTTCCTAGCACCCAGCACATAGGAATCCTCTGAAGGCATGTATTTCATGAAATGGGAACCATGAATGAGTGAACTGACAGCTTTTTCCCTGTTTATACCTTCTTCCCACAGACCTGCTTCTCACATGTTAAGTGGGTATTTTTCACAACATCCAAGAGCTTTCAAGATCAGGAAATGTTGTTCCTATCTTGTATATTTTTTCAAAATTGACCTATACATTATACCAAAAAAAAAAAGTCATCTACATTCATACGTTTATCACAGCACAGTTCACGACTGCAAAGATGTGGAATCAACCTAAATGCCCATCAGTTGATCAGTGGATAATGAAAATGTGGTATATAGGTACCATGGATTACTATTCAGCAATAAAAAAAGAATGAAATAACATCTCTTGCAGCAACTTGGATGGAATTGGAAACACCATCCTAAGTGAACTAATGCAGGAACGGAAAGCCAACGCCTCATGTTCTCACACAAGTGGGAGCTAAACAAAGGGTTGGCAAAGGCATAGAGAATGGTATGATGGTCGTTGGAGACTCAGAGGGGGAGAGCACGAAGGGGTGGAGGGATGAAAAATCACCGATCGTGTACAATGCGCACGGGGGGGGTGGTGGGTACACTTAAAGCCCAGACTTCTTCACCACTATGCACTATAAAATGCATCCATATAACAGAAAACAATTTGTACCCCTAAAGCTATTAAAATTTAAATACATACATACATACATTTGAATTTTTTTAAAAAAGAATATTGATATATAGACAAGTAAATGGGCAAGAGAAGCCCAGGGCCTGAACCAAGGTCTGCCAACTTTCAGGCCGTGGTTTCTTTGTTCAGGCTGAGCTCCCAATTTATCTTTTTAAGTTTAATCTTTGCATCAGGTTTCCACACCCCAGATTCAGCTTCCTGCTAGACTACATAAATGCTTTCTGTAAACTGTCCACATACGCACCATCATCCTACTTTCTTCTCATGCTATTTTTAGGCTAAGTATCATTCGTATGCCACATACCTACATTTTCATAAAACTGCCTAGAGGCTTGAAAGAAAATGTCTGCAACACACACACCACCACCTTATTTGTGAGTATTAACCACAATAGTTCCTTTCAACCTCCCAACGATCTCCATTCTCTTTGGGATCTATCTCCTAGACCCAAGACTGCTGGGCTTTTTGCTGTTGTTCATACGCACCATGTTTCTCTCACCTGAGAGTCTTTACACATCTGCTCACTTTGCCTAGAAAGCATCCTCAATCGATGTTTAGATCTCCTCCTCAGGAAAGCTTTCTGTGACCTCCGTGATTATACCTAACTCCCCAGTGACAGGTTCTCAAAGCACAGTGTAACCCTCCCTTGGATGCAATTTCACATGGATGTGTGTGAATTGTTTATGAATATCTACATGGTAGCAGACACTGTGTCAGTTTTTGCCCAGTCCAGAGCTTGGCATGCTACTGCTGGGCCCACTCTGGCCTTGTCTTCTTGTTCATTTTATATTCTGTGTTCTGGCCACCTAGCTGCTCTTTCTGGAGCTAGTCTCTGGATCTGGATTCATTTTGTCCAAACTCTTCTTAAATAATGTCTGAGAAGCACAGTTCCTTCCATTACAATCACCTACTGTGATGCAGGAGCCCTATTAATATGCTGGTGAGATGTGGAAAAAGGGAAGTTCTCTGTAGCCCCATGACTAGGTCTCAGTCTTTAGGTGAGCTTGTGTCCTTGGGCTGTGACCTTCACAAGTACTTCTCACTTTTGTTTCGTTTCCCACCATTGTCCCACCTCTCAGGTGAGACATGACAAAACAGAGGGCACTGGAGTTGTGTATGTCCCTTCCCCATATCAATTCATCTTTTGTAAAACCCCGGTAGGTTAGGCTCTGATAAAGTAATTTCTCTTGAGAGCAGACCTTGTTAAGAAGAACAGAATTTTCTGGGTATAATTCAAAACGGCTAACGTTCTTCTCTCCCTACTGCAAGGACAGAGGGATTATTTTTTTCTTCTGATCTCTGCTATAAGAACTTTGTAGGGCTCCTGGAGGTAAAACTCATGAAAGGGTAGGCTTCCCTCCACCCTTCGAATGGACCCTCTGAGTGTTTAGTTTTCCTACCCTGGTCCTGATTCTTGAGGAGTTTTCTTCTCTTTGAGCTTCTGATCTGTTATGATTCTCTCTATTGGCCATTGTCTCTTCAGTTTTGAGGACAGCAATTTACCCTGTGACCTGATTTCTTGATAGATACAAGAAGAGTTGTTGATTTTCTGTTTGTTCAGCTTTTTTCTTGTTGTTCCAAGATCCTTCCATACTGGGCCAGAAACCAGAAGTCCAGGTTTCCCCCAACTCCACAAGAAACAACTATCTGCTCAGTCCTGTCTGAATTCCCCTTCCTGCATCTTTACTGACGTCTCACCATGTTTCATGTTCTGTCCCTCATGGGCTTCCTGAATTCTATGTAACTCAGGAAAAAATATTCTGTAGTTGATGTATTTCAAAACAGGCTATCTGACTTTTTTGTATATGCAGCCACTCAATGTTCATATTTGAATAGACTCAAATGTATGTGGATTTTTGTCAGATGCCATTCAAGTAACTTGAGATAATTAGGTATATAGAAATAGCCTCATGTGATAACAAGGACTTAGAAATATTCATAAGAGCCTCTTCGTTAATTAAGACAAATGAAAAGAAAATGAAGAAAGACAGCAGTGTATGTGCCCACACCTCTGTGAGTGAGTCAGTCAACAATATTCTTTAGAATATTCACTGCCTGAGAACACAGATAGGCTCTGTAGGAAATTACTAATGAGTTAACATCTAATCGGAAAGGCAAAGCCGACAGGAACAATTGCCTGCAAGGCTTTCATCACACAGAGAATCAGAATACCCACAGAATTAGTAAAACCAAAAGATTAAGAACACAAGCAAGATGAAAGGCAAGGACAGGGTCTTACCTGAACCCCTGGGGAGAATGAAGCCGAATGAAGCAGTGGTGGGAGGATGCCTCTTAAACAGCAGCCCTGGTCTCCCCTGAACGTCTATTCCTTCTCCCCAGCCCCTGATGGCTCCACACTTCCCTCCACCCACATCCCAATTAAACTATTTTGTGCTCATGGCCTCAGAGGAAAGGTGTGACTTTGCAGAAAGAAGAAGATAAAAAAAGAATCCTTTGTCTTTTGTGTTCCAAAGGCAGACACCCTTAGAGAAATAAAAAAGCTTGGACAAATTGTCTCCTGGGGGGTAACAAAAGACATTTTCTCCTCAGATAGGAAAAGACTCCCCAGACTTGTGGAAGATAAAAGAGAGAGAGAGACAGATGGCAAGTGTATGTGTCAGCATGTCTGTGTTGAGTGAGTCAGTCAGCAACAGAAAGAGAATATTGGCAGACCCCGGGTGGAGGGTCTTATGCCTTGCTTCCTGGTTAGTGGAAGCAGCCCATCAGAAGACTGATGAGACCCACTAATAGAAGGAACCTATCTTATGACCTAGATAGAGCCCCAAGAAAGAAGCAAGACTCTCGAGAGAGAATGGAACTGTACATGAATCAATAGCAGAAGACCCAATGAATAATGGATGCTTCTGTGTACCAATGCCATAAAAGAACAGATATTCACATTCCCATTGTGCCTCGGCATATTTAAGCCCAGACATATACCTACCTGGAAAGGGAAGGAACGACTCATATTAAATATTTTCACTCATTCCAGAAGAACAAGGACCTACATTAAAATTAAGTTGTATTATAGATAATTTAAACATGCTGTGTCCTCTGTAATGGCGATAAATTGTCATCAATAGATTTGAAGTGAGGACCACTTGTAGTGGCTAAGAAAGCTGCTGTCTGTGAGAGCTTACATTTGCTTTTTTTCATAAGTTTGCATAAAAGGTGGAGTCTTTTTTTTTAATTCTGTGTGTTATGTTAGCTCATTGTTATATGACCTCAAACTCTAAGAGCTTTGCCCATCCTATGGGTCTCAATGCAATTTAGAGGCTGCCAATGATTAAAAACTTTCTGTACAATATATTTTCAAAGCATATATCAAAACATATCAATAAAATCAGAATACTTTCATCTTTAAAAAAAATTAAGTTGTATTATAGAAAGATACAAAATGTGTTTGTGGATTTGGGTCTAGAGTCACACCTGCAATGGCTAATTGGGAAAGTTTGGTCCATCTAAAATTTATTGAATGTCTGTAATGTGTGAGGGACTAAGCTAAGTGCCTTCCGCTACTTAATGTTCACCACAATCCATAATATTTTTAAAAAAAAATCACCAAGGCCCAGGCAGTTTAGGTATCTTGCCAAGATTATCAAGTTAGTAAATTCCTTGTGCCCAAAAACATTCTTTAGAATTTCTTTTAACAAGGGTCTCTTGGTGACAAAATTGATGTTTGTGTTTGTCTAAAAACATCTTTATTTTGCCTCCTCTCTTGAGAGAAAATTTTACTGAGTATAAAATTCTAGATCAATAGTTATTTTGTCAGTATATTATATAAATTGTTCTATTGAATTGTTGTTTCCTCTCCTCCTTTTCTCTCCACCTTCCTCCCATTGGAAAATCAGCTATTACTTTAACTGCCATCCAGTAGAAGGGAAAGCATATTTTTCCTCAGAGTGCTTAAGAGATTTTCTTTTTACATTTTCCTTTCTTTCTTTTTTTTAATTAATTAATGTATTTATTATAAAGATGTAGGGTACAATTCAGGGTTAGGTATACAAACATTGATCATGCAGGTACCCTTACATTTTCCTTTCTAAAGTTCTTCTATGAAATGTGTTGATTTCTTCCTATATCTCTAGGTTGTGATTTGTTGAACTTGACTTTGGAAAATGTTGTCTTTCATCAAAAAAAAAAAAAGTTACTGCTGACAGATCAGGTACTCAAGTCATCATCTCCAGATAAGATAGTCTGTGCGCTTGACCCTTGTTCTATTCTGGCTTCTACTGGAGAGCAAGATGAACAGTCGGTTCTCCGTATTCGTGGGTTCTGCCAACTGCTCAACATGCACAGATTTTTTTCTCGGCATTATTCTCTAAATTATATACCATAGTAACTACTTACAAAGCATTGACATAGTATCAAGTATTATAAGTAACCTAGAGATGATTTAAAGTAAACGGGAGGATACGTAAATACTGCACCATTTTATATCAGGGACTTGAGCGTCCGTGGATTTGGCATCTTGGGGGTGGGGAGTCCTAGAACCAATCCCTTGTGGATACCCAGAGGTGACTGTAAAGACTAAATATGCCATCCCTGTCTTCACTGAGTTTACAGTCTAGAGTGACTAGGAGGAAGAAGTGGGCTTCCAGGGAGACTAGCCCAGTCCTGCAGGGCAAGAAGACACAGGAGCAGTCTGGATCACCTTTTATCTTTATGAGAAGGGAATCTCAGCCAGTGATGGGAGTCAACCAGTTGTGGAGTCTTTCTTTTAAAGTAGGTAGAATTAGTTTTGGAGTCAGACAGAGGTTGGTGCACACACACCTGGGCTGTGTCAAGTCTTAACTGAGTGATCTAGGGTAGATAAGTAATCTAGTAATCTTTACTTTCTTTATCTTTAAAACAGGAGTAATAATACTCATTTCTCATGGTCACTGTGAGAAGTATATTGGATAAAATATTCCACCAAATAAATGGTTGGTGATCATTATCTGCTAGCTCCTTCCTCTCCCTCCAGCACAAGGCATCCTCAAGAAGTATCCCCACCCCCATCTTGTGTCATTCGAAGTTCAAGAATTCCGGTTTGGAGACATCAGGTGAACATTCCCAGGTGAAGGGAAACCCAAACTCCTCATGTTCTCAGTGTCAGAAAGACAGAGGCTGCCATTGAACCAGAATTGACATGGATTGCTCAGAACATTTCGAAGTTACTTCAGACTGAAAGGGTTATCCCACGTTGAACACACCAAGTCAGGCTATAACTGAGTAGACCTCCGGACCCAAAGCATGGGTCATCGTCTCCCTCCTGGAGGCACTGCTCTCATCGCACCCCTGAGAGGCCATGTTTCCAACTTCAGTGAGCACGTGTTGAGTTCCCCAACATGTGGAAAACACACTATGCTTCAAACCAGGAGGGATAAAAAGATGCATAAGACACAGACTTTGTCCTCTACAAGTTCATAATTTAAAACAGAGGAAAGAGAGTCATAAAAATAACTGACACAAACCACACTGATAAATAACACAAGAGAGTGAAGATGTGATAAAACATGGATTTATACTGACTGATGAGGGCACAAGGGAGGGTTTCTCAAGAGAACTGAAATTAGAAGTAGTCCTTGAAGGAAATAGTCCTTGATGAATGGGACTGTGACTGCACCCAAATAACATGGGGTGGCTGAAAGAAGAGGGTGGAGTGGAAGGAGTTTGCAGAATGGAGAAAATAGCTTAAGCAATAGCAGATGGTTGGAAAGTCCATAGTGTGTCCAGTGTCTCAGTCCATTTGTGTTGCTATAAGGGAATACTTGAGGCTGGGGAGTTTACAACGAAAAGAGGTTTAATTAGCTAATGGTTGTGCAGACTGTACAAAAAGCCTGGCACCAGCATCTGCTTCTGGCGAGAACCTCAGGCTGCTTCCGCTCAGGACAGAAGGTGAAGAGAAACTGGCGTGTGCAGAGATCACATACAAGAGAAGAGGTGAGGGAGGAGAGGAAGGTGCCAGACTCTTTTTAACAACCAGCTCCTGTGCGACCCGATGGAGCGAGAACTTATTCATCCCCCATCCTCCAGCGAGGGCATTAATCTATTCATGTGGGATGCACTGCCATGATCCATTCACCTCCCGTTAAGTCCCAACGCCAACACTGGAGATCATACTTCAACATGAGGTCTGGAGGGGTCACGTGAACCAAACTATAGCAAGTACAAAATGGCCATGAGTGACCAAAATATATGCGGTTCCTAATGCCAGGCAAGGAGTTGAGAGTGTGCGATACATGAAACGGAGAGCCATCTCAGATTGTTTTGTAAAATGGCTAAAACTGAAGTAAAATGACAAAGACAAATACAATGACTATCATATAACTAGAGTACATCTTTCTAAGTAATCACATGCTAAGAATACAACGTTGGTTTATTCCTCTGAATCTAGTATTTGCCCCCACTAACTCAAATCTAGTGGTTGTCAACTCTGGGTATAAAATAAAATTACCCGAAGAATGTTCCCACACGCACAAAAACAATGTCCTATGTCTGGATTCCACACCTGTAAATTCTGAGTACTGACCATTTTTTAATTCCCCCAAGTGGTTCTAATGTTCAGGATGAGTTAAAAATCCACAAAGTGAGGTTCCCGGACCGGTAGTATCAGAATCATCTGGGAGCATTTTAGAAATGCTGGATCTCAGGCCCTCACCCAGGCCTGTTCAATCAGAATTTGCATTTTTAACAAAAACTCCATGTGGTTTTTGAGCATATCAAAATCTGAGAAGTGCCTGTCCACACAACTCCCTACCCGTTTCCCACCATTGCCAAGCCCATGTCAGTCTGAAAAGGGAAAAAGTAAAAGTCTCAAAGATCTGGCTATGAGACTGTTACTGAGTCACCTAGAAAAACAAGAATACATTTATCTGAAATGTGCCACGTCAGGGCTTCACTGCATGGCACCAAATGACTGAAGAGAAGGAAAAAGCAAGGTGAGGAGGGAAGCATTTGTTTAAGTAGAAGGAATTCCTGACAGAAGCACTAAGCCCTAAAATAGTCTGAGACAGATGGGGTCAGCAGAACCTTTGGTGACCGAGAGCAGCTCCCTGAGAGGTGCCCATGACTTAGCACGTGAGTCTGATGCAGCAGCCCAGGCTTGCAGGATGCACAGTCAACACCCAGGGGCTGCTCCTGCTTCAGCTACGTGCTCCTCTGAGAAGTCCTCAGTGTCCTCTCCTCCACCTCCATCCACCCAAGGGACCTCTTATCTGTTGTCATTTTCCCCTGCAAGCATTAAGCAGCAAGCCCCCACCTGTGCTCAAGTTTAAAAAGGAAGCATAGGACCAGTCCTTCATCTGTGGTGGACTGCACTACCCAGATGCAAAATCCGGGGCTTTAACTGTTGGAAGCCGTCACTATGCAGCACCCTGGCTTCAGAGTGATGATGAAATTGCAAAATTGTGCTTTGTGTTTAAAGCACAAGCCTGGTGAGGAGCCAAAAGTGCTTCGGGGCACCGAGAGCCAGGAAGAGCTGGAAGAGAACAGCAAGAAAAACTCATCTCCGAGTGAGGCTGACTGGCAGAAACATCAACTGCTCACTCCTCAGCCCCACCCCACCCTCAGCTCATTCCCTTAAAACCCTCTTGAGGCAGAATCTCAGTCTCCACAAGGGAAAACAAATGTCACCAGGGGCTTCAAAATTAGCCCGTTTCCAAGTCTCAGTGAATTAAGAAGTGGTCTAGAAATTGTAAAGTAACAGTTTGCAACGGATTTCCCTCTCTATTTCATTGACAATAGCACATCCCCAGATTACTCCAACAATGCGATGCCAGGCAAGCGCCTGTGTCTCAGAGACCCACTTTCCTCATTTGCAAGTGGAAATAAAATCAGTGTCTTCCTCCAAAGATTATTGGGAGGATTAAATAAAATCGTTCGAGTAAAATGCTTTGCATCATGTCTGACTCACAGTCGGGGCTTGATAAATGGTTGCTGTTGTGTTTTTGAAAGAAATGTTGTCATGCGTCAGTTACAACACCCGGTGCCCGTAGTCACTCAATGAATGGCAGTTATTATAACACCATCACTATGGCAGCTGGGTCCTCACTTCTCTTTTTTCAGATGACATCTTCCAAATATATAAAGACTGTGTGCAAACTGCCTAAAATATAAGATATGATCAATAAATGTTATTTCCTTTATTTGCCTAGTGTTCTCTTGCCCAAGGAAAAGTTCCACATTGCAGGCCACTTTCTCCCAGATGCACTCCACCAGATTTATAAATGCTATCTCCAGATGACACCCCCCCACCCCTCCACAAAGCTGAAGAGCGTTCTGCAGGGGTAACAAAAGATGCCATAAACACAGAAGCACCATAATCTACATCGATCTAGAAAGAGTAGTCTCCTAATTTAGTGGATTTTTTTCTTGAATATGAAATCAGAATTTCACATTAGTTGCCTACATTTCCATCCATGGTCTCTAATTTAATCAGGGATTATTTGAGATTTTTATTCTATCACCCATCATATTTGCTTTCTTTTTCAGCTTTGTCATTTAGAAATTCGAGAGCCTCGTTCTCAAGTCTCCATCACCATTTGGCATTAATTTTGTTCACGTATCTGATTTCGTCAATTATTTTAAGATGTTTGTAAATAAAAATTTCTCAACTTTATAACACTTCTACAAAATTATATTTTAAATTTTTATGGTGGCAACTCATAGTGAAAAATACATTTAACGTTGTAATCCAATTCATTCACACACACAATCTGATATAAACGTTTAATAAAATCATACCTGTCTTTATCATAACCTCTGAGGTTGTTCATTCTGTTGTATTTTTGTATTTACTATTACTTGTTGACCAAAACCCACCTGGTTGATTTTACAACTGATTACCAGGTCATGATCCATAGTTTGCAAAATACTGTCCTTAAACGGTTTTTAAATTTTTTCCACTAAACTGACAGAGAAAAGTTCATCTATGCTCTGGGCCAGGGGAGAGATAGCATTGCTGCCTAAATAAATCTTTTCTTTATCGTTAAAACCCTTGAGAATATTGTACTCACTGCATAATATATCTATGTTTGTTTTAATAAAAAGCTAATGGGCCTTTCTCTATTTTTTTAACAAAAAAATTTTTAGGATGGATTTAAGCTCATTTATTTATTCATTCAACAAACATTAAACTAGAAACTTTGATGTGTCAGGCACTGTGTTCAGCTCTGAGGGCCCAAGAGTGAGGTACGGTAACCCATTCATCAAGTTTGCATTTTAGTTGAGGAGACAAAAACATAAGAAAAGAAAGAGAATATACACTCGGATAAATACTATCGCAATGTTATATGCAACACGTAACACAAACCACATGGAGACAGGGATTGTGCTGGCAATGAGGATGGGAAGAAGTAAATGGCAAGGGAGCTTCAAAAGAAGAAACATCTCTGCTGAATCTAACAGCAAAAACAGTACTTTTTTGTGGCTCTTATGAGCCAAGAACTGCCCTAAGCACTTTGTAACAATTAACCTCATGTGGTCCTCATAACAACTTCATGTGATCAAGGATGGCTAAAGACTGCCAATTTAATGTCCCCCCCACCAGATTCATACATTGAAACCCTAATCCCTAATGAAATGATATTTGGAGATGGAGCTTTGGGACATAATTAGGTCATGAGGGTGGAACCCACATAATGGGATTAGCGACCTTTTAAGAAGAGACAGGAGAGAGCCTGCCTGTTTTCTCTGTTTTCTCCATCATTTGAGGATACAACAAGAGGGCTGCCATCTGCAAAATGGGAAGAGGGCACTCACCAGACACCAAATGTACTGACACCCTGATCCTGAACTCGCCAGCCTTCAGAACTGTGAGCAATAAACTATAGTTGTTTAAGCCACCCAGTCTACGGTATCTTGTTACAGCAACTCACACCGACCAAGAAAGAGATAGAATGATGGTGGAGAGTAATTCCTGATTGATGACCAACGTCACCCTGCAACATCTCATCATCCCTCTTCCTGGCACACCATCTCCCAGGCATGAACAAGGTTCACTTCCTCATTCATTCAAGTCTCTGTTCAAATCTTATCAGAAAGGTCTCCTTTGACCACTCTGTCAAAACACAACCCTCTCGTCTCTCCTCTTCACTCCCACATCACTCTGTGCCTCCTCATCCTGCTTTATTTTTCATCATGACATTTATTAGACATTTTCTGTCCCCAACTAGAATAAAGTTCTTTGTGAGGACAGGTGCTTTGTACTGTTCTTTATCCCTAATGCTCACTGCAGAGGCTGGGACACGCTACATGTTCAATACATGTTGTTGAATTCATGAAGTTACTTCTAACTTGCCATGGTCACACTCTTGGAACATGGCAGAGCTGGCCATTGGACCAAGGTTTGTCTATCTCCAGAGTCCCAGTTCTTAAATGTTTCTAGTTATGGCTACTTGGGAGGAAGAATAAGTTAACACTGGGGACAGACAAACTGGAACATAGGGGAAAATGAGAGGCGTTGTAAAAATTATGATCCAGGGAAGTATTCAGTGTTTCTCCTATGGCTTTGTTTGTCCTGTGGCACTCTACCAGGAACTCATGAACATACGGGTGCCCTGGTTTGAGAAGAAAATCTCCATAGTCCTAGAAGCAGGGCACTTGCACAGCTGCACCAGTAAGAATAGGTCAATTTACTGACAGGCTATTTCCCTAAAAAAAAGGAGTGTGTGTAAGATAGGATGAGGTAAGTGTCCCACTAAACAAACATTACTTGAGCTTTTCTTGGGATAGGAAGAAGAAATGGGATAAAGAGATTGTAAAACATAGACCAGAACAGTGGACTTTGACGGGAGACAATTTTCCATGGGTCTCCTACATTTCTGTATATCTTGCCAACAGAGGTATTAACTGCCATAATCAAACATTTGAAAAGAATATACTTAAACATAGAGCTAGTGTATTTCTCTGTAGCCAAGGGCAAGTTTGTTTACTGTCCAGTTTAATAAAGATAAGGAAGTCTTCCTCTAGAACAATGGCCGAGCAGGATTGCTGCCTACTATAAAATATTTGGGTTCCCTAAGCTTAGAGTCCCTGCCTCTGTGCGTTCCCCTGTAGAAATCCAGGCTAGAGGCCTGAACTGTAACAAATGTTGATACTCTGGCCACTTCTATTACAGTAAATAGAAAATTGTCTTTTACTTCAGACCCAGTGGTCTCATGTCTCATGTCAGTACACCTGAAATTTTGACAGCTAACTTGTTAGCTTGCAAACTGTGTAAAATTTCAGCCCCTTTGCCATTCTCAAAAATCTCATGTTACTGATTGCAACAGACAAGCCCGTGCCTTGAAGTAATATGTTTATATTTGATTCTTTATTCATTTGCTCATCTAATAAATAAATACTTTGAGTACCTAATCAATGGTAGGCAATTCAAGTATCTGAGGATAAGGGGTCCAGCACCAGGCAAAACAAAAATCTCCCAATAAAAAACAATAGCCTCGATAAAACAAAATGTAATGAAGGAAGACAGAAAACAGCCAAATAGTCAAATGAGGAAAGAAGGTAATGTCAGAGTGGAAACACTAGAAAGAAATCAGTCCAGGATAATGTAATAGAGCATGACTGGGGTGGACAAAAAGAAAGAGATGACTTGAGGCTAGTGATGAAGGAAGGCCTCTCAGAGTCGGGGAAATTAAAGCTAAGACCTTAATGAGAAGGCAAATCAGTCATGAGAAGGTCTTGGGGAAGAATATTCCAGGAATAGCCATCATAGACACCCTAAGGCAAGAAAGAGAATGATGTGTCCAGGAAGAAAAAGACCAAAAAGTCAGGGTGGGAATGACAGTGGACAAGGTTGGAGACATGGGCAGGCCCAGGTCCTGGAAAGCCAGGGGCCATGGAAGGAGTTTGATTACTGAATTCTCCTCTCTCGGTGTCCTTTCCTTCACCCCAATACCCTCATGCAACCTTCTCCTCTGAAAGTATCTGCCTGGGTACATTCCTGATAGTGCTTCTGGATGGCTTTCTCAATTGGAACACGAGTGGCTTGAAGGCTTTAACTTATGACCCTCATAAATATTTGCATTGATGTAAGTGAACTTTTAAAGACTGAGAGTCTTTCAGGGCCATTTCCAAAGGTGGAAGTTCAAATGCCTGGTGTCATAGAGAAGGGACTTCAGGACAGATGCTTCCTTGGGTCTCTTTCAATCATACCAGCAGATGGGACAGATTTCTTCTACTCCAAGTTTAATTCCAGGATGTAGGCAGCCATCACTGCAGCAAAGAAATGAAAAGCGACTTTCCGTAGCTTATTTAAAGAGCTTCTGATGCTTCCTAAAGAGTCTTATTTGGCACTCATCAACAGGTACTTCCTGAAAGGGAAAAAGAGGAAATTGACCCAATATCTTCTTGTTACATAATTATATCAATTCCTTGCTTCTATATGCAGCTCAAAAACAGAGTAAAACTCGTTCAGTCAAATTAGCCAAATTAGTTAGATCTTCAAATAGAGTAAAACTAATTTAGTTCCTCTATTAATTTAAATAAATTGGCATAGTTCAAGATTAAAACCTACAATATGATATGTCTATAAATGTCTAAAGAAAAGCTACCTTATTCTTCCTAATAAGTAGCAACTCAAGATTACCACTAATTTGGAATTTTCAAAGAGATTTTTTCAGGGTCTGGTTCAATGAATGGGATGTACTTTGATACCATTTGATCTAGACCGTGGTACAAGTCTTGCAATCTATGATTGTATGTATGATTTTTTTGTCAACAGGATTCCCATAATTTCATCGTTAGGGGTTGCTTTCTTAGTCAACAAGTTTTTTTTATAGATAATTCACAGGCAAACTCATCAGTCCTCATTATCGCAGATCCATATTATTGATGTCTCAACTGATGGGTTTATATTGGAATGCCACAATTATTTATTCACAATTGATGGTATCTTAGGAGATTGAGAACTCCTGGAGAAGGACATAACTGTTTGAATCCTCTGAAAAGCAACAGGAGAAGGCTGCCATTCGGGTGAGCGTTGGAGGCCTGTTTCAAGGATCTGGTCCTGGTGAGTGAGACCTGAGAAGATACCTATCAGACATGACATCAACAGACTGGATGGAGTTGACTGCAGAAAACAATTACTAGGGATCTGAGTCCCTAAAATGTTCTTCCCAAGTTCAACTAAGACAAACAGGAGCTTCTCAGAACGGCTTAGTCACAACATTCATGTTTTCAGGTTTGGAGAATGCATTGCTTTTTGGTTCAGAAAGCTCTAAAAAAGATTGTGGTGGGAATTACCATAGTGCGTGGAATTCTGAATCCCACTTGATCCCAGGCACATGGTGTGTGCAAAGTCAGACTGCCACCTACTGACACGTGGGTGGTCCAGCATCAGTCTATTGTTATGATAAATTCTCTTTTGATTACAAATGGTCTACTGACTCCTGTGTGCTACTTGGTAAAAATACAATAGAAATGAAGTAACCGTTGCCTTGAAACCTGGATTATTTTTTATAAATGATTGAGAAAAAACACTTAGCCTAAGCATATCTGATATCTGCTGATAAGTCAAAAATAGAAGAGAAAGTTTGTCATGTTGAGATTGAATGGGGAAAATATGGCTCTATTTCAAGCAACGCATATATCTTCAGTATAAGTGAGAGACCACAGGCTTGTTCCACTTAACTGAAAATTCTTTGAAGACAGAAATGATATAATTTTTCCCAAAGCATGACATCTTTCCTAGTGCATACTAAAAGTTTACCAATGGTTTGTTAAACGAGTGGTTGCAATTTTACTAATTAAAATAATAAAATTAAAGACCAAACTAGATGCTCACAAAAATGCACCAAGATAACCCTGGGCTTACATCCTGTCTCGGATAGCTATGTATTGTAGACAGCTTACTTAACCTCTCTATTTTGGTTTATCATTTTTAAGATGGAGATAATGTGAACTACCTCCCTGGGTTGATTTATGAGGATTAAATGGCATCATGTGATACGCTTGCTACAGTGCTTGGCACATGATAACCTTCATCGAACAGAAGATTTTTTTTTAAAAAAAGTAAAGCAGGCCTAAGGTCTTGTCTGCTACCTGTTGTAACCTTGGGGAACAATCTCCCTGCTCCAAATCCCCCAGCCTCTGCTTTCCTTGGCAGATCAATGAGGTTCTTCGACTGGCCAGTAGCTTGCCCCGACCTAACATGTAAGCACAACCCAGAGAGCTGGTACAGAGCAGGCCAGGGGAGGCGAGAGATTAATTGAAGACTTTCCTTTTTGTTATTTTTAGTTACAAAACTGCAGGAACACAGTTCCTGTCGGATGGTGCATCTCTGGCTAGAAGGCAGAAACACAGGTGGGGGAGGCTTGACCATTAATCATAGGGAAGCAGGGCAGGAAATGAGACAGGAAGCGTCAACACCGAAATGTCCTTACTCCGGGTCAGTCTCAAGGCACATCCAGAGACCAGCATGCTGAAAGCTGAGGCCTGACTACAAACAAAGCCAGTAAAGAGGAAGCGACAAGAAATAGAATGTCAAGCCAAAAATAAATCGGGCACATTTCCCTCAGGCAGAGGGACTAGCTCTTCTTATACTTGGCTCTCAAATTCTTGCTAAAATTCTGGGAAGCTGTCTTGAAAGAGAATGCTTTCCTATGGATCAGCGTTTAGAGGAGTTGCCAACATAGTGGAGGATAGAGCATGGCTTCACGTAACTTCTCTGAGCCTCCATTTTCTTTTTTTTTTTTTTTTTTTTTGAGTTGGAGTCTCACTCTGTCGCCCAGACTGGAGTGCAATGGCCGCTCCCAGCCACCACAGCCTCGACCTGCTGGGCTTCGGGGATCCTTCCACCTCAGCCTTCCGAGTAGCCGGAATTACAGGCATGCGCTACCACGCCCAGCTGATTTTTTGATTTATTGTAGAGATGAGGTCTCGCTGCTCAGGCGGGTCTCGAACCCGCGGGCTCAGGCAATCCACTCACCTCAGCCTCCCAAAGGCGTGGGATTATAGGCTGAGCCACCGAGCCCTGCTAAGAGCCTCCATTTTCTAATTGGTGAAATGGAAATCACAGCCCCACCTGTCTCTCCTAGCAGAAAAGGGTGATGCTAGTGAAAGCAGGGTTGTTGTGACTCTTACAGTTCTTTTGACTGCAGTCCTGATGAGAAATGGAAAACCTTTAGCATGCACCCCGTGCCTCAGCTACCTGGTGCAGGGAAAACCCAACCTGGCCGGAGACTCCTCCAGCTCCACTTAGGATTCTGTGCCATTGATAAGCAAATTTCTATTTCATACAACTCCCATGTTTCTTCAGTATAAGAAGTGGGAGACCACAGGTCTGCTCCGCTTAACTGAAAACTCCTTGAAGGCAGAGATGATATCTTACTTATATTACTAGAGAAATTTTTCTTTCCTTTTCCACTGGATTCTGTTAATGATCAGCTTTTTAAACGAATATTTCTTTTTTGGAAGGAATAGAATGTGTTGATATTGCAAATTAAGCCCTCAGAGATCATTTCGTTATATAAATGCTTACGTTGCAGTAGTTTCTATTCCTAAAAAAAAAATTTTGATTCCCAATACTTTATCTTCTGGTATTGCATTGAGAAGAGTGTGATTAAAAACACAGGCTTAGAGTCAAACTGACCTGAGTTCAAGAACCATGAGCTCATGTTCTATTTTGCATTTCTCTGAGGACTAGCGAAGTTGAACTTTTTATCATGTTTGTTGCTGCTTGTATGTCTTCCTTTGAGAAGTGTCTGTTCATGTCCTTTGCCCAATTTCTTTTTTTTTTTTTTTTTTAGTTGGAGTCTCACTCCGTTGCCCAGGCTGGAGTGCAGTGGCACACTCGCAGCCAACCCAGTGTTGACCTGCTGGGCTGAGGCAGAAGGATCTCCTTACAATGCCTGGCTATGTTTTTTTTTTTAATTGTAGAGACTAGATCTCGCCAAGTTGCCCAGGCTGGTCTTGAACCTGCAAACTCAGACAATCCTCTCTCCTCAGCCTCCCAAATTGCTGAGATTACAGGCTTGAGCCACCACGCCCGGGCTGCCCACTTTCTTATGGGATTATTCTTTTTTTTTTTCTGTTAATTCATTTGAGTTCCTTATGAATCCTGAATATTAGACCTTTTTCAGATGCATAGCTTTCAATTTTTTTTTTGCCATTCTGTGGCTTGTCTCTTTACTCTTTTTATGGCTTCTTTTGCCTTGCAAAAACTTTTTAGCTTGTTAAGGTCCCACATGTCAACTTTAGATTTTGTTGCATTTGCTTTTGAGGAGTTGGCTATGAATTCATTGCTTAAGCTGATGTCCAAGAGTGTGTTCCCTAGGTTTCTTCTAAGATTCATATAGTTTGAGGTTTCACATTTAAGTCCTTGATCCATTTTGAGTTCATTTTTTTATATGGTGATAGGTAGGGGTCCAGTTTTATTCCTCTGCATGTGGTTAGCCAGTTTTCCCAGCACTATTTGCTAAATATGGTTTCCTTTCCCTAGTGTTTGTTCTTGTCAGCTTTGTGGAAGATGAGTTGGTTAAAAGTCTATGCTGCAGGCAGAGGATAACATGTGCACTTGGGCATGGAAAAAGTGTGTGCAGGTTGAAAGGGCTGGAGCTGACTGTGAACACTGAAAGCTGCAGGAGAGACTGAAAGTTAGGCTGGGGCCTTGACAGGCAAAGCTAGGGGATTAGAACATAATTAAGCATCTGTGCACGTTTATGATTTATTTTTAAGTACTTAAACTGCAGGCAAAGCTCCCGCTTTCTCTGTATATAAAAAGTGTATACAAAAAAAAAAATCTACCATTTGTGAGTGCTTGATGTGTGTTCGTTCTAAAGATGAGGTCATCTAAACTCCCAAACAGTCCTAAACAGTAGATATTATTAAGAGTAACCTGATTGTATTACTGCAGAGGTGCAGATAACCAAAATCTCATTTGATTACTAGCAGAGTCAGGATTTGAACCCATGGTTTCAGAATGTGTGCTATTTAAGCCAGTTTCTTAACCTTTGCACTATTGAGACTTTGGGACAGATTATCTTTGTTGTGAGGACCTACCCTGTATAGTAAGGAAAGTTTAGCAATATCCTGGCCTCTATCCACAATGAGACACTGACACTCTCCCCCCAAAACGTGACAATCAAATATGTTTCTAGACATTGTCAAATGTCACCTGGAGGGGGTGCAAAATCACTTGGGTTAAAAACCACTCTTTCAACTTTATTTCCCCTTAAAATGCAAGGAGAGAGACGTGGATATAATTGTAACTAAGGGAGTGCCCCTGAATTTCCTTGGTGAAGTACATCAGATTCAAAATATATGATATAAGAAAGATCCCAAATAAAAGGGGCTTAATCAAGAGGGAAGATTTTTTTTCTTTCATGTTAAAGTGCAGAAGTGGACCATCCAGAGTGGGTGTGGCAGCTCTCTTCCCCAGGCTCCGTGGGGGACCCAAATGCCTTTTAACTTTCTCTTCTCCTGAAAGGACAGTAATAAAGTATACTATAGACTTAGGTTAAGAGCATGCTATAACCCAATAAATATGTAATCGGCTTGTGGACAATAGCACAGCCATTTTTAGTTTTTAGTTTTCTGTCTTAAAACATAACCTGTAACTGTTTAAAGTTCCAGTTATGGGAAAAACTGCAAAGCTCCAATTATTCTTCCCTTATCTCACTTTCCCTTAGCAACAACCAATCAGGTGCCAGGGGGTAATCACCTAAGTTTCCAGATGTCTCTGCAACTTCCCTAGCTAGTGAACCAAGGTCAGCCCGAGTCAGGCTAGCCAATCCTCCACGATTAAGCTGACCACCAGAGGAACTACCCAATTAAATGGTAACAAAACTGGAAAGCCCCCCAAACTCCTCCTCCCTTTGTGTAAAAGCATAAAAGACATCTGCTTAAAGAAATCAGAGCCTTTGAATGTACTCTGCTGTGTCAGTTGTTGACAGAGGTCCAGGCTCGAACTTGTAAATAAAGACCCTCTTGAACTTTCATCGGAATTGGCTCTTGGTGGTCTCTCGGATTGAACTTTCGGCCACTACCCTCCCACTCCCAAGGAGTGACTTGCATCCAAATCTTTCAAGATGGCACACAAGGCATCACAGCTATACTGTATTCCAAGCATTAGGATGGGGATAGGTGGGAAGGAGGCAAAGCACACCTTCCAGCTGTCTCTTAAATGGTCCTAGAAGCTGTCACATGACTGCAGTTAGCTGCAAAGGGGACTTGAAAATAGAGTTTTCATGGCCCAGGTAGAAATGCTACTCTTATGGGGAGTGGCAAGATGGGATTTAGGGGCTCGCCAGCAGCCTCTGCACCACATGTCATCTTTATCTATAGAAGGACTTGTAATTTAATCAAACCACCTGATGTCTATAGGCACCAGTTTCCTGTCGCTTGGCTACAGCTCTGTTTTCACTGCGCATTGAGCATATGTTATGGGTTGAAGTGTGTTCTCCCCAAAAGATGTGACAGTTCGAACCCCCAGAACCTATTAATGTCACCTTATTTGGAAATAGTCCCTTCGCATATGATCAAGTTAAGATGAGGTCATTAGGGTGGGTCCTCATTCAATTTAACTGCATCCTTATACAAAGGGAAAATTTGGACAGAGACGGATATGCACAGAGCAAAAAACACTATGTGAAGTTGAAGGTGGAAATCGACGTGATGCCAAGGAGCAACAAAGATTGCCAGTGAACCCACCAGAAGCTGGGGAGAGTCATGGAACAGTTTGTTCCTCACAGCCCTCAGAAAGAATCAGCCCTGCTGACACCCTGATCTTGGGCTTCCAGCCTCCAGGACTGCGAGGCAGTACATGTCTGTTTGTTGTTTAAGCATCCAGTTTGTGGCACTTGGTTACAGAAGCCGTAGCAAACTAATACAGAAGCCCTAGCAAACTAATAGAAGAAATGAAAGGATACGAAGGCCTCAAAGCATAGTCATAGTCATCTGCACTAAAAAGACAGTGCGTCTACATTTTGTTGTTACATTCAAAGGAAAGTCTTTTTTGGTTTACACGAGTGGCAGGCATTAAGAAGCTCTGGTGATCTGCTGAGGAGGGAGGATCAAGAAAAACAGGGCAAGGAGAAACTCCTTCCAGGATTCCAGCAGTGGCTGTCTCCTTCCCTCCATCCAATCAGAGGAAACTGCTTTTATCGCCGCCTTTCTCCTGCTAAAGACTTCAGTAATAGTTTTAGCTTATACTTAGTGATGCTATAGAAAATGTATAGTAAATATATGTCAGGTAAGCTAACTCTCCAAAAAAAGTGTGTGCATATATGTTGATATAAATGTTGATAATATAAAAGATGTATAGTATAAAATTTACAAATAATAATACTCTTTATTGCAATTCCATGTAGCTAATGTATTCTCACAGAATACTTTCACTGATTTTGCCAGATCTTTATGTATGAGTCAGGGCTCTCCAGAGAAACAACTTATAGGATATTATTTCTATATCTGTAACTATCTATAGATATCTAGATATACAGATGTACAAAGAGACTTACTATAAGGTTTGGGGGCCCATAATTATGGAAGCTGAGAAGCCCCATGATCTATCACAGGCTGGAGACGCAGGAAAGGTGGTGGTGGAGTTGCTTGAAGGCCTGAGAGTCATAGGTCCAATGGTGTAGATGCCAGTCCAGGTGTGAAGATCTGGGAACCAGGAGCACCAAGGGCAAGAGAATATCAATGTCCCAGCTCAAACAGTCAGGCAGAGTTACACTCCCTTTCCTCCACCTTTTTGTTCTATTTAGGTCCTCAGCAGATTAGATGAAGCCATCCACACGGGGGAGGGCCATCAGCTTTCTCAGTCTATTTTAACTACTGATCTCTTCCAGAAACACTCTCATAGACACACCCAAAATAAATGCTTACCAGCTAGCTGGGCATCCCACGGCCCAGTCAAGTTGACACATAAAATGAACCATCTCACATCGTATCCACGGCCAGCCTAGAACTGCAATTTGATCATGATTTGACAAGTGGAGTTTCAGCTCAACCCACTTTTTCCCCCAGTAAATGTGTTGTCATTAAATCTGATATGCTATCTTCAGTTAAACTGTTTCTCACCCTTGTGTTAGTCATATTTAATAAGCTGAATGTTTTTTCCAGCTTTGGCAGTAAATCAAGCCCTAATTCATAGTGTCTGCTATGGTGGAAGGGCCAATCCAACTCAACCAATGTGTCATCACTGAATGCAGAGTTGGGAAGAGATATGCGGTAGCACAGAATTGCATTGTATTTCCATCATTCAGACCCAGCAGATGGAAACAACCTCAAGAGCACAGAAAAAAGTAAAATACACAATAATTTCTAGAAAGTGATTAATTTTAAGTGTTACTGTCTTGGCTTTAGTATAATTTATCTTATTGTAAATTTACATAATTTAATTTTTTTACAATGGCTGTGTTTAACAACCGGCTTGCAGAATTTCTGACAATTTAACAGTTGGTTCTCATGGCTGATGCAGGCTGGATCTAGCACGCCACTGCATGTGGCTATCACCAACATGTAGATTTTTCCATTATGTTAAGACAAGCACAATCTCCCAGGTATACCCTGAAGAGAACACAGTTGCACCGAATGCACTATTTCTCTCTTTTCTTCTACCATTTCTGCCCTGAGATTCAACCCATGAAATTCAGCATTATCAGTCGTGAATATTTATATATTCCTATGGACACACTGGATTATGGGCCCTTAAGGTCAGAGACTATATTGCCCCAGCACCTAGAACAGTAAACATATGGTAGTTGCTCCATAAATGTTCCCAGAGCCAGTGATCTAAAATTATTACATAGTACTCCAGGTGATCACAAGTCTTCTTAGGATACTTGAATATTTTTCCTTCCTTCAGTTTTTATTTTCTGCTCAATTTATGATCAAAATGGCATAAAACAAGACAGATAAAATTGACTGGGGTCATAGTAATTATTGTCTTTCTAGCCTACTCTTGTTGTTAAGCCATGTGGCCTTGTGGGACTACCACCAGAATTGTCTGAAGGTAGCCCTTGGGACTCTCTGTGTGGCCAGGACAACAAGTTAGCTGGCATCAGCTGAAGGGTCTTCATTCAAGGTCAGCTTCCCATGCGATGAGAAACTGCCACCCTCTAGAACGAGGGTACATAAAAACCTGTAAGCCCAATGTCCAGAGGTCTGGGAAGCTAGCATTCCCAGACAACTCCAGTTTATATTTGGCAGCCCAAATCCAGACTGCTGGCTGCCAGACAACCTGTGTTTTTTACACTGACACAGATATTTTGTCTTAAATGCCCTGTAAAAAGGGAGTCCCAGAGAGCAGTGGGGTCCAACCACTGGAAAGATGCCCTGGCTTAGCACACCCCCCTGAGATAATGAAGGAATCAGGGAACAAGCATCTTCTCTTCTCTCAATAACCCTTGGCCTATGTTAGTTTTTCATTTTCCCAATACAGCCTATGTTATAACCCAAACTGTGTGACTTGCATCAAAAATCCAGATAGGACTCACTTGACTGAACAGGTGGCATCACAGAAGGAGCCCACCCTCAGGACAGGCACCCACGATGTTCCACATTAAGTGGGACTACACACATGGGGTTCTGGGGGAAGCCTAAGACAAGCAATCAGCAACCTGGAGCCCAGCAGTTCCCAAAATAGACGTGTGATCCGGTTGCAAGTTTTCTAGATTCCTATTTTGCAAATGACTTATGTCTGAATTTTCAATGCGCATACAACCTGAAAAACAAAAGACAGTCAAACAAACCAAAACCCTGAGTTTCCCCTGAATGTCATGGAGTGTACTGAGTTACTGCACTTGACATCCTGTGATCTTCACTGGGGTGATTTCCTGCTAATACTCAGGAAAGAGCCGAGGGCACTCTTGGAAATGCCTACCATTCACATGTCCAGAACCCGAACGTGGGACTTTGTTCTTAGATCCTTTAGATTCCAACAGAAGAATACCAAGCTCAGCTCTGCCAGATCTTGTGGCAAATGTGCATGAAGCAAACCAATGGTGGAAAAGGGATCAGTTCACTGAAGGTCCTAAAGATGATCCCATGAAAAGAAGAAAGGTCCCCAAAAGATGCTTGATACACTCACCAACATATCTTTCCTCTGTAAGTCTTTCCCGAGCATCATTGTGCAGTGAACACTCGGGTTGTCAAAAAGATCAGTTGATGGCTTCTTAACAAGTATATGGTGCATAGTAACTCTAGACAGGCCACCCCTGCCTGACATTTTGAAATACAATTAGAGATAACTTCCAGATACCATATGATTAGAGCCATAAAGAATAGCACTTAAAGAACAGCAGGTTCTTCATGCTTCTGCTTCAAGAGTTCAAGGGCTCCGTGGAAGCAAACTGATCCAAGCCCAAAGAAAACCAGAGTCCAGGCCGGGATTGGTGGCTCAGCCTGTAATTCCAGCACTTTGGGAGGCCAAGGCAAGTGGATTGCCTGGGTTCAAGAACAGCCCGGGCAAATTGGTGAGACCGTATCTCTACAATAAAAAGATAACAAATAAAAAATAAAATAAATATCAGCCAGGCTTAGTAGCACGCGCCTGTAGTTACCGCTACTTGAAAGGCTGGGGCAGAAAGATCGCAGGAGCCCAGCAAGTCAACGCCGGGGTGGCTGTGCCACTGCACTCCAGCCTGGGCAACAGAGTGAGGCTCCAACTCAAGAAAAAAAGAAGAAAAGAAAATCAGAGTCCATTTCATATTATTCTCCAGATGCCTAACGTATGTTGCTAGATTAATTGTTTACAGAGGGGCAGGGAAATGAAACTGAGTTTTGCATCTCATGAAGTACAACTCAGCAATGCTAAGCATGATGGAGCAGTTTACCTCAAATCTGCCCATCTCCCAGCTGCCACCCTACACCTGGCCCCACAAGGTCAGATCTCTAACAAGCTGAGCTGGCCAATCATGTTTTCAGGGCATAACAGAGAGCCATAGCCATGGCTCAGCTGCACTTGGCAGCAGGACTATGCCCTTTTATTTTATTTTATTTATTTATTTTTTTAATTATAAAGATGTGGCGTACAATTCAGGGTTAGGTATACAAACATTGATTATGCAGGTACCCTTGTTGATGAGGTGTGTCCCTCCCTCCCCTAGCAGTTTCCCTCAACTGCCAATCACAACCCAACTCCCCTGAAAGTTTCCCATTGCTGCCAAATGCTTTCTTATAGTATTATAATTGTTCAAGGGGACTATGCCCTTATAAAACGCTGAGGTCGCCGGGCTCAGTGGCTCAGCCTGTCATCCCGCGCCTTTGGGAGGCTGAGGTGATTGGATTGCCTGAGTCCGCGGGTTCGAGACCCGCCTGGGCAGCAAGACCTCATCTCTACGATAAATCAAAAAATCAGCCGGGCATGGTAGCGCGCGCTTGTAATTCCAGCTACTTGGAAGGCTGAGGCGGAAGGATCGCCAGAGCCCAGCAGGTTGAGGCTGCGGTGGCCGGGAGCGGCCACTGCACTCCAGTCTGGGCGACAGAGTGAGACTCCAACTCAAAAAATAAATAAATAAATAGCCGGGCTCGGTGGCTCAGCCTGTAATCCCACGCCTTTGGGAGGCTGAGGTGAGTGGATTGCCTAAGCCTGTGGGTTCGAGAACCGCCTGGGCAGCGAGACCTCATCTCTACAATAAAAAAAAAATCAAAAAATCAGCCGGGCATGGTAGCACATGCCTGTAATTCCAGCTACTTGGAAGGCTGAGGCGGAAGGATCGCCGGAGCCCAGCATGTGAGGCTGCAGTGGCCGGGAGCGGCCACTGCACTCCAGTCTGGGCGACCGAGTGAGACTCCAACTCAAAAAAAATAAAAATAAATAAATAAATAAATAATAAATAAATAAAAATAAATAAAATAAAACACTGAGGTCAAAGCGTGCCTACTCTTGAAAGTCTTAATGAGGCCACTAAGTAAAAACAATGAAACAGTTTGTTGTCCAGATACAAGTCTGACTGTCAAGGACCACATGGGCTATGAAAACTCCTTCCTCAGCCTCACTAGTCAACAAAGAAATGCAAATTAAAGCCACACTAAGATACCACCTAACTCCAGTCAGGATAGCCATCATCAATAACTCAAAAAACAACAGATGCTGGAGAGGATGCAGGGAAAAGGGAACACTTCTACACTGTTAGTGGGAGTGTAAATTAGTACAACCTCTGTGGAAAACAGTTTGGCGATTCCTAAAATATCTAAAATTTGACCTTCCATATGACCCTGCAATTCTCCTACTGGGAATATACCCGTAGGAACTCAAGTCACTCTATTAAAAAGTTACCTGCACACACATGTTTACTGCAGTATAATTCACAATAACAAAAACATGGAACCAATTGTGCTGCCCATCGAAAGAGGACTGGATAAAAAAATGTGTACATATACACGATGAAATATTACATAGCATAAAGAAGGACAAAATTATGACTTTGCAGCAACTTGGATGGACTTAGAGTCTATAATACTGAGTGCTCTATTACAGAAACAAAGAACCAAGGATAAGCCAGGTACAGTGGCTCAGTCTGTAATCCCAGAACTTTAGGAGGCTGAGGCAAGAGGCCCGAGCCCAAGGGGCTCAAGACCAGCCTGGGCAACTGGGTGAGACCTCTTCTCTACAATAAATCACAAAAACTAGCCAGGCGTGGAGGCATGCAACCGTAGTTCCAGCTACTTGGAAGGCTAAGGTGAAAGGATCGCCTGAGCCCTGCTGCAGGTCGAGGCTCCGGTGGCCGTCAGTGTACCACTCCAGCCTGGGTGACAAGAGTGAGACTCCAACTCAGAAAAAAAAAAAAGAAGAAACAAGTATCACATGTTCTCACTCATAAGCGAACTTTGAACAATTATCGTAATACTTTGAGAAAGGGAATGGCAGTAGTGGGAAACTGCCATGGGGGGGTTGGGATTGGCAGTGGTGGAAAACTGCCAGAGGGGGGGGGGCACACCTCATCAACAAGGGTACCTACATAATGAGCATTTGTATACTTAACCCTGAATTATACCCCACATCTTTAAAATAAAAAAATTTTAAAAAAAGAAAGAAAACTCTTTCCCAGGTTATCCTAAAAGTCACTGGAAAGCATGAATACCTTGCAGAGATCATTGCACATATATGAGTGTAAAGCTTTTGAGTCACACATGGGGAACCCATAGACCATGCTCTGCATCATTATTTTTATAAAAAGCAAAGTGATCCCTTTTGAAATTGCTGAGGGATCTTTAGCATTAAGATACTAGAATCTGGGACATCAATACCATGATTACTTCTTTCTAAAATTTATATTTTTTACATTGACAATCATATTGCTGGTTGAGATAATTGAGTGTTGACTAATAGCACAAAGGACACCAACACAAACACAAAAGCATGCAACCCTAGGCTGCTGACACATATGTCTACTGACTCTAGCTCTGTTGAGAAGATTCCTTTTGAATAGGAAAAAAAGGCAGGGATAATAGCAGCCATAGCCTCAGAACCTGACTACAATAAATTTTGTCAAGAAAATGTATGTGATGTGGACCTTAATTACAATGGAAGAGCTGTGCCAACAACTTCTGTCTACAGGTATTTTCTGTGTGCTACCTGAACCTCAAAGCCTTGTGTGGTACTCCAAAGGTCACTGCCAAACCTAGACATTAATAATTTGCTTTTGTTGGAAATATCTTACTTTAATATATTTTTCCTACCCTCTTTATCCATTGCCCATCTACCTTCTGCCCAGCACCATTGCTGTCTTATGTGAAATTATAACAAAGGCATTCTTATGATATAATAGTAACAAAGGAGGCAACCTCATATACACAAGGCTCGCCCCTGTATAGCTCATGTCTGCAACAAATGCCCGTAGCATTTTTATACAGCAATCCTTTACTACTTGGAGCACTGGAACTAGATCATAATTTTCCCTTTAAATGCAAAACAAAAATAAATAAATAAACTTCCATCATTTTGGTTTTTTTTCATAGCATGGTTGTTGTCTTTGTTCAGACTATAGTAACAGGTGATGGTTTATAGACAGCAGACATTTATTTCTTAGTTCTGGAGGCTGGAAGTTTATGATCGGGGTGCCGGCATGACCAGAGTCTGGTGAAGGCCCTCTTCTGTTTTTTGGGTTTTTTTTGTTTGTTTGTTTATTTGAGTTGGAATCTCACTCCGTCGCCCAGACTGGAGTGCAGTGGCCGGGAGCGGAGTGGCCTCGACCTGCTGGGCTCCGGCGATCCTTCCGCCTCAGCCTTCCAAGGGCCTGGAACTACAGGCGGGCACTACCACATCCGGTTAATTTTTTGATTTATTGTAGAGATGAGGTCTCGCCAAGTTGTCTTGGTGGATCTCGAACCCGCAAGCTTAGGCAATCCACTCACCTCAGCCTCCCAAGGTGCAGGATTAAAGACTGAGCCACCGAGAAGGCCCTCTTCTAGTTGAAGATGGAAGTTATCTCGTATCCTCACATGATGGAAAGAGATAGAGCGGACTTTCTAACCTCTTCTTTTTTTAATTTATTTTATTTTAAAGATGTGGGGTACAATTCAGGACATATAAGTGGTCATCATTACAGGTAAAGCTTGGACCTCCCTTTGGTTCCCACTTTGTCTAGTTGGAGATCAGTTACCCTTATTGATGTTATATTGACCCCTCCTCCCCACCGGCATTTTCCAATGACTGCCAGACACTTTATAGTATTATGGTAAGTATTCAGGGTCCACTTATGAGTGAGAACATGTGGCACTCAGTTTCTTTGTTTCTGTGATAGAACACTGAGTATTATAGACTCTGAATCCATCCAAATTGCTGTGAACTTCATAATTTTGTTCTTCTTTATGGCTGCATAATGTTCCATCATGTATATGTACCATTTTTTTAATCCAGTCTTGTTTTGATGGGCAGCACGGGGTTGGTTCCATGTTTTTGTATTGTAAATAGCGCTGCAATAAACATGTGTGTGCAGGTATCTTTTTTGTAGAGTGATTCAAGTTTCCCCAGGTGTATTCCCAGAAGGAGGACTTCTGGCTCATATGGAAGGTCAACTTCTAGCTCTTTTAGGAATCTCTGGCCTCTTCTTATAGGGCACAAATCCCATTCAGGAGGGCACCACCCTCATTACCTAATTCCCTCTCAAAGACTCCACCTTCAAATACCTGGAGATCCTATTTTAACATATGAATTTTGGAGGGACACAAACAGCCCACAACAGTTGTTTTTGTGTCTTTCACCTACTACATGATAGCTGTGAAAACTGTGTTTATCTTTAGGGTAGAATTCTTAGAGGGATCTGAAATCCACCAAGTGTGTGGAGCACCTGAGATCTTTAAATGTATTCATATTGTGTGTTCTTAGTATTTAAACTCAAGAAAGCACAAGTAAATGATTTCAAGATGGACAATATTACACTGATTGCCAAACTCCAAATTAGCATTCACATTCCACTTCTCAGACAGCGCACCTGCTTTTGCTTACGTGAGTTTAATTTCTTTAATAACTACAAATTGGCAGATGATACCTTGCATAGTCATTGAATTGCAGTGTTTTTGAAGCCAGCCTACCTGTGTTTCAACAACCTTGTCAGTGTTACCAGATCTAATCATCAAACCATAGTGGCAAATGCAAAAGAAAAAAAAATGCTAAGCACCATGATTTAGCGATACATAATCTAGTCAGCATAACAAAACATGTGTACAAAAAAGTTAAATTACAAGAAATTACTTATAATTTTCCTTAGCATTTTAAGGCAATGCTAGAAAAAATGTCAATGATTGGTGCATGATTGACAGTAAGGATTCAAACTCAGATATTCGTGGCTCTAAACTGTTTTCTCTGCTACATAGACATTTCCAGAAAGATCTGTCGAGCTTTCTGTATTCACCAACCTTCTCAGAATTTGCCTTAAGTAAAATGCCTCTGAAAGCCCTAATGTCTTTCAAACAGAGGACAAAAGACAGTAGTGAGGTGTGGAGACCTTGACACAAATCTTGAGGATTGGTCTACCTAAGGAATTCCTGAATGTTTCTCCCAAGCAGAGGTATTTCACATTGTCTGTTATTCTGGAACATTAAGAGGACTCATCCCATTGATAATGAAAATGATAGCAATGATCAAGTTCTCTAAATGCCTGCATTTGTAGGTTTGGAAGGGTTTTAGGGGAGAAACTGCTCCTTTTTAAAATTTTTTAAAGATGTGGGGTACAATTCTGGGTTAGGTATACAAAGAAACTCCTCCTTTAGAGATAATCTATCTTGGTTTTTAGCTTGAATTGCACCAACTGGAGGAAATTGGGTGAAGAGTACACAGGACCGCCCTACACTTATGCTTGAAAATCCCTGTAAATCTATGTCAAAATTAAAAATCACAAAAGATAGCCTGAGTAGTTCAACAGGAGAGACATACAGTTTTCAAGCCTAGAAGTGGAAGAGACATGCCCCACAACTCCTGAACATGGGGTTCCTTCCCATGTCACCTTTGTGTTTTCCCTGCTCCCTTTTGTGCCTTCCTGGACGCCACTTTGTCCCAGAGCCAGGGTTCACAGAGGTGGCCACAGGCAACCTTGTGTGAAATCAGGAATTTGGATTATGGTCTTGGTTCTCCCACTAACATACTCTGGTGACCTTGCTGACACCACTTAGCCTCTGAGTCTATCTCTTTACCTGTAAAACATTTATTTCTTTTTTGGTAAAGGCCACCTACCGATTCAATGAGATCATGACGATTCACTGAGATAATATATGTAAAGTCCCAGCTAGCCTGTAAAGGAATACACAATCATTGGTTATGCTGACAGCCCCTTTTATCATGTGTGGCCAGCGGCTCCTTCTAGGTGCATTCAGGTCCCTTGGCTGCCACAGCAGGAACTCTCACTGGCTGGCGACTCAGTCTCTTAACCTTTCCATAAATCCAAAGCCTTTGCTCAAAAGAAGCAACTTTGTTCCTCTTATGTATACACAGCTGCTTGCAGTCACTCACTCCCTGCTTTCTCCAACAGCCCCCTGGATATCATGTTGCCCATGCCAATTATGCATGTCCCCACCATCATGGCAGACCCATTGTCAACTGTGACTCAGGACAACTCCTTGTGCCTTTCCGGGATACAGTTGGAGGCTTTGCCCTGCTCTGGCAAGTCTCGCAGAGCTGAGGAGTGGCACTAAGCAACATGTCAAAAGTGTCCAGGTGCAAGAGGTCTGGGTGTTGCTTCTTCTCTGGAAGCTGGAAACCAGTATGGCTGCAGGGGTCTTGCCTTTGACACAGAACTTGAAGCCACATGAGCCCTGAAAGCCAGTGCTAGGCTGCTTGATTCTCTTCTCCAAACTTCAGCACTCTGGAAAGCTCTCTCATCTACTCATTCCCAGCCTATTTGCCAAGCTTATTCAGGAACACAGGCACCATGCTATGTATGACAAGTCTTAACTCAAGGGAAAGAAAGCTTTGAAGCAGTTATTTCTCTAAAGCTGTGGTTCTCTAAGTATGATATGAGAACCAGAAGAATCAACATCACCTTGGAAATTCTTTGAAATGTAAATTGGGGGAGCCACTGGGAATGACCTACTGGGAATGAGGGCCCCGCAATCTGTGCTTTAACAATCTGTCTGGATGTTTCTAGTGCAGCTAAATCTTGAGAATCACTGCCCTAGAGGTTTCTGGAGACTTGTTCTGGATCTCACATCTGCCCACAACTGCCTCCCAAGCCTCACATGCTTGTCTGCCTTTCTTCAGGAAACTCTAATCCAGAATCATTCAGGAGAAGGAGATTCTGAGAAATATATTCCCCACCTTTTCCTCTGCAGAAGAGATGTTAGACAGAGGTAGCAGTAATGCCAAAGAGACAGACCAGGGTACCTGCTAAACATAAATGTGATGGAAACATCTCAGGAGGTTCTGGCCATATGCGAAAGTGGCCACCCCCCAGGCTCTAGGAGAGCATCTCTATCCATAAGGATCTACCCTGTAGTCTTACCATGACACAGCCTCAAAGCCCATCACTAGAGATTTCTTCTCAGGGGTATTAGATCCTCTTGGCTTGCTCTAGGAAAATATTTACAGCCCAAGGCTTATTTGTTATAGGCTTTACTTTGCAGAGACATTTTGGTTCACAGCAAGATTAAGCTGAAGATACAGAGTTTCCCATCTATTTCTTATTCCTACACACACATCACATTCCCCATTATCAACATTCTCCATCACAGTAGAACATTATTATATTTGGTGCACTTACATTGACATATCATTGTCACCCAAAATCCACAGCTTACATTAGGGTTTACTCTTGGGGTTATGCATTTTATAGATTTGTACAAATGTATAATGACATATATTCACTATTATAGTATCATGCAGAGTAGTTTCGTGGCCCTAAAAATCCTCTGGGCTCTACTGTTCATCCCTCCCTCCCTACCTAATTCCTGGAAACCACCGATTTTTCTATTGTTTCCATAGATTTACCTTTTCCAGAATGTCATATAGTTGGAGTCATATTTTAAGTAATCTTTTCAGGCTGGCTTCTTTTACTTTGGAATAAGCATTTAAGCTTCCTCTGTGTCTTTTAATTGCTTGATAGGTTATTTCTTTTTAATACTGAATAATATTCCATCATTAGACTATTCCACAGTTTAACCATTAACCTATTGAAAGACTTCTTTATTGATTCCAAGTTTTGGCAATTATGAATAAAACTGCTATGTATATTTGTGTGTAGGTTTTTGTGTGGACCTTAAGTTTTCAACTCCTTTTGATAAACACTAAGGAACATGATTACTGGACCCTATGGTAAGAGTATGTTTCGTTTTTTATGAAACCACCAAACTGTCTTCCAAAGTGGCTGCACCATTTTGCATTCCCACATGCAGTGAATGAGAGTTCCTGTTGCTCCACATCCTTACCAGCAATTGATGTTGTCAGTGTTCTGGATGTGGGGCTTTCTTAGAAGTGGTATCTCGTTTGTTTTAAATTAACTGTGTTTGTAAATAATTTAGAAATAAAAAGAAGTTTTGGAGTTGAAGATATCAAGATGTTTGAAAATTATTTATAAGATATTTAAGCATGTTTACCATTGGAGCTCGAACTGGTACTGGCCAAAATACGGAGCGGGTATTTTTAAGAGATATACATAGTATCTCCACTTCCACACTCTGCAGGTAGGCTGACTGTGACAACCAGCTCCCAGGATGCCACCTGGTGATCTCTGTGCCCTGGATTTCCATGTTCCTGCATAACACCCTTCCACATTGCATGAAGGTTGGTCTGTGTCAGAAGTGATGGTATATGACCTTCAAGGAGAGATCATAAACCATCACAACTTCTCTGTTGCTCTTTCTTGGGTCATCTGCACTGGGGTAAGCAAGCTTCAATGTCATGAGGCTACACAGGTAACCTTAAAGAGGAGGTTCATGTGATGATGAACAGGTTTCTTGCCAAAAACCATGTGAGTGAAGATCTTGGAAGCAAACTCTTCAGTCCTCAGATGACTAGAGTCTCAGCTGACTTCTTAAATGCAACTTCATAAGAAACACTGAGCCAAAATCCAGCTATCCAAATGCCTGCTCCACAGAAACTATAAGATAATGTTTGCTATTTTAAACTATTATGTTTTGGAATCATGTGTTATAAAGTAACAGATAACTAGTACAGTGCCCTTTCTGGACTGTATCAGCAGGCTTCCTTGGCCAACTTTGACCTCCAGGGAGGGAGGGAAGGTAGAAAGGTTATGAAGCAGAGTGAGGTTGGGATGGATATTCACTTCCCTAATTTCCTTCCTATGGAGTCTTTGTGTGTTAACCATGAAGGTCTCAGTTTCTGTTTTGTGGTCACCCCCATAAAGCTACTGGCACCAGGTCCCAGTGACCACACTATTTCCTTGGCTTTTCAGGACCTAATGCTACTAGTTCAAAGGCCCTACCATCTATTCATTGTAATTTCCACATACCCTGCCTATACTTGTATAAATAACCTCTCCTCAAGTTACTGAATTTGGGTATGCTTGAAACCATGACTGATGCAGTGAGAATAGGAAGACTCAAAAGAAGTGATGTTTGATCTGTCTTGGAGAATGAGTGTACCCTTGTCAAATAAAAAAGAGCAATACATGTGCTAGTATCACCAGCCATAGGCAAGCAAAATATCTCATTCCAATAGGCTTATATCTATACTTGCTCAAATCCAATGAAACACCACTCACACTGTGTTCCATGTGAATGGCATCTAGAATTATGGATAAGATCATGATTGTAAGATTAGATTTCAGTCCATATCCACACAAAATATTGTTTTATAAATCTTCTACAATTTAATGTTTATTTCAAGCAACCCATTCTGTAAATGACAGAAGAAACATCTTAATCAACTTGAAATTTCTTTTTTATAGAAAGTTATTTTATAGAAATTCAAGAATTAAATAGATACATACACCAAAATATGTCAGTGGAACGTCATAGGATTTTGATGAGATTATATATGGATATGCATATACTATACATGGATATATCTACTATCTATATATTTTTGTTAAAGATATGGTGTACAATTCAGGGAATTTGAAATTTCTTCTCTCTTTGTATTCTCTGGGATGGAATGGGTCAACCAAGAGATTTTTTAAAAAGAAGAAAAATCTCAATTACTATTTCAAAAATACTCATTTGTGTTCAATAACATTTTATGTCTTCAGAATACACAAACTCAGTCTTTGTTAGACTTTGTCAGATTGGGGTTCAGTGTGGCCTGTGCAAAGAGGTTCTACAGGCAGCTGACTACATTGACTGTAATTGTAGGAGTGCATTCAATCTCTGGAAAAGAGCAAATTATTTTTAAGGACTCCAGCCCATTAACTGTTTGTATGCAAATAGAAACACTAATAATAAATTAGTTTTATCTACTCAATACAGCAGCTCAGCAGGACTTCTACTTGGAAGTCTTCTGTCAGAACTTTGTGAAAATTTAGTTTGAGTTGCTGTTTGCATTTAAAATACATTTCTTTAAGAACTTACTCTAATGCAGTCTGGTAACTAATTTACTTTGACCTTCCACCCAATTAGTGTCCATCAATGAGATTTATCCACAGCAATGACAGAGGTAATGGCAAAAAAAAGGGAAAAAATATTAGAATGTAGCCACTAGGATCAATGAGGCATAGTAAAATCATTTCAAATCCAAATTATGAAAAATCCTTAAAATAACTTCAAAATAAGAAACAGTCACCCATTTAACAAACTGAGCTGAAGAACTTACCTAATAAGGTTATTGGCTGTAATATTGCAGACAAGGCAGCAAATGGAAAGATCCCATACTAAGGAGACCCACGTGAAGCCAGGATTAAATTTGCTGACCAGTGTTTTAGACCAGAGATAAGATGTAGAGATGCCAATGCTTACTATTAGTTAAGCATCTGCTTAGAATTCCTTTATTTTTCTGTTTTTACCAAATACCTGCTGGAGAAGTGTACAAAATTGCAGGATTATTTGAAACCTGAACATGACCTCATCATTTCATCCTGGTGCCCTGACCTTAGTTTCTATCACAAAGGTTGCACTGCGAGTTAAGTCACAGGAGACATGGCTATGATTTTCTTCTAGCCAGCCAAACTCAGAAAAGCACCTGTGGTGTTTTGCATCCAAGGGACAAGGACAATTGGGCTTAAAACATTTGCTTTTGTTGTCATTGTCAGGCTGGGAGTTCTCTGCAACGCCACTGATTGGATGGGGAAGAAAGAAGCCATTCTTTATTCTTGACCAGTCCACACTGTCCAATTTCCTAAGGGATGAAAATGAAAGCATGCTCCAGGTATACATTCATCCACATGTCTCAAAAACCATATGCCCACTCTTTTGCCTTGAAAATAGAGCATACTATATATCAATCGGATTAGACTAGGGGTGCTGTGGAACAAACATCTTCCAAATCTCAGTGACTTCAGACAGTAAAGATTTATTTTTCACTTGCATGCAATATCCTTTATTATTGTCTTGATGATCTGCTCACACCGGGACTCAAGTTGAGGAAGCAGTCAACCATCTGACTGCTCTATGACTCAGGCTCTAAGCCAGATAGCAAACTATTTCATCAGTCTTCTGCTCGTATTTCATTGGCCAAAGCATACTGCTGGAAAATGCCTGATTCAATCCTGCCCTGTGTACGGGGGAATAAAAATCGGAAGATTTGTGAATAGTTCTATAACCACCACATTCCTTTGAAAAGTTCCACACATTCCGACTGAGAGAAGGTAATCAGAAAGGTAGAAACCTTAGGAAACATTAGTAAGGAGGCTAAGAGCAGATTAGAGATGCAGATATAAGAAAACATACTGAGGAGGGATGAAACTTGTGGAGATGATTTTTAATCACTCATGTGACCTATATTTAGATTTTTGACAGTCACACATGCACCAGCAATCTCTCTTCTCACCTTCTCTCTACTTTGGCTCTTCAACTGATACAGAGTGACAGGCAGAGAGGGTGATAAGCTGACAAGATACCACTGTGCTTGTGTGCACGCATATGTGTGTGTGTGAATGTGTCTGTTGGTATGAAAGAGCTGTCACGGGAAGCAGATCGTATTATGAATACTACAAGGAAATAGTCAGGGTTGAGGTGTCTGAAAATCGGTGGCTGCTGCAATCAGCTCCCATTATGGCACATGTAGGTGTCCACACTCTGTTCCTGCCAGGAGCTCCTTGGCCAAGGAGGAGGGAATGCTAGAGATTCTGTAGAACATAATCAGTGCACTGAAATGCGTGAGTCAAAAATACCTCAGTCCTGAGAGTGGATGCTCAGAGGAAAACAAAATGGATGTCCTAGACATAGATCTTCTTGCCAAATAAAAACCCATACTATATTAACTATTTCTTTTGAACTCCAGTGTGCAAAGAATAAGCTTTTCCATAAAAGGTACTGGAAAATCAGAAGTTATATGGAAAAAAAATCCAGCTAGATACTTGTTTCACCACTCCGTTATCTGATAAATTCTAGCTGGATTGGGGAGATATAAATTTTAATTAAATCACTAAACATAAAACTTAGGAGAATCTATGGATAAATATGTATTTAATGTCTGAATGGGAAGGATCTTTTAAATATAAAAGCTACAGGAATAGAATTACAAAAGAAGAGATCAATGGGTTTGACTGCATAAAAGCTTTAACTTATTTGCCAAAAAAAAAAAAAATCCAAGTTTAAAGGTAAATGTCAAACTAGGAGGGGAGTGTTGAATCTTGTGTGATAGACAAAAGATTAATATCTTCAGTATATTAAGAGCTCATACAATTCAATAACAAAAAATATGTCTAAACATAAAAATTCAACCACAACTATTGAAAAATGAAACAACAGTTTAAAATAAAATGTAGACACCATCATATTGACAAAATTTAAAACATTCTAATAAATATTTTATCATACCCAGCGTGGTGAGGATTCAATGAGCATGACAATGAACGTAAATGCATTAAAATGTCAATAATGATTGCCTCTGGGCTATTTTGTATCCATCTTTACACTCTTTTAATGTTCTAAGTTTTCTATCATTTAACTGTATTATTTTTACTCTTTAACCATGTTTATTCATTTATTTCTTAGATCATATTTTCATAATTAAGCACATAAGAAAAAATTGAAGATAATATTTACTACACATAGAGTACACTCAAATACAGATTATAAAGGAAAGCAAGAAAACCTACAAAGTAAAAAGTCTGAGATGGCAGAATCATAGAATGCATAGGGCATTCTGTGTGTGTGTGTATGTATGTGCATGTATGTGTGTGTGTAATTGTATTATTTTTAAAATCAGAAAGAAATTTTTCACCAAGATGGAGTAACAGCAACCCAGACTCATTCTCCTACCTAAAACAACCAAAAACTTGAACAAACTATTAAAAAAAAACGGTTTCCATACAGTGGGTGCCAGGCTACAAAAAATTTCAGTGACCACTGAGAGACAGGAAACAAACATGGTGAACTCCATGATTTCCCAAGTTACTACCTTGGGAGAATTTCCAGGTTCCAGCCCTGAGAGAGGGAACCCAAGGAGAGACCAGTAGATTCTATAAAGTGAAAAGATTCAAATGGGAAACTAGGGAGACCAAGCAGCTATAATTTGCAGAACAGAATAGCACAGAAGTGAGAAATTCAGAGGGTCCCTCTGATGTATTCAGTATTCAAGCATGTGAGGAAACCCCCTAGGCAGGGAAGAGACTCACTATAAAGGTTTAGAGGAAACTAGTACCCAACACTCAAAAGCACTACCAATAATTCTAGTTTCGGCCATTCAGACTGCAAAATCTTACAGGGCATTGAATAAAATATTCAGAGAGATCCTGCCTCAGTGGTGGAGCAAAATTAACCCTACAACCAGTGGGTTCCAACCAGGGGTAATTTTACCTCCAGAGGACAGTGGACAATGTCTAGAGACTTTTTGTTATTGTCACTACTTAAGGGGGCTACTAGTGGCACCTAGTGAGTAGAGGCCAGCAATGCTGTTAACTATCCTACATAAAAAAGATTAGCTGGTACAGAATGGCGATAGCACGGAGGCTGAGAAATCCTGCTTTAGTCTAAATGCTGCCCAGGTCCTTCCTAAATCCAAGATCAGAAAGGTTTGGACTGCTTTCAAGTAACTTAACTGTGCCCTAGAACAAAGCTTAAGAACATTTAAAGGATTTTTCAAAAGTAATTACCTAGGGTTAGAGTAACTGGTAGGGTTAGAACTCAATTTAGGGTTAGGGTTAAGGCTAGGGCTAATGCTAGATTCAGAGTTAGATGTATGGTTTGGGTTACACAATCCAGACCAAACCAAAAACCATAAGCCTAATCATAAACTGAATTATAATTTTAATTTTAACTCTAAAATATAACCTTAACCCTATGCTCATGCCAAACTTTAACCATAGACCTAAACCAATCCTGAAGCCTAACCCTAACCCTAACCCTAACCATTGCTCTAAACCCAACCCTAACCCTAACTCAAGCCCTAACCTTAGCTAACCCTATCCTTAATTCTAGTACTAGCACTAGCCCTAATGTTTAACCTAACCCTAATTCTGACCCTAGCCCTAATTCTAAAACTAAGCCTAACCTTCATACTTACCTTACATATAATTCTAAGGGTAATGCCTAGCTGTAACTCCAAAACTTACCTTAAGCTTACATATAATGTTTGCCTTAACCCTAGCATTAGCTCAAACACCTGCCCTAATCCTAAATGTAAACCTAAAATTAGCCTTAATACTATCACTAACCCAAATGATAATCTAACCTTAATCTTAACCCTAGTAACCTGACTATAATCCTATCCCTAGCCCTATTCCTAGGAAAAACAAAATAAAATAAAAAGGTAATATCCACAATGTCTGGAATCCAATAAAAAATTAACTGGCGGGCAAAGAAGTGAAAAATATAACCCATAATGAAAAATTAACTTATCACAACTGAACCAGAATTGACATGTGTTATATTTAACAGACAAGGACATTAAAGAGTTATTATAACTATACTCCATGTATTTAAGAAGCTAAGAAGGGACATGGATGATATAAAAAAGAAACGCAAATTGAATTTCTAGAAGTGAAAAACACAATTCTTAGATGAAAAATATGTCAAATGGAATAAAAAACAAACTAGACTTTGCAGGGGAAAAAATTAATAAACTTAAAGAAGTATCCATTGAAACTATACAGAATGAACATAGAGAAAAGGCTAAACTCTTAAAAATAAGCTGAGTATCACTGAACTGTGAGACAATTTCAAATTCCCTAAAATATGTTTAATTAAAGTCTCCAAAAGGAGAAAGAACAGGAAAAAAAATTAGAAGAAACACAGCGAACAATTTTCCTAATTTGATAAAGACTATAAATCCACAGATCCAAGAAGTTCATTGATTCTCAAGAAAAATAAACCTGAAGAAAACTACACCATGGCTAATTATAATCAAATTACTTTTAAAAAGTGATAAATAGCCGGGCTCGGTGGCTCAGCCTGTAATCCCCTGCCTTTGGGAGGCTGAGGTGAGTGGATTGCCTGAGCCCGTGGGTTCGAGACCCGCCTGGGCAACTTGGCGAGACTCATCTCTACAATAAATCAAAATGAGCCAGGCATGGTAGCGTGCGCCTGTAGTTCCAGATACTTGGAAGGCTGAGGCGGAAGGATTGCCGGAGCCCAGCAGGTTGAGGCTGCGGTCTGGGTGACAGAGTGAAACTCCAACTCAAAAAAAAAAGTGATAAATACAAATTTGTAAAAGCACCCAAGGGAAAAAGGCAGGTTTAATACAGAGGAACAAAGGTACTGGTGACAGAAGATTTCTCATCAGAAGCAATGCATGCAAGAAGACAATGGAGCAGCATCTTTAATGTATCCTATTCCTCACCCCTCTTTTAAAAAAAAAAAACCTGTTGACCTAGAATTCTACGCTCAGTGAAAATATCTTGCAAACATGAATGTTGAACTTAGCCTCTTTCAAACATACAAAATCTGGATGAACTTTTCACCGACAAACCTACACAACAAGAAATGTTCAAAGAAGTTCTTTAAACAGAAAGAAGATGATACCAGATAGAAAAATAGATCTGCGCAAAGAAATGAGGAGCCCTGAAAATGGTGACCACAGAGCACTCTTTAACTTATCTCTAACATCTAAAGACACCAGCCTTCCAGAGGTTCTCCATGAACTAGAATGCCTGTGTTAGGACCATTTGCTAGAAGTGCTGGAGAAACATACTTGTCAGTATCATTTAATGTCAAGTCATTTCCTGAATGTTCCAATGCATTGGAAGAAAAGAAAACATATGCTATAGGGTTTATATGATAATAACAACTATTGAAAAGTACATTTTTTCCACTTTTCCATTGCAGATGAGCAGTGTGCTTCATGAAATTTGTCATCCTTGTCCTCGTTCAAGCAATTTTTTTGGTAAAAATCAGAATAAAAGTATGTTTTAATCTTGAGACTATAAGTCAAATATTTCATAATCACTTCAGAGTAAGTCAATCAAAATACTCATCTACTAAGACTTGACCTTCCATACAACCCAGTAATCTCCCTTCTGGGAATAGACCCAGAGGAACTCAAATCATTCTATAAAAAAAGATACCTGCACATGCATGTTTATTGCAACATTATTCCAATAGCAAAAACATGAAATCAACCATGCTGATTTTTAAAAAGTGTTACATCTACACAATGGAATATTTGCAGCCATAAAGAAGGACAAAATTATAGACTTCCCAGCAACTTGGATGTATTTAGGGTCTATCATACTTAGTGATCTATCACAGAAACAAAGAACTGAGTGCCACATGTTCTCACTTGTAAGCAGACCCTGAACATTTACCATAATACTATAAGAAAGGGATTGGCAGTAGTGGGATACTGCCAGGGTAGGGCAGGAGGAGGGGCACGACATCAGTAAGGGTATCTGATCTCAAAGCAGGCAAAGTGGGGACCAAAGGGAGGCCCAAACTTTACCTGTATGATGATGACTTATCTGACTAATCCTGAATTGTATCCTGCATCTTTAAAATAATAAATTTTTAAAATATAAAAATAGAAGGAAAAAGAAAAAAGGCAAAAAAAAAATACTCATCTAGGTTGGATGAATGTCATGTAAATCCACAGTTTAAGTCTTCATTGATTCATTCATCAAATAATTCAGTCACTAACCAATATTTATTACACATTTGCTATATACTAGAGATTGTGCTAGTGTTGCAGATACAAGAGTGAACAAGAAAGAAATCTTGACATTTTGGAGCTTATTTAATTAAGATCCTGTTGATTTTCAGATTTATTACATTTGTTAAAAGCAGATGAGTAAAGAGTGTAATATCTTTAAACGACTCCAATAAATCCCCAGTTTTTCAAAATTTCTCCCTACCCTTATTCATGCCTGCATATCCCTTTGTCTTCTGGCTTTGTGCCTCATACAAGTATCTACATACCAAGGTTGAGATTAGAACAGGGAACACAGTGAGGGAAAGGAAGTCCACATAAAATTCAATCAGTCATTTTCCCCTTCATCTGTAAGAATTTATATGATCTGCACTGTGATCAGATTCTGATGACAAGACATCTGGGTTTTGAGATTCCAAGGACATGGGGGGGAGGCTGGAGGTAGACAGACGGAAGCCCACAGGCAGTGGTGTCCAGGACTAAAGAGAGCCACGATTCTGCTCAGTGGCTAGATACGTGCCTTAGGTAGACTAATAGTCAGCCACTAAGTGTATCCACAGTAGATGTTCACCCAGGTAATAGCCAATCTCTTCCACTTATCACTCTACCCTTGCACTACCACAGCAATTGCTGAGTCACCATTCTGCCTAGAATTCGTCACAAATGTCCTATGCATAGCTAACACTATTGTATCACACACTTATTTATCCCATGACATTTACATTTGTTTGGGTTTCGGCTACCCCAATAAATAGCAAGGCTCTTAAGAGCATTGGGTCTGTTTTCCTATGTCCTTATGGAAGGCAGTTTGATGAAGTGAAAATAACAATGAATTGATTCAAAGTTGCCCTCTCTCTCCTTTTTTAGGTGTCTAATTCTAAGTAAACCTCCACTCCTATCCGTAAATTAAAAATAATGCCTCCTTTGCCAGCTTGTTTTGGGAATTCAGTGACATGACAAAAGTAACATGTTTTTATAAAATCATATAAATAAAAACAATGATGTTTAACATTTTTGGTAAGCTACTCTGCTAAATGCTTTATGTGGCCGGGCATGGTGGCTCACACTTGTAATCCCAGCACTTTGGGATGCTCAAGCAAGAGGATTGTTTAAGCCCAGAAGTTTAAGACTGTGGTGAGCTATAATCATGCCACTGCACTCCAACCTGGGTAAAAGAGAGAGACCTTCACTCAAAGAAAGAAAGAAAGAAACGTTTTTAACATGCTTTATTAACTGGTTATTGTGGTGCACACCTCTGGTTCCAGCAACTTGGAAGGCTGAGGTGGAAGGATAACCTGAACTCAGCAGGTCAAGGCTATGGTGGCCATAAGCATGCCACTACACTCTAGCTTGGGTGACAATGAGAATCTGACTCAAAAAATAATAATAATTTTTAAAAAAATTTTTTAATGGTTTAATGTTTTATGGAGTTGTTACATCTGCTTAGCTTCTGTTGAGACCTCCAGAGGCTTTTACTCATGGCAGAAGGTAAGTGAAGCTGGCATGTCACATGGCGAGAACAGGAACAAGAAAGAGAAGGGACGTGCCAGGGTCTTTTAAACAACCAGCTTTTGTATGAACTAACAGAGCAAGAACTCACTCACTACCGCAGTGCTGGCACCAAGCCATTCTTCAAGGATCTGTCTCCATGACCCAAACACCTCCTCTGGGTCCCACCTCCACCATGGGGATCACATTTCAGCACAAAATTTGAAGGGGACCAATATCTACACTTTATCAGTCAGTCCGTAATATTATTCTCATTTCCCACTGAGAAAACTGAGAGGACTGAGAGACAGAGAGATGGAATAACTCACCTAAGGAAGATTATATAGTGGGTAAGTGGTAAACTACTCTGCTGTTACTTTTCTTTGCGTTTTCCATTGTGCCTAGCAGAGAGTATCACACACACAATGCGTGTAGCACACACTGATCACTTGGTTACACCTGTTTCTAAGGTTCATGCAGGGAAACAGGGCGGACTTTCCTTTTACGAGTTCTCCTCTTATCACAGGCTTTCACTGCATGCTTAAATTTAAAGAATATGACTTTCCCTGAGGTTTACCAGAAATCTCTGTGTAACAGAGTGTGACCACACTGACAGCCAGGTGGCATTCATTTTCTCTTTCAAGCTTCACACTCTTTGTCACTAACTATAAATCAGGCTCCTTTCTAGTGGGTAGTACTTAAAATCTCTCATCTGATTCTCCATCTCCCCGAGCATCTTAACCTAGAAATCCCTGGGACCAAGCTGACTCTGTCTGGATTCACAAGTGGGGTCTGCCTCAACCTCCTCCATCTCCCAGTGTTTGCCAGCTCATGAAGCCTCTGAAGCGCTTCATTCTCTACGGCAACAATAGACCCTGTGTTCAGCGTGAGCATAGCTTTTTATGGGTTTTATCTCCCTTTTGTTCCAGAATACAGATTTGTGGTTTGCAAGTTGTGGTGTTTGCCACAGTCCTAAAAGATAATTTATCATATTTATCTGCAGGTGACGGCTCTGGTTCAAAGAAGCCAAATACGAAATGTGCTTTGCAGGCTTGAGTGAAAAATGAGCACAAACCCAGTTTGTATTTGGCTTTTTGTCTTCCCATGACCTCTCGCACAGGTTTAAAGCAATCTTAGGGTACACCCTGAAATAATCCCCCTAAAATCAGAATTTCAGAGCTTATATTTACAGATGAAAAATCAGAGGTCCAGAGAGGGGTATGGCTTGTTTGTGACGGAGGTTGGAGAGATTCCAGTTCTCCTGAGTTCCCATCAAACCATATTTTGCTACCCTCCAAAGGTCTTATTTGGTCTTAACTTCATAATCAAGATGCCCGTGTGTCTGGCGGGTCCAGGTTTTTAGGGTCCATCATAAAAAGCTGGTGGAATGGAGATTTACTTTCGCTCACTCCCACCCATCAAGGACTCCTGGTGACCCAGCGGGGAGAAAAAGAGGCTTCTTGAAATTCTGGTTCCTGTTCCCCTGACATTTTCAATCATCTCTACCTAATGAAAATTCAAATATTACACAGAGTTCAAGAGCTTGAGATCTCTTTTTCAGCCAGTCCTATAATTTTCAGCAATGAGAATGCTGGAGAAGCAAAGGCACAGAATGATTCCATTTATGTCAAACTGATAACGTTTTCTTACTCATCAGAGGCTAGAGAGGTTGGGTCCCTTTCTGCCTTTCCAGTCTCCATTTTTAAAGAATCATAGGAGATTAAACTGAAGGTGTCTCTTGGTACTTAAAGCTGTCTGGACCCCTGGGCATCCCACTGACATTGGATGGCTGGACCATGACCTCTGCCTGATATAATCTTCCCCACTCTGGATTCTCAAGAGAAGGCATTTGTTTGCATCAAGTCTTTCAGTATCAGCTCCTGTGGTGCAGCAAGGAGCCTTTTAAAGCACAGCCACACAGCCACATCCGTAATCCCAGCACTTTGAGAGGTGGAGAGGCAAGAGCTCAGGGGTTTAAGACCAGCCTGAGCAACATGGTGAGACCTCGTCTCTACAATAAATCATAAAAATTTAGCCAGACGTGGTAGGGGTGTACCTGTGATCCCAGCTACTTGGAAGGCTGAGACAGAAGGATCACCTGAGTCCAGCAGGTCGAGGCTGCGGTGGTCATAAGTGTGCCACTACACTCCAGCCTGGGCAACAGAGTGAGACTCTGACTCCAAAAAAAAAAAAAAAAAAGCAGCCACACAACCACACCACCACATCTGTGTCTCACCAGTTCTCATATTTGTGCCAGAACGTTCTCAGGGATGCCTGAAATTCCCAAGAAGCTCCAATGCTCCTGAAACTTCTGAAGACCAGGGAGCAAACAGAAAATTAAAAACAGCAGCCGCCAATGTGCCAAGTGAAAAGAGTGTGTGGTTGAGGATGCTGATAAATCAGTTTCTCTCCCTCCCTCCCTCCCTTCCTCCTTTCTCTCTCTCTCTCTCTCTCTCTCTCTCTCTCTCTCTCTCTCTCTCTCTCTCCCCACTCCAGTTGTCACTCTCCTCTGCTCCTGAAGCCTCTGCATCTTGCATTTGATTGAATTTGTGGGACAAACAGACTGCACCTTATCCAATGTGAAGGGGCTAGTAACATCATCATGACAGGTGGCATATTTTACTTGGGAAGAGATGATGAATTTAGACCAGTGAATCCCTCACAATTATTAAATCAAACATAAGGAACCTGGGCACTGGGCAGGAGAAAGGGGGGCGAGTCAGTCGTCAAGGGAAAGGGAAGAGGGACGTTATCTGCTTTTCCAGGCTTTACCTCCTGGCTTTATGGCTGTCTCCTCTGTTCTACTCCACAGGTTTCTGTTTTAAATTAGCACTAAATGAAATAGAATTAAAATATGATGAAGTAACCTTTGGGTGGCTCTGCTTTGCATTTAAATCCTTGAAAAACATTTCTTTTCCAAATTCTGAACACTTTCTGGTTCAAAGCATAATTTGAGTTTGAGGATAAGAGTGATTTTTAGTGCTCCTTTTCAGGAAAGAAGAAAAGATTGCTAAATTTAGCAAAAAAGAATGGGGGTAGGTAAAGAGAAAAGTCTCTTGCATCTAAGAGAATAGCCGCTGGCCCCTTGCCTCTGACACCATGTATGAAAAAGGAGGAATTTGGAGCATGGAAATGACCTTCCTTAGGGATTGAAGAAGTTTAGCAATATAGCTGTAGCCTTTAGACTGGTCTTTTCTGGTACCTTCTAAGTCTGTGGCATGTGACCATAAGACCACATTCCAATTAAATGTAGAGCCAAAAGAGTCCTTATGGATTGAGGTGTGCAACTCTTTTACCTACTCCATCAGCCATTTTGATTGAATCTCAGAAATGTCAGGTCATTTGCCCAAGACTGTACTGCTGGAGAGCAGCAGACTGACCTCTACCACCTGCCAGCCCCCTTGTGCCTGTCCACCCTCTCACACTGACTAGTATTCTGTTCAAGGCTTCAGGTTGAAAAGCCAAAGCCATTAAGATAAAGCCATAAGAACCCCAAGAACTGGAGGCAATATGATCCAACTGAGAAAAAAGAAGGCCCTTGACTGAGCCCAAGATAGACTTTTTTGGAGAGATTCATCACAGATTCTCAGATTTAGAAGCCTTCTTTGAGGTGATCCATCTTTTTGAGGATCCAGACTTCTTTGTACAGATCTTTTCTCCAGTGCACACAGACACAATATTCGTTACAAAAATACAATCCATATAAAACCCTCACTCCTTCTGAAGAGTTCTGAGACCGTATTCTAGAAGAGTGATCGCATGAGGAGAATCTTCAAATATTAACAACACTTTAAAAAGAAATAGAAAGACAACTGCTGTCATTCCTTGATAATTGTAGTTCTGGAGGAATTAAATCCTGCATCCGTGAATAGAAAGAGAAGAGTCTCAGACAGGACTCTTGGAGACTAGTCAGAGGGACTAGTCTGTTCTCTTTGTATCCAGAAAGCAAGCTCTCTTTAGAAGTTACATAAAGCAGGAATATCCCATGCTCCTAATGATAGTGGAGAGATCGGTGACTTGTACAAATTAAGCAACAGCATTTCAGTTTAGCTGAACAGCCACAGATGAAAAACAAAAGCTGACACTAAAAGAAAAATAGGTAAGGGACATGACAGATCATACAAGAATGAAGAAACACAAATGGTAAGAAAAGTCTAAACCTCACATATTATAGTCAAATACATGTTTTTGATATGTCAAATAGAAAAAAATCACTTTTAAGTCATAATTTTCAGTGTTTCCAGGCTCCTTATTTAGTTCTAATGAAGTTTACATTTTTCAGAAGGTAATTTGAAATATTATATCATGGGACTTAAAAAGGTTCATATTCTGTAAGTCAGTGATTTTATCATCTATAGAAATTTTACATAATGAAATAATGAGTGTACACAATGATTACTATATTAGAATGTTATCGACCATGGCATTTATGAAATCTAATAACAGGCAATTGTCCAATAGGGACAATAAGCATTTGTCTACATAAATTCTGGGCCATTGAACCATGAATATTAGTCAGCCATTAAAAAATAGGTTAGCAATAGCTAGCTTTGATTGTGCCCTTACTCTGAGATAGAATGGAATGGCGAATGTAACAAAATAATTCAGCTATATTACAAATGTATGAAACAATCTCGCTGAAGGGAGTAGGGAGGTAGGATGCTGACTTAAATAACTTTGGAAATAAGTAAAGCATCTAAGACTAAAGACAAAAGAAAACATACAGAAGCACTATAATCTAATTGATAAAGTTAGCTCCCATAAGAATACTTGCTAGTTACAGTGGCTCATGCCTATAAACCCTGAACTTAGGAAGAATGAGATGGGAGGATCATTTGAAACAAACAGGGATTTGAGACCAGCCTGGGCAGCATAGCAAGACTCTATCTGTATAAGAAATAAAAATACTTACTTTTTTTGCTAATATTTTATATGTAGAAAAAATAAAATAGTAAAATAAGCATACAAGTTAACAATTCTAAAACCACTATACATGTACACGGGACTTGAACAATTAAGTGAATGGAGGATACAGGGAGCCAGGTTTGTCACCGGAGTGTGAGATTACTAATAAGTAAATAGAGGAACCTAGAATGATCCATGTGATGATGGATTAGAATTGGAGACAACAGTATAAACTCGTGCTTAACTTAATATAGATACAGAGGGTAACATAGGGATAAATTTATAAATGTGTGTATATACTGGTTAGAATACACAAATTTATCTCAAATACATATCTGTCAGCTGAGAGGACCTGGAAACAAAAACAGACCAGAAGCATAGCACAGCTAGCAGCCAGTACTCTGCTGCTAATACCACACACAATGAAAGAAACTCAGGGTCCCTGGAGAAATGATTGTTTCTAGAAGTGGGGCAGGAAGTAAACAAGATGAGTCTGGATTGTTTTGAAATGCCAGAAAGTAAGAAAGTGCAAAAAAAAAAAACTAAAAAAATTTGTAAAAATTGAAAAGAAAAAAGAAAAGGAAACTGCTCACAATGATGGGGTATGTCAAAGAATTCCCAGTGCTCAGAAGCAGGGACAATTTGATCAACAAAATAATGTAGTATGAGATTATGGCTTGACATACAAGATAAATAAATATCAAGTCCATACTAATATAAGTGACTGAATAAATAAATAAATGTTGGACAAGAGACAAATCTCCCACACAGAAGAATTCCAAATAATTTATGAAGACACCCAGCTCTCAGGAAGTGTATTATAACTCCCACTTGTTAACTGTGGATTATACAAAATTACTTCCTTCCAAAGAGCACAGTATGGAAAAAGAAGAAAGAGTAAAGTTATAGTAAAGAAACCCAGTTAACAAGACTTACGTTGGGTGATCAAGGTCAATATCAATATGAGAAGTCATGTTGAAAATATGTACCCTTGATATGATGTGATGAGAATGTCACTTTATTTCTGTGGCTTTCCTCCCCAAAACCCATAACCCCAGTCTATCATGAGTCTGTCAAGAGAAAAATGTAAGATGAATCCCAATGGAAGAACACTCTACAAAAACCTGACCAGGATTTTAATCCTCAAAGCTGTCAAAGTCATCAAAAACAAGGGGAGTCTCAGAGACTGTTACAGCTAATAGGAGCCAAAGGAGGCAGGACTTCTAAATGTAATGTAGTATCCTGGATGTTATCCTAGATCAGAAAAAGGACATCAGAAAAAAAAACCTGAAGAAATCTGTATAAAGTATGGACTTTAGCTAATGTTCAATACTGGCCCATCAACTGTAACAGTATTATTAACTATGCTAACATTAAAATGTTAGTAATAGGGGAAACAAAACATGGCTACCTGGGATCTGTACTATCTGCACAATAATTCTGTACATCTAAAACTGTTCTAAAGTAAAAAACGTCTTAACAACAACCACAAAAATCAATCATCCGTGGTAAGGAATGCCCACAACAGATGACTCATAAGTATTTAATCTGCTATTGTTTCATTTTTGGTTGAAAAAATTTTACAGGAGTCATATCCAGGTTGGAACAAGTGTGTCTCGTAAAGGCAGCGATAAACTTATCTTGGCTCAATGTTACTGCTTTGCTAGAATTCCCATTTGGACCCCTTCCCCTCTTTATTTCTACATTGCAATCATCTCATGAAGCTTGAAAACAGAGCAGCCTCTTGAGTGGGCCATTCCTCCTGTCTCTCTCCCCGATCCCACTAGCATTTGATTTAGTGTACCTGAACCACCTTATTTTCCATCATTATTTCAGCTTAGCCAAGGGGAAATTAGTACTAAAGCCACATTAAATCTTAATTATCTCTTATTAAACAGAAAATGGGTGTTACCAGGTACTTATCTGTACCCTGATAGAGTAATTCTAACAGCTACACAAAGTATCCTCTATGAATCACTCACACCACTTGTTCCATGACTAATTTTTTACCACACCATCTCAGCAGGAAAGAGTTAGGTGTGGTAATAATAACATTGAAGATTACAATCATAATGCATAACATTTTGTTGAGCACTTACTATGTGCCAGGTACTAGATGTTTTGTTTTGTTGTTTGTTTATTTGTTTTAAGTAGGAATCTCACTTTGTCACCCAGACTGGAGTGCAGTGGCATGCTCAAAGCGCTCAAGCGATCCTTCCACCTCAGCTTTCCAAGTAGCTGGAACCACAGGCACAGGCCACCAAGCCCAGCTAATTTTTTGATTTATTGTAGAGGCAAGGTCTTGCCAAGTTGCCCAGACTGATCTCAAACCCCTGGACTCAGACAATCCTCTCGCCTCCCTTCCCAAAGTGCTGGGATTACAGGCGTAAGCCACTGCAACCGGCTTATTTGTTTTTTATGAGGTTTTCGTTTGTTTGTTGGTTGGTTGGTTGGTAGGTTTTTGAATAAAGATAAGCTGGTCTCAGAAGGGTACAGGCATGCAGATGATGAATTTATTGACTTATTGACAGGGGACAGAGACTGTGTGCTAATTGTCACATTCTGATTTGGGGGGAAAGAAAGAGTATGAGCAGTAAAACAATTTTATTTTCCTCTTGCCCATGACTTTCAGTTGTACAATCCCATCACACACCTAGACAATATGTCGTTCAGATGATATTTTGCAGGTCACTTTCAGATATTAATAAATACCTTCACTTTCATATTAAAAAGTTCAGTCTGATCTTAATCAAAGCTTCAAACTCCCGACCCATTCAAATCTTCTCCTCCTCAATCTCAGGCCTGATTCAGCCTGAACAAACCTACAGTGGACAAGCCTTGAAGGCAAGGTCTTCTGTAATATTTTTCCACCTTTTTCTCCTTCTCTGTTCACCACCTGCCTCTAGCTAGTTGGAGGAGAGGATAGGGAAGAACTTGAAACCTTTCCTGACTTGTGCTGATGTCATCTGGCGTTGGTGTCCTCTGGGGGTGGCCTAGACACAAATGCTGACTCTCGTTCTTATGGATAACTTGGGTGGGTCCCCTGACTTGAGACTGACTGGGGACAAGTACCTGGCACTGCTCCTCTGACAAGCCCCATGGAATCTTTCCACAGCACCTACTTAGAACAGAATATCCCACAGGACTCTGACCCCTGATAGCTACTCAGCCCATCAGGCAGAACTCTAGAAGTAGAATCCTTTCAAAAGGCCTCAACCCCAACTACTTTCCATGGGGTCCATTCTAGAGAAACACTCTGAGAAGTCCTCATTTCCCATGATTGGTGGGTTCTGCTTTGCTCCAATGTAGCCTTCTCTCCCTGCTTGGCCATCAGGAGCATCTCAGATCATGTAAGACTGCTCTTTCCCACCAATCCTCCCTCCTCTATGCTTATCCCTGAAGGTGCCAGAAAGAGCAACTAGAAAGTGGGGAGAAAACTAAGAGAAGAGGGAGGAAATGTTTCAGACCATTCAGACTTCTATAACAGAATATCATAGACTGGGTGGCTTACAAACAACAGAAATTTATCTTTCATAGTTCTAGAGGCTGGGAAGTTCAATATCAAGACAGCACCAGATTCAGTGTCTGGTGAAGGCCCATTTTCTGGTTTATATATGGTACCTTCTCACTGCAACCTCATATGGTCGAAGAGGCAAGGCTCTCCCCAAGGTCTCTTCTTATAAGGGTACTAATCCCATTCATGAGCTCTCTGTCCTTATGACCAAATCACTTCTCTAAAGCCCTGCTTCCTAATACCCCAATCCTGGGGGTCAGGATTTCAACATATGAGTTTTGAGGGGACGGAAACATCTGGACCATCACAAGTGGCAAATGAATTAACTGTGCCTTTATTTCTATCTTCTCCATAACAGGTTTCCAGGAATGTGTCAACCTGGACTGAAGTGAGAAGCAAGAACTTTTCCTCTGGATAAGGGCTTCAAGTTTCAACATTTGGACTGATTGGGCTCAACACTTTTAGAGTTAAAATAAAACTGAAATTTTTATGGTGTGAAAATAAAACCTGAAAGTGACCAGAGAAACACTCAAGCTCCAAGTGTGACTAAAAGATAAGAAAGGAAGAGTCAACATAGCACCGTTGAAAGACAATAATATGAGAAAAAAACAATAAAGCTTTTTCAAGATTTACTCCCACTAAGAACAGAATGTTCCATAAACTACATATACTAATGTATCCTCATAACAGTTTTATGAGATGATGTGGCAAAATAAATTCCCTGAAGAAATATACTGTTCTTAGATGATACATCTTGATCTTCTATCAAAATAAGCCAATTTTCACCTACTATCATCCGAATAGATCTCTTTGGAATGCATTTCCCTTTAGTGACTCTGTGTTGAGGTAAAATTCAAAATGGTGTAATTCAAGTAAAGGAGATGTTTTGGAGAAGGAGGATTTTTCTAGTTCTTAACAAGGCACATGAAAATCATCAGTTGGTCTCAAGGTAGAGAGGAGGTAGGAGAGACTGTTTGATCTTGGAACATTCACCTCATCACAGCCTACCTCCTTCTGTCAGAAAATGGGTTTAGATGTTAGTTGGTACATAAATCTAGCAAAGCACCCGTTATAATGATCCTCCTTAGCCCCTGACGCCCTGTAAGGCAATCACTACTCAACTGTGCACATATGTTGCTGTTTATAGCTCACTTTCCTTTCCTGTTGTCTGAAGTCTTGAGACTGCCCTTGGTCTTCTTTATTGAGTTACGACTGTTATCTAATAATTAGCCTCAAGTCAGTCTCCTTTTATGGCCTAAATGGAATAGTGGGTGAGATAAGTTAACAGGATTACTTGTTGTTTTCTACTTATCAGTTTCTACTTGTTGTTATCTACTTATCTACTTAACATTTTTAGAAGTAAGAGACAGCAAGGTTTTCATTTCAATGGCTCCTTTTCTGAAAATTCTTGCCAAAAGTCATTCAAGCTTTTGATATTACTTATTGGAAAAAATGGCCTGCTTCATTGGCCAAAAAAAAAAAAAAAAAATTATCTTTTTCTTCCATAGAATTCAGAAAAGTAGGAAGCTTTCATATATTTATTTATTATTGGTTCAACTGATAAAGAATTTTAGGCGTATCAAGATCTTTGAAAACAGAACTAAGAAGTTAAACTGTAAGCAAAAAAGTGATAGGTAATAAGCTGGTTACTTTGTACTGTAAGGACTATAGGTACAAAATCTGAGTTGGTGTGTCCTTATACAGAGTGAAATTGGTCACATTAAATGTTTTAGCTTTATGTTGCTATATAACAAATTATCTAAAAATGTTTCCTTTAAAACAATGAACATTTGTATACCAAACCCTGAATTGTAACCCACATCTTTAAAATTTTTTTTAAAATTTAATTTAAAAAAATTTAAAAATTAAAAAAAAAATTTAAAGCATTTATTATCTGACCATTACTGTGGGTTTGGAATTCAGGTGGTTACCTGGGTGGTTCTGGCTCAAAAGGTGGCAGTAAAGACATTGCCTGGGGCTCCTGTCATCTTATGTATGACTCTTTAGGGACTGGAGAATCTGCTTCCAATATGGCTCTCTCTCATGGCTTTGGAAGAAGGACTCAGTTTCTTGCTGTTGTCAGGTTACCTCAGTACCATGCTCATGAACGCTCTATGGGACTGCTTGAGTGTCTTCACAGCAGAGCAGCAGGCCTCTCCTCAGAATGAGTGATCCAAGAGACAGATCAAAGGAAAAGCCACCATGATTTTTTTGTTTCTTTTTTTTGACCTATTTTCAGACTCCACACAGCATCCCATTCACCATATTCTATTAGAACCAAGTCACTAAGCCCAACCTGCATAAAGAGGAGTGGATTCAGCTCCACCCCTTCCAGGAAGGAGTATCAATTTTTTTTTTTTTTGAGTTGTTGTCTCACTGTTGTCCAGCTGGAGTACAGTGGCACAATCATGGTCACCGCATCCTTCACCTGCTGGGCTCAGGTGATTCTTCTGCCTCAGCCTTCTAAGCACACACCACCACACCCAGATAATTTTTTGATTTATTGTAGAGCTGAGGTTGCCCAGGCTGGTCTCGAACCTGGGGCTCAGGCAATTCTCTTGCCCCTGCCTCCCCAAGTGCTGGGATTACAGGCGTGAGCCACCATGCCCAGCTAAGAGTATCAAATTTATGCACATGTTTACAAAGGACAAAATTATGGACTTCGCAGCAAACTGGATGGATTTAGTGTTCATCATACTCAGTGATCTATCACAGAAACAAAGAACTAAGTACCACATGTTCTCATTCATAAGAGGGTCCTGAACATGATCACAATACTACAAGAGAGGAATTGGCAGTAATGGGACACTGGGTGTGGCCAGGGGGGGAGGCACATAACATCCCTAAGGGTACTTGATCCTAAATCAGGGGAAGGGGGTACCAATTGGAGGCCCAAACTTTACTTGCACATAGACTATTTATATTCCTAATCCCGACTTGTACCTCACATCTTCATAATAAAGTAAAAAAAAAAAAATTATGTACATGTTTTTAAAAGATCATATAAAGGTTTGAAGATGGTGGCTGTTGCTTTGTTTTGCATTTTTGTGCACAGTAAATCAGTAATCAAATAAAACAAATATGGATGTCAATTACAAAGGATTATTTTGATAAAATATGGCTGCGCACAGTAGCACATGCCTGAAATCCCAGCACTTTGGGATGCCAAGGCAGGAGGATTGCCTGAGCCCAGGAGTTCAAGACCAGCCTGGGCAACATAGCGGGACCTTGTCTCTGAAAAAAAAAAACAGTCAGGAGTGGTGGCATGTACCTCTAGTCCCAGCAGTTACTTGGGAGGCTGAACCCAGGAGGTTGAGGCTGTGGTGAGCTGTGATCGTTCCACTGCACTCCAGGCTGGGTGACAGAATAAGACTCCAACTCAAAAACAAAAAAAAAGTGATGGGATACCCTTAATTTTCAGCCACAACAATTATTTTAATAAAACATAATATGTTGCATTTTATTTTTAACCAAAAGATTTGTATCCTTTGAAAGGTGAGAAAAGGAGAAATTTCAAAAACACTGCACTCCTAAATTATAGGTAAGAAGCAGAAAATTTTGAAATGAAAATTGCTTTAATACTTCTCTATTTCACCAGTACAGAAAATGATATTTTAATAAAGTAACATCAATTACAGAAATGGCCAATATTTATACAGAGTTATGGTCCTACATTCTAAATGACTTAGATCCAATTTTATTTTCTCCCTAACAATAATAGTTTGATCGAAGGGGCAATTCTTGATGAAAATCTAATGTCTGTTATTTCATTTTAAAAAACTGCCAAAAATTTCTCACTTAATCAACTAGCATTCATGGTATAAGTCTTTTGAGGTCTATAAAGGTTTTTATTATCATTTGTTTAGATATTCTATAATTTTGGTTTTGATTTCAAGGCTTTCAGCCAAAAGTTCTTTAAGAGATAATTTTAAATTATCCAATTGATAGAGGATTTTTATTTTCAGTCTTTATTCTAATTATGTACTAGAATTATCACACTGTAATACATGGATGTTTCTATACTATTTCTTGTTTTAGAACTTATTGAATTAAATTGTTAAAAGTGCTTCCAACCAGGATTAACACTGTAATTATTTAAGATGTAAAAGGCTTTTGATCTTGCTTGCTTCAGAAGTGGCTAAGGAATATAGTATGATAAAGGAAGAACCTTCCAAACAACAAAGTCAAGAGTCATAGACAATAAAATGGGGACATATTCCTGGGAAACAAAATGTAGGCTAACAAGGAAAAATGCTCTACTCCCATGATAAAGGCACTGGGCAGTATTTGCCCAAAGGATTTGAACAATACTACAGATCAATGATGACCACATGCCTCCTCTTCATTCTCTTTTGAACAGGTGTACTTGTGGAGGTTAGCCTGTCTCTGCTCCAACATGTTGATAAGTAAAAGAAAATAATTTATCTTTAAGTTCACAGTTCTCTCAGTCAAGAACCAAACTCTAATATAAACGAGACCCCACATATAGTAATTGGATGAGACTTTGGCATGACATACGTAAGAGTAAGCGTGCTATTTTGTATGTGGGAAGAATAAAAAAAATGAGTGGACCGTGATCGAATAAATTGTTGTCCTCAGTTCTTCATGCTCACTCAGTATTTGAATTATATAGCTGTTTCCTTTGCCATGTGACTTACAGAAACACCGACTACAGTAAGCAGAGTATATTGGTTATAACCACGTAAGGGTGTTGGCCAGTAAAATGTGAGCATACATCATATACGCCAGTACTAGGCTGGATGACTCAAGAGGCATTGCATGGGTTCATTTGTCCTCCTGGGCTTCTGCCATTCGTCTTGTGCCATGTCACCGGACTGTCCAGGCAGTCACTGGAAGAAGGATGAGGGATGCATAGAGCACAGAACCTGGAAGCAAGAACCTAACCCGGCTGAGTTGCAGCTCACCTGAAGGTCTGCAAAAAAGAAATCGATATTTGGTGTTTTAAGCCATAGAGGTTAGAAGTGGCTTGTTACACAGCAACAAACTGCAGGGGAAAGTGGAAGAAACCACACATATGCAAAACTTTTTTAAAAGAAGAAGAAAATAACTTTGGCTATAGGAAATTACAACTGTATAGACGTCCTTGCTCAACTCTGGGCAAATGTATCTTAAAAGTTAGATAAAATGCATCATTTTCTAGAAAAATATAATTTACCCAAACCAGCTTCAGATGAAACAGAAAATCTTGGCTAACTAATTTCTACCGAAAAAAATAGGGGAGCACGTCAAAGAGCTCTTTCGCCAACTTCCCATTAAAAAAGCAATAGGCTCATATATTTTCACAAAAAAAACTTCCAACAAATCATTAAAGAACACACACTTCCAACATTACTTGAATTGTTCAGAGCATAAAAAATAAGGAAAACTCCTAAATATTTTTTTTTCTATTGTGGGGTACAGTTAAGGGTTAGGTATACAAGTATGCTCCATTCAGGCACCCTTATTGATAAGAGGTGTCTCCCTGTCCCCAGACAGATATTTACTACCGTTAATCCCATCTCCCTTCCCCTCCCACCCCCATAGTTTCCCACCACTGTCAGTCATTTTCTTATAGTATTACGTTGAATGTTCAAGGTCCACTATATGAGTGAGAACATGTGATACTCGGATCTTTGTTTCTGTGAGAGATCACTCAGTATTATAGACTCTAGTTCCATCCAGGTTGCTGTGAAATTCATGATTTTGTTCTTTTTTATGGCTATGTAGTATTCCGTCGTGTATATGTACCACATTTATTTAATCCAGTCCTCTTTTGATGGACAGCATGGTTGCTTCCAGGTTCTTGCTATTGTGAACAATGCTGCAATAAACATACGTGTGCAGGTATCTTTTTTATAGAGTGACTTGAGTTCTTCAGGGTATATTCCCAGTAGAGGGATTGCGGGGTCATATGGGAGATCAATATTTAGAGCTTTTAGGAATCGCCATACTGTTTTCCACAGAGGTTGCACTAGTTTACACTCCCACCAACAGTGTAGAAGTGTTCCCTTTTCGCCACACCCTCTCCAGTAACTGTTATTTTTTGAGTTATTGATAATTGCCCTTCTGACTGGAGTTAGGTGGTATCTCAGTGTGGTTTTGATTTGCATCTCCCTGATGATTAGTGAGGTTGAACATTTTTTCATGTGTCTGTTGGCTGCTCGGATGTCTTCCTTTGAGAAGTGTCTGTTCATATCTTTTGCCCACTTTATAATGGGGTTGTTTGTTTTTTTCTTTTTTCTATTTTTTTTTTTTTTTGAGTTGGAGTCTCACTCTGTCGCCCAGACTGGAGTGCAGTGGCCGCTCCCAGCCACCACAGCCTCGACCTGCTGGACTCCAGCGATCCTTCCGCCTCAGCCTTCCGAGTAGCCGGAATTACAGGCATGCACTACCATGCCTGGCTGATTTTTTTGATTTATTTTAGAGATGAGGTCTTGCTGCCCAGGCGGGTCTCGAACCCGCGGGTTCAGGCAATCCACTCACCTCAGCCCCCCAAAGGCGTGGAATTACAGGCTGAGCCACCGAGCCCGACTTGTTTTTTTCTTTTCAGCACATTTGAGTTCCTTGTAGATCCAAGATGTTAAGCCTTTGGCAGACCTGGAGTTGGCAAATACTTTTTCCCAGTCTGTAGGCTGTCTCCCTGTTCTCTTAATGGTTCCTTTGGCTTTGCAGAAGCTTATCAGTTTAATGAGGTCCCACTTGTCTATCTTATCTCTTATGGCCTGTGGGTTTCGGGTTTTGTTCAGAAATTGGATGCCAGTTCCCAATTTCCATGAGGGTATGTCCTTCATTTTCTAAGGTTCTTATGGTTTGAAGTTTTACATTTAGGTCTCTGATCCATTCAGAGTTAATTTTTTTGTATGGGGATAAATATTTTAAATGAAGTATATTGGCATCAAACTTCAGCTAAGATTTAAATTTATTTATGAATATCAATATAAAAATCTTCAATAAAATATTAACAGATAATATCCAGTTATAACAGGATAACACATCTGACCTAGTAAAGTTTATTCCAGAAATACAACATTTATGAATACTAAAAGATTAATGCTTCACAATATTCTAGTCTTAGAATAAAATTAGTAAAATAATCACATAATTATTATAATATAATTTCCACGAGTAATGCTAAAACCATGTTCAATAACATCAACATATACTCTTAGTCAAGACTTTTTCAAAGAGAGAAATAGATGGATATTCCTTCAATATGACAAAATAAATCTATCTTAACCTCAGCTTAAGCCTCAGGCTCTAAGTAGCTGGGACTACAAGCGCATGCCAACCCACCCAGGCAGTAATCAGTAATTCTATCAGTAATAGGATTAGTTTGATTATTATGGAAGATATCACCCATTAAATAATGTTCTCTTCAAGTCATTTGTGATATCTGCTAGAGGCAATGTTTTGGTAGCAAAATGTATTGCGAATAAAATACAGAAGAAAGAATTCATTATTTATTTGTCCACTTAATCAATCAACAATTAATAAATACCTGTTCTGTGCCAGGGTCTTCAATGATGAATAAGACTCAGTCTCTCCAGTAACTTGGTATCTAGTAAGAAACAGAAGCATGCTAACAACAAATTATTTCAGGTCACATCTAAAATTATAGAGCCCAGTGTGGGAGTGAGGGTGGGGCAGGATCAGGAGGGCAGGGTCTCTTTTGCCAAGAAGTGTGAGGATAGACTTGGCGAGACCTCATCTCTACAATAAATCAAAAAATTGACCGGGTGTGGTAGCGCACGCCTGTAGTTCCAGCTACTCGGAAGGCTGAGGCGGAAGGATCGCCGGAGCCCAGCAGGTCGAGGCTGCGGTGGCTGGGAGCAGCCACTGCACTCCAGTCTGGGCAACAGAGTGAGATTCCAACTCAAAAAAAAAAAAAAAAGAAACATACTTAAAGTCAGAAATAAAACCAGAACATCCACTGTCTTTGCCTTTATTTTGTTGCTCTTACAAACAGGACAACTATGAGCATTCTTATACATATCTCATGATGGGAATGAACAGGAATTGCACTTGCACTTGAAGACATGCCTAGAAGTGGAAATTCTATATCATAAGCTCATAACAGTTCAATTTTTATAAGACAATGGCAAATAGTCTTCCAAAGCTATTACACCAAAATATCTCCCCCCATAGGCATTTTATGAGAAATCTTATTGATCTATATTCTAACATACTGTAAGAAACATTCAGATGGTTCATTTTCAAGGCCTGTCTAAGCCGGCTTGCTGGTGTAGCATTCTTCAGCCATCAGCTCTTGGTGGGTTCCTAAACAACCTGGAGATGGAAATAGACCAATGAGAAAATAACACGCTATTCTTAAGAAAATAGAGACTCAATCAGGGAAAGGAACCAGGGATAACCTTATAAGGGGGGAAAAAGGGAACTTAGGTGACATCTGGGAAAGATTGTACACCCCAAAGTACTCAGCCAATGAAGAACCAGGGGAAAGATTTGTGTACTAGGGAATAAACTGCTTGCTGTAGCCTTTCCAGGTGTGCCTGCTACCAGACACCTGATCTTGCGAGACTGCCATTAAAGTCTCGCTTCTGCTGAACTCCCTTTCTCTGTGCCCATCCTTTGATTTTGGACGGGTGAGTTTGTTTCTCACAATACATTTGATATAATTAAACTTCTTCATTCCTACTGTAGGCTGCAGTTATTTTAGTCCAAAAGAAAATAATTAGATACTGTTAGGCAGTTTCACATGTGCTATCTCATTCCAACCATGTATTACAATTATTCTCATTTGGCTGATGAATTTTGTCCAAAGTCATAAAGCTCCCCCAACAGGCAGCCAGCCCTTCCTCCAAAACTAGTGGAGAAGTTGAAGTCTACTAACCACCACAGAGCAGTTCATCAAGGAGAGCAGAGGATGGTGAACAGACACTCCTAGACTGCATACAAAATTTGTTCTGTTAAAGCAAAGTAGGAGGCCATTAGCCAGAGACTGTATCTGTTACCATGAATTCCGACGTAACAAACCACAATCTAACTTGTGCATAAACAAACCCAAACCTAACTTAGTAGTATATTTTATGTAATAAATAGCTGACTTCAGCCAATCACAAACAGCTGACCTTCAGCCAATCAAAGGCAGTCAGCTGATCATGCCTAAGTAAGACAAAGGTCTCATCACACCGTGCCCAAATAAGGCAAATGCTTCACTGTAGTCAATCAGGTGATTTCCCTACTGTGCTTTCATGTTTAGCCTATAAAAGCCCCCTGCTCATGCTTCTGGGTGGAACTCTGTGAACCTCTTCTGGTTCTGAGTGTTTCCTTATTCACAAAATTGTTCTTTGCTTAAATCAACTCTGATAAATATAATTTGTCTAAAGTTTTTAATCTTAACAGTTTGTCAGAAGAGGAATCCAGCTGACTCCCAAAAACAAGTAACCAAGCAAATGTATCTACCAGGCCCATTGTTCCTATTGTTCTACCACTGGAACTGGAGATTGTGAGTTCTCTCTAGCTTAAAGTTCCATCAATTTGCATTTGAGCTCTTTATATTTAAACAGTTATTTTCCAGGGCTGGAATAGGATTGAGTTCAATAAATAATTGGTCTGGATCCAATGAGAGGCCTCAGGGTTAGTACTTTTAAAAAATGAGTTCTGCCAGGCATGGTGGCTCATGCCTGTATTCCCAACACATTGGGAGGTGGAGGTGAGAGGATTGCCTCAGCCCAGGGGTTCAAGACCAGCTTGGGCAACTTGGTGAGATCTCTTCTATACAATAAATCAAAAAATTAACTGGATGTGGTGGCGCACACCTGTGATTACAGCTACTAGGAAGCTGAGGCAGAAGGATCGCCTGTGCTCAGCAGGTTGAGGCAGTGAGACTCTGGCAAAACAAAACAAAAAACCTAAATATACAGAACCTGTGTATTTTTGGAAAAATGAGTTAACATTACTAAAGACAACTTAGAATTACAGTAGCCACAATGGGGAAGTTTTAACTTGTGATGAGCATTAGAAAAGAAAGAATCCAAAACACATAAAAAAACAGTGGGTTGTATTTTTGATTGGCATGCAGAAGTTTCTAAATAAACCAGAAACTGCCTTTCTAAGATACTCCTTACAAAAGGCAAATGAAAAATCTTAAAAGTATTTTATATAAACATTAGTAATAAAAAAAATCTTAGTCATCTGGGTGAGTAATCTTTCTCCATCAGCCAGAAAAAAAAATTTGGATCCAGATAGTCTTTAGTAAGGTAGTAAGATTTGCAATATTAGCCGGGCTCAGTGGTTCAGCCTGTAATCCCGTGCCTTTGGGAGGCTGAGGTGAGTGGATTGCCTGAGCCCGCGGGTTCGAGACCCGCCTGGGCAGCAAGACCTCATCTCTACAATAAAATCAAAAAATCAGCCGGGCGTGGTAGCGCATGCCTGCAATTCCGGCTACTTGGAAGACTGAGGCGGAAGGATCACCGGAGCCCAGCAGGTCGAGGCTGCGGTGGCCGGGAGTGGCCACTGCACTCCAGTCTGGGCGACAGAGTGAGACTCCAACTCAAAAAAAAAAAAAAGATTTTCAATATTATACCTGGAATATGGCTAAATTTTTTTAAAAGAAATCTTCAAGATCTGTTTCAGTGTGTATGTTTATGTATATCTGTAGGAATGCATGTGTGATATTTTTCTACCTCTGGATGGTTTTGACAAAATTAATTTACAAAAGAGTTCTATTAATTGGCTTATAGAAAAATAAGATCTTATACAGATTAAGTATTCCTTAAACTCTTAAAAAGATATAAACTAAGCTAAAGTGTTTGTCACATGAAAAAAATACTCAGTCTCACTAATCAACAGAGAAATGCAAATCAGAACTACGGTGAGATACCACCTAACATTAGCAAGGATGACTGGCATTAAAATGTCAAAAAACAACAGGTGCTATGCAGCTGCAGAGAAAAGGGACCGCTTCTACGTTTGGGGGCAGCGAAAGTTAGTTCAACCTCAGCAGAAAGCAGTATGGCAATTTCTCAAAGAACTAAAACTTGAGTTTCCATACAATCTGGCGATCCATCTTCTGGGAATATACCCAGAGAACATAAATCACTCTACTAAAAAGACACCTGCACACACATTTATTGCCACACTATTCACAATAGCAAAAATATGAAACCAGCCCAGATGCCCATCAAAAGTAGACTGCATAAAGAAAATGTGGTACATATACACGGTGGAATATTGTGCAGTCAGGAAGAAAAACAAAATCATGACCTTCGCAGTGACATGGATGCAGCCGGAGACAGACCATCATTTTAAGCAAACTATCACAGAAACAAAGAACTGAATACTATGTGTTCTCACTCATAAGTGGGCCCTGATCTCTGGTCACAGGGGCACAAGGGTGGGATCGGAAGACGCTGGACACTGCCAGGGGAGGAAGGAAGGGAGGGAAGAAAGAGGGGACACGTGGCAACACACGGGGTACCTGGTCCACTACCGGGGGAGACCTGAGGGCCAGCTAGAAGCCCAGACTTCACCAGCATGCAACTTACTTTTGTAGTAAATTCTCACTTGTACCCCACAACTCTAAAATAAAATAAAATAACCTAGAATGATTTTTCAAGTTCACATAATCTGGGATAATCTTGGGTAAATAAAAGCTAGTTGAGATTTGCCAACGTGATTAAAACAGACATCTCTTCAGAGTTGTCAGCATTAAATATAATATAAATGTATAGCCGGGCTGGGTGGCTCAGCCTGTCATCCCGCACCTTTGGGAGGCTGAGGTGAGTGGATTGCCTGAGCCCACGGGTTCGAGACCCGCCTGGGCAGCGAGACCTCATCTCTACAATAAATCAAAAAATCAGCCGGGCGTGGTAGCACATGCCTGTAATTCCGGCTACTTGGAAGGCTGAGGCGGAAGGATCACCAGAGCCCAGCAGGTCGAGGCTGCGGTGGCTGGGAGCGGTCACTGCACTCCAGTCTGGGTGACTGAGTGAGACTCCAACTCAAAAATAATAATAATAATAATATAAATGTATAACTTTTTATCTAAGTTTGCTAGTAAAATAAGCTCATGCCATCTCAATCTTAAAAAAATTATCAGCAAGGAAAATAGCTTAAGGTGATAACTGTTTACTATCTTATTTTCATGAGTATTCCAAGCATAATTTTTTAAGTGAGTTAAATAGACATTAAAGCTAAATTCCCATGTGAAACATGTTCTCCTTATACTAGAAATGTTAAAATGTAACATTCTTATCATCAAGGAAGTTGAGGTGGCTTGCAGCTACTCAAGAAGCTGAGATAGGAGAATTGAGGTGAGGAGTTCAAGACCAGCCTGGGCAACATATCAAGACCTCGTCCCTAAAATAAATTTTTTTTTAAATGAGCTCAATGTGTTGGCACATGCCTGTAGCCCCAGCTACCCGGGAGGCTGAGGTGTAGGATCACTTGAGCTGAGGAGTTCAAGGTTACGGTGAGCTATGATAATGCTACTACACTTCAGCCTGGACAACAGAGTGAGACCCCAGTCTCTTGGAAGGAAGGAAGGAAGGAAGAAGGAAGGAAGGAAGGAAGGAAGGAAGGAAGGAAGGAAGGAAAAGTTGTGTCTGACGAAAATCTCTACAAAGACCAATTTCATTCTCCGGCTTAGCCAAAAAAATTAAAGAGATAAAACTTTGTCAACCCTCCAGCTTCTTATTACAAAGAGCCTAAAGATACTAGGTCTGCTAGTAAATGTGTGCCACATTGAAAAATTATACTATAAGGAAACAGATGCTTCTAGAATTATAAAATGGTGTTACATTATAACATTTTGGTATGTTTCAGGGAGTTAACAATTGCTTGCTTCCTAGTTTTTATTAGAAATTGGGGTTAAGAATTCTTTTTTAAATTTTTATTTTAAAGACGTGTGTAAGAAAACCAACCAATAAACAAACAAACAAACTCTATAAGAACCTCATGACAGGGAAAAACTCACATTTCAATAATTAGCCTGAACGTGAATGGACTAGATGCACCACTGAAAAGACGTGAAGTTAAGAATTCTAATTAATATTTCTAAATTACTAGTCATAATAAGGGAAACAACACCATATGTTAGTATACACGGAATGTAAAACGTGTTTTTCGTAAGGAAAGCTATAAGATAGGAAGATTTATTTTGTTCTGTTAAGGAAAAAAGAGAGTAATTTTCATTCCAAAGTAGAATGACTGCTTGTTCCACAGTAAGAAAGAGGAAAAGTATGGGGGGGGCGCTAAATGAATATAAGAAAGTTGTAAATTTATGGAAGAGGAATTTGGGAAAGAAATTTTATGTGGGATCAAGTCAAGTATGATTTGAAGGGAATTACACTTTTTTAGAAAATTGAGCAGTCATATCCAAAACATATTGGCGCAAATTTAGGATTTGGTCCTTTCTATTAAAGCAATATATTTTCCTCAAAGTATTAGTCTGCTCTTTATAAAATTGTGAAAAAATTTTTCCTTACTTTTTAAGTAAATTGGTCTAGGAAACTAAGATTATGTGTTTTATCAAGATAATTTCCTGTGCTTCTTATTGCCTTTATTTGGTCTTTGAGTACTAAGAAAACTGAATCCTCTCCATTAAAAGAGTTAAGGTTTTTTTCTACAACTAAATAGCTTTCTGTATTTACCTTTGAAGACTTTATTTCTCACTCTGGTTTGATAAATATTATTTCACAATTACCTGAAACCCTATTTTAATCAAATGTTTCAAACCACTTGACATTTTTAACAGCTTCCAAAATCAAATCCTAAATTAAGAACTTTTGACTTCAAAATAACTCTGGGAGCTTCCAGAAGGGCTCTCAGAATATGTCAAAAAAAATTAAAAAGTTATCTCTTATTATAAAAAGAGAGATATTAAACTAATTAGGCTTGTTTGATATGTTAGATTGTGTGAGACACATTGTCAAATAATAAGTGATTCAGAACCCTCTTTAAGTTATATTGTACGTACATGTTATTAATATCTGTATCCTAAATTATACAAAATGACTAGAAATCTGATAGTCTTGTTATAACACTTCCAGTTATAATTTTAACTATTTTCTTAAAATACTATATGTCACAAAAATAACAAAATTTCCTTGCCAACCATGGCATGATGAATGCTCATCAAATCTTCACCATAGCCATTTTAAGTTTTGTCATCCAAAAACAGTTCATTGGTTTACACTGGTACTTTCCTGAAAGCTATTGCAAGCACCCACAAAATTAAAGTGTTTGTCTTTGAAGAGGTTCTGGGAAAGGACTCCAACAAGTACTGGTTTTGGTAACTTTCAGATTATGCCATTGAACATAGGAATTCCCAGAACTCTAATATTAAAGAAACTGATTAGCTCGTAAAACTGCTAACCCACAATCAAACAGAAAATAACTAATTGAATACCAAGAAAATGCCTTAGCAGATTTTCATGTTAAGCCTAAAAACTGTTGGTTAGTACTGAAACTGTTAGAATATGTAATTTGAATGAACTCCACAAGACTGATCCAAGTCACGTCAAATATGATATCCTATTTAATAAACATTGTTATATGTATCTGGCTTGGAAAAACAAAATTGGTATAAGAAAGGTTATAAATGTAATGTTAAGCCTGACTTCAGAGGGCCCTGAATGGCTGCCTGGTCTTTTATGAGTCCTGGAAGCTTCTGTTATTAAAAATTCTAAGCTCAATGACTCATCATAGGTATATAAAATGATACAAATTTCGAAAAATATAATGGTGTGGTGACTGTTCTAAAATTGCTAAAATGGTTTATAACTAATGCTTGGTTTGCAAGATCCTTAATCCTGGTAAAAACAATAAAAACCTCAGGTGGTACATTTATGCTACCTGCTGGATCATTTGAACTCTTACAGATGGATATCATTCAATTACCACCTTTAATGGGATATCAAAATATTCTTGTAATAGTCTATATGTTTTCTGGCTAGATAGAAGCTTGTCTATGCAGGAAGGCTAATGCTATAACAGTAGCTAAAGAATTGTTAAAAGATGTGTTTCCTATATCAGGCATTCCTGGAGAAATCTTCTGCAATAGAGGTACTTATTTCACTGAAAAAGTGATTTAAAAAAACAAAAAACACAGTAGTGGAAATCTGCCTGGGGAAGGGGGCCTACCTCATCAGTAAGGGTACCTGCACAATTAATATTTGTATATCTAACCCTGAATTGTACCCCACAATTTTAAAATTAAAAAATTTAAAAGTTAAAAAAAAAAAGTTAAGTAAAGCATTACAAACACAATGGCATAGCCATTGTTCCTGTCATCCTTGATATTCTAGGAAGGTTGAAAGAAAAAATGACATTTTAAAACTGAAATTGGCAAAGTTAGCTGAATCAACAATCAGGAATTTGCCTTGGTCAAAGGCATTACTGTTGACCTTGATGGCAATCAGATCTCCCACTACGGAAAACCACTAATTAATCCCTTATGAAATAGTTACTGGGAGACCTCTGCTCCTAATAATATAATTCATGTATCTCCTGCTCTTATAAACTCTGTCCTGACTCAGTATCACAAGGCTTTAATGATTGTGCCAAAGTATATTTCCCTCAGATAAATTAAGTCTTCTGTGACTCATCAACTGATGACAACCAGACCTTTCACAAACTAGAGCTTGGAGACTGGTCTTTTGGAAAGACTGCCCTTGAACCCCGCTAGAAGGAACCATACCAAGTTCTTCTCACCACCTATACTGTAGTAAAACTTCAGGGCCTCAAGCCATGGGTCCCCATCTCTCATTTCAAGAGTGTCCCTTCAGAATCTTGGGTCTGTTCACCCATCGGAAACCCCAAGGTAAAACTGGTCAGGGAGATTTCTCCCAAGAAGCAGATGACAGTCTAGATGGGGCTGGCTTTCCCGAGATGGACTTCTCTTTCATCACGAAACCTTTGTTCCTTTTCCTCTTTTCCTGTACCATCTTTCTGTTTATGTGTGCCAAGGCAATGCTAAGTCTATGATTTCATAATCAGTCACTTCCACAGGAAAATAAATGCTGGGTATGTCATGTTAAACTTAAATCCCTATATGATTCTTGGAGATCCCCTACTTTGCCCTATAACAAATTTCACTGAGGTTCCAAGTATGACTTCTGTTCAAACTGAAAATCTAGTCCTTTTATAAGGTTAGTGCTAGGGCACACTCTCCCAGCAGGAACTCCAGAATGTTAGGTCAGGCCTGCTGAGGGCATGGAGTGTCTGGTGTGTGATCCGATGCCACAGGAAAGATGTAAAGCATTGCACAAAAGTTGAATTAGAAAATATAGTTTATTTAGCCAGAAGAGGTGGCTCATGCTTATAATCCCAGCACTTCGGGAGGCCGAGGTGAGAGGATTGCCTGAGCCCATGGGTTCAAGACCAGCCTGGGGCAACTTGGCAAGACCTCATCTCTACAATAAATCAAAAAATTAGCCGGGCGTGGTGGTATGTGCCTTGTAGTTCCAGCTACTTAGAAGGCTGAGATGGAAGGATTGCCTGAGCCCAGCAGGCTGAGGCTGCGGTGGCTGGGAGCATGTCACTGCCCTCCAGCCTGGGTGACAAAATGAGACTTCAACTCAAAAATAAAAATAAAATATGGTTTATTTAGAAAGTAAATTAGAGGCTGGGCTTGGTGGCTCAGCCTGTAATCCTGCGCCTTTGGAAGGCTGAGGTGAGTGGATTGCCTGAGCTCGCGGGTTCGAGACCCGCCTGGGCAACTTGGCGAGACCTCATCTCTACAATAAATTTTTTAAAAATTAGCCGGGCGTGGTAGCACGTGCCTGTAGTTCCAGCTACTTGGAAGGCTGAGGCGGAAGGATCACCGGAGGCCAGCAGGTCGAGGCTGCAGTGGCCGGGAGCGGCCACTGCACTCCAGTCTGGGTGACGGAGTGAGACTCCAACTCAAAAAAAAAAAAGAAAGAAAGAAAGAAAGTAAATTAGAAAGAGAGAGAGAGAGAGAGAGAAAAAGAGGAGATTCACCTCCTCAACATAGGGGTGGGGCCAAAGCCAGAAAACACAGTAGCAGTCATAGCCCAAAGAGCACCTGGCCACACCAGACTTAGAGTCTAGTAAGGCAGTAGCTGGAATGGCCTGGCAGTGGCAGCTGGCTGCTCCAGGTTGAATGCTTTTAACCCTTCCCTTTGATGGGAGAAGGTCATTAAGGTGATTGGGTAGTGGTCTGTTCCACATCATCACGAAGTGACAGGTAAGCATAGGTACTGATGTCAGGTGATGGACAGCAGACAGATGGGTGGTTTAGTCACATGATTGCTGCCGTGGTGGTGGGCTAGATGGAAGGAGACAAGGGGAGGGAATTTTCCTGCAAGAGACTTGTTAGACTTTTGCATTTCTCAAACTCCTTGACCAAAAGGTAGACTATTATCATTTCTATGGCCCTGTCCCTGTCTTGCATCTGATGGAAATTTGCCGAAGAGTGGTGTAGGCTGCCACTTGGCCTGCAGTAGAAGGTCTGAATGCTTTCTAAAACCTACCTATTGGAAATTTATCTATGTCTAACCTGTGCTAGATTCAAAGCGTGTCAGGGATAAAGTCTAAGCAAAAATGGCTATGCTGAGGCAAAAAGACCATGCTAAACTAAGTTTATTCTAGGTTTCTATAGGTACCTCCTTTCAGTTAGGTTTTTATATTAATGTATCCAGGTTTCTTGTTTAAATTTAATATTAGGCAAAGCCTATAGTGAGGGTTTTGTTGTTAAATTATGCTAGAGGTTGAGTTTTTACAAACCAAAGAGAAAGATAATTCAACAGTTTGTAGACAAATGTATAACCCTAATTCTTTAATGTCAGTAACTTCCAGCTATTCAGTAATGGAGCTTTGCATAAATACTATTAGTGCTTCCCTATTCATGACCCCTAGCATACAAGACATCACACAGGACCTATCTGTTTGCCCAACCAGGATATATTTTAATCTATGAAGAATTTGATGATCAACCATGCATGTAGGTAACTCTATGCTCAATAGATAAGAGGTCAATGTGGATCAGAAATTCTAATGGTGCTTCTGTCATTCCATAACCAATCAGAAACTGCACATTAGTCTACATGTCTTAATTTGTACCATAAAATAAAGAGGAGTTTTCCAGCATTCATAAATCCCTCTAAATGGGCATCTTTTGGTAGAATGTTACTTCCTCAGTTTGGCACAAATATAAATAAGGTTATGATTTAAAGTCTGTCTCAAACATTAGCTACTATATCTAAGCTTACTACAAAGGCTATAGTTGCCTAACAGACTTCTCTAAATTCCCTTCTTAAAGTTGTTTTAGATGACCAGATTGCCTTGGACTATCTGTTAGCTGAACGGGGGACTGTGTACAATAGCTAATACCTCTTCCTGCTTTTGGATATACCATCTGGTATTGTAAAACTCAATGACAAGCTGTCTATTTGGTTAAAACAAGTAGATTCTTGTTCTGTTCTAGCTCATTCTTTGGTTCCTGGGGGTCTTGGTTAAGAAGCATATTTCAGTTTCTAGGTGTGATCCTCTTGGTAGTTACCATAGTAGTCTACCTGTTATACTGTATTTTTTCAACAGTTTTAAATGTTTGTGTGCAGCCATGCACTGTATGTAAAATTGTCTCACTATAGTTAGAGTAACAAAAACACAAAGACAACAACAACATAGAGAATTATTTAACTGCCTTGACATCGTGACTTGTGGATTCCATATTGAGACCAAACAAGTCCATTATGATGGTGACAGAGGATGGCATCCATGCCCAGGGTTCTAGTCAATCTCTCAAAGTTGAGACGCTGACCGAAAGGAGGGGAAATGTTAAAGCAAAATGAAAGGGTGAAATGCCAGAACGGAATACTTTAATTAAATAATCTTAGCTAAAGTGCAGCCATTTTAACATTGCTTAGTTCTGTCGTGCTTTCTTAGCAAATTATCTAACTTGCTCTCTAATCACTAGCCAAGGGCAGGACCGGTTTCTGGAGGTAGTTATTGATAATTGTTTTACAAACCCTTCCCCAGCTTGTTTTGTATTAATTAGCTTTTCTATTCCAAGGATTTGCCTCCAGTCAGAAAAGAAAGCCAAGCTAACCTAATCTATTATGATCAGCCCTTCATGACAGATAGACCCCATCTCCATGGCAACAGTTATGTGACTGGCCCACCCATCTGCCTGCTGTCCATTACTGTGATGTCAGCATCTGTGCTTACCTGCCCCTTCCTGAGAATATAAAACAGACCACCACCTAATCAACCTTAATGGCCTGCCCCATCAAAGGCAAGGTTTAAAAAGAATTCAACCTCAAGTAGCCATGGCCATTGCTTTTGTTGAGCTCTGGCCCTTTCCCCAGTCTGGGTGAGGTAGATCTCTCTTTTCTCTCACTCTCCAATCTACTCTCTGAATAAACTATATTTTCCAATCTAACTTCTGTCCAATTCTTTGTATCTTACCTGTGCCACTGGATCACTGACCTAGCACAAAGTAAGGAAGCCATTAGTCTGAGGCTATCTCTGTACTTTGAGTTTCTGTGTGACAAACCACAGTTTAACTTTAGTATGTAAAAAAACCAAAAACTGCCGGGCTCGGTGGCTCAGCCTGTAATCCCGCGCCTTTGGGAGGCTGAGGTGAGTGGATTGCCTGAGTCCGCGGGTTCGAGACCCGCCTGGGCAGTGAGACCTCACCTCTACAATAAATCAAAAAATTAGCCGGGCGTGGTAGCGCATGCCTGTAATTCCGGCTACTCGGAAGGCTGAGGCGGAAGGATCGCCGGAGCCCAGCAGGTAGAGGCTGCGGTGGCCGGCAGCGGCCACTGCACTCCAGTCTGGGCGACAGAGTGAGACTCCAACTCAAAAAAAAAACAAAAAAAACAAAAAAAACAAAAAAACAAAAAACTAATTTAGTAGTATTTTTTGGTAACAAATAGCTGAACTTCAGCCAATCACAGGCAGCCAACTAATCAAACCATGTCCAAATAAAGGAAATGCCTAGCTATAACCAACCAATTAGGTAGTTTTTCTACTTTTGCTTCTGTGCTTGGCCTGTAATAATTCACTGCTCATGCTTCTGGATGGAGCTCTCTGAACCTCTTCTGGTTCTGAGAGTGCTTCCCAATTCAAAAATATTTATTTTCTCAAATGTAATTTGTCTAAAGGTTTTCTTTTAACAGTTCTTAGCAGCTTCCAGAATATATAGTGCTGAGGCAGCTTTCAGGTACTGAGGGAAAAAATCAGACACAAGAAAATGAAAAGATAAAATCTATGCCCCACTGCTTCCTAGCTTAACAAATAACAGGATAGTCACAAATAAGACTTTTTTAGAGATTAGGGTCTCATTATGTTGTTCAGGCTGACTTTGAACTCCTAAACTCAAGTGATCCTCCTGCCTCAATCTTCCAAGTAGCTGGGGACTACAGTGCTCATCGCTGCACCTGAATAAATAAGATTCTTATAAAAACGAGTCAGTTCTTCAAGCAATTTTGCATGGTTATTTTGCTATGGGCAAAAGATGTACAATTCTTCCCCAAAATGTTTTCTAGAGAGTGTAACAATGTATAGACATAAAATTCATTAAGGACAAGTAAGAGTTAAAATACAGAAGTAACTGGGCACAGTAGCTCATGCCTGTAATCCCAGCACTTTGGGAGGCGGAGGTGAGAGGACTGCCTGAACTCATGGGTTCAAGACCAGCCTGAGCAACATGGTGAGACCTTGTCTCTACAATAAAAATCAAAAAATTAGCCGGGCGTGGTGGCGCATGCCTGTGGTTCCAGCTACTTGGAAGGCTGAGGTGGAAGGGTCACCATAACCCAGCAGGTCGAGGCTATGGTGGCCATTAGCATGCCACTGTACTTCAACCTGGATAAGAACAGAGTGAGACTCTGAGTAAAAAAAAAAAAATACAGTAGTCATGCCTTATCCATAGGGGATATATTCCAAGGTCCCTTATGGATGCCTGAAATCATATATAATAGCAAATCTATGCATATGTACCTATAATGAAGTTTAATTTATAAATTAGGCACAGTAGGAGATTATTAGTAACAATAGCTAATAATAAAATAGAACAATTATAATAATACACTGTAACAAAAGTTATCATACATTGTGGCTGTAACTTATGCACTTTGAGGTATAACAGAAAAACTAGCACAAATTTCTTTTTACTTCTTCACAATTTTATGTATAGAAAATTTGTTTTTACCATAGACCTTAGCAACCTCAGCACTCAGTACAGCATACATTTTTTTTTTCTTTTCTGAAGTCAGGAACATTTACCTTTCACTTGAAGGGAGCATTTTACAGCTTCTCTTGGACATATTCAAATTGCTGGCATTGCTACTCTTGCTCTTTGGGGGCATTCATGAAGTAAAATAAGAGTGACTTGAACATATGCATCACGATACCATAACAGTCCAACTGATAACCAAGATGGCTACTAAGTGACTAAGGGACAGGTTGAGTATACAGCGTCTGTACACTTGAGATAGGAATTAAACAGGATTCGTTTCCTAAAATAAACAAAAAGCTAATTTCTCAGGACAGGAGGCTGAGACAATTTCTTTAGACAGGTGAATAGCCTAGTTTTCTAAACCCCCCCAGAGAAAAACAGAATGCAGTTAAAAAACCAGTTAGAGGCTGGGCGTAGTGGCTCAAGCCTATAATCCCAGCACTTTGGGAGTCCGAGGCAAGAGGATTGCCTGAGCTCAGGGGTTCAAGACCAGCCTGGGCAACTTGGCGAGACCTTGTCTCTACAGTAAATCAAAAAATAAGCCAGGTGTGGTAGCGCGCACTTGGCCTCGCAGTCAGGATCCCCAACTTTTGGGTCCCCCATCACATGTCTCACTAGACAAAAGAACGATTAACATCTTGGGCAGGAGAGAGTGGGGCATCACGAGATTTCATTGTGCTTCTTGGACAGGTGTACAATTGAAAACTTATGAGTTGCTTGTTTATGGAATTTTCTACTTAACATTTTCAAACAACGGTTGACCATAGGTAACTGAAACTGGGGGATTACTGTATAAGAAAATATGTCATAACCTAGTTTACTCTAACAGAGTTTTTAAAAATATATTTCCTATAAATTCCTATGTTCTTTTCAATATCTTCATTTCAACCAATATGACAATATTATTCTCCAAGTAGTCTGGGCTCCCTGCTCGGAGCAAACTTTCACACTGTCCTTTTTTCTCCCCAATTTCCACCAGTCAACATATCCTATGTATTATTTCTCATATAACCGTTGTCTCATTCATGTATCCATTTCTAGCACTTCTCTCCCAGCTGTATTTCTGACACTTTGTTTTTTGCTGTCATACGTTAAATCCAGCCAGTACCCACCAAGATTCTAAAATACCATTTCATTCATGCCATTTTCCCTGTTCAAATACTTTAAATAGAACCCAATTGCCTAAAATAGAATCAAAAGCATTTATCCTGGCACTCAAGACTCTGCCATCTGACTGGCATTGAAGGTAATCCTTTCTTTCTCTCTCCTTTCTTCCTTCCCTCCTTCATTAAATATGAATAGTACACCCAGCTTCTGACAGGCACTGGGCTATCAGTAGAGATTCAGTAGTAAACAAAGAAGACAAAGACCCCACCCTAAAAAACGTGTGGGTTCCTGGGGAAAAGAGATTTTAATCAAATGTTGATGCAACGATACAAATTATAACAAGCACTATACAGAAAAAGTTGTGTGCTATACAAATGTATAACAAGATTCCTGAGATACTTAAGAGGAACATCATAAGTTTTTCCCAGTCCAGGGGCAGCATTCACACATGGAGTTGTGCCATACAGCAGTCCTGATCTAGGTAGACAAGTGTGAGTAAGGGACACTTGAGTTGCAAGCCAAAGGACACATTGGCTAAATGGATGGGCAGATTATTCCCGGCCTAGAGAGTCATATGTACAAGGCACTGAGGCAGAAAGGAGCTTGACATGTTCATGGAACTGAGAAGAAGCCATGTGGCTGGAGCACAAGGAGAACCCAGTCTCTGAGTTCCACCTACACCAGTCACCTCAATGAACCCAGACCGCACCTTGGGACCACTAGCCTTAAAGCCTTGGCTTTCACATATTGTATTGCCTTCCTCATTACAATTCAGTCTGTAACTCAGAATAGATCATAGCCCTTAATGTAAAACTTAAAACAATCAAAGTTGTAAATGATAATATAGGAGAAAGTCTTTGTGAACTTGAATTATCCCAAGATTTTTTAGATGTGACACCAAAAGCATGATATATAAGATTTAAAAACTTTACAAACTGGACTTCACCAAAATTAAACCCTATTGTTCTTCAAAAGATGCTTTAAAGGAATGAAACGATAAGATAAAGACTGGTGGAAAATATGTGCAAATTACATATCTAACAAAGCACTTGAATTCAAAATATATACAGCTGGGCAAGGTGGCTCATGCCTCTCAGCACTTTGGAAGGTCGGGGTAGGAGGATTTGCTTGAGCCCAGGAATTCAAGGCCAGGCTGGGCCACACAGCAAGACCCCATCTCTTTAAAAAAATATATATATTTTTTATTTTTAAAAAACATTAGCTGGGCATGGTGGCATGCACCTGTAGTCCTTGCTACTCAGGAGGCAGTGGAGGAAAGATCATGTGAGCCCAGGAGTTTGGGGCTGCAGTGACCTATGATTACAACACTGCACTCCAACCTGGGTGACAGAGCAAGACCCTGTCTTTAAAAAAAAAAAATAGACAAATTTGAATAAACATTTCATGAAAATAAAATATTTGGATTGTAAACAAACACAACAAAAGACACATAACACCTCTAGTCTTTAGAGAAATGCAAATTAAAACCACAATGAAATACTGTTGTATACTTATGGAATAGCTGAAATTTAAAAGCCTGACCCAACCAAGGATTATTGTGGATAGGTGCAAGTGGAACTCTCATATACTGCTAGTGGGGATGTAAAATAATACAATCATTTTAGAAACGAAGGACTTCAGAAAATAGGAGGACAGTTTCTTAAACAAAAGACCCCAACGTTGCACTGCTAGGTAGTTGCCCAAAAGAAATAAAAGCATATGTCTATAAAACATTTGCACATGAATGTTAATACTCATAGCATCTTTATTCATAGCAGCCAAAATCTGAAAACAGACCAATTCCATCAATGGGTATATGAATATAAACAAATTGTGGTATATCCATAAAAAGGGCTACTATTCAACAAGAAAAAGAAAGAGCTATTGAATTGTGCAACAACGTGGAGGAATTTCAAAGTAATTGTACTATGTGAAAGAAGTCAGACAAAAATTTCTATCAAGCAGACCCAGAAGTAAAAAGTATGCCTAGAAGTAAAAAGGTATGGAGGGAGGAATTGCAAAAGGCCATGAGGAAAATTTGGGGAGTCATGAGTGTTCATTATCTGGGTTTTGGGGATGGTTTCATAGATGTGTACATATGCCAAAATGTTTCCAATTTTATATTTTAAATATGTATAGTTTATTGATGCAAATTCTAGCTCAATAAACCTGCTAAAATATAAAAAAAAGTATTTTAAATGCAATTTATTGGAGGAACTCAAATCATTCTACCAAAAAAGATACAAACACAGATGTTTATTACAGCACTATTCACAATAGCAAAAACATGGAATCAACCATGCTGCCTGTTGAAACTGGACTGGATAAAAAAAAAATGGTACATATACACAATGGAATATTACGCAGTCATAAAGAAGGACAGATATATGGATTCTGCAGCAACTTGGTTGGATTTAGAGTCTATCATACTCAGTGATCTATCATGGAAACAAAGAACAGAGTCCCAGATGTTCTCACTCATAAGTGGACCTTGAACAATTACCAAAATACTACAAAAAAGGGATTGGCAGTAGTGAGAAACTGCTGGGAGGTAGGGCACACCTCATCAACAAGGGTACCTGCATAATGAGCATTTGTATACCTAACCCTGAATTGTAACCATCTTTAAAATAAAAAATTGAATGCAGTCCATAGCTCAAATCTACTAAGAGCTATCTCTGACCACTCTGGTCAACATTTTTCTCATCTCCCCTGAGATCCATAAGTACTTAATGCTTCTACTATTCATTTGACTCTTAACATTTACTGCCTTGTGATATCGATTATCATCTGTTGGGCATGTTTCCAAGTCACCACCTCATGAACAGAATTACTACTTTTATTCCTCCCTCCTTCCCTAGAACAGTTCTTTACACATAGTAGACCCTCAATAAATATTCTGCTGAAAGAAGCATATTACACCCCAAGAGAAAAGCATTTTGTGTTGTTTTTCAGAAGACAAAATACAGGACTTCCTCCAATACTTGATTGAGTTGATAGAAACAAATTCCTAATTTATACTTAAGCAGCACACTGCCAAACACAGCAATTTCCAATATGAAAGATATTTACAAGTCTAAAAGCTACAATAAATCATGTGTGACAAAATTAGTGTGTTTGGCAGGATTTGAAAAATTCACATCATAAACCATACAATTAACCAACACTGCCAAAGTAAATGTCTCTGAAGAAGCTAATTTTTAAATGTTCTTATTTGTTTGTTCATTCATTTATTTATACCTAACCTCATTTCAAAATATGCCTGAGCAGAATAAAGCAAAAACTGTCCCACAAAAAATCATGTGTTCTAGAATAATTCGGTAGCTTAGCATCAGAAAATCTACCCTTTGTATCAAGGTTTAATTTTATCCTGTAAGATATCACAAGATAATTATTATTGCACAAAGCACCAACAGAGAAAAGGTGGAACTGTGGGACAAATTCTGTATTTCTAGTGGAAACCTGGATATTGGCTGTGGTAACCATTTCCCCCACTCAATATCTAGATAAAATTGCTATGAACTCTCATTCTTGGCTTAAAGTTTAAATCTGCCAAGGTTTTAGCAAATTCCAGTGGGGCTCATATTCTTAATTATACCTCCGAGAATCCTTTACCCATGAGTTAGCTTTGTTTTGAAACTTTTTTTTTTTTTTTTTAAGTTGGAGTATCAGTCTGTACCCAGGCTGCAGCGCAGCTCATGGTTACCGCAGCCTCGATCTGCTGGGCTCAGGCAATTCTTCTGTCTCTGCCTCCCAAGTAGCTGGAACTACAGGCACGCACCACCATGCCCAACTAATTTTTTTTTTTAATTGTAGAGATGAGGTCTCGCCAAGTTTCCCAGGCTGTTCTTGAACCCCTGGGCTCAGACAATCCACTCGCCTCTGCCTTCCAAAGTGCTGGGATTACAGGCTTGAGCCAACGCACCTGGTTTGACCTCTTTCTTGTCTGTGCTCTGTCTTCTACACCACCCAGAACCACCCCGTGGAAGGCAGCTTTTAGCTAGTTTGCAACTAATTATCACTCACACAAAGCATCTGTGTGCCCCATGTTAGGTTTAATCAAACTTTAGGAAGACCCAGGTTATGTCTCCACAATGCAGGCAACTTCAGATAGAACATTAGGCAGCCATGCTTTACATCATCAGACCACCCAACTACTAGGGACTTTTCTACAGGCTATGTTATACCTCTTCGAACCCCACTCTCCATACTCTAACTGGCTTCTCACTTCCTGTCACCCCTCTTTTTTTTTTTTTTTTTTTTTTTGATTTGGAGTCTCACTCTGTCGCCCAGACTGGAGTGCAGTGGCCACTCCCGGCCACCACAGCCTCGACCTGCTGGGCTCCGGCGATCCTTCCGCCTCAGCCTTCCGAGTAGCCGGAATTACAGGCGTGCCCTATCACGCCCGGCTAATTTTTTGATTTTATTGTAGAGATGAGGTCTCTCCTGCCCAGGCGGGTCTCGAACCCGCGGGCTCAGGCTATCCCTCTTATCATTACCCTCTCTGACTCCCAATTCTTCTCCCTCTACTACACAGAACAATATCATCTCTCCACCTCTATTCCCAGACGTTACTTCAGACCCATCCCGGTTTACCCTGGCTCAGAAAGATGCTCAACCACACATTCCTTTCACAGTTGAAAGATCAATCCCCTTAAAAGGGAGTCCTATCAGTAAAAAGCAATTTCAGTTCTCCATCTTATTTACGGGGTTGTGATTTTGATCCCCAAATTCGCTAATTGTGCTGCAGGCCATCTTCACGGACAATAAAACATTTTAAGTGTCCCACTCAGATGCCTCAAGGGTGTTTTTCAGAGTCTCAAGGGTGTTTTTCCCTGTGAAGTATTCCATGGCTGACCAGGTTGGTAGTTGTTCCTTCTACCTTTTCTCAGGATTTATCTTATCATGGTGCTAATGACTGGGGTATCCTTTTCCACCAGTTCAAGATACATAGTTTGAGATATGGGAACAGTATCTATCATACAGTTGATATTCAATAAATATTTGTCAAATCAATTTTTGGATGCCAATTATATCCGGTTAAGATTGAGAGGGAAAACATTTGCTCCCAGACAGAAGATGTGCAAATCCCTACAAAAGTGAAACTGGGATGCTAGAAGTTTAGAAATGGCCCTTTAAACCTATATAGACAAAAAAAAAAAAAAAAAACACCAGATAGCTATTCAGTGCAGAAAGGTACACCATGTACCTCTGATCATTCAGCTTATTCTGGAGGCAGGCTTCCTTCCAACCTTGACTTTCATAAATTTTGTTCTCGCTGTGCTGCCTCTGGAATTCACAGTGCCCACTTCACTAGGTGATGACTCACGCTCACCATGTACCAAATTATTTCCATTTTGATATCATTTGGAGGCACTAGACAAAAAGGTTATAAACCAATTCTACAACAAAAGATGGTCTCTCAGCAAAGCGTTTTCACCCACCTCCTCTCTCAGTTAGTTTTCCAATATAATTATAGAGCAAAATTGCAAGCTCCCTGAAAATAATAGCTGTGTCTAAGTTTCCTTTTTATGACATCTTGCACTAACTTGAGCTTGGTAGGTATTCAATACTTACTGAGTCACATGAGAATAACTATGAAGTCAAATCAGCATAGTAGTGGCTACAACAAAAGGTGTTTATATGTATGCATGTGTCCCTTCAAGTACATATATCTTGTCATGGTGCTAATGGGGTTTTCTCTTCCACCAGTTCCCATATAGTTCAAAGTATAGAACCTATATCTTACTTATCTCTGTAACTGCACCAGCATCTACCATATAGTAGGCATCTGGTAAATATTTGTCAGATCAATTATTTGATGCCAATTATGGCTGTTTAAGATTAAAAGGCAAATCATTGGCTCCCGGACAGCAGATGTGCAAATCCTTACCAAAGTAAAGTTGAGATGTCAGGAGTTGAAAAATGGCCTTTGAAACCCAAGTAGACAAAAAAACAAAGAGCATAAATGTGCACATAATATATATGTGTATATAATATATGTGCATATCTTCATATGTGTATACAAAGAGAGAAAGAGAGTGCACCTGCATTATAGGCAATAGTGAGTAGCTGGGTATGATTGTTTATTGCTCTGTATATGCCACACTATGCCATCTGTTCATTCATTTGTTTAATCAACGTTTGTTAAGTTACAACGTATCAGAAAGAACTTCTAAGACTGGGAGAAAAAGATTTCTTGCCTCTTTATAGCTGTCAGATTTTTCTTTGATGGAGCAGAGAAGAGTAGGAAAAGGTGGGGAAGGGAATAGAGCTTCCCATTCTAGCCAAATCGCTGTTGGAGAATATAGACAGTGTTATTGAAGGGTAGAAGGAATAAACTTCATGCTGCTCCTCCAGCATCAGGAGGGATCAAGTAAGTGTCGAATGACTGAGTGAACACCAAATCCATGTGCTTTAAAGATGTGGGGTGCAATTCAGGATTAGGTATACAGTGGACATTGTGCAGGTAAAGTTTGGGCATCTCTTTGGTCCCCACTTTGCCTGGTTTGAGATCAGGTACCCTCATTGATGTTGTATCTCCCACCACCACCCCAGCAGTATCCCACTACTACCAATCCCTTTCTTATAGTATTGTGGTAAATGTTCAGAGTCTACTTACGAGTGAGAACATGTGGTACTCTGTTCTTTGTTTCTGTGACAGATCACTGAGTATTCTAGACTCCAAATTCATTCAGGTTGCTGCGAAATCTATATGTTTGCCCTTCTTTATGGCTGCATAATATCCCATCATGTATATGCACCACATTTTTTTAATCCAGTCTAGTTTCAATGGGACCACAGTCAGTTCCATGTTTTTGCTATTGTGAATAGTGCTGCAATAAGTATGCATGTGTTTGTATCTTTTTGGTAGAATGATTTGAGTTCTTCTGGGTATATTCCCAGTAGGGGATTATTGGGATATATGGAAGGTTAGTTTCTAGTCCTTTTAGAAATCGCCACACTGTTTTCCATAGAGGCTGCACTAGTTTGCATCTCCACCAGCAGTGTAGAAGCATTTCCTTTTTCTCTACATCCTTGCCAGCATCTGTTGTTGTTTGTTTTATTAATGATGATCATTCTTACTGGGGTTAGGTGGTATCTCAGTGTGGGTTTGATTTGCATTTCTCTGGTGATTAGTGAGGCTGAGCACTTTTTCATGTGTCTGTTGGCTACCCATATATCTTCGTTTGAGAAGTGTCTATTCATGTCTTTCGCCCTCTTTTTAATGGAGCTGTGTTGGGTTTTTTTTTTTTTTCTTTCTTTTGGCACATTTGAGTTCCTTGTAGATCCTGGATGTTAAGCCTTTATTGGATATACAGTTGGTAAATATTTTTTTCCCATTCTGTGTGCTGTCTCCCCGCTCTTTTGATAGTTCCTTTTGCTAGAATCTCAGAAAAATGATCTCAGTGTGAGAAAAAAGAAAGCAACAAGGTGAAAAAGCACTTGAAGAATCTTATAAGAAAGAACTTATAAGAAAGACATGCATGCACCACATAGGCCTGATGGGGGTTGACTGTCATATCTGGCAGACAATGATCTATAGTCAAGCGGGAGGTATTATCAGTCAAAACATCTAAGCCTAGAGTATTTTAGAGTGAAAAAGGATTCAACAGTCCCCTAGTCCAACACTTCCCAGTCTTTTGGGAGTCATAGCACACATATTTGTAGCACACTCTGGGATACATGAAATAGGTTGTTTAGGGCAGGAAACTGAATCCTCACTCAAAATCACTCAAAAAAGTCAGAACAGAGCTGGATGCAGTGGCTCATGCCTGAATGCCTAGCATTTTGGGAGACTGAGGTGGGAGGATTGCTTGAGCCCAGGAGTTCAAGACCAGCCTTGGCAACATAGCAAACCTCATCTTTACAATAAATCAAAATAATTAGCCAGGCATGGTGGCACAAGCCTATAGTCCCAGCTACTCAAGAGACTGAGGTGGAAAGTTCGCCTGAATCCAGAAGGTCAAGGCTGCGGTGAGCTGTGATCATGCTTCTGCACTCCTGTTTGGCCGATAGAGTGAGACCCCGACTCAAAAACAAACAAGCAAGCAAAAATGTCAGGACAGAACCAAGAGCAGAGTTTTAAGTTTCTCCCTTGATTGATGTTTTTACTACAGTTGAACTTTGAACAATGCAGGGCTTAGGGTGTATGCATTATATGGTATATTCTTATAATAAGTAAGCTACAGAAAAGAAAGTATTATTAAGAAAATCATGAGGAAGAAAAATATATTTACTATTCATTAAGTGGAAGTAGATCACTATAAAGGTCTTCATTCTCTTCATCTTCACATTGAATAGAAGGAGGAGGAGCACAAGGAAGAGAAAGGGTTGATCTTGTTGCTTAGTGATGGCAGATGTGAAAGGAAATTCGCATATATGTGGACCACACAGTTTAAACCCATGTTGTTTAGGGTCAATTGTACTTTACTGCTTCTCCAAGTACCATCTCCCCAAGTATAATGACCTGGGAATTTGGCCAAATGCAAATTTTCAAACCCTACCTCAGAATTGCTGAATCAGATATTCTGGGGGTGGGGTTAACAAGCCCTTTAACAGAGGATTTTGATGCTTACTCAAGTTTGAGAACTGTTGTTGTCTACACTGACTCCCAACACTTCCAAGTTCCAAGCAGAGTTAATATTCAAGTTGCTTAACTCAGGGTTTGGCAAAGTTTTTCTGGAAAGACTCTGATAATTGACAGTTTAGGCTTTGCAGAGCATCCAATCACTTGCAGCTACTTAACTCAGCCATTGTAGCACAAAAGCAGTCATAGCACTATATGCATGAATGGGCATGTCTGTGTGCTAATAAAACTTTATTTACAAAATTAAGCAGTGAGGTAGATTCAGCCCACAGCCCATAGTTTGCCAACCCACAGTAAAGGTGGTTGAAATAGATTCTTTAACCTTGCTAAGTTCTTAGCCATTTTGATTAATATCGAAATTACCTGGCAACGTATGGCATCTGTCAATGTTGATGTCAGTATCTTTTTTTCATTTAATTAACATGTGTTAAACACCACCTGAGAGCCAGACTCTGGGCATACAGACATAAAAAATTCAATCTATGCCCTCAAGTATTAGAATTTCATGAAATAGAGAAGCAAAAATAATCAAACAAAATTACATTGCTTTTGAAGGTGGCCTTGTTAAAGAAAATGCCCACTTCAATGTATGAATTCTGCCACTGACTATTTTTAACTTTTCCATTTATGAATGGACAAAAAGCATGATAATGCATAGTCCAAATTCTAAGGCAGAAAGGGTGAGAACTGTCTTGGTAACCACCATGTTATGATGCTCCCAGATTCTGTGGGTCAGGAATTTAGGAGGGGCAAATTGGGAATGTTCACATCTGCTCCACCATATCCAGAGTCTGGGAACACTCGAATTGGAAGAGACAGAATCTTTTGGAGGCTTCTTTGTTCACATATCTGGTACCTGGGCTGAGATGATTCAAAGACTAAACTAGGTCATTGGCCAGAGCCTTTCCCCATGGCCTGGACTCCTTACAGCATGGTGGCCTATGAATAGTCAGGCTTCTTACATGGAAGCTCAAGGTTCTAAGACCAAGAGTTCCAATGGCCAAGGCAAAAGCAGCATGTTCTTTTATGAGCAAACTTCAGAAGTCACACTAATCATCTTTGCCATACTCTATTGACTGAAGCAACACAAGTCTGCCTGGACTCAAGAATAAGGGCATAAATCCTATCTCTTGACAAGAGAGTCAAATAATTTTTAGCCATTTTTAACACCGCCAACCAGAGGAATCAACAATGAGAAATGACCCCAGAGTCAGGGAGGTTTGTGGAATTTTTTTTAATGCCGATAACACACTAAATCAAAACCAACTCTGATAAAAATCCAAATATGGAAGAATATGTCTGGAGGATATTTGGTTTGAATGTATTCATCAAATAGTGATCCTCCAAAAGTAAAATTTAGGAAATTATTCTATTTGTTCACAGAACAAAACTAAACTAAACAAAACAAAAAAATCAACTGTGGATATAGAACGAAATGACATGTTGAATATAGGCCCATCCATTGTCCATGAAAGGTGACTGGCTACCATAAAAGAATAAATGCTCACACACCTTTACCAGGCTACCAGAAATCCTACTCTTCAAAGAAACAGGATGGAATTAAAAGTATTTATTTATAGATTTTTCATGGGCATATCTTTAAAAAAAAAGAAGAGAATTTAATTTTACCTTCCTTGTGCCTGCTCTTCCCTTAAAATTGCTTACTTCAGCCAGGCTCGGTGGCTCAGCCTGTAATCCTGCGCCTTTGGGAGGCTGAGGTGAGTGGATTGCCTGAGCCCACAGGTTCGAGACCCACCTGGGCAACTTGGCGAGACCTCATCTCTACAATAAATCAAAAATTAGCTGGGTGTGGTAGCGCACGCCTGTAGTTCCAGCTACTTGGAAGGCTGAGGCGGAAGGATTGCTGGAGCCCAGCAGGTCGAGGCTGTGGTGGCCGGGAGTGGCCACTGCACTCCAGCCTGGGCGACAGAATGAGACTCCAACTCAAAAAAAAAAATTGCTTACTTCTCTGAGAAATTAAGTACCAATTTGGATATAAATTTATAATAACTTAATATAGAAACTCAGATAGATGTTCTTCCTGGTGAAAAATGAGTTGTGTGTACATACTGTACATTTTTTGCAGCATCTGCTTAAGAAGTAGTTAGGACAATATAACTTGAGTTTTCTTAAGTCCTTCCAACTGAAGAATTTGTTTTGAAAGAGGTGAGGTTTGGAAATACTATAGAAATACTTTACTTTGATTTTTTTTCTTTTAAAAGAAATCGTTTTATGGTAAAAAGAAGTTAGACTATTCAATTTAGGACAATAAAGTGAGTGAGTGAAGATAATGCTAATCTATTAAAAATAGAACTATGCGTAGAGGATAAGTTTGAATACTTAATCTCAGAATCATGGTGGTGCGATTAGTCACAGCCTCCTAGCTCTTTACAGCTATAAAAGGGTCCTTGGGAATTATCTAGTCCAACCCTGTCATTTGGCGATGACTAGACTGAAATTCAAAGATTCCAAAGAGTGGCAGAGACAGCTGATGGTCACCAAATATTAGGTGTTCTCCTTCATATCCCTGCCCTGGCCTGTTCCCTCCCCCACACCACCTCAGCAGTAAGGTTGCAGTCATGTGACCAATTTGGCCCATATACTATGAACAGAAGTGACATATAATTTTCTAGCTGAAACTGTGAAGAGCTGATGTGTCCCTGTATCCCTCTTTCCCCTTGTTGGTCCCCATGTTGAGATGGTGGAACCACAGTATGAAAACTGCTTGGACCTCTGAATCATGCCAAGAGTTGTCCAACACTCATCAGATTCTTGCATAAGCAAGAAACTCATTTTTGTGGTGTAAAGCCACAGAGATTTCAAGATTGATTTGTCCCCGCAGCATAGTTTAGCCTAACCTCTAACTAATGTCCTAAGCAACTTGCCAGCAAGTTAATGGCAGAGCTAGGATTAGAACCCTGATCTCCCAACTGGCCAGTCCAGGACCACACTTCATTACTCACAGGAGAGTCAAGCTAGGCACCGCCAAACCAAACCTTCAGCAGAGGGACCAGGCAGTTGAAAATGAAAATAGAGACAAAATGTGGACAGGACTAATAAAGAGATGGCATTCATAGGTTGAGGTCCAAAATTGGCAGTGTTGTGGTCAAGAAGAAAAGAAACCCCAGTGTTCAGCTTTCAATAGAGGACCAAAGAAGCTGATCATCAGCTGGGAGGATAGAGGTATGACATTGTTCCCGAAGGTCTCTTTTTTCCCCCAATATATGCATCGTCAAGTTGATGACAATTACTCCTACACTCTGTAACCCAGTTAGGAAGTTAAATGCCCCAAAAGAAGTATTCCCATCTTCTTGTTTGTGTACAGCAGCCATCAAACAAACAGGAAACCTTGGGCCTCAGACCCAGATTGGTTTAACATGACGTAGAATTTTTAAAAACAACAAATTAGTTACTGGTTGCTAGGCAACATCAGTGAAAAGCTCTTTCTTTCCCTTAAGAGCATTCTCCGCATCTTTGCGAACGAAAGTTGAAGAGTACTTAGCAACAGTCATATATTTGGTTGCGACATCAATAGACGCCAAATGAATCTTTTCCAAACACAACACACTGCATTGCGTCAAGCACTTCAGGGTTCTCTGAATTGCTTCCCTCTGTGCACAGGATGACGTTTCCTGTTCTGAATACTCATTTGTCTCTGGACAAGCAGGTTAGATGCCTAAATTTTGGAAGTAAACACAACAGGACTGGAGATTTTGCAAAGTTGTGCAAGCCTGTCTACCCCTCCCAAGAACAGGAAAGGGCTAGCTGTGACCTGTCCAGTGTGAGGCCCTTCTCTGTCTAGATGCCAAGCAGCTTAGACTAAAGGTGAGTCCCTCTCTCTCCCTATCCCTTCTTGAGAAATAGATGCTTCACTCTGGCACTGGCCTCCTTAGATGTGTACGCTCACTCAAATGTAGATCGGAAGCAAGGCTAGCACACTGAGCACAGGGCAGTCTAGACCACTATCCACTGACCCACCGAGTTACACAGCCTCTTGCATTTCTCAGCCCGATTCTCCCTTCCCCCTTCCACTTTCAGCTTGGCTTGCATCCTCTAGCACAGACATACACTACAATATCTCTTTCCCAACAATTCCACAAATTGAGCTTACCAATATTCTTAGAGCTCATTTTTTGCTGTTTTCTCCCAGCTTCAAACCAAAGGGTAACTTTCTGAGCAATGGAACACCCATTGCACTCCAGGAAGCATCGTCCAGAGAGCAGCCGCCCTGCAGATGCCACTTGACTTGAAAGGAACCAGGAAGTGGGATGGTCTCCTTAGCATTTCCATCGGGGGATACAGAACGTTTCTCAACTGAGAGTTCTTAAAGCACTTATACTGTGTGAGACACTTTTCAGGGTTGTAAAACATATTTAAAAGAAAGAACATGGCTCTTGAGGAAATAAGACTAACACAAAAGAAGATAATACAGGCTATTCAAGTCACGCAATATTGCCTTTCTGGAGATATTACAAGAAATAAGGAGACCAGGTTGATACCAGACTCCAAGTGGCACTCTTGCTGACCAGAGGAGGGGCAGGGGCACCTTCATAAGACCCCTTAGAGCACTGTCTAAGGTCCTTGGCAGAAACTGGGGTCTGGTTATCCTAAGTTCCCTGCATGGCTTCTGTGAGGATCCCTCCCAGGCCTGGTCTCAGAACATTTTTTAAATATTGGATTCTTATTCTCATTCCTCCCGCCTCTGCTAGAATGCACCTGCTCTAATGCCAACACCTGAGTCCCACTCGCCCTGATCTACTCTTCCTGTGCCACATCTAGCTTTGGGGCTTGTTGGCCCATAGTAGGTTGTTGGCCTCCGCACACCGGTTCCTTCCCTGCCTTATGTTCTCTCTTTCAAGACTTTTACTGAGCCCATACCATTTGTCAGACACCATGCTGGTAAGTTCTGGGAGCATAAAGACAAAAGAAAACATTGACCCTACGGGACTTATCATCTGAAACAGGCAACCAGCGTAGAAAGTTGCAGTCCAACCGAGGCTAACGTGGGCAACTTGGGTTCTCTAGGTTGGTCGCTATATAAATAGCAACAAGTCCGTATTTTTAGTTCATCTCATTGAATCTGGTGCAGAGATTTGCCTATGAGGCAAAAAGCCGCCCACCAAGCAAGTTCACTTACTATAGCAGTCCTTTGAAAGAACAGTGCTTGACACTTCATCAACAATGGTACCTGCATAATGAGCATTTGTGTACCTAACCCTGAACTGTAGCCCACATCCTTAGAATAAAAAATTGTTTTAAAAGTTAAAATAATCACATAAATTAAATAAATAAATAAAAGAACAGTGCTTGAACCTCTTTGCTTCATCCAGTCTTGTGGCACTGGGCATGGCCATGCAGTGAAAACAAGCCCATTCACGACCAGGCCAGGTGCGGTGGTTCATGTCCGTAATCCCATCACTTTGGGAGGCCGAGACAGGAAGATCATTTGATTCCTGGAGTTCAAGAACCTGGCCAATATAGCAAGATCTAGTCTCTATAAAAATAAAACAAAAAAATTAGCCATGCATGGTGGTGAAAGATGTAAAATTGAAAGACAATTCACTCAAAAGACCAGTACTGCTTCTTCCCTCCCCATGTTTCACACACACACACACACACACACACACACACACCTTCCAATTATGATTTTTCAAGCAATGTACTTTGTAAATGTCAAGAGCAATGCACAAACAGGTGTTGCTTATGTCCTACTTCCCTCCTCCTCCTTATGGAAAAAGACACCCTGGACATCACAGCAACCTATGCTACATAGCCCTTTTCTCTCACCTCCCACGCTGTCATGGAAGTGAGACTAGCATCCCAGGCAAAAATAAAGCCAGAGCCCAGTGAAGGAGCTGTGTCTTCCTCTCAGCATTGCCCAGACTTGTGTGCCTGCCAGGCAGCTTATTTTCTGTTTCTTGGTGAGTATTCTTGTAAGCACAAACCTAAAGTCTTTGCAAAGTCAAGGCAGACTACATCCTTGGCTTTCTCTCCATCGATCAGGCTTGCCACAATGTCCCTGAAAAACTAAATAGGTCTGCCAGGATTTATACTTTATGAGGTCTCATATTACCACCCTAGAATCTGTTCTTCTCAAGAGGCTTTCCGATGTATTTTCTTCAACATTGCCCGGGTATAGAAGTGCATCTTTGAAGATCTTCCAATCTGTGCAGAAATGAGAATTCCACTTTGACTGGTTTAGTAGAAGAGGCTCATGGCATGAAGAGACTGCCTGCATTGCACAGGATGGTGGACAAGCAAATGGAAGTTATGACAAGTGGCACGCATTCCAAATACATTGTAACCAGGATCAGTTGTTGAATCTGAGCTTTTAATTCCAAAGTAGAGAACTAATAAACAGAAAGTTTGCTCTTATTCAAACAAGTTCAGTTCTAAGGCAAGAATCTCCTTGGGTGGTCAAAGGCATGGCCTAGATGATTCCAAGAGTCTACCCAGTCATACCATAGAGACTACTGAAATAAATGCCACTTGAAAAACTGCAAACAATATGCCCCTTTGTTTGTAGAATCCTAGAACCAAGTCAGTTTCTAATAGGATCTAGCTCAATTCATGTTTTTTCTCAGAACTTCTAAAATACTTCAGTGTGAGCACTTTCCACGGGAAGAAAGCATATTTTTTGTATTTGTTTTTGTTTTGAGACAGGGTCTTACTCTGTCATCCAGGCTGAAGTGCAGTGGTGTGATCACAGCTCACCACAGCCTCAACCTCTTGGGTTCAAATGATCCTTCTGCCTCAACCTTCTGAGTACCTGGGACTACAGGCATGCACCACCACGTCTGGTTAATTTTTGTATTTGTTGAGGAGACGAGATCTCGCTATATTGCCCAGGCTGATCTAAAACTCCTGAGCTCAAGCAATTCTCTGGCCCTACCCTCCCAAAATACTGGAATTACAGGCATGAGCCACTGTGCCCGGCCAGAAAGCACGTTTTGAAAAGATTTTTTTTTTTTGCATTTGATGTCAAATATAAATAAAGACCTTCTTGACTATTCTATGAAGTTTTGTTTTGCGATTACTCTCTAGCCTCATAATCAAGTTCAAAAATATTTCTGAAACAATTGGGAATCCTAGAATACTAATATTTTCCTGATGGCAGCATTTTTGTTGCACTCCAAGTTTGCCTACATTAAAATGTGTTGTCTTAAGCAGCCAAAAGTTTTGCTTTTTTTTAATCAGTCAACAAATATTTGCTGAGAACTTGCCACATACTAACACCATGAGATTAGTGGAGTTAGGGGAATACAAAAAAATTACATGACATGATGATGCATCACTTGTCTATTTGAGAAGCAAAATTGACCAGTAGACTCATTTAAGAACACTTAACATTTAAACTGTGCGATCCTGTCATAGATATAAGAGGTAAAGATGGACAATGCACTGAAAGCCAGAAAGGACTTGAAAAGGGCAATGAATTTCTCCATTTCAGGGCTTTCTCTTGTAGTTTCTTCAACCAGAGAAACCATCCTTGTAACACTCTCAAAGTTAAGTTCATATGCCCCCTTGTCTGGAAAGTTTTTGCCAGTTCCCTTGGTAAGCATTACTTGTCCTTTTTGCCAAACTACTAAGTTGTACTTTTTTGTAATTATTTTTAAATCATTGCTTAATTTTGCTTTGATTTATAATTAACTAGTAAATATCAGTTGTCCCTAATAAGCTTCTTGAAGGCATAGATTGAGACCTTATCTTTGGATTCTCCCCCAAATCATCACCTTGTTGTTGTTTTATCAATGTTTAGTTGATATTTGTGGACATCATTTAATTTTACCATCATATAGAGAGTATACTTTCATATAACAATTCATGTGCTGTTTTCATATTAGTTTGGTATTTTCCATGGACGTTTTCAAGTTAAGATATATAAAGCTCAATATACTATATATCATTAAACTACTTAATGCCCAGATTTTCGATAATGCATTTCTTTTCTCTACATGTCACATATCATCTTTTTCTATAGAATAGAAATTAATTCCATCCCAAAAGTGTAATATCATTACAATAACATAATAAAGTTTTGTTCTTCCTTATTACTCACATTTGAAAACAAGAAGTTGGTTAAGTACAAGGAAACTCTTAAATAATATACAACCTATTTAGATTTTGGGGGGGAAGTGTTTTCAATTATATTAATACTAGCTAGCATTTATTATGCACACATGGGATGGCAGGGACTGTTAAGCATAATATAAATTAATTTCTTACAGAAACCCAATTTCTGATATTTCGTTGCTGTTATTTTCTGAATTATTTCCTCTGTCCTCAAGAGTTTGTTTTTTATTTAAAAATTCCCTTATTTCATTTTAGTGTGGTTTCAGATAGGAAAAAATTTGATGTTTCTGTTCAATCTGCCTTCTTAGTCTGGCCAGAATTGAATGGTTATTTAAATACAGGCATTTTAGTACATTGGTCAAGAGAGCAAGCTCTAAGATCAAATTGCCTGAGTTTGAATTCCAGTCCTAAAAATTATTAGTTGTGAGATTTCCAGAAACTATTTAGAAAGAAAAAAAAAGACATAAAATAACTTTAATCTCCTCAGAGAAGTGAGGGAAACACTGACAGGATGATATTAGAAAAAGAACAGGAAGAGGAGGAGGAGAAGGAAGAAGAAGAAGAAAAAGAAGAAGATGATGAACAGCCACAACAACAAAAATTACTTTGGGAAGTTAAAAACATTATAACACAGATTAAAAACTCAGTTGAAGTGTTGGGAGATAAAATTGAGTCAGTCTCCTAGAAAATGAGGTCAAAAATATGAAAGAAAAACAAGAAAAAGTAGTAGGTCAGTTCAGAAGTTTAATCTCAAATAAAAGAAGTTTCAGCAAAAAAAGAAAGAGGAGGAAATTAATGAAATATTGCAAGAAAAATAGCCAGAACTGAAGGGTATGAATTTTCAGATTACAGGACCCAGGCTGGGTGCAATGCCTCAGCACCCTGGGATGCCAAGGCAGGAAGATTGCTTTAGCCCAGGAGTTCAAGACTAGCCTGGGCAACATAGTAAGACATTATCTCTACAAAAAAAAAGTCAAAAAATTAGCTGGGTGTGGTGGTACACACCTGCAGTCCCAACTGCTCAGAAGGTTGAGGCAAGAGGATCACCTGAGCTCAGGAGATCATGGCTGTGGTAAGCCTTGATCATTTCACAGCACTCCAGCCTGGGCAACAAAGTGAGACCCCAACTCAAAAAACCAAAAACCAAAAACAAACAAACAACAACAACAAAAAACAGATTTCAGGACCCAAACTTTCCAAGTACCCAGAACAATAGATAAAAATAGACCTACCAGAAGACACATCTCTGAGAAATCTCAGAACACGACAGTAACAAAAGATTCCAAAAGTCTACAGAGAGAAAAAAATAGAGCACATGCAAAGACTCAGAGATCAAATGGTTTCAGAATTCTCTACAGCAATACTGGAAGCAAGAAAACAATGGAGCAATGTTTCCAAAATCCTAAAGGAAAATAATGACTATGATTTTTAAGTTAGCAATCTGAGCGAAATGATCTATTAAATATGAGAATAAAATACGTTTTCATAAATGCACTGTCTCAAAATCCTTACCTCCCATGCCTCACCTCTTTCTAGGAAGCGTCTGGAGGAATGAGACTTGTCATCATCAAGATGCCACTGTTTTCTACCTTAAACCCAGAATAACTAGGTGAGCCTAGCGTAGATTAAACATGTGTGTATGCATGAGCACACATGTGTGCGTCCACATGCACCATATACCTATTTACGTAGAATGTCCTATAAGTAAGGCAATGCTTCATGAATTCTTTGCAAATATTAACTTATTTGTTTTTTAAATAACAACACTAAATAAGTATTGTTATTTTCCTTGTAAGGGAGATGAGGTACAGAGAGATTAAATAGCCCCTGTGGTCATGGAGAGGCCAAGTTCCAAAGTCAAAGTCAAAGGCAGGCTTTAGAACCCAAGCTCTTAAGCACAGATTCTTACTGGATACTTGGGTGATGAAGTTTCTGCTCTTCCTTTAAAAACTACTGCCTGGATCAGCTGAAGTGACTCCTTCAAGCCTCTGAAGAGTCTTACTTTGGCATCCTCCTGGTTGGTGGAGATAGTCCACCATGATTTTAGAAGCAGGAAGTACAGAGCAGTCAATAGCTCTGACCATCCTTCTGCCTAAGATCCAACATCTGCTCCACACAACAGCCCTTCCAGGTTCCCTGAATACCTTGAGCTGTAAAGTCTCCAGGACTTATTCAGTGCCTTACCTCGACTTCTCCAGAATGCCTCGGTCAGTTCTTAGGAGAGTTGAAGCCCAACTATGACTCAGAGATGGAGCCTTCATCGGACAGTGGCAATAGTACCGTCTCCTTATGCAACTAAAAATATGGTTGTTGCTTAGTTTTTCAAAATAAATTTTATATATCAAGGTTACATACTTTCATGATAACTCTATACAGAAAACCAAGAGCCTGATCAGCATAAAAGTCAGAATTTAGTGACCTCTGGGGGAAGGAGAGCAAATGGGGTTTCCATACAGCTAGGATTGGGAATGTTCTCTTTCTTAACCCAAGTGGCGGATACACAGTGTTTATTTTACCATCATTCTTTAAACTGCACATGTATATTTTATACATTCTTCTGTATGAGTGATGAATTTCGCCATTTTTAAAAATGTTAAAAATAGGACAACTGGACTCTGGGTCAGAACACAGGAGGCCTGTCTCTACCCTCTCCCATCCATATGACTTTAGACAATTCACTTCTCCTCATGAGACCCTATTTCCTCAGCCCCCGATAAAGACCATTTCTCTTCTGCCCACCTCACAGTGGTGGTGAGAGAAGAAATGGGATTGCATATTTGAAAGTGCTATGTTCACTGCAAAGTGATTTATAGGCAGCAGTAATGATTATTATGGCAATAGCCTCTTTGTTGAGGATATCTCTAAATAGAGTGATCCCCATTTTAGGGTCAATGTGTCACATTCTTCCTATGCTTCTCAGATGCTGTTATCAGGCTTTTTGCTATTCTTGGATTCTCTTTGATTGGATCACAAATATTTGTTCTCTCTTGGGAATAACCGAACAAAATGAAATTCCTGCCGTCAGCTGCTCTCACTAGAGAGAAGGCACAAAATTTACAACCTTAAGCACATTGCATCTTAACAATAACCTTAGCTTCTGATCTTTACGGAAGGAATCAGCCAAAGCACCTGTGAGCAAGGTCAGCCTTGTCCATAAAGCAATGTACTTGAGTGTCAGCTCTTGGAAAAACTTGGAGCATCACAAAGAATAAAGAAGCCAACGTAAGCCGGGCTCGGTGGCTCAGCCTGTAATCCCGCGCCTTTGGGAGGCTGAGGTGAGTGGATTGCCTGAGCCCGCGGATTCGAGACCCGCCTGGGCAGCGAGGCCTCATCTCTACAATAAATTAAAAAAAAAAAAAATCAGCCGGGCGTGGTAGTGCATGCCTGTAATTCCAGCTACTCGGAAGACTGAGGCGGAAGGATCGCCGGAGCCCAGCAGGTCAAGGCTGCGGTGGCCGGGAGCGGCCACTGCACTCCAGTCTGGGCGACAGAGTGAGACTCCAACTCAAAAAAAAAAAAAAGAAGCCAATGTATGATCGATGCATATACTGACCCAGAAAGACTCATTTTCAGATTGCATTTCAAGCTCAAGGCAAAAAATTCATTTTACAAAGAAAAGAAACTTCAGTGGTCACCTAAACTGCAGTTATCTCTGGTGAAAGTTTCACTAAAGAGGCCTGGGCAGAAATATTTAAATACCTTTTTCTAAAATTTTTCAGATGGATTCACCTGAGAAAGGTACTGTTATGACCCAGAGCAAAGTTCTTTGCCACTCACCCACAGAATTTAACTAGACTCCATCTGTTCTGCATTACAACACCGCATAGCACATTTTATTTTTATGGCATTTATTCACTGAGCCACTTACAGCTTCTTAAATCACAAGAGTGCTGTGATAACTCTACAAGCCAAGATAAAATAAACCGAGAAACTGGGTTCGGTGGCTCAGCCTGTAATCCCGCGCCTTTGGGAGGCTGAGGTGAGTGGATTGCCTGAGCCCGCGGGTTCGAGACCCACCTGGGCAGCGAGACCTCACAATAAATCAAAAAATCAGCCGGGCGTGGTAGCGCATGCCTGTAATTCCGGCTACTCGGAAGGCTGAGGCGGAAGGATCGCCGGAGCCCAGCAGGTCGAGGCTGCGGTGGCCGGGAGCAGCCACTGCACTCCAGTCTGGGAGACAGAGTGAGACTCCAACTCAAAAAATAAAAATATAAATAAATAAATAAATAAACAAACCGAGAAAGCATCAATCCCATGGACCATGTAAAAAGACCAATGTCCAGTAACCCAATTCATCAGCTCTGTAATTTGGACTCTTCTACCATTACCAGGGAGTTATTCTTTTTTGATATGCACCAAAAAGAAAGAAGAGAATGCTAATTTTTTAGGGATTGCTATGGGTTGAATGGTGCCCCCCAAAAGCTCATATGTTGAAGCCCTAGCCCCCAGTACCTCAGAAAGTGATTTTACTTAGAAATAGGGTCATCACAGACTTAATTAGTAAGATGAAGTCATTAGGACAGGCCCTAATCCAATATGACTGGTCTCCCGAAAAGGAAAATTTGACCAGAGACCCGCATAGAGGAAAGACAATGTGAAGACAGGAGAAGACAGCCACCTACAGGCCAAGAAGAGGGGCCTGGAACAGATCCTTTTCTCCCAGTCTCAGGGGGAACCAATCCTGTTGACATCTTGACCTTGAACTTCTGGCTTCAGAACTGTGAGAGGATACATTTCTGTTGTTTAAGTCACCCAGAATGTGATAATTTATTACAGCAACCATCGCTCACTAATATAGAGGCAATAAGCTGACGAGAGGAATTTCTATATCGTCTGCGTGAAACTGAATCTCCTCCTTACAAAGTTTTTTGTATATTTTCTGTTTTATTTGGCTGTCAACGCCGTGGGAATGTCCTGGAGCCTGAAGTTAAAATGAGCTCTGTCCATCGGCCATACCAGAGGAGGATGGCCTTGCCTTCTATCATGTAATTATAAAGCCTGGGTCAAGCTGCCAGAGTAAGCCTCTCCTGCACCAAGATCGTAGGATATGACTAAAGATTCAAGCACGTGGTGTCTGTGTCTTTTTTGTTTCTAATAATTCGTGCTGAGACTATGTTACCTGAACGTTCACCTGGCGAATAACACTCCCCATCCACAAGAATGCAGGTGTCAATCGATAGTTTTACTCCTTGGTCCAAGTAAGGAGAACACTGGAGAATTCTCCAAAGTGGTGTTTTCCTGAGTTCAAGGGACAGGAAGTTTTTATGGGGTAATGGAGAGGGGAGAGGGTGCCTGATCCTATGCAGGGATAGGATTCCAGTTGCAAAGACCCAGTGAGTCACTATGCTCGCACAGAGGTCACATGTCATGGTAATGAAGTTACTGCTCCTCCCAGGTAGAGACTTCAGCATGGTCATGGGGAAAATTCAAACAGATCAACTATAAGTTGCTGGGGTCTGCCAGGGGCTGGTTTTAACCTGCTACATGACTGCATTCCACACAGGCTGAAGGGCAGGAGGTGCCTGTAAAACAGGTAGATTGCTCAGGGTGATTAAATTTCTATAGTCCCTGGAGACCCTCCCTGTCTGCTTACAACTAAAGGCAGCCAGAGTCTGCTGAGCCCAGGCTGATAAGACCCTGCCTGTGGGCATTGGATCAGCCTGCTCCCCAGCTCTGGGCCTCAAGTGCTCAGCATCCAGTCCAGAGATCCAACCCAGTCATCCACGTAGCCCCAAGCCCTTCCCTCAAGCCTGGTCTCCTCCCTGCAGCTGCTTTCCCTAAGCAAGCCCCCTCACAATAGTACTTGTCTCTTTTCCCCCCTTCTTTTCATTCACCAAAATAAATTTAAAGAATGGCTTCCAGTGTTTCTCAACTCTGGCTTGTTCTTAACTCTTTTAAGGGTGATTCTTTTAAAAAATGCAGATGCCTGGTCCTGGGCTCCAGGTTATTCCAAGCAAATCCTCTTGGCTGGGGGTAGGCAAGGGCTACAGTACAATACAAAAATATACTAGGGGGCTATAAAAACCGGAATTATCTTTTAAAGTATGGGCCCCTGGTAGGACAGGCTTCCCCTGCTAGGTAGGTGTTCTGGGAGCCCATCTGCTTCAGTGTATCAGCTAGCATTTTTGTGAGAGGCTGCACAGGGGAGGAAACATCCCAAGTTGTAGCAAACAGGTAACAGGTTCTTCCACCATGACAACGCACTTGCCCATATCACACTGAGTGTTCAGCCGTTGTTGACCAAAAAGCAGCATAACCTCCGCTCTCCCTATTCACTTGATCGCCCCTAAATTAGTGGCTTTTTTGTTTCCCCAGATGAAAAAGTTCTCAAAGGGAAGTGTTTTGCTAATATGGAGGAAGTGACACAAAACGGTAGAAGCACTAAACAACATCAAAATTGACAAGTTCAAAAACTGTTTTGAGCCACGGAAAAAGCATCTCCATAGGTGTATTGCATCAAACAGAGAGGACTTTGAAGGTGACTGAAGTTTAAACCTGTAAGAATAAATGCACCATTTTTCAAACAAATTCCGGAGTTTCTTGGGTCCCCTCATATTTGGTTTTCATCTGCAGTTTCAGGCACAAATTCAACTTCCTGAATGATGGGAGTGTCTTTGTTAGAGCCCCTTTAAATCACACTAGAGTTTATGCTAATGAGTGACTCAGGGTGAAGCCCCTAGATAGATCCAGGGTGAGACTGGTAGCCAAAATGAGCCAACACATGACTAGGGAAATTTTAGTCTCACACTCCTAACTTCCCCATCCCACTCCTCTGGAAAGAGGAGCTGGAGACCAAGCTCAATAAAAATTCATGAGCAGTTAGATCCAGTTCTGGGTTGGCTGGTGAACACAGGAATGCTGGGAGGGTGGCAGCCAGAGAGGGCATGGGCGCTCTGCACACTCCTCTCCCCTACCAATATCTTGCCCTATTTGCCTCTTCCATTTGACTGTTCCTGAGTCGAATCCTTTATAACAAAGCTGGAATTCTGAGTAGAGCACTTTTCTGAGTCCTTTGGGTCATTTCAGTGAATCATTGAACTTGAAGAAGGGGTGGTAAGTGTAACCCTAACAGGCTCATTGCCCAATGTACACAGCAAATCAATACACCAAGACATTGGGTTGCAGTAGAGAAGGAAGTAATATCAGGGCCATCAAATGAGGAGACAAGAGGAAACCGCAAATCTACCTCCCAAGGACTTTGCGGCTAGGGTTTTTAAGGGTTTGGGAGGAGACTGAAGTGTGGGCATCATTGATGGGTCAAAGAGAGAGCAGGGTGAAGTCAGGGGACAGGGAGGTGAAGAAACTTCTTGTGCCGATCCCATTCCTCTGCGGAGGTCTTTAAACTGATGGGCACCAGCTTTTCCACTGGAATTCAGGGTCTGTTTAAGCAATTATTAAACAAAGCCTTATGACTCTAACATCAGAAATTATATCTACAGACTGCAGTAGAGAAAGAGGTTTAATAGTGGGGCTGCCAAATGAGGAGATGAGAGGAAACCTCAAATCCATCTCCCCTGGGACTTCGGGGCTAGGGTTTTCAAGGGTTTGGGAGTGGGCTGAAGTGTGAGGATCATTGATTGGTAGAAGAGTACAGGATGAAGTCATGGGATAAGGAGATTAATGCACTACTCTCATACTGATTAGAGACTCCCCATCCCTCTTTAGGGTCTTTAAACTGGTTGGCATCAGTTTTTCCACTGAAATTTAGGGTCTGTTGAATCAATTCTTAAACAAAGCCTTATGACTCCAACATCAGAAATCCTATCTATCAGAAACAGCGGCTATGTAAATTGTCAGCATCCAGTGTCACGTGACTTTTAGTTACAAGGAAGTGGGTCAAAGTGCAGCCTGATTAATGCTTAATTGTAACTATATTTCTGTTCAGAATTCTTCTTAAACCTGTGAGGACAGCTTCATAAGCGGAGGAACCGCCCAGTATGTAGCTGACCAGGCAGAAATGTGGGTCACCTGGGAACCCCATGAGCAGCTACCATCTGAAGTAAAGTAGTCTTGTGGGACTGAGTCCTTTAACATGTGGGATCTGATGTTAACTACAGGTAGATACTTAAGAATTGAACTAAATTGTTAGACTCACATGGTGTCAGGAAACTTGGAGAAGTGGTTAGTGTTACACAGGTGGTGGCAGCTATGAAGGTGTCACCGGACTCTCCTTCATGACAAACTTCCAGGGAAGAATTGTCACAGTGGTCTGGTGGCCCCAGCTACCATCACATTGAGTCCCACCTTGTATTTGTGCTGAGGTCACACTAGGAAACCAACTTGTCCCAGTTTGCTCAGGCATTCCCAGTTTTAGCAATGAACCTCCCAGATCCTGGTGACTCCTTGAGTCCCAGGCAAACTGGGACAGTTGGTCAATTGGTCACTCAGTAGCAAGCACACACACACACACACACACACACACACACACACACACACACACCTACAGCCAACAACTGAGCACCGTAGAATACTAGTTCTGGCTCATTCCTGCCAAATGGACAAATCTTCCAACAGGCAACCTTTGCTTAGGGACTTCCATCAACCGGGACCAAGCTTTCTTGGAATTGCACTGCAGTCTGAAGATTTCTACTCAATTCTCCTGTGTCAACTCTCTTCCCTTTCATCTTTCCCAGGCATTTCCCCTGGTCAGTCTTTTCCTGTCTATCCTGTTTTGGGATCGGATTCTCAGAAGAACAGAATCGACATAGGAACCCATCTATCAATATTTTAAAAGTCTCCCTGCATGATTGTGATGTCAGCCATGCATAGTGGTTCTCAACTACCAGTGTGACTGCCCATCATGTAGCAGGGAGAGAAATGTGAAAACTCATAATTACAGCACAACATGGAAAGTGCAGCTATGCAGATATGAGCTGAATGTTCTAGAAGCACTGAGGAGGGGGAGAATAAATGGTCTGATGGTTTCAGCTTCCCATGTGTTTTTTCTCCACAGAGAATTCTTCATATTTTCCCCATCATATTACTCTATTATGATAAAACCATCATGTATTGTGGACATACATTCACAAGACTGAGACTTGATTTCCAGTGAATTCTTCTTAAATCAACAGATAGAAAACTGACCAAAAATTTACAAAGATATAGAGGGTCAATACATAATGATAAAAGGTTCACTCTATCAACAAGAAATATCCATCCTAAACATATATGCACCCAACATAGGAGCACCAACTTTCACAAAGAAGCTTCGAAGTAAACTAAAAAAAGATATTGACTCTAACACTATCATAGCTGGAGACTTAAACACCCCACTAACAACCCTAGACAGATCACCAAGACAAAAAGTTAACAAGGAGATCCAGAACCTTAACATGACGTTTGATCAAATGGACTTAATTGATACCTACGGAACACACCACCCAACAACCACAGAATATACATTTCACTCATTACCACATGGAACGTACTCAAAGATTGATCACATCTTCGGCCATAAATCAAGCATAAACAAATTCCATAATATTGAAATTCTGCCGTGCACCTTCTTAGGCCACAGAGGAATAAAAATAAATATCAACATCAACAAAGTTCCCCCAAAACCCGCAGAGACATGGACACTAAGCAGCATGATGCTAAACAACTCCTGGATCAACACAGAAATCAAAACAGAGATTAAAAGGTACCTGGAAACAAATAAAAATGAAGAAATATCTTACCCAAATCTTTGGGGCACTATGAAAAAAGTCCTAAGAGGGTAATTCATATCTCTACAAACACACATGAAGAAAATGGAAAGATCACAAGTTAACAGCCTAACAAATCACCTAAGGAAGTTGGAAAAGCAAGACCACCAAAACCCTAACTTCAGCAGAAAAATCCAGATCACCAAAATGAAAACCCAAATTTGGGAATAGAAGACAAAAATATACTACAAAAAATCAGTGATACTAAAAGCTGGTTTTTGAAAGAATAAACAAGATTGATGGATCCCTTCCAAGACTGAACAAGAAAATTTTAAAAAAAAAGAAAAAGAAAACTGACTTCCTCAAATACTTTGACAATAGGAACTGGTGTATGTATGTGCATGTGTGTTTATGTGCAACACTGCATCCATAAGGCTAAACCCATCATGCTGGCAAAAACACATACTTTAGAAATGTGGAGGTTTTTACATCAACTGTCTTCAATAATTTCTGGTTTTCCTTTTAAAAAATGCATCACTAATTATAGGATAGTTATCCCAGCTGGAAGTCTTTTATCCTTGCTGGATACAGCCATTTCCCAGCAAGGCTAAAAACCAGATAAATGCTATGCGTGGCATTCAAAAAGTCAAATATTATACAAGGTCACATATGAATCACTTTTTGCCTAAATTAACACATTATTTTGATGTTCCAAGAAAAATGTTCTAATGCCTATTTCCTTGTAATTTCAACTATTAAGCAATGAAACAGAGGCCTGCAGGACCTCTTTTTGGACCGCCAATCTCTGAGATTGAAAGATTCTGAAGTGCACACCTAAGTAGTTCTTTATAAATGGGAGTTAGATGGAGTCAAAAAGAAGAAAACACAAATGTTTCCTTTAGTGTTTTTTATTCTAACCATAATCTGAAGTTAGAAAAAGGGTGACCACAATCATTGTTTTTGTGGGTGGGTTTGTTGTTTCTTTGGTTTTTTTTGAGTTGGAGTCTCACTCTGTGGCCCAGGCTAGAGTGCAGTGGCACACTCACAGCCACCACAGCCTCAACCTACTGGACTCAGGTGATCCTTCTACCTCAGTCTTCCAAGTAGCTGGAACTACAGGTCTGCACTACCATGCCTGGCTAATTTTTTTATTTATTGTAGGGATGAGGCCTCGCCAAGTTGCCCAGGCTTGTCTCGAACCCCTGGGCTCAAGCAATCCTCTCGCCTCAGCCTCCCAAAATGCTGGGATTGCAGGTTTGAGCCACCATACCAGGTTGGGTAGTTTTGCATTCTTTTTTTTTCCTTTTATTGTGGTAAAATATACCAAGCGTAAGATTTGCCATGAACAACATCTGATCCTCTTTATAGAATATCGACTTTGGAAGCATATTGTATATTCACATCCTGTCCCCCATACCCACACACAAACACAGCCATTCACACCGTCACTCAAATGCAGTGGTGCACACTTTCACACACCTATATATTCTCACACACAGAGTCACACACACACACATACACAAGGTCACAAACACATGCACACCTCAAATCCCACTCTAGGACTCAGGACACTCAGTTAAAGCATGATGCTTATTAAGAGACTAGAAATGCACTAGTGAGACAAAGAGAAAGGGGACAAGGACTTTGCCCCATTGGGCAGTAAACAGACATCTGAAAGTCTAAAATGACGAAAGAGACGAATCTGCATAGAAGGAAAGAATAATGCTGCTTCTTTAGCCATCTATGATTTCTTAGCATAAAAACAGAAATCAGTGTGGAGTTTGAGAAACATAAAAAGGAAAAGAAGTATGGCTCATGCTTGCCTCCCCTTCGGATACCTTCACATCTCCCTTATGCTTTGCATCAGCAAAGACCTTAAGGTCATGATGCATACTTGCAATGGACTCAGTAGTTGTGCCCCCCAAGATTTCTGTGTTGAAACTCTAATCTCAATGTGATCATCTCAGGAGGTGGGGCCTTTGGGAAGTGAGGAGGTCATCCTCACAAGTGGAATCAGAGAAATCCCAGAGAGTTCTTTCTCTCCCTCCTCACCATGTAAAAAAGCAATGAGAACTCAGCAGTCTGCAACCCCAAAGAGGACCTTCACTGGGAGTGACTATGCACGCACCCTGCTCTGGGACTTCCAGCCTCCAGAACTGTGAGAAACAGGCATCTGCTGTTGATAAACCTCCAAGTCTATGGTATTCTGTCATAGCAGCCTGAACTGACTGAAACAATACTCATTCTCTGTTAACTCCCAAGCATTTCACAAGTCATTCCAACCTATCCTCACTGACACTGACACTCCTAATAATTACCTCCTAATTATCTTGACACTCTAGAACATGTCTCTCCTGCATTCCTTCCTTTGGCTGCTTCTCCGGCTTGCCTGTATTCCTCTGGATTCCCCAGGTCCTTCCCTGGTCCGTCTTCTCTTTTTTTTTTTTTTTTTTTGAGTTGGAGTCTCACTCTGTCGCCCAGACTGGAGTGCAGTCTCCTCGAACTGCTGGGCTCCGGCAATCCTTCCGCCTCAGCCTTCCGAGTAGCCAGAATTACAGGCATGCGCTACCACGCCCGGTTGACTTTCTTTTTCATTTATTGTAGAGATGAGGTCTCACTGCCTAGGCGGGTCTCGAACCCACAGGCTCAGTCAATCCACTCACCTCAGCCTCCCAAAGGCGCGGGATTACAGGCTGAGCCACCGAGCCTGGCTCCTTCTTCTCTTATGTGTTCTACACTCTTTCCTTGGCCAGCCTCCCTACTCTCCTGTCTTCTGCATCATCTGTGCTAAGAACTCCCTATTCTCTTTCCTAACTGACTACTCCTATTGTTCCTACTTGATATATTCAGGTACCTGCTGGACATCTTCTCCTGTCTACCTTACTAGTGTGTCTCATACTTCACATGTCCCAAACCAGACTGAAAATAAAGAAAATAAAGCAACAACAAAAACCTGTATTCGCTGTCTCTCTATTTTTCTTTTTTTTTTTTTTGAGTTGGAGTCTCACTTTGTCGCCCAGGCTGGAGTGCAGTGGCACGCTCATGGCCACCACAGCCTCAACTTGCTGGGATCAGGCAATCCTTCCACCTCAGCTTTCCAAGTAGCTGGAACCACAGGTGCACGCTACCACTCCCAGCTAATTTTTTGAATTATTGTAGAGATGAGGTCTGGCCAATTTGCCCAGGCTGGTCTTGAACCCCTGAGCTCAGGCAATTCTTTCACCTCAGCCTCCCAAAGTGCTGGGATTATGGTTTGAGCCACTGCACTTGGCCTGTATTCTGTCTTTATAGGAGTTAGTGGCACTATCAGTCATCTCAGGCTGCCTTAATAAAATGCCATAGATTGGGTGACTGAAGTAATGAAAATTTATTTTCTCACAGTTCTGGAGGTTGAGAAGTCCAAGATCAACATGGCAGCCAATTCAGTCTCTGGCAAGAAAACATGGCAGCCAATTCAGTCTCTGGCAAGAACTCGCTCTCTCTCTCTCTCTCTCTCTCTCTCTCTCTCTCTCTCTCTCTCTCTGGCTTGCAGATGACTGCCTTCTTGGTGTGTGCTCACATGGCAAAGAGGGATTGAGCTCTCTGGTGGTCTCTTCTTACAAGGACACTAATCCTATTGGATCAGGGTCCCACCCTCATGACCTCATTTTACCTTAATTACTTAAAAGCTCTATTTCCAAATACAGTCATATGGGGTGGGGGGGTAGGTCTTCAACATATGAATTTGAGGGGAACACAATTCACTCCATAGCAGGCATCATGTCCCAGACTAGGTCTCCTCCTTGACCCCTCTTCTCTGGATCCAGCTGGAAACTCTAAGTCAGCCCCTATTTCTCTGCGGTCCATTCCTTTCTCTCCATCCTTACCATTGCACTTTTAATGCAGCCCCTCCCCACCCTGCCTCATGCCTTGCTCAGACCACTCCCTTTGGCTTTCTGCTGCTCAGCCTCTCCCATTCTTTCCACTATGGTGCTGCCCGTTCAAATTCCAAAACCACAGATCCAATCAGGGTGTCTGTGTTGATGTAATTAACACTTTATGGCACAGTTTTTCCCCTGTCTTACCCTCACCAGCTGCTCTAGTCTCCTTTTCAACCATAGTCCCCAGGCATCATGCTCTAGTCACACTGAGGGTGCAGCTGTTACCTTCACATCACCTGTCTTCTTTTACCCCGGATTTCCTTCTACTGGAACCCTTCAGATCCCAAGGTAAGTATGACTCAAGAAACATGACTCAACCCCCTCTGCTTAGCTGTCCCAGGACCCTGCTCATGTCCCTGTTACAGTCTTTGCCATATTTTTATGCAACTGTCTTTTCCGTTAGACTTGTGGTTCCTTGTGAGGATTGAGTCCATTTGTGCAGTTATAACAAAATGCCTGAGACTGGGTAATTTATAAAGAGCAAAAATGTATTCCTCACAGTTCTGGAGGCTGGGAAATCCAAGATCAAAATGTTAGGGTACAGATAGGGTGAGGGTGGAGAAGAGCACAGCACCGCCGGAGCTGGCATGCCAGAGGTGTGCGCTGGGAACCCAGAGATCCAAGTAATGCAAAAATTTGCAACACACAAAGAGGTGAGGGAAGAAAAGGTTTATTTAAGAAAAGTTCACTCCCCACAGATAGGGAGTGGACCTACACTCTAGATGAATGTGCCCCCCCCAGCCCCTCAAGCTCCAGCTTAAATCCTTTCCCTTGGAGATGTTGCAGTCAAGTAGACATGACTGCCATGACTTCCTTATCGACCACCTGCAAATGTCTTGGAGACCCTGTGACACACAGACCCATTAATGTCTGTCCATGTTATCATAGCCCCTAGAGAAGGGCGTGACAAGGATCCAGTGCTCTTGCACCTTCCTGAACGACATTCCTTAGAGCTAATGGAGGGTGTACCTCCCCCTATCTCCCATGCATTCCCAGTGGGTAGCTTCAGGGGATCCTTGACTTCCCTGTAGATAGTGCCCAATCTACTGGGAGATTGAATGCCCCACCTGCTCCCCCTCTGCGGGGTCACAAGTCCCGCGATCTGCATATCTTTTGTAATTACAAGTTTCGTGACTTCTCCAATCTTTGCCCAACGCATGATGTCTTAGGCCTTGCAAATTCCCTTTACTCTAGGCAAGCTTGACTGCCACTATGAGATACCTCTGGCATCAGGAAGTCTGTGTTTGTGAAAGAACAAAGTCAGCAAAGTTAATCTTTATCTAAAGTATGCATTTCTCTAAAACATAGCTTCTACTTTCTCATCATTGGATCAGGGTGCGGGGGGGGGGGCAGCCCCTGCAGAGAGATTTAGGGCAGGTCCCTGGGAGGTGTGGCGGCATTGGTGATTATTCTGGAGAGATAAAGAGAAAGAAAGAGACTGGACTCTGTCTAGTGCAGAAGCCATTTAATGGGACAAACCGCAAGTCTTTTATACCAAATCTTCACAGGTCAAATCACAAGACTTTCACATGAACACAAAGTCAGGTGAATGAGGGGCATCCCCCACCCACCAGGTGTTTCCTCAATCATGAGGAAGGACAATCCCAATATTATTTCACTGTTCCTTATACTTGGCTAATGTTCCTCAAAAACAATACAACAATTCTAACATCATAATATTCTAATGATAAATAACTTCTAAAGCTTATGCTTACACAACACCTAATGACTAACTTAAATCCTAATACCTTTCTATTCCGTGCTAATTTTACCTATACTATAGGAACTCTTAATTATAGCTCAAACCGGTTCCTAAAGAATGTGGCCCAGTCCAAAGATCACACTTGGCCATTTCCAGGAACAATTGATTATAATCTCTTAACAAAATGGCTATTCTAAAATCCTATATATTTATCTTAACTTCTATAAAACTTTCTAATTCCTAATTCTAATATATAAAGCTGAATCATCAGCAATAAAGCTTCTAAAATAAAACCCATACAAACTGTAAATTGTACTAAAGCCAAAACCACAATTAGTAGAAAATGGGAACAATGAAATTTCTAAAGTTAGCTGTATTCTTACTAAACCTCAGAATATCATGTTTGATCATGCTTGAACTAACATAATTCACTGATATAGCATAACCTATTCTACAATACTTTCTATGAATAAGATAAATTCAATTTCTATAATAAGTAGAAAAAGCTAATTGTAGCTAAAAACTGGTTTAAAAGAATGCAGCCCAGTCCAAGTTATACACTGGGCCCTTAGGAATGTGGCCCAGTCCAAGGTTCGTGCTGGGCCATTTCTGGTAACTCTAAATAATCATCTATACCATCTAAAGCTGAAAGCAGCTCTCCATATGTATATACTAATTCTACAAATATACTTTTAAATCTTATTTAAAAAGTTGTATCATATATAAGGCTCCCAAATGTTACCTGAGTAATTGATTAATAGGCCAAAACCACAGTCTGTGAGAAACGGGAACAATGGATCCCTAGAGTCAGCCAAGCCTGTCGTACTCTCGAAGTTTCAAGCTTAGATCACCAAAGTTCCTGCTAGTGAGATGTGCCAAACAGCAAAAAAGGGAAGATGAAATGGGCCATCCGCTCCTGAACTCATCCTAGTGGTCTCAGGGTCCACAGCCCGACTGGATCCCCAATGCTCAGGTGGGCCTCCACAGCTGGCTCCCAACATCAGGGTTTAAGAACAGGATGAAAAATGGCTTCCCGCTCTCATCTGTCCTTTCACAAAGCATCGGTAGGTTCAGTGTCTGGTGAGTGTCTGCTCCATCAGTGGGGTCTTCTTGTGGAAGCATCCTCACGTGGTGGAAATAAAGAGGCAAAAAGAGATCATTGCTAGTTCCCTCCAGCCCTTTCATAAAGTTTCTAGCCCCTTTCATAAGGGTGGAGCCTTCATGATGTCATCATTTCCCAAAAGATCCCTCCTCTTAATATCACCACAACAGAGATTAAGTTTCAACATGAGTTTCAGAGAGGATACATTCAAACCATAGCACTGAGCACCTGAGCTGCCCTCTAATGAGTATCTCAGAAATGCAAATGTCAGGGTAGTGTATTGCAGGAACACCACATGAGGTATGTTCTACAGCTTTTGTCATTTACTCTGTTACAAAGGTAAATCTTCAATATTTTCAGCTATGTTATCTGTGTGGCCCACTTAATCCTTCTAAATACAGAGTATTGGGCTTTAAACACAGATGTATTCCTCATATGTGTAGGATAATGTAATTTTCAAAACAAAAAAAAAATGAAGAAGACCACCTGGATTCTTAGCCAATTCTCCCATTTTCACAGAAATGTATGGCGCTCATAACCAGAATATATAATGTATGATTTTTAAATCATTTATATGAAGGCAAGGAATGTTTAATGCTTTACTTTTACTTTAAGTGCTTAGTGTTTTACTTTTTTTTCCCTGTCATCCAGGCTGGAGTGCAGTAGCACAACCTTGACTCACTAAAGCCTTGACCTCCTGGGTTCAAGTAATCCTTCCATCTTAGCCTCCCAAGTAGCTAGGACTACAGGCGGACACAACCACACCTGGCTTTTTTTTTTTTTTTTTTTTTTTGTAGAGATGAGGTCTCACTGTGCTGCCCAGGTTGACCTTGAACTCCTGGACTCAAGCAATTCTCCCAAATTGCTGGGGTCATAGGCATGAGCCACCATGCCTGGTCATATTTTATTTTTAATTTTAGATAAACTAAAAGAAAGAGGTTACAAATAAACTTCAATTTGAAGATCCTCCCGGGGTGAATGGCCTGACCTCTGGTCTAGAAGCACAGGATTTTTGAAAATTATATAAAAGGTGGGTTGACATTAAAACAAAAATCTTCTTAATTAATCAGAATAAACCCCTGTGTATTTCTGGCTCTATGACTCTTTTCAGCATCTCTTTTCACAAGAGTCCTTTGAAATGTCTACCAGAGGTGGAAAATGTTATACAAAAGCACACTGAATCTTGTGAGGAGGACAGAGCATGGAACACCAGGTGGCCTTCATTGGCACTGCTTCTTACCTTTAAAGCCAGATTTTATAAAATGAAATGACTGAGTGAAAGCCTTCTCGTTAGCGATATTCCTGTTGTGAGGAAATTCAAAGACACAAAATCAGGAATCAGGACCTGATCATGACCTCAGACGAGGCTTAAATATTCCCCATAATTAGTATCATCTGGGAGATTTTGCTTAATGATGCAGGGGAAGAAATTGCTTTCAAAACAAAAAAGGAAAGAATGAACAAACAAATGAACAAAAGAAAGAAATCTCAAATTGAACAGAGCTAGATCTTCAAGTACCCAAGAATGGAACTTGAGTTGTCCAAAAATGTTCTTTTAGCCCAGGCTCAGTGGCCCATGCTAGTAATCCCAGCACTTTGGGAGACTGAGGCAGAAGGATTGCTTAAGCCTCTTAGTTTGAGACCAACCTTGGCAATATACCGAGACCTCATCTCTATTAAAAAAAAAAAAAATCAAAAAATTAGGGCTGGGTGTGGTGGCTCAAGCCTGTAATTCCAGCACGGGGAGGCCATGGTGAGGAAATTGCTAGAGCGCATGGGTTTGAGACCAGCCCAGGTAACTTGGTGAGACCTCATCTCTACAGCAAATAAAAAAATTAGCTGGGCATGGTAGTGCATGCCTGTAGTACCAGCTACTTGGAAGGCTGAAGTGGAAGGATTGCCTGAGCCCAGCAGGTTGATGCTAGGATGGCCATGAGCGTGCTACCACACTCCAGCCTGGGCGACAGAGTGAGACTCCAACTCAAAAAAAAAAAAAAAAATTTAGCCAGATGTGATGGAACATGCCGGTAGCTCCAGCTACTCAGGAGGCTGGTGTGGAAGGATCACCTGAGCCCAAGAGGTCAAGGCTGCAGTGAGCCTTGCCCTCCACTCTGTCATGCCACTGCACTCCAGCCTGGACAGCAGAGTGGAATGCGGAACGAAATTACTACTACAAAAAAACTCTCTGAGGAAGCTCAGATATTGGCCATGGTAGACAAAAACTTTAAATCAGCTACTTACAAGATGAGTTGAAGAATAACAGAAGAGAAATTTTAAAATTTACAAATATGGCTAAATTCAAAAGTTTACCAATATGCCTAAAGAACTAAAGGAACCTGTATTTTAGCTAGAATGACCAAGAAAAAATAAGAGAAGACTCTTAAATAGTTAAAATCAGAAATCAAAGTGGAGACATTACTACTAAACTTACTGAAAAAAAGGATTTTAAGAGAACAATGCAAGCAATTGTATGCCAACAAATTAATTAATCCAGCTGAAATAAACAGAAACAGTTTGTATTTCTAGAAAAATACAAACTACCAAAACTAACTTAAGAAGAAAGAAAAAAATCTGTGGAGAAATTGAAATCCTTATACATTACTAGTAGGAATGCAAAATGTACAAATATTGTGGAAAATCATTTGGAAGTTATTCAAAAGGTTAAACATAGAGTTACCATATGACCCAGAAATTGCCCTGCTAGGTATACACCCAAAAACATTAAAACAAGTGTTCAAACTATCCATAATAGCCAAAAGGTGAAACCAACCCACATGACTATCAACAAATGAATAGATAAACAAGATATGGTGCATCCATACAATGAAATATTATTTGGCCACAAAGAAAGAATAAAGTACTGACTTGTGCTGCAACATGAATGAAACATGAAAACATTATACTAGGTGAAAGAAGCCAAACAAAAGTGACTGCATTTTAAAAATTTCATTTATGTCCAGAATAGGCAAATCCATCGAAACAGAAAGTAGATGAGTGGTTACCAGGAACTGGGAAGATGGGGGACTTGGGAGTGACTGCTAATGGTACAGGATTTATTTTACATGTGAGGAAAATGCTCTGGAGTTAAGTAGTGGTGGCTCACACCTGTAATCCCAGCGCTTTGGGAGGCAGAAGTGAGAGGATTGCCTGGGTCCAGGAGTGCGAGGCCAGCATGGGCAATTTGGCAATGCCTTATCTCTACAATAAATAAAAAAACCAGCCTGGCATGGTAGCACACACCTGTAGTTCCAGCTACTTGACAGACTGAGATGGAAGGATTACCTGAGCCCAGCAGGTTGAGGCTGCAGTGACCATGATTATGCCACTGCACTCCAGCCTAGGCGACAGAGTGAGGCTATAAGTAAACAAACAAACAAACAAAATCCATTGAATTTCACATGTTAATATGGTATACCTCGTGTATATGAAATTTTATGTTATGTCAATTTTTTAAAAAGAGTAAGAATTGAGCCTGGGTTACAGCCTATAATCCCAGCACTTTGGGAGGCTGAGTTGGGAGGATTGCTTGAGCCAGGAGTTCAAGACCAGCTTAGGCAACATAGTGAGACCTTGTCTCTATATAAATTTTTTTTTAAAAATTTAGCATGGTGTAATTGTGTGTGCCTGTAGTCCCAGCTCCTTGGGAGGCTGAGGCAGAAGGATCACCTGAGCCCAGGAGGTCAAGGCTGCGGTGAGCCATGATCTTGCCACTGCACTCCAGCCTGAGTGACAGAGTGAGACTGACTTAAAAAAAAGAGGAAAGAAAAGAATTGAGAGAGTGTAAGAAAGGGATACTGAGCCCGACATGGTGGCTCAAGCCCATAATCCCAGCACCTTGGGAGGCCAAGATGAGAGGATTGCCTGAGCCCAGGGATTCGAGACCAGCCTGGGCAACTTGGCAAGACCTCGTCTCTACAATAAATCAAAAAATTAGCTGGGCATGGTGGCACACACCTGTGGTTCCAGCAACTTGGAAGGCTGAGGCAGAAAGATCTCCTGAGCCCAGCAAGCCAAGTCTGCGGTGGCTGTGAGTATGCCACTGCACTCCAGCCTGGGCGACAGAGTGAGACTCCAACTCAAAAAAAAAAAAAAAGAGATACTGACCATGTGGAGAAGAGCATGAAGTGATTTGTGGTTTCCCTGAAGTAATGATATTTGACCAGAAATTTGGAAGTCGAATGGGAGTTAGCCAGGTGAAGTGGAGAAGAGCATTTCGAGGAACACCCGCATAGGCAGCACACCCCTGGAAATGGTGTGCACCACCAAGAAATGCAAGAGACATGCAGCACAGAGCTCAAGAAGATAAGGCTGGGAGACCAGGTCCCCATCACTTGGGACCCTAATCCAGAGCTTCCCAAGTATGCACCAGGGGCAGCCAGTGTACCTGGCCACATCCTGGTGAACCACCCCATGGATCTCACTGCCTTTCAGGGTAGCTTGAGCCCCCAGGCTGCTTGTCCCTGTACCCAAATAAACCTCATTTACTTTCTTGAGAAATCATGCCAATATTCTCATATTATTTTGTGCGACCATATACAAAATATTGGGAAGTCCAAGCCTAGATTCCATAAAGGATTCTGATGGAAAACCGTGAACCTGGGACTTCATTTAAGCTGGGATGTCACAGTAAAGTGATTGCCTTTGTAAAGATGACTTCTGCTGTGGTGTGAAGTCATGATTGGATAGTGGGGAGCTCAATTAAGCAGCTGTTTTGCAGATTAGGCAAAGTATTGTGATAGCTTGAAACGTGCAGATGGAGAGGAGAGGTGGATAATCTCAGAAAGAGCAAGTGGGGGTGGGGGGTGACTTTTAGGGGAAGTTTGAGTTTGGGCGTTTTGGATTTGAGTTACATGTTAAATAGTAGATGTTGACAAGCAGTTGGATGTATGCATCTGGATCTGGAGGTAGAAATTTAGATTTCACAGGTATGTTAAAGGTAACTGATGCTTTGATTGTGAATGATGTCACCTACATAGGTGGAGACTGGAGAAAATGGTCTTAAACAACTGCGATATTTACAGGGCAGCTATAATAAAATAAGCAAGTGAAAGACACTTGAGAGGGACCAGTTTCAGAGGCATATGGGAATCTGAAGAGGTTCTGACATGGAAATTGAGGGGAGAAAGTATCTCTAAAGATATCATCATCAAGGGCAACAAATGTTGCCAGTCTATGGTGACAACTGATACGCCCTCCCCTCGCCCCCGCGCTGGTTGTAACACTTTAGAGTTAATGTCAGTGGAACCAAGTAAGTGAAAACCTAGGTAGAGTGAGTGGAGCTCATAGCTGGAAAAGAAAATGAGGTGAAGACCTGAGCATGTTTAAGTGTGAATGAGCAAAATTCAGCAGAGGGGATGAGGTTTGCCATGAGACAGAGTCGGCTAAAAGGACCAAGTAAACAGGGATGGCCTAGAACACTCTATCTGAAAGATAAGATCCAGGATGTGAGAGAGAGGATATTTTTTAAAAGAGGCATTAGGGGCAACCCCTTTGGGTCCCCTCCACTGTGGGAGCTTTTCTGTCCTCTCAATAAATCCTGCCCCCCCCCGGCACCCCCAAAAAGGCACTACTCATCAGAGTTGATGGGCTCGGTAGTTCTGGTGTCAAAGGTGATATAATTTAGCAGATATAGAAATGCTAAAATAGGCCAGGGTCACAGTGGCTCACACTTGTAATCCCAGCACTTTGGGAAGCCAAGGTGGGAGGATCACTTGAGGCCAGGAGTTTGAACCTGGGCAACACAGTGAGACCGCCGTCTCTACACAAAGTAAGTAAATAGATAGACAGATAGATAGACAGATAGACAGATAGATAGATAGATAAATGCTAAGAAAACCATACATTAAGAAAGAGGCATTTTGCAAAAGAAAGGAGACCCAGGTTGAAAGAAAGAACTAAAGAAATGAATTGAGAACACTAACCCAGCATTTAAATCATTAAGTTCTCAAATAAGAGTAAGAAATTCTAAGACCATCAAATTCTGAGATATATGTTATTGTAAGCAGTTTTCTGATTTTGCATCACAGGTTCCTATTCCACTATGGCAACTAATTTGCTTATGCAAAAAGTTACCAAGTCTCAATTTTGTAGCAAGCACCAGACTAGAAACTGAGGACATTTTGATAAAGAAACAGTCTCTTCTACAGTGGAGTTACATTGTAGTAGAATATAACAAACAAGCAAATAAATATTTAATTTCCAATATAAATAAGAGTCCTAAAGAATAAAGGAAAGTATTAGGAAGCCCTTTCAAAGAAGTAATCAGGGAAGGCTCTTCTGCGGCGGTGACATTTACCTAAAGCCTACAGGATAAATAGGAGTTAACTTGGTAAAGAGAAGAGAAAAGGGTATCCCAGAATTAGGGAACAGCACAATCAAAATGAAAATAAGTATTCTCATCCACAAGGAAACCCACTGGGGGGGTCCCTTTAAATGACCCATCACGTTAAGTCAACAAGAAATTCCACTTATTTTTTATTTCTACACCCTCAAACTTAGGCTTTCCTCAGACAGTCCATATCATCTTGCCAATGATTTTAAAGCCAGGATATATCTGATTGCAGCATGCCTGGTCCTAATTGCAACAGGCAGAGTGACCATTGCAACTGCAGAGATTAGTTTTCTTTTGTTTGACCTAGTCTATCATAAATATTTTCAACTCAAATGGCCTGAGATCTTAAGACCAGAACCTTCCACATGTTCTGTGTGTGGACCCAAGAGTTGGACTGTTACTGTCTCACATGTGGGCAGTGTCATTACCTGATGGACAGAGGTCACAACAGCTGCTGCTGCTGCTGCTGCTTCTTCTTCTTCTTCTTCTTCTTCTTCTTCTTCTTCTTCTTCTTCTTCTTCTTTTCTTTTGAATTGGAGTCTCACTGTGTTGCCCAGACTGGAGTACAGTGGCACGCTCATGGCCACTGCAGCCTCCACCTGCTGGGCTTAGGCAACCCTTCTGCCTCAACCTTCCAAGTAACTGGAACTACAGGTGCACTCCATCATGCCCAGCTAATTTTTTTATTTATTATAGAGACGAGGTCTCACCAAGTTGCCCAGGCAGGTCTCGAACCCCTGGGCTCAGGCAGTCCTCTCACCTCCACCTCCCAAACAATGGCTTCTTCTTCATTTGAGACAGTGCACAGTCAGGGTCACCTGCATGCACCTCCTACCATGCAGCCAACTCATTCCATGTTCTGGCCTCTGGGAGGTGGGGGAGTAGTAAAAGATAGAATTGAGGGTGAGGGAGGAGGTAGACAGGAAAATAAGGAGAAAGAAAAGGTGGCCAGGGCACGGAAGGGGGAAGGAAGGTTCCAGGGAGGGAGTGTCCACAAGAAGTTGCATCTACTCATGTCAGGAGGCAAGAAACATTTCAATAGCCAATAGACGAGTTTCTCTTCTTTCATCATCCTTTGCTTTCTCCACCAAGTACATGTTTACTCCCCTGGACCTAAAACACACTAATTACCATCTTAGAATAGCCCCAGAAAGAGTTTTCTGCTGAAACTCAAAAACGCTGAGCCCATAATCCAGGTTAAGCTCAGTGTTTTATCTCAGGTATCTGTATGTATTAATATTTTTGTTTTGCCTTTTCTATAACATGAGTCCCAAGACACAATACCTTGAGTACTCCATCAGAAACACACTGGCATATTCTCGCCTTTTTCTTTTCTTTTCTTTTCTTTTTTTTTTTTTTTTTTTAATCAGGGCCTCTGTTGTCCAGGCTAAAATACAGTGGCACACTCATAGCTCACCACAGTTTCCACCTCCTGGACTCAGGGATCCTTTGGACTCAGTCTTCTAAGTAACTGGGGCTACAGGTGCGTGCCACTGTGCCCTGCTAACTTTTTAATTTCCTTGTAAAGACCAAGGTCTCCCTATGTTGCCCAGGCTGGTCTCGAACTCCTGGGCTCAAGCAATTCTCCCGTCTCGGTGTCCCCAAGTACTAGGATGACAGGCATGAGCCACCGGGCCCAGCCATATTGTACCTTCCTAATGTGTCTTAGACACCAGCAGAAATTAGATTAGTTTGATTTATTTAAGCATCTGACCGTGCAAGTTTCTAAGAGTCTTTGATGGAAAGAATCTGACTCTGGGCTTACAGGGAACCTGACAGGCTCAAGTCTATCCACTGGGTTGTCAGCCCAGTAGAGGATTCTTGAATATTTTTTTTTCCACGAGGATCTGCTTTGATTTAATCTTTGCAAGGGGATGGGAAGAGAAATGGAGGAGGGAAGGGAGGGGGAAAGGGAGGGTGAAAAGGAAGAAGAGATGCGAGAGGTCTTTGACAAGGAGGCTGATGGCGCACATTGAAGATGAGAATGTGTAGCCATCTATGGTTTTGACATCAGTCAACAGATGATCATTGGCCTGCTGGTGGCAGCTGCTCTGTTACCCTGCCCCTCCCCCACTGTCCCACACAGGCCCCAGTGTAGTGTTCTGAATGGGGGTTCATTATCTGTGCACTCACCAGGCGCCACAGTCAAAGAAACAGTGTTCCAGCCCTCTCAAAGTTCACCCTCCAAAGGGAAGAGAAATGGACATTGATGCCAGCCTAAAAAACACAAACAGCTCTATTGAATGCACAAATATAAATTCCTACACATACACTTTTCTGCCCTAATCTCCTCCTCTCGTTACTGAGCCAGCACTGGAGAATCAGAAAAGGGTCTCCATCTTTTTGGCTAGACAAGTCCCACAGGTTCAGGGGGCCTACACAACTGTCGGTGATGGCTCTGTCCCTTATAGATGTCCTGTACATCTAGAATCTAAGGGAAGTGGATTTGGGGTTTATTCTGGATTCTGAAGAGTATGTGTTGTGGTGTCTCTGGAAGCATTACCTGTTATGTTACAGGGATAAAAGAGAGGGAAGAGAAATGGAGCATCCCGTTGTATTTGTCTTCAAAACGCCCTACTGAAAGTTCCCAATGTTAAAAGAAAGTTTTGTTAATGTTTTAAATACCTGTCTAGGTACTTGTGTTTGCTAATGGATATTTCTACTTAGCCCAAATGATGTTATTCTACAAACCTCATAAAGCAAAGTTGTTCCATTGTTGTGCTCTATTTACTGACTCAGAAACCTAACATTTCTGGAGGAGCAGCGACAAGTAATTTCATGATGATAAATTTTATAGGACAAAATACTCTGCTCTACAGAGCTCAGGTGTCATTTAAAAGAGAGATAAACAGTTCTAACATTTAGTGGGTAAACAAATGTGGCAGAATAATTTATTGAGATATTAATTTGTGATTTTTTTTTTCTTGCTCATGCAGGAATCTTGGAAAAAATGAAACGATATCATACTTCTCCCAGACAAGAATGGGAGCGTATTATGAGTCCTGATTCTTTTACAGCTCTTATGAACAGCATCTTGTTTTGAGGCCTAAAAACAAAGCTGCCAGCAACCCTCCATGAGAGAGCTACAGCTTTAAAAAGCAGGATAACAGGGCTTTAAAAGGGGTGGAGAAAGGATGATGGGTTCCCCAGGATGTCATAAGGATTGAGGTTGGTGTCAGTCTATCAGTGCACCAAATGCTCACAGAATCCCAAGAGGAATACGGGGAACAGAGCATCTGGGGAAAGTGGTCTTTAAGTTCACCTACATTGCTTCATATGAACTACTTCAGTCGAGAGTAACCAGTGTTACAATCCCAGTGTTACAATCCCAAGGTTACTCTCAGCCATGAGAACACTAAACCTGCCCTGGACCAGGCTTCACTCTCTAGCAGTATGTCCTGCCAAATAACCTTGGGTTAAACCATAGAGATTGGGCACAAATCCTTTATTTCTCTTCCCATAAAGAAGTGGAATCAATATTTCTCCTTCCCTTGATTCTGGCCTTGACCATATGCCTTTCTTTGGCCTCATGGGATACAGGTGGAGATTTGAAAAGTGCTTGCTTAGCTGGCCTTGTCATCTCCTGCTACTTCTAAAGTACAGTCCCCAAGTAGTTTGGGATAGTGGGCTAGATGTTGGACAGACATAGCCTGATTGACCACATTGTCAGAGCCAACCACCAGACATGTGGATGAGGCCATCTGGGTAACCCATCCTTCTATAGTCTGACCCCCAAAATTCATATGTTGAAAGTAATCCTCAATGTGATAGTATTAAGAGGTGGGGCTTTTAGGGGGTGATTAGGCCACGAAGGTGAAGACCTCATAGACGGGACCAGTGCCCTTATAAAAGAGACCCCAGAAAGATAACTACCTCCTTCAACCCTGTGAAGACACAGCAGTAAGTTATCATTGATGAGGATCAGGCCCTCACCAGACACCTAATCTGCCGATGCCATGACCTTGGACTTCCAAGCCTCCAGAATTGTGAGAAATAAATTTGTGTTATGTATGAATCACCCAGTTTACAATATTTTATTACAGCAGCCAAAATGATGAACTAAGTCAGAAATTGGTACCAAGAAGCAGAGGTATTGCTATAGCACACCTACAGCAGCTTTGAAATTGGGTAGTGGATAGAGACTGGAAGAGTTTTGAAATATATGCTTGAGAAAGCCAACATTGCCGTGCACTACCTTAAAGGAAGATTCTGGTGAGAGCTCAAAAGAAAAGGACAGGGAATATCTAAATGGTCATGGAAAGAAATTTGGTAGAAATATGGGCAATAAAAGCCTTTCTGATGAGGTCTCTGTGAAAGTGGGGAATGTAGTATTCGGAAACTGGAGAAAAGGCAATCCTTGTTGCAAAGTGGCAAGGAACTTGGCTGAATTGTGCAGGTGCCCTAGTGTTTCATGGAAGATAGAACTTGTGAATTATAAAATTGGGGTCGGGCACGATGGTTCAAGACTGTAATCCCAGCACTTTGGGAGGCCGAGGTGAGAGGACTGCCTGAGCCCAGGGGTTTGAGACCAGCCTGGGCAACTTACTGAGACCGTGTCAACTTGGTGAGACCTCATCTCTACAATAAATCAAAAAATTAGCTGGGCGTGGTAGCGCATGCCTGTAGTTCCGGCTACTTGGAAGACTGAGCCCAGTGAGTTGATGCTGTGGTGTTCGTGAGCATGCCACTGCACTCCAGCCTGGGCAACAAAGTGAGACTCTGACTCAAAAAAAAAAAATTTAAAAATAAAATAAAATAGGATATTTGGCTGAGGAAATATCGGAGGTGTGGGTTGAAAGAGTGACGTGGCTTCTCTTGAATGCTTATAGTAAAATGCAAGGAGAGAAAGGTAACTTAAAGATGGAATTTATAATTCAAAGGGAAGCAGAACTTAATGATTAAGAAAACTAGCCGGGCTCGGTGACTCAGCCTATAATCCCGCCCTTTGGGAGGCTGAGGTGAGTGGATTGCCTGAGCCCGTGGGTTCGGGACCCGCCTGGGCAGCTTGGCGAGACCTCATCTCTACAATAAATCAAAAAATCAGCCAGGCATGGTAGTGCATGCCTGTAATTCCGGCTACTAGAAAGGCTGAGGCGGAAGGATCGCCTGAGCCCAGCAGGTCGCAGCTGCGGTGACCGGGAGCGGCCACTGCACTCCAGTCTGGGTGACAGAGTGAGACTCCAACTCAAATAAAAAGAAAAGAAAATTAGCAGCCTTTTTATACGATGAAAAAGAAAAAATGTCTACTGGAGAGACACTAAGGGTGTAGCCAAACAATCTTTTGACAAGGAGATTAGTATGCATTGGAAATAATGACCTCAAGCCATTTCAGAGATTATCAATGCTGCCTTCTCATGATGGACCCAGAGTGGCAAGGCTTGGGGGATAGAACAATGTCAAAAGAGGGGCCTGAGCTTCTGCAGACCCTCAGCGTTTGCTGTCCCTCACCTCCTTAAGTCTCTGCTTTCTAGATTCTGGTGCACAGGTGTGGCTCCAGTGGCCAGGTGTGATATGGGCCATGGTAGCGACTCCTCTAGAAGGCATGGCAATAAAACTGGGCAGTATGTACACAATCCATCCACAGGTGGTCAGAGGCATGAGCTGTGCAGGACGTGGGTGCTTCCACCTAGATTTCAAAGGAGGCCTTGGGGACCCAGCAGAAAACCATCACGGGTGCAGGGATATAGCAGAAGCCTCCACCAAGACAATGCCTATTGGAGCCATGAGAGCAGGGCCATCCAGAGCCTTGGGTGTGGAACCCTGCCCAGTAATGCTGCAGAGGCCAGACCTCTGCCCAAGAGGGCATGGAGGACAAAACATGGAATCAAAGATTATTCTGGAGACTTAAACTTTGATTTTGTTTACCCTGTTGAGTTTGAGACTTGCTTAAAACCTGTCACTCCTCTCTTCTTTCCTTCTTCTCCCTTTTGGAATCAGAATGTCTACCCTATGCCTGTCCTACCATTATATTTTGGAAGCTCATAACATGTTTGACTTCACAGGTTCACAACTGGAGAACAACTTGTCTCAGAATGAGTAGTACTTTAAATTTCACCCATATCTGATTTATATGACATTTAGATGAAACTTTGGGCTTAGACTTTAAGGTTTAGGCTAGAACAAGTCTAGACTTTGTGGCTATTTGGATTGAATTAATGTATTTTTCCTGTGAGGACATGGTTTTTGGGGGAGGCATGTTTTAGGGGTGTAGTGCTGTTGCCTAAATGTTTGTGTCCCCTCCAAATACATATGATGAAACCTAATCCCCAATGCAATAGTATTAAAAGATAGGGCCTTGCCCGGGTATGGTGGCTCATGCCTATAATCCCAGCACTTTGGGAGGCCAAGGTGAGAGAATTGCCTGACACCATGGAGTTGAGACCAGCCTGGGCAACTTGGCTAGACCTCATCTGTACAATAAATCAAAATATTATCTGGGCATGGTGGTGCATGCCTGTAGTTCCAGCTACTTGGAAAGCTGAGGCAGAAGGATCACCTGAACCCAGTAGATCAAGGCTGGGGTGGCCATGAGTGTGCCACTGCACTCCAGCCTGGGTGACAGAGGGAGACTCCAACTCAAAAAAAGTAAAAATAATAAAATAAAAGGTAGGGCCTTCATAGGACAGTAGGTCACGGAGGAAGAGCCCTCATGAATGGGACTAGTGCCCTTATAAGAGACCCTAGAGAGTCGCCTTGTTCCTTCCACCAGGAGAGGACATGGCAAGATCTCCTCCATGTGTAACCCAGAGAATGAGCCCTCGCCAGATGCCAAATCTGCAGGTGCCTTAATCATAGACTCTCCAACCTCTAGAACCTGTAAGAAATAAATTTACATTGTTTATAAGCCACCTAGTCCACGACATGGTTAAAGCAGCCTAAGCAGACTACGACACATCTCCAGGTGACCCAGCTATGCAGTCACACGAGAGAGATCAGGCATGGCCAGTAGGAAAACCATCCTGCTGAGCCTAGGCCAAACTCAAAATCGATAGGCTCATGAGACTGGTTTGGAAGTGATATGTTATGCAGCAATAACTGATGCAGAGTTTTAACAAGAGGATGGTCTAGGTCCTCTTCTGCTCCAAAGGCATTCCATAACTCCTATATTAGCTGCTACTGCAGGAGCAATACAAAAGCCCAAGTCCCCCAATTAGCCAGGGCTTCCTTCTAAGTTGACAACTTTTTCAAGTCACAATATGCTTTTGGGCACAGGTTTGCCTTCATGTAAGTACTAATACATGCTTCAGAGCATGTATTAGTACTTACATCTTCAAACCGAGGACCACTGTCCTCCCTTCTTCCTTCTTCACCCTGGGCTATCGTCATCATTGGTCCTACCAGTTTCCTCACTTGCAGTAACTTTATTCCCAGTGCCTATCCTGAAAATAGGCCTTCAACAGAGCTGGTCTAATCTTCCCCAACACCTTTCTCTTAATTCTAAGTCTCAGGGTATTATGGGTTGAATTGTGTTTCCCAAATATTCACATGTCTTAATCCCCAGCACCTTAGAACTTGGTCTTATTTGGAAACAGAGTCATTGCAGATGTAATTAGTTAAAACGAGGTCATACTAGAGTCAGGTGAGCTGCTAATCCATAATGACCAGTGTCCTCAGAAAATGGAGAAATATGGGCAAACGCGCACAGGGAGAACGTGTGAAGATAAAGAGATCAGGGTGCTGCTCCTACGAGCCCAGGAATGCCAAAGATTGCTGGCAAACCACCAGAAACTAAGGGAGACTCATGGAACAGATTATTTCATGGCACCATCAGAGGCAAAATGAGCCTGCCAACACCTCTGTGTTGGACTTCTAACCTCCAGAACTAGAAGACAAATTTCTGTTTAAGACACTTAGTCTATAGTACTTTATTACCAGCAGCCCTAGCAAACACGGGGAGAAGGTATTAGGAGGGTCCCAGTTTCTTGCCACCCAGAAGAGCTTTGAATTCTTTATACAGATTACTAGAATCTCATTGCCAGCTCCCTGGTCTGCTAAGCAATGTAAAAATAAAAGGTCCTGTCAAACACTTTCCCCAGGTCAATGGCTATGGACTGACCATGCACACAAGTTACTTTCCTTATGAAAAAGCAGTTCTACACCCAGGTAATTAAAGGTCTCCTATATACAAAGAAATAATGTTATACGTGTTCTTAATTTTTACAGCAACAAATAAATATCACTTTACATATACTATCAATTTAGGTCATAAGCATTATAAGTTTACCTTATCTAATACAGATTCTTTGATCCTGAAACCCTGGAGAAGCAAATCGTACATATGTATTTAATTATGCCAAACGTAAATGTCTCTTTTGATAAATCAGAATTTCTTAGAGCAAATTATTTCTTGTTTCAGTATCTGCCGACACTGTGCATGTATGGATATCTGATATACAGCCCTACTAACTAAGAAAGAATATAATTAAATTAAGAATTTGACTCAATACTTGAAAAAATAACAAAGTAAGCCTAGGCAAAGCAGAAAAAAATAATTAAAATTAAAACATAAATTCATACATTATGAAAGGGATGCAGTGTAACTGATAAGTACATGCAAGAGGTATTATTTGCTTTAAGAAAAAAAATAAAGCCATATTTGGTCAATTTTCTTAAAAAAGAAAGAGGAAAGAAAGAAAAAATAGAAATGGAAATGGGTAAAGTATTATAGGTACAGAAGAAATTGAAGATTTACAACTCTTAACTCTGTTTATAGCTCTCTAAGTAAAATTGAAAACATGGATACAATGGGCACTCTTCTGAGAAAATTGAAATTACCAAAATTGATGTCATAACAAATAGAAATCTTGTCCTCAAAAGACCTATATCTCCAGAATAAATTAAAATTTTTTGTCACACAGCCTCTTCCTGGGAAAAGTGCCAGTCCTGAAGTTTTTCAAGGTGAATTCCTTCAAAGATTTGAATTTCAATAGTGGATACACTTTTCCATAGATTAGAAAAAAGAACATTGTTGAATCATTTTTAAATTTTTTTTATTTTAAAGATGTGGGGTACAATTCAGGATTAGGTATGCAAGTGGCCATCATACAGGTAAAGTTTGGACCTCCCTTTTGTCCCTACCTCACCTGGTTTGAGATTAGGTGTCCTTATTAATGTTATGTGCCCTCCTTCCTCCCCTGGCAGTGTTCCACTGCTGCCAATTCCTTTCTTACAGAATTATGGTCAATGTTCAGGGTCTGCTTATGAGTGGGAGCGTGTGTTATTCAGTTCTTTGTTGCCATGTTAATCATCTTTTAAAAAGCAAAACTAAGACTACTACTTCTGCCCATAATAGAGTAATAGAGAACAAGCATACTCTCTCACCTAAACAAAAAACAACAAAAAAGAAAGAGAAAAATTACTCAAAACAATAGTTTTCAAGACATTGGACATCAGGCAATACAGGACAGTGATCCTTGAGGTCCAGGAAATAATAAAGTGAGCCCTGTGATTGCCTAGCTTACTACCTTAAGAAGATTTCCAGGCCCCAGTGCAGGGCTGGGGGGGGCAACATAAATGGAGTTCACGGACCCTCAAATTGAAGAGAAGATGCATAGAGCCTAGAAAGACCAAGGTGGTCTGACCTTGCAGAAGTCAGCAGTGTCCTGGAGAAGCATCGATAGAAATTCTGTTTTTATGTGTTGATAACCTAACAGGTCCAACACTAATCCTGGAAAGGTTACCTTTCTCCCCTGAATCATCTTTGCACTTTTGGTGCAGACAATTGTCCACACATGCATGGACCTACTTCTAATTTATCTATTCTATTCTTTGGATATATTTATCTTTACACTAATACTGTCTTTATTACTATCATTTTACAATAACTCTTGAATCAGGTAATGTTATCTCCCCATCTTTGTTATTTCTTAAAGTTGCTCTGCCTATTTTAGGTTCCTCACACTTCCATAAGAATTTCAGAATACAATTTTATGTTGTATATTTCTACAAAAATTAATGCTATGAATTCGTTTTGAAAGTCTCGGGAAGAACTGACGTTGATTCTTCTGACTCATAACATTTGTCTGTCTTCTTTAATTTTTCTTGGGAACATGTTATAGTTGTCAATGTACAGAAATTGAATATCTTTTATCAGATTGAGCCCTAAGAATTTAATATTTAAGTGCTAATTTGTTTTATATTTTAATTTGGTATTGTTCATTCTTAGTTTATAGAAATATAATTATTTTTTATATTGGGCTTGTACCACCCAACTGTCCTAAACTTATCAGTTCTAGTAACTTTTTTTCTTTAGCTTTCAACATTTTCTATATAATTGTTTATGGCATTTGCAAATAAAGACTGTTTTACATCAGCCGGGCGTGGTAGCGCATGCGTGTAATTCCAGCTACTCGGAAGGCTGAGGCGGAAGGATCACCAGAGGCCAGCAGGTCAAGGCTGCGGTGGCCGGGAGCGGCCACTGCACTCCAGTATGGGCAACAGAGTGAGACTCCAACTCAAAAAAAAAAAAAAAAATCAAACAAAAAACTTTAAAACAGTTCCCTACAGTACCCCTGAAAGGTTATGACAATGACAATGCTATGGTAATAGTAAATAAATAAAGTAATTTTAAAAAATAAAAAAAATTTAAAAAGACTGTTTTACTTCTTCCTTTACAATCTGGGTTCCTTTTTTTTTTTTTTCTTTTTTTGCCTTATTGCACTGGCTAGACCTTCAGTTTAATGTTGAATGGAACATTCTGCTTTCTTCCGATCTTAAGGAAAAAAAACTTAGTTTTTCACTATCAAGAATGTTAGCTACAGGTTTTTCATAGGTGTCCTTTATTGTATAGAAGAATTTCCTTTTTATTCCTAGTTTTCTGGGAGTTCACATTAGGAATTGAAGTTAGATTCTATTTGTTGTTTTGTTTGTTTGTTTTGTTTTTTGTTTTTGTTTTTGCACATACTGAGATGATCAAATGGCTTGTCTGTTGGAAAAGTCAGTTTTCTGTTCCAGTGTGCAGTCTTCTGTACTCGTCTGTTTTAGGCCTGGAAAACTTTCATACCAAGGTATAAAGAGTCTTCACAGTCTATGCTGAACTCCTTGCTTGAGTGGAAATATCTTTCCCTGTTTCTGACTCAATGTGTGCTATTTTGTTCTGCTTAAGGGTAAGCATCACATGGGACTTGGCCGATCCCACGGCTATATCTGTTCTCTGCAGTGAGGGCCTGGGGTCCTTCTTCTGAAGCACAGAAAGGATGTGTCAACTGCAAGGAAAGACTCGCTGGCCAACTACTGAAACTGATCTTGCTCTGTCTCTTCTCTATGTGAGTAAAGTACTGTTCCTTCCAGTGCTTGACTGCGTTGTGTGTGTGTGTGTGTGTGTGTGTGTGTGTGTGTGTGTGTGTGTGTGTGTGCACGCGTGTGTTTTGTTTTGTTTTGGTGGGGGAGGGTTGTTTGTTAGTTTGTGACACCAATACCAAGATGGAGTGGGCAGAAGTGCTCAGACTTCTACTCTTAATAACAGGCAACAGCTATCACCTCCTTGACAGACTTTCTTATTATTTTGTTAATATGTTGAGTGACATTGGCTGATTTTCAAATGCTAAACCAATCTTACATTCCTCTAACTAGATAAACCCACTTGTGTGTATTAAAGGATTTTATTTGCAAAACTTTTGTCAGTATTTTTGGCATCTATGTTCATGAGGAGTATTGATCTGTAGTTTTGGGTGGATTCCCCTTCTATTCATTCCCAGTTCCTTTTTGTATCTGTATTTACCTTCCTTATTATTTATTTTGATTTCTTTCATTTGTTTATTCACTGTAGCTCTTTGCTTTGTTATCTTAGCAATTACTTTAATTGTTTACAGTATGTATTTTTAATCCACCAATTCGGCAGTAGTCTACAAGACTTTCAACAATATAAACAGATGCTCCTAGACTTACAATGGGGTTAGACTTGATAAACTCATTGTCAGTTTAACATATTTTAAGTTTAAAATGCATTTAATGCAGTACATATATACAATGGAATATTATGCAGCCATAAAGAAGGACAAACATATGGACTTCACAGCAACTTGGATGAATTTAGAGTCTATCATACTCAGTGATCTATCACAGAAACAAAGAACAGAGTACCATATGTTCTCACTCATAAGTGGGCCTTGAGCAATTATCATAATACTATAAGAAAGGGATTGGCAGTAGTGGGAAACTGCCAGTGAAGGGAGGTGGGATTGGCAGTTGAGGGAAACTGCCAGGGGTGGGAGGGGCACACCTCATCAACAAGGGTTCCTGCATAATAAACATTTGTATACGTAACCCTGAATTGTACCCCACATCTTTAAAATTTTTTTAAATGTTTTTAATGCATTTAATTACACTTAACCTACCAAACATCATGGCTTAGCCTCGCCTGCCTTAAATGTGTTCAGAACACTTACATTAGCTTACATTTGGGCAGAATCATTTAACACAAGGTCTATTTTATGATAAAGTGTTGAATCTCTCATGTCATTTATTGACTACAGTACTGAAAGTGAACGAATAGTCACACAGGTACTCAAAGTATGGTTTCTACCGAATGCCTATCACTTTTGCATCATGATAAAATCAAAAAATCATAAACCAAGCCATCCTAAGTCAGGGACTGTCTGTCTGCACTTTGATTTTTTCCCCCTCCTGGACTTCGTGCCGTTTTTATCATACATTTTACTTCTATGCATGTTAAAACACCACACTACATTGTTAATATTTTCGTTTAAGCAAGCAAATGTCTTTTGAAGAGATTTAAATAAGAATCAAAAATCATTACATATTTCCCATTTGGTTACCATTGTCAGTGCTCTTTATTCCTTTAGGTAAGATCCAGGTTTCCATCTTTCCATTTGTATTAGCATCTCTTGTAATTTGGGGTCTGCAGCTGATGAACTCTTTCAGCTTTTGCTTGTCTCAAAAACTCTATATTTCTCCTTTTTATTAAAAAAAATTATTTACTGGGTATAGGTTTCTAGGTGGAGAGGTTGCTTTGCTTCTGAGGAAAATATGCTGCTTTTCTTATCTTTGTTCTTCTATACATAAAATGATTTATTTTTTCTGGCTGCGTTAATGATTTTCTCTTTATCATTTGCTTCGTACATCTTATGATGTGTTTTGGTATCGTTTTCTTCATGTTTCTTCTGTTAGGGGTTTGTTAAGCATCTTGAAACTATGGGCTTATAGTTTTCATCTAATTTGGAAATTTTTCAGCCATTATTTCTTCAAATTGCTTGCACCCTCCACCCAACACACACACACAGCCCTTTTCTTCCTGCTGGGACTCCAATTACATCTATATTAGTTCACCTGAAGTTTCTCCACAGTTCACTGATGCTCTTTGCTTTTGCTTTTACTTTTTTTTTTTTTTTTTTTGTCTCTGCATCTTATTTAGACTAGGCTCGATGGCTGTATCTTCAAAATCATAATGTGTTTTTGTAATATTATATCTGATATTAATCCTATCCAGTGTGTGCTTTATCTCAGAGACTAACATTTATCTCCAGATATTTGATTGGGGTCTTTTTATCTTTTACGTGTCTCTTTAACATATTCCATCTTTCCTTGAGCTATTTGAACATATGGGATACAGTTACGACTATTTTCATGTTCTTGTCTGCTAAATTTAACACCTATGTCAGTTCTGGAGTAGTAACAACTACTTGATTTTTTTTTCCTCAATGTGGGTCATATTTTCTTGCTTCTTTGCCTTATGAATTCACAATTTAATCAGAACTTCTGAAAAAGATACTCACTATATCATTATTTAGTAGAAATAATATATCGATCAATAATAGATTAAATAAGTTGGAAATACAAAGTATGAATATGAAGAAATATTAGGCAGGTGATAACAAAAACAATGCTGCTCTGTTTGCAAATATGGAGATGTCTTCTAAATATGCATTGCCAAAGGGCAAGGTTTGTAACAGTAAGAAATAAAAACATAAAGGGTTTTAATGTATATAATATATGTTGCACTGGTATTCTCTGTTTGAATGCAAAAAAATAATAATAAGTAGTAGTTACTTTCCTCTGAGCCTCGGGGATTCAGAGTGGAGTTACAGACTTTTTCCTCTTCATTTTCTTTGAGTTGGAGTCTCACTGTTGCCCAGACTGAAGTGCAGTGGCCACTTCTGGCCACCACAGCCTCGACCTGCTGGGCTCCAGCGATCCTTCCGCCTCAGCCTTCCAAGTACCTGGAACTGCAGGTGCACGCTACCACGCCTGGCTAATTTTTTTGATTTATTGTAGAGATGAGGTCTCGCCTGCCCAGGCGGGTCTCGAACCCGCGAGCTCAGGCAACCCACTCACCTCAGTCTCCCAAAGGCACAGGATTACAGGCTGAACCACCAAGCCCAGCTCCTCTTCATTTTCATTAAGCGTTGCATTACCTTACCATGTGCGTGTTGGGTTTGAATTTTGCTTTTTGTTTGGTTTGTTTTGTTTCTGTGAATGTTAATGCTGTCTTTCTGGTGGGAGAAGGAATGGAGTTATGAGCCCTTTCTTTTTGCTTCCTAATTCTTTTCTAAATCTAAACAAATAATAAATAAAATAATTACCTAAAAATAGGGACAGGTCCATATTCTGTAGGAGCTGATGTTTAAACAACCTGCAGTACCCTCCGCAAGACAAAAATATATAAATATCTCATTTTCACAAAGGGGTCCAAAACACTGCCTTGTGAAGGGCTTCCCTCTCAGAAGGGCCTGTGCCAGTGAGGCCTTAGGAGCTCATGCTCCCTTCGCCTCCCAACAGACCTGCAAGTAGCTACAGAGCTCGTGCCTCTTATAGAACCTCTGAGATGGTAGCTAAGCGTTCTTCTGAAAGAAAAAAGAATAGGAAGATAGCCAGGCGTGATGGCTACCTGTAATCTCAGCACTTTGGGAGGCTGAGGCAAGAGGACTGCCTGAGTCCAAGAGTTCGAGACCAGCCTGGACAACATAATGAGATCTCATCTCTACAGTAAATAAATAAAAAATTAGCCAGGACTGATGACATGCACCTGTAGTTCCAGCTACTTGGAAGGCTGAGGCAGAAGGATCACCTGAGTCCAGCAGTTCGAGGCTGTGGTGGCCGTGAGCATGCCACTGCACACCTGTCTGGGTGACAAAGACTCCAACTCAAAAAAACAAGAAGTCAGAAAAGAACAAAAAACAGGAAGAAAGGGAAACTGTAAGGACTCAGGGAGAGAAAGAATAATGTCTACTGGATGCTTTCTAATGAAGACTGTCATGTATTGTGTCATTTATTTTCACAACGTCCGCTGAATGAAAATTTAAAATCATAAAAAATGCTTTATCATGCATTCTATGTGTCAAACACTAATCCAAACAACTTAATTCTCCTAACCTATCCCACAATACATGTCGTATCATCATCATCATTGGTACTCATGTTAACATGAGGAAAGTGAGTCATGAAGAGGTGACAGCTTGCCCAAGTTGGTCGGTGGCAGAACCGGAATCAAACCTAGGCAGTCTGGTCCCAGGGCCTGTGTTCTTAACAGTGCTATGCTGCCTCGCCTCTGTGTTGTATTGTTTTGCTACTTTAGAACCAATCAGTACCTGTTACAGAAAAACAGGTTCAATTCAATATAAGGAAAAGGACTTCTAGAAGAGCTTTCCCCAAAACATGAAAGAGGCCCCCTAATCAGGTACTGGCACAAAAGTGCTCAACAAATGTCATATAACCCCTTGCCCAAGAAGACCATTCTTTTTTGGGGGGGAGGTCCGAGTCTCACTCTGTCACCCAGGCTGGAATGCAATGGCATGCCCATGGCCACCCCGGCATCAACCTGCTGGACTCCAGCGATCCTTCCACCTCAGCCTTCCAAGTAGCCGGAACTACAGGTGTGCGCTACCACGCCCGGCTAATTTTTTTTTTACTTATTGTAGAGATGAAGTCTCTCTAAGTTGCCTAAACTATTCTCGAACCCGTGGGCTCAGGCAATCCCCTCACCTCTGCCTCCCAAAGCGCTGAGATTACAGGCTTGAGCCACTGGACTACTCTATTTAAATAGCATTTCCAAAATCTAACCCTATGATCACTAGTTTCCTTTTCTATCTTATTTTTTCTATATCACATATCATTTTCTGCTCCACCACAATTACACAACTTAGTTGTGCAAGTGATTATTGATCTCTATTAAAATGTAAGCTCCATAAGGACTGGGTATTGTTTTAAACCTGACTTGTTCCTTATGTACTAACACATAGTAGATGCTCAATATTCATTGAATAAACAGATGGATCGCATAGGAGGTTGAACTCTGTGACCTCTGAGTGTCAAGTGTTTCCCTCCAGTGCTAAGATCAGTAAGCCTGTATTTAGAGACTTCCTTCTTCTCTCTCCCTTTCCCCACCCCACCGAAGAAAATCATTTACCCAATTTCCACTTCCCATAATTCTTGGAAGGAAATGGGTGTCCTTTAGTACACATCTGAGATAACTAATAATACCAGTTGGCAGTGCTGTCGAGGCAAAAGCCGTACATCCAGCACTAACCTTGGCCTGCCCAGCGTCTGCTGGCAAGGAGCTCTGTAGTCATGATTGGTTATTAAATCTTAATCACAGTCTTCTCCAGCAATCAAGGGCTTTGATTAACTCCACTCACAGTCCTACAAGGTCAGAAATGAGGAGGCAGAAGGCATAGAGAAATCAGAAGGTAACGATCGTTTAGAGCTCCACAACTTGCTTGAGGACACTGTTTCATTTCTTGTTAGCCCCTAAGTAATTACACACCAGGATTTTCACTCTCCTGTCCTGTGCCTTCCCTCTCAAAGAACTTTCTGCTGTGAGTCCCACACAGTCAGCCTCTGTTCCCAGGGGAGAAGCTATCACCAGGAGGGAGGATCCAATCAGAAGAAGCAAGTCAAGCCCGGAGTGAGCTACTAGGGGTTGACCAGTGATGGTTCCTTAGTGATAGTCAGAGGGGAAAATCCAGTTTTAGAGCCCATCACCGAAGTCCTGACATTACATTACCAGAATGCATGTTCTTCCTAAAAAATCAAAGTGTTGCTTTCCGCTCCATTAGCAGACTCTCAACTGTTCTTGGAAGCAGCTATCTGCTTGCATCATGACGATGAGACCCAGGCTGAAGCTCCGTATTCCCTCTTTTGACTATGTTGTAAGCCCAACACCACCTGGAATGATATTTCACTTTTGAACCTCACTAAGAAAACTAAACCGGCCCTGGCTGAAGTCATCACATTGCAAATATTTGGTTGTCATTGAGAGTGTTCTGTGACATAATCGGTTCCCATCAAGTCCGTATCGTCCAGAATCCACCCTCAGGATAGTGTGCCTTGTAAGAAATAGATAACCTTCAAGGAGGATGACAAGTAAACTGGTAATTATAACACAAGGCAAAGTAGTGGCTTCAGCGAGATCCCAAAAAGAGCCAAGGGACTTAGGAGTGGCAAAAACTCTATCTGTTGGGAATCAGAAAGGCATAAGGGAAAAAGCAGCTTTGGGAAAATATTTCAACAGGTAGAGATGGGGTGAGAATCTGAAACGTTCCTCTAAACTTCTCAAAAATTCGCACCCTTAAATTTTCCATTGAAATGTGTTGAGCTTAATTAATTCAATTTCAACCCCTCACTTGCCTTTTTTTCCTCCACCAAAGTTGCAGCGAGACAGGGACAATGTGTTCCTGCCTCCACCCACTGGCTGGTAGAAGTGCAGTCGATGCCTACCAGCAGAAGGGGCAACATTGAGAGGCTTAGTCACAACCTCCATTTTTTTTAACTGCTCTATTGAGATATCACTGACAAAGAAAAATTCTCTATATTCAAGACTTACCATTTGATGTTTTGATATACATATACATTGTGGGATGATGACCACTGGTCAAAGAGAGCAAGGCTTCCATTGTTCAGACTCTACCCCCCGACATGAGGCCCTGGTGATAGCAGGCTTGTCTGCAGTCTCAGAAAATAGCTATGAGGGTCAGCTGTTTTTTCTCTGAAAACACGCTTAAGCCAAATAAGTTTCAGGAGATGGCTCTGGCGGGATCCTCTGGTATTTAGAGTCATCCAAAAGGCATCATTTGTTAACTAGTGGCCCCAAAAGACAGAGCACTGTATCAGGTGACACAGAGCATCTAGGTTGGGTCAAGTCTTAGTGTGTATTCAGTTTCCCCACTGGACTGAGCCACCACAAGGTCAAAGCATATGACCTGTAACAGACAACACAGTCTGCTGTTGAGCTGTCCAGGACACCCAGTCTTCTGCCCCACCTCTGTCATTTGCTGCCGTACCTTTAATCTGGGTGACTTGAGGAAAGGCGAAAGGATGCTTGTGTTTTCTGTGCATTCGTTAATTAGCTCTTCAATTAAGACATTGTCATCAATGATCAAACAAATGTTAATGGCCCTTCTTTTTTCCTTTGAGAGCAAGATAACTTATTCAGATAGCATGCAACATCATGTCTAGAACATACTACTAGGACTAAAATCAAATGCCTTATGCAATATCCCCTCTAATTGCAGCTGTGGACACTCAGGGTTTATGAACCATTTTTTTTTTTCCAAAGAGCTGCAAGTTATCTGATACTTTTCGGGGGGTATGTTTTCATTTCAATGTTTATATTAATATAAATGTACCCTCTGGATAATCACCTTATAACCAATCATCTCTCCAGGTTTCACTGCTCACGTTTCTGTTTATGTTTATAGTTATGTCAGAGATGAGTACAACTATCCAGATAATGAGAGAAGTGGGATTAACTGATAAATGAAGCATTCTCACTTAATGAGAACAAAATGACGTTAAAATAACTATACAAGGCTTGTCATGGTTTACACAGAATCAAATAATGAGAAAACTGATTAACCACACAGCCCACGAGGGTATACACACAGCAAACTTATTACTAAATTCAGGTAGTGAATAGCAGTTTAGTTTCAGCAAAACGACATCCTCTTCTGCTTCTAATTAATGTCAACTTACACGCTTTTTACATTTTTATTTGTACTAACTTTATAAATTAGATTTTAATAAATCATTTTCTAAGAGTTGTAAATATAAGGATGTTATCTACGGTTCTAGGTTTGCATTTGGCAAAATTATAAAAATGTAAAAAGGATTTAAGTCAAAAACTAAAATATCAATATCTGTATCTCCATTTTGTTCAGATTTGAGAAGTAATGAAGTATGCCTAATCCTTTCCATTTGTCTAAAATGTGAGGGGCTAGATCACAAGGCAAGGGCCCCAAATATTTTTCAAGCCAGACTGCACTCCAGTCTGGGTGACAGAGGGGACCCCGATTGAAAAAAGAGAGAAAAGCTTTAGTATAATGAAAGCAAAAAATGACCGAGGAACCCACAAGCTTTCAGGCTGACAGAACCTGAACAAGCTACTCTCACTTCTCTGCGCCTCGGTTTCATCATCTGTGAAATAAGAGGGTCTTAGCGAATAACTTTTTCGGGTCCTTTACAACTCTGAAATTTCATGATTCTATTTCTCTTCTATTCTAGAAGTGAAAAGTCAGTCTCTGGCTCATGGATGCCTGCCCTCTGCTGGCCGAGAAGCATTACTCCAATCCTAGCGTCTATCACATGCAGGAGGGGGCCTAGACTGGGCTTCTAAGAGACACTCGGGCAACTTAGTTTGCTTCTTTTTTTCACACTCTTTCTCTTATTTTCTCCCTTCCGAGGCTCTTCTGTCGGAGTCCAGTGAATGCTGAAGTTGCCCTTCGTGGTCATCCTCATCTCTACCCTGATCTCAGACACCAGCCATGCCTACCCACAGTCACCCGCAGTCACTAGGTTCACACCACCAGATCTCACCTCCACCTCTCCACAGTTGACTGGCTGGTCAAGGGCAGCTAATCCTTAAACGAATCCACAGCCTGTGGCATGGGCTGGAGAGAAAAACAAGAGCTGCATGTTGCCGTCTTGCATCTGCACTGATGGACTCCTAAGCTTAAGAGATGTGTCAGCCCACCCACGCCCAAGATGTCCCCCGTGATCCCCACCTCCTGGCATTCACGTCCTGTGTCATTCCCTCCTACGGGGAATAGGACTAACCTATGTAGACAATAGCCTATTGCAGAAATGACATCGTGTGACTTCCGGGACTAGGTTATAAAAGAGAACTGCCTCTACCTGGCTTGTTCTTGGCTCACTCGCTCTGGGGGAAGGAAGCCAGAGCCACCTGTCGTGAGGACATTCAGGTAGCCTAGAAAGAGGTCCACAAGGTGGCAAGCTGAGACCTCTTGCCAACAGTTCTATGAGGGAGCCATCTTGGAAAAGAATCCGCTATCCCCTGTTAAGCCTTAAGAGGACCGCAGCTCTGGATGTCTTGACTGCCATTGTGAGATTCTGAGTCAGGAACACAGCTAAGCTGCTCTGAAACTTGGCCACCAAAAGATATGTGAGATAATGTGTACTGCTTGGCAACACTAGGTAACGGGTGAACTAGTTACTCCACATACATGTTTAATACTAGAGATGAAGCGTTAACGGCATCTTTTGGAAAAGTTAAGGAAGACTGGATCCCTTCGAGGAGAGGGTGGCAATAAGAATGGCCTTCATTAACAAAACAAACAACAACAGATGCTGGCGTGGATGTGGATGCGGAGAAAAAGGAACGCTTCTACCCTGCTGGTGGGAATGCAAACTAGTGCAACCTCTCTGGAAGACAGTGTGGCGATTTCTGAAAGAACTAGAAATTGACCTTCCATATGACCCAGCAATCCCCCTATTGGGAATATACCAGGGGAACTCAAATCATTCTACAAAAAAGGTATCTGCACACGCATGTTTGTGCAGCTCTATGCACAATAGCAAAAACATGAAACCAACCATGCTGTTCATTGAAGCTGGACTGAATTTTTTTTAAATGTGGTACATATACACAATGGAATATTATGCAGCCATAAAGGACAAACATATGGACTTTGCAGCAACTTGAATGGATTTTGAGTCTATCATACTCAGTAATGTATCACAGAAACAAAGAAAAGAGTACCACATGTTCTCACTCATAAGCGGACCTTGAACAATTACCATAATACTATAAGACATGAATTGGCAGTAGTGGGAAACTGCCAGGGAAGGTAGTGGCACAGCTCATCAACAAGGGTATCTGCATAATGAACATTTGTATACCTAACCCTGAATTGTACCCCACATTTTTTAAATAAATTTTTTCTAAAAAGGGGTGGAAGGGGTGAGAATCTCTCTGGGGTTCTTGAAGACTGAGGCTCTTCAAGAATTCCCGATATTACACTCCTCATGAGGTAAGTTCCATGTGTATACACTAAGAACATCTAGAAGTTCTCACAGGTGTTTACAGATAGCTATGTACTGAGGCACATATGACCACAAGGTATATTTTGGTAATGCTCTGGCCTGTTGAGTAGATAAATATAATGTAGAATCATGACGTAAGAAATTAGTCAAGGAAATGCAAGATCTAAATCTTTATGTGAAATAATATGTCCATGTAACAAACATGCACATGTACCCCCTGAATCTAAAATAAAAATGGGAAGAAAAGATGCTGCTATAAGATAACTTGGCAGACGTGACCATGCGGCACACCACATAAAAGCAATCCAGCTAGAATAAAAGTGTTTGTGTTTGCGGGAGCATTCAGAGGGTGGGAAGACATGTATGTTGGGAGATGAGGGAAGGATGAATCTAGAAAGCAAGAAAGAGAAAGACAGAGCTGGGGAACTTACAGAAACTGTAGGCTTAGTTCCCACAGAGGTAACCAGAAAGTTCACAGTGCTGTGTTCAAAGGGGCATGTTAAGCCCTGCCGTGCTCACTACTGTGTCATCAGGTATCTTAGTCTATTTGGATTGCTGCAACAAAACACCACGCACTGAGTGGCTTATGAACTACAGACACTTACTTCTCACTGTTCCGGAAGCTGGGAAGCCCAAAATCAAACACCTGCAGATTCAGCGTCTGGTGAGAACCCACTTTCTGGTTCACAGATGGTGTCTTCGTGCTGTGTCTTTGCATGGTGGGAGGGGTGAGGATCTCTCTGGGGTCTCTTTTACAAGGGGACTAATCTCATTCATGAGAGATCAGTCCCCCACCAACCTAATCGACTTCCAAGGGTCCCACCTCCTAACACCATCACCTCAGGGGTAATAATTTCAGCACGGGAATCCGGGGGTTCGCAAGCATTGACCTGTTGCAGCCCATAGCTGACACTCATGACTGAATGAACAAGTGAATGTTCAAGTACGTGATGTCCAGAGAGGTGAAAAAGAGCAAAGACGCGAATCCAAATCTTTTTTAGATATTGAAACCCAAGCTCTCAACAATTACACTCAGTAAAGCAAGAGCTGAGCCCCTAGACGGGAAGGAAACTGTCCTAACCATTCCACATCATAAAAAGATTCTTGCAAATGACTCTGTGAGGACCTTCCTTTAGCCGCTCTGGCTTAGCAAGGGTCAGCAGCCATGACTCAGCCCTGGTGCAGGCAGGAGCCATTCTTGTACAAGGGTTCAGCCACCATCCAAGTCAAATGTAAGCATCAATAGTCACACCTGTGTTAATAACTTCTGGTTGGACATAACACAGATAGCCACTTCTTATCAAAACATTATTTCCAATGGATAAAATATTCTCTCACATTTTAAAATTCTTTTTTTTGGGGGGGGCGGAGTCTCACTCCATCGCCCAGGCTAGAGTGCAGTGGCACACTCACAGCCACCCCAGCGTCGACCTTCTGGGCTCCGGCAATCCTTCCACCTCAGCCTCCCAAGTATAGCCGGGAACTACAGGCACATGCTACCAGGCCTGGCTAATTTTTTGATTTATTGTAGAGACAAGATCTTGCCAAGTTCCTCGGGCTGGTCTCTAACCCGTGGGCTCAAGCAATCCACTCTCCTCAGCTTCCCAAAGTGCTGAGATGACAGGCTGAGCCACCGAGCCCGCCCAAAATTCTTCATAAAAAATAATGTCTAGTAAAACCTAACCCTGTGGTTTTTCTTCTTTGAAAAGTTTGCCCATGGCATGTCTGTCTGCCATGAACCTTCTTTCTTCCTTCTTCTCTTTTACTCATTGATAAATTTTGTTTGAAAACGTTGAGGGAGAAAAATTTTTTTAAAAAAAATATATCAGGTTGATGCATAAGTTCATAGCGTTTGTTTTTGGTATGGCAGCCCTGCAGCATTGGGAGTTTGTTTATTGTTTAACACTTGTCATTCGGAGTGACAATGTTGTGCTGGTGAATATGCCTTGCATTTTGCAGACTTGAAGAAAGTTTGTGCTATCTGTGGGCTAAAGGAGATGGAGTGTCGAATGGAAAACAAATGAACACTTCTGACATATCCTTCTGTTTGAGTTTAACCAAGGAGTCAAGGCAGCGGAGGCAGCTGGAAACATCTGTGCTTTGTCTGGGGATAATGCCATCAGGGAAGGCATGACAAGAAAACAGTCTTGTCGCCCGGGTGCAGTGGCTCAAGGCTGTAATCCCACTTTGGGAAGCCAAGGTGAAGGAATTACCTGAGCCCACAGGTTGAAGAACAGCCTGGGCAGCTTGGCGAGACCTCGTCTCTAAGACACATCAGAAAATTAGCCAGGCACGGTGGTGCATGCCTGTAGTCCCAGCTACTTGGAAGGCTGAGGCTGCGGTGGCTGTGAATGTGCCACTGCACTCTAGCCTGGGCAAGAGTGAGATTCCGACTCAAAAAAAGAAAAAAGAAAAGAAAAGACAACGGTTTTCTCATTCCTGAGAGGACCACCTTAACCTGAGTGATTCTTCACGCCTTGATGAAGCCCGTTTAAACGCTGTAATCCACGATGATCCCCGTCAGGCAACCCGAGAACTGGCAAACGCGATGAGCTGTGACTATCGTGTGACATTTGCATTCTACGGGTAGGCCAAATACGCTACAAAGTGATGCATCCACCCAACTAGTAGAGATATGTGCATAGAAGATACCTAGAAAGACTGAGCAAAGTTTTCTTCAGTGACTTCTATTGGAGAGTGGCAATCTGAAGGGTGTCAGGAAATAGGAATGAGCAGGCGCATGCTAGACTTTTGCTTTTTACTTTATATGATTCTGCAGTTTCATGTTTTACCATAAACACGGAATTATTTATATTTTTTAAATTTTATATGATTACAATGTAACATAAGGTTTTTCTCTCTATATAAAAGTACTCAACATATATTAGTTGATAATGTTGAAAATATGCTTACAGTGGCTACCCTTGCCCGATTGGCTATAACTGCCATGCTGTTATTTGTCCACATATTTATATTTATATGAGTATATATTTTATATTGATATTCCCCATATAAATAAATGTATGCAAATATTTGTACTCGTTTTAGAATCCTGTATTTCACAGCAATAATTCCTATCAGCATGATTTCTAAAACTGTCACAAACTTAAAAACGACTGTCACAAAGAAAATAGCAAGTGTTGACAAGGTTGTAGCAAGGTTGCAGCCACTAAAGAAAGCAAAAGTGAAAAATAGAATTACTGTATGATTCAGCAATCCCACTTCTGAGGATATAGTCAAAGGAATTGAAAACAGAATCTCAGGAACACACCTCATCAACAAGGGTACCTGCATAATGAACACTGGTATACCTACCTCTGAATTGTACCCACATGTCTAAAATTAAAAATCTAAAAAAAAATTTTTAAATAAAATAACATTTCATTGGCTTTTTGTGAATTGTCCTTTATCTCCATGCCAATAAAATTGGTAACTTTAGTTCATCCCTAAAAAAGAAAAAAAAAAAAGGAAAGGAAAGAAAACAGGATCTCAAAGAGATATTTGCACACCCATTTTCATAGCAGCACTATTCACAATAGCCAGAATATGAAGCAATCCAAAAGCCCATCAGTAGATGAATTCATAAAGGAAGTGTGGTATACACAAGCAATGAAATATCATTCAGCCTTAATAAAGAAGAAAATTCCATTACATGCTACAACGTGGATGAAACTTGAGGACACTACACTAAGTGAAATAAGTCAGCCACAAAAAGACAAATGTGGCATGATTGTGCAAATAGACAGTATCTTACATAGTTAAATTCACAGAAAGTAGAATAGTGGTTGCCAGGTGCTAGGGAGAGAGGAAAATAGAGAGTTCATGTTTAATGTCGAGTCTAAGTTTTGCAAGATAAAAAAATTCTGGAGATCTGTTTCACAACAACGTGAATATACTTAACGCTACTGAACTCTGAGAAGGGACCCCCCAAAAACTGGAATTCTCTGTCTCTCTTTTTTTTTTTTTTTTTGAGGGCAGGCCCCTTGTAGTACATTCAAAATTTGTTCCTCCAGATCAAACAGTGAACCAAAGGTTTTATCTGGAAGTTTTGAGAAGGTTGCATCACAATTTGCAGAAGAAACATCCCAAATTGTGGCAAACAATGACTGGCTCTTCACCATGACAACCCACCCGCCCACACTGCGCTGAGTGTTCAGTAGTTATTGACCAAAACCGGCATAACCCCTGTGACCCACCCTCCCTATTCACCCCATCTCACCCCAAGTGACTTTTTTTGTTTGTTTCCCCAGATGAACAATTCCTCCAAGGGAAACATTTTGCCGATGTGGACGAGGTGAAACAAAAAACAGCAAAAGCACTAAAAGGCATCAAAATTGGCAAGCTCAAATACTGTTTGAGCAGTGAAAAAGCATCTTGATAGGTATATTGTATCAAATGGAGAATATTTTTAAGGTGACTGAAGTTTAAACATGTAAGAATACACAATTTTTTATAAAGAAATTCTGTTTGGGAGGTTTCCCCCTCATATATTCTTAAAAATGGTTAAAGTGGTAAATTTTATGTTAGGTTTCTTCTACTTCTATTTAAAAACAAACAAAACTTTAAAATTAGCACAAATTGTACTTTGTCCTCCTAGCAATCCTCTGAGCTAATTATTAAACCTATTTTACAGGCAAAAAACCAAAACTTAACTAAACTGAAGTTCAAAGAAAACATGAGAAGATTTCAACTAAGATGAATAATAGCCCAATCTATTAGGCCTAACAAAACAACTCTGGAGGCCGGGCATGGTGGCTCATGCCTGTAGTACTAGAGCTTTGAGAGGTCAAAGTGGAAGGATTGCTAAGACCAGGAGTTTGAGATCAGCCTAGGCAATACAGCAAGACCTCATCTCTACAAAAAAAAATTTTTTTAATTAGCCAGGCCTAGTGATGGGTGTCTGTAGTCCCAGTTACTCAGGAGACTCAGGCAGAAGGGTCTCCTGAGCCAAGGAGGCAGAGGCAGTGGTGAGCCCTGATCATGCCACTGCACTCCAGCCTGGGAAACAGAGTGAGACCCTACTCAAAAAATAAGTAAATAAATAAAAAGAAACAAGTCTGGAATAAAGTAGAAAATGTCAACTCAGATTTCAGTGACAAATTAACTGGGGAACTATAAATTGGCTGCACTGCCATTAAATTAAACAGCATTTCTAGATGAGAATTAAACATCTCTCACTAGTCTCAACTTATTCCTGTTTCATATTTTTTGATATATGTATGCAATTGCAGCCAACTAGAAATCTAAAGCAAAATAATGCATGGTGTTGTGCTATTTGCTGAGAACGTGTTACTTATTTTATTATCTGAAGTTTAAACGTTTTAAATGCCTTGGAAAAAAGTTGTCTTGCTTAGAAAAATTGCTAAACGCATAGAACATTTTGCCTCTTCTTCAGTCCGTGGAAGTACATGTGTCTTTTCATCTGTTTCTATAAGTAGTAAGTCCCCTACATACAAATGAGTTCTGTTCTGAGAGCGCATTCCTAAGTCCAATGTGTTCGTCAGTTCAACAAAGTTAGCCTAGGTACCCAAGTAACACAACCAGTTAGACAGTACCAACTACTTCACTGCTGTTTTCATGCCTGCTTTCTGACATCCTGTGCTTGAAATGAAGATACTATACTACCATACTCTATACAGTACTGTACAGTCAAGTACAGAAAAGCACGACCACTTGTAGAGGATGTATGCACGTGACAATGAACATCAGACACGTGAACTAACTTACGTGATTGGACATGCAAGCATACATTCATACCTTTGAAGGTTCGTATGTAGGGGACTTACAGGACAAATTCATTAAGATAATGTCTATATCCCTAGGCCTTCACTGAATCACAGCTGAACAAATAGTTAAGGGTTATCAGTGTGAAAGAAAGTCAATTTCTTGGCCCTCCTCAAAGGGTGACCATTTTTCCCTGCCTGGGCCACCCACCTGCTGTGTTCAGCCATCAGTCACAGGACTCCCCCAGTCACTGCACTGACTTGTATTAATTTTTTAAATAATTATCTGCATTTATTTATTTCCTCCACTAGACTCAAACTCTGTGAAGACTGGGACGATGTTTTACTCATCTTTGTATCCCGAGGACTAGGCCCGTGGTTGAAACCTGGGACTATCCTGATTCTCACATGAGGAATAAAAAGTTCTAGTCCATTCCTTGTGACTCAGCAGAGATTCAGGCTTGCCTATGGTGCACTCTGAACTTGTACTTCCGTTTAAGTAACTAATTGTATTTTGTCCTAACATCTTTTTTTCTCTTTTTAAATTTTATTTTACTTTTTATTTTTATTTTAAAGATGTGGGGTACAATTTAGGGTTAGGTATACAAATGTTCATTATGCAGGTATCCTTGTTGATGAGGTGTGCCCCTCCCTCCCCTGGCAGTTTTCCACTACTGCCAAACCCTTTTTATAGTATTATGATAATTGTTCAAAATCCGCTTATGAGCGAGAACATATGGTACTCTGTTCTTTGTTTCTGTGATAGATCACTGAGTATGATTGACTCTAAATCCATCCAAGTTGCTGCGAAGTCCATATGTCTGTCCTTCTTTATGGCTGCATAATATTTCATTGTGTATATGTACCACATTTTTTTTATCCAGTCCAGCTTGGATGGGCAGCATGGTTGGTTCCATGTTTTTGCTATTGTGAATAGAGCTGCAACAAACATACGTGTGCAGGCATCTTTTTTGTAGAATGATTTGAGTTCCTCCGAGTATATTCCCAATAGGGGAATTTCTGGGTCGTATTGTCCTAACATCTTTAAGCTCAAAACTCAGTAATCACAATTCCTTCTAGTTCTAGGATTGTTCTTGCTCTCACCTTTCTTCAGTTCCCCTCCTCCATCTACTCATTCATGCAACATTTGCTCATCGGATATTTATGAAGTGATCACTATGTCTCAGGCATCACTGGATGAAGGAAACAAACAGCCAAAAAGCCCTGCTCAGAGTGAGGCTTTTGGAAAGAAGAAAAAGTATATTGGAATTCCACTGGTGGTCAAATGGCAATTTTAAGTCAGGCAGTGAAGGTATGCCTCCAGGAGGAGGTGAAATTTCAGCAAACGCCAAAAGGGATGACAGGATAAGTCAGACAGTAGCTGGGGGAGTGGTACAAGCAAAGAGAACCACCAATACCAACCCCCTAAACTGGAGCAAGCCTGGTATGCTCAAGGAAAGTGTGGGCTGACGCAGAGTGTCAGAAGCTACGGCAGAGTCAGGAGTCATCCTTGAGCCTAGTTGCCACTTTGGCTTGTCCCCACAGAGTGCTGTCATCGGAAGAGTCAGGGCTTTGCGATCAGAAAGACCTGTGTTGGAAGTCCTTCTCCTCTCGCCTGGTCTATAATTTGGAGAAGTGATCCCCTCTGCCCTGTCCATGAAGCACTGTATGCAGGTTAATCCTTTGAAAAATTCTCTTTCAAGTAGAGTCAAGTATTCCCATTTTAGAAGTTAGAAACCGGGGTTCAGAGGTTTCAGAGGACTCAGTTACTTGTTCAAAACTGCTGTCAGAAATGTGAGTTAGGGTCGGGCATGGTGGCTCATGCCTGTCATCCCAGCACTTTGGGAGGCCAAGGCTGGAGAATCGCTTGAGTCCAAGCATTTAAGGCCAGCCTAGGTAACATAGAAAATCCTTGTCTGTACATAAAAATAAAAATAATTAGCCAGGCAGGGTGGCATACAACTGTAGTCCCAGCTACTTGGGAGGCTGGGGCAGAAGGATCACCTGAGCCCAGAAGTTCAAAGCTGTGGTGTGGTGAGCCATGATCATGTCAGGCACTCCAGCCTGGGTGACAGAATGGGACCTGGACTCAAAAAAAGAAAGAAAGGAAAGAAAGCAAGAAAGGAAGGAAGGAAAGAAGGAAGGAAGGAAGGAAGGAAAGAAAGAAGAAATGAGAGTCCAGATGTGAATGGTGACTTGATTCCAACACCCTTTGTCCTTCTTCCCTACCCCACGTGTGATGCCTCGCCCGCGTTCAGGATCACACTAAGTGTTCAGTAAATGTGATTCCTTTCTCTCTACAAGTTTGACAGAGTCCCTGAGGTTGTCTGCTTCCTCAGCCAAACCTTTGAGGGATGTCTGCTCCCAACTCCCTCATTTCCCATGAGGACGCCTTCACCTCCCAAGACAGAAGCTTTCCAGTGTCAAATCCCAATCCCTTGTTGCCGCCACGTGGCCTTGGGCCAGTCACATCACCTCACTTGTCAACTGGGCTGGGTGATGCCTACTTGTTCTAAGGGTGAACCTTCAGAGAGAATCTCGGTAAGGCATTTCACACAGAGCCTCCAGCTTACGGTACTCAGTGACTAGTCACTGTTACCATCAGGTCTCGTGTTCTCCTTCCCAGCTGGTTTCTCAACAACACTTGAGCCAGCCCTACTCCAAAGGTGGATGGGATGATTGGTTCTAACTCCTGGTAGCCTCCTCAGAAATTCTTCCCATGCGCCCGATGTGGCAAATACATAAAAATTTTTAAACGAGTGTGTATAGTCTAATACTTTTTTTTTTTTCAGAGTCTCACTCTGTCGCCCAGGCTGGAGTGCAATAGCAAAACCATGGCTCACTGCAGCCTCGACCTACTGGGCTCAGGCAATCCTTCCGCCTCAACCTTTCAAGTAGCCAGAACTATAGGCCTGCACCACCACGCCTGCCTAATTTTTAAATTTTTATTGTAGAGACAAGGTCTCGTCGAGTTGCCTAGGCTGGTCTTGAACTCCTGGGTTCAAGCAATCCTCTTGTCTTGGCCTCCCAAAGTGCTGGGGTTACAGGTGTGAGACATCACACCCAGCCATTGTCTAATATCTTTAATGTTTATGTGAATAATGGGCAACTAGCTGAGTCAACCTAGACTGTCTGTTCACGTATGTGCGGTTTTCCCAGAATCCATATTCTAGGAAGAAAGATTTGCTAATTTTTACATTTTAAAACAATTTCCTTATTTAGAAAGATTGGTATAAATAGGACCGCAGGCCAAATGTGAGGGTGCACACCTGTAGTCCCAGCATTTTAGAAGGCCAAGGCAAGAGGACTACTCAAGCCCAGGAGTTCAAGACCAGCCTAGGCAACATAGTGAGACCGCATCTCTACAAAAAAGATTAAACAATTAGCCAGCCAGGCAGTGTGCTCCTGTAGTCTCAGCTATTCAAGAGGCTGAGATGGAAGGATTGCCTGAGTCCAGGAGGTCAAGGCTGTGGTGAGCCATGATCGTGCCACTGCATTCCAGCCTGGGTAACAGAGTGAGACTCCAACTCAAAAAGTGAAAAATTAATCAGTGTTGTACAGTGCAGGAAGTATCATTTGCATGTTAGTACATGTGAAGTTATGCAACGGGTGACCTAGGAACAAAGAAAGACAGGTGGTGCACTGGCCCCTGGCTACCGTGAGTGTGGGCTGCCAAGCTCTCAGATGCCATCTTCCCCAGAGAGTTGTCCTTCCTCAGCTGGATGTGGAGGAAAGGGTGGACATGTAAATTAGTGCAGCCATTATGGAAAACGGTATGGAGATTCCCCACAATATTGAAAGTAGAACCATCATATGGTCCAGCAATAGCACTTCTGGGTCTCTTACAAAGGGGATGAAATCACTATGTCCAAGAGATGTCTGCACGCCATGTCTTGTCAGCTCCACGCCTTGCCCCACTGGAAGATCCTCAGGGACAATAACATGCATGGAGCCATCACCTAAGATAACAATTGCTTTCCTGTAGATCCCTCCTAAAGGACCTGCCTGGGGAAGTTTTACAGTAGTATTTTTTTTTAATAAGTAGGAATATACTCCAAAATGCCAACAGAACAGTACAGCATAGTAAATACAGAAGCCAGTGGCACAGTCATTTAGTATCGTTACCAAGTATTATACACTATGCATATAATGGTATGTGCTAGACTTTTACACAACTAGCCGTACAATAGGTTGGTATACATCACCAGTACCATAAACACTTGAGTGCATTGCGCCACGATGTTAGGATGGCTGGGACACTATTTGTTGCAGCATTATTCACAAGAACCAAGATATGGAATCAACCCAAGTGTCCATCAACAGATGAATGGATAAAGAAAATGGAGCACACCTACACAGTGAAATACTATCCAGTCTTTAAAAAAAAGAAGCCTGCAGGACATTATAGTAAGTGACATGAGCCAGGCACAGAAAGACCAACACCTCATGATCCCACTTACATGTGGAATCTTAAAGAGTTGAACTCATGAGAGTGGAGAGTAGAATGGTGGTTATCACTGACTGCAGTGGTTGGGGCGGGGATTTGGTAGACGTTAGCCAAACGGTACAAAACTTCAGTTAGACAGGAGAAATAAGTTCAAGAAATCTATTGTACAGCATGGCGACTTTAGTCAATAACAATGCATTATATTCTTAAAAATAAACCAGGCGCAGTGGCTTGTGTCTATAATCCCACACTTTGGGAGGCCGAGGCAAGAGAATCGCTCAAGTCTAGGAGTTTGAGACCAGATTGGGCAACACAATGAGACGTCATCTCTACAAAAAATGAAAATTAGAAAATTAAAAAATTAGCCAGGCGTAGTGGTGCGCACCTGTAGTTCCAGCTACTCAGGAGGCTGAGGTGGGAAGATCACTTGAGACCAGGAGGGATTGCACCACTGCACTCCAGCCTGGGCAACAGAGTAAGACTCTTTGAAAAAAGCAAAGAAGGGAGGAAGGAAGGAGGGAGGGAGGGAGGGAGGGAGAGAGGAAAGGAGGCAGGAAATTGCTAAGAGTAAATTTAAGTGTCCTCATTACAAAAAATAAGTATGTAACACATATATTAATTGACACAATTTAGGTAGCAGACAGTGTATGTCTCTTTCAAAACATCATGTTGTACACAATAAATATATATAATTTTTATTTATCAATTTTAAAAATTAATTAATTTTTTCTTTGTTTAGTCAGAGTCTCACTCTGTCACCCAGGCTGGAGTGCAGTGGCATGATTATGGCCACCACAGCCTCAGCCTGCTAGGTTCAGGGATTCTTCCACCTCAGTCTCCTGAGTGGCTGGGACTATAGTGCTCACCACTACGCCTGTCTAATTTTTTAATTTTCATTTTTTGTAGAGATGAGGTCTCATTGTCTTGCCCAATCTGGTCTCAAACTCCTAGACTCAAGCGATATTTTTCACCATGTTGCCTAGGCTGGTCTCGAATTCCAAGGCAATCCTTTCTACATGGTCTCCCAAAGTGCTGGAATTATGGGCATGGGCCACCATGCCCAGACCAAAAAAAAAAAAAATTTTTTTTTTAATTGTCCTCAGCCAAAGGGAACCTTGACCAGACCCAGAGACGAATGGGAGGGCAAGATGAGTTAATGTCTGGAAACATTTGGTAAAATTTAGCAGTGGTGGTGACATTTCATGACTGGCTGACCTGGGATATCAAACGAGGGCTCCCATCCAACCCGGGACTCTTCCACTGGATAACACCCTCTAATCCAGTTCACTCGCAAGCCTGTGACTTCAATCCACCCACCCCCTCAATCAAAATTCAAATCCAGCTTCCCAAGCCAGCATTCTCTCCAGGTTGAACAAAAGTCATGAGTCATAGAGAAAGGAGTCCAAGCAGAGGCTTGGGTTTCCAAATCTACATCTCAGAAAAATAGAAGCAAAATATGTGTCTTAGAGAACCCAACCCAGCCCTGAAAAACATCTTGATTTTCAACACTCAAAAGATAACCTAGCAAAGCAACCAGATTGCTCTGAGTACATTGCAGCTGTGAAACATTTCTCAATGATTTAATATAATTTTAAACCATTCACCTTTTAAACTGTCAGTAAATCCAAAGAGACAACAGTGCTGCAGCTGTAATGCATCCATTATAAATACATCTTTGTCTCCTTAAAAGAAGGTTCACAAATGGATTTAACTCAGAATTACTTAGAACTGATTTAATTCAACTATTTGGATGCCTTCATTTTCAGCAAATTGACCACTTTCTATATAAATCACTAATGGTATTAAAAGATATGAAACAATGATAATGCTTATGAGAGGCATAATCCCATCTCAGGCAAACTCTCTGGGAGGTTAATATGGGAGATATATTTCCTTTCTTTAAAGATAACAGTAAATGCTTGGATTTTTAGTCACCGAACCAAAAGAATATTAGAGCCCCACCTGGTGGATCTGATGCTTATTCAGTACAGAATGAAATATTTCACCAAGCCAATCCTGAGCACTGTGCTACGATTGCTTTCAGATTATGGCAGTTCATCTTTTGTCTCTTCATTTAGATTCTGGTGTCTATTTCCTTTTGCCTCATCCTCCAACATTGACCCACATCCCTGTCTCTAAAAACAGTCTTCGTCTAGAGGGTAACTGACACAGCTTTAATACACAGAAAAGAATATTTCAAGAGTATATTTTGGCCAGGCATGGTGGCTCACACCTGTAATCCCAGCACTTTGGGAGGCTGAGGTGGGCAGATCGCTTGAGCCCAGGAGTTCAAGACCAGCCTGGGAAACATAGTGAAAAATAAAAATAATTTTTAAAATTCACATTCACTCACCACAAACTCACCCAGAGCATCTTCCAGTCCTGTAAGTGTTCTTCATGTTATGTGCTAAATACAAGTGTACTATTTAAAAAATATTTTATGCTGCATTTTTACTATACTTTTTTATGTTTAGATACACAAATATAACCTTTTACTACAATTGCCTGTAGTGTCCAGTACGGTTACATGCTGTTCAGGTTTGTAGCCTAGGATCGTAGGCTAGACCATCTAGCTTAGGTATACAGTAGGTTTGTGTGAGTGCACCCTGTTCCCATAATGATGAAATCACTACTGACACATTGTTTCACAATGTATCCCCTCATTAAGCAACAAGTGTATCTTCTTGTTATAAAATGCAATAACTTGCAATAAATACATATCACATATACTATAACAAATAATTTACATGGTGACATAATTGTAATTATGTTATCTCATCTGTTGACCTTGTTAAAATATACTCTTTAAAAAAATTATTATAGCCGGGCTCGGTGGCTCAGCCTGTAATCCCGCGCCTTTGGGAGGCTGAGGTGAGTGGTTGCCTGAGCCCACGGGTTCGAGACCCGCCTGGGCAGCGAGACCTCATCTCTACAATAAATCAAAAAATCAGCCGGGCGTGGTAGTCATGCCTGTAATTCCGGCTACTTGGAAGGCTGAGGCGGAAGGATCGCTGGAGCCCAGCAGGCGAGGCTGCGGTGGCCGGGAGCGGCCACTGCACTCCAGTCTAGGCGACAGAGTGAGACTTCAATTCAAAAAAAAAAAAAAAATTATTATTATTCCAGCATTTTGGGAGGCGGAGGTGAGAAGTTTGCCTGAGCCCATGTGTTCAAGACCAGCCTGTACAACATGGCAAGACCTTGTCTCTACAATAAATCAAAAAATTAGCTGGGTATGATGGCGCACCTGTAATTCCAGCTACTTGGAAGGCTGAAGTGGAAGGATCACCTGAGCCTAGCATGTTACTGGTAGCCATGAGCGTGCCACTGCCTTTCAGCCTAGGTGACAGCGTAAGACTCCAACTCATATATATGTATGTATATATATGTATGTATGTATTTTTTTTTTAAGTTGGGGTCTCATTCTGTCACCCAGGCTGGAATGCAGGATATTACTGTCCACTACTGTAGATGTTATCATCACTGTATACTTAGGCTATGCTATAAGTATTTTAAAATTACTTTTCTTCAATAATAAATTAACCTTAGCTTACTGCAACTGTTTTGCTTTACAAAGTGTTTAATTTTTATTTTTTTGACTCTTTCATAATAACACAGCTTAAAACACTAATACAATGCACAGCTGTACAAAAATACTTTATTCTATAAAGATTTTTCTGGGATTTTTGGTTTTTTGTTTTACTTTTTAAACTCTTTTGTTATAAACTAAGGCACAAACACACACAAGAGCCTAGGCCTACACAGAGTCGGGACCATCAATATCACTCTCCTTGTCTTGTGCCACCAGAAGATCCTAGGGACAATAACATGCATGGAGCTGTCATCTAAGACAGCAATGCTTTCTTCTGGATACCTCCTAAAGGACTTGCCTGGGGAAGTTTTACAGTGATTTTTTTAAAAAATAAGTAAAAGGAGTATACTCCAAAATGCCAACAAAATGGTACAGCACAGTAAATACAGAAGCCAGTAGCACAGTCATTTAGTATCATTCGCAAGTATTATTATACATGATGCATAATGGTATCTGCTAGACTTTTACACAACTGGCCATCCAATAGATTGATATATGTCACTGTTACCATAAACACTTAAGTGCATTGCGCTGCGATGTTAGGATGGCTAGGATATCAATAGGCCACAGAAATTTTTCAGTTCAATTATTGACTTATGACCCCAGGGACATATATGCGATCCACTGTTGACAAAAACATTGTAATATACCATATAAGGATACATAAAATATAATGTGTGTGTGTGTGTGTGTGTGTGTGTGTGTGTGTGTGTGTGTGTGTTGGAGTCTCACTCTGTCACCCAGACTAGAGTGCAGTGGCACACTCATGATCACCCCAGCATCGACCTGCTGGGCTCCGACAATCCTTCCACCTCAGCCCTCCAAGCAGCCAGAACTACAGGCGTGTATTACCACATCCGGTTAATTTTTTAAAAATATATTTATTGTAGAGACGAGGGCTCACCAAATTGTACAGGCTGGTCTCGAACCCGCGGGCTCAGGCATTGTACTCGCCTCAGTCTCCCAAAGTGCTGGGATTACAGACTGAGCCACCAAGCCTGGTCAAGATATACTTTCAATCATAGACAAGTTTTAGAAATAGACTAGTAACAGCCTTCATTTTCTCAGCAAAGAAGATGAAGATGTCTACTGAACTATGAAGAGTGGTGGTCAGTCAATGGGTTGAAGTGGTGTGGAGAGAGAAATAGCTACTCCAGGAAAAGTTAAAAGTGAGTCCCAAATATGATATGCTCTCCATAATCTGGGGGCAAGGTCAGAGAAATTAACTCCAGAGTTTAAAATGTGTGAGAATCAACCTAATATTGATGAGATTAGCCATGTACAGGCATCTTCTCCAAAATGTGTTCCTAATGAGGCCAGGACATGTCTTAAAATCTGATTGGGAAAACTCATCAAAAATGGAGGTGAATAAGACCAGTGGAAGTGATCAGTGTGACGTGTTCATCATGAAGTACTGGAGAGTAACAAAAGTTTGGGATCACTAATGTTACAGAGAAATCAGTGGGCTCACTGCCTGATACACATAGAGGCCATTATCATGGCACTGACATTCGAGGAAAAAAAAAAAGCTTTATTGTCAGTTGACTAGCAAGGAAACAAGAGGAAATGCTGAAGTCTGTCTCCCCAAGCTGGGGGGCTGGGTTAGGTTTTATAAGCATAAGATATTGAGGTGTGATTTGATTGGAACTTGCAACTGGATCCTGCCATGGGTTGATGCCAGGGCTCAATATCACTGGATCCTGCCATCCAGTGTCCTCTTCTTAATTCAGTCCCCGCTTCTTGGTCTGAGCATTTAAGTTCCCCCTGTGATTGCACACTTGATACTTCTGGACATGCTCAGGTTACATAACCTTCAACTTGGGGGTCCATGGCGACTGAAAAACAACTCACAACTTTATTACATAAAAGTTGAGCCAGACTAGTCTGTTTTTTGTTGTGGTTTTTTTTCATTTTTAAATTTTATTTTAAAGATGTGGGATACATTTCAGGATTAGGTATACAAGCCGTCATCGTACAGGTAAAGTTTGGGCCTCCCTTTGGTCACCACTTTGCCTGGTTTGAGATCAGGTACCTTTATTGATGTTGTATCCCCCCACCACCACCCTCCACCCTCTCCCCATCCTTGGCAGACTAGTCTGTTACTGTGTGGTTACACTAATAAGAAATAATGAAAAAGAAAAGTTGCTAATTGCCTTCCCAACATCTATTCTCACCTTCTTCCTTCCTAGCTGAACCCAATGTTGTTCAGTATAACAATGTGTCCTGCTAAAATATCTTGACTCTCACCTCCCTTGCAGCTGGAGGTGGCTAAATAAACCAGCTCAGTCAATGAGGTACAGACAGAAATCCCTGATGAGGGCCTCCAGGATGAAAAGGTAAATTCTCACTGGAAAGGTCCTGCTCCCTTGTCATTAGCCTTTCCCTTACCCCTTCTTCCTTCCTGAAACAAAGACATAACTACCTAAAGGTTCATAATAATCTTGGGACAGGGTCAGGGAAATTAACTCTAGAGCTTAAAATGTATAAGAATCAACATAACATAAATGAAATTAGGCATGCATGGACAGTCATCTTTCAACTACAAGGATAAAATACAAATGCTAAGCATGAGAAGAGAGAGGACTCTTGTTCCTTGTTGAGAACTTTGAGTGTAGTTTTGGTTTTTTGTTATAAGGAAAAAAAAAAGTCACTTCCTTTTTTAAGGCAGTCATTACTGACAGCTAAAGGTAATCCTAAACTGATAATATAACAAGGGATAACTCAATAGGACATCTTGGGGGAAAAAAACTAAAAACACTTTACAGTTACTGGGAATATAAAGATGTAAAAAAAACCATCTCTATTTTGAAATTGCCCACAATCTAGTGAAAAAGACCCATATAGAGATTATTTGAATATATATGTTTAAGTATCATGAAAAAGAAAGCAAATTCCATGAAGACCAATAAGAAATAGTCAGAGGCCGGGTTCGGTGGCTCAGCCTGTAATCCCGTGCCTTTGGGAGGCTGAGGTGAGTGGATTGCCTGAGCCCGCGGGTTCGAGACCCGCCTGGGCAGTGAGACCTCATCTCTACAATAAATCAAAAAATCAGCCGGGCGTGGTGGCGCATGCCTATAATTCCGGCTACTTGGAAGGCTGAGGTGGAAGGATCGCCGGAGCCCAGCAGGTCAAGGCTGCGGTGGCCGGGAGCGGCCATTGCACTCCAGTCTGGACGACAGAGTGAGACTCCAACTCAAAAAAAAAAAACAAAAAGAAATAGAGATGTTGAAAGGAAACAAAGAAAGGAAGGATAATACCTAAAGCCACACGTCTGGATAATGTAGGTTTGAGTGGTCAAAATTCCCAGGGAGATAGGGCACTCTGAGTCTCTAGATATATATAAATATGTCCACTGGATTTGGAGGCCAAATTGCTATTTGGCAGCCTTGGTGAATACAATTTCAGTAGTAAGGAAGAGGGTAGATGCCAAATGGCAATAAGTTTGGGGCGTGGATGAGAGGTGCATGCATGCTCTCTTTATCAGCTAGCTGATAGCTAGGTGGAGGAATTAAAGGTTTCCTATTGATATGCTTACCGATTGAGGAGAAAGACGCTGTAGGGAGAGTGAAGTCCAATTTACAAGAGAAGAATAATACACGAAGCAAGACAGAAGGCACAGGAAAGCATTGGACCAAAAGCTCAAGTGGGTGGGACAGGTCTTAAGCAGAAAGAGGCACAGCATCTCAAAGATTGAAGGAAGGCAGGAAAGATGGGCACAGGACAAGCTTCAGGAATGCAGTACCGCTGGCCTGAGTGTCCTCAACAAAGAAGACGAAGCTGTTTGCTGAGAAGGTAGCAACTGGTCCAAGGACCGAAATGGTTGCTAGGATTGGGAGGAAAGAGACCAAAAGCGGTAATAATAATAACAGGTCGGGCGCAGTGGCTCACACCTGTTATCCCAGCACTGGGGAGGTCAAGGCGAGAGGATCGCTTAAGCCCAGGAGTTCGAGAGCAGCCTAGGCAACATCGTGAGACCTTGTCTCCACAAAAATCAAGGAGTAAGTCAGGCATGGTGATGCACACCTGTAGTTCCAGCTACTTGGGAAGCTGAAGCAGAAGGCTTGCCTGAACCCAGGATGTTGAGGTTTCAGTGAGCCGTAATTGCCACTGCACTCCAGTCTGGGCAGCAGTGAGACCCTGACTCAATAATAATAATAATAATAACAACAACAACAACAACAATAGCGCATAATGTCCAGCAATGATTGAAGGGAGATAGAGGGAGTAACGAAAAATACTTACACTCTACACTTACAGCACATGCATTAACCAAGTTGGAGTTGAGGACAGGCGAGGTAAGAGAGATTAGGTCAGCCTGTAGAATAGCAGTCCTTAGGGTCAAGTTCCCATTCTTGGTCCATTAACAGAGAACAGAGTGGTAAGTGAGGAGGGGACCATGCCATGGCAATGGCCATACCCTCCTCCTTCATCCATAAACATCATTTAACCTTTCTAGACTATTTAGTTTTTTAAATAAAATTAAATGTAACTACCAAAAATGGGAGCATATGTAATCCACTCACTTCAACCAGCAACTTTTGAGCATGTACTCAAAGCACTGAGGTGTGTGACTCTCCCAATGGGAAGATAAAAATTCTCTAGGCTCGGTCCTCAAAAGTCTAAACTCTAGATCAGGAGTGTCCTGGGCTTCCCTGGGCCACATCAATTAAAGAAAAAATGTCTTGGGAAACATATAAATTATATAATATAGTCATATACGTAATTATAAGATTTCTTTTATTCTTATATTTTTTATTATAAGATTTAGAAAAAAAATGAGAACAATATAAAACTAGTGGGAAATTTGACCTTGTTTTTGTAAAACTAAATTATCAATGTCTGGTTTAATGGAAGTGGTCACGTTTTTAGTGAATTCTCAAGGTGTTCGTCAGAAATGTTTGTTCAAATTCTACTCTTCATTGAAGACAGCTGCCTACAAATGTATGTGCTGCCATAAAGCGATGTCATGAGTAAGGCATGATTGTGAACTTCAAAAATGGAACTACCCATGGGGTCACAAAGAAAATAAATGCTATAAAACACAAGATTTTGTGTTCAAAGATTTTGTGAGGCTGCATTACTGGCTGTCTTGGGCCACATGCAGCCCACGGGCCACAGGACATGCCTGGTGTAGATGATGGAGACAGATTGATGTTGCCTCTGGTTTTGCATTACACCATTTGATCTCTTCATGTATATTACAGACAAGCTAAACAGAGCTAAACCCAACATGCTCAAAAAGTGTGCTGTGTTTCCAAAAAGGTCATGGAAAGAGACCTTGCCTGGGGAGTTTCTGGCATGTCTCACTTTGACCTCATATTAATGAATTTAGTTTCAGACATCTTTCTATGGACAGTTGGACGCATAATATAGTCCATTCATGAGGAAGAAAACACTATTATGAAACGAAAAATTGTAAGCAAGCTTTTACCAAAACAAAGGAATCTTAGAAATCTCCACTTCACGCTTTTCATTCTACAAATGTCAAACTTATGCCTCAAGAAAGTGAACAGTTTTGACTGAAGCTACACAATCAACAAACAGCAGAATTAGGATCCATTTCTTCTGCATGTGCCCTAGTATTAGCAAAAGTTGGAATATTTGGAGAAGACTTGGAGAAACAGACAGAGATCTTCAACAAGTTGAAACGTGATTGAGAGGAGGAGAATTACTGTTCCCAATAAGTTCCCAGACAGGGGAATGAATATTCCAGATTTTTTCTTCTTCAGTCACCTTATTAAATCAACTCGCATTTTTTTCTTTCCTGTCACTACACAAACAACATCAATTACATAGAAAATAATGAAAGTTTTTTTTTTAATACAGTGAGCCCTTTCCAATTTGCCCAATAAAGCACTTTACTTCAGTCACCTTGCCTTCCTCGGGTACCAATTCTTCACTTTTATTTTGTATTCGCTGTCCCCAGAGGTATGTTAATTTAAGGATTTTGTCTTGATGCGATATTGCCATCTCTTTTCGGTGAAAAGTAGAACATATGAACCAAAAAAAATATTCTCTGCAATCTCTATCAGCAATTTTCCTTAACAAGATTTTGTTTGCACAATGGAAGTCGTGCCAGTTGTCAACTGATTGCTCCTCATTCCAAATCCACTTTTCTTACCTAGCTTTTTTTTGTTTGTTTGAGTCGGAGTCTCACTCTGTCGCCCAGGTTGGAGTGCAGTGGCACGCTCACGGCCACCGCAGCCTCGACCTGATGGGCTCCTGCAATCCTTCCACCTCAGCCTCCTGAGTAGCTGGAACTACAGGCACACGCCACCAGGCACGGCTAATTTTTTTTTTTTTTTTTTTTTTTGAGTTGGAGCCTCACTCTGTCGCCCAGACTGGAGTGCAGTGGCCGCTCCCGGCCACCGCAGCCTCGACCTGCTGGGCTCCGGCGATCCTTCCGCCTCAGCCTTCCAAGTAGCTGGAATTACAGGCATGCGCTACCACGCCCGGCTGATTTTTTGATTTATTGTAGAGATGAGGTCTCGCTGCCCAGGCGGGTCTTGAACCCGCGGGCTCAGGCAATCCACTCACCTCAGCCTCCCAAAGGCGCGGGATTACAGGCTGAGCCACCGAGCCCGGCGGCTAATTTTTTTATTTATTGTAGAGACAAAAGTTCACCATATTTTTTTATTTATTGTAGAGACAAAAGTTCACCATATTGTCCAGGCTGGTCTCGAACCCTCAGGTTCAGGCAATCCTCTCACCTCTGCCTCCCAAAGTGCTGGGATTACAGCCATGAGCCACCGCGCCTGGCTCTTTACCCAGTTTTTTGTTTTTTTGGTTTTTTTTGAGTTGGAGTCTCCCTCTGTCGCCCAGAGTGGAGTGCGGTGGCGAGCGGCCACCGCAGCCTCGACCTGCTGGGCTCCAGTGATCCTTCCACCTCAGCCTTCCGAGTAGCTGAAACTACAGGTGCGCGCTACCACACCTGGCTAATTTTTGATTTATTGTAGAGATGAGGTCTCGCCAAGTTGCCCAGGCGGGTCTGGAAACCGTGGGCTCAGGCAATCCACTCACCTCAGCCTCCCAAGACGTGGGATTACAGGCTGAGCCACCGAGCCTGGCCCTTACTCAGCTTTTTTTTTTTTTTGAGTTGGAGTCTCACTCTGTCGCCCAGACTGGAGTGCAGTGGCCGCTTCCGGCCACCGCAACCTCGACCTGCTGGGCTCCGGCGATCCTTCCGCCTCAGCCTTCCAAGTAGCCGGAATTACAGGAGTGCGCTACCACGCCCGGCTGGTTTTTTGATTTATTGTAGAGATGAGGTCTCGCTGCCCAGGCGGGTCTCCCACGGGCTCAGGCAATCCACTCACCTCAGCCTCCCAAAGGCGAGGGATTACAGGCTGAGCCACCAAGCCCGGCTCTTACTCAGCTTTTAATACCAGAACTGGACCCTGGAGCTGGTCTCCTTTGTCAGTTTTCTCGATGTCTGTCACTGTCAATAGGGGGCGCTGGAGAGACCCTGCAAGGCCAAAGCAGGAGCAAAGGACTCTCCTTTCCTCCTTTGTGGTGCTATTTTCTATGCACCCTGCAGGCATGGCCCTCACAGACCAGCTACAGCCCAGGCTCTCCCGTAAATAAGATGGCCTGCGTGGAGTAAAGCTGCTCCTTCCAGCAAGTTTCTCAGCCAGAGATGGGCCATTCCCTGGTCCAGGCTTCAGTCTGCGCCCTTCAGCGCATGTCTCTGCCACTCATGGGATGCATGTTCTGTGGCTACATGCCCGCTCCACAAAGGACTGCATCTACACTTCACAGAGAGCAGGCATCCCTTCTAAGTTTCCAAAGTTATTTTTCTGTTCCTATTCTCTCCATCATAGACGAAGCAAGGGCTGTCTGCAAATGCTATTTGTGTCTTCTCTAGAGCCCTATTTTATCCCTATTAATGGTTAACTGCCATTTTTCTGTATATTAAAGTGTATCTGTTTAAATTACTGGCATGGTGGGGGTCTCCTGAACCTTAGCTGAATATCTTTCGATGTTACTTCGGCTCGAAATCCTCTTTTTGTGCTACCCTCTGTCTCCATGGAAAATTAATTTGCAAATTCTATTCCTTCTTATTCCCAGAGTCTTTGAAAAACTTTAAGTCGACTTTCCACTCCCAAGGTCACACACGGTGACTCACCACCGCATCACCTCATGTCTAGAGGTGATGTCACCATTTTCTGGTCTGTGTGCCTCTGAGTGTGACCAACGCAGCACTGCAAACACGCGCTTTCACCACATCTGTGCAGTAAGTGGCATCTGCTGCCTTTCACCAGGAGAAGGCCAAGCACGTCTTCCCACCACCTCTTTATATCGGAGTCACCAAAAGTAAAGTCAGTCACTGCCTAGATGGAACTCCAGGTTTGTTGACATGTAGATGAAGTCCTATATGTAGCAGACTTCAGGGAGTGGCCTCCAGAAAAACAGAATTCTGTTTTGGAGAGTGGGACCCTTTTAGTACAGGCTTCCCTTGGTAGGTAAGTGATCTAGGAACCCCTCGGCATCCATGTGCCAACTAGTGTTGCTGTAAGTCTGAGCTCGGCTTCAGCGAATTTTTTTTTGTGGGGGGGAGTGTTCTTTCAATGTGTTTGCCCATTTCATGATGGGTAATCTACAAGCACATCTACCCACACTGTGCTGAGTGTCCAGCAGTTTTTGACCAAAAACGACAGACCCCTATGCCCCATCTTCCCTATTCACCCAATCTCACCCTGAGTGACTTTTTTTTGTTGTTTCCCGGGTGAAAAAAAGTCCTCAAAGGAAAATGTTTTGCCAATGTGGAAGAAGTGAAACAAAAGACAGCAGAAGCACTAAAACGCATCAAAATGGATGAGTACAAAAACTGTTTTGAGCAGTGGAAAAAAGGTCTCGATTAAGTGTATTGCATCAGAGAGTATGTTGAAGGTTATTGAAGCTTAACCACATAAGAATAAATACACAATTTTTTATAAATTAATTCTGGGTTTTGGGAGGGGCTTTCCTAGATAAGAGTCTTGCAAGGCTTCTCAGAGTCTGGGAATTCACAAAAGTTGTCTTTGCAGGACCATACATACAACTTCTTTATTTGCTGTGTGATGTTATACCAGAGTCAGGATGGAAAGTACACTTTAGGATATAGGCTAATAGAATAATATGAGATCCAACAATTAAATTTTCTATCTTATCCTAGAAAAAGTGTTACATACCTCATTGCTGAATATCACTGTAGTCATCTTCAAAGTGCTCTCCCTTAGGAAGCTATGCGCCAGTGCCAGCGCCTAGTTCACTGGTCAAAGCAAAGTTGTTACTCTTTTTCCGGAATGTCCAACGGAGCCATCGTCATATTACCCTTGATGTCCCGAGTGTCATCAAATGTCTTCCTTTCAATACTTCCTTTATCTTCGAGTAAAGAAAAATGTCGTTGGAGCCAGATCAGATGAATAGGGAGGGTGTTCCAATATAGTTATTTTTACAATGCTGCCAACGTAAACACACAGTGGCAAGTTCATGAACTTAATTGTCAGACTTCAACAAATAGCGACAACAGCTCTGATGGCCATTCCAGAAAAAGAGTTGCGAAATTGCTTTGACGGGTGGACTAGGTACTGGCTTGGTGCACAGCTTCCCAAGGGGAGTACTTTGAAGGTGACCATCATGATAGTCAGCAATGAGGTATGTAGCACTTTTGCTAGGATGATTCATGAACCTAATTGTCGAACCTCATAAAACCCTGTCTGGTGAGTTCTTATCAGGCAGTGACTCCCTAAGCCTTTTAGTTAGGAATTTGGACAAGAGAAAAGAAAGGTCAAGTTTAATCCTCAGGCCCACAGTAGAAATGCTTGCTATTTGATTTACTGATATAATCCAAGCACCTAGTACATGACCAGCATACAGTAAGTACTCAATTAATGATTGTTGAATGGATGGGTGGAAAAGTCATTATTGCACAGTACAGATTCTTAGCACTTCAAAATATCCTGGCAGTAAAGGCAGGTTTATTACACATAGAAGTGGAAATATAGAAAAGAGTGGGAAACAAATCAACAAAGTTAAATGGTTTATTTGCCTTTGTCAAGGAGAAGAGAAATCTCAGGACACCCCCACGCTCATGCAAAAGTGAAGATTAAGCCCTGAAGCTGGGTCATTGCAACACCGTCTTCCAAATGAATAGCTGTCACTTACATTATGCATCCATCAGATGTCCATGGATGGTAAAAGTCCTCAGGCATCTGTGAAGGACAGCTTCCAAATCATTCATGAGTATATTCTTGGCTGTCTCCCCCACCAAAAAAAAACAAAGACATGCTTGTTGTAACTTTAAGTCTACCCTCTAAGTCTAGCTCCTAAAACTCTGCACTACCATTGTCCATTACAAGTTTGCCTTCCCAGGGGAAGAACAAAGTCAAGACTCTTTCCTCCACCTGCCCAGAGACATCTGCAAAGTTGACTCTTCTTGTACTCTTTTTTCTCCCTAGACATTCACCTTATCTTATGTAAAACAGACTTATTGAGACTAACTAAAATCTCACAGGAATGAACTGGCCACTGCCTGCCTGAACCTCTTCCACCATGCCTTCCCCACCTTTGAGGAAATGTGTAAATAAAAACCTCCTGAAAACCTCTTCTGAAAAAGAGTCACAAATGTATCTGTGGCTCATGCTTTTCCCGGACATATCTGTAAGTGGTTTAATTAACCTTGAGACTTAAGTCTCAGTCACTCATTTCGACTGTCACCTTCAATAACATTTCTATGGCCCCTACAGACTGTGAACATCTTAAAGACAAGAAATATGTCTTATTCATATAGATATCCTTTGCACCTACAATAAAACCTTTGGTAAATTGAACTTTTGGTTCCAAATTTTCACTGTCCTAGAGTAAAACTACCCATCCACACTTATGTCATGGTAGGGCAGGAATATACTTCATTCACTGACTTGGGACTTGATCATGTGACTTGCATTGGCCAATGGGATGTTAGCAAACATGACTGACTCAAGGAGAGGCTTAAAATGTACTTGCACAGATTGGCTTGGTCCTCTTGCATTTCCAAATTCCTTTACTAGATGAAAACTCTCTTGCCAGTTATGGTGGCTCACGTCTGTAATCCCAGCACTTTGGGAGGCCAAGGTGGGAGGATTGTTTGAGCCCAGGAGTTCCAGGTCATCTAGGCAAGATAGCAAGACCTCATTTAAACAATAACAGTAACAAAAAATTAGCCAGGTGTAGTAGCATGTGCCTGTACACCCACCTACTTGGGAGGCTGAGGTGGGAAGATTGCTTCAGCCCAGAAGTTGGAGATTTTGATGAGCCATGATCATGCCATGCACTCCGGCCTGGTCAACAGAGTGAAATCCTGACTCAAAAACAAGAAGGAGGAGGCTGTGAACAGTGCCTCAGGCCTGTAATCTCAGCACTTTGGGAGGCCGAGGCGAAAGGATTGCCTGAGCCCACGGGTTCGAGACCAACCTGGGCAACATCGTGAGACCTCATCTCTAAAATACATTAAAAAATTAGCCAGGCATGGTAGTGTGTACCTGTAGTTCTGGCTACTTGGAAAGCTGAGGTGGAAGGATCACCAGAGTCCAGCAGGTCACTGTCAGGGTGGCCATGAGCGTGCCACAGAAATCCAGCCTGGGCAACAGAGTGAGACTTCAACTCAAAAAAAAAAAAAAAAGAGGAGGGGAAACTCCCAGGAGCCACTAGTTCTCCAGTCAGCCCCACAAAACACATGGAACAATACTGAACTTGACCCACAGGCAGAAATCTAAAAGCAAGAAATAAATGATTTTTGTTGTATGTCACTAAAATTTTGTAAGTCATTGTTATGTGTAGCAAAAGCTAACTAATACAGCATCTGAAACATAGTCATACTAAAAAATATATTTATAGATCTGAAGCAGGGTAGCTAGCACAGGTTAGACATTGATAGATAAATGTCCCGTAGGTAGGTTTTAGGAAGAATTCAGACATCTTTAAAATTACATTTTACTGACCAGGCACAGTGGCTCATGCTTATAATCCCAGTACTTTGGGAGGCAGAGGTGAAAGGAATGCCTGAGCCCATGGGTTCAAGATCAGCCTGGGCAGCATGGCAAGACCTTGTCTCTACAATAAAATCAAAAAATTAGCCAGTGTGGTAGCACACGCCTATAATTCCAGCTACTTGGAAAGTTGAAGCAGAAGGATAGCCTGAGCCCAGCAGGTTGAGGCTGCAGTGGTCATGAGCATGCCACTGCACTCCAGCCTGGGTGACAGAGTGAGACTCTAACAAAAAAAAATTACATTTTTTTGTAGGCCAAGCTGCAGCCTACCCTACCTCCTTTGAAAAACCCATAATATGTAAGGCTAGGATACCCCAACCTTTTAATTCAGGTTTAGCATAATAATCACTAAGAAACTCTCAAGTTCCCTATTGAAAGCAGAAGGTCCAGTACCACCCCTTGACTAACCAAAGCCATAGAATTGATAATTAGAAGACCTTTTAGCTATGGTACTTGTAAATTGGAAATACCTGGCAGGTCTCCTGCAAAAAATAATGTGGTCAGGAAAAGACCACCTCTCCCCTTCCCTCCTCCCATTAGAACCCTTGATCACCTAAGCTCCACCCTCTTTAGCATATTAGTCATTGTCAAAGTTTATCAGATCTATTGTAGAGAGCAAAAAGTGTAGTTAATCTCGCCCATGCACCAGTTCTGGCATGTCTCCCTTTCTTTTCTTCCTTCGTTCTCTAATAAAACTTTGATTTAAAATTTTGCTGGCCACTCTAAAATTCACTTTAGAAATGAGCCAAAGAATCCACAGGTTTTATGCTGCATCCCGCCCCGCATCAAATCTAATGGGGAAAAGTTACATCAGCTGTCTGCTTTTCCTAGCTGGTTCTTGACCTTCTGCATTGTTGCATGTGTGTTTGTTGTATCTGTATTTGTTGCTCCTGACTCCTGACTTCCCACCTGATTTTCACTCTTTGCTTTGTGCTTAATGGAGAAACACTGTGTGCCTCATACTATCCCTGACTGATCCACTTAGTTTTGCAGCCTCCCCCACCTTAACCACTACCTTCCTGCTACTTAGCCACATCTGGCTCACTACCCTGTCCAGATTTGACACTGACTAAACCACACTGGACCTCCTACCATGTCTGAACTCCACCACAGCCTAAGAGACAGCAAGAATTCTCAGGGAAGTTAAGAGCAGTGGGACTTGAGTAAGAAGAAACACAATATTGGGCAACAGGGTTAAGAGGGGAAAAAATAGTTTAGAGAAATATATATTTAAGTGTGTAAAAACTCCCAGTGGTGGTCCCAAAAGCCAGCTAGACATGTACAATCATTTACTCAAGAAATCCAGCTCCAAGTGAGGATGGAATTTTTATCCAGAAGGAGGTGGAATTCATTCTCACATTTTGTTCTCTCAATGTTCTCTTCCTGGAAGCAACCCAAGTCACTGTTGTCTGGTACCTCAGAAATCACCAAACCTCTCCCCCCAAAGCCCATCACAGGCAGGAGCTTAAGAAGAAATGAGGTCATTTCATGAAACGGCAAACTTGCCCTCCAGAAAAGATGACCTTCCTCATGCCACTGCTGTGGGACTCTACAAAAACTCCAGCCTTATCCTCAGTTCCACTGCAGAGCTCAGGCATCACTTTGGCATCTATAGCTGAAATCTCCCTGAGCGTGAAGGTTTTATAACTGCTTCTTTTGAATTCATTTTGTAAGTGCTGATCAAAAAAAATGCAAGGCTTTTAGAGGCCATTATCAAGCCATCAAACTGCTTCCCCTTTTCTGATGCTTCATTCTTCTCCATCACACTTAGCAGTGAAATCAATTTTCTTTATTGGCTTACTAAATCAATTCCTATTAAGATAAAAGGTCAATCTTCTGGTTAATGGCAAAAAAAAAATCCAAATTATTGGATGTATTTTATCTTAAATTCTCTTCTTTATTTCTCTTATAAAATTAACTTGTGGGCATTTTCTTCGTATGTTTGTTGTAACATGAGAGGGGATACTTTTTTCAACTTCTTATTGAGTTACAGCATACTTTCAGAAAAATGCACTCATCAAGTCAGCGTAAAACCTTTTCATGAAGTGAATACACCAATATATCCAGGGCTCAAATTAAGACATGAGACATTACCAGAACCTTTGCAGTCCCCTCAAGCAGCGCCCCTTACACACCCAGAGGTAGACCAATACCCTAACTTCTAACACCATGGATTAATTTTACCTGTTTTTGAACTTCGCATCAATGGAGGCATACAGCATGCACACTTTTGTATCTGCCTTCTGTCATTCGGGATTGTATCATCTCTAGTCATTTGCATCATGTAGTAGCAGTCCAATCATTCTCATTGCCACATTGTATCCCATTGTCTGAAGACGTCACATTTGATTTATCCATTCTACTGTTGACGGATGGACATTAAGATTCCTGTCCATTTCAGGCTATCATAAACAGTGCTCTAAGAACACTCTCCTTCTGCTGAACATATGTATATACTTCTGTTGGGATCACTTCTGGTCAAGAGCATCTTAATTTATAAGTTCTTCCTATAAAAGCAATTCTGAATATTCTTGAAGATGCTGGTATCTTAAATTCTGAGTTCCAGACCCAGACTTTCAGAAGGCCTTCTATCATTTTCCCGTCTGAAAAATAAACATATTTCTAAGGAAGAAAGGATCCAGACATTGAAAGTTATCCAATTACTAATAGCATGGGAAATGCAGTAGAAAATAATATTAACTCAGTGATTTGTGCTTATTTTGAAGGGGAGGGTGCCTCAAAGTTTTAATTTTCTTAATTTACTTTAGTCACTGTAGAAAATGAATTCTGGCAGTCAGACCCCAAAGCCAAGCAGTTTTTGCCTTGTTCCATTCCAACTTTGCTCTCCAGAAGGCTACATAACTAAAGGTCATATTAAAAGAGCATAAAAATAAGTAAGATTCTACCAATTGTCAAGGATCCATCTGCAGCTTTTCCTCACCAGAACACACAAACCAGAGCAAGGACAGTCAAGAAATATGGGTAGCAATAGTAATAGACACAAAAATAGTCTTTTCTGGAAATGCAGAATGGTTCTGCCACTTTGGAAGACAGTTTGGCAGTTTCTTACAAAGCTAAACATGCTCTTACCATATGATCCAGTGATCATGCTCTTTGGTATTTACCCAAAGAGTTGAAAATGGTACATCCACACAAAAACCTGCATGTGAATGTTTATACCAGCCTACTCATAACTGCCAAAACTTGGAAGCAACCAAGATGTCCTCCAATAGGTGACTGGGTAAACAAACTGTGGTACATCTATACAATGGAATATTGTTCGGAAATAAAAAGTAATGAGCTATCAACTGCAATGAGATACCACCTCACACTCCTTTGAATGGCTTCTATCAAAAAACAGAAATTAGTAAGTGTTGGTAAGGATGCAGTGAAACTGGAAGGCTTGTGCACTGTTGGTGGGAGTATAAAATGGTTCATGTCTCATGCTCCCGAAACTAAAAGTAAAATTGCTGCATGACTCAGCAATTTTACTTCTGTGTATGTACCCAAAAGACTTAAAAGCAAAGAGATGTTTGTGCACGCATGTTCATGGCACCATTATCCACAGTAGCCAAAAGATGGAGGGAACCCAAGTGTGCATAGATGAATGACTGGTTGAACAAAATGTGTATATACACACCATAGGATGTTATTCAGACTTAAAAAGGAAGAAAATTGTGACACATGTTACAAACTGCATAAACCTCGAGGACTTTAGGCTAAGTGGCATAAGCCAGTCAAAAACTGACAAATACTACGTGATTCTACTTGCATGAAGTACCTAGAGTAGTCAAATGAGATAAAAATAAGAAGCAGGGCTCAGTGGCTCGCGCCTGTAATCCCAGCAATTTGGGAGGCAGAGGCGAGAGAATTGCCTGGGCCCAGGGGTTTGAGACCAGTCTGGGCGATTGGTGTGACCTCATCTCTACAATAAATGAAAAAATTAGCCAGACATGGTGGTCTGTGCCTGTGGTTCCAGCTACTTGGAAGGCTGAGGCAGAAGGATCACCTGAGCCCAGCAGGTCGAGGCTGCGGTGGCTGTGAGCATGCCACTGCACTACAGCCTGGGCAACAGAGTGAGACTCTTACCCAAAAAAAAAAAAAATCAGAATGGTGGATTGTTTAATAGATACACAATGTTATTGTTTAACAGGTACAGGTTTCTGCTTTGCGTGATAAAAAGAGTTCTGAAGACGGATGGTGGTGACGATTGTATATCAAATGTGAATGTACTTAATACCACTAAACTATATGGTAAGTTTTGGCTGGGCGCAGTGCCTCAAGTTTGTAATCCCAGAACTTTGGGAGGCCAAGGTGAGAGGATTGCCTGAGCTCAAGGTTTTGAGACCAGCCTGGGTAACCTCATGAGACCTCAGCTCTACAAGATATAAAAAAAATTAGGTGGGTATGGTAGCGCACACCTGTAGTTCCAGCTACTTGGAGGGCTGAGGTGGAAGGATCCACCTGAGACCAGCAAGTCAACACTGGGGTGACTGTGAGCATGCCACTGCACTCCAGCCTGGGTGACAGTGAGACTCTGATTCCAAAAAAAAAGATGGTAAGTTTTGTTATGTATATTTTATTATGATTGAAAATAGTGTTAAAAAGAGCCAAGTGTGGTGGCTCGCACCAGTAATCCCAGCACTTTGGGAGGCTGAAGTGAGAGAACTGCTTGAGCCCAGGAGTTTGAGACCATCCTGAACAACATAGTGAGATCTTGTCTCCACAATAAACGAACAAATAAATAAATAAATAGCCAGGCATAGTGATGCACATCTGTAGTCCCAGCTAATCGGGAGGCTGAGGCAAAAGGATTGCCTGAGCCCAGGAGGTCGAGGCTGCAGTGAGCCGTGATCATGTCACTGCATTACAGCATGGGCAACAGAGAGAGATCCCAACTGAAGGAAGGAAGGAAGGAAGGAAGGAAGGAAGGAAGGAAGGAAGGAAGGAAGGAAGGAAGGGGAAAGAAAATGGTGTTAAAAAGAAAGAAATTAGTCGGGCATGGTGGTGCGCACCTGTGGTTCCAGTTACATGGAAGGGGACACTGAGGTAGAAGGATCACCTAAGCCTAGCAGGTCAAGGCTGTAGTGGCCATGAGCATGCCCCGTACTCCAGCCTGGGTGACAGTGGAACTCCAACTCAAAAAAACAGAAAGTATCATTCACCCCTGAAAAAAGAAAGACAGAAAGAAAGAAAGACAGAAAGAAAGAAAGAAAGGAAGGAAGGAAGGAAGGAAGGAAGGAAGGAAGGAAGGAAGGAAGGGAGGAAGGAAGAAAGAAAGTAATGTGCTATCAAACCAAGTCAAAACATGGAGGGAGCATCAATGTATATTGCTAAGTGAAAGAAGTCAGTCTAAGAAGCTATATATTTAGCATGCAGAGGAGTAAATTAGGAAAAAATAATAAATTTTTTAAAAATTTAAATGTAAAAAAAGAATTTTAAGGCTACCTAACATTTGATTCCAACAATATGACATTCTAGACAAAACATGACTGAAAAGCCAGTAGATAGACTAGTGGTTGCCAGGAATTCCATGGAGAACCAGGCAGGGATAATCAGGTGGAACACAGGAGACTTTAAGAGCAGTGAAACTATTCTGCATGAGATGTGATAGATACATGACACTACACAGTTGACAAAACCCATCGAAGGTACCACACAGAAAAGCAAATTCTAGTGTAAGCTAAGGACTTCAGGGAATAAGAATGGATACATAGTTGCTTATCAATTGCAACAAATGTACCACACCCAATCAAGATGTTAACAATAAGAGAAATTGGCTGGGCACAGTGGCTCACATCTGTAATCCCAGCACATTGGGACATCAAGATACTCCTGTATCTCTTGAGCCCACGAGTTCAAGACCAGCCTGGGTTGTTACCAGGGTTAACTATGGTTAACTATGTTACCAGGCTGTTATCATAGTGACACCTAATCTCTACACACACAAAAAATCAAAAAATTAGCCTGGCCTGCTGACACGCACCTATAGTCCCAGCTACTCGGGATGCTGAAGAGGAGGGATCGCCCGAGCCCAGAAGGTCAAGGTTGATGTGAGCCATCATCATCGTGATTATGTCAGGGCACTCTATTTACAACAACAGAGTTAGACTCAGATAGTTAGAGAGATAGAGAGATAGACAGATGATAGATGATAGATGATAGAGATAGATAGAGATAGATAGATAGAGATGATAGACAGATGTATATACATATACATACATATAGGAAATGACTGGCTGGGGGAATGAGTGTATATGGGAGCTCTCCAGTGTCCCTGCCATGGAATCTTGGAAATAGAGCTTCCCAAACTGCTCACATCTTTGGCAGTCAAGTCATCACTATTATATCGGCCCCTATTGCCCACCTCTGCCACCTCTGGCGCCTCTGCCTCTGACTCTCTGATTTCCCACCACAGGTTGACCTCACCTTCACTCTATCTGATGCTGCCATGATGGTGTCCCCTCCCATCTCTGCTACTGCTAGCCCAGTGACTGACAGTGTTCTTGCTGGGGATAGACACTGTCTTTCCCCATCAAGAATACCATGATTAAAAAGAGACTGAGTGGGTGGTCCCAATTTCCCAATGTCCAACTTCAGACTGCTATACATTTTGGTTAGCTTTTAGCACTCCTATAGCCCCTGCCTCTTTCCCATGTCCCAGGAGTCTCACCAAGGTGTCTTTGGGACTGAATAAGGTGTCACACCAGTGAACTTACACAAAATCACACGCACAATATCCCTGCTGGAGGTAAGTCAATGATCTTGAAAGGACATAATGCCCTGTGCCTCTCTCTTGCCTCTGATATTTCCTTGATTCCCAAGAACACCACCAAAAACAGGGAAGTTCTAACATCTCAATTGCAAGTTCCTAAGCACCTCATAGCCATCCAGAGACCTTGAAATGTTTCTCCAATGGGATAATTGATTCCACATGAAATAGATTCCTAGGGGCTCTGCCCTGGTCACTGCCATGATGGTGTCCCCTCCCATCTCCCAGGATCATCCACTTGTACTCAGATCCATGAAAATAGGGTTTTTCTGCAGCCCATCCCACAGTTACCTCCTCTGCCCAGTCAGAGCCCACGTCAAGCCTGAGGTCCCCAGTCGAATCTCCCAGTTAACGAGACCAAGTCTCAGGAGCCAAACACAGCAATCTACAGGTTTTAAAGACCAAAAACTTGTACAAGATTCATTCACCTCTTCAGAACTTAAAGAAGAAATTCGAGCTGTGACCTAGGACTTTCTAGGTCCATAACAAAGCTTTCAAAATTTTGCAGCAAAAATAATAATAATGATAATGATGATGATGATGATGTGGTGAGTATTTTTCACAAAGCCAAACTTACTAAATTTTTTAAATTGCCTTTTTTTGGAGATTATATCCTCTTTTCATGGGCAGTGTTTAGAGATCAATAGTTAATAGAAATGATGATGCTAAAAGGTAAAAGTAGATTTTAAAAGGCCTTATTAGGCTAAATAGAAAGTCACAGCTGGGCTCTGTGGCTCAGCCTGTAATCCCGCGCCTTTGGGAGGCTGAGGTGAGTGGATTGCCTGAGCCCGCGGGTTCGAGACCCGCCTGGGCAGCAAGACCTCATCTCTACAATGAATCAAAAAATCAGCCGGGCGTGTAGCGCGTGCCTGTAATTCCGGCTACTCGGAAGGCTGAGGTGGAAGGATCGCCGGAGCCCAGCAGGCGAGGCTGCGGTGGCCGGGAGCGGCCACTGCACTCCAGTCTGGGTGACCGAGTGAGACTCCAACTCAAAAAAAAAAAAAGAAAGTCACAAAATTCTGCTAGTAAAAAAATTTTTTTTAATTTTTCTCATCCATAAAAATCCAAGTCTGGGATTCATGGTCCTAGATAAATATACGGATTACCGCTCTCTTCCAAGGATCTGAAATGCATGTAGGGAAAACTTGGATACTTGAAAATCACCACCTGATGCAGAAATTGTCTACAGTGAAGAGGACCTGCCCTCTCCCTCTTGTGCCAAATCTCCTGCTGCAGCTGCCTGCCAAGGTGGACTTTTCAGTACTGCTTCTCCTCTCAATCTTGTTGATGACTAAAAAGCAGGCAACAGAAGGGAGGAGGTGGAGGCTCAAAAGGCTGAGTCATCCATCTGCACCCAGAGCCTTGAAAACCAGGTTTTTCTGCAGTCCATCTCACAGTTACCTCCTGTGCTCAGTCAGAGCCCACATCAGGCCTGACATCCCCAGCTGATACTTCTAATTTATGGAATCAGGGTTCAGGAGCCAAATACAGCATCCTGACAGGCTTTCATGTGGCTTTGAAGGTCATGAGCTTATGCAGGATTCATTCACCTCTCTGGAGCTTAAAGGAGAAGTTTGAGCTGAGACGACATCCCAGGAAGACCATTCCACAGGGCTTGAGTGAGAATTAGCATCACTCCTACCTGGAAAACAAGGGCTCATTTGCTCAAGAACAACCTCCTGTGGGCCAAGACACTCGCAATTTATTTTTTACAATCCAAAAAGTGGGATAACTTCATTATTAGTCATGAAACCAAGATCGATTATAAAAATTGACATCGAGGAAACTGTTGGTTCGTCTAAGATGAAAGGACATTTCTTTATTCACATCCATTTTCAAATTAGGTTCATTATTTCTCTCTGGCTTTGTATAATGATTCATCCATGAACTTGACTGGTACCCTTGAAAACAGAAGGAAGGCTGCTACTCAACTCATATAACCATTTTAGAGACAGGGAAATGGAGACAGAATTCAACTCCTCGGTGAACCAACAGACCAGCGGGGGAAGATACCCCTGTTGCCTTCATTAAAGCACCTTCTTGACAATCAGACCATATTGTCTTAGAATAAAACTCTTCTACACTGTTGGTGGGAGTGTAAACTAATACAGCGTCTGTGGAAAACAGTATGGCGATTCCTAAAAGATCTAAAAATTGACCTTCCATATGATCCAGCAATCCCCCTTCTGGAAATATACTCAGAGGAACTCAGCTCACTCTGTGAAAAAGCTACCTGCTCAAGCATGTTCGTTGCAGCATTATTCACAGTAGCAAAAACATGGAAACAACCCTGCTACCCATCAATAGTGGACTGGATTTTTTTAAATGTGGTACATATACAGAATGGAGTATTACACAGCCATAAAGAAAGACAAGATTATGAACTTCGCAGCAACTTGGATGGACTTAGAAACTATCATACTCAGTGACCTATCACAGAAACAAAGAACTGAGTACCATATATTCTCACTCATAAGTGGACCCTGAACAATTGTCATAATACTGTAAGGAAGGGATTGGCAGTAGTGGGAAACTGCCAGAGGAGGAAGGGGAGGGACATACTTCATCAATAAGGGTACCTGATCTCAAACCAGATGAAGTTGGAACCAAAGTGAAACCCATACTTTACCTGTACAATGACCATTTGTATACATAAGCCTGAATTGTACACTACATCTTTAAAATAAAATTTTTTTAAAAAAGAATAATGCTCCTAACGAGGTACATCTGTGATCTCATGGTTACCACCACCCTTCAGCTTCTTAGATTATATATGTAACCCATAAAGGTCCATCTAAGTCTGTATTTGATCACAGGATATAACTCCTAGCACAGGTTTTCAAGCTGTACTTCATAGGGAAGGGACCAGATTAAAGGCAAGAAGATGTGGGTATGAGTAGAAGCATTGGAAGGGTTGAAACTCTGCCTTTTGTTCAACCAGAGTACATCCACTTTTATATTTTCTTACATAATATGCTTCCATGTCATATTTCAAGAAAAAGTATATTCCTTTCAAAAACAAGTTTGCAAATTACTCATAAATATGAAGCTGTTTTTGTAAACTCTAAGGCACCATGCAAATAGAGATGTAAATTTTTCTACTATATATGAGGGAGGAAGATCAAAAAAAAAAACAGAATCCTTTTTTTGGAGAGTGGGTCCCTTGTAGTACCAGCTTCCCATGCTAGGTAAGTATTCTAGGAACCCATTGGCAGCAGTGGACCAGTTAGCATTGTTGTGAGAGGTTGCGTTCAGCTTCAGTGAATTTTTTTGGAGATTCTTTCAATGTATTTGTCCATCTCATGATGAGTGATTTACAAGCACACCTGCCCACACCACGCTGAGCATTCAGCAGTTTTTTGACCAAAAACAATATGATCCCCATGCCCTACCCTCCCTATTCACCCAAACGACTTTTTGTTTGTTTGTCTGTTTGTTTCCCCAGATAAGTCCTCAAAGGGAAACATTTTGCCAATGCGGAAGAGGTGAAAAAAATGGCAGAGGCACTAAAAGCCATCAAAATTGACAAATTCAAAAACTGTTGTGAGCAGCAAAAAAAGCATCTTGATACATGCATCAAATGGAGAATACCTTGAAGGTGATTGAAGTTTAAACCTGTAAGAATCAATACACTATTTTTATAAATAAGTTCCAGGTTTTGGGGGGGGTCCCCCCTTGTACACACAAAGAGAGTGAAGTCTACTCATTAGTGGAGAAAGGCAAACACATATTTCTTGAATACTCATTTTGCAGATGAGAAAAATGAGGTAAATTCCCACACCTAGCGATATTTGAGAATGACTAATTCTGAAGCCTGTGCTTTCTCTTCTTCATTGGGGTCTCTAACTCTTCAGCCAGAGCATCATGCCTAATCCTATCAGAAAATTAAGCTCCACAATCCTCAGGGTCTCAGCAGAAGGTAAGATTGGTAAGCTCAGCTTTAACTGCTATGTACGATATTCACAGCAACTGTCAAATTTTTTTCACTGTTTTTGTTTTTTAAAATTACTGTTTCTTTTCTGAGACAATATATGACAATTAACAACAACAAAAAAAAAGCCGGGCTCGGTGGCTCAGCCTGTAATCCCATGCCTTTGGGAGGCTGAGGTGAGTGGATTGCCTAAGCCCGTGGGTTCGAGACCCACCTGGGCAGGTGAGACCTCATCTCTACAAAAAATTAGCCGGGCATGGTAGCGCGTGCCTGTAGTTCCAGCTCCTTGGAAGGTTGAGGCAGAAGGATCGCCGGAGCCCAGCAGGTCAAGGCTGCGGTGGCCAGGAGCGGCCACTGCACTCCAGTCTGGGTGACAGAGTGAGATTCCAACTCAAAAAAAACACAAAAACATATTCCTTATTCCTTCAATGATGAACAAGTCATTCATTTCCACCTGGCATTTATTAGCCTTCATGAGAGAGAAACATGGATTGAAAGTTCTAATCCCTGAGATTGTTTTGCTTGGTCTGCACTGCGTTTTCTTTCTCTTCATCAGCAGTAGTCCATATGGATGCACCCGTTGCTTGAAAAATGATTGTCATCTTTCTCAATAATTCTGATGAGAAGCCCGTTTTTAAACTCCAATCTAAAATGCATTAGGGAGCCATCTAGTGTTTTGAAGTTGGCAGCTAGTAGTTATATAGAACATCCCTCCTCCCTAAATTTGATTTACCATCTGTGTTCATTTTCTATGTTCCAAAGCATCCTCACGGGGTATATATTTCATTGGGGGGAGAAATAAGATTACAAATAAGAGCCCTTTAAGCTGCCTTACACCTGACTGCTTGGTATTTGTAGCAAGAAGCTTAGCTCCATGGCTACAGCAAGTTCCTTTTTTGGTATTGGGTCCAGCAAGGTAATAGCAGGTAAACAGCTGGTCCGTTTGAAATAAACATATTGCGTGTTCAGAAGCCTCCCAAATGTGCAACCTAGATTGTATTAGCTACCTTCCTGACATCAAAATAGGATCAAACTTGGCCATAGGCAGTGCAGGTCACAATCTACTTGATGAAATTTCAAAAGCATCGGGAAAGGCCCCCAAGTATCTTCCTGTACCTTCTGCTTTATGCTTGCTGATTTCATAGTAGCTTTACTGAGGTGTAATTGATATGGAATGCTTGTATTTAATAAACTGCAAAATTCCATGAGTTTGAGAAATGCACACACACACAAAGCCATCATCGCCACCAAGAAAATGAGCATTTCATCATCCTCAAAAGTTTCATCATGCCCCTTGGTAATCTATCTGTCTGTTCTCTGACCCCATCTCCAGGTAACCACTACACTGCTTTCCACCAAAATGGGTTAGTTTGTCTTTCTAGAATTGCATCAAAATCAAATCATATCATACGAAGGGGGACTCAAAAAAGAAATTATCTTTTGAGGGTGGCCCTTTGTAGGACAGGTTTCCCCCCAATAGTTTAGTGTCCTAGGAACCCATCGGCATCAGTGTACCAGCTAGCACTGTTGTGGGAGTCTGTGTTCGACTTCAGTGAATTTTTTGGAGTCTTTCAATGCATTTGCCCATTTTATCATGAGTGATTTAGGAGCACATCTGTCCACACCACACTGAGTGTTAGCAGTTTTTTACCATTAATGGCGTGACCCCCATGCCACCCTCGCTATTCCCCAAATCTCTCCCTGAGAAATTTTTTGTTGTTGTTTCCCGGATGAAAAATATCCTCAAAGGGAAACATTTTGCCGATGTGGAAGAAGTGAAACAAAAAAAGGCAGAAGCACTAAAAGGCATCAAAATTGACACTTTCAAACACTGTCTTGAACAGTGGAAAAACTGTCTCAATAGGTGTATTGCATCAAACAGAAAATACTTTGAAGGTGACTGAAGTTTAAACATGTAAGAATAAATACACAATTTGTTGGGTCCCCTCTTGCATGTAGTCTTTTTGTTTTGCTTCTTTCATTTAGCAAAATAAATTATTTGATGTTACGTGTGTCAATATGTCACTGCTCTTTATTGATAAGTAGCATTCCATTGTAGGGATATGTCACAATATGTTGATCCATTCACCTTTTGATGGGTATTTGGGTTGTTTCCAGTATTTCGCTATCGCAAATAAAGCTGAAATAAATATACAAAACTTGAAGAGACACATACTTTCATTTCTCTTTGATAAATTCCTAAGAGTGGAACTACTGAGTTGTATAGTTGACATATACTTAACATTTTAAGAAAACTGCTTTCCAACATGGTTGCATCATCTTGCACACCACCAGCAACATATAAGTATTCCAGTGACTCCAAATCCACACCAACACTTGCTATTTTTATTATTTGAACTATAGCCCTTCTAAGAGCTATAATGATATTTGTACACATTTATGGAGCACATGTAATATTTTGATACATGCATCTGTACTTCAATGGATGCAAATAGATGTCTGTTTTGGTGAGGTGCATGTTCAAATTTGAGGATCACTTTTATTATGTTTTTAAATTTTTCTATTGTTAAACTATATGCATTCTTTATATACCCTAGATGCAAGTCCTTTGCCAAAAATATCTCTTCAAAATATATTCTCTCAGTCTTCCACTTATCTTTTTATTTTATTGATAATATTTGTAAAGAGCAAAAGCTTTTCATTTTGTAGTCAAATTTATTGACATTGTCTTTACAATTTGTGTTTTTGTGTCTCATTTAAGAAAACTATGCCAAGGTCACAGAAATGTTCTTCTATGTTTTCTTCTAGAAGTTTACTAGGTTTAGCTTGTTAAATTTTAAGCAGAGAGCCACTAGCCTGAGGCTGTCTCCACATTTTGAGTTTCTATATAATGAACCACAACCTAACTTAATAAGTAAGCAAATCAAAATCTAACTTATAACAGACAGCCAAGTTTTAGCCAATCACAAGCAGACAGGTTTCAGCCAATCAAAGCAGTCAACTTATTTTACTATGTCCAAAGACAAATGCCTCCTCACACAATATCCAAATAAGGTAGATGCCTAGCAGTAGCCAATCAGGTGATTTCTCTACTTTGCTTCTGTGTTGGCCTATAAAAGCTTCCTGCTAATGACTGGGCAGAGCTTTCTGAAGTTTTCTAGATCTAAATGCTGCCCAATTCATGAATCATTTTTTGCTCAGATAAACTCTGTTCAACTTAATCGGTCTGACATCTTTCTTTTAACAAGCTCTTGCATTTAGGCCTATGATCCATTTAAAATTAATTTTTGTATGTGTTGTGAGACAGAAACTGTTTGTTTTTTCACATATCTATGTACCCAACTGTCTCATCACTGTTTGTTGAGAAAATTAGACTTTCTCTCCCATTGAAATCCCTTTATATATTTGTCAAAAACTCAGTTGGTCATTGGACTCCTTAGGGGTTCTCTATTCTGTCCCCTTAATCTAAACATGTATTTTTATGCAAATATCACATTATCTTTATTACTGTAGTTTTATTAAAAGCCTGAAAACACATAGTATAGACTTCCTACTTTGTTTTCTTCTTTAAATTGTCTTGGCTACTCCAAGTCCTTTTTGTTTCATATAAACTTTAAAATCAGTTTGTAAATTTCTATAAAGACTGCTGAGACTTTTTTACTGGTATTGCATTGACCAGTTTGGGGAGATATTAAGCCTTTCAATCCATGAACATAGTGTATCTCTTCACTTAAAGTTTTTTTTTTCCTTAGTTTTTCATCGGCAATGTCTTATAGTTATTAGTATACCAGTCTTGCATATATTTGTCAAATTTATAAATTTATTCCCAAGTATTTCATATGTTAGGCTATTATAAATAGTATTTTTAAAAATTTTTTATCGATCATTGCTAGTGTACAGAATTATAACTTATTTTTGTGTATTGATTTTGTGTCCTGCAGCCTTATTAAACTCACTAGTTCTAGTAACTATGTGATAGGTTCTTAAGACAGTCTAGATAAACAACCATGTGGTCTGTGAATAAATGTGGTTTTATATCTTACTTTAAATCTGCATGCCTTTGATTATTTTTCTAGATTGTTGCACTGGTTAGAACTTTCAGTACGTGTTCAACAAAGGTGGTGAGACTGGGCATGGTAGCTCATGCTTTTAACCCCAGTCCTTTGGAAGGCAGGAGGATCACTAGAGGCCAGGAGTTGGAGATCAACCTGGACAACAGAGCAAGACCTCATTTTTTGCCAATAAACAAATAAATAGAAATAAAGATAGTGAAAAAGAACATCCTTGTTAAGAGAGCATTCACTCTTTAGCCATTAAGTATAATGCTAACTGTGGGGGGGGGTTGTTTTGTTTTGTTTTATTTTGTTTTGTCTCAATTGGAGTCTCACTCAGTTGCCCAGGCTGGAGTGCAGTGGCACACTCACAGACACCCCAGCGTCGACTTGCTGGGCTCAGGGATTCCTTCCGCCTCAGCCTTCCAAGTGGTCGGAACTACAGGCATGCACCACCACACCTGGTTAATTTTTTGATTTATTGTAGAGATGAGATCTCGCCAAGTTGCCCAGGCTGGTCTCAAACCCGTGGGCTCAGGCAGTCCTCTCACTTTGGCCTCCCAAAGTGCTGGATTACTGGCTTGACAGCTCTGTCAGTATTTTTTAAAAGTTCCCTTCAAGTCCTATCTCTAACAGTTTTAATCATTAAAAAATGTTGAATTAGCCGGGCTCGGTGGCTCAGCCTGTAATCCCGCGCTTTGGGAGGCTGAGGTGAGTGGATTGCCTGAGTCTGTGGGTTCGAGACCCGCCTGGGCAACTTGGCGAGACCTCATCTCTACAATAAAAAAAAAAAATCAGCCGGGCATGGTAGCGCCTGCCTATAATTCCGGCTACTCGGAAGGCTGAGGCGGAAGGATCGCCGGAGCCCAGCAGGTCAAGGTTGTGGTGGCCGGGAGCGGCCACTGTACTCCGGTCTGGGCGACAGAGTGAGACTCCAACTCAAAAAAAAAAAAAAAAAAAAAATGTTGTATTTTGTCACATTTTTTGAGATAATCATGTGATTTTTCTTTTTTTAAATAGGCTTTATTTTTTTTAAGTAGCTTTAGGTTCGCAGCAAAATTAAACAGAAAGAATAGAGATTTTCTATACTAGTCTCTATTCTGTTAATATAGGAAATTGATTTGCACATGTTAAACCAGCCTTACACTCCTGGGATTAAACCCCAGTCAGCTATGATGAATTATTCCTTTTATACATTGGTAGTTTAGGCTTTTTAAATTTTTTTCAAAAATTGTCTAAGTGAATAAGATATATAGGACTGAAGTTTTCATTTCTTGTAATGGTTTTGGTTTTGGTTTCAGGGTAATTCCGTACTCAAAGAAAGAGTCAGGAAGAATTTAAAATAAGAATCCTGTCTTACTTTTCAGGAAAAATTTGTTTGCAGTATGCATTTTTTTCTTTAAATGTTTGGTAGAAATTACCAGCAAAACCACCTACCTGTGAAATTTTCTTTTAGAAAAATTTTTAGTGACAATCTAATTTATAAAATAGATGTGTGACTATTCAGTTTGTATATTATTTATTAAGATTCAATAGTTGCTGCTTTTCAAAGAATCCGTCTTTTTCATATAATCTGTCAAATGTATTGATATGGAGTTGTAAATAATATCTCCTTATCATTCTTTTAATGTCTTTAATTTTTTTTAAATATCCCTCTCTCATTCCTGATATTGGTAATTTGTGTCTTCTCTTCTTTTTTCCTGATTTCAAAGAACAAATTTTGTTTCATTGATTTTCATTATCCTTTTCTTTTTATCTCATTTGTTTCTGATTTTATTTTATTTTTTTTTAATTTTTTTATTTATTATAAAGATGTGGGGTACAATTCAGGGTAGGCATACAAACATTGATCATGCAGGTACCCTTGTCGATGAGGTATGCCCCTCCCTCCCCAGCAGTTTCCCTCAGCTGCCAATCCCACCCCCTCCCCTGACAGTTTCCAGTACTGCCAAATGCTTTCTTATAGTATTATAATTGTTCAAAGTCCACTTATGAGTGAAAACCTATGGTACTCTGTTCTTTGTTTCTGTGATAGATCACTGAGTATGATAGACTCCAAATCCATCCAAATTGCTGCAAAGTCCATATGTCTATCCTTCTTTATGGCTGCATAGTATTCCATTGTGTATATGTACCACATTTTTTTTATCCAGTTCAGCTTGGATGGGCAGCATCCATTTAATTTGCCTTTCTTTTTCTAGTTTCTTAATGCAGAAGCTTAGAATATTGCTTTTAGATTTGTCTACCTTTCCAATATATTTAATGCTATAAATTTCCTTCTCACACTGCTTTAGCTGCATCCCACAAGATAGTGATAAGTAATGTTTCATTTTCATTCAGTTCAAAATATTTTCTAATTTCTCTTGTGCTTTCTTCTCTGATCCATAGGTTATTCCAAAGTGTGTGATGTATTTTTTAAATATTTGAGAGTTTCAAGATATCTTTCTGTTGCTAATTTCTAATTTAACTCCATCATAATGAGTGGGTATGTGAACACATGTTTTATAATTTCAGTTATTTTATATTTGTTAAAAACTATTGTCTGGTCAAGAATGTGGTCTATTGTTTTAAGTGTTTTGTGCACTCCTGAAAAAAAATGTATGCTGTTTTGTTGGTAAAGGCGTTGAAACACTTGCATACAGATAAAATTAATTAGATCAAGCTGGTTAATGGTCTTTTTCAAGTATTCTATATCTTTACAGTTGTCTGTCAACTTGACCTATCAATTGCTGAGAGAGGAGTGTTGCAAATTCTCACTATAATTGTGAAGTTATGTGGGTAAGAACTATTCCTCCATTCAGTTCTGTCTATTTCTGTTTCTGATTTTGAAGCTCTGTTACTATTCCCATAAACATTTGGAATTCTTATGCCCTCTTAATGAACTGATCTTTTTATCAGTATGAAATGACTTCTTTATTCCTTAAAATATTCCTTGCTCTGAAATCTTCTTTGTTTAATATTAGCATAGCTCCTTCATCTTTCTTTTTACCAATGATAGCTTGTTACATCTTTTCTCATTCTTTTTATTTTAACTGTATGTGTAGTAGATGGCATACAGTTGAATTTTTCAAATAAGTTTTACAAATTTGTCTTTAATTGAAGGCCATTTTGTTTAATGTGGTTATTGATATGACTGAGTTTGTCTACATCTTGATACTTGCTTGCTGTTGGTCATAAGTTTTTGCTCCATTTTTCTTTGTCTTTTTTTTGGATTGAGTTTTCATAACTTTGTCTTTTTAATTCCTTATTAACTGTATGTCTTAATTATCTTCTTTTTGGTGATTGCCTTGGAGTTCACCCTACCTATCTTTAAACTTATCACAGCTTACCTTCAAGTAATATTATATCACTTCACCTAATATATAAGGATCTTTTAATAGTATGGTCCTATTTCTTCCCTTTCTGCCTTTGTGCTATTTTTGTCTTATACTTCACTTCTACATATTTTCTAGCCCTTTATATTCAGGCTGATTCTTGTCACTGTTCAACCACCTATTTGGGTTCATATTCATTAAACTGTGAAAGAAACATCTGAACAGGTTTTGCTACAACATGAGGATAGGAAGAAAGCTTGACAGTACTGGGTAAATGACCACAGTACCAGGAGATAAAAACAGAACAAAAAGAGACTTTACCTATTTTAAACTTTTGGGAGGGCAAGCTTGGCCAAAAGCTAGTGGTGTGAGAATTTTAATCAGTTTCATCACTAGACTTCCAGGGGTTCAAATGCTAAACAGTACATTTAGAGCTTTAAGCTGTGCACTTTAAAGCCACAAGAATTAAGCAAGATGAAAGGAATATAACATCGTAAATTTACTATGGATATGCCTAGTTCATATGGAAGTCAGCTGATTCCAAAAAGTAGTCAAGCCATTGCTGTGACCACATTGAATAACCAAGTATTTACTTAAATGTGTATTCTTCTCATTGTTTCAGATATTATGTTTAATGTCATATAGGCCTATTACTTTCTCAAAACCAAAACCAAATTTATAATAGAAATATAACAAACTTTAAAAATACAGGAAAATTGCACCAAATATTATCCTATAAACAAAATTGTATATTCATCAGGAAACTTTAAATTCCTTTGGCTATAAGACATAGAAATTTGCAAAGAGACTCAGGAAATATAAAGCCTCCCTCTCCCTTCCCATCCCACTCTTCCATCTGTCTGGATTCCAAAAGGCAGAACAGGAGAAGACTGGAGATCCACCACCTCCACGGTCTTGGCGAGACTTCAGCAGCCATAGGGTCCAAGCTTAAGGACTCGTGTTTCTGACTCTTGATGGCATCCGAGAATTTTTTGCATAAAGAAGCTACTGTAAGTAGAAAGTCTTGGGGATATTTTTCTTCAAAAAATTAATTTGCCGCAACCGTAGACCAGTCTTCTCTAGATCACCTTGTTTCCGGGTATTTTCCAGTGCACAGATTTCTTTTTTTTTTTTTTTTTTTTGAGTTGGTGTCTCACTCTGTCGCCCAGACTGGAGTGCAGTAGCTGCTCCCGGCCACCACAGCCTCAACCTGCTGGACTCCGGCGATCCTTCTGCCTCAGCCTTCCGAGTAGCTGGAATTACAGGTATGCGCTACCACGCCCGGCTGATTTTTTTTTAATTTATTGTAGAGATGAGGTCTCGCTGCCCAGGTGGGTCTTGAACCCGCGAGCTCAGGCAATCCACTCACCTCAGCCTCCCAAAGGCGCGGGATTACAGGCTGAGCCACAGAGCCCAGCTCACAGATTTCTAATGAGCTTCAAACTCCCTTCTTCACTCTCTTCTCACTCCCCTCCCCTTTCTCCCTCTCCTCTGCCTCTGTCTCTACTTTCTGTTACTCCTTCTTTCCTTTAAATAGAATAGTGGTTCGGGACATAGACTCTGGATCCAATTCCCTGAGTTCAAATCCTAACTTTGTCGCTTATCAGTAAAATGACGTTGACCACCCAACTTTTCTACTTCCCCAATGTCTCAGTTTCCTCATCTGCAAAAGTGAAGCTAATAATTGCTCCTGCTTCGTATGTTAAGAGGCTGGGCGTGGTGGCTCATGCCTGAAATCCCAGCACTTAAGGAGGTGGAGGCAAGAGGATTGCCTGAGCCCAGGGGTTTGAGACCAGCCTGGGCAACTTGGTGAGATCTCATCTCCACAATAAACCAAAAAAGTAGCTGGATGTGGTGGTGCACGCCTGTAGTTCCAGCTACTTGGAAGCCTGAGGCAGAAGGATCGCCTGAGCCCAGCAGGTCAAGGCCGGAGTGGCTGTTGAGCGTGCCACTGCACTCCAGCCTGGACAACAGAGTGTGACTTCAACTCAAAAAAAGAATGTTAAGAGGCTTAAATAATATTTCTACAACATAGTAAAACATTTAAAATAAGTCCTGACACTTAGTATGTTCTTCATAAGGATCAACAATTATTACTGTTATCATCATCATGATTATTTAAGTGAGAAATATTTTCTACTCTGGAAGAAGGGTGTGAAATTGAGAAGCCACTAACTTTCTCTGTTTTGCTCTTCCACTCAGCTTCCATTCTGACCACTTGTAGGTTTGAGTACAAATTTTGGGTCTCCCAGAAGAAATATTCTCTGAGAGCCTTAAGACACCTCCAAGAAGAGAGCACAACAGGAATCAGCTTGCCAAGGCTGTACACGGAGAATCAACCCAGATTTTCTGCTAACATTCTATGTCACCCTTGTGCAGGCATTTTACTTCTTCAACTTTCAAAGTTTCTCACCCATGACTTGAGGGATTTGGATTAAAATTATTCTTAACTCTTCCCCCATGCTACTTCAAATTTCATAAACTGTTTCATGTGTACAAACTCCTTTGTATTTATTTGTGAAATACAGAATACACAGGACATTAAGAAATGATAAATAATTCTGCCTCTCTTTAGGAGTTTGCAGGAAAAGGGAGCCTGCCACCTTCCTGTGGGTGGGGGTCACAGGGGCCCTGACTTACTGGGCTCTTGACAGCTCAACTCCCCACCAAGATGGAAGTGCAGAAAGTAGAATTCTGGACATATGCGCTAAGGCAACAGAATCTTTTCAATATAATGATCCTTCTAGTTGTCTTAAAAGAAGAAATACCAGGAGTTCATCACCAGAATTGGTGACACCAGGGGGTCCCTGTCCCCACTATCACCCTATGATCCCCCCCCCCGCTTTTTTTCTCCTTTTCCTCAGCATTGCTTCCCAATGCTGCTGACAGTTAGGATGGAAAGGCTGTAGCCACTATGGTAGATAAAAACCTTTCCATGCAATCTCTTTTTCTCATTTGATGGACATGTTTCTCATTTATATGAAGTTACTTGCACAGTTTTGTACAGATAAGTTGTACGAAGTTAAAGAAAAATCTAGAGGGAAGAGCCAAGGAAGAAAGAAAGGAAAATCATCTGTAGTCCTGCCACTCATATTTTGGTATATTTTTGTCTATGCATAGATTTTTTTTATTTCCCCAGGAATATCACACATTTTCCTTACATGATAACACCATAGTTTAAATCTACCTTCTTCACATCATGCCATTTTAAGCATTTCCCATGATAATAATGTATACATTACAAACATATTTAGTATATGTATTTTATGTCCCACAAAGTGCATATGCCAAAGCCTACTTCACAATCCCCTATGACTGATCATTTAAGTTATTTCCAGTTTTTCAATGATATTACTAGCACTTCAGTGAACATCTTTGTGCATTAAGTTTTTTGCATATTAGAGGCATTTATTTTGGATCCTATAAATCAAATCACTGGGTCAAAGGTAATCAACACTTCTAAGCTCTGTGTTTCTGAACTATTCTCCAGAAGACTGTGATTTCAACCACCTGTTATCCAATTCTTAGCTTATTTTAAAACTTTTGATTGATCATCTACTGTGTGCAGGCACTATCTAGATGCTGTGAATAACAGTGGAAAGAGCAGACTTTATCAAATTTGAAATGTTTCAGTGGCTCTGCCTGGTTGTTTGTTTGTTTGTTGAGTTGAAGTCTCATCCTACCCAGGCTGGAGTGCAATGGCAGGATCACAGCTCACTGCAGCTTTGACCTCCTGGGCTTAGACCATTTTTCTGTCTCAGCCTCCCAAGTAGCTAGGACCACAGGCATGCGCCACTACACCTGACTAATTTTTTTGCATGTTTTGTAGAGATGAGGTCTCCCTACGTTGTCCAGGATGGTCTCAAACTCCTGGCCTCAAGCAATCCTCCTGCCTTGGTCTCCAAAAGTGCTGGGATTACAGGCATGAGCCATCGCTCCCAGCGTGTTTTCTCATTTTTAAAATATATTAATTGTGGTAGAATATACATAACATAAAAGTAACCATTTTAAAGTGTACAGTTCATTGATGTTAAGTACATTCATACTGTTGTGTGATCACTTATGATTCAGCAATGCTTTGGTTCTTGAGATTACTTTATAAGTCAATACAGTCTCCCTTAAACATAGGCTTAAGTTATGTCATATCCTATTTTAACACTATCCTAATCCTAATAATTCTCAAAATTTAAAAATATAATCATTTTGGGACCTCAATTCCAACTTTGTATGAAATATTGATCTTTCCATTTCAGTCAGAATTGACACCCTCCACAGCCTGAAGAGACTAATGAAAAAAAGTAGTTTTAGTTATAAGGCCAAGGAGAAATTTCTCCTTAATGATACTGATAGATGTCCCAATCTGTCTTCGGATCAAGCAGACACATTTCAAATTTATTCATGGAACACATTTCACACATCCTCTGTGTCATAAGTTTAATGGACTTCTTACATCATATCGTATCAAAATGCAAAACTGAAATCAGTTATGTTATAAACTGTTTTAAAATAACAAAATGATTAAGTCAGATTTGTACTTACTCAGGCGCTGTTCATACTGAAAGATGTTGATGAGAGATTTTCATTTCTTGTTGCAATTACTTTGAAGGGAAATAAATTATGGTCATGCTAATTCTTAGTGTTAAAGTTTCTTCCTCCCAAAAGGCTTTGATCCACCCTTTAAAATCTCACTGCAATTTAACACAATGCATTTGATACATAGTCATTTGGTTTTTATAATTAATTCACACTTTTCATAATCCCAAAAATTTGGAGGTTTTTTTGTTTTTGTTTTGTTTTGTTTTGAGTCAGAGTCTCACTCTGTTATCCAGGCTGTAGTACAGTGGCACGCTTACGGCCACCCCAGCCTCGACCCTCTGGGCTCAGGCAATCCTTCCGCCTCAGCCTTCCAAGTAGCTGGAACTACAGGTGTGCACCACCACACCCAGCTAATGTCCTGATTTATTGTAAAGACAAGGTCTTACCAAGTTGTCCAGGCTGATCTCAAACCCCTGGGCTCAGACAATCCTCTCCCCTCCGCCTTCCAAAGTGCTGGGATTACAGGCGTGAGCCACCACGCCCGGCTCCCAGAAATTTTATTACACTAATTATTTCAATGCCGTTCAGGACACATGTTGGCAAAAGTGTCAAAATATTTTTCATTTGGAAACATAGTGTATTGTAATTTTAAATGTACCACTTACATTCTTTCCAGAACATTTAACTATGTGTACATAGAGATAACGATGTTGGTCCATCATCAGTAAGAAATTCACTGAGCTGTTCTGCCAGATGTGAAAAGAATGTGTAGTTAGATGTTCTTGCTTTCTCAAAATCCTACCTTTGGTCAAGATGTCCAAGGAGCATAGCTTTCTCCCAGCAATGCTAACTAGACCATGTGGTAAGTAATTAGTCCTTGAGACCACATGAATACAATACTAATCACCTAAGTTATCAAACGGAGACACTCTCTATTTGGGGCAGTACTCCCTCAGGGGCAACCAACAAACATCCAGTTAAACCGGCTTAGTGAAAACTGAGAATTGATTGACTCTTGAAATAACTATAAAGTCCAAGGGTATAGGCAGCTTCAGACACAACAAATTCAGGGGCTCCCAAGAGAACATTAGGACTCGATACCTCATACTCTGTCTTTCAGAACTGATTTTCTCTAGGCCACAATATGTTCCCGGCAGCTTCAGGCCTACCTTGGCCAGTCAGCCATCCCAATAGAGAGTGTCAAAAAGGGAGGGAGGGAGAAAGGGAGAAAAGGAAGGAAGAGAGAGAGAGAAGGGGAGAGACAGAGAGAGAGTATCTCAGTTGGGCATGGTGGTTTATTCCTGCAATCCCAGTGCTTTGGGAGGCTGAGGTAGACCAGCCTGGGCAACTCCAGCGCGACTCCACTTCTACAAAATATTTTTTGTTTAATTTTTTCAAGGAAGAGAGTGTCTCTTTCCTATTCCTGGGCAGGACACTCACATGCCCATCTTTCCATCGATTGCAGTAGCCAGGGACAGGAAACATACCCTCCCTGGCTTCCAGCCGATGAAGTCAGTCCCTCTTGAACCTCACGAATTGAGAAGGGAAGAAGACATTTCCCCAAAGGAAAAATCTGCATGCTGGCCTGGAAGAAAGGGGAATGGCCTCAACAACAGATAGCACTGTTTTCTACGGATAGCCAGCCCAGCACGACTAAGAGGGAGCTGTCCTTCCCTTCCCAGAAGCCCTCAGTGACTCCTGAAATGAAACAGAACAAAGTTCCCCAGCAACAGAAAGAGCACATGCCTCCCATATGAGGCCAAGTGTTCTCACTCCAGTTCTGCCGTTACTTAAAGGAACGACTTTGAGAAAGTTATTGACTGTTCTAAGCATATTTTCTCACTATTAAAAACAACAACAAGCCGGGCTCGGTGGCTCAGCCTGTAATCCCGCGCCTTTGGGAGGCTGAGGTGAGTGGATTGCCTGAGCCCGCGGGTTCGAGACCCACCTGGGCAGCGAGACCTCATCTCTACAATAAATCAAAAAATCAGCCGGGCGTGGCAGCGCGTGCCTGTAATTCCGGCTACTTGGAAGGCTGAGGCGGAAGGATCGCCGGAGCCCAGCAGGTGAGGCTGCGGTGGCCGGAAGCGGCCACTGCACACCAGTCTGGGCGACAGAGTGAGACTCCAACTCAAAAAACAACAACAACAACAACAACAACAACAACTCACCAGACTAGGCTCCAGCTGTAAGAGTCTTCAACAGTGATTCTCTGCCTGAAATACCCCAGCACAAGGTTTTCCAGATGTCATACACCGAGTCCACGGATGCTTTATTCCCCTGCAAACACATCCAGATGGCTCTCAGACCCCTCAACTTCAACAAGCAAGGGGGACCAAAAAGAAATGGAAATTATTTCTTGGAGGGAGGGTCCCTTGTAGCACAGGCTCCCACCTCTAAAAGTGTTCGAGGAAACCATTGGCATTTGTGTACCAGCTAGCATCATTTTAAGAGGTTGCACTCGGTTTCAATGAATTATTATCATTATTATTATTATTATTATTATCTTGAGAGTCTTTCAACATTTGTGCATTTCTTGATGGGTGATTTACAAGCGCACCTGCCCACACCACGCTGCATGTTCAGCAGTTTTTGACCAAAAACGACATGACGCCCACCCTCTCTCTTCACCCCATCTTGCCCCAGCAACATTTTTTGTTTGTTTCCCCGGATGAGAAAAGTCCTCAAAGGGAAAAATTTTGCTGACGTGGAAGAGGTGAAACAAAAATGGCAGAAACACTAAAAGGCATCAAAAGTGATTAGTTCAAAAACTGTACTGAGCAGTGAGGGAAACGTCTGGATAGGTGTATCGCATCAAACAGAGAGTACTTTGAAGGTGACTGAAGTTTAAACATGGAAGAATAAATGCAACATTTTTATAGATAAATTCTGGGTTTTGGGGGGTACCCCTTATGTTGCAGCCCCATTCTCTCTCTCTCACACACACACACACACACACACACACACACACACACACACACACACACCTGTTCCTCCTTTTGTGTTCTGTAGCTTGGCCAGTGACTACACACTAGCCAAAACCAGGAACCAGAAATTCTCTAAACTAGCCACCAGATGTCAGGCTACACATGTGTCTACGCCTGTGTCCCCTGCTGTCTCACGCCTACTTGGACGTGGCAGATCTCACCCTAGAGTCCATGGGTGGATTCCAGAAGATCCATGGACCTCCTGAAATTATCTATTAAATCGTGTGGATATGCACACATGTGTATGTCTTCAACACTTTTCCTTTCTTTTTTTGATGGAAGGAAAGGCTTTATTCCAAAAGCCAGCAGATGGGGAAATGACCAGACTCATGCTTCAAAGAAACCATTTCCTGTATTTGACATTTTTCTAAGAATACACTTTTAGCTCTAATCGGAATTTAAAAGAACGTCCATCCCCATGTTTCCCTTTTTAAAAGTCAAGAACCACCCTATTAGCCCAGCACTAGGACATCTCGTCTCTCTCATCGCCTCCCCTGTGACCCCCAACACTCCGATGCCACTTGTGGTGGCTTTTAAACACGCCTCACATTCTCTGACATTCCTTCCCATGAGAGGTGTAGCCCACGGTCTGTGCCCTGGAATCTGGGTGGATGTGTGACTACAGAGGCTGGCAGAGAGCAGTGTAGCTTAGGAGACCAGGCAGCTTCCAAAGCCAAGTGACTTCCCCCCTTGTCACTAGACATCCTCTCTGGGAGCCCTGAGCAACCTGTACAAACTCTACCTACCTGCAGCCTCCATGTTTGCAAGGCCACGGTGGATCCCCATTCCCGCGGAGCCCAGCCTTCCAGTCACTGCTGTCACCCCCAGACATGTGAGCGAAGTTCTCTTGGACCCTGCAGACCAGCCATCCAGATGAGTCCTGCCCAAATCTGTGTGTCTTCTTCCACTTGGCATTGCTATAAAGACATACCCGAGACTGGGTAATTTATAAAGAAAGGAATTTTATGTGGCTCACAGTTCTGCCTGGTGCCAGCATGTCACATGTCAAGAGTGGGAGCAAGAGAGAGAAGAGGTGTGCCAGTCTTTTTTTTTTTTGGAGTCGGGGTCTCACTCTTGTGCAGACTAGAGTGCAGTGGACCCCTTACAGCTACCACAGCCTTGACTCTGGGGCTCAGGAGATCCACCACAGGCTTCCAGTAACTGGAACTGCAGATACATGCCACCACACCTGGCTAAATTTTGGATTTTTTGTAGAGACAAGGTCTCACTATGTTGCCCTGACCGGTCTCGAACTTGTGGCTCAAGCAATTCTCCATGCCTCCAGCATCCCAAAGTGCTGAGATGACAGGTGTGAGCGACCGTGCCTGGCCGAGTCTCTTTTAAACAATCAGTTAGAGTGATAACTCACTCACTACTTGGAGAACAGTAATCATGGGAGATCCCCCACCATGAGGCAATCACCGCCCACAAGGCCCCACCTCCAACACTGAGGATCACTTTTTTGTTTTTTGAATCAGAGTCTCACTCCGTGCCCAGGCTGGAGTACAGTGACAGGCTCACGGCCACCACAGCCTCAACCTGCTGGGCTCAGGTGATCCTTCCACCTCACCCTTCCAAGTAGTTGGAATGACAGGCATGCGCTACCATGCCCAGCTTATTTTTTGATTTATTGTAGAGACAAGGGCTCACCAAGTTGCCCAGTGTGGTCTTGAACCTGTGGGCTCAGGCAATCCTCTCACCTCAGCCTCCCAAAGCGCTGGGATTACAGGTTGAGCCACTGCGCCTGGCCGGATCCCATTTCAATAAGTGATTTGAACAACAGTCCAAACTATATCACTATGGCTTACGGAATAATGAGATAAGAGAGTTGTCACAATAAAGTCATTAAGTGTCAATGTGGCTAGTTGTACGGTCACGGATCCCAGAGCATCCTCTGAGCGTCTTCCCAAGTTCAAATGCCACGTGCCTGCTTATGTGGCATAGGAGGAAAAGAGCATAGGAGGAAGCCTTGTTGATCTAAAGATGGCAAGGTGATTTGTGGCAGAAATGAAGGGCCTAGGCTAGGAACTAGACCTCAACGTGCAAGTTTCTGCACAGCAGTTAAGTTGGGAAATCTTCACAAGTCAGCTCTGATAGGGAGATCATCACGTCTTGAGAGAGTAAGGAACCCAGCCCAGATCCAAGTCAATAGGATCTTGAAAGCGGTAGGGTATGGCTTGGTTTCTGAATAGCTAAACCATAATCATAAAGAATCATGTTCATTGAACACTAGTAGGCAGAATAAAGCCTCCCCCAAAGATATCCACATTCCAATCCCCAGAACTTGTGAATATGTTCTGTAAACCAGGAAAGGGAAATTAAAGTTGAAGATGGAATTAAGGTTTCTAATCAACTAACTTTAAAATAGGTCATCCTGTCAGGCAAGGTGGCTCACCCCTGTCATCCCAGTGAAATGACTGTTAGCACGTTAGCCTCTCAGTTTCCCCACTCTGTATGACTGCCCCAACCTTCCAGTAAGCAGTAAATCACATCCTGCTTGGTGGGAAGCCCAGAGAAGCTGTTCTGTAACTGCTCAAGATAAACTGTCCTGTAACTGTTCTGTAACTGAAAATGTTCTGTTTGCACTCCCCCTGACTCTGATAAAATTGTGATTTTTGCCTTTATAAGACCCCCGCTCACTTTATTCACGGTCGAGAGATTTTTCTGGCACTAGCCACTCTTGACCACCGGCTATTAAAGGACTCAAATTCAACCTTCTGAGTGTTGGCAACTTTTTTCCTCACACTTCGGCTATAACATTTGGAGGCCCCAGGGAGATCTCGCCAACCTCAGGAGGTGGCCTTGCTCTGGCTTTCCCCGGTTCAGTGGAGAAGTTATAGGGAGGTGTCCCCTGAGTCATTCCAGGCCCCCATCACCTCTCATCTGACTCGGAGGGAGAAGGAACGACTGCTGATTTTCTCTCACCTCAAAAATACCTGAGCCCATCTGCGTTCTCCTAGGAGGCAAGAATCTGTTCTGTTTGTGGCCATAATTCTGTTTAAAGGGAGTCACGGCCTGACGAGGTCATCCCTTGGACACTATTCATTAAGCCAAGATGTTGACTGAATAGAGTCCCGGTTCGGTTTCTGATTTCAGTTTTGATTTGCCTTCACTGGTTTTCAACAACATGGGGTCACAGGCTTCTCGACCCTCCAATCCCCTGGACTGTATCATAAAAAAGTTTTCTGCTGACTCTCAGAGGACAACTGATGCTCTCTGCCTAGCGCTACTCCCTGGGGAGGCAGAAGGTCCCCAAAGGAAAGTTTGGGCCACCAGCACCCGTAAGGATGGGAGACGAAGTGCTTGGTTTCTTTGCTCTTTTCTTTTCTGGTTGGCAAAGCGACTCCATGAAGAACCTTGAAACTCCCAACAGCTGCACGGTATGCCTTTCTGCACCCCTGGTGAGTTCTCTCTCATTTATCATCCACAATATAAGCTGGGGATGACAAAACCTGGCCATAGGGTGGCTCCCTAGCTCCTAACACCCTTTTGCAGCTTGATTTATCCCATACACTCAGGCTTTTATGAGTTAGCTCATCATTCAGGTGTCTGTTCCTTCTGTCATATTTTTCTGTTGGCTCCCCAGATCCCATTGCCCATAGGCTCATCAGAGGATGCCAAACCTGCTGACTTCGCTGCCCCTCCCTCAAAAGATATTGAGGTTCTTGCTTCTTTGTCTTTTTTATAATAAATCTCTCTCAAGTTATACCTAAACTGGAACTATATCAACCTCCTTCCCAGATGAAAGTAAAGGAATCATGTAAATTAATCCTGTTAACTAACTACAAAAAAGTTCAATTGTCATTTTAATCTGTTTTTCCAACCAAACATGCAAGTGCTCTAGTAAAATTAAATTTTGCTCTAGTAAAATTTTAATTTTACTTCCACCTTGCCATGTGTTAACACATTAGTGCTAAATAACACCACTATTGGTTATATCAGGCTCGCTAAAGTGGTATTTTATAAATAAAAAGTTAAATCACCTGTTGTGTCTAACTAGTACCCTCTTATAAGACAAGTAAAGCTTTAAATGCTAAGTACCCTGCATGACATGATAAGTTTTGGGACCTGGCCATTCCCACCTGGTTAAGTCACTTTTACTAAGTTACTTCTCCTGCCAGATAAATAAAATACTGGGTACTCTGTGTAAGCACAATAAGGTTGAAAACTGATCACTCTCACCTAATTGTCCACATCTTACAACTAAGACTACAATTTAGTAATTTGTAAGGGTTTTTAACAACTTAGCCTGTTCATAATTATAAATAAGTAGGGATAGATCATTGCACATCCATGTGGTCTGTTCACTCTGAAGGACTTTGCATCAGACTGTCACAAACAGAGAAATGGTTTTAAAAGTTGCATATGTATAACCTATTAGAAAATAAGCTTTTAAGGTTTTATCAGTCAAAACATTAAAATAAAAAAACAAAACAAAACAACAACAAAAAAAAAACAGTGCCAACATGAAGGGCAGCAGAACCAGAAGGCCAAAGAAATTGGCAGTTGCAATTAGTGGCCAAAACTCCAAGTGCCCATCAAAGACCTGGTAAAAACAAACCTGCTAAGGGAATGGTGTCCATTGCTCAGGAGTACAGTCAGTGGGGGCACTGAAAGCATAGTTACCCCAAAGAGACCTAAAACCACCTGGACCTTCACCACTGTGCTGGCCAGAAAGCCATTGGAAAGCAGGTGCACTCTCTTCTGAAGAGAGGAGAAAACACTTGGCTCAAAAATGGTGGCCACTTGTGAAGGTCTACAAATCTGCTAAACTGCTTGGTACCAGCTCACCATCACCCCAACAACCCCCCAGGTGAATATTAGGGTGCTAAAACCCAAATTAATTTCTTAATCAACACAGGTACCAGCCGTTTGGTCCTGGTCATCCACGTAGAAATTATAAATTTCAAAGTCTAAATAGTTAACCTGAAACTACAGGGTTAAACAGAGACTTTTAAACTCTATTTCTCTCTTTCTGCCTGCTTTGAATCTGCTAGTAACTGAACTTCTAGTGTTAAAATAAATTCACTGTTTCAAGGTTAAATTTTTTAAAATTTTGTTTTTTTTATACAGTTCAGCCAATTCTAACTAAAATGTAAATATTAAAAATTCATTTAAAACTGAAAAAAAAACCTAAACCTTCTGAATTATCAATAAAATGTTCATGTATTTAACTTTAAGGTTCTTATATCACACCTGATGTTCACAGCCTTTAAAAATGATTAGCCAGGAAATAACTTAAAATAATAACTAAAACTTGTCTAAAATCTCAGTTTTCATAAGTAATTAAACAAACTGCTATAAATGAATTAAATAAATAAATAAATAAATAAAACAATGCTTATGAGTAAGCACTCCATGTGATTTGAAAATCTTAAAACTGTTTTAAAAGCTTATTAAATGTCTGGGTTACTTGCCATTAAAAAAAAGTATAGTATAAAAAACGTTTCTAAAATTATGGACACATTGCAGCCGGGCTTGGTGGCTCAGACTGTAATCCCCCGCCTTGGAGAGATTGAAGTGAGTGGATTGCCTGAGCCCACAGGTTTGAGACCCGCCTGGGTAGTGAGACCTCATCTCTACAATGAATCAAAAAATCAACCGGGCGTGGTAGCACATGCCTGTAATTCTGGCTACTTGGAAGGCTGAGGCGGAAGGATCGCCGGAGCCCAGCAGGTCGAGGCTGCGGTGGCCGGGAGCGGCCACTGCACTCCAGTCTGGGTGACCGAGTGAGACTCCAACTCAAAAAAAAAAAAAAAATACAGGGCAAAACAGAGAGTCCAAGCATGTTGTCAGTGGTGTGTGGAAGTCAGTATAAAGTTTGCAAAGGGGAATTTATAAAAGAAATCTTGGTATATAATTATGTTGGTTATAAATTTTTCTCCAGTTCTAACTGCTGTTCTGGCTTGGAAAATTTTTAATTACTTAGGAAACTGAGCTTTAAAAAAAATTAAAGTTTTTACATCATCATTTTAAATTTTAAAAATCTTGTATAGTACATTTTTGCCCTATAATAAAATGACTGTTTTTTTTAAGTATAGAGCAAAAATAAAAGGTTCAAGCATGTTTAAAAATGGTATACTAAAGGTTTATGAAAAAAAGTAACTTACAATGACCTGTAATCCCATGTTATAACATTATGCTTTTAAGAATTTTAATACTTAAACTCTTCAAGTTCTCAATTTAGTCTCTCTAGGGTGGGGTAAAAAAAAAAAAACAAACCACAGAAACCACACCAGCCCCACATCCTCCTCTTAAACTGCCTGTAGACTGGACACAAGGATTATTAATCCAACATAGAATAAATAACAAAATAACCTGGGCTTCAACCTCTAGCATATCAATCGTTGTGAAAGTATATCAGACCTATTATATAAACAAAGGGGACAATTTTCTCTTACCAATGTTTACCTGTTTTAAATTATCTTGTTCATTATTATTTCCTGCAATTTAAGCTACAACCTAATCACGTCTCTAATGTTTTAAATTTTTCTTCAGACTTTGTCAAAGTGACTATATTTCCTTGTTAAAGTACAACTATAGATAATTTACAAGGGAATATTTCAACTTATGCTGATAAGTTAAAAGCTTTAACTAATCATACATATAATGTATGGGACTACTTTCACATTTCCAGCATTGTTTCTAAAGCAATAACTTTTTTCATCATTGTTTGCTTAATAATCTTTGCCTGTGCTCTTGCTCAGTGTTTTATTAAATCCAAATAGTGCTCAGTTAAGGTCCCACCATTTCCTGTTCATGCCCTTGGAAATAAATAGGCAGGGACATCTCTATGATCCACCTCAGCAGGAAGCAGTTACAGAAGATTGATCTTCGCCCCATTTCCCAGAATAATAAAAATATTTCCAAGCAGGAGTGGGGAATAAAAAGACAGACCAAGAGTGGGAAGTCATTTTTTTATCTTGTTCCTAAACCCTAACACAATGATGAAAAAGTAGAGGCTATGTCCAGGAGAAATACATGCTCTAGGTAAAAATTAACTTTGCCAACTTTGTCTTTTCAGAAACACAGACTCCTTAAGCATAACCAGTACTAGGCTATTGTAATTTGTCCTTTTTAGAAATCCAGACTTCTCAAACATGACCAATATTGACTCATTGTATACTCAGTGCATGGTGACCAGGACCCATTCAAAGTCTCTAAGACATCCACAAGTGGTCAAAAAGAAAGTCACAGCAGTCACATCTACCAGATTGTGGCATCTCCAGGAAAATGAATTTAAGCCAGGGCTTGGGGGGCTACAGGCCACACTCATCTAGAATGTAGGCCCACTTCCTGTCTGTGAAAAGTAAACCTTTCTCTTCTCATTTACCTTCGAAGAAGGGGCTGATGCCAAAGAAGGGCTCTGTGTAACACTAGAGAAATCATGCTTTTTATGCCAATAAATCACAAGTCACTAGAGACATCCTCCAAAAGGTCCAAGAAAATTTAAACATAAAAAAAGTCCTGGTTTCAAACCTTGTTTAATTAAAACCCATGGCTAACTACCTTAATTACAGGTCTGACCAGTCCTCTACTTCTCCTCCTTCTCAGTCTATTCATCAGGCCCTGTATATTAAATTTAGTAGTTTGCTTGTAAAACAACAAATCACTTCTGTAAAACTCATGTAAATGCAGACCCATTACAACCCCCTACCCATAATAAATGAGTCAATGCTTTGACTCATAAACAACTAAAAGGAGGAAACTGTTCTGTAACTGTTCTGTAACTGAAAATTTCCTACTTGTACTCCTCCCCCCGACTCTGATAAAATTGTGTTTTTTGCCTTTATAAGCCCCCTGCTCACTTTGTTCATGATCAAGAGATTTTTTTGGCACTAGCCACTCTCTATTGCCAGCTATTAAAGGACTCAAATTTGACTTTCTGCATGTTGGCAACTATTTTTTCTCGCACTTCAGCTGTAACATCAGCACTTTGGGAGGCCAAAGCAGGAGAATTCCTTAGTCCCAGGAGTTTGAGACCAGCCTAGGCAACATAGCAAGAGCTTGTCCCTACCAAAAAAAAAAAAATCAAAAGATTAGCCAGGTGTGGTGTCATGTGCCTGTAGTCCCAGCTACTTGGGAGACTGAGGCAGAAGGATCACCTGAATCCAGGAGATCGAGGTTGTAGTGAGCTGTGATCATGCCACTGCACTCCAGCCTGGTGGACAGAGTAAGACGTCAACTCAATAAATAAATAAAAGTTATGCTAAGATATCCAAGTGGGCTCAGTGTAACCCACTTAAAAGTAGACAAGGAGGCAGCAGGAATGAGGCAGAGAGCAATTGACTAGAGAATAATCAGAGAGCAGTGTTGTTGTCAGCTTTGGAGAAGGAGGAGCCAGGGACCAAGAAATGTGGGCACCCTAGAAGCCAGAAAACGGACTCACTCTGGGAGTTTCCAGGAAAGAGCTCCACTCTGTCTGTGCACTAATTTGAGCTCAGTGAGACCCATGTCTGATTTCTAACTTACAGAACTATAAAATAAAGTTGTGTCATTTCAAGCCTCTATGCCATCACTTGTTGCAGCAATAGAAAACTATTACAAACACCTACTTGTTGGGAGCCAGCCTTGGCGATCCACATGATTGACAGGGTCCCGGTGGGCCAAAGACCCCCGGGTCGCAGGGCAAGCCCGGGAAGCTGAGGCCCTTCTGTCTTCCACCTTTGCTGTTTGATACGGCTGAAGAAATTCTGTGCAGTCGTGGAAGAAGAAAATGGCATGCTTATGCGAAGTACTCACACCTAACCTGAGAATGTCATGGTTCATTTTCCTATTTTTCCCACTATGCCACTTGGCCTTTTCTAACATATGCAAGGGTTAAACTCTGAAGCACATCAAGAATGCTTTCTTTCACTTGGTTATAAGTTACTAGGTATTGCTTGAATAAAGAGATATTAGTATATTCACTCCTTATTTGATTTAGAATTATGCAGTTTAGTGTTTAAGACATAAGGTTTTTTAGAAGTACAAGTTTATGGTAAGTTCATTATGAGCTCATTATAAGTTCTAACACTTATCTAGGAGTTATGTAGGTGATTTATAACACTGTCTTCGCAGACTTAGGATAAAGATTAATCGTTAAGGTTTTTACTTAATTCTATAGTTAAATTTTAAGTAAACATTTATAGAGTGGGTTTTCACTGAATTCATAACATACTAATTAGATACTTTTATGATAATTAACTAAATACAGAAAGCAACCTTGGGGGCCTGGGAAATGTCATTAAAAGCTTCTTTTGAGTTTTCTTTAGAAATAAACACTGCAGGATAAGAGAAAAGTAACGAAGACACCTGGACAAGAAAGGCGATTACAAAAGCTTTGAAGGTCGTAAAAACCCAAAAGAGAAGAACTGCTACATGAAGAACTGTGCACCTGGGAACTTTCTTGAAGCACTTCAAGGACTGTAATTTGGGACTCTTTTGAAGAAAGTTGCTGGCAGTGCTATTCTTGACATGATAATTGTTTTATCCATGTATTAATCATAATTGGTAAATGTAATATCATACAAGTTTATATAATCAATATACATATGTATGAGGGTTGACAAAAATTATTAGACTCTGGTTATGTTTAACAAGGTTTTTACTTTGTGTCATTCATTAAGTTTTAGTGCTATAGTTTAGTGTTTTATAGCTACTTTGAAGATTGTTTTAAGTTCATAAGTTTAAGTTCACACAATAATAAAGCTGGTGCCTCAAAGATAATAATAATTGCTCCACAGCCTATCTTAAGACAAAGATGTTTTCCAGGAGGTTGCCAAGCATAAGGGAAAACAGCCAAATCACCATTATCCTAAACTTAAAAGCTCATTGGCAATTATGCAACCATAATAATTTTAGTTGTGTTAGTTTTATTTCATTATGTTTAGTTCACTTCATATGTTTATTCAGAGCAAAGATTAGTGTATGTATCTTCACAGTAAGTGACTTTCATAGTTATTCTTTAAATGCTAGCCACTGTTGTTTGGTCAAGTTAATGGGCTTCATATTCCTACTATCACTAGGTACAATCTATAGTTTTGTACTAGTGATTTTAAGGCTTTTTTAATTAGACTAGTGATGTGAAACCGAAATCAAAATAAACCTTGTATGCATTATGTTTAGTTTAAGTGAAACTCCTTTTACACTTATCTCAAGACTCATTAACTGAAAGTAGATACTGTTTTTGGCTTATTCATTTCTTCTAAAGATCGCTAGATGGTGGTAACTTTTAAAACATATGTACGTGAAGGAATTTTCTTTGTCTTGCCCCTTTTACAAATGCTATAAAAGCTTTCTGTTAACTAATAAAGGATGTCATCTGTTCAGGAAGCAGGTGTCCGGGAATATTGTTTTCGTCTTTTGCCTATCCGTCTCTCCTTCAGGAGATCTCACGACCTGGCAAAGGGGCTGGACCCCTTCACCTACTATGTTCCAGGTACTCTACTATGAGCAAAGAATATTTGAATGTATTACCTCATGAGGTCCTTGTGAGGAAGTGTTGCTAGCAACACTTTTTAATACCAAACCAAGGCTTAGAGCAGATCAACATTGCAGCAAAGATCCCAATGCTAGCAATAAGTGGGCAGAGACAGGATTTGAACACTGGTCTGTCTGATTACAGATGCAGGAAGCCCAGGACACTTCTTTCTCATGTTTTGTTTAAAGTTATAGATGTATTTCATTTTCTAATGGAATCATAAGGTCTATCAAGATTCTTTTATGACTATCTGATTCTGTTTATGATATTTCTGAAGGTTTTTTCCCATCATTGAAACAAAAGACCCTAACACTTGCTTTAGCGTCCAGTGATTTATCCAAGGCAAGGACCGCCAACCTAGAGATTGATTCGAAGCAGGTACGATACTCTGAACAAAATATGACACTAAAATTGAAGGCCAGAGAGACTGCACTCCACAATACCTCTTCCCTTCCCCCCAACATTTTATTATTAAGCATTCAAACATACATAACATGGAAAGAGGCTGAGCATGGTGGTTCATGCCTCTAATCTCAGCACTTTGGGAAGTCAAAGTGGGATGATTGTTTGAGGAGTTTGAGACCAATCTGAGAAGCATGGCAAGACCTCATCTCTACAAAATAAATTTAAAAATTAGCCAGGCATGGTGGCACGTACCTGTAGATCCAGCTACTTGGGAAATTGAGGTGGGAAAATGGCTTGTGCCCAGGAAGTCGAGACTGCAGTAAGCCATGATGTTGCCACTGCACTCCAGCCTAGGTGACAGAGTGAGACCCCAACTCAAAAAACAAAAACAAAAAAGTAAACATAAAATGGAAAGAATAGCACAATAAACCTCCCTGTGTACCCACTACCTAGATTCAATTCAAGAGCTGATAACGTTTTCCTATTTATGATGTGTGTGTATGTTTCACCCCTAAAGATGTCAGCGTACACCTCCTAAACATAAGAATATTATCCTTCACAACCATAATCTCATTTAAAAAATCATTCATTTCCTTATATCCTCTAATATCCAGTCTATATTCACGTTTCCCTAGTTGTCTCAAAAGGCAACTTTTTTTTTTAGTTGGGGTCTCACTCCATCACGCAGGCTGGAGTGCAGTGACACACCCATGGCCATCCCAGCATCAATCTACTGGGCTCTGGCAATCCTACTTGGGAGGCACCCCAGCCTCCCAAGTAGCCGGAACTACAGGCATGCTAATTTTTTACTTATTCTAGAGACGAGATCTCACCATGTTGCCTAAGCTGGTCTCAAACCCACAGGCTCAGGCAATCCTCTCGCCTCAACCTCCCAACCAAAGTGCTGGGATTACAGGCCTGAGCCACCGTGCCCGGCCTAAAAGACGACATTTATAGCCAATTTTTTTCAGCTGGGTTTCAACCAAGATTCATGTGTTGTATTTTGTTGCCATGTCTTTTTAATCTCTTTTAATATAGGGTAGTCTTCCACTTTTTATGACACTGAATGTTTGAAGAGCTCAAGTGTTATGGGTTGCATTGTGTCCCCCTCAAAAAAATTGTGTTGAATTCTTACACCCCTCAGAACCTCAGAATGAGACCTTCTTGGGAAATTGGATTGTTGCAGATAAAATCAGCTAAGTTAAAATGAGGTCATAATGAAGTAGGGTGGACGCCTAATCCAATATGGCTGGTGTCCTTATAAGAAGAGGAAACTTGGACATGGGGCGAGCACAACACAAAAATAAAGGGAGATACTTCTACAAGCCAGATTGGCAGCAAAAACCAGAAGCTGGAGGAGAGGCATGGGACAGACTCTTCCTCACAGCACTGAGAAGAAACCAACCCTGACAACACCTTGATTTCAGACTTCCTGCTTCCAGAAATGTGAGGTAACACATTTCTGACATCTAAGCCATCCAGTCTGTGGTACTTTCTACAGCAGCCTTAGGAGACCAGTACACTAGGTCAGTTGTCCTGTAGATTATTCCACAGCCTGGACTTGGCAGTTTTTTCCCATCTGACATATTTAACTAGTTCCTCTATCTCCCATGTTTCCAATAACTTGAAAGTTACATCTAAAAGCTTCATTGACTTTTTATCCAAGATTTTTTGTTGAAAATATCAGCCAGGCATGGTGGCTGATGCCTGTAATCCTAGCACTTTGGGAGGTGGAGGCGAGAGGATTGCTTTGAGTCCAGGGATTCGAGACCAACCTGGGCAACTTGGCAAGTCCTCATTTTTACAATAAATCAAAAAATTAGCCAAGGGTGATGATGCATGCCTGTGGTTCCACCTACTTGGAAGGCTGAGGTGGAAGGATCACCTGAGCCCAGCAGGTTGAGACCACAGTGGCCATGAGCGTGTCACTGCATTCCAGTCTGGGCAACAGAATGAGACTCCTACTCAAAAAAAGAAAGAAAGAAAATACATCATGGGTGATTCCGCAAACCTCACATTATATCACATCAAAGGTGAATGATGATAGTCCCTCCATGGTGATGTTAAGTTGCATCACACAGTTGAGGTAGGGTGATATGAGGGGGACCCAAAACAACCCGGAGTTTATTTATTAAAAATTGTGGCCGGGCTCGGTGGCTCAACCTGTAATCCCGCGCCTTTGGGAGGCTGAGGTGAGTGAATTGCCTGAGCCCGTGGGTTCGAGACTCGCCTGGGCAACGAGACCTCATCTCTACAATAAATCAAAAAGTCAGCCGGGCGTGGTAGCACATACCTGTAATTCCAGCTACTTGGAAGGCTGAGGCGGAAGGATCGCCGGAGCCCAGCAGGTCGAGGGTGCGGTGGCCGGGAGCGGCCACTGCACTCCAGTCTGGACGACAGAGTGAGACTCCAACTCAAAAAAAAAAAAATTGTGTATTTATTCTTACATGTTAAACTTCAGTCACCTTCAAAGTACTCTTCTTTTGATGCAATGCACCTGTCCACACACTCACTGTTCAATACCGTTTTTGAACTCATCAGTTTTGATGCCTTTTAGTGCTTCTGTCATTTTTTGTTTCACCTCTTCCACATCGGAAAAATGTTTCCCTTTGAGGACTCTTTTCATCCAGGGTAACAAAATAAAAGTTACTGGGGGTGAGATTGAGTAAATAGGAAAGGTCAAAAACTGCCGAACACTCAGCGTGGTGCAGGCAGGTGCACTCATAAATCACCCATCATGAAATGAACAAACACTTTGAAAGAATCTCCAAAAAACAACTCTAGCTGGTACACTGATGCCAATGGGTTCCTAGAACTCTTATCTAATGTTCAAAGTCTGTACTACAAGGGGCCTGTCCTCCAGAAACAATTCCAGTTTTTTTAAGGTTCCCCCCTTGTATATCTTTAATGGCTCCTAAATTGTGTGGTCACCTAATGAACACCATGGAGGTAGGGAGAAGAATGATGGAGTGGACTGCAATGGTTGTGTTTTCATCTGCTCAACACTCCTTCTTTTCATTCTTCTGGGGATCTCCTCCCTCATTACTCCTGATCCTGTGAGATTTTCAATCATAGCGCCTCACTCCTCACTAAATCCAGTAATTGGCTCAGAGATGACCATGCGAACTGTCTTAGCTCAAGTTCCCTGGAGGGCAGAGCTTGAGATAGAAGTTTCATGTTCACACATTGTTGAGAAGTGCAATCCCAAGGAACCAACAGAAGCAGAAAAATAAGGCTGGAAAGGAAGGGAAGAAGAAACATGGCGGTACTTTACTGAGCTGACCACAGTGCCACCAAAAACCTGAATACTTACCCCGATCTCCTGTTGCTCCGTGATCACATATGTCCCCATGAGACATTAAATCTCTATCCTTCTGGGCTGTGTTGGGAGCCCCTGGCAAGCCAGCTCCACCCAGCAGCAGCAGGAACTAGCAGCCTTCCTGATGCCCATGTATCCCAGGCCAGACTGCACAAGCCAACACACATGAAGGGGTGTCGCAAAAGTCCTGAAGCTTTAGTGCCTCAGCCATTCCTGAGAAATCCCAGGCTAATAGACAGGCCAAAGGCAAGCGTGTGAGAAACAAGAGATGCTGTCTGCTCTTTCCAAGAGTCACACAGGCCACCAGCAGCAGCCCAACTGGCTGAAGCAGTCAGTGAACTGAGAGAATATGGCCTCTCTTCAACAAAGAAGGAAATGTTTCTTTGGGGTCTAGAGTGATGTGGTTGGTGTGGGATGAACCTCCTGGAGCACTGAGCACCAGTAAATATTCAATGCTTAACAGACTGTCTGACTCATACTTGCATTCTTGAAGAATAAAAAAATGCATGAGGCCAGGCTCGGTGGCTCAGTCGAGGCAGGTGGATTGCCTGAGCCCGCAGATTCGAGACCAGCCTGGCAACTTGGTGAGACCTTATCTCTACAATAAATCAAAAATTAGCCAAGCGTAGGTGGCTCATGCCTGTAGTTCTGGTTACTTGGAAGAATGAGGCAGAAGGATCGCCGGAGCCCAACAAGTTGATGCCGGAGTGACTATAAGTGTGCCACTGCATTCCAGCCTGGGTAACAGAGTGAGACTCCAACTCAAAAAAAAAAAAATGCATGAATGGATAGACAGACAGATGGTGGATGGATGAATGGATGGATGGATGGATGGATGGATGGATGGATGGATGGATGGATGGATGGGTGAGTGGGTGGGTGGGTGAGTGGATGGGTGGATAGACAGTTAGACAGGTGGGTGGGTGAGTGGAGGGATGAATGAATGAATGGACAGATAGACGATTAGGTAGGTGGGTGGATGAGTAGATGGATGGACAGATGAAAGGACAGACAAATAGATGGTTAAGTGAGTGTGTGGGTGAGTGGATGGATGAATGAACGGATGGATGGATGGATGGATGACAGATAGACAGTTAGGTTGGTGGGTGAGCGGATGGATGGATGAATGGATGGATGGATGGACAGATGGATAGAAGGGTGGATGATGGATAGATGGTTAGGTGGGTGGGTGGGTGAGTGGATGGATGGATGAATGGATGGATGGATGAATGGATGGACAGATAGGTGGTTAGGTTGGTGGGTGGGTGAGTGAATGGATGGATGGGTGGGTAGACGGACAGATGGACAGATGGTTAAGTGGGTGGGCAGGTAAGTGGATGGATGATGTATGGATGGACAGACAGGCATACAGATAAATGTTGGGCAAATGGGTGGATGAATGGATGAATGGATGGATGGACAGAAAGACGGGTGTGTGGGTGAGTGAGCGGATGGATGAATGGACGGATAGAAGGATGCATGGATGGAAAGATGGTTAGGTGGGTGGGTGGGTGGGTGGGTGGGTGAGAGGATGGATGAATGGATGTATGGATGGTTGAGTAAATGGGTGGATGGATGGATGGATGGATGGTTAGTTGGTTGGATGAATGGACAGACGGACGGAGGATAGACAGTCGGATAAGTGAGTGAGTGGATGGATGAATGGATAGGTGGATGGATGGACAGATGGATGGATGGATGGAAGAATTGATGGGTGGATGGCTGGGTGGATGGATGGATGGACGGATGGATTGATGGATGGATGGATGGATGGATGGGTGGATGGATGGACAGATGGATGAATGGATAGGTGGATGGATGGATGGATGGATGGATGGATGAATGGATGGATGGATGGATGGATGGACGGACAGACGGGCGGATGGATGGATGGACAGTTAAGTGGGTGGGTGGATGGTGGATGGATGGATGGATGAATGGATACATGGTCAGATGGGTGGGTGGATGGATAAATGGATGAATAGATGGATGGGTGAACGGGTGGATGGATGGATAGGATAGTAGCCATTCAAAGGCTACTACTAAAGTATTGGGAAGTTGACACAGAGTTATACAATACAAATAGTACATATTTGATATTTACTAATAATACAGATCCACAAAGAAAAATGTGAGCCATTTTATTTTATTTTGTTTTGTTTTTTAAGTCAGGATTTCACTCTGTCACCCAGGCTGGAATGCAGTGGCATGATCACGACTCATCACAGCCTCGACCTCCTGGGCTCAGGCGATTCTTCTGCCTCAGCCTCCTCAATAGCAGACACTACAAGCATGCGACTCCATGCCTGGCTAATTTTTTAATTTTTTTGTACAGAACAGGTCTCGCAATGTTGCCCAACCTGGTCTTGAACTCTCGAGTTCAAGAATCCTCCCACCTTGGCCTTCCAAAGTGCTGGGATAACAGACACAAGCCACCATGCCCAGCCCATCAGCTTATTTCACTTGCATAAGACAGGAATTTGCAAATTTCACGAAAAGGTCACACTGCTTTTCGAAAAGCGGCCCCCCCTTTCAGTGGTGCTGACATCAAGCAGTGCCCCAAAGAAGAGAGGAAGCAGATGCTGCCCAGGAGCCCATGACAAAGGCTCTTGAGTCATTACCTTTCCTCGGCCTCCAGTGCCCTCGTTGCCTCAGTTAACCTTAGTTCCACCTCATGTCACTTCCCCTTCTCCCAGATGTCCATGATGCTTCCATGTTCTCTTCCGTTAGGGCACAATTAGGAAGGTACTTGTCACGTAAATGGCTCTTTGCAGTACTTAAAAGTGACATCCCACCGTCCCTTGAACACGTTTATTCCCTCTAGTCCTCTGCTCACACAGCTGCCCAAAATATTAAAAGTGTGCCATGTCATACTCTTATGTGTAACCCAGATGACACGTGGTCCGCTTGCTACTGATTTAAGGTCTAGCTTAGTCCTGTGACTCATTGCTAGTCAAATGACAAAAAGTCTTAAAGACTGAACAGGAAAATTTCCTAAAAATCCCGGTTAGACTCTCTCTCCCCAAAGCCCTAATCATTGCTCTTTGTCGCTAAAAGACAAGAATAGAGCTTTCCGAGCTGCTTTTTGGTCCCTCTCCCTCCTGCTGGTCCAGCATTTTTTCTCATCTTGCCCACTTCCTGCCATTTCACATGTAGTCAGATTCCAACTTCCCAAATGCATGGAGTTTTCCGGATGATCTCACCACTTTTTTCCCCTGATCAGACCAATTGAGGCGTAAGGAATCAGAAGGCAGGTGTATGAAAAAATGTTCAACATCACTAATCATCAGGGAAATGCAAGTTAAAGCCACAATGACATATCACTTCACACCTGTTTGGATGACTGTTAATAAAAAATAATCAAGGCCAGGCATGGTGGTTCACGCCTGTAATCCCAGCACTTTGGGAGGTAGAGGTGAGAGGATTGCCTGGGTCCAGGGGTTCAAGACCAGCCTGGACAACTTGGTGAGATCTTGTCTCTACAATTAATCAAAAAAATGAACCAGGTGTAGTGGCGCACATCTGTAGTTCCAGCTACTAGGAAGGCTGAGGTGGAAGGATCACCTGAGCCCAGCAGGTAGAGGCTGCAGTGGTCACGAGTGTGCCACTGCACTACAGCCTGGGTGACAGAGTAAGACTCCGATTCAAACAAACAAACAAAAAACTCAAATGATAACCCATTGGCAAAGATGTGGAGGAAAACGAATACTTGCACACTGTTGGAGGGAACATAAATTGGCACAGTCCTTATGGAAAACAGTATGGAGGTTCCTTTAAAAAGTTAAAGATAAGGTCAGATGTGGTGGCTCACACCTATAATCCCAGCAATTTGGGAGATCAAAGTGAGAGAATTTCCTGAGCCTGCGGGTTCGAGACCAGCCTGGGCAACTTGGCAAGACCTCATCTCTACAATAAATAATTTTTAAAAGTTAAAGATAGAACTACAATGTGATCCAGCAACCCCACTACTGGGTATATACCCAACAGACACGAAATCAATATATCAAAGAGATGCCTGAATGCTCACATTAATTGCAGCATTATTCACAACCACCAAGACATGGAATCAACCCAAGTATTCATCAATGGATAACTGGACAAAGAAAACATGGTGTATATACACAATGGGATACTATTCCACCATAAAAAAGAAGAAAATCCTTTGCCACAACATGGAGGACATTGTGTTAAATAAAATAAACCAGGCATAGAAAGACAAATGCCACGCAATCTCAAGTATATGTGGAGTGTCAAAAGTCAAATTCACTGGAACAGAGAATAGAATGGTGGTTACTAGGGACAGAGGAAGGGGGAGTAGAAATGGGAAGATTTGGTTAAAGGGTACAAAGTTCCAGTTAGACTGAAGGAACAAAGTTCTGGAGATCCATTTTACCGCATGATGACTATAGTCAATAATAGTGATGATAATAATAATGTAGCCGGGCGTGGTGGCTCATACCTGTAATCCCAGCACTTTGGGAGGCAGAGGCAAGAGGATTGCCTGAATTCAGGGGTTGGAGGCCAGCCTGAGTAAATGGCGAGACCTTGTCTCTACAATAAATCATAAAATTAGCTGGGTGTGGTGGTGCAGGCCTGTGGTTCCAGCTACTTGGAAGTCTGAGGTGGAAGGATCGCCTGATCCCAGCAGGTCGAGGCTACAGTGGCCGTGAGCATACCACTGACAGAGTGAGACCCCTACTCAAAAAACAATAATAATGATGCATATTTGAAAATCGCTAAGATTAGCTCTTAAACACTCTCACCACAAAAGAAGTAATAAGGACATGAGGAGATGGTTCTTTTAATTGTCTTGGTTTAATCATTTCACAATGTACACATACATCAAAACATCACATTGTACACCATAAATACATACAATTTCCATTTGTCAATTATACTTTAATAAAGCTGAGAGAAAATTAAAATAAAATTTAAAAAAGAATAATCATCAGAAATGAAATCCTTTTAGATATGCATTTCTTTGGTATGCTATGGATTCATGTATAAAGTAGAACATTACAATAATATAATTCAATCTTTGCCTTCCTGTATTTTATGCTATTCTTGTCAATAATTTTACTTCCACATATATTATATACCTTATTATACGTTGTTACTGTTTTTTGTTTTAATCAAATATATATTTATATATTTTTTATTATTATTATTGAGTTGAGACCTCACTCTGTCGCCCAGACTGGAGTGCCATGGGGTGATCACGGCTCACCAGCCTCGACCTCCTGGGCTCAGGCGATTCTTCCACCTCAGCCTCTTGAGTAGCCAGGGCTGTAGGCACACGCCACCAAGCCCAGCTAATTTTTTTTATTTTTGGCCAAGACAAGGTCTCGCTGTGTTGCCCAGGCTGGTCTCGAACTCCTGGGCTCAAGCCATCCTCTAGCCTCGACCTCCCCAAGTGCTGGGATTAGAGGCGTGAGCCACCTTACCTCCCCTTATTTTAACGTTTGAAGATGAGAAGTTAGAAGAATAAAACAGAAGGCGAAGCAAGTCTTGGAATACTTCTGCTTCGTGCCTGTCACGTGGTTTGCTGTAGGTAGGTGTCCCCAAAACGCGTTGACTTTATTTGGAGATGCCAAGGCGACCTCAGAGCCCAGCAGCGCATCACAGGGGTTGTGCGTGTATTTGCCAATAGGGGGCGACAGAGCATCGCTCTCAGTCCCTCCCCGTCCTCGCCCGTGCAAAATAAATGAATTCCCGCCAAGGAAAGTCATTCCCACCTTCCATCAGAAGTCATTGACCCTTCTGTCACCTGGCGAAACAGGCCGGGCCACGGGCCTCTCAGGCCCGTTGTTTACGTTACTGATGTATTGATTTTGTCTGTTGGTGTTTTTGTTGAATCCAGTGGTTTGATTTCACGGAGCCCTTTTATAAAAATCCCTCAGTCTTGCTAGCATTCCAAACACAGAAAAACAAACCTCCAGTTGTTTATAATAATCGACCGTGGATCTGGTGGTTGTCACAGGAACTAGCCCCGGGAACTGTTTAGCTCAGAAGGGAAGAAAGCTCTCCGGCGAAACCAGGAAGAGGCCTGGGGTTGGCAGCCTCCCAGATAAAGCCCTTCCTAGAGGATCGGTTCCAGTCCATGAGCTCAGGCTGGGGCCCTCCACCTCAGCATCTGTCTGCACAAGTCACAGGTCCCAAGGGAGGCCAGCTGAGAATGGCGGCAACCTGACTTGGAGGGTGAGTCATGCACCCTCTGCTTCACAGGCAAACTGACAGCCAGCCAGAGCCAACCTATCCAGAAAAGGCTTGTTGAGTTTCCCGGAAGTTCCAGCTTCTGCTGAAGTTTATGAAGCTACATTCTTATCCCACATTCCATCTGATTTAGAGCATCACTGCAAATTAGAAATATACATCACAATGCAATAGTATGCCTACGTGTATCCAGAGGCCTCTAGGGAAATTTAACTTGTGTTGGGTTTGGGGGGGTTGTTTTGCTCAAGCATAGCGTGTTCTAGAAGTTATGTGTGTCAGCTTTAGGAGGGTAAGTCCCAGCGGGACTCTAAGGGGAGGCTTGGAGGGGGCCTCTCTGTAGGCATTCAGATCCTCGGGAGGAGGGTGGTTTGCTCTGGAGTTCACCAAAGACAGAACTCAGGCCCTCTGTGTTCTGAGAATGAAGTGTGAGGCTCTCCAGGGTGGAGGAGGACACCATGCAGTTGCTTTCCGGGCGCCTCTTGCCCCATGAACGGCCGTCAGAAGAATTGAAATAGCCAAGTCTGAGGGCTATCCCCGTGAGCCCAAGGAAGGTGAGGAGTCCGTCCTCCCTCAAAGATCCACAGTGGCAAGCACAGACCTCAGTCAGCATCAGGCCAGTACTCCTCTGTCAGACAGTGCTGGGCCAGGTGTCCTCCCAGGGCCACCTCTTGAGATGGCGAGGGACAGACGACTCAGAGAAGCTAGTGGGGCTGAGATCTAGCCCAGGTTTTCCTTGCCAAGCTGAGAGTCCATAGGGCAGATATATCTGCCCAGAAGGGGGCATCCTTCCCTAAACTGTAGAAAGTCTCTAGGGGGCTTAGAGATGGCTCTAACCAAGATGTGGTCAAGCGAGGAAGGGCCGTGGCAATGGTGGACTAATTAAACTTTATCTTCGAGCCGAGCATGGTGGCTCACACTTGTAATCCCAGCAATTTGGGAGGCCATGGCAGGAGGATTGCCTCAGCCCAGGGGTTCAAAACCAACCTAGGCAGCTTGGGAAGCCCTCGTCTCTACAATAAATAAAAAAATTAGCTAGGCATGGTGGCGCACACCTGTAGTCCCAGTTACTTGGGAGGCTGGGCAGCTGTGAGTGTGCCACTGCACTCCAGCCTGGGTGTCAAAAAGAGACTCTGACTCAAAATAAAACCCCACCTACTGACTCCCCACCTTAAAACTTTTCATCCTCAGATTCTCAAACAACTGGAGGAAAGGGTAGCTCCAAGAAGGAGATACAGGCCTTTCTGCTAGTCAAGAACAATCTTGGAGCCAGGTGTGGTGGCTTGTGGCTGAAGTCCCGGCTACTCAGGAGACTGAAACAGGAGGATGATTGGAGCCCAGGAGTTGGAGGCCATCCTGGGCGACATAGTAAGACCCTATCTCTAAAAATAATAAGTTAAAGAAAAGATCTCAGGTTAGTTTTAGTTTTTTTTAAGAGATGGAACAATATTTGCCCTCCAGGTTGTGAAATAACATAGCAATAATACTCAGAATAAAACTCAGATGAGATGGCAAAACAGATATTATAATGCCTTTTTCCTGATGCCAAACCGAGGTTTCATGATTCACAGAGTATTGCACAGATCATAAATGACAGAAGTGGGAGAACCCAGATTCTTTCCCCAATTTTCTGGCCTGATAGATTTTGGAACAATAGTTCTGCTTTAATAATTAATTCCTCCCGCGCCTTTGGGAGGCTGAGGTGAGTGGATTGCCTGAGCCCGCGGGTTCAAGACCCGCCTGGGCAACTTGGTGAGACCTCATCTCTACAATAAATCAAAAAATTAGCCGGGTGTGGTAGCACGCGCCTGTAGTTCCAGCTACTCGGAAGGCTGAGGTGGAAGGATCGCTGGAGTCCAGCAGGTCAAGGCTGCAGTGGCCAGGAGCGGCCACTGCACTCCAGTCTGGGTGACAGAGTAAGACTCCAACTCAATAATAATAATAATAATAATTAATTCCTATTGCTGCATAAATGAGTATGGAATATTACAGCAAATTCTACCACCCCCAAAATGTGTCTTCAAAAACAAATTTTGCAAACTAATTTCCCATTTGGCTAGCTGAGTCCTTGGGCAAATCCCTTGAACCCATCTCTCAAAATCTGGTCAGGCACAATGGCTCACGCCTGTAATCCCAACACTGTGGGAGGCTGAGGAGAGAGGATTGCGTGAGCCCGCGGGCTCAAGACCAGCTTGGGCAGCATGATGAGACCTCATCTTTATAATAAATCAAAAAATCAGTCGGGCATGGTGGCACATGCCTGTGATTCCAGCTCCTTGGAAGGCTGAGGCAGAAAAATCACCTGAGCCCAGCAGGTCGAGGCTGCAGTGGCCTTGAGTGTGCCACTGCACTCCAGCCTGGGGGACAAAGTAAGATTCTGACTCAAAACAAAACCAAAAAAATACCATGTCTTGGGTACCAGCGCTAAGGCTCTCACTCTGATCCCAGCCAACATGACCATTCGTTACTTACATGTCAGTGGGAATGTACTCAAACATGGTCACTCAAGGAATGGAGAATTGAAAATAAAGATAATTTGGAAGATGAGATATTTGACAGGTAGGCCTAGGGAAAGAAGGGGGTCTGCCTTGGAATGAGGGAATTCAGGCACCTGGAAGTTTCTGAAAGGCAGCTCAGAGGAGAGGCTGCAAACCAGTGACCTGCAGGCCATATGTGGCCCACAGCTGTGTTTTTGATGAGCAAAGCACATTTTTATAATTGAGTTACCGGCATTTTTAGATGTTTTCTTTTAAAGAATCCAAATGTTTAACCCGGACAGTGCTGGAATTCAACAATAAACCAGCCCTGAAAATTCATGTCTTCCTGGATCTCTACTTCTCTAAATTGTCATTCCATCTAGCTTTATTTCATTGCTTTATTTTAAGTCGGGGTCTCACTCTGTCTCCCAGGTTGGAGTGCAGTGGCACCATCAGGGCTCAGACAGTTTTAACCTTCTGGGCTCAAGCAGTCCTTCTGCCCCAGTCTCCTGAGTAGCTGAGACTACAGGTGCATGCCACCATGCCCGGCTAACTTTCTTGTTTTTTGTAGAAACAAGATCTCACTATGTTGCCTAGGCTGGTCTCGAACTCCTGGGCTCCAGCAATCCCCTCACCTCAGCCTCCTAAAGTGCTGGGATTATAAGCATGAGCCACCACACCCAGCCTGGTTTTAATTTAAATTCACTGCTGTATTACTCCCTCCCCATGGGCAGAGGTGAAGACCCTTGTCTTGGAGACATTGAGTTGGGATGGGGAAATATTGGATCGCGGCTCTAGTAAGTGGAGTGGGAAATGTCAAAAAGGATACCAGGACAGTGTTCACGTCAACTTCTCATAATTCAAAATTTTGCAAATGAGACTGTCCAGATTCTGTGCCATTAAGCACCCGACCCAGTCCAGAGAAGAGCGCAAGCTAGGCATAAAGATGATTTAAACAAGTGCTGCCAATGCTCAGCAAGGAAAATTAGTCCAGCACCTGCCCGGCCATGTCACCTGCTCGTAGGCTGCCCCACCCTCTGTTATCCCATCCCCAATCCTTGCTTAATGTCTAGATTCACTCCTGTCCCAACTCTCCAAAAAGACTCTCCAGTGTCCAAGTCTCAGGACCCATCCATGGATTCCAATGACCACTTATTTTGTCATGGAGTCAGGTTCTCAGTTCTGTAAGTCACAGTGCTCTGTCATTTTTTTGAATTGGTGTCTCACTTTGTCGCCCAGGCTGGAGCACAATGCCATGCTCATGGTCACCCCAGTGTCAACCTGCTGGGCTCTGGCAATCCTTCAGCCTCAGTCTTCCAAGTAGCTGGAACAACAGGCTGGCGCTACCACGCCCAGCTACTTTTTTGATTTTTGTATTGTAGAGATGAGATCTCACCAAGTTGCCCAGGCTGGTCTTGAACCCGCAGGCTCAGGCAAACCACTCACCTCAGCCTCCCAAAATGCTGGGATTACAGGCTGAGCCACGGAGCCCGGCCAGTACTCTGTTATTTTTTAAAGTTCCCTTACTCGTGCCTGTAAGTAATTCCAGCACTTTGAAAGGCAGAGGCTGGAGAATTGCCTGAGTCCAGAGGTTCAAGACCAGCCTGGGCAACTTGGTGAGACTTCTCTACAGTAAATAAAAAATTAGCCAGGTGTGGTGGTGTGCACTTGTGGCTGCAGCTACTTGGAAGGCTGAGGGGGAAGGATCACCTGAGCCCAGGAAGTCGAGGCTGTGGTAGCCATGAGCATGCCACTTTACTCCAGCCTGGGCAACAGATTGAGATTCCGTTCAAAAAAAAGAAAAAGAAGTTCCCTGGGTCATAAATTATTTTGGGGGTAAATGTTGTCATCTGTCTCATTACTGGACTTTGAGTTGAGGGAGAAAGAGGAATCTCCCCTGAGAATTCAGAACGAATGCTTGGCCCTTACTCAACCACAGTGTATATACTCGAATATATGTCACCCATCTATTCCAGAAACCTCTAATCCAGGAAGTTAATGTAAAATCTAACCCCCATCTTATGATACTTCTGAGACTTCAGGCAACAAAAGGGACATAAAACCTTCCTAGGCTGGGTGTGGTAGCTCAAGTCTGTGATCCCAGCACTTTGGGAGGCAGAGGTAAGAGGATTGCCTGAGTCCAGGGGTTCGAGACCAGCCTAGGCAGCTTGGCGAGACCTCATCCCTACAATAAATTTAAAAATTAGCTGGGTGTGGTGGCGTGCACCTGTAGTTCCAGCTACTTGGAAGGCTGAGGCGGAAGGATCACCTGAGCCCAGTAAGTCGAGGCTGCGGTGGCCATGAGGGTGCCACTACACCCCAGCCTGGGTGACAGAGTGTGACTCAGACTCAAAAAAAAAAAAAACCTTCCTAAAGAGTAAATCTTCCAATGAGGCTGCACTACACTCTTAGAGGTAAAAACACTGAAAAATCAACTCTCAATTCAAGATTATAAAAATTCACAAGAAAAACATGCACCAAGAACAAAAGTCAGCATTTAAACAATATCAAGACTAGGTCCTCTGAGTTTCATTTTAAAAAGCCCTCTGAGTTTAAGTATGTTTAAGATTAACTTTTAAAATAGAAGAAAAATTTAAATACATAAACACTCTGACAAAAGAACACATATATTTTAAAGGGCCTAAATAGAGCTTTTAACATTATGAAAAAATTGTTATTGAAATAAAAAATCCAATTGTTGGATTAAGCCACTTTTTTTGTTTGTTTGTTTATTGGCTTTTTTGAGTTGAGGACCTCACTCTGTCATCCAGGCTGGAGTGCAATAGCACAATCACAGTTCACAGCAGCCTCAACCTCCTGGGTTCAAGTGATCCTTTCACCTCAGTATCCAAGTAGCTGGGACCACAGGGGCGTGCCACTATACCTGGCTAATTTTTATTTTTACTTTTTTATTTTTCTAGAGACAAGTTCTTGATATGTTGCCCAGGCTGGTCTCCAACTACTGGGCTCAAACAATCCACCTGCCTTGGCCTCCCAAAGTTCAGGGATTACAGGCATGAGCCACTGTGCCCAATTAAGCCACCTATTTGATATAGCTAAGTAGAGACTTTGTGAATGTGAAGGACAATCTTAAGGAACTTACACAGCATGAAGCACAGAGAATTTAAAAGATGGAAGACACGAAAGAAAAGTTAAGATATGGGGGATAGGAGAGAAGTGCCAACATGCTTCCAAAGAAAGTTCTAGATGGAATTCATACAATGGAATACTATACTGTAATGAGAATGAATAAATTACAGCTACAGGCAACATGGGTGAGTTTCACTACATAATGTCGATGAGAGAGAAACAGAAGGGTTTATGGCTTCATTTTTATGCAGGCAAAACAAATCCATGATGGCAGAAGTCAAGACAGAGCTCGCCTTTGATGGGAGAGGTAGACATGACGGAGGGAGCCTGAGGAGGGCTTAGTTAAACAGGGTTTCAGTTCATGAATATTCATCACGCTGAACACCTATGATTTGTGTACGTACATCTTCTATTTTATGCTTCAATAAAATTTACATTTGTAGAGAAAAAAAGTTTGAGATAAAGAGAAAATAGAAAATGAAGCAAAAGAAACATTCAAAAACATAAAGACTGAGATTTTTCTGGAAATGACAAAAAGCAAGATTCTGTAGACTTGGGCGACAATGAATCCTAAGCAGAATAAATAACCCCTAGGCAGAGAGTAGCAAAACTTCAATCAACAACAGGGGGAGTTTTAAAGCCATCCACAAAAAATAAAGAAATAAAAATAAAGAAAGAAGAAAAAAAGATTATCTACAAAGAAATCACAGTAAGATTAACTTCAGACTTCGCCATAGTAACGAAAGAAACTAGAGGACACTGAAATAATATCTTCAAAGGGTTGAAAGAGAATGATTGTCAACCTGGAATTCTAGTCCCAACTAAAACGTCCTAAGCGAGTGGAGACCTACTAAAGACATCTGCAAACAAATCAATGCTCAGAGTACTTGAGGAAGAAAAAAGTTAAACCCAAAAGTAAAGATTCAGCTACAGGAAGCAATGGGTGAGCAAATATTGGGTAAGCAAATAAGTACATCTAAACACACCCATCTAAAGCCTGTAAAAACAAAGTGAAGGGCTGTTATGAGCAGAATTGTATCCCCCAAAATTTCATATGTTGAAGCGCTGGCCCCCAGTACCTCAGAAGGTGACCTTATTTGGAAACAGGTTCTTTGCAGATGCAATAGTTAAACTTAAATGAGATCACTAAGGTGGGCAAAAAATGACTGGTGGCCTTCTACAAAGGGAAAATGTGGACACAGAGACACACTCAGGCAAAGTGTCACGTGAAGATGAAAGCAGAGACTAGACTGAAGTGTCTACAACTCAAGATGGCCGGAACATCACCAAGAGCTGGTGGAAAGCAGGGGACAGGTTCCCTCTCTCAGCCTGCAGAAGGAACAACCCTACCTTGGTCTTGGACTTCCGGCCGCCAGGACGGTGAGATAAGAGAGTTTTGTTGTTGAAGCCACCCAGTTCATGGTACTTTGTCATGGCAACCCTGGCAGAATAATAAGGGGACTACAGTTCATCTGGAGAACATTTGCTTTTTAGGTGGAAGGGGCAGGGTATTGGAGGTAAAAAAAGTTTCTCAAATATGTAGAAGGAAGATCAGAGCCAGGCTCGGTGGCTCAGCCAGTAATTCCGCGCCTTTGGGAGGCTGAGGTGAGTGGATTGCCTGAGCCCGCGGGTTCGAGACCCGCCTGGGCAGCAAGACCTCATTGCTACAATAAATAAAAAAATCAGCCGGGCGTGGTAGCGCATGCCTGTCATTCCAGCTAGTTGGAAGGCTGAGGATCGCCGGAGCCCAGCAGGTCGAGGTTGCCGAGGCTGGGAGCAGCCACTGCACTCCAGTCTGGGCGACAGACTGAGACTCCAACTCAAAAAAAAAAAAAGTGAAGGGATTACTACTCAAATGCTAACAGAGAGAAACATAACTATTTGGTAGGCAGAATAATGCACCCTCCCCCCCTCCAGATATTCACATCTAGTCTCCAGGACTTGTGAATATGTTAGGTTACATGACAAAGGGGAACTAAGGTTGCAAACAGAATTAAAGCCGCTAATCGGCTGACCCTCCAGTAGGGGAATTGTCCTGGATAATCCAGTAGGGCGATGTGATCATAGAGTTCTGAAAGGTGGGAAGAGGGGCCGTCACTGTGGAAGAGAGCCACATCGCTGGTTTCTCAGACAGAGGAAAGGGGCATGAGCCTAGGAATGTGGGTAACCTTTAGAAGTCAGAAAGGGCAAGGAAATCTGTTCTCTCCTAGAGGCTCCATAAAAGGAACACAGACTGTCAATACCTCTGTTTTACCTCCGTGAGATCTGTGTTCAAACTTTTTTTTTAGGGGATAGGGTCTCACTCTTTCACCCAAGCTGAAGTACAATGGTACCACATAGCTCACCGCAGCCTAGAACTCCTGGGCTCAAGCCATCCTTCCACCTCGGCCTCCCAAGTAGCTGGGACTATAGGTACATACCACCAGGACTGGCTATTTTTTTTTTTTGTAGAGATGGGGGGGGTTCTTGCTTTGCTGCCCAGGCTGGTCTCAAACTCCTAACCTCAAGTGATCCTCCTGCCTTGGCCTCCCAAAACTCTGAGGTTACAGTCATGAGTCACTGTGTCCAACCTGCGTCAGACTTCCAATATACATAACTGTAAAATAATAAGTTGTGTTGCTTTATGCCACCAAATCGGTGGTAATTTGTTGTAATAACAATAAAAACAACTACATCAATAGTACAACTAGATTAAGACAAATATAACATATAATTCATCCGTTAATATAGGTAAAATACACTTTATGATCAACTGAATGATTAAGCATAAACTGGTTAATACCTATCGGTAATCCTGAAGTTATAAGGATTCTCAGCCTATATGTCCTTAATAGCATTGCCTTAATATATGTAAAGCAAAAATAAAATTGTTACTAGGAGGAATTGAAAACTCAGGCCTCGTGGTAGGAGATTTAAGCAAACCCTCCAGTTAGTGATAGATTAAAGAGACATAAAATAGGGGGTAGAAAATTGAAACACACAATTGCAATGTTAACAGTACAATCAGAACCCATTGAGAACATTTTTACTCTTGGTTAGTTTTAAACAAAAGGAAATAATGAAAATGTGGTGAAAGTCATCTAGGGAAGTATCATAATCCAAAAGCAACATTTTTTTTAAAACTGGAAAATGCTGTACAGTATTTGTGAAACTTCAAAATATAGAATCCCATGGTTTCTTTCTATAGTTATAGACAATGCCGTCTTGAACACTCTAAGCTAGTCACAAAATTCCAGGAACGTATCTAAGTTGAAAGATCGGGTGATTGTACTAAGAGTCTGAATTGGAACAACTGAAAAAAAAATTGGGAATTCAGCTCAGATGAACGGGTTACAGTAGCTATGGAGAATGCTTGTCCACTTGGGATCCAGATCCCAGGTGACCTCCCCTCTGGACTTGAAGACAGCATGGAAAATACTGAGGAATCCCATCAGGTTCTAGCATAGGTATGTCTCATATTTACAGGGCACCAGAAGATGTCCAAGAGACAACAAAAATTTGGCCTTGCTGAGAGCTGGGCAGAAACCACAGGAAGTCAGCCAGACTGAAAATGTCTGGTGAATGACCACTGGAAATTGATGGGCCCGTTCCTCAATGCCGCCAGGTGAGCAAAACGCATTCCTGCGGAAGCAGAGTCATCATTCCTAAGTGGAGTATTCAGCTGGAAGTAATCTTCTTAGCTCTAGCTGATTGCTTGGCTTTATGAAAGAGGCAAATTACCCTCAAAGAGGCGAGCAATTTATCGCAGATTAATTTCTTCATTCAGACCTCTTCTTCCGAGAAGTGACTTGAATAACAGAGGGTGCCATCTTTCCCAGAAATGCCCAATGCCTTTGTGAGAGCTATCTTGTGAACTCATAAACCAGGATGACGGGTGCAACTAGCAACGGAAAAAGATCACCTTGCCCTCCCTTTTCTCCACCAGAACCCAAAGTTTTTCTTTATTATTATTATTTTTTTAATCTTAGCGTTGTGGGGTACAAGTGAGGGTTTGCAACATAAGTAGGCTGCACGCATGTAAGTTTGGACTTCTAGCTGGCTCTCTCTCCCCCTGATAGTGGGCCAGGTACCCACTGTGTTGCCACATGCCCCCTCCCTCCCTACCCATGCCCTGCGACTGCCAATCCCACCCTGTGCTGATGTGACTAGTGTTTAATCTCTGGTACATCCTCTAACCGAAGTTCTTCCAACCAAGCCTATAACACAATCTGCATAATAAGAGCTAAGCCCTTGTTCAAGAATTGCAAAGAATGACATTTGAAACACAGACTGGGTCTTAAGTTACCTTTCCTTTATTGCAAAACAATAATGAAAAGACACAGCACCCTATAATGACTGCCCACCCTTACACACAGACTCTTCCTTCTGGATACCTTTTACTCAGGACAGGTAAGCCCTGCATGAAGTCCTTAATCTGGGAGTTCTGAGGGTCTCTGCTGATTATGTCAGAGCATGCATTCCAGCCTGTCAAAGGTTTTTTGTTTTTGTTTTTGTTTTGAGTCAGAGTCTCACTCTGTTGGCCAGTATGGAGGGCAGTGACACCATCGTGGCTTCGACCTCTTGGGCTCAGGTGATCCTTCTGCCTCAGCCTCCTGAGTACCTGGGACTACAGGCACCACCAACCGGCTGTTTTGTTTTTTTGGAGAAACAAGATCTCACTGTGTTGCCTAGGCTGGTCTCGAACTCCTGGCTCAAACAGTCCTCCCACTTCGGCCTCCCAAAACACTGAGATTATGTGTGTGTAACACCCCACCTGGCCCACATCTAGGTTTGGGTTCCAGGAGGCAGGAAGTCCTACAAGTTTGTAATGTTGAGAGATGGGTGTGGGGAACAATGAATAGCATCAGAGTAGATGTGGTTGGAGATGATAAATGTGTATAGCAAAACTGAGGTGGCAGCTTTTTCAAATCCCTGAGCCAAGAGGAAGCGTGATCAGGTGAGGGAATTCATTCTACAGTTCTGCATGGTAACAGAGATCAGCACAGGGAAGGGGTTGGTCATGCTGGCAAGACATCTGGCTAAAGAAATAGGCAAAGCTGTGTCTTAGGTTCTCACACTAATTCAGCACTCATCTGAATCACCTGGAGGGCTTGGAAGCAGGAAGGCTGGGGCTGCTCCCAGAGTTTCCAACTCAGTAAACCTGGGGCAGGGCATGAGAAGATGGTTCTAACAGGTTCCCAGCTGCTGCTGATGCTACAGGCCCTGGGACCACTCTTTGAAAAACACTGCTCGGTCAGGTGCAGGGGTTCACAACTGTAATCCCAGCACTTTGGGAGGCGGAGGCAAGAGGATTTCTTGAGTCCAAGAGTTCGAGACCAGCCTGGGCAGCATAGTGAAACCTCGTCTCTACAATAAATAAAAAATAAGCCGTGTGTGGTGATGTCCATATGTAGTCCCAGTTACTTGAGAGGCTGAGGCAGGAGAATCTCTTAAGCCCAGCAGGTCAAGGCTGCGGTGGCCATGGGCGTGCCACTGTACCCCAGCCTGGGTGACAGAGTGAGACTCTGACTCAAAAAAAAGAAAAAGGAAATCAGCCGGGCTCAGTGGCTCAGCTTGTAATCCCGTGTTTTGAGAGGCCGAGGTGAGTGGATTGCCTGCGCCCACGGCTTCGAGACTCGCCTGGGCAACTTGGTGAGACCTCATCTCTACAATAAATCAAAAATAAGCCGGGCGTGTTAGCTCACGCCTGTAGTTCCAACTACTTGAAAGTCTGAGTTGGAAGGATCCCCGGAACCCAACAGGTTGAGGCTGCGGTGGCCGGGAGTGGCCACTGCACGCCAGTCTGGGCAACAGAGTGAGACTCCAACTCAAAAAATAAAACAAATAAAATAAATAAAAATAATAAAAAGAAAAAAAGAAAATCACTGCTCTATGATATTTCTACATTATCCTGAATGTCTTGGAAATAGAAAGAAGAGGAGGCTACAGGAGGTAGGACAGAAAGGTCTGGAATAGCGTTTGGTGTCCGCAGAGGGCAGGGTCATGACCCAGTGTCAGAAGGACATGGTGGAGGCAAGTGAAGACATTCAGAAATAGTTGCTGGATGAAGGAAGAGAAAACCCTGACTGGGGTTTCCCAGGAGGGTGACTGGATAATATGAAAAGTAATAGACTGGGTAATAGACAAGGCCAGGTGCAGTGGCTCATGCCGGCAATCCCAGCACTTTGGAAGGCCGAGGCAGGAGAATTGCCTGAGCCCAGAAGTTCAAGACCAGCCTAAGCAACATAGTGAGACTCACCACTACAATAAATAAAAAAATGAAATATAGCCAAGTGTGGAATCACCCAGGTGTGGTAGCACCCAAGTATGGTAGCACCCGCCTGTTAACCCCAGCTACTCAGGAGGCTGAGGTGGAAGGATCGCCTGAGCCCAGCAGGTCGAGGCTGCAGTGGCCATGACAACGCACTCCAGCCTGGGCAACAGAGTGAGACTCCGACTCAGTAAATAATAAATATACACATGCATACATACATAAATGAGATGAGGTTGGAGATGGTAAATTTGTAGTAGCCAAATGTTATCAGTTGTATGACTCTCCCCAGCAGGACTAAGAAGTTCAAGGGCGGCCAGGCTCACTGGCACAGCCTGTAATCCCAGCACTCTGGAAGGCTGAGGTGAACGGATTGCCGAGGCCGCAGGCTCAAAAACAGCCCAGGCAATTTGGTGAGACCATGTCTCTACAATAAATAAAAAAATTAGTCAGGTGTGGTAGCATGTACCTGTAGTTCCAGCTACTTGGAAAGCTGAGGTGGAAGAATCACCAGAGCCCAGCAGGGTCAGTGCTGAGATGGCCATGAGCATGCCATTGCACTCCAGCCTGGGTGACAGAGTGAGACTCAAATTCAAAAAAAAAATAAAAATAAAAATAAAAAATAAAAGAAGTGCAGGGATAAACCGGGGAGGAGGATAGTGGTTTACATCCAAGACTTGAGTTTTCCTGATGGTCAGATAAAAATAGAAAGGGAAGTTGGAATTTGATGTCTGAGCTACTAAGGAAAATAAATTAATACAGGTTAGTGGTGATAGCTTGAAAAACACCTAAGAGAAAGCTGGAAGTTTTTAAGGGTTGTTGTTGTTGTTGTTTTGTTTGTTTGTTTTGAGTTGGGGTCTCACTCTGCTGCCCAGGCTGGAGTGCAATGGCACGATCATGGCTCACCGCAGCCTCAGCCAGCTAGGTTCATCATCTGGACTCAGAGGAACCTCCCACCTCAGCTGGCAATACAGACGTACACCAACACACCAGGCTGATCTTTTTTTAATTTTTTTTTGGTAGAGATGAGGTTTCTTTATATTGTCCAGGCTGGTGTTAATCAAACTCCTGGGCTCAAGCAATCCTCCCACCTCAGCCTCCCAAAGTGCTGGGATTACAGGCGTGAGCCACCGTGCCCAGCCTGGAAATTTTGATGAGGGCAAAGAAAATGTAGCGTGGTAGCAAAGGAGGGGAAGACTTGGAAGGATAAGAAGTTGAGGCTCCAGAGTGACAGGTTGGCGCTGAGATTCCAGGGAGAGAAGAATTCCAGGTAAGGCAAGGATGCACGGACGGCTCACAAGGGATCTGCAAACCCTTCACAACTGCAGGTGAAGCAGCAGGTTGTGTCTGAGAGATCACTTTCTCCCTGAGAGATGACTCAGAACGTCAAGAGTGTCTCTGACCCATAACTGGTTGAAACTCAATAGCAGTGCTTGTCCCCCCAAAAGAGGGTGACAGAACAGTGGGGGAGGGGAAGGTCTTTGGATTTGAGGAGGTTGGAGAACTTTGGGGCAGGACTTCTGGAGAAGAGAAGGCAAGGAAACAAAGCCAAAAAAAAGTCGAAAATAGACAAATACGGGGGGGGGTGCTGTGACAGTCATCAGAGATGGCAGTCACAAAAGCGCTTTGCAAACAATAAAGCATTTCAAAATCCATGGAGGTTATTGTTTATTATAATAATAACTTATTTTCTGACTGTTAAAATCAAAATCCCCTTTTAGAATTTTTTGAAACAGCAGAGCAGTAAAAAAGACAACTAATGGTCGGGTGCAGTGGCTCACGCCTGTAATCCCAGCACTTTGGGAGGCAGAGGCAAGAGAATTTCCTGAGCCTAGGAGTTCGAGACCAGCCTGGGCAACTTGGTAAGATCTCGTCTCTAGAATAAATTTTTTTAAAAAAATTAGCTGGGCATGGTGGCATGTGCCTGTGGTTCCAGCTATTTGGAAGGCTGAGGAGGAAGAATCACCTGAGCCCAGCAGTTCGAGGCTGCAGTGACTATGAGTGTGCCACTACACTCCAGCCTGGGTGACACAGTGAGACTCTGACTCAAAAAAAAAGACAACTAAAAATTATGTAACTGCTCAAGGTAGATGCTTAACTGCTAATTCTAGTAATTTAGAGTAAAATAACTGTAGGGAATAGCATAGCATCTCTACAAGTAGGGGCAAACTAAAGAGAACTCAGCAGCATCTCATGAAGGAACAGCACACTGTGAGCTGCTATCTGTGTTTAAAGGAAGAACAAAGGACATTGTTTGGCCCATGAGTCCCTTGAGTGAAAGTCAAGACCATTAGGTAGAAACCAGTTAAGAGAGCTTCTGCCATATATACAAAAAAAAAATATTAGAATGGTTAAAATCACAAACACTGGTAACACCAATTTCTGGTAAAGATATGGAGAAACGGAAGTTCATTTATTGTTCGAGGAAACGCAAAATGGTATAGCCATTTTGGAAGACAATTTGACGGTTTCTTTTTCTTTCTTTTTTTTTTTTTTTTTGAGTTGGAGTCTCACTCTGTCGCCCAGACTGGAGTGCACACTCCCGACCACCACAGCCTCGACCTGCTGGGCTCCAGCAATCCTTCCACTCAGTCTTCCACGTAACTGGAACTACAGGCACCCGCTACCATGCCCAGCTAATTTTTTGATTTATTGTAGAGATGAGGTCTCGCCAAGTTGCCGGGGCGGGTCTCGAACCCGCAGGCTCAGGCAATCCACTCACTTCAGCCTCCCAAAGCACTGGGATTACAGGCTGAGTCACCGAGCCCGGCAATTTGACGGTTTCTTACAAAGTTAAGCATAGTCTTACCATTCAGTCCATTCTTGCACTCCTAAGGATTTACCCGACTGATTTGAAAGTTTGTGTCTATGCAAAAACTTGCAGCTTTACTCATAATTTCCAAAAACTGGAAGCAACCAAAGTGTAGTCAATAGATGAATAGATGAATGATGGTACAGCCATACAACAGAATACTACTTAGCTATCAAAAATAAATGTGAAAATTAGCCAGCCATGGTGGCACACCCCTGTAGTCCCAGCTACTTGGGAGGCCGAGCCCAGCAAGTTGAGCCTGCGGTGAGCCATGATCAAGCCACTAAAGCCCAGACTAGGCGACAGAGTGAGACCTTGACTCAAAAAACAAAAACAAAACAAAAAAATTGTAAAATAAAAAAGTAAAAGATATTTAAAATACAAATGTACTTATATAGAGTGACTCGTTTATGTTAATAGAATCATGCAAGATTTTAGGTGTTGTAAGTAGCAATGAATTGCAAATCAATAAGAACTCCACGTTAATATATAAGAGTTTTTATTATTTCATTATTTTTAAGTGAAGTGAAAGAATGTATGCATCTTTTAAAACAGGGACCAAGACTCAGGTCTACAAAGAGGACCCCCCCAAAATCTGGAATTTATTTATAAAAAACTGTGTATTTATTCTTACATGTTTAAACTTCAGTCATCTTCAAAGTACTCTCAATTTAATGCAATACACCTATTGAGACGCTTTCTCCACTGCTCAAAACAGTTTTTGAACGTGTTCATTTTGATATCTTGTACTACTTCGGCCATTTTTTGTTTCACCTCTTCCACATCTGCAAAACATTTCCCTTTGAGGACTTTTTTCATCCAAGTCAAGAAAAAAGTTGCTCAGGGTGAGATTGGGTAAATAGGGATGGTGACGCAGAAGGGTCATGCTGCTTTTGGTCAGAAACTGCAGAACACTCAGCACAGTGTGGCCAGGTTGTTCGTATAAATCACCCATGATGAAATGGGCAAACGCGTTGAAAGAATCTCCAAAAAAAATTCACTGAAGTCAAACACAGCCTCTCACAATGACACTGGCCGGTACACTGATGTCGATGGGTTCCTAGAACACTTACCAGGGACGGGAAGGCTGTACTACAAGGGGCCTGCCCTCCCAAAAAAATTCCTGACTTTTTGGGTCCACCTCGTATGGAAACAAGGCCAAATAACTTACTTCAACTACAGCAATATGCACAAACCCCCCCAACTCTCCTGATACTTCTGCTGAGAATAGGAGAAACCATATGGCCTATTGTTTTAACATTGCACTATGTGACCTTCTTATAGGCTAGATCTTGGGTAGGACTGAAGAATTGGAAAGATTCTGTCCTTGGAGGGTCATCCTTTGGGAATAGCTGATAGGTGATGCCTATATGGAAGGAGGTCTTCTTATAGAAATTGTTTTCTACAGAGAATAGTTTGATGGTCAAGTCTATTTGTACTTAAATGGTCTACTGCAGGACTACATCCTGATCCTAGATAATTACGGATGCTACACAGTGTTCTAGGCTAAGGCAAGCGGGGCACAATCCTATTAGAACCACACACACCAGGCACAGTAGCTCATGCCTGTAATCCCAGCGCTTTGGGAGGCAGAGGCAAGACGATTGCCTGAGCCCAGGAGCTCAAGACCAGCCTGGGCCATCTGGCAAGACCTTGTCTCTACAAAAAAAAATGAAAAAAAAAAAATTAGCCAGGAGTGGTGGCGTGCGCCTGTGTTTCCACCTGCCTGGAAGGCTGAGGCCAAAGGATCACCTGAGCCAGCAGGTCAAGCCTACGGTGGCCATGAATGTGCCACTGTGCTCCAGTCTAGGTGACAGAGTGAGACTTCTACTCAAAATAATAATAATAATAATAGAATCACACACCATGCTAAGTGAATGCTATTTTGAGCTTGCTGATTACAGAACTGCATGGATAAGGCCAGGCCACAGATGGGTTCTGTTTCATCTGAAAAATGATAAAGAGGAAACTGAGCTCCTGTTCTAGAAGAGACAAGAAGGAGGGAGAGTCAGAATGACCCTTCAGTTGCCTGGGATACCAAAGTGTTCTTACAGCTCATGAAGGAAAAATGCACAGTTTATGTCTACCTCACCCAATCAGCCATAGCTAAGTAAAAAGCTTTTTAAAAGACAGGCAGAGCTGGATGCAGTGGCTCAGGCCTGTAATTCAAGCACTTGGGAGGCGGAGGCGAGAGGATTGTCTGAGTCCAGGGGCTCGGGACCAGCCTGGGCAACTTGGTAAGACCTTGTCTCTACAATAAATCAAAAAATGAGCAGGACGTGGCGGTACACACCTAAAGTTCCAGCTACCTGGAAGGTTGAGATGGAAAGATTGCCTGAGCTTAGCAGGTCGAGGCTGAGGTGGCCATGAGTGTGCCACTGTGCTCTAGTCTGGGTGACAGAGTGAGAACCCCAACTCAAAAAAAAAAAAAGCGGGACATCAATAAACTCAAGGAGGCAACCACAGGGAAGGGGTGAGTTACTAGTCAACTAGATGAGAATGTATCCTAGGAGGTTAGGGACTCTTGGCTAGGCGTGTCCAGGTGGTTACCGGTGGTGAAGGAATACCCAAGATGCTTAGGATTCATGAAGACTCTGGCTTATATGGTTTCTTTGTGAGTTGACTCTTACATCCCAAACCATCAATAAGCGAACAGCTTCACCTTACCACAAAGCTTCCTTGTCTGCTGTTTCCAACTAAGTCAAAGCAATCATAAGCCTCTCACACCAACCATACAAAACCTGCTTCAACTGCAGATGGAGCCAGGCACAGTGGCTCATGCCTACAATCCCAGCACTTGGAAGACCAAGAACCAGGAGTTTGAGACCATCCTGGGCAACATAATGAGACCTCATCTACCAAAAATTAGCTGGGCGTGGTGGTACACGCCTGTGGTTCCAGCTACTTGGAAAGCTATGGTGGAGGGATTGCTTGAGCCCAGGAGGTCGAGGCTGTGGTAAGCTGTAATAGTGTCATTGCACTCCAATCTGGGTGACAGAGTGACTCTGAATCCAAAAAATAAATCTACAGATGGCTTTGAGTTCATGGATCCTCACCACTAATTCCTCTAAACCATAGCAAGAGTACTAGGCACCAGTGGTCACCCACCACCTTGTTGCGCATGTTCTTTTATTTATTTTTTTAAAAGATAAGGTCTCACCCTGTTGCCCCAGTCATAGCAGTGCAGTCATAGCTCACTGCCGTGGTGCAGCCATAGCTCACTGCAGCCTTGAACTCCTAGGCCCAAGTGATCCTCCCACCCCAGCCTCCCAAGTAGTTGGGATTACAGGCACATGCCACTATGCTTGGCTAATTCATTTTATGTTTTATAGATGCTGAATCTCCTTATGTTGCCCAGGCTAGTCTTGAACTCCTCAAGGGATCCTCCCCCCTCAGCTTCCCAAACTGCTGGGATTACAGATATAAACCACCATGGCCGACCTGACATCTTCTTTTAGAAGAGAGCCTTTAAGCCAAAGTTCTGTAAGAGGTGGGCAGAGGGTTGAATCTTTGGAGAGCATGCTGAAGAGAGCCCAGATGTCCCCGAGAGCCACAAGTCTCTGCAACTGTCTGGTTTTCACAGGCACAGATTATCTTGGATATGCCTGGGCCAGAATGTGTACCCATGTCCCATGTCCTCCCTTCCATTATTTGGCTGACATTCTTCCTGCCCTTTCTGAGAAAGGATCTGGCCTTCGAGTACAGAATACAAGGCCAAAGTCCTTCTTTAGGGTCTGTTCCCAAAAAGCTGGACTTTTCGCTTTAGACTTGCCAAACCGTCAGGCTACACAGCAACAGAGGACCATAGTTGGTCCTAATTAAGGAGATTGCGACTTGACTGAGCCTGCCCTCTTAATCCTAGATCCAAAAATCCCATGAGGGATATCAACATTTCCAGATCCAGATGATCCTCAGACCACAGTGAGGAAAAAGTGCCGTGGATAGGTTGGGCGTGGTGGCTTACGCCCATAATCCCAGCACTTTGGGAGACAGAGGCGAGAGGATTGTCTGAGCCCAGGGGTTCGAGACCAGGCTGGGCAGCTTGGTGAGACCTCATCTCTACAATAAATAAATAAATAATTAGCCAGGCGTGGTGGCGCATGCCTGTGGTTCCAGCTAGGTGGAAGGCTGAGGCGGAAGGATCGCCTGAGCCCAGCAGGTCAAGGCTGCAGTGGCCATGAGCATGCCACTGTACTCCAGCCTGGGGGACAGAGTGAGACTCCGACTCAAGAAAAGGAAAAGTGCCATGGAAAGAGGGCTAGGCTGGGATTGGAGCACTGGCTCCTATTATTGCCCCTGACCTTGTGACCCTCGGCACATCATTGAAATTCTTTGAACCTTCATTCCGGGGGCAGGAAGAAGAGGGCCAGGCATGGTGGCTCATGTCTGTAATCCTAGCACTCTGGGAGGCCAAGGTGGGAGGATTGCTTAAGCCCAGGAATTTGAGATCAACCTGGTCGACATAACAAGACTCCGTTCCTATTTTTTTTTTTTTAATAATTTTTGTTTTAATGTAAAATCTGGCCAGGTGCAGTAGTAACTCACGCCTGGAACCTCAGCACTTTTGGGAGAGGATTGCTTGAGCCTAGGAGTTTGAGACCAGTCTAGGCAATGTAGCAAGACCTCATGTCTATTCAAAAAAAAAAAAATTTTTTTTAAACTAGCCAGGCGTGGTGGCACACACCTATAGTCCCAGCTACTTGGGAGACTGAGGTGAAAGGATTACTTGAACCTGGGAAGTCGAGGCTGTAGTGAGCTGGGCTCACACCACTGCACACCATCCTGGGAACCAGAGTGAGACCCAACCCAAACATAAATAAATACAATCTTTAAAAAACAAATAAATAAAAAATAAAGTGTAAAATCTAAATAGTGTAAATCTAAATAAAACACAAGGGTGAGGTGTGCTGGGAGCACCTGCTGGCCCCTCTCGCCTCACCTCTACTTCCCTCCGACCTACCACCTGTCCTGGGAGACTGACTTGTAGGAACTATACCAAAGGCTCTTTTGCCCTCTGACTGGGACTCCATTCACATCCCAGGAAAAGTTTGAAAGAAGGAACGAGAGCAAGGCTGAGGTATTCACCTGCCCCCTGCTCTCTCCCTGCAGGGTCTCCTGGGAATAGCCAGGTCCCTCTCCTGAAGGGCCCTGCACTGCTCCCAAGACAGCCCTGACTACCCAATCCTCCCCTTCCGGCTCTGGCAACTGCTCCCTTGCCCTGCCCCCCAGACCTAGTTGGGGTGACAGCTCCACTGTTGCTAACCCTGGGGGATTACAGCATCCTGTGTGGTTTCCTAACCCTGCCTGTCCTTTTGTAAATGACTTACTAAGTTTGGCACCTCCTTGAAGTCCCTTAGTTTGAGAATGCAAACAGTTACCCGCTGAGACCATGACTAGCATCTTCAGAGTCCTTCCAGGAGTCCATTTGAACTTTGATTTGAAGGTTTATGGATGCTGGACTCGATGGAAGATTGAAACCAGCTTCCATCGATTCAGTAATGAGTTTCTGGATTTTTCAAAATAGCTTTACCATTCTCACTGACTGATGTTAAGTCAACAGAATGCATTTCTACTTAAAAACATATCTCCTATTAGAAAAATACACTTTAAGGCCAGGTGCAGTGGCTCACACCTGTAATCCCAGTACTTTGGGATGCTGACGTGGGAGGATGGCTTGAACCAAGGAGTTTGAGACCAGTCTGGGCAACATAACAAGACCTCATCTCTACAAACAAAAATCAAAAAATTAGCTAGGTGTGTTGGCACGGGCCTGTATTTCCAGCTACTTGGAAGGCTGAGGCAGAAGGATTACCTGAGACCAGCAGGTCGAGGCTGTGGTGGCTATGAGCATGCCATTGCACTCCAGCCTGGGCAACAGATTGAGACTCCAACTCAAAAAATATGTATAAATATATTTCCTATTAGAAAAATAACACTTTAAGGCCAGATGTGGTAGCTCACACCTGTAATCCCAGCTTTTTGGGAGGTCAAAGCAAGAGGATTGCTTGAGCCCAGGAGTTCAAGACCAGTCTGGGCAACATAGCAAGACCTTATCTCTACAAAAAAAAAAAAAAAATTAGCTGGGTGTAGTGGCATGCGCCTGTAGTCCCAGCTACTCAGGAGGTTGAAGAGGAAGGCTAACCTGACCCCAAGAGGTGAAAGCTGTGATGAGGCCTGATTGAGTCACTGCACTCCGGCCTGGACAACAGAGTGAGACCCCAACTCAAAAAGAAAAAATGCTTGATAACCACAGGAAGATGGCTTCTAGCATCCTTCCAAGTTTCTAATACTCTAAAGATCACATTTTGAGGAGCTGGGCAATGCCTAACCTTTCTCAACCAAGCTTCTGAACAGTAAAACAGGGTGACAGTTACCAAAGGCAGAAGTATAGAAACAAGCCTGGGCTTCTTCCTGTAGACTATTCCTACCCCTGTCCAGGTTAACCGCCACCAGAAGGCCAACACCTGGCAAAGGTGACAGGGTCCAACAGAGTGTCCCTCCCTGCTCCCCTATTCCCTCAGCCTCAGTGGTCAATTATTTTCCTCATCAATGATCTTTCTTAGAAATATATCAACCCCCATAGCTACCACCATTTCTTGACAACCTACTATGCGTTGTACACTGTACTTAGTACTATATATGTAACATGTAACTGACACTCTCAGCAGTGTGCCAAGTCATAACACAATCAGCCAGATTACCCTGACTGGAAGGAAGTCTGGCCCTAGCCCACCCACAAAGCACTGGTGCCTCTCACCACCTGGTTCCCCCATGTCCAGGCATCTGTGGGCTCATCCAGGAGGGAAGGGACTTTCAGGTCATTCCGCTGGCTTCAGTCTCCTCACGCCAAATCTCAGTTAAAAGAATTTCACTCCAAACTATGCTGGATCCTCTTGTATTTTATTTTATGTTTGAGTCAGAGTCTCACTCTGCTGCCTAGGCTGTAGTGCAGTGGCACGATCATAGCTCACCGCTGCCGCTGACTCCTGGACTCAGGTGATCCTTCCACCTCAGCCTTTCCAGTAGCTGGGGTTACAGTGCATGCTGCCATGCCCTGTTAATTTTTGGGAGGGGGGATAGAGATGAGGTCTCACTATGTTGCCCAGGCTGGTCTTAAACTCCTGGGCTCAAACAATCCTTCTACCTCAGCCTCCCCAAGTGCTGGAATCTCAGGCACAAGCCACCATGCCTGGTCCAGGTGTCTTTTTTTAGGGTTCCTCTGAGTCATTTCCCCTAAGGCCCAAGTCAGCTTCAGGAGAGTTGGGTTGGGCCAAGCCAAGAGAGGGCTGCCCCCTCAGGGACCAGGGGACATGTGGACTCTGCCCCCTCCACTCACTCAAGGCCAAGTGCCGCTCCCAGGGCCCCTCTTTTTCCTAGCCTGATGGTAGGTTTTATTTCAGGGTCTTCCTCGCTCTTTCCGTGCCTAGGGTACTCCCAAGCCTTCCTGAAGAACATTCTGAGCTTCAAATCTTGGAGACAAGAGGTTAGCATCGTAGTCTCTTCCCTCTTAAGAGGTCCAAAACTTCTGTGTAAATTGTCGAAGGTTCATCCCAGGACTTTGCTTTCCAAAGGGTATGGGGTGGGAGGTCAATGAAGTGATTCCCCTCTCCCACTCCGCCCCAACCCGTTCCACCCCTCATAGTAATTCGAATCTTTTCCAAAGTTACATTTGTGGTCTCTACCAAAAGTGGCTGGCCAAGGTGTGAGGACCCAAAGCCCCAAGTATTGCTAAGTATACACATTATGTGTATTCATCTCTACCTTTCTCATGTTACAGTTCAGGAAACCGAGACTCGGAGAAGTGACTTGATCAAGATCAACCAGCTAGATTGTAAAAAGAGGATTATTGAATTCCAAAGCCCAACCTTGATCCAGGTGGTGGCTCCATCATCTAGGCATCTCTTCTTTGTTTTGTTTTTTGTTTGTTTGTTTGTTTGTTTCTAATAAGCTCATAAGAATGAAATAATATTTATTATGATGGAACCTGGAATCTGCAGCTTGGGGTAGCCCTGGCCCTGCACCCCAAAAAAGGTTTATGTGCATCTTCTTTTTGTAGGGTGGAAGAAAATACAAGCAATGACTCCTACTTCTAACTTCTGATACGAAAAGAAACCTCTCGAATACATTCTGCTGCTCTAGTTTTAGATTAATCTTGTATTGTCAAGAGACCACGAGTCTAAAATTGAGCACTTGGGGAGCCAGTGGTAATTTTTAGAATCACAGTGATTGACAGAGCAAACAGAGGCTCAAGCTCAGAGTCAGGCAAATGTCTCTGATGAATGAGTTAGCAGAAAACGTTGTTCTACTACCATTCAAACCCCTGAAGTCAGACGAAGCTGTTTTTAGAATATGTAAAGGTTCTGCTAAGTTCATCTCAAGTTCAGGGACGGAAGCGAAGTGCTCGGCTGTCATTGCCACACAGAAAGAGGATCTCAGACCTTGGAGGCAGGAAAGTGGACTCCAATCCCAGCCCTGCCTTGGGCACCGTACTTAACTTCCCTCAGACTCAAAACCCTCATCTAGAAAATGGAGATGAGGCCAGGCATGGTGGCTCATGCCTGTAATCCAGCACTTTGGGAGGCCCGAGGCAGGAGGATTGCTTGAGCCCAGGAGTTTGAGACCGGCCTGGGTAACAGCGTGTTGAGGGCTAGGGTTAGTGTTAGGGTTAGAGGTTAGGTTCCTCCCTAACCCCTAACCCGAATGAAAAGAAATGAAAAGAAACCTCTCGAATACATTCTGCTGCTCTGGTTTTAAGTTGATCTTGTATTGTCAAGAGACCGTGAGTCTAAAATTGAGCACTTGGGAAGTCAGCAGGAATTTTTAGAATCACAGTGAATGACAGAGCAAACAGAGGTTCAAAGTCAGAGTCAGGCAAATGTCTCTGATGAATAAGCCCAGGAGTTCAAGACCAGCCTAGGTAACATAGCAAGACCTCATCTCTACAAAAAATTTTAAAAATTAGCTGGGCATGGTGGTGTGTGCCTGTAGTCCCAGCTACTCAGGAAGCTGAGGTAGAAGAATAGCCTGAGCCCAGGGAGTTGAGGCTGTGGTGGGCCATGATTGTGCCACTGCACTCCAGCCTGGGTGACAGAGTGAGACCTGGAAGGAAGGAAGGAAGGAAGGAAGGAAGGAAGGAAGGAAGGAAGGAAGGGAGGGAGGGAGGGAGGGAGGGAGGGAGGGAGGGAGGGAGAGAGAGGGAGGGAGGGAGGGAGGGAAAAGAAAATGGAGCTGATGGTATCTATATTGTTATGAAGTATCAAAGAGATCATATATGCCAAGCCCCAGAACTGTCCTGAAACATGGCAGACACTCAACCATATTCAATATTCAAATAATAATGGGCTAGAGCCCCTAATAGTCATTCATAGAAGTGTAAGGTAAACTGAAACCAGACCAGGCAAAACAGCAACAAAGGAGCCAAGAACAATTTTGGGGTCTCCCTCGTACACATCTGATAAAATATAGCACAACACCACCTCTCTTCTAATGATCTGTTATTCAGAATTCCCACAAAGTCTAACTGGCCTTTCCCCAACTGGTCCAAATTGAATCTTACTGCCTGTCATCACACAGGGACCTGCAGATCCAGCGCACATCAAGACTGTATGAAAACACCTCCGTGGCTCCATCGATGGCAGTGAGCCACCGCACTGTGTCTTCTAGAAACTGCAATTCCCAAATCTGAAAACGATTTGAGAAAGTACTTTTTTAAAAATGGCTATGCCTGCTCTGTTCCTCTCTCTGCGTCATCCCTGTGCAGGGAGAACCATTTTTGGTTCCTTAGGGGAATACAGATGTGCCCTGACCTACCTTCCCTCCCAGGTTGTCCTGAGCTATCTTTGAAATTGGGTCTGCACTGGGACCTGCGTGTCCTCAAAAGTCTGAGTGAACCAACCAGCCACTGAGGGCTGGGGTGTGTGGGTTTTGCTTTTCTGGCCCCTCCATCGGGCCTGCCCACCTGCCTCTGTCCACCTGCCTCCCACACATACACCTGCACACACACACACACACACACACAGTCGCACTCACACTCTGAAGCATGTCACCTCCAAAGATAGAAAGCAGGGGTGTGTCACACTCCACCTGGTGGAGAAGAAATTGAATCAGCCACTCCTCTCTCTCTCTCCTGGATGCACAGACCAAGGAGCACAGACTCTCAGAATCACAGAATCCAGTGCAGAGAGAGGCCTCACTGTGCACAGACGCCTGGGTCAATGTATAAACCCTCTACAGTCACTGCCCAACTCGTGTCATCAATTCTATTCTGAAAACATCCTGCTTGGTTCGTTTTCCTCCAGAACTTGTGCTTTCCGAGAACTTCTGAATGTGAAATATGATGGGGGAAATGAAGGAAGCCAGGCGAAAACTTGTCCTCTCTCTCCTTAAGAATTCTACCAGGGAACACATGGATGGAACCATATGGAATTGTCGTAATTCTTCAGCAAAATGATGTTGAGATTCTTTTGTCGCTCACAAGCATGAGGCTTGGATTTTCACGCTCATATGTGAGATGTGCCTCCCTCAAATCTTGTTACAATGTCAGCACGTTACCCATCTGATGTGAAAAAAAATGAGGTTGAATGTTGGCACGTATATAATTCAATCAAAATCTCAGGAAGAGCCAAGAGTCAAAGCAGTGCCCTTATGAATGGATTGGAGAATGCCTGACAATGTTGCCAAGACAAGGCTCTCTGGGAAAAACTGGATTAGAAAAGATGTATAATTCCCAGGTGTGGTCGCTCACGCCTGTAATCCCAGCATTTTGGAGGTGAGGTGAGAGGATTACCTGAGCCCAGGGATTCGAGACCAGCCTGGACAACATGGCAAGACCTCGTCTCTACAGTAAATAAAAATAAAAATAAAAATTAGCAGGATATGGTGACACACACCTGTAGTTCCAGCTACTTGGAAGGTTAAGGTGGAAGGACCTCCTGAGTTCAACAGATCAAGGCTGTGGTTGCTATGAGTGTACCACTGCACTCTAACCTGGGCAACAGGGTGAGACTCCAACTCAGAAAAAAAAGAAAAAGAAAAGGTGTATAATCAGGGCCTGTAAGTTCAGTTTCCAGTTGTTCTCCCTAGAATCAATGCTGACCATGGCGGCAATGCTCCTTCCTCTGGGGCAGAGAGGGAACGGTGGCCATCCCTCAACCAGGGGATGCTGGTGGCCTTGAGGATACCAACAGAGGCGATGTGAGGCAGGGAAAGAGAAGGATTGCCCTTTTCCTCATTTTGAATCCTGACAAGAGGTCACCCCACAGGTTGTCCTAAATTAGCCTGTGGTGTAGACATTGTCTTAGTTCACTTTTGCTGCTCTAACAAAATACCTGAGGCAGCCAGGCGCAGTGGCTCATGCCTGTAATTCCAGCACATTGGGAGGCTGTGGTGGAAGGATTGCTTGAGCCCAGGAGTTGGAGACCACTCTATATAACATAGCTAGACCTCATCTCTAAAAAATAAAAATAAAAAAATTATGGCTCAGCATTTTGGGAAGTGGAGGGGTAGAGGCAAGAGGATTGCCTGAGCCCAGGTGTTCAAGACCAACCTGGGCAACTTGGTGAGACCTCATCTCTACAATAATAAAAAAAAAAAAAATTAGCGGGGTGTGGTGGCACACACCTGTGGTTCCAGCTACTTGGAAGGCTGAGGTGGAAGGATCGCCTGAGCCCAGCAGGTCATGGCTGCAGTAGCTGTGAGCATGCCGCTATGCTCCAACCTGGGTGGCAGAGTGAGACTCTGACTAAAAAAAAATTTAAATTAGCCAGGTTTGGTGGCATGCACCTATAGTTCCAGCTACTTGGGGGGGGCTGAGACAGAAGGACAGCCTGAGTCCAGGAGGTAGAGGCTGTGGTGAGCTGTGATCGTGCCACTGGACTCCAGCCTAGGTGACAGAAGGGGGACTCCAGCCTGGGTGACAGAGGGTGACCCCAGGAAAAAAAAAGAAAAGAAAGAAGAAGGGAAGAGAGAGAGAGAGAAAGAGAGAAGGAAGGAGGGAAAGAAGGAAGGGAGAGAAGGAAACAAGAAAGGAAAGAAAGAGCAGGTGGGGGAGGAAATAAAAATACTTGAGACAAGGTAATTTATAAAGAACAAATATTTATTTCATACAGTCTGGTGGCTGGGAAGTCCAAGATCAAAGCATTGGCATTCGGTGTCTGGTGAGCATCTCTCTCTCTGAAGCCTCATTTAAAAGGGCATTAATCCATCCCAAGAGGCTCCACCTCTTAATACTACCACAAGGGGGATTCAGTTTCTTTTATTTTAATTGGAAAATATAGTTTATTTAGAAAGTAAATTAGAAAGAAAGAGAGAGAGAGAAAGAAGATTCGCCTCTCCAAGGCAGGAGAGGGGGACAAAGCTAGGAAACATGGTGGCCATAGCTCAAAGAGCCACATGGACACACCAGAGTTTAGCAAAGCAGTGGCAAATAGAGGGAGGCAGGGGGGAGAGAGAGAGAGGGAGAGAGGGAGAAAGAGAGAGAATTCAGTTTCAACATGAATTTTGGATAGACATAAACAATAAACATTCAAACACATCGAAGTAAATCTGGAAGCACAACACGGTACTGACAGCTAATTCTATGTGTCTTCTTGTCTTGGGCCATGGGGTCCCGGGTTAAACACTATTTCTGAATGAGTTTAATATTTGAATTGATGGGCTTAGTAAAGCAGGTTGTCTCCCCGATGTAGGTGGACCTCACCAATTGGTTGAGGGCCTGAACAGAACAAACGGCAGAAGGAGGAGAAGGAATTTGCCTCCTCCCCCTTTTCGACGTCACTGCTTGTGCTAGAACATCTCATCTCATCTCATCTTCTCCTGCCCTCAGATGGCAGTTCTCTTCAGCTCTCCCAATTGTCAGGCATTTGGACTTGCGGCTGAATCACACCATTAGCTTTCCCAGGTCTCCAACTGCAGACAGCAGATCATGGGACTCCTTAACCTTCATAATCAGGTGAGGCAATTCCTCATAACAAATCTCCTTTAGATAGATAGATAGATAGATAGACAGACAGACAGACGATGTTAGGTTGGAGAGACAGAAAGACGCATACATACATACATACACACAGAGATCACAGAGATATAGATAGGTTAGAGAGAGAGAGAGATAGGGAGAGAGAGGGAGATAAAAGATAGATGATAGATAGATACAGAGATAGGGAGATAGATGATTGGTAGATTAGAGAGAGAGATGATAGACAGATGGAGATAGACTAGAGAAAGAGAGAGAGAGGGAGACAGGTGATAGATATAGAGAGAGATAGGGAGATGAGAGAGATGATAGATTCCATAGATAGACATAGAGATAGGGAGATCGATGATAGGTTAGATAGAGAGACAGGGAGATAGTAAGATAGATATATAGCCGGGCTCGGTGGCTCAGCCTATAATCCCGCGCCTTTGGGAGGCTGAGGTGAGTGGATTGCCTGCGCCCGCGGGTTCGAGACCCGCCTGGGCCCGAGACCTCATCTCTACAATAAATCAAAAAATCAGCCAGGCGTGGTAGTACATGCCTGTAATTCTGGCTACTTGGAAGGCTGAGGTGGAAGGATCACCGGAACCCCGCAGGTCAAGGCTGTGGTGGCCGGGAGTGGCCACTGCACTCCAGTCTGGGCGACAGAGTGAGACTCCAACTCAAAAAAAAAAAAAGATAGATAGATGAAAGAGGGGAGGATAGGGAGATAGAGAGATAAGGAGATAAGGATACAGATGGGAGAAGAGATATCTCCTATTGTTTCTGTTTCTTTGGAGAAATGTGACTAATACAATGGCTCAGCAGAAGAGCACCCTGGTATTTAGCTTTCCCAGGCTGCTTATGGCTTCCAAGGATATAAGTGGAACCCAGAAGTTCCCCAGGGGAGACTCAGAAGGCAGCTAAACTGAAAGGAGCATGGGACTGTCACAGTGAGAGGACAAATAACCAATGGCAGAAGCCTGCGGTGGCCTTCCTTACCAGGGGCCAGGTGACACTAATGCATGTTGGGAGCCGGCCACGGAGGCCCACTGAGCGTTAGGGATCAGGAAGAGCCGTTGACCTCGAGACCACTAGGATGCGTTCAGGAGCTATTTGACCCCATTTCCTCCCCCTTTCTACTCAGCACTAACCAGATTAAGCTCCTGTGAGCTCAAAACATAAAAACTCTGAGAACGGGATGAACACAAGCTCACTTTAGAAGCTCATTGCTCCCATTCTTCCGCAAACTGCAGTTTTGGCTTTCACACAACTTATAATTCAAACTTGTGTCACATCTAAGAGCCTTAGTATTGGTCACAGGTTTCTGGGTCATGATCTTAGGATTTATTGAAGGTGTAAATTGTAGAATAGAGTTTTAGAAGACAGCCATTTTGTTGAAAGAATGTGGCTGGGTTACTTGCAGGTAGCGCACTGTGAACTTTGGACTGGGCCACATTCCAAACATTCTGGGATGGGCCACTTTCGTTTGTAAAGTAAATACTTAAGCTTCTATAGAATTGTTTAACTTGGCATAAATCAATCAGCTTAGGATGAAAAAGGTTTATAGAATATGTCAGTCACAGATTAGGTTATCCTTTGTTATGGGATTTTAAGATTATCATATGAAAAGGGTTTAAAGGCAATCATTGATTAAGTTTTCATGGATTAAGGTTTCTGGTGGGTGGGGGACGCCCCTCCCGCATCTGACTTTGTGTATAAAAGACCCGTTGTAATTTCCAATAGCACACATTGCTTCTGCACTAGACCGGAGTCCAGTCTCTTTCTTTCTCTCTTCTTCCCCCCAATCGCCAACGCCGTCTCCACCTTTGGGGTACCCTGAACCCGGCTGAAGCTGGTCTCTGGCAAATGCGGAAACTCAGGGCCCCAGCAAGAACCAAGAGACGGCCAGGTTACTCAGAGGGCACTACCAGGTTCTGCTTAGCCAGGAGGAGAGATAACACACTGCTACCCACCAAGACTGTGGATACAAATGCCAGTAGCATGTGTGGCAACAAGAGCTGCTAGGGAAACTTGCTCCTGTCAAGGTCATGGGAGCTGCCCCATGACCATCTTAGCTAGGCAGGGGACAACAGACACCGGAGAAATCAAGCAAGTATTCATATATTGACTTACTAAAGAAGCTGTTTACATTTTCTAGATAAGACAACATTTTCTCCACTCCTTACTGGGTGATGTTTGTGAGAAAGACTAGGATAGCTATAGGAAAAATTCAAAGGCTGGACATACACCTGTAATCCCAACACTGTGGGAGGCAGAGGAGGGAGGCTCACTTGAGCCCAGGAGTTCGACACCATCATCTCTACAAAAAATGTATGGTTTCTGGTATATACTTAATATCTGTTGTATACTCCATCTAAAAGATATTTAGTTAAAGGTACAAGACTGCAATAGATTAAGTTCTTTAATCTGTCTTGTATTCCTGCCCTTTGTCATGTGACTTTGCAGTCAATTTCATGCAAAAGGTGGTGTAGACTTCCCTCACTTCTTGCTTTTGTGCTTGTCCATGTGACTTGCTTTGGTCAAAGAGATGTTAGTAAAGACTTGACATGTGGCTGCATACTAAGGCTTGTTCTCTGATTCTTCCATCACCAAGAGATGAACGGGCCTTGGCCAGCTTGCTGGTACCCAGTGAGGGTGACAGCTGCATGGAGCAGAGCCAGACCAGTCAACCAGCATCGTGAGACAAAGCTGTCTCAGCTGACTCTTAAACTAATGAGCATGAAATAAGTGATCATTGGTGTATGCTGCTGAGATTTTGAGGTTGTTACACAGCTGTAGCTGACCAACACAAAGACAGATTGGAATGTGACTTGATCATACTGTGATATAGTCAATGTGAACTGCAAACACAATACTAGAAATTAGAGTCGATTTCATCATACTTCTGACCAGCACAGTTGGCACTGGCGATATAGAAAAAAATGGAAAGTTGAGTAATGGAAACAGAATATAGATCAAATTTCCTTGCTCCACTATTCCCACCATAATAAAAATAAATCTGTGACAGTCAGGTGTGACTTACACTTCACTGGAAAGCAAATTAGGCCAGGTGCAGTGACTCAAGCCTATAATCCCAGCACTTTGGGAAGCTAAGGCGAGAGGATTGCCTGAGCCTGCAGGCTTGAGACCAGCCTGGGCAACGTGGTGAGACCTCGTCTCTACAATAAATCAAAAAATTAGCTGGGCATGGTGGCGCATGCCTGTAGTTCGGGCTACTTGGAAGGCTAAGGTGGAAGGATCGCTTGAGCCCAGCAGATCGAAACTGCGGTGGCTGTGAGCGTGCCACTGCACTCCAGCCTGGGCGACAGAGTGAGACTCCAACTCAAAAAAAAAAAAAAAAGAAAGCAAATTAACAGAAAGAACAGCTATCTGAACTTCAGGCTCTTCCAAATGAAGGCTGATTTTGGGGGGGGGAAGTTAACTCAGTAAGACCTCATCACATAAACTCACTTTACAACCTCCTCCTAACTAGGCAATCTTGGTGATAACATGTGGTTTAGTCCAGAAATGAAGGCAAATAAAGAAACAAGTATTATTTTTTTCACATCCAAGATACATTTTTTTAAAAAGGTTAAAGAACTGGAAAATACTATCATTTTACTGTTTTTCTCTATTTAATGAAGCTTGATATAGCAACATTTTCTAAGTGCAAATAAAGAGCAAAAATCTTACTGAATTTACTCTTTTTTTTGTGAGTTGGAGTCTCACTCCATCGCCCAGGCTGGAGTGCAATAGCATGCTCACGGCTACTGCAGCCTCAACCTGCTGGGTTTAGGCAATCCTTCCACCTCAGTCTTCCAAGTGGCTGGAAACTACAGGCATGTGCTATCATGCCCGGCTTATTTTTTGGTTTATTGTAGAGATGAGGTCTCACCAAGTTGCCCAAGTTGGTTTTGAACCTCCAGGCTCAGGCAATCCTCTCACCTCGGCCTCCCAAACTGCTGGGATTACAGGCCGAGCCACTATGTCCGGCCAAATTTACTCTTTTTAATAAAAGTGGTAGCAACTTTGCTTCATCAGGTTCTAGAATGTCTTCTCCAAATTTTAATAAAACATATGATTTTATAAGTTTAAATTTATTCATGAAAACAAGTAATTAGTAGGTTTACACAATAACCCAACCAGATCAAATTCAAAATTGCCTTTGGTTCAAAACTTTTTCAAAAACAAAAGGGGGAGATTTTAAATTCCAAAAGAACTACAAATTCAAGGTCAAAGGCATCTTACTGAAATCTGTTTTAAAGCTATTAAATCGCAGCAAGTCACTTATTAAAGGCCACAGTTTCATTTCTAATCAACAGAGGTTAAATGGGTACTGGCCACCACTACCCAACAATGTCTCTATGATATTTTTCCTTTCTTGTCAGGAAGAATCCATTTATTCTTCATTCATTCAGCAAATATGTATGGATCATTTATGTTAGACCATCAGTTCTCCTAAGCCCTGGAAATACTGACACGAATCGTGCACAATTCTGTCCTCAAAAGTCTCAGTTAGTGGGTGAACCAGATAAGAGAACTGACAATTACAAGAGAATACCGGCGGATCAAATCTATGAGCACACAGACAGGAGAACAAGCCCAGCCAGCAAGGTCAGAAGAGGCCATCGGAGGAACTGACACATTGGAACTCAGGCCTGAAGGACAGATGGCAGTTAGCCCAACAAGAGAGGGCATTCCAGGGAAAGGGGACATCACGTTCAAAGGCAAGACAAGGAGAGCTTATACTGTAGTATCTGGGGAATGGCAAGTATTTCAATGTGTATGCATTTGGCAATAGAGAAGAAAATGAGGCTGGAAAATTATGCAGGGCCAAATCAGAAAAGAATTTGTGTGTGTGAGAAGGACATCCCAAAGACTGACTTTTAAAGAAGGTAAAAGCCCAACCTTGAGCCAATAAAGAACACAATTTAGGTATGACACTGCAAATCTACATTTAAGGCCATGGCAACCGCAGTTCTACTACTCTAAAAAAATAAATTTAAATCAAGATTCAGACCGGGTGTGGTGGCTTACACCTGCAATCCCAACACTTTGGGAGACCGAGGCAGGAGGATTGCTTGAGCCAAGAGTTCAAGGCCAGCCTGGGTAACATAGCGTGAGACCCCATCTTTACAAAAAATAATTTTAAAAAAATTAGCCGTGTGTGGTGGTAGGCATCTGTAGTCTCAGTTACTCAGAAAGCTGAGGCAGAAGGATCACCTGAGCCTGGGAGGTCAAGGTTGTGGTGAGCCATGATTGTGCCACTGCACTCTATTCTGGACAATAGATTGAGACCTTGACTCAAAAAAAGGAAGGAAGGAAGGAAGGAAGGAAGGAAGGAAGGAAGGAAGGAAGGAAGGAAGGAAGGAAGGAAGGAGAAAGGGGAAGTCATGGCTTTTAGGCAGGGCAGATACAGTAAAAAGTGTCCTCAAGGTTATAAAACCAGCAAGTTGAAAAGCCAAGATTCAAAGTCTCCTGATTCCAAACCTAAGGCTCTTCTTATTGTCTTCCTCTTGCTAAAGAAGCAATAAGATGTCATCAGCACAGCTGAAAGTTCCCTGGTCTTAAGTCAGGCAACAGAAGTTCAAGTTCTAACTCTGCCACATGCAAGTGTCCTTGTCATAAGTACCTTCATGGGACTCAGCCTTTTCATGGAGAAAATGAAGGGGTTTGGACCCAGATCCATGCTGACACCGCCATTTGTCTGGAGAGTCCCACAAACATCTGGTGTAGCAAGGAGGCAGCATCACCTCTAATTGTGGACGTATCTACCTCCCACCCCTACTGCTTGAGGAATATGAAAGAGGCACCCTCAATCATACCAAGCTGGATGATGGCCGGAAAGCCCAGAACATTGTTCTGAATCATTTAAATGTGTTATCCTTTATTTTATTGTACAAGAGATGTTTTTAAGAAAATGTAATTATTTGTATAAATAATGATGTTTGATATGAAAAATATTTATAAGTGAGGATATACAGATAATTGTATGAGATGAAGGTAAGAAATTTTAATTATAAACTAGATAGCCTCTGGAAGTGCTACAGAATCAAGGAATTTTGATCTGATCCACCCCGTTAGCCGCTGGCTCACCAATCCACATATAACAAATGAACACACTCAAAAAACAAAAACAAAAAAAAAAAAAAAAGGAAGTATCATTGGTTTAAATGCATATGGGAGTCACGAGATGAAGATGGCCAACGAGAGGTAGCTGGAGTGGGTTTCTCCTATGGAGTAGACCCAGATAGAGTTTCCTCAGCATCTAGAGAGGAACAGGATCCGTAGCACGCCCCAGGACTCATCAAAGAAGCAATAATAACCACGCAGTGCCAAGAAGAGAAAAATCCATCGACCTGGGTTGAAACTAAGCAGACTCTCGCCTGGACCATGACACAGGCCACCAGCAGCCTCTAGATGCAGTGGGCAAGGTAAGTGAGGGGAATTCAGGAATCCTGTGATCCTGCCATGGATTCGAAGGACCTCTTGAGCTTTGCGGGACTCCAGCCCTTCGGGGGGAACTGCCTTACCCAAAGCTGTGCTTTGCAGAAACCCACATGGGCTGGTGCAGGGAAAAAAGCCCTGAGCAGCTCCAGAAAGGCCATGTCCTCACCAGCACATGGCGGCAGTAGCTTTCACGAGGCAAAGAGTCTCTTGTTTAAAAAGGATGAAGAAATGAACATGTTTGTCAACCACTAGCATGAATGAGCTCTAAGATCACTTTTTTTTTTTTTTTGAGTTGGAGTCTCACTCTGTTGCCCAGGCTGGAGTGCAGTGGCATGTTCACGGCCACCACAACCTCGATCTCCTGGGTTCAGGCGATCCTTCCACCTGAGCCTTCCAACTAGCTGGAACTACAGGCATGCTCCATCACACATGACTGCTTTATTTATTTATTTTATTTTACTTTTTTTTGTTTTGTTTTGCTTATTGTAGAGACGAGGTCTCACCAAATTGCCCAGGCTGGTCTCGAACCCCTGGGCTCAGGCAATCCTCTTGCCTCTACCTCCCAAAGAGCTGGGATGACAGGCTTGAGCCACCACACCACGCCTAAGATCACTTCTAGCCTGAGATCACTTCTAATTAAAAATGATTAACCCTATAGCATTGGGATGATAAAAACTAAATGACGATTGAATATGAACTGACTCTTACAAAGTACCATGTGCCTGGCACTAGGCTAAGGGTTTCATGTGTATTCATGCATTTTACTTCACAACAGTCCTGGAGGCGGCTACAATACCCATTTTACAGATGAGAAAACGGAAGTGCAGAGAAATTGAACCATTGGCTCGAGATAACCCCATTAATAAGGGTGGAAGCTGGGACTGGAACCCAAGTAGTCTCACTCCCATTAGAATACACTAAATGTGGCCTTTACAACTTAGGTGGCCATTGGATCCTGTTGGGTTGGTGGGCCACTGCCACGGGAATAAAGCAAAGAATTTCGGAGAAGGTAGAGAGGAAGAAGAAGTTTATTATGCACTTTCCGTTGACAGAAAGGAGCCGAATGCTCAAAGGTAAGCACGGCAGTGAATGCTTGAGTTTGAAAGCTTTCAGCCGGGCTCGGTGGCTCAGCCTATAATCCAAGTGCTTTGGGAGGCTGAGGTGAGTGGATTGCCTGAACCCACGGGTTCGAGACCCGCCTGGGCAACTTGGCAAGACCTCATCTCTACAGTAAATCCAAAAAAAAAAAATTAGCCGTGCGTGGTAGTGCGCGCCTGTAGTTCCAGCTACTTGAAAGTCTGAGGCAGAAGGATGGCGGGAGCCCAGCAGGTGGGCAGGCAAGCCTCCACAGAGCTGACATCACGGTGATGGGGTCTGTTTTTCGTATCTCTGACAACCGGGTCAATGGGTGGGTCAGTCACCAGCACATAGACAAAGGTGGGCTGGTAGCTGGATGGATGGGTCAGTCGAAGGTGGTTAATTGCACAGATGAGAAGGGCTAGGCTGGTAGCTGAAAGACACATTCTTGGGAAATGTTCATCTCAATGTCTTGTGACTTGCCCAGGTTCCGGGAAAGAATTATTGTCTTGTGTGAGCTCAGGGGGACCAGAGAAACTCCATTTTGGGCTCTGTCCTTTCAGACCCTCCTAGAGAAAATGTGTTAATGATGGAATGTCATACAGTCACAAAGAAGAACAAAGTCATGTCCTTCGCAGCTGGAGACCATCATACTAAGTGAACTATCACAGAAACAAAGAGCTGACATGTCACTCCTAAGCAGGTCCCTGTCATTGGTCACATGAGCACAAGGGGAAGGGGGCAAGAGTATCAGACCCACTATCAGGGGAACAGAGAGCCCAACTAGAAATCCAAACCTCACCTGCTTGCAATTTACTTAGGTGGTAAATCCTCACATATATCCCACAACTCTAAAATAAAATAAAAAATAACTTAGTCTCTACTAAATTATATAGAGCAAGGATAAGCAAACTTTTTCTGTAAAGGGCCAGAATAAATATTTTAGGCTTTGCCATAACTCCTAAACTCTGCTTTTGTAACGCAAAAGCTTCTATAGACAATATATAAATGAATAAGTGTGGTTGTATCGCAATAAAACTTTATTGACCAAAAAAAAAAAGAAAATGCATTAAGCTTTTATTCATCATGCATACTCTCAAGTAAATGTGACTCTGAGGAACCCCAGAGTGGATCACCTTAAGTTCATTCTGAGACTTTACTAAATTCTTTTGCCAATCCATAACCTGGAATTATCTTCCACTGGGAAGCAAGCTAAGTTTTTTTAATTTATTCACATGGATAGATCCACCACTGATCAATGGCTTTGGGCACATAGTAATGATAACAACGTTTAAACACTCAGGATACACAAAGCACCGTGATAAGTAGATGCAGTTCATAAATCATCTCACCGAACCTCACAGATCTTATACGGGGCAGGTCCTAGTCATAGAGTCCTTTGGTGGCAAGTAAAAAACATCAACCCAGCATGAGCAGGGAAGAGGCTTCAAGGGTGTTTCTCAGAACCCACGAAAAGGAAGTCAGCAGACCCTCTGGGAACAGTGACCTCCAGAAAGCAGGAGGAACTTTCCAGCTCTTGTCTCGTCTTTTACAGAGAGGAGATGGCAGGCAGAGAAGTGAAGCAGGCAAGGATGCAGGAATTCAGCCGTGGCTGAAGCACATGGTGTGTGGGTGTGCAGGATGGTAGAAGTGTAAGCTGATGAGATCAGTAGGACAAATTAGACTTTGTAGTATATAATGAATAAATTATAACTTAATTTATTAATCACAACTCATAACTATGGACTATGTCTTAAGAATGTTTGTGGCATAATCAAATATTTTTGGAAGATTGCTACCTAAGCACACATACACACACACACACGTAAATAATGAATTACATTTTTTTACAACTACTTCTGTGCCAGGCTCAGTTCTAAATGCTAGTCACAATTACCTACTTAATCATCATAACCATTCTACATGGTGATTAAATTACTCATCTCAGCCAGGCTCAGTGGCTCAGCCTGTAATCCCATGCCTTTGGGAGGCTGAGGTGAGTGAATTGCCTGAGCTCGCAGGTTCGAGACCCGCCTGGGCAACTTGACGAGACCTCATCTATACAATCAAATCAAAAAATTAGCCGGGTGTGGTAGTGCTTGCCTGTAGTTCCAGCTACTTGGAAGGCTGAGGCGGAAGGATCGCTGGAGCCTAGCAGTTAGAGGCTGCGGTGACCGGAAGTGGCCACTGCACTCCAGTCTAGGTGACAGAGTGAGACTCCAACTCAAAAAAAAAAAAATTACTCATCTCGGTCCCCATTGTCTAGTTCAGGCTGCTGTGACAAAATAAATTGGCTAATTTATAAACAACAGAAATGTATTACTCATAGTTCTTGAGGCTGGGAAGTCCAAGTTCAAGGACCAGTAGATTTGGTGTCTGGTGAGGGCTCACTGTCTGCTTCATAGATGACATTTTCTTTTCCTTTTTTAAAATTAAATAAAAAATGTTTATGGATACATAACAGTTATGCAAAAATTAAATTGAAAAAACTTTTATAACAATAACATTAAAAACAGTTTTACAGATATTTAACAGTTATACATATCTATGAAGCACATGGGATACTCTGATATGAGTATACAATGTGTAATGATCACAATAGATGACATTTTCTTTTTTTTCCTCTTTTAATTTTTATTTCAAATTGTGGGGTACAATTCAGGGCTAGGTATACAAATATTCACCGTGCAGGTGCCCTTATTGATGAGGTGTGCCCCCCCTTCCCCAGATATCCCACCTCCCCACCTCCCACCCCCTCTCCCTGCAGTTTCCCACCACTTTCAATTCTTTTCTTACAGTAATATGGTAGTTGTTCAAGGATAGATAACATTTTCTTGGTGTGTTCTCACATGGTAAAAAAAGAAAAAAAGGAACAAGCTGCCTCAGGTCTCTTCTACAGGGCACCGATCACTACCTGAAATCCTCACCCTTTTCTTTCTTTCTTTCTCTCTTCCTTCCTTCCTTTCTGTCTTTCTTTCTTTGAGTTGCGGTCTCACTCTGTCACCCAGGCAAGAGTGCAGTGATATGATCCTGGCTTACCACAGCCTTGACCTCCTGGGCTCAGGCAATCCTTCTGACTCAGTTGCCCGAGTGAATAGAACTACAGGCACATGCCACTATACCTAGCTTTTTTTTCTGTAGAGGCGAGGTCTTGCTATGTGGCCCAGGCTGGTCTCAAAGTGCTGGGCTCAAGCAATCCTCCACCTCAGCCTCCAAAATTCTGGGATAACAGGCATGAGCCTCCGTACCTGGCCTCCCACCTCTAAATACCTCCATGCTGGGTACTAGTTTTTAGCATACAAATTTTACCCAGACACAAATATTCAGACCATAGCATCTATTTTACAAGGAAAAAAATCAAAGCCGCAGAGTTGTTAATAAGGTTCCTGGGCCCACACAGTTGCCACATAGTGGAGCTCAGATTCCAGTCGAGGCAGTCTGATAACTGGAGATTCACGCCTCCTCACTGCTGCCCTTGAATGAGGAAATGAAAATGTTACAACACACAGAGAAGCCAGCGACATCTTCCCAAGGAATCAGGATGTCATGACAGATGGCGAGGATCGTCATCGTAGTCATAACTCACATTTGTATTGCACTTTATAGCTAGAAATTATGCTCCCATGCTGTCTTGCTTGGTTCCTTTGATCCCATGGAGTAAGAACATCACCGCAGTATATGGTGAGTTCTGTGTCCTGGCTTCCTTCCACGTAAGTCCAGTAGGCTACACGGTCATGCCTGTGCACTGCCTACAAGCATCGAGGAAGAGCAGCTCTCCCTCTCAGGTGGAGAAGCTGTCACCTGCCCATGCACCGTGCAGAAAGTGAGTCTTCCAAAAGCAAGAGAGAAAGTAAGCACTGAGGGCTCTATTCAGCTCACCCAAACCCACGAGACTATGAGACTTGGGTGCTTCATTCTCACCCAAAGCCTATGAGAATCTCAGAGTTCTGAAATTTATCCAGAGGCCAAAGCGATTGCTTTTCCTATAAGTTCCTAACCTCCCCTCGGGAAAGGCCAGGCCTCTGGCTGTGACTGGTATCGGAATTCCAAGAGCCACCATGCTGAAGGTCATCCCTGGCCTGCCCCTGGCCTAAGCCCTGGGTCATTCTAAAGCGTGGTCTTAGGAAGAAGCAGATGAGAATCCACAGTGTGGGAAAACCATATTTTGCATGGACATTGGAACAGTCATCTGAAGCAGCGATACTCAGAGGGAGACTGGGCGGGGGGGCAAGGAGAGTCTGCAAAAAGAACCGGGAGGAGGGCTGGGAATCCTCTCTGCATGTGGACAGTGGCATTCAGTGGTGCCATTCTGTGGTTGGCCAGAGCTCTGGTGTCATTAAACCAAACTGGAAATCCTGGGTAAATGATAGTGGAAAAGTTACGTAGCCTCGAATCAGAGTCCTCATCTGCAAAAGAGAGATGACACTTCCATAGGTTGTACTGGGGCTAGAATAAGAGCCATATTCAGCACATGTCAGCACAACTACCTGGCGTTTCACTCTGAAGTTTCCATCATATTAAAACATTGCCAGGTGCAGTGGCTCACGACTATAATCCCAGCAATTTAGGAGACAGAGGCGAGAGAGTTGCCTGAGCTCAGGGGTTCGAGACCAGCCTGAGCAACATGGCAAGACCTCGTCTCTACAATAAACCAAAAGAAAAATTAGCCAGACATGGTGGTGCAGGCCTGTGGTTCCAGCTACTTGGAAGGCTAAAGCAGAAGGATCACCTGAGCCCAACAGGTCGAGGCTGCGGTGACTGTGAACATGCCACTGCACTCTAGCCTGGGGGAGAGAGTGAGACTCTGACTCAAATAAATAAATAAATACAATATTACTTGTGTCTGTATTCCTCCTCTTTGTAGATAATAATGAACCAGAGGAAAAATAGGAACTAAAGATCAACGAGAGGAATATAGCAAGTAAATTACAGGATGCCAAACCCAGTGGATAGTAAGAAGTCATTTCAGCTGGGCACAGTGGCTCATGCCTATAATCACAGCACTTTGGGAGGCCAAAGTGGGAGGATTGCTTGAGCCTGGGAGTTCGTGTCCAGCCTAGGCAGCATAACAAGATCTTGTCTCTACAAAAAAAAATCAGAAAATTAGTCAGGTGTGGTGGTGTGCTCCTGTAGTCTCAGCTACTTGGGAGGCTGGGGTGGAAGGAATGCCTGAGCCCAGGAGATCTAGGCTGCCGTGAGCCATGATCAAGCCATTTCACTCCAGCCTGGGTGACAGAGTGACACCTAGAAGAAGAAGAAGAAGAAAAGACATTACAAACTTTTATTTCATTTTATTTTTTTTAGTTGGAGTCTCACTCTGCCTGCCACCCACGCTGGAGAGCAGTGGCACACTCACGGCCACCCCAGCATGGACCTGCTGGGCTCCAGCGATCCTTCCGCCTCAGCCTTCTAAGTAGCTGGAACTACAGGTGCACGCTACCACGCCTGGCTAATTTTTGATTTACTGTAGAGTCAAGGTCTCGCCAAGTTGCCCAGGCTGGTCTCAAACCTGCGGGCTCAGCCAATCCACTTGCCTCAGCCTCCCAAAGTGCTGGGATTACAGGCCGAGTCACTGAGCCTGGCCACATGACAACCTTTTAAAAAGACACTAAATAGCCAGGCTCGGTGGCTCAGCCTGTAATCCCCGCGCCTTTGGGAGGCTGAGGTGAGTGGATTGCCTGAGTCTGCGGGTTCAAGACCCGCCTGGGCAACTTGGCGAGACTTCATCTCTACAATAAATCAAAAATTAGCCTGCCGTGGTAGCGCGCACCTATAGTTCCAGCTACTTGGAAGGCTGAGGCGGAAGGATCACTAGAGCCCAGCAGGTCGAGGCTGCGATGGCCAGGAGAGGCCATTGCACTCCAGTCTGGGTGACAGAGTGAGACTCCAACTCAAAAAAAAAAAGACACTAAATTCTAGTTGTACTCTCATCAAAATTATGTAAATGTATGGGCTTCACTGAAAAGACACATAAAAAATTAAAAATAGAATAATAAAATTATGGATTTGTAACAAAATATTCACAGGGTGCTCAACATCATTCGTTATTAGGGAGATATACATTAAAATTACAGTGAGAAACCACTATGCAACCACCAGGACATCTAAAATTAAAGAGAAGATAAAGTCAAGTGTTGACAAGGTTGAGGAGCAACTTGAACTCTCATTGACTGCTGCGGAATGATAAACCTTTCCACTGCTTTGAAAACCATTTGGCAGTATGTGCTAAGATAAACAGAGCTATGCCCTGTGGCCTGGCATTTCCATTCTTGGACATAATCCCAGGAGAACTGAGTCATTATCTTTACTAAAAGATAGGTATAAGAAGGTTCATGAAAGCATTATTCAATACCTGGCATAATGGCTCACACCTATAATCCCCGGCATTTTGGGAGGCCAGGGTGGGACGCTGGGCAACATAGCGAGACCACATCTCTACAAAAAATTTTAAAAATAAAAATAAGCTGGGCTTGGTGATGTGCGCCTGTACTTAGAGCTACTTGGTAGGCTGAGGCAGGAGGATCACTTGAGCCTAAGAGGTCAAGGCTGAGGTGAGCCGTAAGAGTGACTCTACACTCCAGACTGGGTGTCAGAGTGAGACTCCAGCTCAACAAAACAAACAAAAGCAGCATTATTCAAAATAGCCCTCACACTAGAAACAACCCAAGTGTTCCTCTACAGAAAAATGGATAAATAAATGTAGTTTATACACACAATGGAACAGTACACAGTGATGTAGAAGAACACACTACTGCTACACACGAGAATGGATCTCACAGACATAATGTTGAGAGAAAGAGGCCAGAACAAGCTAATCTATGGGGAGAGAGAGACATCGGAGAAGTGGGGTTTTTGCAAGGGATTGTTGACTCCAAGGGAGCATATGCCTTCTGGTGTGCTGGAAGTCTTTCAAATGTAATGGGAGTGGTGGTTACACGGGTGCATATAATCCATTGAGCTAATGCCTTGAACAAGACATACACACGTCACTGCACATAAATCACACCTCAACTTAAAAAGCAGAAAATTACCAGTATTAATATTACTAAGTTTTTAGAAAATATTCAAATCAGGTAAAATTTTAAGGTAAAATATTATTGACTTTCTCTCCTATCTCTCTTCTCTTGAAGTTTTTAGTTTGGAAATTACGATATGTACTCAGAATATATTTGTGAGACAAAAATTGTTGGCTATTTAAAAAAATACTGTGGACTAGGCGTGGTGACTCATGCCTGGATATCCCAGCACTTTGGGAGACTGAGATGAGAGGATTGCTTAAGTCCAGAAGTTCAAGACCAGCTTGAGCAACAAAGCAAGACCCTGACTCCGCAAAGAAAAAAAAAAGTAACCAGGCATGGTGGTGCATACCTACAGTCTCAGCTACTCAGGAGACTGGGGTGGGAGGATCACCTAAGCCCAGGAGTTTGTGACCCACCTGGGCAGCATAGTGAAACTACCAAAAAAAAAAAAAAATTAGCTAGGTGTAATGATGCACACCTGTAGTCCCAGTTACTCAGGAGGCTAAGGTGGCAGGATTGCCTGAGCCCAGGAGGTAGAGGCTGCAGTGAGCTGTGATGTGTGCCTGTACTCACAGCTACTTAGTAGACCAAGGCAGGAGGATCACTTAAGCCTAGGAGGTCAAGACTACAGTGAGCCTGGGTGGCAGAGTGGGACCCTGACTCACATAATAATAATATGCAAAGCATAATTCAGTTAAATCTACTTTGATAGATTTTTTTTTCATTTTTCTTTTGCAACATTGAACAATCTTTTCCTCTCCAGAGATCTCTGAGCAGTAGTTTGTCCACTTGTTAGAAGGTTGAGAATTTTCCATGCTTTATTTGGACCATAAGAATTTATGACAGCCTGGGCAACTTGGTGAGATCTCGTCCCTACAATGAATCAAAACATCAGCTGGGCATGGTGGCGCATGTCTGTAGTTCCTGCTACTTGGAAGGCTGAGGTGAAAAGATCGCCTGAGCGCAGCAGGTTGAGGCTGCGGTGGCTGTGAGCGTATCACTGCACTCCAGTCGGGGCAACAGAATGAGACTCTGACTCAAAAAAAAAAAAAAAATTATGAACGAAACCCTGCTGGCACTTAAAAACATTGAATACTCTTGGAAATATTTTAAATGCTTAATATGGCATTCCAGGCTAGGTGAGCCCATGCGCTAGATGGGACCTTTATCTTCTGAACATATATTGTATTCTGAAATACAGTTTTTTAAAATTAAAATGTTTAACAATTTACTTCAGGTTACTGATAAAACTTCAGTGGCTGCTTGAGCTTAAGCCCCTCTCCTGGAATAAAATATATGTTGCTCACACCTGTAATCCCTCACTTTGGGAGGTCGAAGTGAAAGGGATTGTTTGAGCCCAGAAGTTTGAGACCAACCTAGGCAGCATAGCAAGATCTCCTCTCTACAAATCTCCACCCCCAAAATTAGCTGGGCATGGTGGTATGCCCTTGTGGACCCAGCTCCTTGGGAGGTTGAGGTAAAAGGATTGCTAGAGCCCAGTAGGTTAGGGCTGTGATGGTGCTAGGGAACTCCAGCCTGGGTGACAGAGTGAGACTCCAACTCAAAAGAAGAGAGAGAGAGAGAGAGAGAGAGAGAAAGAGAGAGAAAGGAAGGAAGGAAGGAAGGAAGAGAGGGAGGGAAGGAATTTATGTTGAATGGTATTTTCAAAATAGCTCCCAATCCAATCTACTAGAGTTGCTATAACAAAATTCCATAAATGAGATGACTCATAAACAGCAGAAATGTATTTCTCATAGTTCTGGAGGCTGTGAAGTCTAAGATCAAGGCATTCACAGATCTGGTGCCTTGTGAGGCCTTGTTTCCCAGTTCATAGATGATGTTTTTTCTCTGCATCCTCGCATGGCAGAAGGCACCTAGCTCTCTGAAGCCTCTTTTATACAGGCACTCATCCTATTGATAAAAGCTCTATACTCATGACCTAATCACCTCCCAAATGCCCCTCCTCCTAATACCATCACTTTGAGGGTTTGGATTTCAACATATGATTTTTAGGGGGACTTAAACCTTCAGATTACTGCAAATAGAATTCTAAAGAGACACATCATACTCCAAGTTGTAAATTCCATGCAGTTTATTTTTATTTTCCATTTTTAAAAAATTTTGGAAAGGTTTACTCTTACCAATATTTTTATTTATTTATTTATTTTATTCCATCTTTTTGATAAGAATCCTTTTGACTGGGGTGAGATATGGTATTGTAGCCTAGATTTGCATTTTCCTGATGATTCATGATGCTGAGCATTTTTTTTTTCATATACCTACTGGCCATCTGTATGTTTTCGTTGGAAAAACATCTGTTCAGGTCTTTTGTCCATCTTTGATTGGAGTGTTTGCTATTGAGCTGTTTGAGCTTCTTATATATTCTGGCTATTTATTCCTTGTCAGATGGGTAGTTTGCAGACTTTTTTAAAAAAATGTCATTTTTTTGCTTGTTTCCTTTGCTGTGCAGAAGTTTTTCAGCTTGATGTCATCCCAACTCTCTCTTTGCTTTTGTTGTCTGTGCTTTTGAGGTGTCTCTCTCTCTTTCTCTCTCTCTCTCTCTCTCTCTCTCACACACACACACACACACACACCACACACACACACACACACACACACACACTACTTGCCCAGATCCTGGAGCAATGTTTTCTTCTAGTAGCTTTATAGTTTCGGGTCTTAGGGTTACAACTTTAATCCATTTTCACTTGATTTTTGTGTATGATGAGATAAGGGACTAGTTTCATCCTTCTGCACATCCAGCTTTTCTAGTACCATTTATTGAAAACACCGTCCTTTCCCCTTTGTATGTCCCTAGCACCTTTGTCAAAAATGAGGTATCTGTAAGTATGTGGACTTATCTCAGGATTTTCCATTCTATTCCATTAATCTATGTGTCTGTTTTTATGCCAGAACCATGCTGATTTGGATCCCATAGCTTTGTAGTATTCTGAAGTCAGGTAACATGATGCCTCCAGCTTTGTTCCTTTTGCTCAAGATTGCTTTGGCTATTTGGAGTCTTTTGTAGTACCGTACACTACTAGAGGAATTTTAAAATATATTTCTGTGAAGAATGGCATTGGCATTTTGATAGGGATTGCACTGATTTAGTAAATTGTTGTGGATACAACTGTCATTTTACTAATACTAATTCTTCCAATCCAGGAGCCAAGGCTATCTTTGTGTGTGTAATGTCCTCTTCCATCTCCTTCATCATAGTTTTCTTCGTATAGGTCTTTCACTTCTTCGGTTAATTTTATTCCTGGGTATCATGCAGTCTAGACAGTGCTGTGGATGTGGTAAGACACTTGACTGCAGGAATCTCTTCCTTGTGCTCTGAGGACTTGCCCCTTCAGAGTCAACCCAGAATGTTCTTGGGCCCTGGATTCCCTTTCAGAATCTACTCCCACCACTCCCAGAGGAGAAAGAGCAAGGAAGTGGATGTCCTCTGCAGATGTTCAGGTGAGTAGATGTGTCTGACTGCAGTGACCTCACTCACAGATGGCTTCACCAAGCCAATATTATGTATAAGGACTCAGGTGGGTTCCAAAACCCTGTCATTCACCGTTTCTTGAGCAAATTCATTTTGCACTGCCATCTGTCTACAGGATAGAGAATACAGATATGGCCAGTTCTCCTACTGGAATGGTTTCCCCATTTGGGAAAAGAAGACTGAAGACACTTTCTCTCGGTCATTGGGGGAGCTCATGTTCCCAGCTTCCCTCAACTTTTCTTTTTTTTTTTTTCGAGTTGGAGTCTCACTCTGTCGCCCAGACTGGAGTGCAGTGGCCGCTTCCGGCCACCGCAGCCTCGACCTGGTGGGCTCTGGCGATCCTTCCACCTCAGCTTCCAAGTAGCCGGAATTACAGGCATGCACTACCAGGCCCAGCTGATTTTTTGATTTATTGTGGAGATGAGGTCTCACTGCCCAGGCGGGTCTTGAACCCGCGGGCTCAGGCAATCCACTCACCTCAGCCTCCCAAAGGTGCGGGATTATAGGCTGAGCCACTGAGCCCGGCTATCCCTCAACTTTTCTACCTGACATCCATCATTCCTGAAAATCCATGTCTCTTATGTGCATTTAGTTAATTCGCCATATGAACTAGAGTCAGAATAATGACATTTAGAATTCCAGGATGATTGGCTGTGCTCTAAGCCTGTATACCTTGGGCACAGAAGATTCTGGTATAAGGTACCACGATGACAACAATGCTGAATTCATTTGGAATTTCCACAATTTTTGTTTTGGTTTGGTTTTCAGTTTGGAGTCTAACTCTGTCACTCAGGCTGGAGTGCAGTGGCATGCTCACAGCCACGACAGCCTCAACCCACTGGGCCCAGGAAATTCTTCAACCTCAGCCTACTGAGTAGCTGGGATTATAGGCGCATGTTACCATGTCCACTTATTTTTTTTTTAATTGTAGCAATGAAGTCTCACCAAGTTGCCCAGGCTGGTCTCAAACTCCTGGGCTCAGGCAATCTTCTCACCTCTACCGCCCAAAGTGCTGGGATTACAGGTATGAGCCCGGCTTGGTTTTGGTTTTTGAGTTGGGGTCTCACTCTGTTGCCCAGGCTGGAGTGCAGCGACACGATCACAGCTCACTGCAGCCTCAGCCTCCTGAGCTCAGACTGTCCCTCCACCTCTTGAGCCTCTTACATGGATGACTAAAAGAATCTGGGCTGAAAAAGGAGATTTGTACGTTACCTTTCTCCATGGCCTTTTCCTTAGACACCACCTGGGTAGTTGACCTATTTCGCTGTCAGAAGCAATGACTTGAGGTTCCTATGTGATATTTTTCCAACAATTGTAAGCTTGAAAATAAACAATTTTGAAAATCTCCAGCTCAGCATTTGGCATTTCACCAGAACTTTCCCAACTCCAAAAAGTCAAATCTGTCTTTTATTCCACTATGGAGTGCTTCATTTATCTTACCCAGAAGAAAATGGCGGCAGGGGGGATAAAAAACTAGAGAATTTGGTTCAGGGGATACATAGTGGACAGGTAAAATGATCCTAGAATAATAGTTCCTTATGAAAATTATATCAGGTCTAGATTTTTCTAGAAATATATATATACATACACACATAATGATAATCTAATATACCAATTTTCGCTGTTTTTTTATTTCTTCAATAGATGACTCAAATGCCAGATAAGACAGAGCAACACAGAACAGAAAGACAGAAGATCACGTGTTTTCATATATTTACAGTATATTTACAGAATCTTGAAGAATACTGTCATAGTGTCACTATCATACTTTTCTTTTTTGAGTTGGAAGTCTCACTCTGCCACCCAGGCTGGAATACAGTGCACTATCATGGCTCACCGCAACTTCGACCTCCTGGGTTCAGGTGATCCTTCTGCTTCAGCCTCCCAAGTAACTGGGACTACAGACACACACCACCATGCCTGGCTAATTATTTTAAAAAATTTTGTAGAGACAAGGTCTTGCTATGCTACCCAGGCTGTTCTCAAACTCCAGGCTCAAGAAATCTTCTTGCTTCAACCTCCTAAAGTGCTGGGATTACAGGTGTCAGCCACCACACCCAGTCTGACATCATACTTTTTAATCAAGAGGGAGCAAAAAGATGTAAGCTGGCTTTATAGCACATGAAAATTTTATTTTTGCTTATCGAGAAGAAAAGTGATAAAAATTGATTTGATATGATCATTTTAATTTCTTCACTATGGAAGAAAAAACTCAATGCTGTGGTCATATTTATGTATGTTGAGTTCTAGAAGCATAGATTTAGACTGACTTTAAATGGTCAGATTTATCTTTGTGAGACTAATCTGGAAAACCTCTATACAAATGTAAACCATCAGATAGGCAGGGTGGCAATGGGCCTGATAGGAGCCTGTTCAGTTTAAATATGTTACATGTGTTTAAATATGTTACATGTGTTATTTTAACCAGAACGTTAAATGCTATTAAAATGTTCAAAGCTGTATCATTTCCAGATAGGTCTACAAAGTAGGATGCAGTAGCCACCTCTGTCTGTTTCTCAAACGACTCCATTACATCCAGCAATGATGAAGGGTCTTTCTTTTTAAGCATTTCAAAGTGTCCCCTGAGATTAATCAGCTTCCCCAGGACTCGGGTGGTCAAACAGCTACTGAACTGCTTAAGCTGGCCCATAAATATAGTCAGACGTAGAGCAAGACAACCTGCCAACAAAGAGATGTCCCCACTGAGACCACTTGTCCTTTGGGCAGGTGTTAATAATGCCACCACCTCAGTGGAGAACTTAAGGCTCACTTGGTGTTGATTTCACACATGTGCATCTCACTGAGCTGATTGTTCTTCCTGCCTCCCTTGTGCTGTCAAATGGGAGTTTCCAAGTTCATTACCAAGGGAAAGGCCAGACTGGGATGTCTTGTCCACAGAAAGCCCCGCACCACCATTGGTTACCTTGATACAGGTTAACTCCGACAACAAAGGAACTCTGATACACTGATATCAGGACCAATGACCATGACAGGTATGACAAGATCAGCTGTCACGGGGAGATAACATTCTAGGTCCAAAATTTGTGGCTGTCATTGCCAAGCTGGAAAAGCAAGGACAAAGAACTCATCACCAAACTAGAATGAAAGTGCAATGTTACCTTTTCTCTACACAAAAATAATCATCCTTCAGAAGTATCAATCTCATAAAAATCACTTCACTCTCCAAGTTTGCATAGTACTATATCCTAGAACATGCAAACTCATGCATGAATACTTACGGCTGTGTTGTGTTTTTTTTTTTTAACTGGGTTAATGTGGGCGACCTGTTTTCTCCAACTACTGTAGTCTACAGTTGACAGCTTATGATTGCCTCAAGCTCATGAAGCAATCTTAGTGCCCCTACGTAATATTTTAGTTCGTTGGGTGCCTATCCCATTCTAGCTCTCTTAATAGACTGCAAGATTATTAAGGAGAGGAAGTATATGTTCCTTATACTTGGACTGAATCAGTTTAGGGTTAAGATCATGCTGTTGTTGCTGTTGTTTATACCATCACAGTTCCTGTTCGCATGATGCCAGTATGGCTGCAGTGAGAAAGGCTAAAATAGAGCCCCTGGGAATTCCACCATGTATGTACCCACATCTACAACACATATCACTCTCTCTGCATCCAGGGATTGCCTCAACATCGCAAGTGATGAATTGGCTAGTAGTGACCAATTCTGTCATGATTGAAGGTTTGGGTCGCCTCGAAAATACATGTCAGAACTTAATTTCCTTTTCAGGAGTATGAAGAGGTAAGGGCTGGGCATGGTGGCCCATGCCTGTAATCCCAGCACTATGGGAGGCCAAGGCGGGCAGATTGCTTGAGTTCGGAGTTCAAGACCAGCCTGGACAACATGGCAAGACCTTGTCTCCACACAAAAATAAAATATTTAGCCAGGCATGGTGGTGCATGCCTATAATGCCAGCTACTTGGGAGTCTAAGGTAGGAGAATCACTTGAGCCCAGGAAATCAAGACTGCAATGAGCCATGATCATGTCCCTGCACTTCAGCCTGGGCAACAGAGTGAGACCTCAACTGAAAAAAAAAAAAAAAGAGGTAGGCCCTTGAGGAGATGACGGGGTCATGAGAACTCCTCTGTCATGAGTGAGACTAAGGCTCTTATCTAAGAGGCTTCACCCAGGGTTCAGCCCTTTTTGCCCTTCCACCTTCTGCCATGGGAGGACACAGAACAAGATGACATCTTGGAAGCAGAGAAAGCAGCCCTCACCAGACTCCAAACCTGTTGACACCTTGATCTTGAAGTTCCCAACCTCCAAAACTGTGAGAAATAAATTTCTGTTCTGTATAAACTCCCCAGTTTCAGGTCCAGTGTTATAGCAGTATGAATGGACTAAGCCAGTTGTATAGGCTTGACTACTGAAAAGAGTCGGTGTAGCACTAGCCCATGCTACGGTGACAAACAGATACCTTAATCTCTATAGCGTATCTGAGCAAAAGTTTATCTTCTATTCACAAAGCATGATGCAAGGTTCCTCTCCAGGGGATGTTTTCCTTGATGTGGGGGCTCAAGACAGAGGCCGTCTTCATCTTGTGACTCCTCTGGGTCAAAACAGTCACCCCCACAAGAGAAGAAGACCATGGCACAGCTATGCTTGTTTTTAACTGCCTTGAGCTAGAGGTGACAAAAGTCCCTTTTTCCCAGGACTCATGTTCATGATACGTGACCCCAACTCAACTATGTGTGCTGGGGAGCGCATGGGATATTTGGTGAACATTACTATCTCAAGTAGACGACTGAATTTTTTAAAATGCAACCGAGGACCAGTTACAGAATGTCACTCGTATAGGAAGATGGCTATACCAACGAGGTATATGCCAATGATGTAATATTTTATTGTGTAAATTAATTAAGAGCTCCACGTTTTCTATTAAAGTAAGGTCCATAGTCATGCAATTGCAAGGAAAGCAAGTCCTATAAAGAAAATGTGGGCTTTGTACTTCACACAAAGCCGTGAGGTGGTATGACTTGGCTTTGGAAGGAAGTTCTTAAAATAATATATCAGGCTCATCTGCTGGGACCGTCCCTTCTGCTGCAGCATGCTACTGCCCAGTTTTCTATCTCTTATAATAGTAACCAGCTTTGAAGCCAAAATAACTCTCTAGTTCTCTAGAACACCCCATCTGCCTCATCCTTCAACACCAGGAGTCCTTCCAAAGCTCTTAATGGCTGAGACAACACATACTATAAATCAATTGTCATGTGGCTTCATTCCATCAGGGCTAAAAAGATGTGCCCATTTCATCATTATTGTAAGGATAAACTTTTTCATATCATCTGGAGTCTTTCCCAGATCACCAGCTTCAAGACTATCTTAGGTTTTATATTCCCATGTGAAAATAATCCCAAACTGGTCTGAACCTCTAAAGACATTCCATTGGGGTCCAAATAATGTCAAGAGAGATTGTCATAAAAATATTTTACATCATTTAGAAATGCATCTATGGTATTAATATGCACACAGGTATCATTTCTTCACAGCTCTTTCTTAGTTCACATCTCTAGAAGAAGAAAAAAAAGAATTGCAAAGTTCTAATTTTGTTAATAATAAGTAATGTTTTACAACTCACAATTCTGATAACGCCTTAAAGGCCATGGCCAAAAAACATGAAAACCACACCAAGGTTCTACCAATATTAGAGACATTTTAAAATTCAAAGATAAAAACATAATCCAAAAATGGCATGCAGTCAACTCTCCGTCCTCTCATGAGTTCTCCCTAGTGACACAAATGAAACTTTAGTTCTCTCCCATGTGTTTTATGAAGGCATCATATTCAAATCAAAGAACCAGAGCTGAGAAGTGCCAGCAGCTGGCAAGTGGCACCAAAACAACTTCTCTTTTCCAAATTTTTGCAATCGCTAAAATTGAGAAATGGTTTCCCAGCACCAGAGAGAAAACACAACACACACACACACATATACACACACACACACACACACACACACACACACACGTACACTCGCATAGAGACATGCATTCCCTACAGAACGTGTTTGTGCGGTCTCTTGTCTTTCACTGGATTCATTCACACATCAGTGAAGATGCTTTTGACTGGGAATTGGAGAAAACAGAATCCATATTGTCTTAAATGACAGGGGAAACTCATCGACTCATATCATTACTGAAGTCTAGAGCAGTGCTTCTCCAGATATGTGTGGAGAAAGACAGTAGGACAGTCGCTGTTGTTTTTATATTGTTGTTTGTTTTTCAATTCAGATGGCTACATTGTCCAAAGAGTAGAATTTGTGTAGTTTGTACAACTTTAACTCACTCCCTTGTTGGACAATCCCCAAACTCGTCTACATCCTTTTTGGCTAGACGAGTCCACTAGTCACACACTTAGATGTACTAGGAATGTCAAATGCCTACAAACATGTCTGTGTTGATGTCATCAGAGAATGCTAACAAACAATTCACGGATGGCTCGCACCCCTCATTTGGAGGGGCATCAGCCTGGTTCTTGCTTTATCTCCCCGACACTCTAAGTTGCTCTCCTCTGTATCCCAGCCAGCTGCCTAGTTGGACTGGTATGGAGATGTGTGTGATAGTTCTGGTCTCCTATGTGACAAGATCCAGAAGAGAAAGAAGGTCACTTCATAATTATGGCAAAGAGCAAAGAAGAACTCTCCCGGAAGTCTCTAGCCAACTCTACATTTCTCATTGTTCTTAATCGGGTCACATTTCTATTCTTGAGCTCAGAACAGACAAAGAGAAGGCGATTACTCTCGGAGCAATTGGCCCACTCCTGGAGCCGGGGGAGGGGTGGGGATTTATTCCTTGGGGCACATGGGTTGCATAGGAGAGATAGGCTATTAGAAATAAAATTGAGTTTATGTGGCAAAGGAGGGAAGGAGGAATGATTGCTAGCTAGACAATCAATGTTGAAAGTATCTGAACTAGGCTTTTGCATAATTATTAATTAGTCCATCAAAGGGTATTATTAAGTAGTCATTAATTTAGTAGCTATGTATTGAACTTGGACACACAGAGAGCCTGACTCATCCCAAAATTGCAAGATGAGGAAAGGATCTTTTTGATTCAACTTCCTCCAGTCATTGTCACCAAGAGGACAAGATTTCAGAGAAAAATTCTGACTGCTTAAAGAAGGAAATATATAAAAGAATGAAAGAGGGACCAGAGGCAGTGGCCGGGCAGCGAGACCTCATCTCTACAATAAATCAAAAAATCAGCCGGGCGTGGTAGCACGTGTAATCCCACCACTTTGGGAGGCTGAGGCAGGAGATTGCTTGAGCCCAGGAGCTCAAGACCAGCCTGAACAACAAAGTGAGACCTCATCTCACAAAAAAATGTTAAAAATTAGCCAGACGTGGTGGTGTGTGCCTGTAGTCCCAGCTGCTGGTGAAGCTGAGGCAGAAGGATCACCTGAGCCCAGGAGTTCGAGGCTGCAGTAGCTGTAAGCACACCACTGCACTCCAGCCTGGGCAACAGAGTGAGATCCTGACCCCCCCCCAAAAAAAAGAAAAAAAGTTAAATGGTAAATATTTATGCTATATACATTTCATCAAAATTTAAAATGTTGCAGGGCACGGAGGCTCATGCCTATAATCCCAGCACTTTGGAAGGCCGAGGTGAGAGGATTGCTTGAGCCCATGAGTTCAGGACCAGCCTGGACAACTTGGCAAGACCTCATCTCTACAATAAATCAAAAAAGTAGCCAGGCGTGGTGGTGTACACCTGTAGTCCCAGCTACTTGGAAGGCTGAGGCAGAAGGATCACCTGAGCCCAGTAGGTCGAGGCTGCTGTGGCCCTGAGCGTGCCACTGCACTCCAGCCTGGGCAACAGAGTGAGACTCCTACTCAAAAAAAAAAAAAAAAATTACGCCGGGCTCAGTGGCTCAGCCTGTAATCCCGCGCCTTTGGGAGGCTGAGGTGAGTGGATTGCCTGAGCCCGCAGGTTCGAGACCTGCCTGGGCAGTGAGACCTCATCTCTACAATAAATCAAAAAATCAGCCGGGTATGGTAGCGCGTGCCTGTAGTTCCGGCTACTTGGAAGGCTGAGGCGGAAGGATCGCCGGAGCCCAGCAGGTCGAGGCTGCGGTGGCTGGGAGTGGCCACTGCCCTCCAGTATGGGCGACAGAGTGAGACTCCAACTCAAAAAAACAGAAACAAAAACAAAAACAAACAAACAAAAAAATTAAAAATGCCTTGCCTGGGCACCATGATGAGACCTCATCTCTACAATAAACCAAAAAAATTAGCCAGATGTGGTGGCACATGCTTGTAGTCCCAGCTACTTGGAAGACTGAGGTGGAAGGATCAGCTGAGCCCAGCAAGTCAAGGCCGTGGTAATCATGCCACTGCATTCCAGCCTGGGTGATAGAGTGAGGCTTCGACTAAAAAAATAAAAAAAAAAAAGTGTCTTAAAGTATTATATGTATTATACTAGTAGTATTACTCAGTTTAATGACAGGTCTTACAGGTATCAGGTGTGTTCTCTGTTCCCAGGAACTCCAATATATGTTGAGCGTTAATAGCAATGTAGTAAGCCACTATAAGTGAAGGCTCAGGTAAGTACTGGTTAGTCAAGGATAGGGAAATTTTCAGACAGAGTGTAACTTAAGATCTTCTAGAGTAAAGCGAAGAATTTGACTGAGAGGAGGTATGAATAACATTTGATCTAACAACACTCTGAGAAGAATTAGGCTTCTAACTGATTTTAGACTTAAATCTGCTTGAGATGGAGTCAAGAATCTGGTATTTTCTGTCTAACCTTATGGTTTCCCACCAGCTTGCACACTTTTGTAAGTAAATCTTCCTTGAATTATCCAAATCTGGGTGAATTATCTGTGTCTTACTGGGGCCCTGACTGATATATGGAAGAAAATTATAAACCCTCAAATTTGCATTCAGCCCTGGGAAAAATTAAAAAGAAAAATATAGGTCATATGATGTTTGATGAGAAGCCTTTAGAGTGAATTATACATTAACATATAATTTGCAAACTCAAAAAGGTGTTGATTATTGCTCTTCTCATTAAGATGAGAAGAATAGGTTAGCCTTTCAGGGCAAAAAGCAAGATGGAAAAAAAGGGAAAGTGGTTCTGGATGGGGAAAAGGAAGCTATCCAGAATATTCCACAGCTCTTATTCCTCAATCTCTTCCCACCAAACCAACCCCTCTCCTTCCCCACAGTTGAGGAGGGATCCTCAGCTGATACCAGGGAAATGACTGACGAAAACATTACAGAAAGATTGTAAGATGCATCAGCTGTGATACTTTGAGCTGTAAAAAGAATAGACCCAACTAATAGAAGTTAAAATAAGAAAGTCCAGCCGGGCATGGTGGCTCATGCCTGTAATCTCAGCACTTAAGGAGGCCAGGGCGAGAGGAGTTCGAGACCAGCCTGGGCAGCATGGCAAGACCTCGTCTCTACAATACATCAAAATATTAGCTGGGTGTGGTGGTGCACGCCTGTAATCCCAGTTATTTGGAAGGTTGAAGTGGAAGGATTGCCTAAATCCAGCAGGTTGAGGCTGCAGTGAGCTATGATGGTGCCAATGCAATATAGCCTGAGTGACAGAGTGAGACTCCAACTCAAAAAAAAAAAAAAGTCCAGAAGAAAGACAGGCTCAAGACTAGGTAAATCCATAATTCCACTCTGTCCTGAAGAGCCAGGAGTTTTTTCCATCTCGGAAGCACAAGAGCAAAGTCTCCCCTTGGCTTCAACATGGCTGCAGAAGTTCCAGGTATGACACACTAACTCAACAACATCTAGTCAAGAATCACAGCATTTTACTCTATGGGGTGTTTTCATTGGTTTTAAGGTCAATCATGACTCACCCCCTGAGACTGTGAAGATGCCACAGATTAAAGGCTCTGCCAACCAGGAAAACGTGGGATGGCTGCAGGATACGATCCAAAATGCTCGTCTCAAGAGGGGGTAATACAAAGCCTCAAAGAAGAGGCTTGCTCGTAGCTTCTTCTTTCTTCCCCCACAAACTGGAGAGACCCCCAAAGTAAAATTTTTAATAAGAGGAAGATGAGAAAGTTTTCTTCCTTTCCACATCCCTACCTTTAAGGAAATGCATTTGGGACTTTCCAGATAATCCCCTTCTTAAACTCATTCATTCGACAAACATCACTGAGAACTTACTGTGCCCAACTTTGGAGACATAAAATAAATAAGACAAAGTCCTTGAATTCTAGGAGCTGCCAAGTGATGTTGGGAGGGTGATAGTGAAGAAAATATTCTTGAGGGACAAACCTCAATCAGAGAGTGAACAAAAGGGGTCGAGAGCTGCCTTCCACTCTGGAGAGCTGGAGAGGGTACTGGTTGTCAACAAAAGGAAGCCCAGGTGACAATCGCTGAAGACTCAGGCTGGACACAGTGGTGGCTCATGCCTATAATCCCAGCTCTTTGGGAGACTAAGGTGAGAAGATTGCCTTAGCCCATGGGTTCAAGACCAGTCTGGGCAACATGGCGAGACCTCATCTCTACAATAAATCAAAAAAAAATTAGCCGGGCACGGTGGCACACGCCTGTAGTTCCAGCTATTTGGAAGGCTGAGGCTAAAGGATCGCCTGAACCCTGCAGTTCGAGACTTCGGAGGCCATGAGTGTGCCACTGCACTCCAGCCTGGGCAACAAAGTGTGACTCTAACTCAAAAAAAAAAAAAAAAAAAAAACTCATCTTAGACACCGACGTTAGAAGGAAGAAGCAGAGACCTACCAAGGGTAGAAAGGCATCAAGGAAACAGGGCAAAGCTTCTTCAGGCAAAGACCGTGTGTTTGCCAGAAGCCCTCCCTGAGCTGTGTCTAAGGAACTCGCATGGAACGGTGAAGCTTCATGCAAGACACCCCCTAAAACAATGTGGGGGGGACACAGCTGGACATCCCAGCCAATGGACATCAGGAGCAAAGAACGGGGAGCAAAGATGGAGGTTCAAAGGCAAACACGTACACGTGAGGTGGGCGTAGAATAGAAAGGAGATCTAGACACGCCACCAGGTCATAAGTGAACGAATGGTGCTATTGAAGACTGTGACGATGATGAAAAGGACGCAACATCCCACCCTGATTGATGGCTGTGGTCACTTTCACAAGTCGATGTAGGTGAGTGCAGGTCTTCCCTGGACTACTCTCACAGCACCACCTACAGGTAAACCCAGGAGAGACCTGGCCTTTTGAATCCCCTGACCCATAAAGAATGAAGACTTGTTTGATACTTTTAAGCGAGATGTTGTTCAATATTTAGCTAGGGGCTTGCAGTTGGTTTCTCATCCAAACCAACATTGAGTGCTAACCATTCTGTCTGAAATGTTCCCGGCTTGGAAAATTGCAGCACCCCACAAGTTAATCAGCTTTTCTATACATAGTTTCTCCTAGTATATCATTACTGGCCAGGCTTTATATTATTTTAGGATAGTGTCAGCAGCTAATTGTGGTACAGTCTGAATGCTTTGAAATGAGCTCGGCTGACTAGGAGAATAGCTCAGCAATTTTAGGGCTGTGTGTGCATCATTTTAAAAGTCTATTGTTTAGCAGGACACTGAACATGGCAGATTCATGGTGGTGTCCAATTCAATGGGAATCTGACCTGCCTCACACTTCACTTTGAACTTCACAAGCTGCTCATTCTTTGGGACCAACTTGCCACACACTTCAACTCCGAATGGACATTTGAGCTGGTCCACGTGTAGAGGGCCCTCAAGCCCTGGCATACAGCTGAACCCCCAAGAGGGCTAGAGGCTCACAAAAATCAACTCATTTGGACTGTCCAGGGGAGAGTGTCATTTCTCACCTCAGTTTTCCTTTAAGGGGAGGGAATTTCTTTTCCATTTCCTTGGAGACTAAGATACAGGATGAACCCTTCTGGTCTCTTCTGGCTTCCTTCTCTACTCTTCCAAAGGGTACAGGACAGTGTCTGGTGGATGTATTTGGAAAAAGGAATAAACATTACTGATTCAGCCACTGGTACATGCTTTATCCATACTCTGTTTCAGGATACAATCATTCTCTTCCACAGAAGCAACTTGCCCCTGTAGAGGAAGCCCGCACTTATTCAGGTCAAGTAGTATAGTCCCGGCCAGGCATGGCAGCTCACGCTTGTAATCCCAGCACTTCGGGAGGCCAAGGTGAGAGGACTGCTGAGCCCAGGAGTTCGAGACCAGCCCGGGCAACACTGCAAGGTCTTCTGTCTACAATAAAAATTAAAAAACCAGTCAGGCGTGCAGATATACACCTGTAGTCTCAGTTACTCTAGAGGCTGAGGTGGGAGGATCACTTGAGCCCAGGAGTTTGAGGCTGCCAAGAGCCATGACTGCACCACTGCACTCCAGCCAAGATGACAGAACAGATCCTAACAACAACAACAACAAAAATTAAGCAGTGTTGTCCCAACGGTTTTCCCAATAATTAAGAAAATAACATAAATTCTACATCTTGATTCAACCAAAATTGTAATGTGACTCCAGTGGGAAGATAGGAGACAGGAAGCAGTACAAAAAGGCAAAAAGTCTATCTCCAGAGTAAAAGTTAATAGGTGGTCAGGTGTGGGGGCTCGTGCCCATAATTCCAGCATTTGGAGAGGCTGAGACAAGAGGATCGCTTGAGCCCAAGAGTTTGAGACCAGCCTAGGAAACATAGCAAGACCTCATCTCTACAAAAAGATTTTTAAAACTTAGCCAGGTTTGGTGGTATGCCTGTAGTCCCAGCTACACAGGAGGCTGAAACAGGAGGCTGAATCACTTGAGCCCTGGAGGTCGAGGCTGCAGTGAGTTGTGATCGTGTCACTCACTGTAGCCTGGGCAACAGAGTGAGATCCTGACTCAAAAGAAGGAAGGAAAAAAAGAAAGAAAAAGGGAAGGAAGGAAGGACGGAAGGAAGGAAGGGAGGGAGGAAGGAAGGAAGGGCGGGAGGGAGGGAGGAAGGAGAGAAAGAAGGAAGGAAAGAGAGAAAGAAAGAGAAAGAAAAAAAGAAAGAAAGAAAGAAAGAGAGTTCATAGATAATGTCTAAAATTAATGAGTCAAAAGATGCCACCATAATATATATTTATATTATTCAGAAATATAGAACAGGATAAATGCCAGAAGAGACAGCTAAAATTATCTTAAGCAGTTGCCAGTGGGGAGAGAAATTACAGAGAGTGGGGAAAGTGGGTGTCTTTGTCAGCTGGGCTGCCTTAACCAAATACCACAGGCTGGGGATGAACAACAGATATTTATCTCTCACATTTCTAGAGGCTGGAATCGCAAGAGCAAAGTGCCAACAAGTTTGGTTCCTGGTGAGGATTCTCATCCTGGCTTGTAGACAGCTGCCCTCTCACTACGCTCACGTGGCCCTTCTGTTGGCCTGGAGACACAGCAAACTCTGGTGTCTCCTACTCCTCCTCTTATAAGGTCACCCGCCCTATGGGATTAGGGCCCCACCCTCATATGTGGAGAGCAAGCAGATTGGTGTTTGTTAGTGAAAGAAAGGGGCTCCAGAGACACACCAGGGGGACCCCAGAAACCCTGGAATTTATTTCAAAATGCGTATCTATTCTTACATGTTTAAACTCAGTCACCTTCAAAGCACTCTCCGTTTGATGTAGTACACCTATCAAGATGCTTTTTCCACTGCTCAAAACAGTTCTTGAACTTGTCCGTGTGGATGTCTGTTCTTGCTTCTGCCATTTTTTGTTTCATCTCTTCCACATCAGCAAAATGTTTCTCTTTGGGGACTTTTTTCATCCAGGAACATTCAAAAGAAGTCACTTGGGGTGAGATGGGGTGAATAGGGAGGGCGGGGCAGCACAGGCGTCATGCACTTTAGGGTCAAAAACTGTCGAACACTCAGCGTGGTGTGACAAGTTTGCTTGTAACTCACCCATCATGAAATGGGCAAATGCGTTGAAAGAATCTCCCCCCAAAAAATTCACTGAAGCTGAACGCAGCCTCTTACAATGCTCGCAGAAACACTGATGCCAGTGGGTTCCTAGTGCACTTATCTAGCGAGGAAGCCTGTACTACAAGGGCCCGCCTGCCAGAAAATGATTCCATGTTGTTTTGAGTCCTCCCTGGAAGATGCTAACAGAAGGCAATTGAGAAGAACTCTCCCTTAACTAAACTTTAGTCAAGTTCCTCAGCCCTCTTCTCAACTAGGCCATGACCTTGACCTGCTGAAACTACTTTTAGCAAAGAATCTTGCTAAGTCAGTTTATCAAGAATTCCCACAGCTTGATAGCCAATCAAGCTCCTCTTCCCTCACCCTTGAAATGAATCAGCTCCTCTTCCTTGTCCCCTTGGTACCTAACCAGTCCTCTTAGTAATTTTCCATCCACTCCCACACGTTGCCTGTTGGCTCTAAGTTCCCACTTGTCCCTGTTGTTTTTAGAGTTTAGTTTAATTTCTCTCCCCTGTCTTGAATAAAATCTTTCTTGCTGTTTTTAACAAGTGTCAGAATAACGTCCCTTTAACACAACATAAAGCAGACTTTTAAATTGCCATTCAGTTTCATCCATGTGGTAAGATAGAACATTTCACAGAGGCAAGAGGACTGCTTTAGTCCAGGAGTTCAAGACCAGGCTGGGCAACGTAGTGAGACCTCTTCTCAACAAAAAAAAATTTTTAATTAGCCAGGTATGGAGGCATGTGCCTGTAGTCCCAGCTATTTGGAGGCTGAAGTGGAAGGATTGCCTGAGCACAGGAGGTCGAGGCTACCGTGAGCCATGATCGTGCCACTGCACTCTAGCCTGAACAAAAGAGTGAGACCCTGACTCTTGAAAGAAAGAAAGAAAGAAAGAAAGAAAGAAAGAAAGAAAGAAAGAAAGAAAGAAGAAAGGAAGGAAGGAAGGAAGGAAGGAAGGAAGGAAGGAAGGAAGGAAGGAAGGAAGGAAGGAAGGAAGGAAGGAAAGGAAAGGAAAGGAAGGAAGGAAAGAAGGAAAGAAAAGAACATTTTAAGCCTGTAAACCAAATTTAAAGTAGAACAAATTCTTATGTCATCAAATAACAAGCCCCCTCCCAGCCCACACATATTTATGTCTTGCTTTCCTTCTGTGGTAAAACAGTTTCTGAAATGACTCCCAAGGACCCCCACCTCCAGGTATTCACGCCCTGTGGAATCTCCACACTCTGTGCAGGCTAGAACTAGTGACTAATGAAAGAAGATGACAAAAGCAACGGGACAGCCAGGGTCCCATGCTCAGGGGTTCGAGATCAGCTTGAGCAACATGGTGAGACCTTGTCTCTACAATAAATAAAAAATCAGCCAGGTGTGGTGGTGCATGCCTATAGTTCCAGCTACTTGGAAGGCTGAGGCAGAGGGACTGCCTGAGCCCAGCAGGTCGAGGCTGCGGTGGCTGTACTGCACTCCATCCTGGGTGACAGAGTGAGACTCTAACTCAAAAAAATAAAAAAGGAAAAAAGCAATGGGGCATCACTTTTGCCATGGGATTTAAAGAGCCCCCTGACTTGGTTGCAGCCTCTCTTTCTTGCCTTCTTGGCTGGCTTGTTTTGATGAAGTAAGTTGCTGTGCTGGAGACGCCTGTGTGCCAAGGAACTGGGGATGGACTCTGACCAAACAGCCAGCATGAAACTGATGACTCCAGCCAACAGCCTACAAGGAACTGAATCCTGCCATCCACCACATGCATGAGCTTGGAAGTGGCTCCTTCTCTAGGAGAGCCCTAAAGTAACCTTAGCCCTAAACAACACTTTGCTTATGGCCTGTGAGTGACCCTGAAGTGGAAGACCTAGCTAAGCCTACCCAGATTCTTGACCCACAGAAGGTATGTGATAATAAATACTTCTGGGCCAGGCATAGTGACTCACAACCATAATCCCAGCATTTTGGGAGGATGAAGAGGGAGGATTGCTTGCACCCATGAGTTCAAGACCAGCCTGGGCAACATAGTGAGATGCATCTCTATTAAAAATAAAATGAAATAAAGAAATAAATACTTCTTAAGGTACTATGTCATGGCATGATTTGTTACACAGCTGATCACCAATACATCTTCCATGGCCTTATCATTGATCAAAGCTTTTTGTGGGTAACTTAATTAAAACAGAGACCAGTATGACACATAAAATTTGGGTCATTTAAGGACACATAGAATCCACTCCAGGCCATGCCTATAATCCCAGCACTTTGGGAGGCTGAGGCAGGAGGATTATTTGAGTCCAGGATTTCGAGACCAGCCTGGGCAACATAGTGAAACAGCATCTCTACAAAAAATAAAAATAATTAGCCAGGCATGTGTCTGTACTCCCAGTTTTTTGGGAGACTGAGGCGGAGGGATCACCGGAGTCCAGGAGGTCAAGGTTGCAGTCAGCCACTGCACTCCAGTCTGAGTGATACAGTGAGACACTGATTCAAAAAAAAAAAAAAAAAGAAGTCTACTCCAGCATTCTGGGCAAGTAATGTCCCAGTTTAAACCTGACTGGAAAAAAAAAAATGTCTATGCAAATTTCTGACTCCAATATTTTAATACCTTCTCCTTTCTGAATATTGTCTGCTTCTGTCACATGAAAAAGCATATTCTAAAACAAGGGTATGGGGCTGGGGGTGTCGAGGAACAAAAGATGTTTGACATCCCTCTGAAATTTACAAATCCTCCCTGGCTTTCCAGAGTTATGTTTATTCACTCAACATTCAGCAATCACTATGCTGGCACTATTCTGGTTATTGAGACAGCACTAACTAAGACAGGCAAGGCATCGGTCCTCACAGAGCTCACATTTTAGTGACAGGGACAATAAAGAACAAAGTAAATACATAATATAATGTCAGACGGTGAGATATGCTAGCAATACAAATCAAATGAAGTAAGGAAGACACTGAATGGCAGAACAGCTTTGGAAGGAGGGATGGTGTTTTGGGTAGGGTGGCCCAAGGTAAGCGCTCAACTAGGGCACTGTTTAAGCAGAGACTAAATAGCGAAGCAGGCCATGAGGAGATCTGACCGGAGTGTTCCAGTCTAAGGAAAAAGTAAGTGCAAAACCTCTGATGCAGGAATACACTTGGAATGTCAAGGAATATCGAGAAGGTTGAGAACCTTGGCTCACACCTGTAATCCCAGCGTTCTGGAAGGTCGAGACGGGAGGATCAGTTGAGCCCAGGAGTTCGAGACCAGCCTAGGTGACACAGCAAAACCTCGTCTCTAAAAATAAAAAAATTATTAGCCAGGCATGGTGGCACGGGTCTGTAGTCCCAGTTACTCAGAAGGCTGAGATGGGAAGATCGCCTGAGCCCAGGAGGTTAAGGTTGTGGTGAACTGTGATCGTGCCACTGCATTCCAGCCTGGGCCACAAAGTGAGACCCTGACTGGAAAAAAAAAAAAAGATTCCAGGTATAAAGACCTGGTGCTTTTTATTCTATTCTTTCTACCTCTCTATCCATGTAGGAAATAGCTCAGTTATTCTATAGCAATTCGTGCAAAAGGAAAGTCCCTTCACTTATTTATGGCCATATGAGATTATTCTGCCTTGGGGAGATAAAAATCAGATCTCTGTTTTGTACTCAAGAAGAAGATTAAAATGTTTTCCTGCTTTGTGTGGATAAAATAGGCCTCTTATAATTCATAAGAGGCCTCTGTGGTCTCGGGTCTTTGCCGTCTGGTCTTCTTAATACTCTTCAGCAAAGCAGCAAGGCTCCAGCCTCAGAGCCAGGGTCAATATCACTTTCATTATTTTATGTGAAGAGGTCTGTTCACACAGTCCTTAAACCTACATCCAATCAATTCATTTAAAAGGGAGGGGAAAAAAGCCCTCTTCGTCTCTGGGATGAGGGCCAAGGACTGAGATATCCTGTGGGCTGGAAAGGAAAAGTTTAAACCAAAGTACAGATTTAAGCTTTTAATCCATTGATTTCATTAAGCTGAGAGGCTTAGATCGAAACCAGTCTTATTGGTTGTGAAGACTAGAAATAAATAAACAAAGTTAATTACATGTTTACCACAAAGCAATTATCAGACATCATCTGAGGATGCTTGAGGGGAAGGCATATGTATGGGGAAGAAAGGGGGTGTTGCCACTTCTTTCTTTTTTTTTTATTTTTTGAAATGGAATCTCACTCTGTGGCCCAGACTGGAGGGCAGTGGCACAATCACAGCTCACCGCAGCCTTGGACTCCGAGTTCAAACAATCCTCCCTTCTCAGCCTCCTGAAGAGCTGGGACTACAAGGCACAAGCCACAGCACCCGGCTAATTTTTTGTAGAGACAAGGTCTCGCTATGTTGCCCAGGCTGATGTCAAGCTCCTAGGCTCAAGCAATCCTCCCACTTCAACCTCCCAAAGTGCTGGGATTGCAGGTGCGAGCCACTGCATCCGGCCACATTTCTTCCTTCTAATGGATATTTTTGCAAAACTTGGAATTTACTTGGGCAGCATATATATATATATATATATATATATATTTTTTTTTTTTTTTTTTTTTTTTGAGTCGGAGTCTCACTCTGTCACCCAGACTGGAGTGCAGTGGCCGCTCCCAGCCACCGCAGCCTCAACCTGCTGGGCTCCGGCGATCCTTCCGCCTCAGCCTTATGAGTAGCCGGAATTACAGGCATGCGCTACCACGCCCGGCTGAGTTTTTAATTTATTGTAGAGATGAGGTCTCGCTGCCCAGGGGGGTCTCGAACCCGCGGGCTCAGGCAATTCGCTCACCTCAGCCTCCCAAAGGCGCGGGATGACAGGCTGAGCCACAGAGCCCGGCTTATATATATTTTTTAAATTAATTTTTTTTTTGAGTCAGAGTCTCATTCTGTTGCCCAGGCTGGAGTGCAGTGGCACACTCACTGGCACCGCAGCCTCAACCTGCTGGGCTCAGGCAATCCTTCCACTTCAGCCTTCCAAGTAGCTGGAACTATAGGTGTGCACTACCACGCCCGGCTTATTTTTTGATTTACTGTAGAGATGAGGTCTTCTCAAGTTGCCCAAGCTGATCTCGAACCCCTGGGCTCAGGCAGTCCTTTCATGTCATCTTCCCAAAGTGCTGGGATTACAGGCTTGAGCCACCATACCCAGCCAGTTTTTATATTGATGTTACAACTCTGACCTCGTATTTCTTTAACTTACCTCAGCCACATTGCAACCAGACCCTAAGTTTCTTTTTGCTAAGAGTCCAACCTCCAGCACCCCTCCCCCTGCCCTGCCCCAGCAGTATCCCACTACTGCCGAACCCTTTCTTATAATATTATGTTATAAATGCTCAAGATCCATTTATGAGTGAGAACACGTGGTACTCTGTTCTTTGTTTCTGTGATAGATCACCAAGTATTGTTGACTCTAAATGCATCAAAGCTGCTGTGAAGTCCATATGTTTGTCCTTCTTTATGGCTACATAATATTCCGTTGTGTATATGTACACATTTTTTTAAGCCAATCCAGTTTCGATGGGCAGCATGGTTCCATGTTTTTGCTATTGTGAAAAGTGCTGCAATAGACAGGCATGTACAGGTACCTTTTTTGTAGAATGATTTGAGTCCTTCCAGGTATATTCCCAGTAGGGGAATTGCTAGGTCATATGAAAGGTCGATTTCTAATTCTATTAGAAATCACCATACTGTTTTCCAAAGAGGTTGCACTAGGTTGCATTCCCACCAGCAATGTAGAAGTATTCCTTTCTCTCGTCATTCTCACCAGCATCTATTGTTGTTGGTTTTATTAATGATGGCCATTCTTCCTGGGGTTAGGTAGTATCTCAATGTGGTTTTGATTTGTATTCCTCTGTTAATGAGTGAGGCTGAGCACTTTTCCATGTGTCTGTTGGCTGCCTGAATATCTTCTTTTGAAAAATGTCTGTTCATGTCTTTTGCCCACTTTTGAATGGGGCTGTTTGTTTTTTTCTTTTCGGTGCATTCGAGTTCCTTGTAGACCCTAGACGTTAGACCTTTGTCAGATACACAGTTGGCAAATATTTCTTCCATTCTGTGGGCTGTCTCCTCGCTCTCTTGATGGTTTCTTTTGCTTCGCAGAAGATTTTCTGTTTAATGAGGTCCCACTTGTCTACCTTATCTCTTATGGCATGGACACCTGGGTTTGATCAGGAATTGGTTACCAGTTCCAATTTCTGTAAGGGTGTCTCCTGCATTTTCTAACAATCTTATAGTTTGAGGTTTTGCGTTTAGGTCTTTGATCCATTTAGAGTTGATTTTTGTGTATGGTGATAGGTAGGAATCCTGTTTCTAGCTTCTGCATACTTTTTTTGTTTATTATAGAGACAAGGTCTCACCAAGTTGCCTGGTCTGGCCTCAAACCCCTGGACTCAGGCAGTCCTCTCGCCTCCACCTCCCAGAGTGCTGGGATTACAGGCATGAGCCACCATGCCTGGCAACTTCCCCCTTTTTCTAAGCCAGGTAAACCCACTTTGAGTTACCTCGCCTGCCAACTCCACGTGGGAGAGGATCTCTTCCTACTTTTCTAAGAATTGTGTAAGAATACCGGTGCCAGAAGACCAAGAGAGAAGCTGGCTGTTACTCCAGAGTTTTCTCTCGCTGCTGGGACTTTCTCTGGGCTGCTGCCCAGGTCGCCCGAGTGGGTAGTGGGTATATTCTAGACATCAGGCGCCGGGTCTCTCAGGGCGACCCTACAGAGCACAGATGCCTCCCCAGAGCCTCCCACCACTGCCAGCGTGGCATCCACAGGCTTTCTGCAAGGATGCCCATTTTTAGAAGGTACCAGCAGATCCTGTCACTCTCGCCTGGCAGCTCACTGCCTTTAGAATAAAACACATAATGCAACCCCAGCCCAGGAGAGCAATTTCGGGTGCCTACACCCCTCCCCAACGCACCCCACGCAAAACTTCCCCTAGTGGCTCCTTTGTCTGATTGCTTCCACCTTTCACAGGCTTTTGGTTCTGCCTGGGCCACCAGCTCCCACCATCTGTCTTCCCTCTTCTCTCTCTGACCTCCAGCCTCACCTTTGGTAATAGTGCTAACCCAGGTGGGCTACTTGGGTTTAAGCCCACCTCTACTGCCTGTGTGACCCTGAGCAAGACATCTAACTTCTCTGTGTCTTAGCATTCTTCTTCTTCATGCATACATGCATTCATTCATTCATTTATTGAGTCAGGGTTCCACTCTGTCATCCAAGCTAGATTGCAGTGGCATGATCATAGCACATCACAGCCTGTACCTCCTGGGCTCAAGCAGTCCTCCCACCTCAGCCTCCTGAGTAGCTGGAACCACAGGCACATGCCTCCACACCCAGCCAACTTTTTGTAAAGATAAGGTCTCACTGTGTTGCCCAGGCCGATCTTGAACTCCTAGGCTCAAGCAATGCTCCCGCCTCGGCCTCCCAAAGTGCTGGGATTACAGGCGTGAGCCACCTTGCCCAACCTGGTTCAGCATTTTTATATGTAAAATAAAAATGATATATCAATATCATCATTTTGATATAACACAAGGATATGTCAATAAAATGTTCATGGAATTAATGATTGATTATAAATAAGCTAATGGAGTTAAGGATTAAATTAGCTAATACTAATAAGTGTTTGGGGCAATGGCCGGCACACAGAAAAACCATGCTAAGCATTACTACCATCTCCTAGTTTAGCAAAAGCTTTGTCCCCTCTGAGGGGGTCTCCTCTCACTCCTCCAAGCTGCCTCCAGGCTATCCAGGCATCCCCCTTGGTCACACTATATTATGGTGGTTTACTTAGCATCGGACAGTGGCTTTCCTCAGATCCATGACTTTTTGTCACTAGCCCTATGCCCATGGCAGCTCATATTACAGTAAATACAGCACAGATATTGGACGTCAACCAAACCACAAGCCCTCAACCCCCACTGCACATTAGAATCATCTGGGGAGCTTTTAATAAGCTGCCTGGGCCCCAAGCCAGACCAATTATATCAGGATCTCAGAGGATGGGGCTCAGGCTTCAGTATTTTTTAAAACCTTCCCCAGGTGACACTCGTGTTCAGCCAATGTTAAGAACCGCTGACCTAAACCCACATTTAAATCTCAATTCTTCCACTTGCTAGCTCGATGACCTTGGGCAAGCTATTAAAACTCTCTGAGTCTACTTCCCCATCTGTAAAATGTGCATTTAAATGTCTGACTGCAAATCGCTACCTGCAGAGTGTGTTGCACTGCCCCCACCCCCTTCTCAAATCCGGGAAAGACACAGCCGCCATGTTTGTCCTTCCCATCCCCTTCACAGATCCAGGGTAGACGCAGAGAGGTCGGGGTAGGATTCCCCTGCCTTGCACCGGGCCAGGTCATCACAGATGTCTGGAGTCCTTCCACCAATGCACACGACAGCTGGACATTTCTCTCCTACAGATAGAGTTCTGTTGTCTACATTACACTAGTAACCACACATGTCCCTTTTCTCTTCAGGTGTAGGACAGGATGGCTTCCTTCTGTTTCCATCTCCATACACTTTCACTATGTTGGTTGGTCTTCATTTTGCCTACACATTTATAAATAATTCCTTTATTAAGATCTCCCAGGGTCGGGCACGGTGGCTCACACCTGTATTCCCAGCACTTTGGGAAGTGGAATCAAGAGGATTGCCTGAGCCCAGGCGTTCGAGACCAGCGTGGGCAATCGGTGAGACCACGTCTCTACAATAAATAAAATAAAAAAAATTAGCCAGGCATGATGGCACACGCTTGTAGTTCCAGCTACTTGGAAGATTGAGGTGGAAGGATCGCCTAAGCCCAGCGGGTCAAGGCTGCGGTGGCCATGAGCGGGCTACAGCACTCCAACTTGGGTCACAGAGTGAGACTCTGACTCACAAAATAAAAAGATCTCCCAAAAACTCATTTGAGTATACCATCTGTAATCCTGCCGGAATTACAACAGTGGGCCCATTGTGTAGATTTACCAGGCCAATCTGCTTCAACCTTTATGTAACAAGGTTGTGAGTTGTTACCATGGAGTTTCAGTTGCCATGGAGTCTTGGGTCACCTGACCTGAGCATGCCCAGATGAACCAAGCATACAACCACGGAGGGGAACCTAAGTGCTCGAACTGAGAAGAGGGACCCGAATGAAGAATCGAATACCACATGGCAGGATCCAGGATCCAATCAGATCAAGCTCTGGGGTCACCCCCAAAGTGGGATCCAGTCAGACCTCACCTCCTGGCAACATTCGTTGCAATGTCTAGTGAGATGAGGCCTCATTATCGTATGGTTATAAAACCTGACCCAGCTCCAGTTCAGCGAGGCACTGCTTTGGGAAGTATCCTGGGTGTCCTACTTATTTGTTGCAAGTGATAAAATCCCCCTGTTAAATCCTCCTTGGTTGTGGTCATTGGACTGTCACCTGCCAGGAGACCAAACCCACCTGTTGTGTGGGTAACAACTGCATGATAGAGACAAGAGAGACAGAGACAGGGAGAAAGAGAGAGAGAAAGAGAGAGAAAGAGAAAGGGAATGAGGAAGAGAGAGAGAATTTGCAAAATATCCCCATGGAACCCAAGAAAGCTTGAAAAGACCTCTGTGGTTAATTTGGGAGGGGGGAGCAAACCAAATCATTTTTCAAGTTTCTCAGAGACTTTGTCTCATACCATTTTTTTCTAGTTGATAATTTTCTTTCCTTCAAAACCTTCTTTTCCTTTTCATATTAGCAGAAAGCATCCAACAGTAAAGATTAAATAAGATACTCTGGAAAAAAAAAACCTATCATGTGGAAATGGTGTAGTGGAATGGGCTCAGACTTTGTGCCAAAGTATAATTAAATTTGAATCCCACTCCTGTTTCTATAACTAGGACAAATTGCTTATTGCTTCTGAAAATGGGGTACCAAGTCTTAACTCATTGATTTGTTGTAAAATATTACATAGTGATAATTATGAGTTAATATTTTGACCACCTTCACATATAGACAATATAAGACCTTATGCGTTATTTCATTTAATTTTCATAAAAACTCTATGAAGTGCTATTTTTAATCCTTACTTTACATATAAGGAAACTGAGGATCTCTGAGATTAAGTAGTTTGCCCAAAGTCAAACAGCTACTAAATAACAGTACAGGCAAAAGCATATGATGTAAGGTGGCCCAGAGTGCATATTAGACGAGATCAGGCATGTTCAGGGTGGTATGGCCATGTTAGGTACATATTAATGATATGTTCTGATAGTTCCATAGTGGTTAATTTTCCTGTTAAAAAATAAAAGCTAAGGAGGGTTCAAAATCCCATCATAATCTAGTGATGTTTCTTAATTAGATAACTGCCCCACTTGTTTCTTACCCCAGCTGTCCATAATTGAAGATTTCTCCGTCTAGAACTTAAAAGTGAGGAATATTCTTAAGTAAAATATATCCACAAAAAGACATATATAAAATATATTCATATTAGCCTTCATCTTAATAGTCTAAAACTGGAAACCACCCTAATGCCCATCAAGACAAACATGACAATATTAATTGTATATCCATACAATAGGATATTATTTAGCAATAAAAAGGAATGGACTACTGATATAAACAACATGGATACATTTCAAAAACATTACACTGAACAAAAGAAGCCAGAGAGAGGAAAATATGATTTCATTTATGTGCAGTTCAGAAACAAGTTAAACTACATTCATGGAAATCAGAAAGTGCTTGCCTGGATAGGGATAAGGAGTTGACTATTATAGAAAGAAGCATGAGGGAACTTTCTAGGATAATAAAAATATTCTGCTTTGGCTTCTGATTTGGATACCTGGTTACAATTGTCAAAACACATCCAACTGAACACTTAAGAGCTGCACATTTTAGCTGGCCACAGTAGCTCATGCCTGTCATCCCAGCACTTTGGGAGACAGAGGCAAGAGGATTGCCTCAGCCCAGAGATTTGAGACCAGCCTGGGCAACTTGGCAAGACCTCATCTCTACAATAAATCAAAAAATTAGCTGGGCATGGTAGCACATGCCTGTAGTTCTGGATACTTGGAAGGCTGAGGCAGAAGAATCGCCAGAGCCCAGCAGGTCAAGGCTGCAGTGACCATGAGCATGCCACTGCACCCCAGCCTGGGCAACAGAGTGAAACCCCAACCCCCCCCCCAAAAAAGAAAGAAAGCAAAGAAAGAAGGAAAACTATGCCTACAACACTGAAAAAAGTGCATGGCTGTGAAGTCTCATGTTCCAGGCCTGAATCTGTTAACTGGTAACTGTGTGAACTTTGCCAAGTCTCAGGACGCCATTTCCTCATTAATATAGTAAGGTGAATAATGAATAATCTCACAGATTTTGTTATACTCTGGGAATTGTCAAATGGCAATGACATTTATCATTCACTCAGTCTGTATTTATCAAGAATGTGCTAAATACCTGCAATAAAATGTAATAATATAATCATAAAAACCAAGAATAAATGATGCTAAGAACATGAATTCATTTTTAAAAACTGCTGTAAGCTCCTTCCTATCGACATTATTCTCTAAAAGCCCTTTCTGGCTGCAAAGTTGTATTTGACTAAATGGAAAGCCAGCAATCCAAGCTCTCTGCATCTTTTTTTGTTTGTTTGTTTAATTGAAGTCTCACTCTGTCACCTAGGCTGGAGTGCAGTGGCATGCTCATGGCCACCACAACCTCAACCTACTGGGCTCAGGTGATCCTTCCACCTCAACTTTCCAAGTAGCTGGGGATAAGGCACGCGCCACCAAGCCTGGCTAATATTTTTTATTTATTGTAGAGACAAGGTCTCACCAAGTTGCCCTGGCTGGTCTCGAACCCATGGACTCAAGCAATCCCCTCACCTCTGCCTCCCAAAGAGCTAAGATGACAGGCATGAGCCACCACGCCCAGCTTGTCTGCACTCTTGAAAGTGGAATTGACTCATGCCTTCATGCAATCAAGAAACATGTTAACGGGCAGTCAAAATGATCATCCTACTATTATTCAACTTTGCTTTCTGCTTTCACAGTTTGCCTGGATTTCGTTATCAAGACAACTTGACCCCACTCTCAGCAGCAGAAACAATACAAAAAACAGCAAGAGGCGAGATTCACAGCAGGCCTGTTCCCTCGCCTTTTCCTGGAGGACTTAGAATTTCCAGATTGGGTAGCCTGGAGGGAATCACATCTGTTCTCTGCTATTTTTCAGCATCTCTTTAGGGAAGTACATCTGAATGGCAAGTTTGTGCAGTTTTCCTTTAGCACGCCATGCCCTTCCCAAGTTGAGATTATAACTAAATAGAATCTTGGCCAGGTGCAGTGGCTCACGCTTGTAATCCTAACACTTTGGGAGGCTGAGGCAGGAGGACTGCTTCAGCCCAGGAGTTCAAGACCAGCCTGGACAATATAGCAAGACTTCATCTCTACAAAAAATTAAAAATTAGTCAAACATTATAGCACATGCCTGTAGTCCCAGCTACTTGGGAGGCTGGGAAGGGAGGTTTGCTTGAGCCCAGGAGTTCGAAGCTGCAGTGAGCTGTGATTGTGCCACTGCACTTCAGCCTGGGTGACAGAGTGAGACCCTGACTCAAAAATAAATAAATTCATAAATAGAATCTAGGTACCTCTTGGTGTTTGAAAAGTTCATTAACATTCAGTACTTATATATATTTCTTCACACTATATTGAACTGAAAAAATATACCCAAAGGGAATGAATAGCAATTAACTAAGTTACTAATGACCAATAATTGTACCAAAAATTCCAGCTCTCTCCAAGTTGAAAAGATAGTTTTTTGTTATTTTGTATTTTTCTATTTTTTTTTTTAGTAGGTAATGAATGAACGTGTTATGAACTCAAACATATAAAAGAGTATATGTCTCCCTTTTCTCTCTTCTCAAGCACCCAGTTCTTCATCTTAGAGGCAGTTATTCTTACAAGATTATTTATAGCTATAATCCCATATAATTTACTTCATCAGCTACTTTTTTAGACAGTGTCAATTAGTCCCATTAGAGCAATATTAAGGTTAGTATATTTCAGTCAGATGTGGTGGTTCACGCCTGTTATCCTGGCACTTTGGGAGGCCGAGGTGGGAGGACTGCTTGAGCCCAGGAGTTCACGATCAGCCTGGGCAACATAGCAAGATCTCATTGCTACAAAAATAAAAGTAAATAAATAAGCCAGGCGTGGTGATGCGTGCCTGTAGTGCCAGCTACTCAGGAGGCTGAGGCGGAAGGGTGGCCTGAGCCTAGGAGGTTAAGGTTGCAGTGAGCCATGATCTTGCCACTGCATACCAGCCTGGGCGACAGTGAGAACTTGCCTCAAATTAAAAAAGAAAATAGTATATTTCTTTTTCTCCATAGCCTCACTATTACCAAATTTTTGCTTATTATTTCCCTTAGTGTTTACCCTTATTCTTAAATATGTTTGCATCTATTTGTTGTTATATCAGATTTCAGTGATTTCTTGTACCTCAATTTTTAACCGACATAATCCCAGTACTTAGGTCATCTCATACTTTCTCACTACATCACCATCTCAAACTTTAATCACTACATCATTTCTACCTCATCAAAGTCTCTAGCTTTTATTTTTCATTCCTCAATCACAAAATGACACCTGTTTTAGTCTTTTTTTTTTTTTTTTTGAGTTGGAGTCTCACTCTGTCGCCCAGACTGGAGTGCCATGGCCACTCCCGGCCACCACAGCCTCGACCTGCTGGGCTCCGGCGATCCTTCCGCCTCAGCCTTCCAAGTAGCTGGAACTACAGGCGCGCGCTACCACTCCCGGCTAATTTTTTGATTTATTGTAGAGATGAGGTCTCGCCAATTTGCCCAGGCGGGTCTCAAACCCGCAGGCTCAGGCAATCCACTCACCTCAGCCTCCCAAAGGTGCGGGATTACAGGCTGAGCCACCAAGCCCGGCTCTGTTTTAGTCTTAATCCTACAAGCAGAATTTATGTTCTGTTGTCATTTTCCCACTTATTTTTGACTGAAGTTCATTCTACAGTAGGTTTTTTGTTTTTGCTTTTGTTTTGAGTCGGAGTCTCACTCTGCCTCCCAGGCTGGAATGCAGTAGCATTCTCACAGCCACCGCAACCTCTACCTGCTGGGCTCAGGTAATCCTTCTGCCTCAGCCTTCCAAGCCACCACACCCAGCTAATTCTTTTATTTATTGTAGAGAGAGAGAAATGTTTCCAGAAGTAAAAGAAGACTTGAATATGTAATTTTCCCAGAAAAGTAGAAACAAAACACTCCAGATATTTATTTAGTAGAAATAGAAGACTTGAATCTGTAGTTTGAAAGGACCCACATTATTGAAGAAAAAATTTGACACAGGTTAATCAACAGCAATACACATTCTGGTAAAGTTACTAGTCTCCAGAGACAAAGAGTCCCAGGCATTTTGGTGGGGAGAAATACTTGAGCCAACAATGAGGCGGAAAGTAAGACTTTGATTCTTCTATGGAACATTCAGTTGCACCATCATGGCTCCCTGCAACCTTGACCACCTGGGCTCAAGCGATCCTCCTGCCTCAGCCTCCAGAGTAGCTTGAACTGCAGGTGCATGCCACAATCCCAAGTTTGTTTTTGTTTGTTTGTTTGTTTGTTTTAGATGGAGATCTGGCTAAAATGGCCCAGGCTAGTCTCTAAACTCCTGTGCTCAAGCAATCCTCCCTCCTGTGTCCAGCCTGAAAATGCTGTTTAAACATTTAAATATCTTTCAGTACCTCTTTCCGTTCCATTATTTCGTCTTTCTCATACACACCACTTATGCATATGTTAAGTATCCTTGTCTTCCATAAATCTGTTTCTCTCTAATTCTTCTCTAGTGTGCTCATGTCGATTACACTTTGTTTGCTCTTCTCAACATGCCATCCATATGCTCCTTGGAGCTGCTTTCTTATAGATTTATTTCTATAATAGTGAATATTTATTTTTTCTTCTTCTCTTTGGGCTATTAGTTTATGTTTCATCTCCTTTTGTTGCCCTGCTATATTTTTCCTGAATTTCCTGTATGTCTTCTTTGAGTTCTTGTTTTACGAACATGATCAAATCAAGCATTAATTCTTTCTTTTTTTTTTTTAGGTTCTTGGAGGGGGTGGTGAGAGTGGAGATGCAGGTAGGGGAGGAAGCAGAGAGCACACATGTGTAGAAAGGCTGTGTTTTTCTGTTTCCTTGAGGCTTTGTTTCAGTTGACACCACTGGTTCATATTCAGTGGATATAAAAGCTGTTACTCCTGGACAAATCACCAGAGTCCAAGACCCCTTCTCGGCCACAGCACTGTCTCCCTACCTTCTGGAGCTCTCTACTACAAGGATAATGGGTGGCAGGAGACCTCCCAGATGCTACGCGAGCATCATGGCCATGTTTGTTCTGAGTAGTCAGATCTCCGTGTTGTTGTTAAATATTTTGAATAAAAAATACTAATTTCTGTTTGGGTGTGGTGGCTCATGCCTGTAGTCCCAGCACTTTAGGAGGCTGAGGCAGAAGGATGGCTTGAGCCTGGGAGTTTGAGACTAGCCTGGAGGAACATAGCTAGTGAGACCCCCGTTTCTCTAAAAAAAAAAAAAAATTCCCTCTGTGTGTGTACACACAGGCTCACCATATAAAATATATATGTTCCTCTGGATCACAATAAAAGAAGTTGAAAAGCCACTGCTCTATGGGCAACAATGAATGCAGAAAGAATCCTTTTTTGAGTTTTATGGGTCTCACTCTGTCGCCCAGGCTGGAGTGTGGTGCACCATCTCCGGTCACTGCAGCCTCGATCTTCTGGGTTCAGGCAATCCCCCAACCTCAGCCTCCCAAGTAGCTGGGATTTTAGGTATGCGCCACCATGCCTGGCTAATTTTTGTTGTTGTTGTGGAGACAAGGTCTTGCTATGTTGCCCTGGCTAGTTTTGAACACCCGGGCTCAAGCAATCCTCCCACCTTGGCCTCCCCAAGTGCTTGGATTCTCTTTTTTCGTTTTTTTGTTTTTTTTGTTTTTTGAGTTGGAGTCTCACTCTGTTGCCCAGACTGGAGTGCAGTGGCCGCTCCCGGCCACCACAGCCTCGACCTGTTGGGCTCTGGCAATCCTTCCACCTCAGCCTTCCAAGTAGCTGGAATTACAGGCATGCACTACCACGTCCGGCTGATTTTTTGATTTATTGTAGAGATGAGGTCTCACTGCCCAGGCGGGTCTCGAACCCGCGGGCTCAGGCAATTCACTCACCTCAGTCTCCCAAAGGCGCGGGATTACAGGCTGAGCCACCGAGCCCGGCTCTTTTTTAGTTTTTGAATGGTGCCGTTTGACCACAATTTTCAATTGCTCAGAGGTAATATTTTTCTGATGAGCATTGTTTTCGTCCATCGTTTGTTTTCCTTCTTTCCCCATTTTGTTCTTATAGTGCTCTATGTGATTATGATTACCATCTGCCACAATTCGTTGCAGGTTGAAAGTTACAAATTACTAATTTTTCTTATGAGTCCTGGCTGAATTATTCAGTTCTTCATATACCAAGGAATTGCAAAAGTACCATAGGGAAGGGGCCAGGAAGTGACTTCCAGAAGATCAGGTTCATAACTAGGTTCCTTTGACAGAGTTTCTGTGTGAGTGAGGTTTTGGTTCGGGAGAATTTTTTTTTTTTTTTTTTTGTGAGATGGAGTCTCACTCTGTGGCCTAGGCCAGAGTGCAGTGGCAAGCTCATGGCAACCCTTCCGCCTCAGCCTTCCAAGTAACTGGAACCACAGGAGCACATCACCACGCCCAGCTAATTTTTTGATTTATTATAGAGATGGGGTCTTGCCAAGTTGCCCAGGCTGGTCTCGAACCCGTGGGCTCAGGCAATCCTCTCACCTCACCTTGGACTCCCAAAGTGCTGGGATTATAGGCTTGAGCCACCCCCGCCCAGCCCTGGAGGATTTTTATTTTTTATTTTTTGTTTTTTGTTGTTGTTGCTGGGTTTCACTCTGTCGCTCAGTATAGAGCACGGGCTGTAGCACAATTGCAGCTCATGGCAGCCTCAACCTCCTTGGCTGAGGCAATCCTTCCTCAGCCTCCTGAGCAGCTGATATTACAGGTACGTGCCACCATACCCGGCTGACTTTTTAATTTGTTGTGGAGACGAGGTCTCGCTATGTTGCCCAGGCTGGTTTCGAACACCTGTGCTCAAGCAATTCCAGATTGCTGGGATTAGGCAACCTTCTCACCTCAGCCTCCCGAGGCAAGTGCTGGGATTACAAGGTATAAAGCCATCGCACCCAGCTCCTGAGGGATTTCCCTTCACTCCTCTGTGCTGGCAAACTGCTTCTAGCAAATATGGTGGGTCTGTGTGTTCCAAATTAGGCACTGTGAGTCTTGTTCTGCTGACGTTCTGAGAGACCTGCACGCCAGGCACCTTCTATAAACATCAAGTCCACATTTTATTGTCACTGAATTTGGCCACCCTCCCTTGTATATTGTGGCTTCAGCATTGTAGCTGTTCCCTGGTTCATTCAAACATGGAATTTTCTCTTCCATTTATTTTTGTTTGGAGGCATTTTTAGAAGAACATTGTAGAAGAACCCTCTTAGTATGTCATTTTAAGCATAGATATCTCATGATTTTTGTAAAATCCAGATATGCTTGCTTGGTGTTTTATTGTTGTTGTTGTTGTTATTGCTTAAGAATGAAGTATGATTGCCAGGCATGGTGGTTCACGCCCATAATCCCAGCACTTTGGGAGGCGGAGGTGAGAAGATTGCCTGATCCCAGGGGTTTGAGACCAGCCTGGGCAACTTGTCGAGGCCTCGTCTCTACAATAAATCAAAAAATGAAGTGTGAAATGTTGCATACTTTCACAATATTCTGTAATCAGGCCCAGCCTATTTTACTTTCATTTTCTGCTGCTTCCTCCTACCTCTGTTGCTCTGGCTACAAGATGATTTCATACAAAATCCTCAGTGGCAAATCTGTTTTCATCTCCTGAAATTCATAACATATAAAAATTATTAAAGGATGCTAGTCACATATGATAAATATTATTGAAATAATAACAGGATTCGGGTATAAGAGAGAAAGAGTTTATCAAAGCGTGGTTAGAGTTGTCACAGAGAAAATGTTTGGCAAAATAAAAGCAAGATTTTGCCAGGCATGGTGGCTCACATCTGTAATCTCAGCACTTTGGGAGGTAGAGGCAAGAGGATTGCCTGAGCCCACGGGTTTGAAACCAGCCTGGGCAACATGGCATGACCTCGTCTCTACAATAAATCAAAACATTAGCTGAATGTGGTGACACACATCTATGGTTCCAGCTACTTGGAAGGCTGAGGCAGAAGGATTGCCTGAGCCCAGCAGGTTGAGGCTGCAGTGGCCATGAATGTGCCATTGTACTCCAACCTGGGCAACAGAGTGAAACACCAACTCAGAAAACAATAAAAAAATAATAAAAGCGAGATCTCTCCTGGAGACATTGGAATGTATACATTGGGATATCCCAGGTTTTGCATAAACATAATTTCGTCCTTTTTTCAAATTTCTTTATTAATCTTGGGATTCTCTTTTTAAATAAAAGAAAGTTTTTATCATTACCTGGGTCTAGTGACATGCACCTTGTAGTCCTAGCTACTCAGGAGGCTGAGGTGGGAGGGTTGCTTGAGTCCAGAATTTTGAGGCTGCAGTGATCTATGATTGCACCACTGCACTCCAGCCTGGGTGACAGATTGAGATCCTGTCTCTTAAATAATTAAATTAAGTAATAATTTTAAAAAAGCTTTAAGCCAGGCACAATGGCTCATACCTGTAATCCCAGCACTTTGGGAGACCAAGGCAAGAAGATCACTTGAGCCCAGGAGTTCAAGACCAGCCTGGGCAACAAAGCGAGACCTTGTCTCTACAAAAAACCATAGAAAAATTAACCAGTCACGGCGGTGAGTGCCTGTAGTCCCAGCCAGTTGGGAGGCTGAGGTAGGAGGATCATTTGAGCCCAGGAGATCAAAACTGCAGTGAGCAGTGATCATGCCACTGCACTCCAGCCTGACTAACAGAATGAAAGAAACCCTGTCTCAAAAAAAAAATTGAGGCAAAAATTATTCAAGTATATAATACATACAGATAAAGGCATAAATCATGAGTTTACAGCTGAATGAGCTATCACAAAATGAACACACATTTGTAATCGCCTCCTCCCCATATCAAGACATAAAACCCTACCAGCCCCCCTAGACGCTTACCTGGCCACCCTCCTAGTCATTACCCACTTCACTGCCAAGATACCCACTATCCTGACTGCCCATCAGTATGTTCTTTTGCCTTTGGCTTTTTCTTTATTTTGAGTCAGAGTCTCACTCTGTCACCCAGGCTAGAGTGCAGTGGCTCGCTCATAGCCACCACAGCCTCAACCTCCTGCGTTCAGACAATCCTTCCACATCAGCCTTCCAAGTAGTTGGAACTACAGGAGTATGCCACCATGCCCAGCTAATTTTTTAAATTTATTGCAGAAAGCCAGAAGCACTGGCTCACGCCTGTAAGCCCAGCACATTGGGAGGCTGAGGCAAGACGACTGCCTGAGCCCAGGGGTGCGAGACCAGCCTGGGCAACTTGGTGAGACCTCATCTCTACAATAAATTATAAAATTAACCAGGCATGGTGTCACATGCCTGTAGTTCTAGCTACTTGGAAGGCTGAGGCAAAAGGATCCCCTGTGTCCAGCAGGTCAAGGCTGTGGTAGCCGTGAGTGTGCCACTGCACTCCAGCCTGGGTGACAGAATGAGACTTAAGACTCAAAAAAAAAAATGTATTGTAGAGAAAAGATCTTATCATGTTTCCCAGACTAGTCTCAAACCCGTGGGCTCAGGCAATCTTCTCACCTCTGCTTCCCAAAGTGCTGGGATTACAGGCATGAGCCACCATGCCTGGCAGACTTTTTCTTTAACTTAGCTTTATGATTGTGAGAGTTAACCATGTAGTTGTTTATAGAAATATGTGTTTTTATTTTCCCTCTGCATAGCATTCTGTGATATAACTATATCACAAATGAAGCATACATTCTACCATTGGGGAAAATTTGAGATGCTACTGATTTGAGATTACTATAAATATGCTACTATATACATTATTTTACATGTGTTTTGAGGAATATTATGGACACATTTCTATTGTGTATACCTAGGAACAGAGCTACTTAATAATAAGATCTACACAGCCCACTTTTAGTGGCACTATCTCAGTTTTCCAAAGTGGTTGAAAGACTCACAGGATTGTATGCCTGTGATGAATGTGCATCAAAAGCATAGATATCAGTTACTTTTGGGGGACCATCACAGACCACATCAAAACTTAGAGATTTAAGTCGATCATTTTTTATCGCTGTTCTTCATTCTGTAAGTCAGTAATTGGGATTGTTATCTTAGCCCTTTATCTGTTGCTATAACTAGATATCTGGAGGTTGGAAGTCTCAGGAAAAGGGACTATATCTGGTGAGGGGCTTCTTGCTGATAAGGATTCTTCCAAGGTGGAGTCCCAAGCTCGAGTCCCACAGTGGTGCAAGGCATCACGTGGTGAGGGACTGAACATGCTAGCTCAGAACCCTCTCCTCTTATAAAGCCACTAATGCCACACCCTTATGACTTCATCTAATCCTAACTGCCTCCCAAAGGTCCCACCTGTCGATACCACAGTCAGATTTCCCACCCTCTTAATCCGATTACAACAGAGGTTAAGTTTCAACATGAGTTTCAAAGGGGGAAAACGTTCAAACTACAACAGGTGGCTAAGCCAGTCAGGTTTTCTGCTGGATCACTCGACGAGGGTCAGCGCAACAAGGGTCAGATAGGATAAAACAGCCTCATTGTGTTTGGTGGTTGGTTCTGGCTCTTGACTAAGCCACGTGTCTCCAGCAGGACTTTTCACATTAGGGCAGCATGCCAAAAGGAAGAGAGCCGAAACCATAATATCTCCTGAGGCTAAGAAGTCATTCAGCATCACTGCAGCTGCATTCTGTAAGTCAAAACAAGTCACAAGGCCCGTCCACATTCAAGGGCAGGAGAGAGTAAACTCCACCTCTTGATGGCAAAGTCAGCCAAAGGGAAATTTCAGCCTTTTTTTTTTGTCTATCATTATCTCCCATCTAACCACAATTATTTATTTTCCCTTAACATGCAAAATATGCTCACCTTGCTCCAGAAACCCCAAATGTCTCATTCAATTGTGGCATCATGTTCACGTCTAAGAGCGCATCGGCTGCATCGGGGCCAAATGAGGGCTTCTTCACACTTATCCTCTAGCTAGGTGTGATGTCTCATGCCTGTAACCCCAGCATTCTGGGAGGCCAAGGAGGAAGGATTGCTTGAGCCCTGGAGTTCGAGACCAGCTTAGGCAACATAGCAAGACCTTGTCTTTACAAAAAATATCAAAAAATTAGCTGGGTGTGGAGGCACGTGCCTGTAGTCCCAAGCTACTCTGGAGGCTGAAGCGGAAGGATGACCTGAGCCCAGAAGGTCAAGGCTGCGGCAGGCTGTGATCATGCCACTACACTCCAGCCTGTGTAACAGAATAAGACCCCAACTTTAAAAAAAAAAAAAGGAAGAAAAGAAAAAAATACTTCAGGTGCAGCTTTCCTCAATCTGAACACCCTCAAGATAAAAAGGCAAGTCTTTCACCCCACACATAACCAAAATATCATAGTGAGGCAGCGTAGCCACAAGAGATACCCCTATTCAAAAGGGAAGAATGGAAAGGGACAGAAATCATTCTTCCATAGCAGTTCTGAAATACAGCTGAACGTTTGTTGCCAGGTCCCCCTAAACTGGAAGCAGAGAAGGTTTCCTGATTAGACTGCATTGCTGCTCTCTTGGTGTGAAACCACCTGGGCCATGTCGCTGGGTGGCTCTTGGCTCTACACTTTGGGCTCTTAGCTCAGTCATCTGAGGCTTCATTTCTATAGGCAATGGCTCATTTTGCAGCTGGGTAGCTTTTTCAGTTTGCCTTCTACCTGGAGAGAGCTGGGAGTCCCAAGGCCATTTTTTCCCTTGGCATCTTGCATAGTCTCTGTTCTTTTTAGTACAACCTGGCAGTGCTTTTACCAGCAACATTCTCTTAAAATTTTTGTGGGTCTCCTGTGTCTCTGCTACAAATTTACCCAATGCAATAAAAGTCATACGTGTGTGTGTGTGTGTGTGTGTGTGTGTGTGTGTGTGTGTGTAATTTTAAACAGATCTCTTTCTACTTTGGTTCATAAGTCAGGCAGTTTTACAATGCCTTTTTGTCTACTGAGAGAATTCAGGAGGCACTGCCTTGACTCTTTCGATCTTAAATATGATGTAACAGATGCACACTTCATTTGGGATTTGGCCTGGGACTTATCTCATCTTGAGAATCTCTTATTGGCTGTGGAGACGGGATGATAAACACTTGTATCCTCCAACCCAGCAAATCTTGGATCCTTTGATTTTTTATTTGTTTATTTTTAGACTTTTAAGCTTTTTTTTCAATCAAGGGATGCATGTGCAGGTTTGTTACTTGGGAATACTGTGTGATGGCAAGGTTTGGGCTTCTATGGAGCCATCACCCAGGCAGTGGACATGGTGCCCAGTAGGCAGTTTTTCAACCCTTGTTCCCTTTCTCTCCTTTTCCCTTTAAGGAGTCCCCAGTGTCTGGTGTTCCCATCCTTATGCCCATGTGTACTCAGTGTTTAGCTCTCACAAGGGAGAACATGTGGTATTCAGTTTTCTATCACTGTGGTAATTCACTTAGGGTGACAGTCTCTAGCTGCATCCATGTTGCTGCAAAGGACATGATTTGTTCTGGTTAATAGCAGCCGATCCTGTAGTTTTTTAATCACTACATCATAGTTGTACCTATTTGGGGGGGGGTCCTTGTGATCTTTTGACACATATATACAATGTCTAATGGTTTGGATTCTTTCTAATTTCTCGAAATTCTATTTGCAAAGTCAACAGCTGCTGCTTGACCTCATCTGTCTCTTCCTATAGCATGTCATATGCATTTAGGATCAACAAACTGACACTTTCAGCATTCTGCCTGGTGATTTACTCAGCCAAATCCAAAAGCCCATTAGCATTTGTCATCTTCCACGTTATTACAGATAACAGTCTTGCAGCTCGCCCTGCCATCTACCTAGATTGCTCGAGCAGTCTCTTCATTGCTTTTCCAGTCCCGCTAGTGACGGGTTTGCCACTTATCTGGCCGCGACAAAGTTTGCTCATCACCGTCTGCTCTTTTTCCCAAGCCATTTCACAGGATTGTTGATTCAGCGAGTAACCTTGAGAGATGAGGCAGTGTCTCTCCCCATGACAAGAAGCAGGTTGCTGCTTATTGCTTGCTCTGAAACGTTGCCGGGTCCCAAAGCTCAATGCTTCTCAGCTGCATCCCAAACCCGCTGCGTGGGTGGCAATCATCTGGGCCATACCACATCGTCCCCATGGGACATGGAGGCAAAGAAAACCCGGGCAAATATGCTGACGCTCATGCTGCCTGCTCTGCCATGAATAATAAAGTCCTTTATCTCTGACACAGGAATCTTTGTCTAGTGCCAGCATCCGTGAAACAGGAGCAGGCTCTCTTGTCAGTTTGGAAGTAGGGAAAAATCAGATCCCAGATCCGACATTCTCCATCTGCAGAAGATATTCTTCATTTAATTCTCAATAAACCTTGAGTGAACACTACCAAAATTCAGACATGACCTGAAAACAAATCTCACTTCCCTAAGATATAACTGGAGGCAAAATTATTTTTACAGCATTTTTTAAAATGCAGAACTATATCAGAATGCAGAAACGAAAATAAATCCTGTTAACATCTCTGTGCTCATGTTACCATGTGATCCCAGAGTTGGCCTAGCTTCAGAGCAAATAAAAGTGTAGCGTTGTCAAAAATGTGTATTCTCTTTAAGGAGCTTTTATTTGGGGGGCCACTTACCGATCTAGCAAGAGAAAAAAGAAATCCAAGAACTTGCCAATTGCAATACTTCGTGTAATTTCTGAATAAACACAGTCATCTTTAACTCTGATTCCCAAATAATGTCTGTGTTGCAAAATAACAAATCAAAAAAAAAAAAATAGAGATATACCGAAGGCCAGGCACCATGGTTCACATCTGCAGGACCCAGCACTTTGGAAGGTGGAGGCAGAAGGACTGCTTGAACCCAGGAGTTTTTCTGTTTTGTTTTGTTTTGTTTTGTTTTGTTTTGAGTTGGAGTCTCACTCTCTTCCAGGCTGGAGTGCAGTGGTACACTCACAGTCACTGCAGCCTCCACCTGCTGGGTTTAGGTGATTCTTCTGCCTCGGCCTTCCAAGTAGCTGGGAATACAGGCATGCACCACCATGCCCGGCTAATTTTTCTTGATTTATTGTAGAGACGAGATCTCACTAAGTTGCCCAGACTGGTCTCGAACCTTTGTGCTCAAGCAATTCTCTCACCTCTGCCTTCCAAAGTGCTGGGATTACAGGTGTGAGCTACCACACCCGGTCAAGCCCAGGAGTTCAAGAGCAGCTTTGGCAATATAGTGAGACCTCGACTCTACAAAAAAAAACTTTATTTTTTTTGAGTCAGAGTCTCACCTGTCGCCCAGACTGGAGTGCAGTGGCACACTCATGGCTACCCCCAGCGTCGACCTGCTGGGCTCAGGCGATCCTTCCACCTCAGTCTTCCAAGTAGCTAGAACTACTGGCACGCACTACCATGCCTGGCTAATTTTCGATATATTGTAGAGAAAAGTTCTCACCAAATTGCCCAGAATGGTCTCAAACCGCTGGGCTCAGGCAATCCTCTCGCCTCTGTCTCCCAAAGTACTGAGATTACAGGCATGAGCCACTGCACCCAGCCTGTTTCATTTCAATGAAGAGTGTCTAGGTCAAAAATAATAAGTGAGGAGAGTGAGAGGAAAAAAGAAAGGTTACCACACACAGGAGCAAGAATGACTGGAATATACGCTCAATAATCCAGGACACTGGTAAGAAGAAACACAGCACTTTAAATGCCTGCATTTCTGGATTACTCCAATTTATCTAGAAATATTTCACTCTGCATTAGATGCAACACCTATACAGTGCACATGCATAATAAAATTTTTTTTCAGTGTCTGAATTTCTCCATGTCAGTCTGCTTTGGAAGGAGGTTTGCTTTTTGAAAGTCTGTTGACTCCAGAAACTTTTATTTATTTATCTGGCATCAGCATCTTTCTAAAATATAGAAATCGAACTTCCTTGATCTCAGACTCTAGCCTAAGAAACTGAGACAGCCAGGCACAGGGGCTCATGCCTGGAATCCCAGCACTTTGGGAGGTGAGTCCAGGGGTTCGAGACCAGCCTGGGCAATTTAGCGAGACCCTCATTTCAACAATTAATCAAAAATTAGCCGGGCGTGGGGCACACGCCTATAGTTCCAACTACTTGGAAGGTTGAGGCAGAAGGTTCGCCTGAGCCCAGTGAGTCAATGCAGTGGTGACCACGAGTGTGCCACTGCACTCCAGCCTGGGCAACAGAGTGAGACTCCAACTCAAAAAAAGAAAAACTGTGAGACAACACATTTCTGTCATTTAAACCATGCACTTTATGGTACTTTGTTATGGCAGCCCTGGGAAGCAAACCCAACACACTCTTCTCCCAAGTTTCCTCTATTTTTTCTGACTTTGACTTTTCTAATCAAAGTAAGACAGTATGGAAGTGCTCATAAGGACAAGTGACAATTCCCTACCCATCCCTATTCCCTCTCAGTAACAATCCAAAGAGCCTTTGAAGTAGCTCTTACATTTTCACGTCTTCCGAGCCCTTTTCAAATGCCTGGAAATGAAGTGTGGGTTTCTCATTTTGAGTTATAGGACTCTTTTATTTGTTTACTTACTTATTTTGAGTTGAGTCTCACTTAGTCGCCCAGGCTAAAGTGCAGTGGCACGCTCATGGCCACCCCGGCGTTGACCTGCTGGGCTCAGGCGATCCTTCTGCCTCAGCCTTCCGAGTAGCTGGAACCACAGGCATGTGCCACCACACCCCGCTAATTTTTTTATTTATTGTAGAGACAAGGTCTCTTCAAGTTTCCCAGGCTGGTCTCAAACTTGTGGGCTCAGGCAATTCTCTCATCTTGGCCTCCCAAAGTGCTGGGATTATAGGCATGAGTCACCACGCCCAGCCCATAGTACTCTTACATGAATGTTCCACTTTGCCATCCATGAAATGCCCATGCAATGCATATGCATAAGAAAGCGGGGTTTTGTTGTTGTTGTTTCCAGTGTTCGAGTTACTCCGTGTCAGTCCGCTTTGGAAGGAGGCTTCCTTTTTTGTTGTTGTTGTTGCTGTTGTTTCCAGTGTTCGAGTTATTCCGTGTCAGTCTGCTTTGGAGGGAGGTTTGCTTTGTGAAAGCCTGCTTAATATGGAGGAGGTGCAGTCAGCTAAAAACAGCACAGGCTTCACACTCAGTCTCCCTTCCTACCCACCCTACCACCAACCAGCCAGGTTACTTCATTTCTTCTTACACATGGTTGCCTTTATTTATTTTTTTATTTTTATTTTATTATTATTTTTTTGAGTCAGGATCTCACTCTGTCACTCAGGCTGGAATGCAGTGGTAGAATCACGGCTCACTGCAGCCTCAACCTCCTGGGCTCGTGCAAACCTCCCTCCTCAGCCTCCCCAGCAGCTGGGACAATGGGCACACACCACCAAACCCAGCTAATTTTTTGTAGAGACAAAGTCTCACTACATTGTCCAGGCTGGTCTAGAACTCCTGGCCTCAGGCAATCCTCCCACTGCAGCCTTCCAAAGTGTCGGGATTACAGGCATGAGCCACAATGCCCAAGCCCTTATTTTTAAAAAGTGGATGTAGGGAGATATCTCAACATATACTCTCAGTGTTCTTCCTTTCTCCTTATTTTCTTGATTATTGTATTGTGGAATACGAAACATCCAAAACTGTCTGGCGAGGTGGCTCACACCTCTAATCCCAACACTTTGGGAGGCGGAGGCGAGAGGATCGCCTGAGCCCAGGGGTTCGAAACCAGTCTGGGCAACTTGGCAAGACCCTGTCTCTACAATAAATCAAAAACTTAGCCAGGCATGGTGGCACGCGCCTGTAATTCCAGCTACTTGGAAGCCTGATGCAGAAAAGATCACCTGAGCCCAGACATCAAGGCTGTGGTGGCTGTGAGCATGCCACTGCACTCTAGCCTAGGCAACAAAGTGAGACTTCAACTCAAAAAAAAAAAAAAAGAAACATCCACAGTGCTGTGTACAATGGATATACGTGTAGTTTAAAAAACGACTCTAAAGTAACCACTACCTACATCAGAAGATAGAACATTTCTCCTCCTCCAATCATATTTCATGTGACTAGTAAAAGGACATAACATGGATATACCCAATGAGCTGTCACTTTAACATTGCCTAAATCTCATGTTTTTCTCGCAGTTCACTTAACCCTCTAATCACCAGCCAAAGACAGGACCGGTTTCTCAGAGATGGCTATTGATAATTGCTTTACAACCCCCAGGCTGGAGTTGCAGTGGCACGCTCACGGCCACCCCAGCATCGGTCTGCTGGGCTCCGGTGATCCTTCTGCCTCAGCCAAGTAGCCAGAACTATAGAAGCGCACTACCATGTCTGGCTATGTTTTTTTATTTATTGTAGAGATGAGGTCTTGCCAAGTTGCCCAGGCTGGTCTTGAACCTGCAGACTCAGGTGATCCGCTCTCCTCGACCTCCCAAAGTGCTGGGATTACAGGCTGAGCCACCAAGCCCGGCCATCTTTTCTATTTTAAGTATTTGCCTCCACCCTTAAGACTCAAATTAACCTAATCAGCCCACCGTGACCTTCATGACACAGACAGACCCCACCACCATGGCAGCAACCACGTATCTAACCTACCCATCTGCCTGCGGTCCATCACCTGACAGCAGTACCTGAACTTACCTGCCCCTTTGTGACCACGTGGAGAAGACCACCATCCAATCACCTTAATGACCTTCCCCTATCAAAGGGAAGGATTAAAAGGATTCAACCACAAGCAGTCATTTGTCTTTCCCTTATTAGACTGGTGTTGCCTCTTTCACGCAGCACCAGATTGCACACCAGACACTCACACCCCCAGCAGGCCTGACCTAACAACATTCTGGAGACCCCGCTGGGAGTGTGACCTAACAACTAGCCATTAAGGAAGTGCAGACTAAGACCATGATGATCTATAGATCACTGCTCATGTGTCAGAATATTAAAAAAAAATTTAATAGCAGCAATGCCAAATGCTGGCAAGGTGGCAGAGAAATCAGTCCTCCTCCTCTTCCTCCTCCTCTTCCTTTTTTGAGTCAAGGTCTCACCCTGTTGCCCAGGCTGGAGTGCAGTGGTACTATCATAGCCCACTGCAGCCTCAACTTCCTGGGCACAGGCCACCCTTCTGCTTCAACCTGTCGTAGCTGAGACTACAGGCTCATGCCACCACAGCCGGCTAATTTTTTTATTTTATTTTTTGTAGAGATGAGATCTCACTATGTTGCCCAGGCCGGTCTTGAACTCTTGGGCTCAAACTCCTGCCTCAGCTTCCCAAAGTCCTGGGATTACAGGCATAAGCCTGTCCTTGAGATGTGCGCCCAGTCTGTTCTATCTTCTGACTTAAGTGGTGCTACTTTAGAATTAACAATATATATGTTTCAAAATAATTACAGATTCACAGGAAGATGCAGAGAGAGCACATTAATGCCCTGAATGCCATTCACCCAGTTACCCTAATATATATATATTTTTTTTTAGTTGGAGTCTCATTCCTTTGTCCAGGCTAGCGTGCAGTGGCACATTCACGGGCACCCCAGCATCGACTTGCTAGGTTCCAGCAATCCTTCCACCCCAACCTTCCAAGTAACCAGAAATTTAAAATTAGCTACCACGTCTGGCTAATTTTTTATTTTATTGTAGAGACGAGGTCTTGACAAGTTGCTCCGGCTGGTCTTGAACCTGTGGGCTCAGGCAATACACTCACCTCAGCCTCCCAAAGTGCTGAGACTACAGGCTGAGCCACGGAGCCCAGCCACCAATAATTACGTTATACATAAAGATAGGCAAATTGACATTGGTTCAATGTGTGCTTCTAGCTTTGTGTTATTTGATCACACGTGGAGTTTCAAATATGCACCACGACCCACACATACAAAACTGGTCTCATTTCTATACCACTTAATAGTTATCTCCCCCAGCCTCTCCCCACCATCTCTGGTCCCAGGTAATCCCTAGTCTTATCTTCCTTCCCTACAATTTTTGTCACTTTGAGAATGTTGTACACACGCAGTTGTATAATACATGACCTCCTTATGTTGGCTTTGTTCAATCAGCAGAGATCCCTTGAGATGCACACACACTGTTGTATCAATGGTTTGTTCCTTTTATTGCTGGGCAGCATTTCATACTTTATGGATATACACTGTTTGTTCAACCATTCACCTGCTGATGGACATTTGGCTGTCTCTAATTTCTGACTATTACAAATAAAGCTACTATGAACACTCGCGTATAGATTTTTATGAGGACATAACGTTTTCTCTTCTGAAACAATTCCCAGGAGTGCAATGAATTGCTGGGTTGTGGGTAAGTATATGCTTAGTTTTTTGCTTTTTTAATTTTTCTTCCTTCCTTCCTTCCTTCCTTCCTTCCTTCCTTCCTTCCTTCCTTCCTTCCTTCTTTCTTTCTTTCTTTCTTTCTTTCTTTCTTTCTTTCAAGATACGGTCTCTCTCTGTTACCTGGGCTGGAGTGCAGTGACACCATCATAGCTCACTGCAGTCTTGAACTCCTGGACTCAGGTGATCCTCCCACCTCAGTTTCCCAAGTAGCTGGGACTACAGGCGTGTGGTGTGCCACCAGACCTAGCTAATTTTTAAAAAATTATTATTTATAGAGATGGGATCTTGCTACATTGCCCAGAAGAAAAAGAAGAGGAGACAATGCTCCCTCTTCCTCACACTTCTCCCCATTCATAACCCTCTCCTTTCACACTGACCCTGTGATAGTCAGTCCTTGCTTCCTGTTATAGATTTACCACCTTAGGCCACTCATGTTGCTATAGAGAGATACTTGGGTTGGTTGATTTATCAAGAAAGGAGGTTTATTTGGTTCGCGGTTCTGCAGGTTGGACAAGAAGAGCACGGTGCCCACATCTGTTGTCGGTGAGGACCTCAGGCTGCTTCCACTCATGGTGGAAGGCAAAGGGGGCCAGGCCGTGCAGATCACAAGGCAAGAGAGGAGGAGGCAAGGGAAAGAAAGCAAAGAAGGTACCAGGTTCTTTTCAACAACCAGTTCTCTCAGGAACTAAGAGTGAGAACTCGCTCACTCCCACGAGAGCGGCACCAAGCCATGCAGAAGGGACCCACTCTCAGCATCCAAACACCTCCCGTTAGGCCCCACCTCCAACATCGGGGATCAGATTTCAACATGAGACTTGGTGGGACCAAACGAACCCCATCCAAACCATGTCACCACCCACACATGCTTTCCTAAAGATATAGGGTTTGGGTTCCATTCGGTTTTGCTTAACTTCAACTTTATACAAATGGAAGCAATCCCCATGAAATGTTTTGACTCTGCCTTCTTCCACTAAACTTTTTCACTACAGATCATGTTTGCGAGTTTCGCCCATGGCGTGTGTAGCTGTAATTCTGTATTCCACCAAATGAACATACCACGATTGTGTATTGGTTCATTTTCCTGCAGATGACTTTTTGCGTTGTTTCTAGATGTGGGCTGTTACCAGCAATGCTGTTGTGAACATTATTGTACATGCGTGTGCCTGTGCTTGCATGCAGTTTTCTAGAGAATATATCCAGGAACAAAGCTTCAGAGTCATGGAGCATACTTATTTTCCACGTGACAAGAGGATGGCAAATAATCTTCCAAAGATTTGTTTCACTTTACTTCTATTGGCCGTGCAGGCAAGTTTGTGTTGCTCCTTTTTTTTTTTTTTTTTTTAGCATTGGAAGACACGCTGGGCACAGTGGCTCATGCCTGTAACCCCAGCATTTTGGGAGGACAAGGCAGGAGGATTACTTGAGCCCAGGAGTTTGAGATCAGCCTGGGCAACACAGCAAGACCCTGTCTCTACAAAAAATTAGCCAGGCACAGTGGCGTATGCCTAAAGTCCCAGCTACTGGGGAGGCTAAGGTGGAAGGATCATGTGAGCCCGGGAGGTTGAGACTGGGGTGAACTGTGACCAAGCCACTACACTCCAACCTCAGTGACAGGGTGAGACTCTGACTCAAAAAAAAAAAAAAAGAAGAAGAAAAGAAAGGAAGGAAGGAAGGAAGGAAGGAAGGAAGGAAGGAAGGAAGGAAGGAAGGAAGGAAAGGAAGGAAGATTTAACCACTCTCCTAGGTGTGTTAATTGTGTCTGTCTCATTGTAGTTTAATTTCCTTTTAACTCTCTCCTTTTTCAGTCAAAGGCATCCATTACCTCCAGGAAAAAAGAAAACCAGTAATAGGAATGCAAAGAAAAACACAGGCAGTGTTTAGTATTTGATCTTCTAAATAACTTTTCAAAACTATATTAGCTACACCCATGTTCACAGTGGCATTATTTGCAATAGTCAAATGAGGAGGCAACCCTCATTTGACTATTCTGTCCCTTGACAGAAAAATGGATAAACCAAATGTGGTAGATCCATACAGTGGAATATTATTTAACCTTAAAAAGAAGACAGCACTTTAGGGAGGTGGAGGCCAGAGGATTGCCTGAGCCCAGGGGCTTGAGACCGGCCTAGGCAACTTGGCAAGACCTCGTCTCTACAATAAATCAAAAATTTTACCAGGCATGGTGGCATGCACCTATAGTTCCATCTACTGGGAAGGCTGAGGCAGAAGGATTGCCTGAGCTCAGCAGGTCAAGGCTGCGGTGGCCATGAGTGTGCCACTGCATTCTAGGCAGAGCAACAGAATGAGATACCGACTCAAAAAAAAAAAAAAAAAAAAAAAGGAAGAAAATTCTTATTTATGCTACAACCTGGATGCACCTTGAGGACATTATGCTGAGTGAAACAGTCAGACACAAAAGGACAAATGCTATATGATTCTACTTATATGAGATCTCTAAAGAAATAAAACTCATAGAGAGAGCAGAGTGGTGGTTGCCAGGGACTAGAGGAGGGGGTAGGGGGAGTTTGTGTTTAATAGATATTGAATAGCCGGGTTTGGTGGCTCAGCCTGTAATCCCGCACCTTTGGGAGGCTGAGGTAAGTGGATTGCCTGAGCCTGCGGGTTCGAGACCCGCCTGGGCAACTTGACGAGACCTCATCTCTACAATAAATAAAAAATTAGCCGGGTGTGGTAGCGCTCACCTGTAGTTCCAGCTACTTGGAAGGCTGAGGCGGAAGGATTGCCAGAACCTAGCAGGTTGAGGCTGCAGTGGCCGGGAGCGGCCACTGCACTCCAGTCTGGGCGACAGAGTGAGACTCCAGCTCAAAAAATAAAAAATAAATAAAATAAAATAAAAATAAAAATGAATAAGTAAAATTTTTTTCATTTCCACCATCCTAACTGTAACATTGAATGTAGAACCTTCTGGATCAGGAAATGACCCGATACTGTACATGTTTTATCATCTGCTTTACTGAGTGCATGCTCTCTACATTTCTACATTCAAATTTTTCCAATAGACTTACACATGTAATAATTTTTTTAAAAATCAAAACCCGGCTTTTGCTTTTTGTTTGTTTGGTTATTTGAAAGAGTCAAAAAGCAGCCCATAAAATTCATCCTTAAGAGCGTGAGAGGAAGTCAGACCACGTTGGGGAGGAAGAGAAAACTGGGTGCAATTAAGAAGAAGGTGGACTCTCCACTCCTGGAGGAGCAGAGAGTGGTTTCACGACTGCCTGGCCCCTGTCCAAGTGAACACCCTTCGTCTCAGCCCCAGAAAGTGGGCTGGGAGCTCTGTCAAAGCTAGCAACTTCGACAATCATTCATGAGCACGGCTTGTTGCTGTGCAGAGATACTGCAATGACTTTGCTGTGCCCTGAGTGGACGTCCCCACAGCAACGAGCGGTACCAGGTGACCTCAGCAACAGTGGCACCTGTAGAACTCGTCAGTATGGCCAGGCACAGTGGCTCACACCTGTAATCCCAGCACTTTGGGAGGCAGAGGTGAGAGGATTGCCTGAGCCCAGATTTTCGAGACCAGCCTGGGCAACTTGTTGAGACTTCGTCTCAACAATAAATCAATAAAAATTAACCGAGCGTGATGGCACATGCCTGTAGTTCCAGCTACTTGGAAGGCTGAGGCAGAAGGATCACCTGAGTCTAGCAGGTCGAGGCTGTGGTGGCCGTGAGCATGCTACTGCACTCCAGCCTGGGCGACAGAGGGAGACTCTGACTCAGAAATAAACAAATACATAACTCATCAGTAGCTCAGACTTTGCACAGCACATCTAGGCTCACCCACGGCCTAGGACATGTGCATGTGTCCTTAATCTACCCTATTCCTGAGGAAAGGACCGCCTCTCAGCAGGGATTGTTTTAAGGATGGAATAGCACATGTGACAGCACCCAGATCAATGCCAGTCTCAGCCCTGCAGTGTTTGTTTTTCTTGCTTTTAGGCAGGACTATCTCTAACTCCAATCACAAAGTCTTTGGCATGCTGCCATTGCTACCTGCACAAAGCTTCCTATTTGATGATCACTCCACAGCATACAAGAGAGGAAAAGGAATCGCCATTGACCACATCGAGTGACTGTAAGCAATGAGGTTGAATCTCCTGAGGGATGGTAATCTGAATTTATTTATTTATTTATTTATTTATTTATTTTTTATTTATTTATTTATTTTGAGTTGGAGTCTCACCCTGTCACCCAGGCTGGCAGGCAGTGGCATGCTCACGGCCACTGCAGCCTCGACCTGCTGGACTCGGGTGATCCTTCAGCCTCAACCTTCCAAGTAGCTGTAACTACAGGTATGTGCCACCATGTCCAGCTAATTTTTTGATTTATTGTAGAGATGAGGCCTTACTAGTTTGCCCAGGCTGGTCTCGAACCCGTGGGCTCAGGCAATCATCTCACCTCGGCCTCCCCAGGGTGTTGAGATTACAGAAATGAGCCACCGCACCCAGTCGTTAATCTGAATTTAGACAAAATTTCAGGCCAGGCACAGTGGCTCATGCCCGTAATCCCAGCTCTTTGGGAGACCGAGGCAGGAGGATTGCTTGAGCCCAGGAGTTCGAGACCAGCCTGGACAACAAAGCGAAACCTTATCTCTACAAAAAAATTTAAAAATTAACCAGACATGGTGGCATGCACCCGTAGTCCCAGCAGCTTAAGAGGCTGAGGCAAAAGTATCACCTGAGCCCAGGAGGTCAAGGCTGCAGAGAGCCCTGATCACACCACTGCACTCCAGCCTGGATGACAGAGTGAGACTCTGACTCAAAAAAAAAAAAAAAGAAAAATCCAAAAATCCAGAAGAGTTTCTGTACGGTTTTGAGCAAAGGTAGCATCACTAGAAAATCACACACATTATCCTTACTTTATAGATCATCACTCACTTAGGTGTGTAAACTCCTGTGTGTCTTGTTCAGTTTTCTGTCTCCTTATTATGTCACTGACCACATGAATATCATGAGACTGTCATTGCTTAAGATGGTTTAAATTAGCTTCATGATTCTCAGAAATCACTAGACCCAGAAAAAATTCTATCTGGGCTGCAAAATTGTCATTGTCCTATTTACATTTAGCAGTTTAACCTCTTCCATTACCAAGCAACAAATGACATCAGTATTTACTGGGTAAATATCAGGTACATTGCATTGTACCAGGCATTGAGGTGTTACAAAGGAGAGGTTAGACATGCTTCCTTGACCTCTAGTTTTTGAGATCTAACCAGAAAAACAAGACAACAGTGAGAGCAATAGAGATGGGAAAGAAGCTTCATCTAGATAAATACTTATCAATCTTTATAATTAACATAGGCTTTTACAAAGCCAAATTTGGGTTGCAGTAGCTCACACCAATAATTGTAGCACTTTGGAGAGCCAAGGCAGGAAGATCACTGAGTCCAGGAGTCCGAGACCAGCCTGGGCAATATAGTTAGACACCATCTCGAAAAATATTTCAAAAAATTAGCTGGATGCGGTGGCACAAGCCTGCAGTCCCAGATTCTCAGGAGGCTGAGGTGGGAGGATTACTTGAGTCCAGAAGTTAGAGGCTGCAGTGAGTTATGATATGATGATGCCACTGCATTCCAGCCTGGGCAACTGAGCAAGACCCTGTCTCAAAAAAAAAAAAAAAAAAAAAAAAGCCAGAACAAAAATTTTTTATTAATTTTTATATCTTCTTGTCAATTTTTTTCACATTAACCATGATTTCATTAAGGTTTTATTTTCATACTTCTTTTCTTTTAAATTTTAAGAGGAGACGATGTGACCAAAGTGAAATGACTAAAAAAAATTAGGGGGCCAGGAGTAGTGGCTCAAGCCTGTAATCCCAGCACTTTGGGAGGCTGAGGCAGGAGGATTGCCTGAGCTCAAGGGTTTGAGACCAGCCTGGGCTACTTGGTGAGACGTCATTTCTACAATAATCGAAAAATAAGCTGGTAGTGGTAGCGTGAGCCTAGAGTTCCAGCTACGTGGAAGGCTGAGGCAGAAGGATCACCTGAATCCAGCAGGTCCAAGGCTGAGGTGACTGTGAGTGTACCATGGCACTCCGGCCTGGGTGACAGAGTGAAAAAAATAAATAAAAATTAGGTAACATAAATATTATTTCAAGGAAAAAATTGTTTCAAAGACAGCACTTTTGTCTTGAATTATATATAAAATATTGTTATAACCTTTGTATTACAATAATATTTACTCATTTGATTATATTAATTAATATAATTAATCATAGTAACTCAGGAACATTTTTTAGAGAGAGACACACAGGTTATATGACACCTATTTTGAATCATAGAAAATGTACTCAAGGCTGAGCATGGTGGCTCATGCCTATAATCCCAGGACTTTGAGAGGCCAAGATGGAAGGATCGTTTGAGGTCAGGAGTTCAAGACCAGCTTAGGCAACATATGGAGACCTCAACTCTACAAAATATCAAAATTAGTTGGGTGTGTGGTATGCACCTTTAGCCCCAGCTACTTGGGAGGCTGGAGTGGGAGAATCACTTGAGCCCAGGAGTTTGAGGCTGCAGTGAACCATGATCATGCCACTGCTCTCCAGTCTGGGAGACTAAATGAGACCCCAACTCAAAAAAGAAAATGTACTCAACAAGTCATGTGACTTCTCCAAACTCTCACTATGCGTCATCAAAGCAGAGATCAAGTTTCCTGACTCAGGTCTTTGCCATGCCCACTTCATGCTGTGGCCACTGATTTTGAAACTTGACTACCTCAGTCTGTTTCCAATTCTTTTCATAGCTGATAACGATTATGCCATCTCCGCTTTTACATTTTCATGCTTTCTCAAAGGACATCAACATTCATCACAGAACGTCAGACCTGGGAGGGGTCTCTGAGAGCTAGTCCAACAGTCTCATTTTATAAATGAAGCCTGAGGCCCCGGGTGGTTAAGAAGATCCATGAGAGCACCAAGGTGAAAACAGTGTAAAAATAGATCCTATGAGAAAAGGTCAAAGCCCTGAAACTCTTTCCTCCAGGCAGCTAATTTAAGAATGGGGCCAGGTACGGTGACTCACGCCTGTAATCTCACAGATTTGGGAGGCCAAAGTAGGAGGATCGCCTGAGTCCAGGAGTTTGAGACCAGAGCCTGGGCAACATAGCAAGCCCCCTCTCTTAAAAAAAAAAAAAAAAAATTAGCCAGGCATGGCGGTGTGAGCCTGTGGTCCCAGCTACTCAGGAGGCTGAGGCAGGAGAATCACTTGAGCCTGAGAGTTAGAGGCTGCAGTAAGCTATGATGGTGCCATAGCACAAAAGTCTGGGTGACAGAGCAAGACCCTGTCTCAAAAAAAAAAAAAAAAAAAAAAAAGAAGAAGCAGAATGAACTTTGAGTATTAAAAGAAGTATGATGCAAAACAAGGAAGTGTTTTACTTCTCTCTATCCCTGCCAAAAACAAAACGAGTTTCAAGTAGAGTAAGCAAAAAGAATAAGACTAAATATAGGAAAGAACTTTCTTTCTTTCTTTCTTTTTTTTGAGTTGGAGTCTCACTCTGTCGTCCAGACTGGAGTGCAGTGGCTGCTCCCGGCCACCGCAGCCTCGACCTGCTGGGCTCCGGTGATCCTTCCGCCTCAGCCTTCCAAGTAGCTGGAACTACAGGTGCGTGCTACCATGCCTAGCTAATTTTTGATTTATTGTAGAGATGAGGTCTTATCAAGTTGCCCAGGCGGGTCTCGAACCCGCAGACTCAGGCAATCCACTCACCTCAGCCTCCCAAAGTGCTGGGATTACAGGTTGAGCCATTGAGCCCGGCCTGGAAAGAACGTTCTAAAAGCCAGTATGATTAAAAACTGTGATGGGAAATCTAGAGAGATTTCTTTCTTCTTGAAATATAATTCACATCCCATACAATTCATCCACTGAAAGTGCACAATTCAGCTGGGAACAGTGGATCACACTGTAATCCCAGCACATTGGGAGGTCAAGGTGGGAGGACCGCTTGAGCCCAGGAGTTTGAGACCAGCCTGGGCAACATGGCCAGATCTGGTCTCTACCAAAAAATGCAAAAATTAGCAGGGCATGGTGGTGCCTCCAAGCTACTCAGGAGGCTGAGGTGGGAGAGGATTGTCTGAGCCCAGGAGGTCAAGGCTGCAATGAGCCATGATCATGCCACTGCATTACAGCCTCGGCAACATAGTGAGGCCCTATTTCTAGACAAATAAATTTTTAAAAATACACAATGCAATGGTTCTTAGCATATTCATAGTTGTGCAACTGTAAACAAAATCCATTTTAGAACATTTTTCTCAACTAAAAAAAAAACCCTCATACCCTTTAGCTATCATTCTTCTGCCCTCTCCCCAAATCCCCCATTCCTAAGCAATCAATAATCAACTGTTTCTATAGATTTGTCTATTCTGAAATTTCACATAAATTAAGTCACATAATATGTAATCTTTTGTGACAACCTTCTTGCCCTTTTACAAGAGGTGGCCCAAATAAACCGGAATTATCTTGCGGGAGGCGGGCCCCTTGTAGGACAGGCTTCTCCCACAAGGTGAGAGTTCTAGGAAGCCATCAGCATCAGTGTACCAGCTAGTGTTGTTATGAGAGGCTGCGTTTGGCTTCAGTGAGGTTTTTTTTGTGGCGCACAGGTAACTGGATCTTCCACCATGACAACACACCTGCCCATACCGCGCTGAGTGTTCAGCAGTTTTTGTCCAAAAATGGCATGACCCCCATGCCCTAACCTCCCTATTCACCCAATCTCACCACCCCAATTGACTTTTTTTGGTTTGTTTCCCCAGTGAAGAAAGTCCTTAAAGGGAAACATTTTGCCAGTGTGAAACAAAACAAAACAAATGGCAGAAGCTCTAAAAGGCATCAACATTGAAGAGTTCAAAAACTGTTTCGAGGAATGGAAAAAGCATCTCAATAGATGTATTGCATCGAACAGAGTACTGTGAAGGTGACTAAAGTTTAAACGTGTAAGACTAAATACACAACTTTTTATAAATACTCAGTTTGGGGCAGGGATCCCCTTCGTAGTTTAAAGAAAAGTCACAGCGAGGCATGGTGATTCACACCTGTAATCCCAGCGCTTTGGGAGACTGAGGTGAGAGGATTGCCTGAGCCCACGAATTCGAGACCAGCCTGGGCAACTAAGTGAGACCTTACCTCTACCAAAAATCAAAATATTAACTGGGCGTGGTGGCGTGTGCCTGTAGTTCCACCTACTTGGAGGAATGAAGCAGAGGGATTGCCTGAGCCTAGCAGGTGGAGGCTGGGGTGGCCGTGAGCGTGCCACTGCACTCCAACCTGGACAATAGAGTAAGATTCTAACTCAAAAAAGAAAAAAAAAAGAAAAGCCACATCTTATGGAAATGAGGTCACTGAAGCAAGGTGTCATATTCAAGAACTTTCGAGATATGCAGCGAGACCCTGAAAGTGCCAAGAAAAAAGTGTGTCCTATAGAAAGGAGTTTGCCCATGTCCTATGAAACAATTTAAAAATCAAAGTCATGGGGTTTGGTTTTAATTAATACTCTGAATTAATAAACAGAATAACAAAATACTAAGAGTAGCAAAACCAGGCCATCAGGAACCAGGAGAGTATAGACCAAACTCATGTGAATCTGTCATATAAGAATGTGATTATGCCCCATAAACATGTGCAATTATTACATGTCAACTAAAAACAAAAGGGAAAAAAAGAATACAATAACAAGCCAAATTGCTATAGATGTTATTTAACATGGAATTTCCTGTTGCTTCCATGCAAATTTATCTTTGTCTATTTGAGAGATCCATTTCTCTTTCCAGTATTAAGTAGAGAATAAAAATCCATAAGTAAAGACACTACTCGTATAGTTTCAAAACTGAGGTTGGTGACACATTTGTACCAATCTGAGTAGCCCTCAAGCAGAACAAGTTTTGAGTTCTCAAGGGTCTATAGCTAGCCAAGTGCGGTGGCTCACGCCCATAATCCCAGCACTTTGGGAGGCTGAGGCAGGAGGATTGCTTAAGTCTAGGAGTTTGAGACCAGCCTGGGCAACAAAGTGAGAGCTCATCTCCACAAAAAAATCAAAATAGCCATGTGTGGTGGCATAGTTCCAGCTACCCGGGAGGCTGAGGCAGGAGGATCGCCTGAGCCCAGGAGGTCAAGACTGCGGTGAGCCCTGATGGTGTCACTGTACTCCAACCTGGGTGACAGAGTGAGACCCTGACTCAAAAAAAAACGAGGGCCCATATCTCCCTTTCCCTTCAATGACTTTGGGCATGCTTGGGCTAATCTGTAAAATCTGATGCCAGCATGGTTTGGGCTTTTGAAGCTGGCAGGGTGGGCATGGCCCACAGCCCGAGGCCACTGGTCATAATAGCAGCCAGGTGTCTCCATGGTGACCCCTCTGAGCCAGGAGGTCAGAACTTTGGGATTCATGACATCCCACAACTGGAGCAGCCACTGTGCTGAACAGCTTTGACTGCTGTAAGTAATCCCCAAACCTCACATTTAGATGAAAAAATTGAAGAACTTAATCCACAGAGGAACAAATGAGCGAGACCCTAGAGAGAAAGTGTTTCTCCGTGAGTTCTAGGAGGGTCGTTTAGCTCCCTCGTCTCTCAGAGTTACCACAGTGGTACCCAAGAGGAAGGAAAAGTAAGAGAAAATGACTTGGAGAACCCACCACACAGAAATCGAGGGGAGAAGAATGACAACCCTGCTCTTTGCCCCTTGTATTGTGCCTTGCGTTAGCCAGACGTAGGTTATTATCCTAATGCTCTGTGTAGCTATCCCAAAACAGTCAGAAACGAGTTTTTTTTTTTTTTTTTTCATTCAGGTGGTTCCGGGGAGAAACCTTTCCAGGACCCATGTATGGGCCCAGCTGTTTTCCTTGATCAGGATCCTAGTGGCACCAAAGTGAGTCTTTCAGTAGATTGATTTTGTTCTGTCTCTAGTCACCGCTAATTCTGTTCTTTATTTCCTTTGTAACAAAAAGCTCCTACTATTTTCTCCTACAATCATATTTATTTCCTGATCATTTCACCTTCTACTCACCAGTTCATCGAAATTCAATCTTTCAGGATTTTTTATTCTTGCTACCTTTTTTTTTTGTCAGAGCCTCACTTTATTGCCTAGGCCGGAGTGCAGAGGTTCTCCGAGAGCCTCACTCACTGCAGCCTCCACCTGCTGGGCTCAGGCGATCCTTCTACCTCAACCTCCTGAGTAGCAGGCACTACCTACAGGCAGATGCCACCGCCATCACCTAATTTTCTAAGAACATTTTTTGCCAGGCGCAGTGGCTCAAGCCTGTAATGCCAGCATTTTGTGAAGCCGAGGAGAGAGAACTGCCTGAGCCCAGAGGTTCAAGACTGGCCTGGGCAACTTGGCGAGACCTCGTCTCTACAATAAATCAAAAAATTAGCTGGGCATGGTAGCACACACCTGTAACTCCAGCTACTTGGGAGGCTGAGGTGGAAGGATTGCCTGAACCCTTCAGGTTGAGGCTGCAGTGGCCATGAGCATGCCACTGCACTCTAGCCTGGGTGATGGAGTGAGACTCCAACTCAAAAAAAATTTAAATTTAAATTTAAACAAATTTTTTTGTAGAGATGAGGTCTTGCTATGTTGCCTACGCTGGTCTTGAACTTCCGGACTCCAAGCACTCCTCCTACCTCAGCCTCCCAAAGTGCTGGGATTACAGGCATGAGGTACCACACCTGGCCCTTAATTCTTAAAATATTCAATGAGCTCATATTGTGTTTTTCCTATAGGAAAAACAAAGTGCTTAAAAGCAGTCCGATTCTTGGTAACTTTAATTTCTCCGGTTTTAACAGCCTGTAATCCCGCGCTTTAGGAGGCCGAGGTAAGTGAATTGCCTGAGCCCGCGGGTTCGAGACCCACCTGGGCAACTTGGCGAGACCTCATCTATACAATAAATCAAAAATTAGCTGGGTGTGGTAGTGCGCGCCTGTAGTTCCAGCTACTTGGAAGGCTGAGGTGGACGGATCACCGGAGCCCAGCAGGTCGAGGCTGCGGTGGCTGGGAGCGGCCACTGCACTCCAGTCTGGGCGACAGAGTGAGACTTCAACTCGAAAAAAAAAAAAAAATCTTTAGAGTCCCCATTTGGGCTTCTATCCATTCTGGGTATATCCTCTCAGAGGGTGAGAACATTTTATTTTAGTTGTCAGAGATCACTAAAGTTAGGTAAGTGAGAGAAAACATAATTCATTTCCATTGTGGGAAAAGTTAATCACTAAATAGTCAAAAGACTACTTAATGAACCGCCTACTTAACTGCTTCTCCTAAAATTTAATCCCCCAGTTAGGGATAGAAATGCCAAAATGTTATCTTACAAAGAAAATTATTAGATACAAGAGACTTGTCAAGTGGAAATGCCTTTAATATGCAACATTTAATTTAGCCTTCCTAAACAGTTTTGCTTTATTCTGTCACTTAAGTGTTCATGTGTCACCAGGCACGGTGGCTCAAGCCTGTAATCCCAGCACTTTGGAAGGCGGAGGTGAGAGGATTGCCTGAGCTCAGGGGTTCGAGACCAGCCTGGGCAACGTGGCAAGACCTCATTCTCTACAATAAATTAAAAAAAAAAAAATTAGCCGGGTGTGGTGATCCATGCCTGTGGTTCCAGCTACGTGGAACGCTGAGGTGGAAGAATCACTTGAGCCCTGTAGGTCGAGGCTATAGAGGCCATAAGTGTGCCACTGCCCTCCAACCTGGGCAACAGAGTGAGACTCTGATTCAAAAAAAAAAAAAGAGAGTTAATGCGTCTATATGTTGGAACCTCAATGACACTATATGAGAAATGACTGTGTTGGAAAATTGTGTTCGTTTTCCAGTAGAATTTATTTTTAATTTATTTTTTGAGTCAGAGTCTCACTTTCACCCAGGCCGGAGTGCAGTGGCACAATCACAGATCACCACAGCCTCTTCCTCCTGGGCTCAGATGATCCATCTGCCTCAGCCTCCCAAGTAGCTGGGCCTACTGGCACATTCCACTACAACAGACTAATTTTTCGAAATGTCTTATATTTTAATATGACACTATGCTGCCCAGGCTGGTCTTGGATTCCTGGGCTCAAGCAATCCTCTTGCCTCAGCCTCCTAAATTGCTGAGGTTACAGACATGAGGCACTGCATTCAGCCTGCAGTAGAATTAAACCTCTGGAACACAGTTGTAAACCTCCAGATGAAAAATACCTAAGTGTCCAAATGACTGTTATAAAGCTCAGGCATGCTACTCCACGGGAAATACACGCAGCCTTCCTCTCTGTGCTGAGTTCACATGCTCTTGTGTCTTAGTCATCTGGTTTCCAAAGCACACAACAAACCAGATGATAAGAGCAGCTGACAAGGGGAGACAGCTGTCATTTTATGTTGGCAGCTACAATAAGGACACTGACTGACAGGGAAATTGAGGGAGGGAAGAAAACTTCTAAAAACCAGACAGAAATAGAAAAGCTGACATCCCAGTGATCTAGAGCAATGTTGTCTCAGGGCAAAGCAACCTTAAGTGGCCTCTGTAGTCAGGCTGTGATGACACAGTGGGATCACTGGCTTGATGATCAATAAATGGTGAACTGGGAAGATCCTTCGGGGTGTCACTCAACTCTCCCAATTCGCATTTGAGGAAACGGAGGCCTTGGGTTACACTGAGAGCCCAGTTCAGTGTCACAGCGGGCAAATGGCTAAGCTGCAGCTGGACCCGGGATCTTCTGACTCTCAAGTCTGGATCCTGTCTTGGAAAGGTGAAAATAATTCAGTGTTTCAAAAGGCCATGAAGGGTTTAATAAATGTTGAAAATGTTTTCATGGAAAAGTGATTCAAGCCTCAGTGGCTAAATATGAGAATTAAACAGATGAAACATAGAAGGTTATCACTCAAACATAGAGACAAAAAATGTGGAGCATTTTTTATGGAAGTCAGAAGCATGTAGGTTGAGCATTTTTAAGATTAATCTCTCTCTCTCTCTGTGTGTGTGTGTGTGTGTGTGTGTGTGTGTGTGTGTGTGTGTGTGTGTTGGAGTCTCACTCTGACGCCCAGGCCCGAGTGCAGTGGCACACTCACGGCCACCCTTGTGTCAATCTGCTGGGAACTGGCAATCCTTCCGCCTTAGTCTTCCAAGTAGCCAGAACTACAGGCGCATGCTGCCACATCTGGCTAATTTTTTATTTATTGTAGAGACGAGGCCTCACCAAGTTGCCCAGGCTAGTCTCGAACCCGCAGACTTAGGCAATCCACTAGCCTAGGCCTCTCAAAGTGTTGGTATTATAGGCTGAGCCACCAAGCACAACCAAGATCAATCTCTTAAATAACTCTGTTCTGCCAGAACATTTTCATAAAGCAAAACATTGTTTGAATTTCACCCTCAGAAAGGTCTCTCCTGAGTACCCGATTTAAATAATCCCGCGCCTTTGGGAGGCTGAGCTGAGTGGATTGCCTGAGCCCGCGGGTTCGAGACTCGCCTGGGCAGCGAGACCTCATCTCTACAATAAACCAAAAAATCAGCCGGGCGTGGTAGCACATGCCTGTAATTCCAGCTACTTGGAAGGCTGAGGTGGAAGGATCGCTGGAGCCCAGCAGGTCGAGGCTGCGGTGGCCAGGAGCGGCCACTGCACTCCAGTCTGGGCGACAGAGTGAGACTTCAACTCAAAAAAAAAAGAAAAGTACCTTCCAACATGGTAAGGTGGCTCACACCTGTAATCCCAGCACTTTGGGAGGCCGAGACAAGAGGATTGGCTGAGCCCAGAAGTTCGAGACCATGCCCAGCTAATTTTTTTTTCCTTTTTTGGTAGAGACAAGGTCTCACTATGTTGCCCAAGCTGGTCTTGAATTCTTGGACTCAGGCAATCCTCAGACTCGGCCTCCCAAAGTGCTGAGATTACAAGCGTGAACCACTATGCCTGTCTCTTTAGTTTTTAAATAGAAGACTCCTCCTTTTTTCTCAGAAAATATTTCACCCATATTCTCGATCTCATAACCACAACTAGTCACTTCATAGGGGCCAAGTCATTGGTATAACAGGAGACACTACAAACTGAGTGGAACCGGCTTGAATATAGCATGATGGGAGACCTTTACAGTGATAGTGTTCAGACATCAATACCTAAATTCCTATTTTAGGCTGTATTCTAGCAAGATTTTCTAGCAAGATTTTCTATCTGTAGTTCCAAGAGAAAAATGCTTGGCATACACACACACACACACACACACACACACACACACACACACACACACACACATATTTTTTGAGTTGGCATCTCACACTATCAGGCTGAAGTGCAGTGGCATTCTCACAGTCATCGCAGCCTCCACCTGCTGGGCTCAGGTGATCCTTCTGCCTCAGTCTTCCAAATAGCTGGAACTACAGGCATGCGCCACCACACCCAGCTAATTTTTTTATTTATTGTAAAGATGAGGTCTCACCATGTTGCCCAGGCTGTTCTCGAACCCGTGGGCTCAGGCAATCTTCTTGCCTTTGCCTCTCAAGGTGCTGGGTTTACAGGCATGAAGCATCTTGCCTGGCAATACAAGCATTCTTATCCCATGGGTCCAGTATCACTCTGATTTTACAAACAGATACAACTTAAAACACATTCCACTCTTTCCCACTCCCTTCCCACATTCTTTAAAGAGATAGGGGCTATTAGATCTCTAAATAATCAAACAAAAACTTAAGTATAAACAAAACCAACTAGATAAATCCTTAGATTAATATGGGAGGAGCATGGTTTTTTGATAGTTTAATATTCATTTGATCTAATTTCTTTACATGATTATTTAAATTCCATATTTTTTAAATTTTCTGATTTTTATTTTTATTTATTTTTTGAATCGGAGTCTCACTCTGTCACCCAGGCTCGAGTGCAGTGGCATGCTGCTCACAGCCACCGCAGCCTCGACCAGCTGGGCTCAGGTAATCCTTCCACTTCAGTCTTTCAGGTAGCTAGAACCACAGGCATGCACCACCACGCCTGGCTAACTTTTTGATTTATTGTAGAGAATGAGGTCTCGCCATATTGCTCAGCCTGGTCTTGAACCCCTGAGCTCAGGCAATCCTCTCCCCTCTGCCTCCCAAAGTGCTGGGTTTACAGGCTTGAGCCACCACGCCTGGCCTAAATTCCATATTGTTACAGCAGTATTTCTAAGTCAGAAAGTAGATTGGATGGTTGTAGGAGAACTGAATCGTTGAAAAAACTTTAGAGAAAAACAGTGATTTCCTCAGCACCAAGTAAATCCTTTTACTCCTGAAGTATAAGGGGGAAAAAAAAATAAAGATCAAAGAAGGTTTTGTGTAATTGACTCATTCTGTCATTCATGGCTACTTGTCCAACCAACTATCCTTACCTTCATTAGTGGATTCCTAAGTGTTAATGAAATTCTTGCAATTAGATCAAATGAAAATTCAGGCCAGGCACAGTGGCTCATGCCTTAATCCCAGCACTTTGAAAGGCTGAGGCAGGAGGGTTGCTTAAGTCTAGGAGTTCGAGATCAGCCTGGGCAACATAGTGAGATCTCGTCTCTACAACAAAATATCAAAAAATTAGCTAGGCATGATGGCATGTGCCTGTAGTCCCAGCTAATCAGAAGACTGAGGCAGAAAGATTGCCTGGGCCATGAAGGTTGAGGCTCTGGTGACCTTTGATAGAACCACTGCACTCCAGCCTTTGTGACAGAGTGAGACTTTGACACAAGAATAAACAAATAAATTAAATTAAATTAAATTTGATTTTTTTTTTTGAGATGAGGTCTCACTACATTGCCAGGCTAGTCTCAAACTCCTGGGTTCAAGTCATCCTCACATCTTGGTTTCCCAAAGTGCTGGGATTACAGGTGTGAGCCACTGGCTGGGAATTTGAAAAGAGACTTTCAAATTGTGTGAATTGTAAAGTGACTAATGTTAAATGTACTACCACCAGTTTGTCTTATGATTATATTTGGATTATATATAAACTAGAAACCCCCTGGGCCTGACCTCTCGGGTCGAGTTGTCTTGGAGCAGAGGACTTGGCTCTCTTCTCTCTTCCTGCAGTGATGTCACTTGCTCCCACGACTTGAATGCCATAAACGTGATGAGCTGACACCTCTAGCCCTGCCCTCTTCCTGGGCTCCACTCTCCTCTCTCCTGCTTGCCGGACGTCCCCACGTGGCCGTCTACAGCACACCTCAACAGTGCCTTGAAGGAAACCCAGCTCGTTTCCTTCTCTCCAGACCTTACCCCAAACACATCCTTTTCATCTTTTTTTTTTTTTTTTTTTTTGAGTTGGAGTCTCACTCCGTCGCCCAGACTGGAGTGCAGTGGCCGCTCCCGGCCACCGCAGCCTCGACCTGCTGGGCTCAGGCGATCCTTCCGCCTCAGCCTTCCGAGTAGCCGGAATTACAGGCATGCACTACCACGCCCGGCTGATTTTTTGATTTATTGTAGAGATGAAGTCTCGCTGCCCAGGCGGGTCTCGAACCCGCGGGCTCAGGCAATCCACTCACCTCAGCCTCCCAAAGGTGCAGGATTACAGGCTGAGCCACCGAGCCCAGCTTCCTTCTCATCTTAATGGCCTCAATAGTTGCTCAGACACAAAACCTAGGCACCCTGGATGTCTCTCAACCTCACCCACCCCATCAGGGTAGAATCACCATGAAGCTTAAGAAGCAGGGTCCCTCCCTTACTCAGTACCTACCCACAGCCCGCTATTTCATGTGGTATTCCCTTTTGTTTTGTTTTGTTTTTAGTTTTCTTATAGAAGGCCTTCAAATTGTGTAAGTTTCAGGTCCTACAACAAAACTTGTTTTTGTTTTTGTTTGAGTTGGAGTCGCACTCTGTCGCCTAGGCTGGAGTGCTGGGGCACAATCACAGCTCACCACACCCTCAACCTCCTCCTGGGTTCAAATGATCTTTCTGCCTCAGCCTCCAGAATAGCTGAGACTATAGGCATGCGCCACCATGACCGGCTAATTTTTTGTAGTGATGAAGTCTCATTATGTTGCCCAGGCTGATCTTGAACTCCTGGGCTCAAGCAACACTCCCACCTTGGCCTCCCAAAGTGCTGGGATTACAGCTATGAGCCATGGCACCCAGTCGGTTGTTTATTTTTCTTAAAAGAAGATCCTGAAACTGCAGACCCACAAAACTCAGATCTGCCTCTGTATCCTATATCCAGCCTATTTCCAAAGAAAACTATCTGAAACTGACTGACCACTGCAGACACTTGATTGCTACCACTATAGTCCAAGCCACCATCTTCTCTGGAGCCCTAAGGCTCTCTCAGCTTTCTCATTTTCCCTCCTATCGTCTTTTTCCCACAGAACAGCCAGGGTGATCTTTTCAGATTCTCTCTCTTTTTACTTATTATTTTGAGTAGGAGTCTCACTGTCGCCCAGGCCGAAACACAGTGACACTCAGGTGATCCTCCCACGTCAGTCTTCCAAGCAGCTGGCGTGCACCACCACACCAGGTTAATATCTATCTATCTATCTATTTATTATTTGTTTGCTTATTGTAGAGATGAGGTCTCGCCAAGTTGCCCAGGCTGGTCTTGAACCCGTTTCAGGCAATCCTCTTGCTCAGCCTCCCAAAGTGCTGGGACTACAGGCGTGAGCCACCAGGCCCAGGATGGGTCCTGTCTCTTACATAACCCTCCAAAGACTTCCACTGTCCCTCAGGAAAAGTCACACTGCTGAAGGATCACAATACCTTAGGGGATCTGGCCTGGGCTCACCGCCCAGCCCTGTCCCTCCTTGCCTGTTCCCCTCTAGCTATACCCCTTCCTTCCTTCCTGGAATACCCTCATTCATTTTGGCCTGAGTGTTTCTGCACTGTCTTTTCTGCTTGGGGGGAAGCACCCCCATTTCTTCTGCCCTCATCTTTCACTGTCCCCTCCCCTCAAAAGTGGCACCCTGCCCCCACTGAAGTAGCACCCCATTCCCACTCTTGTCATTCTGATCCCATTATCCTCTATTTTCCACTGGTCACTATAGGCAATGATCTTATCTTCTCAGTTGACTTCTCTCAAAAGCAGGTGGGACCCTGTAATCCCATAAAGTTCAAAGTCTGGGAGGCTGATGCAATCGGATTGCCTGAGCCCAGGAGTTTGAGACCAGTCTTGGCAACATAGTGAGACCTTGTCTCTATAGTAAATCAAAAATTAGATAGGAATGGTGGGGCACACCTGTAGCCCCGGCTACTTGGAAGGCTGAGGCTGAAGGATCACCTGAGCCAGCAGGTGGAGGCTGTGGTAGCTGTAATTATGCCACTGCACTCCAGTTGGAGCAACAGAGTAAGACTCTGACTCAAAAAAAAAGTAGGTGGGAGCCAGGAAGGTGGGAATCCTGCCTGCATGCTCACTACTGAATCCTCACAGCCAAGCAGTGCCTCCCGCAAAGAAGAAATATGCCAATACATATTTTCTAAATCAGTGAATGAATGAAATGTTCATTAAATAGATACTGCAGCTAAATGTGGCATCAAGCAATACAACACACAGGGTGAGTAGAATTAAAGGACATGAACTATTATGAAGTTCATTTTGTTCCTTCCTCATTAACCGAGGACTGCTAAAAACCCACCTGCTAGTTGCTGCAAAGAGAAGGTGTGGATTGATGTCACAAAGAACACTCCCCTATGTATGCCATCATAATGCATGAGGTGAAATGTGTATGTCATTAGTGTCTCAGTTGTAAGATACTTGCTACATATAGCAAATAGGTAGAAGGGAAAATCCACAGGCTGAATCATATCTGAATCTCCCCATTCCCTCTCCCCAAATGTTGGTTTAAAAATGCTCAGAGGTTTGAGGATGATAATATATTATATTATATTATATTATATTATATTATATTATATTATATCAGTATATCGGTACTTTATTTTATTGCCAACTAATATTCTGTTGTATGGTTCATGTATTCTGAACTCAGGCAAATTCTGAAACATGATTGTGCCACTCCACTCCACCCAGTCTGGGTAACAGAGTGAGACACTGACCCAAAAACAAAAACAAAACCTGTGATAAATAGAAAATTTGGATCGATTTTCTTCAGATCTCTAAAGAAAATCATTTTTTAAATAATGACTTTATTGAGATATAATTCATATACCAAAAGTTCAAGGTTTTTGTTTTTTTTTTTTTTTTTTTGAGTCAGAGTCTCACTCTGTCACCCAGGCTGGAGTGCAGTGGCACACACATGACCACTGCAGCCTCGACCTGCTGGGCTCAGGTGATCCTTCCGTTTCAGCCTTCCAAGTAGCTGGAACTACAGGCGCACGCCACCACACCCAGCTAATCGTTTGATTTATTATAAAGTTTAGTCATGTTGCCCAGGCTGGTCTCAAACCCTTGGGCTCAGACAATCCTCTCGCCTCTGCCTCCCAAAGTGCTAGAATCCCAGACGTGAGCCACCACGCCCAGATAAATGCAAGCTTTTAAAGTGTAAATTGAGTGTTTTTTAGTGTCTTCACAGGGTTGTACATCCATCCCCAGTACCACATTTTCAACACTCCCAAGAAATCCCCTACTTACTGGCAGTCACTCAATCCCTCTCCCAGCTCCCCTACCCCACCCCATCCTCAGGCACATGGCAGGCACCAATCTACTTTCTGTCTCTATGGATTTGCTGATTCTGGACATTTTCTATAAACGGGACCAAAAATATGTGGTCTGTGTCTGACTTCTTTCATGTAGTATAATGATTTTAAGATTCATTCATATTGTTGCAGGTATCAGTACTTTATTTTCTTGCCAACTAATATTCCATTGTATGGTTATACCACATTTTATTTAGCCATTTACCAGTGGCTGGACAGTTAGACTGTTTCATTTTGGGACTTTCGTGAATAATGTTGCTAATGAACATTCATGTACAAGTTTGTGTGTAAAGGTACCTCTTCATCTCTTTTGGGTGTACACCTAGGAGTAGAATTACTGAGTCAAGTGGTAATTTTTTTGTTTAACTTTTTAGAACTGCCAGACTATTTCCAAATTGGCTGCACCATTTTATGTTCTCATAAACAACTATGTAGGCTCCAGAATGAGGGTCTGAATTTCTCTCCACTCTCGCCAATACTTGCCATTGCCTTTTTTATTAAAGCCATCCTAGTGGGTGTGAAGTGGACTCACATTATGTATGGTGTTGATCTGTATTTCCCTAATGATTATGTTGAACATCTTTTCATGTGCATATTGGTCATTTTATTTATTAGTTATTCTTTCAGTATTTATCTGGTTTCAAACTTAATAATCTTTTTTTTTTTTTTTTTTTGAGTTGGAGTCTCACTGTCACCCAGGCTGGAGTGCAGTGGCACACCCATGGCCACCACAGCCTTGACTTGCAAGGCTCAGGTGATCCTTCTGCCTCAGCCTTCAGCCTTCCAAGGAGCTGGAGCTACAGGCACGCGCCACCACACCTGGCTAATTTTTTTATTTATTGTAGCGATAAGGTCTCGCCAAGTTGCCCAGGCTGGTCTCGAACACATGAGCTCAGGCGATCCTCTCACTTCCGTTTCCTAAAGTGCTGGGATTCTAGCTGTGAGCCACCACGACCGGCCTGGCCATTTTCCTTGGGAAAAAATGTGTATGCAAATGTTTTGTCCATTTTATAATTGGGCTTTTTCTTATTGAATGTAAGAGCTCTTTACAAGTCCCTTATAAGATATATATGATTTGCATACATTTTCTCCAGGTCTATAGGTTCTTTTCACTTTTTTTTTTTTTTTTTTGAGTCTCACTGTCACCCAAGCTGCAGTGGCACAATCACAGCTTTTGCAGCCTTGACCTGTTGGGCTCGGGCGATCCTTCAGTCTCAGTCTTCCAAGTAGCTGGGACTAAAGGTGCGTCCCACCATGGCTGGCTAATTTTTTAACTTATTGTAGAGACAAGGTTGCATCATATAGCCCAGGCTGGTCTCAAACTCCTGGTCTTAGGAAAGCCTCTCACCTCAGCCTCCCAGTTTTTCACTTTCTTGATGGTGTCCTTAAAAGCACAAAGGTTTTTAAGGTGAAGCTCCATTTACCTATTTTTCTCTTTGTCTTTTCTGATTTTGATATCATATCTGGAAAACAACAGCCTAAGTCAAGACCATGATGACTTAGTTGTATATTTTCTTCTAAGAATTTTACAGTTTTAGCTCTTACATTTAGGACTGTGATCTGTTTTGAGGTTTTTATGTGGTGTGAGATAAAAGTCCAGTTTCATTCTTTTGCATGTGGATATACAGTTGTACTGGCAACATTTTTTAAAAAGATTACCATATATCCTGCAACCTTGCTGAACTCATTTTGTTTGCTTAATAGTTGTGTATATGTGTATTCCTTAGTATTTTCTCTGTACGAAATCATTCCACCTGTGAGTAGAAACAAACCCACCAGTAAAATGTTGAATAAAAGTAGTAAGAAAGCCGGGCTCGGTGGCTCAGCCTGTAATCCCGCGCCTTTGGGAGGCTGAGGTGAGTGGATTGCCTGAGCCCGCGGGTTCGAGACCCGCCTGGGCAGCAAGACCTCATCTCTACAATAAATCCAAAAAAATCAGCCGGGCGTGGTAGCGCATGCCTGTAATTCCGGCTACTTGGAAGGCTGAGGCGGAAGGATCGCCTGAGTCCAGCAGGTCGAGGCTGCGGTGGCCGGGAGCGGCCACTGCACTCCAGTCTGGGTGACAGAGTGAGACTCCAACTCAAAAAAAAAAAAAAAAAAAGTAGTAAGAGCCAGGAGCGGTGGTTCATGCCTATAATCCCAGCACTTTGGGAGGCTGAGGCGAGAGGATTGCCTGAGCCCACTTTTTTTTTGAGACTCCAACTCAAAAAAAAAAAAAAAAAGAGAGTGGGCACTCTTGTATTGTTCTTGATCTCAATTTTTCTCCATTAAGTGTGCTGCTAGCTATGAGCTTGTCATGGATGGCTTTTATGAGTCTGAGGAAGTCCCTCTTTATCCCTAGTTTGTTGAATGTTCTGAGCATGAAAAAGTATTGGATTCTGTGAAAGGTTTTTCTTCATCATCAATTGAAATGACCATATAGTTTTTACATGTTCTATTAATATAGCATATTACACTGATTATATATTATGCTAACCTTGCATTCCTGCGATAAATTCCACTTATGTAGATAATCCTTTTTATATGTTACTAAATTCAGTATGCTAGTATTTTGTTGAGAATTTTTGTGTCATACTGGTCTATAGTTTTCTTGTGATGTCTTTGACTAGTTTTGGTATCAGGGTCACTCTAGCTTTAAAGAACAGCTTATTTATTTACTTATTTGTTCTGAGTCAGGGTCTCACTCTGTCACCCAGGCTGAGTGCAGTGGTGCGATCATAGATCACTGCAGCCTCAAACTCCTGGGCTCATGCAATCCTCCCACCTCAGCCTTCAAGTAGCTGGGGTTACAGGCATGTGCCACCATTCCTGGCTAATTTTTTTATTTTTTGGAAAGATGAGCTCTCACTATATTGCTCAGACTGGTCTCAAACTCCTGGGCAAAAGCAATTCTCCTGCCTCAGCCTCTTAAGTCCAGGGATTACCAGAGTGAACAACTGTGCCTGGTATAGAACAATATAATGTGTTCACGTTGCTTCTATTTTTTGTCAGAGTTTGAGAGGGATTGGTGTTAATTCTTGTTTAAATGTTTAGTAGGATTTACCAGTGAAACCATCTGGTCTGGGACTTTCCTTTGTGGGAAGTTTTAACATTACTAATTCAGTCACTTGTTAAAGGTCTATCCATATTTTCTATTTCTTTCTGAATCACTTTTGGAAATTTGTATCTTTCTAGGAATTTGTTCTAGGTTATATATATTTCATCTAGTTTATATAATTTGTTAGCATACAGTGGTTCACAGTATTCTTTTATAATTCTTTTTATTTCTGAAAGCTAGGTAGTAATGTCCCTTCTTTCCTTCCTGATTGAAATATTCAAGTCTTTTTTTCCTTCGTCAGTATAGCCAAAGCTTTGCCAATTTTGTCTATCTTTTCAAGGAAACAACTTTGGGGTTTTTTAAATTTTCTTTTTGGGAAGGTTTTGTTGTTGTTGTTTGTGTCAGAGTCTCACTGTCATCCAGGCTGGAGTACAGTAGCACAATCACAGCCATCATAGCCTCAACCTGTTGATTTCAGGCAATCCTTCTGCCTCAGTCTTCCAAGGTAGATGGAACTACAGGCACATGCCACCACGCCCAGCTAATTTTTTTTTTTTTGTAGAGATAAGGTCTCACCAAGCTGCCCAGGCTGGTCTCGAACCCCTGGGCTTAGGCAATCCTCTCACCTCAGTCTCCCAAAGTGCTGGGATTACAGGCATGAGCCACGGCATCCGATTAGTTTTATTTTCTACTTATTTCCTTTCTAGCCTTTATTGTCTTTCTGCTTGTTGTAGGTTTAATTTGGCCCCCTTTCTTCTAGTTCCTAAGGGACTAGGTTAGATTATTGATTTGAGATCTTTATCTTTTCTAACCTAAGTCTTAGTAGCACTAAGTTTCCTTATGAGCACTGCTATCACTGTATTCCATAAGTTTTGGTTCCTTCTGTTTTTGTCTTCTTTCTTCTCGAAGTGTTTTCCAATTCCTCTTGTGATTTCATCTTTAGTCCATTTGTAATTTAGGAGTATGCTGTTTAATCTCTTGTTTCTCAAATTTCCTTTTGTTCCTGATTTCTAATTTCATCTGTAGTGGTCAGAGACCATACTTTGTATGACTTCAATCCTTTAACATTTACTGAGGCTTGTTTTATGATGTAACATATGGCCGATCCTGAAGAATCTTCCATATGTACTTGAGAAAAATGTGTACTCTGCTGTTGTTGGTGGGGTGTCTTATACAAGTCTGTCCGGTCTAGTTGGTTTGTGTTGTTTTTCATTTCTTCCATTTATCATGGATCTATTTAGTTTATCCTATCAACCATTGATAGGTGGGAACTATAGCCTCAAACTATTTTTGTTGACTTGCCTATTTCTCTTAATTCTGTCAGGTTTTGCTTCATATATTTTGGGGCTCTGTTAGGCACACATGCCTAAAATTGTTGTATCTTTTTGATTGGTTGATCCTTTTTTCAAAAAATATCCTTTATCTCTAATGACTTTTTTTGATATTAGGATAGCCGTTTCAGCGCTCTTTGGGGTCCCATTTGCATGGTATGTCTTTTTCCATGTTTTTACTTTGTTTAAAAAAAAAAGGATTCAAAAATGAAATCCTTCTGCTAAGTAAATTTTTATTTCAGATTTTAAAATGCAACTGTTTTTTTCAATCCACTTACCACATTTTAATAAAAACAACATCAAGAAAATAAAATATTCCTTTCTCCCGACTCTTAACCATTTGTTTTGTTTTGTTTTGTTTGTTTTGTTTTGTTTTTTGTTGAGTTGGAGTCTCACTCGGTCACCCAGACTGGAGTGCAGTGGCCGCTCCTGGCCACCGCAGCCTCGCCTGCTGGCCTCTGGCGATCCTTCCGCCTCAGCCTTCCCAGTAGCCGAAATTACAGGCATGCGCTACCACGCCCGGCTGATTTTTTTTATTTATTGTAGAGATGAGGTCTCGCTGCCCGGGCGTGTCTCGAACCCGCGGGCTCAGGCAATCCACTCACCTCAGCCTCCCAAAGGCGCGGGATTACAGGTTGAGCCACCGAGCCCGGCTACCATTTTTTGATTTAACTTAAATGGGTTTATTTGCAAAAGCAAATCTAGTCATAATTACCTTCTAACGATCCACAATTTTGTTTGTGTGGCACCGCAGGAAAAGGAAATTCCTAAACAAGGAACACTGCTTAGAAAGTACTGTACCATGTCTCCAAATTCCTGAGAACCAAGTCGGAAAGCTGGAAGCAATGGAAAACACTACAAGGTAACTGATTTCACTTGATGAAAAGTCAATTCCTAAATCTCAACGTTCAAAGTAGGACACCCGCGTGTAGCTAGTTGGTTATTTTATTCCTCAGCAAAGCCAATAGAAATATAATATGAGCCACAAATGCAAATCACATACAAGGAGGACCCCCAAAAAGCCCAGAATTGATTTATTAAAAATTGTGTATTTATCCTTACGTTTATACTACAGTCACCTTCAAAGTACTCTCCATGTCATGCAGTATACCTATCAAGATGCTTTTTCCACTGCTCAAAACAGTTTTGTTTTTTTTTGAGTTGGAGTCTCACTCTGTCACCCAGGCTGGAGTGCAATGGCACGCTCATGGCCACCCCAGCGTCCACCTGCTGGGCTCCAGCAATCCTCCTGCCTCAGCCTTCCAAGTAGCCAGAACTTCAGGTGCACGCTACCACGCCCAGCTAGTTGGGTTTTTGTTGTTGTTGTTTTTTATTGTAGAGACAAGGTCTCACCAAGTTGCCGGGCTGGTCTAGAACCAGCAGGCTCAGGCAATCCACTCGCCTCAGCCTCCCAAAGTGATGAGATTACAGGCTGAGCCACCGAGCCTGGCCTCAAAACAATTTTGAACACGGCAGTTTTGATGACTCTTTAGTGCTTCTGCTGGTTTTTGCTTCACCTCTTCCATACTGGCAAAACATTTCCCTTTGAGGACTTTTTTCATCTAGGAAAACAAAAACAGGATGCTCTGGGTGAGATCGAGTGAATAAGGAGGGTGGAACATAGGGTCTTGCTGTTTTTCATCAAAAACTGCTGAACACTCAGTGCAGTGTGGGCAGGCTCACTCATAAATCACCCACCATAAAATGGGCAAACACATTGAAGCTCCCCGCCCAAAAATTCACTGAAATCAAACACAGCCTCTCACAACAACACAAGCTGGTACACTGATGCCTGTGGATCAACCTGTACTACAAGGGGCCCATTCCCCAAAAGTTAATTCTGGTTTTGGGGAGGTCCTCCTCATATGTAATTTTAAAGTTTCTAATAGTCATATTTTAACAATGAAAAAGAAACAGGTAAAATTATTAATATATTTAACAATATAGTTTATTAATAAATACAACTAATATATTTTCTTTAACTCAATAATCATTTCTACATATAATCAATATAAAATTGTTATTCTTTTTCTTTTTTGAGTTGGAATCTCACTCCATTGCCCAGGCTGGAGTACAGGGGCACACTCACGGCCACTCCAGCATCGACCTGCTGGAGGGTGACAGCGATCCTTTCAGCCTCAGCCTACCAGGTAGCTGGAACTATAGGCGCACACTACCAGGCCCAGTTAATTTTTTATTTATTGTAGAGATGAGGTCTCACCAAATTGCCCGGGCTGGTCTAGAACCCGCGGGCTCAGGCAATCTACTTGCCTTGCTTTCCCAAAGTGCCAGGATTATAGGCTGAGCCACTGAGCCCAGCCGTTACTTATTCTTAATTTTTTCTTAAGTCTTTGTAATTTAGTATGTATTTTACACTTAAAGCACATCTCAATTCAAACTAGCCACATTTCAAGTGATTAACAGCCATAATGAACGTGAGACTGTTGCACTGAAAGCTAGAAATGGCCTTTAAATGAAGATAAAATCAAACTTAAATATTTTTCTTAACCACAATTATGCATCCCTATAACATGAGTGCTTATATAATGGGGGCATAAAAATGTAATAATCTAACAGGTATTTATGCAATCAGAATTAAATTTACAAATTCTAGAGGCTCAATTTGCACTCGTAATGACAACTGATCTTTATTAAGCATTCACTCTGTGCCAGGCACTATGCCAAGTATGTTAATAAGTGGCAAAAAGTACACCTATTATATCCATTTCATAGAGGAGGAAACTAGGGCTGGGAAGGGTTAATTAACTTGCTCTAGACCACACAGTATGTAAGGTGTAAAGCCATCATTTGAACTTGCATACTCAGCTTCTGCTCCTAGCCTCCAAACTATTGTCTCCCTAAAAGGAATCTACCTTCCTGCAGATATTCAGTGAATTTCAGATATAAAACCGAGAGAAAGAGCAAAAGAAAGTAATTGAGTCAAAATCTCCCCTGCCTGTGTTCAATTTAGCAGTTTGCTGAAGGCCTACTGTGTGTAATGTCTCTCAGGAATGTTAGGGTTCCTCTTGCCCCTGATTGGGGTGCCTGTAACAGACTGCCTCGCAGCAGGGGTTACGAAGTTTTGGTAAAAATCAGCTGAAAAGAATGTAAATACAGTAGGGTACCCAAAAATGGTATACACATTTAAAGCATTGTTAAAAGAAGTTCACCACAGTCAGAAGTGTCTGGACGCTAATGGTAACAACCTTGAGCACCTCTTGTAATTGCAGAAGTCAACTGTGACTTGCAGTCATCTTATTATTACAATTTTAATACAGCTTTTTCCTTTCTTAAAATGTATATACATTTTTGGGGCACTCTCAGTAGTTCAGCATATTTATTTTCAATACACAACTTTTCAACAGTTCCATCTTTTTTGCTGGCTCTTATCTAGGGAACAGATAACATCGATATTGGAGTTAGAAATCTGATTTATCAGTCAAGTATCTACTGAATATCCATAATCCATTCTACATACTATTTTACTCCACACGATTAGGAAACTAATAGAAAATATGCAAATAAACCAGGCACAGTGGCTCACGCCTGTAATCCCAGCACTCTGGAAAGCAGAGGCAAGAGCCTCAGGTTCAAGACCAGCCTGGGGAACTGGGCAAGACCTGGTCTCTACAATAAAATTTAAAAATTAGCTGAGCATGGTGGCATGCACCCGTGGTTCCAGCTACAGGAAGGCTGAAGAGGAAGGATCGCCTGAGCCCAGCAGGTTAAAGCTGCGGTGGCCATGAGCGTGCCACTGCACCACTACACTTTAGCCTAGCAACAGAGTGAGACTCTGACTCAAAAAAAAAGGAGAAAGTTCAGCGCCCTTTATCTTCTACCATCTGACCTCCTCGGAAAACAAATCTGTATCTGTGGGCTACCTTTATACAATACTTGAATCATTCTTTTAAGAAAATAATACTCAGGCTGAGGTGAGTGGATTGCCTGAGCCTGCGGGTTCATGACCCGCCTGGGCAGGCGAGACCTCCTCTCTACAATAAATCAAAAAATTAGCCGGGCATGGTAGCGCGCACCTGTAATTCCAGCTACTTGGAAGGCTGAAGCGGAAGGATCGCTGGAGCCCAGCAGGTTGAGGCTGCAGTGGCCAGGAGCGGCCACTGCACTCCAGTCTGGGCGACAGAGTGAGACTCCAACTCAAAAAAAAAAGGGAAAATAATACACTTATAAAATATTTGTATCAGGACACACTCTATGGGAAATGGGCTAAGTGCAGAAAATCTCCCAGAAGGCTAAGCACTAAAACTCTCCAAAATGGCAAGCCTGCTGCTCAAAACACAGTGCCCACATAGAACCAGTCTCCGTTGTCAGGACATCTGCTATCCACCCAAGTTTCTGCCATTTGGGGAGCTCATTCATTAACCTTAAAATTCTCCTCCTTCCCTTTTGATTAGATTTTTACAATGCTAAAATAAAGCTGGCTGTGATTCCATGTTCTGGCAATTGATGTCACCACTAATACAAAATTGTTTTGCTTCTAGCCTGAAATAATCTTAAATTTATGCCTTGCCTCATTAAAAAACAAAGTGCTGTAATCCCAGCACTTTGGGAGGATCACTTGAGCCAGGGAGACCAGCCAGGGCAACACAGCCAGACCTCACCTCTACCAAATAAAAGTAGCTTGGCAGGGTGGTGTGGGGCACCTGTAGTGGCAATTACTTGGGAGGCTGAGGAGGGAAGATCACTTGAACCCAGGAGGTTCAGGCTGAGGTAAGCCATGGTTGTGCCACTGCACTCCAGCCTGGGCAAAAGGGATACTCCAAGAAAAAAAAAAATCCCTATTTTGACAAATCTGTAAACCTATGTTGAGAGTTCTACTATTATAATTATTAGGTGAATATATGTTATTTACAGACTGTCAATAAAAACACATACCACCACAGGTGTTTAAAAGTAACGAGATGAGCCGGGCACGGTGGCTCAGCCTGTAATCCCAGCACTTTGGGAGGCTGAGGTGAGTGGATTGCCTGAGCCTGCGGGTTCGAGACCACCTCGGCAACTTGGCGAGACCTCATCTCTACAATAAATCAAAAAATCAGCCGGGCGTGGTAGCGCGCACCTGTAATTCTGGCTACTTGGGAGGCTGGGGCAGAAGGATCACTGGAGCCCAGCAGGCGAGGCTAGGGTGGCCGGGAGCGGCCACTGCTCTCCAGTCTGGGCAACAGAGTGAGACTCCGACTCAAAAAAAAAAACAAGTAACAAGTTGAAGCAATACCCCATGCAAGCCATTTATCGTATTGATTTGTTAACCCAGCCTTTGTTTTTTCATTGTTTTGAGTTGGAGTCTGACTCTATCGCCCAGATTGGAGTGCAGTAGCACACTCACAGCCACCGCAGCCTTGATCTGCTGGGCTCAGATGATCCTTCCGTCTCAGCCTTCCAAAAAACTGGAACTACAGGCACGTGCTGCCATGCCTGGTTAATTTTTTGATTTATTGTAGAGATGAGGTCCCACCAATTTGCCCAGGCTGGTCCTGAATCCTCTTACCTCGGCCTCCCAACAGTGCTGGGATTATAGGCGTGAGCCACCGCGCCCAGCCTAACCTAGCCTTTAGAAATCATGTTTTAGTATGAAATCCCAATAATCATGGGCAAGGAAGAAGCTTCCTCAGAATCCAGATGTACCCACTACCTAAATAAATAAACGCAAAAATACCTCCCCCAAATTAATGTAGGTAATGGTTTGTCTTTGAAGAAATAACATGGCTCAAGAATGAAACCTTCACTTCTAAGGAACATCATACAAAGACAGGTCTGCAGGCCTCCCATAGAGAGCCCTGTTGCTGTCACAGCCTGAAATTTTTTGAGGGAACTTTCTCTAGGAATCAATTAGAATCCTTTTTTAAAAATCTTGGCGGAACATCACAGTTGCATACGGGATCCCAGGGCCTGAGCCCAAATTCTGGACGCAGCATCAGGCGCTTCCAATGCACAGCCAAGATTTAAAATCATTCACCCAACACCAAGACTTTCTAAGAGGGCGGACAGCAGAGTCGCCAGCAGGAAATTAAATTCCCTACGTTAGATAAGATGAGCTGCCAGAGGTGTGGAACCACTCTCCATATAACCCAATGGGAAACCTTCTCACCAGGAAATCTAGTGTCCTTTTTGAGGCAAAAATGAACCGTGTTCTCCCACTGTCAGTCACCCTTAGCCCAATGCACTGGACACAGGAGGGTCTCCACAGAAGTGCCCCCCAATGTGAACACCGCTCTCCTGGCCTTCCGGAGCGCTGCATAAAGGCAAATTACGTGTGTTATCCATGCATTCGAGGGCTGCCATTGAATTCAGGTCTCTGCAACCCTCGGTACTGGATTCATAAACACTTATGGAGGTACCAGCCCTGCAAGCCGGGGCTGCTTACCTCCAACCCCTGGGAGAACAGGACCCCAAAACAAGGCATATTCGAGGGATCCATCGCGGATCGCGGGCCTGCGTGCTACATGGACGTCCCGGGGCGACCGCGGGCTGGGAGCGGCGGCCTGGCGGGAGATCCCCGGGCTGAGTAACCCCCTTCCGGGCCGGCCCCAGGCCTGAGTCACGGGGGAGCGCTGGGAGAGGAAGGGGCGGCCTGAGTCACCGCCCTGGGGGAGGCCGGGGCATCCGACACGCGGAGGAGTCGGTGGGGCCTGGGGGTGGAACCGGGGTGGGGAGTGGGCTTCCGAGGGGCTCCCTTCCCGGACAGCGGAGGGCCGAAGTCCCCGGGCAACGGGGGCCGAGGGGGTGGGGCCTGCCCCTCGGGCCGCGGGAAGGGGCCGGGGTCGGCCGGCCAGCCCGCGGCGCCGAAATCTCCCGCGCTCGGGAGCCGGCCCCTCCCCGCCCGCCGGGCCTCACGCCCATCGCCGCGGCCAAGCCCGCCTGCCGATGCCTCCCGCAGCACCAGCGACGCGGCCCCGGGTCGCCCCCGGCGCCGCCGCCGGCGACGACCCCGGCCCCGGCAGGGCTGCGAAGCCTACGGCCGGCCCCACCCGCGCCCCGCCGGGCGGTCCACCGCGCGCGGCTAGTGACGGCACGGCAGGGTGCGTGACCAATCAGCGCGGCCCTCGAGGAAGCGGCCTGGGTCCCGCCCCGGCGCCCAGGGCCAATGAGGCGCCGGCGCCGGCGGCCGCGGCGGGGTGAGAGGTCGCAAGGCCCCGCCCCGTCCTCCCCTTTCCCCTCTGCCCCGCCCTTTCCCGCCCGGCCCCCTCCCGGCCCCGAGCCGCCGCTGGTGCCGGTCCCCGCGCTGGGCCCGCCCCCGCCCCTCCCGCGGCCCGCCAGCGCGCCTCACGGCTCCTGTCTCCCCTCCCTCCTTCTCTCTCTCACGCCTAGCGCAATGGCGGCGGCCGCGGCGGAGCAGCAACAGTTCTACCTGCTCCTGGGAAACCTGCTCAGCCCCGACAATGTGGTCCGGAAACAGGCAGAGGTAACTAGCTCGCCCCAGTCTCCGCGCCCCGGCCGGCGCGCCGAGCCTCCCCCGGCGCCGGCCCCGCCGGGCCTCGGTCCCTCCGCGGCGGCCGCGCAGGCCGCGCCCGGCGGGCGGCGACGGCCTCGCAGCCCACGTGCGAGGCGGCCCGCGCCTGCCTGCGGTGCCCCCGGGCCCTTCCGGCCCTTGCGGCCGCGGCGCCCGACGTCCGTGGCCTCCCGCGCGCACGTGCGGCCGCCGCTGACACGCTGCCCCCGCCCGGCCGTGGACGCCGGCGGCGGGGGGTGCAGGGTGCCGGGCGGGCCCCGAGCCCCAACTTGGCCGGTCGCCCCCCCCGCCCCTTCCCCGCTTTCTCCCCGCGCAGCCTCCAGCCGCTGCCTCCGCCCAGCCTTCCCCCTCGGCCTCCCCGGCCCTCGGCCGCTGCCCTCCCCCCCGCATCTATCTCCCACACCGTCTGTCCGTCCCCTCCTATCCCCGCCTTTTGAGATGTGTGCCCTGCCTTTCCACTTGCTTCTCGTTTCTGGTTCCTTAACACCAGGAGCCGGAGCACACCCCCTCCCCAGCATCCTCCCCCCTCTTTTATGTGAAGTTGCCTTTAGGGTTTGTTTCTGAGCGGCTCCCACCTAACTCTGCTCTTCCTTCAGGCACATTTTCTCCTGTCTCTAGAGATTTGTGGTCTCATATCATAAATGGTGTGGAGTGGGACTTCCGTTGTTGAACTGGACCAATACCATATGTTTAAGTCTTCAACTTCATTAAATCTAACCTGGATCGCTCTCTCTCTCTCTTTTTTAACCACCTCTGGTTCCTGGCCTTGAAACTGTGGAGCTGTGGCTATAGTTTCCAGGGACGTTATTTCAAATGTATCTGTGCAAGCTCATTTACCGAGTAGCAGTGAGATACGCCTGGCTCAGTTGAGGACTGATGGTACATTGTCAGTGCTGTCCCAAGATTTATGGGAGATGCTTCCAAGGAAGGGAGAAACTTTCCAGTGTCTTTTAAGTGCATTGTCAGAGCCGACCTTCAAGTTTGGTTATTATATGGAGTTCTCTGCAACCACGTGATTGAAGATTTTTGTAAGATTCGGTGAAGGATGTCCAGCCAGATATTTTTACAGAGCAGAAATTCCTTTTACGTGTAACTAATTGGGGACATGTCCTTTTCTGAACTCATGGGCCTAATGAGTTTTAGGGTTGTCTTTAAAACCACAGTGTTGTTAATACTTGGTTTTGAATAGATTGAGGATAAGCTGGTTGAACTTGGTGGTTTTAAAATGAGTGAAGTTGAAATTCTGTTCTATATGAAAAAGCATTTTCAACTATTAGTTTTATTCTATAATTTTTTATTCATTTGTCAGACAAAAAAAATCCAAACAGTACAGATAGTTTTTTGTCCCATTCCCCAACGGCAACCACTTTTAAGAGGTTGAACTTCCCTAAAGGTACATCTTTGCAAGCAAAATACATCTTTACACAAGCATATATTTTTACTTGAATGGGCTTAGCATACACACTGTTTTGCAATTTGAATTTTTCCCTTGAGGCAATTATAAAGGATTTTTTCAAAGCAACTATAGATCACACATTGTATAGATAGCTTTATTATTTATATAAGCAATACTTTATGAGTAGATATAGAAGATTCCAGTGCCTTGCTCTTAGAAGTAGCATGATACATAGGAGTACACGCATACCTGTCTTTGCTTGAACTTTGCAAGGCTTATTTGTAGAATACTTAAAAGTAGCATTTGTCCTTAGAAATAATATGCATATATTAATTGCATCAGTTTGCACTGGGGATATCATGTTGCTAAAAAACATTTAATGCTTTCTGCTAACTCTAGAGATAATTTTTCGCCAAACTAAATTCTTAATCCCTACCCATAATGGAAGTTAACATGTGTTACAAAGCAGACCAGCATTGTAATTAGTAAGCTAGTTTAATTCTCCCTCTTCCCTCCAGTTGCTTAAGTCTCTATTGTCAAGCCTAGTGGGGAATCTCTCTTCTGTTGAACTAAATACCAGTGTCTGGTTTAGCTTGAATTCCAATTGGTGCCTGTTGTAAATCTTTTATCACTTACATCACTTTGGGAATATTTATCAGCATTCAGCACATTTTCTCATAAAGAACAATTGGAAATAAGAACTGTTATTCTCTTAGTCTCTTTATTCCTAGTGAAAACATTCAGATACGACGTTTTTATTTTCTTTGTATGTTCTGAGAATGTATTAATATGTAAAGTAAGTACTGTGATTCACAACTTTCTTAATTTTACAAAAAATAGGGGAAACTCCCGGATTTGTCTTTCTTTTTTGCCTTATAAAATAAGTCTTTATAACTAACCAAACTATATAAAATTGAGTATTAAGTCTGTTATAACAAATGTAGAAATTTTTTTAAATTAAAGAATTGTCAAGGGCTTAGAAAACATCTTTGTAATTTATGCAGTCAAAATAAAAATACTTAGTTGACACAAGTACCAAACTGTTGACTAAGGTGACTTGTTTTGTATTCAAATATGAAACCAAGTACAATAAAATACTTTATTATTATATTTTGTTGAAATCACTGAAGGACTTCAAAACTCAAAAAAGTTTTAAAACTTTTTCCATTGTCCAAGCCATTTGATAGACTTTATATTTTATTTCCATTTTCTTAAAAGCCTTTCTCTTTAACTTTACAGAAAATGTTTCTCATTTGAAGAAATTTGAGTGCCCCTATGTCTCAGAACACAATTAACATGCATAAACTATTGAATAAATAATTGATAAGGAGTCCAAAGTTGAGTATTCATGGTATTTATGACATGGCATTTTTACTTGGTATAAGCTTAAGTATTTTATTATATGCATGGATTTTTTACATATCTATATATTTTTATTTATTTATTTATTTTTCTTTTTTTTTATTATTATTTTTTTTTTTTAGTTGGAGTCTCACTCTGTCAACCAGGAATGCGGTGGCATGTTCACAGCCACTGCAGCCTCAACCTGCTGGGCTCCTGCAATCCTTCCACCTCAGCCTTCCAAGTAGCTGGAACTACAGGCATGTGCTACCATGCCCGGTTGATTTATTGGAGAGATGAGGTCTCTCCAAGTTGCCCCAGCTTGTCTTGAGGGCTAGGCAGTCTTCTCACCTCAGCCTCCCAAAGTGCTGGGATTATAGGCGTGAGCCACTGCACCTGGCCAGACTTTATATTCTTATTAATGTTCTCCATACAGACTGTTTCTCATTGATTCTAATGTAGAACTTCATTGCTGAGATTTGAGTGGACGGAGGGTAACTACTGAAAAATATACCTGATTGTTGAGGAACCAGAGTGTTTAATAGGTAGAAGTTGCATCTCCTTTTACATTTCCTCATACAAGATAGGCACACCATAAATATTTATGGAATGAGTGAGATGAGTAAATATCAGCATTTTTTCTTTGTAGGCAAGGAAGGAAGGTAGAAGAAATCTTGACATTGTATAATTGTATAAGGTAGAATCAGAATTGAAATTTTTGCCAACTGGATGCAATGACTCACACCTGTAATCCCAACCCTTTGGGAGGCCAAGATGGGAGGATCGCTTGAGACTAGGCTAGGCAATATGGCAAGACCTTGTCTTTATAAAAAAATCAAAAGACTGACTGGGTATGTTGGCTCATGCCTATTATCCCAGCACTTTGGGAGGCAGACATGAGAGAATTGCCTGAGCTCATGGGTTTGAGACCAGCCTGGGCAACTTGGCAAGACCTCATCTCTACAATAAATCAAAAAATTAGCCAGACGTAGTGGTGCCCACCTATAGTTCCAGCTACTTAGAAGACTGAGAAGAAAGATCACCTGAGCGCAGTAGTAGAGGCTGCTGTGAGCATGCCACTGCACTCCAGCCTGGACAGCAGAAAGAGACTCTGACTCAAAAAAAAATTAGTTGGACATGGTGGCTTGTGCCTGTAGTCCCAGCTACTTGGGAGACTGAGGTGGAGGGTCACCTGAGCCCAGGAGATCAAGGTTTCAGTGAGCCATAATTGTGCCATTGCACTCCATCCTGGGCAAGAGTGAGACTCCTAACTCAAAAAAAAAAAAAAAAGAAAGAAATTTTATTTGCCACAACACTAGTTAACAGTCATGGAATGTAACTGGACTAGTGCTAGGAATATTCTTAGAAATAGTCCTTGTATTTGGTGTACTCTAATGTGCTAGGTACTCAGATACAAAGATGAATAGATAATATCCTTGCATCCTAGACTTAGTCTATTTAGGCTAAGAAAAAGTTACGCTTCTGATTTTAAGGCTATTCTTTTTGCCAACTTGTTATTCTTAGCCACTATTCTATAGGTATAATACTACATTTGGATTTCCATGGTGAAGCATATCAGATGGGGATAACCCTCTCACAGAAATCCCATGTCACTCCTACTAAACTCTCCCACTGTTGACTTCTAATTCACCATGGCATCGAATTTTATTTTTGACTTAAACATTGTAAGTCTCTTCTAGAGTTAGCTTAGTTGCACTAAATAGCTCCACCTGAGCAAGGGTAGTGACCCTCAAAATTTGTATCAGGTTTTCTGATAAAGAATTTTTTCAAAAACCTGACCTCAGACCATTGGAAATTTAAGTGTTAAACACTTAGGGCATTAACAGTATATTAGAGGCTAAGCTAGGAAAAAAGAAAAGTTTTTTTGTACTGTGAAAGACTTTTTAAGTGAAAAAATTATCTGCTGTTTTTTTAGTTGCTTTGGTAAAAATTAAGTGAAAAATGTCAAGGTACATATTTTTTGCAATCAGCTTATGAATATCTTTATATAAATTGTCTCCTTTCTGGATAAATTCAAGCCATGTTCTCAGCTGTGAATACTTTTTGGCACAGTTTTCAGCATTGTTTTGACCCTATGTACTTTTTACTAGAGTGGGAACATAAGATTATTCAGAAGATCTTGAATTATCTTTTCCCCCAAAATATGTTCTTCACCAGACAGATAAGTGTGAGAAGCTTGAAAACTGTTAGCCCGGCATAAACAGATCTGGTTGTTTACTGGGGTGAGCCCCTAAGGGTGAAATGCAGACTTCCAGTGTCAAAGAGATTTTGGGTATGATTGACCATAGAAGACCAGAATTCTGTCTGCCATTTTTTGTCTGTCAGTGTCTCAAGGATGCCATAGAACACTTAATAAAAGGTATGAGGTGGATGTGCATTCAAAGTAGCCTTGTTTTCCTCCCGTATCACCTTGGTTCAGAGAAGCCAGGTAGATTATAGAGGTATAGTAGTAGTGAGAGAGCAAGTAGGCTCTTTGAACTTAAACTGCTAAGAAATTAATGTTATCTACGTTAGACCCTTGAATTTGATGGGTGGTAGTGGATTATCATTTATTTACTAAGAGACTTAGATAAAACAATTCCAAGTGTACTTCAGTTGACTTCTTTTTCACAGTAAAAGACTGTAACTTAGGTTTTTGCACATATATCTATACTTCAACTTTTGTATGGTTGGGTCTCTTTTTTTTAGCCATTCTGACCATCTGTCTCCTAATTGGTGTCAACTTTTTATTGTTAACCAATTTGTTCCAGCTTTACATTATTAACAGGGAGGATAAAGAGTGTCCTGAGTCTCAAAACCTCTTGCTAATAAATAGATCTGTAAAAGATATTAAAGTCTCCTGGTCAAATCTCTCCTTACCCCATTCATTCATTTATTTATGTATGTAGCACAAGGTTTTAGTATAATCCCCTGCTTGGAAGTAAATGTGGAAAGCATTTAAAATAATTTCTCTGACTCACTTCATCTGAGTTGTGTTTGATGGTTCTAAGTATTGGTAATTTGAACCAGTTCTGCATCATCATCTAGTCTGTGCAATGTTGACTAGATAAGTGGTTTCCCATAATGTAAGGTGATATTAAGTGAGCACTTACTTTGCACCGCAGCAGCTCAAGTTATATTTGGCAGTTTTTTGGCCCTCTTAATCCTTGAGTTTTGTTGACCAGGGAACATGAGTTGGGAAAACACGCATTAAAAAGAACTGTTAAGAGATACAGGTAGAAAGGAACTTGGTAAGTAACCCCTTGGATGTATTCCTTCCTAACCTATCTGAAGTCCGTTTCACGTCACAGAAGACAGTGTTGGCACCAGACCTAGATGAAGTGATTTCTCATTCACGGATTCTTCCCACTCTTCATTTCTTTCTGTGGCTTGCTCTTGGAATAGTCTAACATATTCTCACCTTTAATTTTCTTCTTCATGTAGGAAACCTATGAGAATATTCCAGGCCAGTCAAAGATCACATTCCTCTTACAAGCCATCAGAAATACAACAGCTGCTGAAGAGGTACTACCTTATTTGAGCATATTACATTCTTTTGTTTTGTTGAGTAGGAATCTCACTCTGATGCCCAGGCTGAAGTGCGGTGGCACACTCACAGCCACTGCAGCCTTGGTCCACTGGTCTTAGGCAATCCTTCTGCCTCAACCTCCCAAGTAGCTGGAATTATAGGCATGCTCCACCACGCCCGGCAAATTTTTTTGATTTATTGTAGAGACAAGGACTCGCCAAGTTGTCCTGGCTAGTCTTGAACCCCTGGACTTAGACAGTCCTCTCACCTCTGCCTCCCAAAGTGCTGGGATTACAGGTGTGAGGCACCATGCCTGGCTGAGAATATTACATTCTTATAAAACAAGTTGGGGTATTAGATGACGATGGGCGAAGTGGAAATGAGAATTCTTACTTACTTCATGGACATTAGTAGAACTTTGAACTTTGTATTTGCTAAAAACTAACTTAGCAGTTAAAGTTATTGAAGAACTCTATTAAGAATGAGGACCAGCCGGACTCGGTGGCTCAGCCTGTAATCCCGCACATTGGGAGGCTGAGGTGAGTGGATTGCCTGAGCCCGCGGGTTCGAGACCCGCCTGGGCAGGTGAGACCTCATCTCTACAATAAATCAAAAATTAACTGGGCGTGGTAGCATGTACCTGTAGTTCCAGCTACTTGGAAGTCTGAGGTGGAAGGATCGCCGGAGCCCAGCAGGTCGAGGCTGCGGTGGCCGGGAGCGGACACTGCACTCCAGTCTGGGCCACAGAGTGAGACTTCAACTTAAAAAAAAAAAAGAAAGAATGAGGACCTTTTTCATATAAGATGATGTGTCTAGAGTAAAAAAGTTAATGTTTTTTTTTTTTGAGTTGGAGTCTCACTCCGTCGCCCAGACTGGAGTGCAGTGGCCGCTCCTGGCCACCCCTGGCCACCCCAGCCTCGACCTGCTGGGCTCCGGCGATCCTTCCGCCTCAGCCTTCCAAGTAGCCGGAATTATAGGCATGCGCTACCACGCTCGGCTGATTTTTTGATTTATTGTAGAGATAAGGTCTCGCCAAGTTGCCCCAGGTGGGTCTTGAACCCGCGGGCTCAGGCAATCCACTCACCTCAGCCTCCCAAAGGTGCGGGATTACAGGCTGAGCCACCGAGCCCGGCAGTTAATGGTTTTATAAATAATTAAGAATTGAGGCGCAGTTGTGCGCTGGGAGCCAAGATGTCGTTCCCCAATTATGTTCCGTTGCGCCTGGCTACTCTGCCCTTGACCCTCGACCCGGCCGAATATGACAAATCTCCGGAAACCCGGAAGGCACAAGCCAAGCAGTTGGCCATAAGATCCTGGCTTAAAGGGGAGTACCTGCTTCAGTACAACGACCATAACCACCAAGGGTTCATCAAAGATCCTGCCCTTGCTTCGTTGGACCTATGCAAGATCAGCAAATATCTATCCCAATTTCAGACCCACTGCCAAGAACTCACTCCTAGGAGCTGTGTGTGGATTTGGGCCCCTTTTCTTCTGATATTATGTTTTCAAAACTGACAGGGAGAAGAAAGAAAAACTTATCCAAGAAGGGAAGTTGGATCGCACATTTACCATTTCATATTAAGTCTGGCAATAATGACTATATGTATTCTTGCTTAAATAAATCTTCTATTAATCATTAAAAAAATAATAATTAAGAATTATTAAATTTCAGCGATTTTTGCAGCTGAAAATTGTTTTCTTGAAACAATTTACTCTAAATGAAGAAGTTAATTTAGTGTTTTAGTGTGCTGTCTGTATTTTGAAAAGATACTTCTGCTGGGCTTGGTGGCTCAGCCTGTAATCCTGCGCCTTGGGAGGCTGAGGTAAGTGGATTGCCTGAGCCTGCAGGTTTGAGACCCGCCTGGGCAACTTGGTGAGACCTCATCTCTACAATAAGTTTTTTTTTAAAAAAAAGTTAGCCGGGTATGGTAGTCGCGCCTATAGTTCCAGCTACTTGGAAGGCTGAGGCGGAAGGATCGCCAGAGCCCAGCAGGTCGAGGCTGCAGTAGCCGGGAGCAGCCACTGCACTCCAGTCTGGGCAACAGAGTGAGATTCCAACTTAAAAAAAAGAAAAGATACTTCTTGTCTTTAAAAATGTATGCTTATAGCTGTATCTGGATGAAGTCTGGAATCTTTTTAAAATCATGATTTTTAGCTAATTACCTCATTACTATACCAAATTCAAATTTACTTGGATTTTAAGAATCTTTCTCCGTGTGGGAAAACACTTATTTCCTAGGGTTTTATAGTTCTGTGTTACTCTCTTATGCATTTAGTAGCTAGTTTTTTTCCACCATCAAATAGAAATACCCTCATAAATATTGAGTGCCTATAAATATCAGTTTACTTTGGAAAAGATGTCAAAATACTTTAGTCCAGAAAACTTACTCCACCTGCAAAACATTGTATTTAGAATTCGTAGAGTAAGAATTCTTTGCTAACAGTCACACTGCATGTAAGATACTTGTAATAATACTTGATAGAAATAAAGTTGTACTAAAACTTTTGCGAAGTATTTCACCTGATTTCTTCCAGTCAGTTTAGACTGGCAATTTTATGTTCTCTTACGGCACTTAAAAAGCAGTATAAATGTGCCTCAGTTTTTTAAAAGATAACACAAAAGGTGTTTCTTTGCCTTTATAATATATTCTTTTTCTGTTACTCAAAATAGATATTAAATGTGGAGAAGAAGCATATATAAGGTAACTTCTATCATTAAAAACAGGTGACTATGTTAATTCTTGAAGATTAATACAAATTAGCTACTAAACAAATTTTAAAGCCAAGAATAATTTGGAAGTTACTGAATTTGATTTTTAAGAACCTATGTTAAAGCTTACTTAAATCTTCATTTGATTTAGTAATTAGATAATGGTGGTAACATAACCTTAGCATCTTGATTGTGACTTTATAGGTTTTGCTGTATGTATGAAAAGAATTGCACACTACTTTTTTTTTTTTTTTTTTTTGAGTTGGAGTCTCACTCCACTGCCTAGACTGGAGTGCAGTGGCACGCTCACAGCCACCCCAGTGTCAGCCTGCTGGGCTCGGGTAATCCTTCCACCTCAGCCTTCCAAGTAGCCAGAACTACAGGCATGTGCTACCATGCCTGGCTAATTTTTTGATTTATTATAGAGATGAGGTCTCGACAAGTTGCCCAGGCTGTTCTCAAACCCGTGGGCTCAAGCAATCCCCTCACCTTGGCCTCCCAAAGTGCTGGGATTACAAGCTTGAGCCACTACACCCAGCCTATAACAACTTTCATAAGAATTTTAACCAATTTGAATTCTTTCTAGAGCATATATTAGATATTGTTAAAAGTCTACCTACAATAAATTGTCCAAATTAAAGATTTCTCAATTAAAAATAATGGAGAAAAAATAACTAATTTTATTTGTTTAGCTTAACTTTTGTTTTTTAAGTTGGAGTCTCACCTTGTTTCCTAGGCTAGATTGCAGTGACATGCTTACAGCTACTGCAGCGTCAACCTGCTGGCTCAGACGATCCTTCCACCTCAGCCTCCCAAGTAGCTGGAAGTACAGGCGGGCGCTGTCATGCCCGGCTAATTTTTTGATTTATTTGTAGGGATGGGTCTTGCTAAGTTGCCCAGGCTGGTCTCGAACCCCTGTGCTCAGGTATTCCTCTCGCCTTGGCCTCCCAAAGTACTTGGGTTACATGCTTGAGCCACCACACCCAGCCAGCTTGACTTTTTTTGCTGGTCACAGTTCCAGAGTTATTATAGTGATAGTAAGTAGCAGCAGCCTGGAAAAAAGTGAGAGCAAGAAAGATTGGGTTCAGTATTCTCAATAGTTTATTGATTTGATTTGATAAAATATTAGAAAGACACTTGTCTCAACTTCCCTTTTGATAATATCAAAGAATTTTATACAGCAAATGCCAATCTTAAACATATTGTACAGATTTAAAAATAGAATCTCAGAGTATACACATTGAAATTGATTAGCACTTTTTAGTTTTTAGGAACTTCTATTATGTTTGCATGAAAGAAGCAAAGGTTGGATTTTATACATTTGAGCTAAGATGCTAATGAAAAAGCAATTGTAACAAGATAGGCCAGGCTGGGAGCCTAAGGTTATGCAGGAACTTGAATTCTAGAAAGAAAACTGATGGAAAGGTAGGAACAGGGTACTATAAGGTTTGCAGTTTATTTTAAGACTTGTTTTTCTCCTAAATAATTTATTAAAAATAGGACTTAAAGACAGGTTTGTTATTGCTTTTGTTTGTTTGTTTGTTGTTTTTTGAGTTGGAGTCTCACTCTGTCGCCCAGACTGGAGTGTGGTGGCCGTTCCCGGCCACCGCAGCCTCGACCTGCTGGGCTCCAGCTATCCTTCCGCCTCAGACTTCCAAGTAGCTGGAACTACAGGCATGCGTTACCACACCCAGCTAATTTTTGGTTTATTGTAGAGATGAGGTCTCGCCAGGTTGCCCAGGCGGGTCTTGAACCCGCGGGCTCAGGCAATCCATTCACCTCAGCCTCCCAAGGCACAGGATTATAGGCTGAGCCACCGAGCCTGGCTGTTATTGCTAAGTTATGTGTTCCTATTAGAGTTCTAACGTGCTGAGGAGTTTTCCTCAACTATAAATAAAAATGGCTTATTTTGTGGCACTTTCTATAAAATAGACTGGTGTGATTAGAAAGTTTTATATATTTTGCATCAAACTAACAAAGCACTTTTGAAATATAAAAATAGAACAGTGGACAACATTAGTGGCTGAGAGGAGCTTGTTTTTTGAAAATATTTTCTGTAGCAAGACATTAAGTTATTAACAATGTTATCTATTTATAGGCTAGGCAAATGGCTGCCGTTCTCCTAAGACGTCTCTTGTCCTCTGCATTTGATGAAGTCTATCCAACACTTCCTTCTGATATTCAGGCTGCCATCAAGAATGAACTACTAATGATTATTCAGATGGAAACACAATCTAGCATGAGGAAAAAAATTTGTGATATTGCTGCAGAACTGGCCAGGAATTTAATAGGTATGTATGTGAGTACACTTATTATGTTGCAGGAAAAAATGAGTATATCCTTCCTTTTTTTTAAAATGAAATCTTTTAGAAGATCCATGAGTTACCTGAGTATCATTTATTCTGTTCAAATGAGAATGATTGTGGATTCTACATTTAGAGCCAAAAATCACAGATGTTATGAAATCCAGTCATAGTACTTACATATATGGATATTCAAAACATCCATGTGGAAAAATATTTTGTAATTTGCTTGAAAATTGACAGTTACATTTCCTCCTTAATCTGAAATTTTAGAAGCACAGACTAACTGATGGTATAACCTACTTTGTATATTAAACTGCCAGTTGAACTAGAAGTCAGTGGACTCCAGGTGCTCTAGGCTGTTACATATGTGTGTTGAGAAGTATATATGTGTGCCATTATACTGCTATACTATGTACATTATAAGATTCCCAAAAATATTTTTAAAGAGTGAGATAAAAGGAGAACATTTTTAAAAGTGTATTTTACTAGCCGGGCTCAGTGACTCAGCCTGTAATCCCGTGCTTTGGGAAGCTGAGGTGAGTGGATTGCCTGAGCTCGTGGGTTTGGGACCCACCTGGGCAACTTGGCGAGACCTTATCTCTACAATAAATCAAAAAATTAGCCGAGTGTGGTAGCAGCCACTGCACTTCAGTCTGGGTGACTGAGTGAGACTCCAACTCAAAAAAAAAAAAAGTGCATTTTACTAAAGGTAAAAATCCTTTTTGCTCAACTGAGAGTATTAATAATGTAACTGAACATGCTTAATTTTTTTTTGACAGATGTATAGATTTGATTGTAAAGCCCGGTTCATTTAGATTACATTATTAGCTGAAGAGGATATCTAATGAAGATAAGGGCTTTATGGGAGAATATTGTTGATTGAGCTTAGTATGTTATGACACTAATTTTTACTGTACAAGTTTTTGTTCAGTTCACCCAGCAGAATATCAGTCCTTAGAAACTAATTGACAATGTATCAACTTTTTATATTTTAAATAAATGAGTTCCAAATCCCGGAACGCTTAGTTTTGTATATTTTAAAATAGCTTAAAAATTCTGTTTTCAAGTTTTTAAGTTTGCAGATAGGAATTTTTATAGGTTATATCAGTTCTCATTCAAAATCACTTAATAATGGAAACATTTCCAAAATCAAGTGATGTGTCACAGATTTTTTTTAAGCAGCTATTTTATTCTCCCTCAAAACATTATCTTTATATTGAGGGGACAGAGTAAGGATGTTTTGTTTCTTAATATCAGCTAAGTAGTACACTTGTTATTTCACAAAAGTTCAAATTTTGGGGGACATTTAAAACTATAATTTGTCATTTCTAACAACTCTTAATTAAAGTCTTTGTAACAGTATACCCAGAGTCTCATAAGTGACACAAGAGATTTTTGTAGGTACTAGTTTTATTACAGTGTCATTAAAAATCTCATTTTAAATTGTGTTAAATAGTAAACACATTATTAACATCCTGTAGCGCTATTTGCACCACAAAGTATGAGTACTCTCTCTGGGTTCTGGGATTTCTACTCTTGTCTTCTCCAGTTCAAAAGTAGTTGTTGTTGTGGTTTCAAAACCTTGCTACCAAATCTGATATTAGCTTTGCACACTCTTTTTTTTTTTTTTTGAGTTGGGGTCTCACTTTGACACCCAGCTGAAAGGCAGTGGCACGAGTGTGGCCACTGCAGTCTGGACCTGCTGGGTTCAGGTGATCCTTACACTCAGCCTTCCAAGTAGCTGGAACTACAGGTGGCTGATTTTTAGATTTATTATAGAGACAAGGTCTCACCAAGTTGCCCAGGCTGGTGTCAAACCCCTGGGCTCAGGCAGTCCTTTTACCTCAGCCTCCCGAAGTGCTGAGATTACAGGTATGCGCCACTGTGACTGGCTATTTTTGCCCACTCTTAAAACTCTTTAATAACAATAGTATATATAAAGGATTCAACCAGTCAAATATTTGTGCAGTTAAAAGTACTGCCTTCTCTCCAAAGTCTGTTCCTTAGAATTAACTACTGCTGATGGTGCTTATGTAACCCACATACATAGTTGTTTTCTTATAGGCTCAGGAAGTCATTTTTATGGTTAAAGGACTTAAGAGTATAGAGCAAGTGACATTTTTTCACTACCAAGTATTTTGAATGAGGTTTATGAAATGAAAGGATTCATCCTTAAAATCTTGGAGTTTTGACTTACAGACTTTATACTTGGATTTTTTTTTTTATTTTATTTTACTTTTAGATGAGGATGGCAACAACCAGTGGCCTGAAGGTTTGAAGTTCCTTTTTGATTCAGTCAGCTCTCAAAATATGGGACTGCGGGAAGCTGCTCTTCACATATTCTGGTACATATATTGACCTAAATGTAACTTCAGGAATGCCCAAGACAAATTTTAATTGATTGTTTTAGCCAAATTTAACTTTTTAAGCTTGAAACAAATATAATTCCTTTAGATAAACTTTGTATTTGTGTTAGAAGCAAAATTGTAAAAAAAAAAATTTATTTTCACATCGTGATCCCTTTTTGTATACAAAGGTTCTCTGCAGTTTTCTTTGTTTCTCTTTGTCTTTTATGATTTGGAGGTTTTTCTTGAGCGGCTCCTCTCCTTTACTTGGAGATTAACGCAGTGCCAAATGCAGCTTGTGGAAACCCACTCTGATACTGGGTGTCTTGAGGAAGTGATGCCAGTGAATCCCCATGAAGTTTTCTGGGTCTTCTGTGACCAGGCTTTGTAATATTTTAACAAACTTTGGTATATTTAGAAGCAAGTGATCTTAAGCTTAGAATTAAATGAATGTTTTTGCCCTACTGTGTTACATAGTTTTTACTCTATTTAAAATGTCGTTAAGGCAGACTCAGTGACTCATGCCTGTAATTCCAGTACTTTGAGTGGCCAAGGCAGGAGGATTGCTTGAGCCCAGGGGTTTAAGACCAGCCAGGGCTACATAACCAGACCATATGTCCACAAAAATTTTAAAAAGTAGCCGGGTGTGGTGATGCATGCCTGTAGTCCTAGCTATTTGAGAGGATGAGGCAGGAGGATCCCTTGAACCCCAGAGTTTAAGGCTACAGCGAGCTGTGATAGGGTCTCTGCACTCTATCATAGGCAACAGAGCAAGACCCTACCTCAAAAATAAGTAAAATGTGGTGAATATATTGCATTTATAACTTTTCCAGATCATACACATTGAAATATTGCATTATTTTCCGCTTTCGTTGTCAAATGTATCTTACTAATTTCTGCTCTCCAGATTATAGAATTTAAGTAAAAGCATTTAGTTTGTTTACTGACTTTAAAGTAGAGCCAAATTTAGATTATCTTCGTCACCAAGGCTAGAAGCTGATGGTCAAGATAACATAGTTACTACAGTTATCAGTGGAAATTCGTGGTTGCTTTTATCCTAACCTGCTCTCTACATCAGTTTCTGGCTGACACAGTGGTAAGGATAAAGCCTGGGTCTGGGAATTGGCTACTGAGTAGCCACCACTCCCAGCCTACACTCGTTCCATATGTTTTTTTCTATTCACTTAACCCAAAAAGCAGACTGCTTAGAGGATAGGTGATGGCGTTCAATCTAAGGATTAATGTGTACTTTTGAGTCAGGTAAAAGGCTCAAATCTAGCTCACACTTTACTAAGATATAATGTAGCTTTTAAAGAGTGCTTTGGATTACTTTTTAGGAACTTTCCTGGAATTTTTGGGAACCAACAACAGCACTATTTAGATGTCATCAAACGGATGTTAGTTCAGTGTATGCAAGATCAGGAACATCCATCGGTAAATAATTTTAATTTCATTAATATTAACACTTTATTCTAACTTGTAAAAGAAATCAGTATACTAGGAGATTGTTTTTACTTTTATACTTCAAAATATGAACACTAGTTTTACTGATAAAATTCATCCTGAGTAAGAAAACTTGAATTTTCAGTCATCAGATATTATTCATGTTTGACATTTTTAATTCTCTTTTTAGATTAGAACATTATCTGCTAGAGCTACTGCTGCATTTATCCTTGCAAATGAACATAATGTTGCTCTGTTCAAACACTTTTCAGACTTGCTACCCGGATTTTTACAGGTAAGAAAATAGTATAGAATAAATTATAATTATATGTTATATTGACTCTTATTTAATTTTCATCAGAGTTCTTTAGTGCATTCATTGATTTATTAAGTGTTTATAGTCTATTATGCACTGGCACTAGATAAAACAGTGGCCAAGACTGGCAAATCTCTGTCTCCATTGAGTTTACACTTAACTGCTTTTGGAAGGCTTTTAGCCTCTTAAAATATTTGGAGTTACAGAATTTTTCTATAATGCAAATAGAATAAGCAATTATATGCTTATTATTGAATGTGTAGTCATGTAGGTTCTTTCTGTTAAATCTACCAAATAATCTAAGATTTAATGCCCGTTTTACATTAGGAGAAACTACTACGAACTACAGGGCTTTTGACAGATTGTATTATACAGATTGTATTATATAGTTTTTGTGTTAGTTCCTATGGAGAAATTAATGTTTTAAGGGTACCTTTAATCAGAAAACAGAACAACATAGAACAAGTTAGAACAGTAATTCTCAACCTTGTCTAACTCCAAGCCACCTTTTTATGATAATATTTTGTAATTTCTTATATATATATTATCCTAAAATGACACAGATAAGTAATATAACTCATATATATGCACAGTGTTTAAAAATATTATATATGGCCCTAATTAAATACAAAGAAGAAATAAAAAGAAACTAATGTATAATAAAATGGCATGCTTTCCCACATATAAATGCTCAGGCATGACTACACTAAAAGATATGGTAGACCGGGTGATTTCTGAGTGGTCTGTACTGTACAGATGCAATAGCTAGAACTGGGCTGATTACAGACGTGTCATTGGCAAGTCAAACACTACAATTACTATTACTATTAGTGATAACATTTCCCAAAATGGTAAAGTTCTGGGCAAGACAGAGTACAGATTGAGTGTTTGAAATGCTCAGGAGTAGAAGTGTCCCCGATTTCATATGTTTTCAGATTTTAGAATACTGTATTTGCATTGTACTTGGCAGTTAAGCATCTCAAATTAGAAAATCCAGAATCCTTCACTGAGCATTTCATTTGAGCTTCAGGTCTGTATTTTAAAAGTTTAGGATTTTGGAGCATTTTAGATTTTTGGATTTGGTATGCTCAACCTGTACACGTCCATTCTTGATTTATAGAGTGGTTACGTTGGGGCTGGAGGAGAATAAGGGTACATTCAAACTAGGCAAAAACAATTTGTGAATTAGGTTCAGGTCATTATAGAGAGGTTTTCATTTTTATGAGCATCTGGCATTTGTGATCATGTGATATGCATAATGAGAAGATCGTGTTCATCCCTTGTGAGTATTGTGTCACAGGTGGAGGAACATTTGGTGTCACTAGCCTTTGTCCATCCTACATCATGTGACAATCAAGAAATATCTCCTATGAGAGCCAGGCATGGTGACTCACACCTATAATCCCAACACTTTGGGAGCCAAGGCAGAAGGATCACTTGAGGCCAAGAGTTTGAGACTAGCTGGGCACGGTGGCTCCTGCCTGTAATCCCAGCACTTTGGGAGGCAGAGGTGAGAGGATTTCCAATGCCCAGGGGTTTGAGTCCAACCTGGTCAACTTTGCAAGAGCTCATCTCTTCAATAAATCAAGAAAAATTAGCCAGACATGGTGGCACACACCAGCAGTGTGAGGCTCCGACTCAAAGAAAAAATACAGTTTGAGACCAGCCTGGGCCTTATAAAAGACCCTGTCTGTACAAAAACTTATGGTGGCATGCTTGGCCCAGATGCTCGGGAGCCTAAGGCAGGAGGATTGCTTGAGCCAAGGCTTCAAGGTTACAGTGAGCTATGATCATACCACTGCCCTCCAGCCTAGGCAACTGAGTGAGCCCTTTTCTTTAAAAAAAAAAAAAAAGGAATATCTCCTGGGAGAAAATAGCATTCTCTTAAGAACCACTGAGTTAGAGAGGACTTGGAGCTAAAGTAGATTTCCATATGATCCATATGATAAAAAGTTATTGACAGGAGTTAGTGAAACTTTTCTCTCCATGATATCACTAACTTATCAAAAGATAGTTTTTTTGTTGTTGTAATTGGGTTTTTTTGAGTTGGGGTCTCACTATTGCACAGGCTGGAGTACTGTGGCATGCTCACAGCCACCACACCTTCGGCTTGCTGGGCTCAGGCAATCCTTCCACCTCAGCCTTCCAGCTAGCTGAAACTACAGGCGTGAGCCACCAAGCCCAGCTAATTTTTTGATTTATTGTGGAGATGAGGACTCACCATGTTGCCCAGGCTGGTCTTGAACCCCGGAGCTCAGACAGTCCCTCGCCTCTGCCTCCCAAAGTGCAGGATTACAGGTGTGAGCCACTGCACATGGCCTCAAAAGATAGTTGAGGTCAGTATCAAAACATTAACTATAACATGCTATGGCTTTAATAGTTTACTGTGTAAAATTCTGAGTTAATCACTGTTAAAATATAATTCCAGAGATTTTTTCTTTCCTAGCTTTAGAAAATGTTTGCCAGAACTTCTAGGAGTTGTTACTCTAAAATAGGTAATGGCAGACACAAAATACAGATTTAAATAATAATAGTGACCAAATTTAGAATCAAAGAGAAATGAAATGGATAATATTGGACACTTTAAATATATCATAGGTTCTAGTATTTACTTCTGTGCATGATAAAGACTAGAACACGAGTATAGAAAGGACAGAGAAAAGGGATTCCTTCTGGCTACAAGCATAATTCCTTGGCAGCCTTTAGTTTTATTGTAGTGATTATTGTAGTTTTACTCATTTTAATTTTGATTTAGATTTAAAATTATTTTGTATGTTTCTTATTAACATACATAGATAAAGTGTACTTGTGCCTGTAGGTAAAACTTCGGCATAATATATATTGCTAAATTATTTCGTGATAAATTTGTAAGTAATATTTTTCTGTTGTCAGCCTCTTAGGAATATTCTGGCCAATGAGGCATCATAAAGTGAGTCTTAAACATGGACGTATTTTTCTGTTTTATATTTTTAGGCTGTGAATGATTCGTGCTATCAGAATGACGATTCTGTTCTAAAATCCCTTGTTGAGATTGCAGATACTGTTCCAAAGTATTTGCGTCCTCACTTGGAAGCAACTCTACAACTAAGTCTAAAGGTAAGTTAAATATCAGTAAAGTTCTGTTTATTACTTACAAGGACTAATCTGAGCTATTACATATATACAAATTTGCCTTCTTTGTAGTTGTGTGGTGACACTAGCCTCAATAATATGCAACGCCAACTTGCCCTTGAAGTGATCGTGACCCTCTCTGAGACTGCAGCTGCTATGTTAAGAAAACACACCAATATTGTTGCACAGACTAGTAAGTCAAAGGTTTTCAAATAGTTTATGTGTAATGTGACAAAATTTTTGGACAAATTTGCTGAAGTTTGTGTAGTTTTTCAGATTTGTTGACAATGTAATGGTTATCCTTTCAGAATCATATGAATCTGGGGAAATGAATCTTTATTCATATATGCATATATATACATACACGTGCACACTCACATACATACATACATACATACATACATACATACATACATACATTGATCCAATGTTGTAGCTATGCTTTTAAGACTCTGCAGACACCCTGAAACCTGGTTTTATAAGGTTTTTGTATTGGATTGTGACAGACGCTGAATATCATTTGTATGTTAAATACTAAGCAGAGTTAATAGAATAAAAAATAATTCAGAGAGGATTTATAAACATCTGAAACTAAAAACAGATATAACTGTGGTACTTACCAGTGAGCATAAGACTAGAACACAGATCTAACACTCTGTTCAGGTCTCTGTTCACTATATATTTTTTTTTTCTTTTTTGAGTTAGAGTCTCACTCTGTCACCCAAACTGGAGTGCAGTGGCTGCTACCGGCCACCGCAGCCTCGACCTGCTGGGCTCCGGCCATCCTTCTACCTCAGCCTTCCAAATAGCTGGAACTACAGGCGCGCGCTACCACGCCCGGCTAATTTTTTGATTTATTGTACAGATGTGGTCTCACCAAGTTGCCCAGGCGAGTCTCGAACCCACAGGCTCAGGCAATTCACTCACCTCAGCCTCCCAAGGCGCAGGATTACAGGCTGAGCCACCGAGCCCAGCTTCTGTTCACTATGTTATGTTGCTTTGTTTTTATTGACCTCTTTGCAGGAGAAACTTAAATGACTGTTGTGCTATGGAAATACTACTCTAAAGTTTTATTGTACTAGGAGAAGGAGTTGTGAACTAACGATTATTTTCTTTATTAGCTAAAGAACATTTAAACATGTGATTTAGAAAATAAATACATCACCAGCCTTACTTTGTACTGGCACCCACCTTTTATTTATCTTATGCTGTAGTTGGAATTTTAGAAACTTTCCCATTAAAATCAGGGACAAGAAAAGTATACCCCTGTTTCTGTTGTGCTGACCATTCCAGACAATGCATTAAGAGATAAAAAGTAAGAATTGGAAACAAAAATATTGCTTATGTATAGGCTGTGTGACTATTGCCTACAAAAAAGAGAAATCACTCAACAAACTCTTAGAGCTGATCAAAGGGTTTAGCACGTTTCAGACATGAGGACATAAAAAATGATCATGTAGTGACCTCTCACAGAAACAAAGATCTGTGTATCACATGTTCTCACTCATATAATGGACCTTAAACATCCAATGCAATACTATAAGAAAATGACTGACCATACTGGGAAACTATGGTGGGGGGAGGGAGATGGGATTAACAGTAGCAAATATCTGTCTGGGAACGGGGAAACACCCCATATCAACAGCGTGCCTGAATGAAACGCAATTGTATACCTAACCCTTAACTGTACCCCACAACTTCACAATAAAAAAAAAAATGATCATATTCTTATATACATAATTATCACTTTAAAAATTTACAAGGAAAGAAAATATCTTGTAACAACAGGCATGACTTGTAATTTCTGGGAATAAATTAAGAAATGTATAAGACCTTTATGGAGAAAGCTGAGTAACATTGAAAGACAAATAGAAGAACTAAATTAACTATATTAATCAAATTAGTCTATAAATTCAGTATCATTTTAGTCAAAGTCTCAATAGAGTCATGATAGAATTGATCCTAAAATTCTTGTGCAAGAACAAAGAACCTGGAGTAGCCAAGACAATTTTGACAAAGTTAGTATCTTGCCCCATCAGCTTTGTGAGTTTAGAATTTGTTGATGGTGCGGGTGTAGACAATGAATCAGATGGAAAAGGGAGTGTCTAGGAGCAGATCCACTCACATGGAAACATAACTGACTTAAAAGATAATCCATCAAAGGTTGTTGAGACAACTGGTTGTTTCTATGGGAAAAAAATATATCCCAATACCAGATAGCTTATAAAAATTTCAGGTGGATTAAAGACCTAAAAGACCTGCATTTTACAAATAAAGAATACTAGAGAGGAATTTTTATAAAATTTTGAGTCACAAACCATATAGATGGCAAACATTGCTAAATCTGCAAATACTAAAAGTTTTTTGACCAACCAAGTGCACCATAAGTGAAATTAAAAAGCAAGCCACAAACTGGGAGAAAATAAGTACAGTGCACATAATCACAAAGTTTTGTTATCTAGAAAATAGACAAAGTGTAAGAATAAGAAATTCACAAAAGACGAATCTGAAATAGCTAATGAACCCTGCTGAGTCTCAGTGAAAACGTGTAATTGTGGAATACAAATTGTTGGAAAGTAACTAAAATGAAATCCATATATGTTGTGAAAACAAATTGCCAAAGGTACATGCATTATGATGGCATTTATTATATAAAAAATAAAATCTTGAGGTAGTACTGTAATATTGTATGTAGATAGAGAAATCTTTAATTCAAGTGTGAAAACAGTTTGGGAATGAGAAACACTCATTTTGTGATGGTGCTTACCACTGGTGAGGGAGGGAAGCAATGTAGGACTTTCCAGAAAGTTTATAGGAGGGTTTGACTTTTAATAGAAAAGATATTGAAAGCAAATATGACAGCAGGTCAAAATGTAACAAACCAGATTTGGGGACACAGGCAAATGATTGTTCTGTCTCTCTCTCTAAGAGGCAGAGTACATTTTTCAAATCTTGTTTATAAATAGTGATATGAACAAAATAATAAAGCTGCAGTCTTCAGGTAATGTAACAATTGTTCACTTTAGTTCCTCAGATGTTAGCAATGATGGTTGATCTGGAAGAGGATGAGGACTGGGCAAATGCTGATGAAATTGAAGATGATGATTTTGACAGGTAATCACATGGAAGGTGTCCAGGGTGGCAGTGAGCCCTAGGTTTACAAAGCCATGGTATATGTCTTCACCACTGCACTCAGTAATTCAAAGGCAAACTTGCAAGTTTGGAGTATGGGGCACTTTATCTTTTTGTTGTGTTGAATGAACGTTTATAAAATGTACTTTATTTTAATTGTAAATAGATAATATGTAAAACTTTTGTAATCAGAAAAGGAAAGATACAACAAGGAAGTTTATCTTTTTAAAAAAACTTACGACATGAAATATAGAAAGTAAAGTATAGCTGTCTTTTTTATTGTCTTACTCTAAATTTTTTCAAGTTTTTTAAAGTTTGATTATCTTTAAAAATATGTATAAAGAACCTTTATTGTGGTAAACGCTTCTGTATGTATAGACCTCACTTAGAATAGTTTTTTTCAACAAAAATTCCCTGTAATATACCATATTTTCCCAGGATAATGCAATTTAACTTTAGGATAGAGAGGATGCCGTGGTAACAGGATTTATACACTGGGTGCCAGTAATGCTGGAATGACTATTGTACTTACTTATTTTGACTTAGGAGGTCCCCGTGTCCTATGGAAGGTCAGCCACAATCTACACCTTTGCCCCTTACATGTACATTAAACATAGCATTTGAGAGCTCTGTTGTTTTCACTGACTTTCAGTAATCCCAAAGGTGTATTATGGATGTAGAAATGAGTAGGGATGATTGAATGATTTGTCTTAGATTACAAAATTAGTTAGTGGATTGGGGTTAATCTTTTATTACCAGTGTATTATACTACCAACTTTTCTTTTTTTTTTTCCTTTTTTTTTTTGAGTCAGAGTCTCACTGTCACCCAGGCTGGAGTGCAGTGGCAGGCTCACAGCCAGCGCACTCTCGACCTGCTGGGCTCAGGTGATCCTTCCTCCTCAGCCTCCCTAATAGTTGGAACTACAGGTGTGCCACCATGCCCGGCTAATTTTTTGATTTATTGTAGAGACAAGGTCTTGCCAAGTTGCCTAGGCTGGTCTGAAACCCCTGAGCTCAGGCAGTCCTCTCACCTCAACCTCTCACAGTGCTGGGATTACAGGTGTGAGCAACCACGCCCAACACTACCACCTTTTCTTTAAAAGAGCTAGAGTTATTCCCCTTAAAGACTAGTAGTCAGTATAAAGTACTAGGTTAACAAATATAAAGATTAGACATTTGGCTTATAGAATATATGATACATTTTTGAGATTTAATCTCATTATTTTAAATGACTGATTTCTGACTTCAGTACTGTTTTGAAGTATATGAAAGTAATCCTTCACTGAAATTCACTTGATACTGCTGAAGAGAAGACTAGGGCTAGGTCATATTTCCTTTCTCTGATTACTGTAATGTGCTACTACCTATCCTTTAATTTGTCCTGGAAATGGCACTTAAATTTATATAGTTTAAGAAACTCTGGACTAGATAAATAAGATTTTTCTTACCTGTGAATAAACAGGGCATAACTATATTTTCAAGATGAGGTTTTAAGTCTAAAAACCTGATCTAGCAATCTTTTATGGCTTTGTATTGTCCTCACAGAGCAGTTAAAGATTATTTATGCACATGACAAACTCTACTAATCTTGCAGTTCCAAGCTAGAATAAATGTGCACATGCTTTTACAATCAGATGTTTTCAGTTTTTGGTGAAAACACCTCCACATAGTTTTTGGCAATGCTGTTTGCACACCTTTCGAGGTGAATAGACGCCCAGTGAGAAGGGAAAATCGTATACATTCTCAGCACCCTTTTGTTTTCTGTGTTCTGTTTATAAGTTTCAAGGATGTATTCCTAGGAAATAAAATATACAAGGTCCTGTTCATCAGCATTCTGCTGTGCAACCCTGTGTCTTGAAAGTATCAGAAGGTTTTGGGGTTTTTTGAGACAGAGTCTCACTGTCACCCAGGCTGGAGTGCAGTGGCAGGCTCACAGCTACCTCAGCCTCCACCCGCTGGGCTCGGGAGCTTTCCGCCTCAGCCCTCCCAAGTAGCTGGAACTATCGGCATGCGCCACCATGCTCGGATAATTTTGTTGTTGTGAAGACAAGGTCTCACCATGTTGTCCGGGCTGATCTTGAACTCTGGGTTCAGGCAGTCCTCTCATATCAGCCTCCCAGAGTGCTGGGATTATGGGCGTGAGCCACTATGCCTGACTTCAAAAGCTATTTCTTAAGAATAGTTTTCAGCCAGTGAGGTGAGGATGAGGCGTTTTTGAAAAATAAGATTCAGACACAAAACTTTTTAAACTATGGTGGATCGTGTTAACAGTTTTTATTTGGCCAGGCACCATGGCTCAAGCCTGTAATCCCAGCACTTAGGGAGGCAGAGTTGAGAGGATTCCCTGAGCCCATGGATTCAAGGCTAGCCTGGGCTTCTTGGAGAGTCTTCATCTCTACAATAAATCAAAAAATTAGCTAGGCGTGGTAGCACACACCTATAGTTCTGGCTACTTGGAAGACTGAGGCAGAAGGATTGCCTGAACCTGGGCAACGGAGTGAGACTCCAACTAAAAAACAAATTTTATTTACCTCTTTTTTGATTACTGTAGGATTTTTACCCCACAGCTTTAATACCACATTTAAAGATTGCTTGAATTCTTTCTTAAACCTACTTTTTTTTTGGAATTGAAGTCACTCTGTCGCCCAGGCTGGAGTGCAGTGGCACGCTCATGGCCACTGCAGCCTCAGCCTGCTGGGCTCAGGTGATCCTTCCGCCTCAGCCTTCCAAGTAGCTGGAACTACTGGCATGTGCCACCACACCCAGCTAATTTTTCGATTTATTGTAGGGACAGGATCTCATCAAGTTGCCCAGTTTGGTCTGGAACCCCTAGGCTCAGGCATTCCTCTCACCTCAGCCTCCCAAAATGCTGGGATTATAGGCATGAGCCACTGCACCTGGCCTAATCCTACTTTAATAACCATGGTTTAGAAATATGTCTGTACAGTATACCGTTTCTTACGTATTTCGAATATGTTGAATACATTATTTTGTTTGTGTGTTCAGCAATGCAGTTGCTGGTGAGAGTGCTTTAGACCGAATGGCTTGTGGACTTGGTGGAAAGCTGGTTCTGCCGATGATCAAGGAACATATTATGCAAATGCTTCAGAATCGTAAGCTTTGTCCTTCAAATGCTAGAATAGTGAAATGTGGCTTTCTAAATCTTAAACTATATTGTATTTTTAGACTGTGCTAAAAATTGATCTTTGCTTTTTTATAATCTATAGTTAATGTAATTCTTACATTTTACTGATAAAATTCTATTTAGTCATCTTAAGAACCATTCAGTCTTATGCTAAAGAATGTTGTCATCACTACTGATAATATTAAAAAATCTTCGGCCACACAGAATTGGCTTTAATATAGGACAAAATTAGAAATTCTAAAGAAAGTGTATAGATTTATTCCCGAGACAGAAATATTTATATTTGAATTTGAATATGATATTATTATTTATTTGTACAATTTTAGCATGTTAGATTCATATAGTCTTTCTTAAATTCTATCTAGTTGTTATTAGAAGAGAAGCCACATTTGTATTTTTCCTAATATTTCCTTAACAAATATTTAGTCAGTTGTCAGCTTTTGTTCCTATAGTTTATATCAGTACCAAAATTTATTGTTGTATATGTTTTATCTTTTTTTAACAATAAAATTCAAAAATTAAAGTACAGAGTTATATAAATTACAAGTCCTTTAATTCATATTTACATTAACACTGTTAACAATTCTCTGAGACTTTTCTCTGACATCATTTATGTATATGAGCAGGTCTTTGAATGTGATTATACCATATGGACACCATACTTGTTAAACTTCTCCACAGTTCTTTGTCATATCACCACACAACAACCTACCTCATGTTTTTAACAACCGCACAGCACTCCACAATCCCCATTAAATGCTAATCGTTTTTGTTGGTTATACATAATGCAAACACTCTTACAGAAATTTCTGTTTTTTATGAATATATCTATAGAATAGATTACAAGGGAGATACAAGGGTCAAACCATTGATAAGTTGTATTGATAAAATGGAATAACACAACACCAGGTTCAAATGAAAGTGAATTATGGAGAACTCTAGCCATTATCCCTTTTTTTAAAATGGTGTGTTTTTTTTTTTTTTACATCTGAGTCTCGAATAGTAGTTTTCCTTTTTTCTCCCCTTAAACTTTTTTGAGGGTCTTTGTCTAAAGGGGACAGACACAGCATCACAGAGTGTTTCACCTACAAGAGCTGCTAGAAAGAATAAATCTAGCTTTTCCATTTTTAAGATGAGGAAAGTGAAATCCAGAGACACTGAAAGATGACACAAGGTCAGCCAGCTATCCAGGTTTCTCAGTCAATTCGCACTGGTCTTAAAATAAATTTGTTGTGACTGTGGTTGTGATTTGAAGTTAAAAATTTGACTGCTACACTCAATGCATGTGAAAAGCTTTTAAAATATGGCAATGAACTCTTAATAAAGAATTGTTTGTTGCTAAATGTATGATTTTCAGTAAGTCTCTTGTGCCTTCCTCTGCAAAGTAAGAAAATGATACTTGCCCTGTACTCAGACTGGGAATTTGGATCCAAAGGTGTATCAAATATATGTGAAAGACACTTAACAATGGTAATGTTACAGAATTCCTAGTTTGCAAATAAATAGTAATAGTTTTAACTAGTAACGTCATTAGGGAAATCATTTGAATGATAGTTTTTGCCTAAAACATTCTCTAGTTTTGCCCCACTGAGTATAACCTTTTACTCTAAGAAACCTAACATACGTTCCCAGTCTATTTTTAAAAATAGTTTTATTATTTTTGCTTTGAATAATAAAAAGTATTATTTATTTTTTTAAAAATAAATCTAAATTCAAGGACAAAATTCAAAGGACAACTATTCCTATATTCCCCCTACCCTTACCATCACATTATGCTGGACCTGCTGCCAAGAACTCTGCACACTGGGACTCTATGAGGCATGTCTTTTTTTCTCTCCAAACCGAATGTGGACATCTTTCTTTATCGATATGTGTATATTGCATTTCTTCTTTAAGTCATTAAGTCCAATATGCAATTTTAGTATCAAATATTCATAATACTGGTTTCCTAGGATTATTCCAAAGTTGAGAAATTGTGGCTTAATAGTAGGTCGAGTAATAAAACCAATTATAAACATATAGTATAGTATGTTATTATAAATAATAGTGAAGTTTTTGGCCATACACTGAGGCTCATGCCAGTGATTCCAGCACTTTGGGAGGCCAAAATGAGAGGATCACTTAAGGCCAGGAGTTCAAGGCCAGCCTGGGCTACATAGTGACCTGTCTCTACAATAATAATAATAAAGTTTTAATACTTGACAGCAATATTAGGAATTATTCAGAAATTCTTTATTATAGAATTTGTTACTTTACATGGGTGTTTGGCTCTCCAAAGTAAAAATTAAGTGTGATTCAATTTTAGGATTTTTCTATAACTTAGTTCCTTATGCCAGCAGTTCTCAAACTTTCTGGTCTCAGATCTTCTTTATACTTGTAAAAGTTACTGGGGATTCCATAGTTCTTTATGTGGGTGATTATGTCAATGCGTATTATAATAGAAATTAAAACAAAGATTTGTAAGTAACAAAAATAAACACATTAGCAGAATATCATTTTTATGAAGATTATTTTATTTTCTAAAAGCTAGTAAAAATGACATTTTTGCATTTTTATAATATAAACAGCTAAATTCTTATATCTACTTCTGGATTCAGTCTCGGGATTTTACACATGTTGTAATCTCTGGGATACTTTGTTTTATCCTCAAAATGAGAGTGATAGAATATTTTATTTACTAACTGAGCAGTGTCATTCTTATGCAGGCTGGAGTGTAGTGGACAGTCACAGCTCACTGCAGCCTCAGCCGCCTGGGCTCAGGCAATCCTCCTGAGTTGCCTCCTGAGTAGCTGGGACTATAGTTGTGTGCCACCATACCCAACTCATTTTTTTTTTAATGTTTTTGTAGAGATGAGGTCTTGCTATACTGTCCAGGTTGATCTCAAACTCCTGGCCTAATGCTCTCCTCCCACCTTGACCTCCTAAAAGTGCTGGGATTACAGGCATGAGCCACCGTGCCCAGCCAGAATATTATTATTATTATGAAAATACTTTGACCTAGTGGACCATCTGAAAAGACCACAGGGAATCCCAGGTCACCAGGGCCCTCTTTGAGACCATTTCTACACAGACGATGGCCTTATATGTTTATGTGTATATTGCTTAGTTTCACAAGGAATTGAAGCAGTCTGTATTACTATAATATAGTAAATAGAAACATTTAGAAATAAGAGGGAACTTATATTTTAGAATAGGATATGAAGTCTAGTAAAATGGACATTGCTTAACTAGTCTTAGCAAGTAGCAATTATTACTTTACTTATTAGAATACAAATAAGGTTCATCCATATTCATTTGCCATATTATTAAATAAAAATTCTTTAAAAGCCCCATCATTTCTCCTTCACTTTAATTTTTTTTTTTTTTTTTTTAATTGGAGTCTATCTGTTGCCCAGGCTGTAGTACAGTGGCACGCTCACGGCCACTGCAGCTTTGAACTGCAGGGCTCGGGTGATCCTATCGCCTTAGCCTTCCAAGTAACTGGAACTACAGACACATGTTACCATGCCCGGCTAATTTTTTATTTTTTTTAATTGTAGAGACAAGGTCTCACCAAGTTGCCCAGGCTGGTCTCGAGCCCCTGAGCTCAGGCAGTCCTCTCACCTCTGCCTTCCAAAGTGCTGGGATTACAGGCATGAGCCAGCATTCCCAGCTTGGCTTTTTTTTCTTTTTAAGGAAATGGGGCCATTGGAATCAGTAAATTTATATTCAGTAAACACAGTAATGTGTCCAGGTATTTATTGCTTATAGTAAATTTTAGGGGAAAGTCTCTTAAGTAGTTAACATAAATACTGATAAGCCCTTTGCATTCATATTGTCATTTAACCCTCAGAATAGAAATGTTTGTATGACATAACCGCTCTTTCTACTCTTTCTATTTTCTTTTTTTTGCCTTGTTTTGTTTTGTTTGAGTCAGTCTCTCTCGCTCAAGCTGGAGTGCAGTGACACATTCATGGCCATCACAGCCTCGCCCTGCTGAACTCTGGCGATTCTTCCACCTCAGCCTTCAAGTAGCTGGAAACACTGGCATGTGCCACCACACCCAGCTAGTTTTTTGATTCATTGTAAAGACGCACCATGTAGCTCAGGCTGGTCTCGAACCAAGCACTCTTTCAAAGAAATAGTTCAGTCAGCCGGGCTTCATAGCTCACATTGTAATGCCAGCACCTTGGGAGGCAGAGGCAAGAGGATTGCCTGAGCTCGGGTTCGAGACCAGCTTGAGCAACATGGTGTGGGACCTCATCTCTACAATGAATCAAAAAATTAGCCGGGCATGGTGGCACATGCCTGTGGTTCCAGCTACTTGGAAGGCTGGGGCGAAAAGGATTGCCTGAGCTCAGTAAGTCCAGGCTGCAGTTGGCCATGAGCGTACCACTGCATTTCAGCCTGGGTGGGTGACAGAGAGACTCTGACTCAAAATAAATAAATAAATAAATTGTTAGTTCATTTTTCTAGTTGATAAATATATAAAAAGTTGGGTAAATATATGTATTATAATAGATGTATATACATATATTCAGAATATCCTTTCCCAAAAAAGTTTTGTTACTCTTTTCTAAATAAGGAGAAGTTTTTTATACTTCTTACTATCAGACTGACATGTTTATAGTGTCTAACTACTATTCTTTCGTGTGAAATTCTTTTCTGTAGCTGACTGGAAATACCGACATGCAGGATTAATGGCCTTATCTGCTATTGGTGAAGGGTGCCACCAGCAAATGGAAGGAATTCTCAATGAGATAGTAAATTTTGTTTTGCTTTTCCTTCAGGATCCTGTAAGTACCAGGACATGTTTGATTCATAGTTATTACCATTGTTTCACTTGGGAACCTATTGCCTGTTTTAATACAAGGAAATATATTCCAGCATCCAAGAGTAAGATATGCAGCCTGTAATGCTGTGGGACAGATGGCTACAGATTTTGCACCTGGTTTCCAAAAGAAATTTCATGAGAAGGTAAAAAGCAAGTCCTCAGACACTCAACTCAGACTTCAGGAGGAGGGATGGGCATTTCAGCACGTGTGCTTACTTGGTTCATTTCACAGGTGATCGCGGCTCTGCTACAGACCATGGAAGACCAAGGCAATCAACGGGTACAGGCCCATGCAGCTGCTGCTCTCATTAACTTCACTGAAGACTGCCCCAAGTCGCTCCTTATTCCATACTTAGACAATTTGGTGAAACATCTGCATTCCATTATGGTACTTAAGCTTCAAGAGGTAAGTTTTAAGAATTTAAGCCCTCTGTTTACAGATTAATTTGGGTTGATTTGATGGGTAAGAACTGGGAAAAGAGGGGCTTTCAGCTTGACCATAAAGAACAGCAAGTTAAAGACAGGAAGGCATTCTAAGCTATAAAATAATGAGTAGAATAATTCAGGCTTGGCCAGAGTCCAGGCCAGTAGTTGAAATTGGGAAAGATACAGCCTAATGGTTAGGTAAAATGAGTGCATGAATTGCCTTGAAAACAAGTTAGAGTAGCTTTTGAACTCTTAAACTTGAAGGAACCATTCTGTGTTCCTAAGTGCTGTAGGAAGTGATAAAATAATTGTAGGAAGTGAGTGTGGTAGCATTGTGAGGAATAAACAAAAAGGGAGAAGAGTTATGGCAGGACCACAAGACTGTCATGCTGTCGTTGTCCAGGGAACGTAGATGGTAGTAGTGGAAATAAGGGAAAGAGGTAGTTCTAGAGACATTTCACAGGAAGCATCAACGGTTTGTTTTTGCCCAAATGAATTTAAAAAGATGAAAAAGAAGCAGGTAAAAAATGTTGACCATTCTTATCAGGGTGACAGAAACAGAGAAGATGTAGTAAACAACATTTTTGCTTTAAGTGTGTTGGATTTTTTAATATGGGCTGACTATCCAAGTAGAAAATGGTTTATAGGTACAACTTAAGTAAGAGATGCAACCTGAAAACAACTGAGTGATATTAGTACAGTAGTGTATGAGAAAGATTACAGTACTGTGTGAGAAAGATGTAGATAAGAAAAGCAAGAATTGAAGCTTGGGTTTTTGGGGTTTTCTTTTGTCAAATACAATGAAAATGAGTTGCTACTATAAAAATGAAATGAAAGTTAACAGCATATAAAACAAAAGACTTTTTTAAAGTATCGGATTCAACAGACATGAGCTTACTGTCAGATTTCTATAAAAGTTTCTAACACTCTCAATTCCTATGCTTACTATGGACTAGTAACAAACAGTTCACAAGCCACAGTTTACGTAGCACTGGTGATTGATCTGAGAGCTAGGAGAAAAGCAAATGCAGTGTCTCAGAAGCCAGAGAAAGAAGAATTTCAAAGGGGAGGACAAAAGTGTTCAGTGTCTGGTGATGGCAGACTAAAAACATAAGGGAAACATTCATTGAAGACAGGCAGAGTTGTATCCAAGTTAAAGGCAGATAGGTTGATTGGTTAAATCAGGAATCAATGGATCCAACATGACTTTGGATAGATGGCTGTGGGGTAAGATCCTCTGTCTCCCTACCCTTTTCCCAGGGAGCCACCGTGTGGATTTTTTTAAGATGGAAGGAGTTGCTGAGATGGGATGAGAGGAGGACAGTGTCTGTGAGCGGGAGTTGTACGAAGAGAAGGTGGCCTAGCACAGGAGGAAAGACATTCCTCTGAGACCAGCAGCACAGTCAAGGCATGAAACAGGGGGCAGATGTTGAGATGCAGAAGGGAATAGGATAATTTCTTTAAGACATGACAGAATTTGTAATGCCAGGTGAAGAGCTCTCCTGAGTATGTGGTTGTAGTTGATGATGGGAATGAAAAAAATCTGGAGTAGTTACTGAGTCTGCTATGCATAGCAATCAGAAATCACTTATTTATTTTTTTGAGTTGGAGTCTCACTCTGTCACCTGGGCTGGAGGGCAGTGGCATGTTCATGGTCACTGCAGCTTCAACTTGCTGGGCAGGAAGCTGGAACTTCAGGCACATGCCACCACACCTGGCTAATTCTTTGATTTATTGTAGAGATAAGTTCTCACCAAGTTGCCCGGGCTGGTCTCAAGCCCCTGGACCCGGGCAACCCTCTCACCTCTGCCTCCCAAAGCACTGGTATTACAGGCATGAACCACCGTGTGCAACATAGGAAGGAATTATTTTAAAATATTGCCAGGTGACAGCATGGGCCCAGCTGCAAACACCTAGAAAACATGTGTTATTAGCCAGGCCAGAGAACAGTGTAGGTCTTTGATGGAGAGAAAAGAGTTGTCACCAAGATGAGGAAACAGATGTTGGAGGGGGGCAGCAGGGTTCCTTGGTGGGACCTTCTGGAAGGAGTTGGATAGAACTAAAAGAAAGGACCCAACAAGGAAATTTTCTCCGTGACGTGGTAGGACAGCACAAAATGTAGTAAGTGATGGAAATCAGTGAAGAAAACATGAGTATGAAAGGTAGACATTAATCTTGATGGACACAGAAAATGTAGAAGAATCTGTGTTTATATTCAAGAATCAGCTGTGCTTTGAGATAAAGCAGAAATGAATAAGAGATACTGGGGTGCTATACTAACAGAAGAAAAAGTATCTCACGTAAGTGGTTCAACATGGATTCTTTTTCTAGAAATTTTCTCCAAAACATATATAGTCCCTGCCTCTGGCTTCTAGAGGTGATTTCGGCTTACTATTTGAGAAAATCATTCAGGAATCTGAAGGGAGTAGTAAATTTCAGTATTTCAGCTTTTCATTTAGGAATTTGTGTGTTCTCCCTTTTAGTTGGTTCAGAAAGGCACCAAGTTAGTTTTGGAACAAGTTGTGACATCCATTGCATCCGTTGCGGATACTGCAGAAGAAAAATTTGTCCCCTACTATGATTTATTTATGCCATCACTGAAGCACATTGTTGAGAACGCGGTTCAAAAGGAACTCAGACTTCTGAGAGGAAAAACTATTGAATGCATCAGCCTCATTGGTCTGGCTGTTGGGAAGGAAAAAGTAAGTGATTTGTGTTAAATTTACTATATGTGATTTGGCCACGGAGGCATTAAAAGTACCGTAGGGTTTTTTTACTTCTGATAAATTGTTTTCCAGGTGGTTGTTTTTTTTTTTCCTTCATTCTACTCTTTCGCATTGTTCCTGTCTGATACGTAAATAAATTATTGTCTTCATTTTTTTCATTGTTAATATTAAGATCTCTTCTTAATTCAGTTGGGTTCTTGATACCACCCCCTTTCCTGACCACACATACAGTGTATCTCGTGGGAGTCATGTGGAGCTCAGTGTTCATGTATAGTTCCTTTTAAGCTTGTGTTTGGAAACATGCCTATTAATACGTTAATTCCTATCGATGTAAAATGCATCAAATTACTAAGGGCCATTGGACCAGTGCGTTTCTTCTTAACCAGCATCTCAGAATTATTGAAGCTAATTCAAAAGAAATTTCTGTGTCACTGACCCCTGACGCTCTGACCCACAGAACTGTCAGCATGGAATCTCTGTCTTGTCCTCTCCCAAATGAGTATCATTATTAACTTTTAAACTGTTTTCTGTGGGACACTAACCACATTGACCAGTTATATAAACATCAGTATGCTTTATACCAATAAAGCATTTCTGTGTTCCATACTCAATATATCTGGCTTTTATGTGGTTTCTAGATACTTTTGAGACACTGTCTGATTACACCATGGAGATTTCTAGAACTGCACAGAGTTAAATGAAAATCCTATACAAAATCTCTGCAGTGAATTTTATGGAGCAATCTAGAATTTTCTTTCTAGATTTGAATTCAATTTTACTGCTTGAAAAATACTACATAAGCACTAAACCAATACCTAATACCATTAGAAATGTTTCTTTTGAGTCGGGGCCTCACTCTCACTCAGGCTGGACTACAGTGGCATGATCACACAGTTATGGCTACACATAGCCTCAATTTCCTGGGCTCAGGCGATCTTTCTGCCTCACCGTTTTTGTTGTTGTTGTTGTTGTTTGTTTGTTTTTGGTAGAGACGGGGTCTCACTGTGTTGCCTAGGCTGGTATCGAACTCCCAGGCTCAAGCAGCCCTCTCACCTTGGCATCCCAAAGCATTGGAATTACAGGCATCAGCTACTGCACCTGGCCCTAGAAATATCTTTATGTACTGCAATTCACTTTAACCTTAAGTGAAAAATTAATTTTTCTAGAAAGAACAGTAAGTCTGTTGCACGATAAATGAGAGCTTTTAGTATAATAGTTTTATCTGTGGCGGTTATAACCCGTGCAGAAAATATTGTATACATTTTTTGGAAACATTTTGTTACTACATGGGAAACGAAATTAAATATCAGCAAGTGTCTCTGACTCAAAATACATTAGTAATGTTGGTGTTTTTTTCACATATTTTCCTCTAGTTCATGCAAGATGCATCAGATGTGATGCAGCTATTGTTAAAGACCCAGACAGACTTCAATGATATGGAAGATGATGACCCTCAGGTAAACAGCCTTAATGCATTTACCTTGACTCATTAATGAGTTGTAGACAGCACAGGTTAAATGTACTGGAAAAAATGAACGATAGGTTTCTTGAGTTGCTATTGACCCCTGGTGTCAGTGAAATTCTTCTGGTTTTCCTACTGCTTCTCAAAGCCATTTTTTTTTCAGTCTGCTGTGGCCTGCTGTTTGTTTGACTCAGTTTTGATGCTCGTGGCTTCCGTCCTAGGCTCTCTTCTCATTCCCATGGAGAGAAATGTCATCGAAAGTCATGGCTTCAGATTTCCTCTGTATGCTTGTGACTTCCAGATCTTTCTCCAGAATTCAAGGTTCATTTATCATTCACTTACTGGACACCTCCATTTAGATGTCTCCTTACCCTTTGAGTATCTCGTGACTTCCCATCCCTTTCATTAATACAGAACCCAACAGTCTCAGAGCATGCCATGCTCTCTTCTGTCTGCCTATGAACAAACATCCCGTTAGCTCAGAAGATGTGCCACTACCCCCCACCCCCCACATGTCCCAACATACTTATACACATCCTTGCCCAGCTCTCAATATGTTGAGTTTTGTTGATGGGCAGTTACAACACTGTGTTATTGTAGCATAAATATCTGTCATAATCTTTTTGAGTCGGAGTCTCACTCTGTTCCCCAGGCTGGGGTGTAGTGGCATGCTCACAGCCACCGCAGCCTGGACCTGCTGGGCTCAAGCGATCTTTTCGACTCAGCCTTACAAGTAGCAGGAACTACAGGCATGTGCCACCACACTTGGCTCATTTTTCTTGATTTATTGTAGAGATGAAGTCTCACCAAGTTGCCCAGGCTGGTCTTGAACCTGTGGGCTCAAGCAATCCTCTCACCTCAGCCTCCCAAAGTGCTGGGATTATAGGCATGAGCCACCACACCCAGCCCTCTGTCAAAATCTTAATGATATTCTCAACATCTAACATAACTAATTGTTGTATTACACAGCCTCACTGTAATTGTTTCCCATAACTTACTTAGGTAAACATAGCCTTTTGAAAAGAAAGCACATGTTTTGTTTTTGTTGCTGTTTTATGTTGTGTTGTTGTTTTTTAGTTTTTGGTTTTTGTTTTTTGCTTTCTTTGCAAAATGGCATACAAATACAAATATATGTTTGTGTGTGTACAGAAATAAAGGCTAGAGACTGTTAACAGTTAGGGGCTGCGGGGACTGTAAGCCATAGGGTTCACCTTTACACCAACATGTAGTGCAGTGCCTGATATGTGGAAAACACCCAATACACTCGGAATTAATGGACTTTATTTTTTAAATTAAAAATTTTAATAATAAATGGGTGCCAGTCTGTTCAGGTGTAATAGATTAAATAGTTAGGCAGACAGATAGATATTAGGAGTCAAAAATCACTTTCTACGTTACATGGATGATGAAATAGGGCCAGATTCTGCGTAGGTAATTTGTAGGTGATTAAGTCTATGTAAGCATAAATCTTTGTAAGCACAGAAGAGATCTCTGAAGTATACTCAGCCACTTAAGCAGAACATAACAGCTAAGAGAAAGATGTTTTGTTTCTTGGGTTTTAATAAGTGTTTAATGAGTAGAGTGCCAGAAAGTAAGGATACAAAGTCTGATAAAATGTTTCTGATTTCAAAATGTTAGTACCAAGGAGTTGACATGTTTGGTTTCTTTAGGTGATTCAGATGCTAAGAGAGAAAACAATATAATTGCTTCTTGAAAGGAAGAAAAGGACCAGGCAAAGTCTTGACCTTTTCTGCCTCTCCTGTTGTCTCTATCTCAATGTAAAGAAGAGAGTTCACAGGAATTTCATTACTAATTCTGAACATTTTAAGTATATTACTTTTAAAATGTCCTTATTGCCATGAATGTATTAATAAAATGTTCTTATAAATAGGGAAATGCTGTATTTATCCATCATTTTAATTTAAATTTTTTTTCCAGATCTCTTACATGATCTCAGCTTGGGCCAGAATGTGTAAAATCCTTGGAAAAGAATTTCAGCAGTACCTTCCAGTAGTTATGGGGCCTTTAATGAAGACAGCTTCAATTAAGCCTGAAGTAGCCCTTTTAGATAGTAGGTGTCTTTACAAGGACATATCCATTGCAATATTTCCTTGTCTTGTTACTGTTTTTCATATGCATTTATTTTCTTCCCTGTTAATAGCCCAAGACATGGAGAATATGAGTGATGATGATGGTTGGGAATTTGTGAACCTTGGAGATCAGCAAAGTTTTGGTATTAAAACTGCGGGACTGGAAGAAAAATCAACTGCCTGCCAGATGTTGGTAAGAGATCACTGTTTTCACTAAACTTGATTTTACATCCTTTCATAATACATTTATGTACATTTCCTAGGTATACTTTTAATCATTGCTAAATAAATTGTTTTGAAGAACCAGGCCTGAGCATGGTGGCTCGTACCTGTAACCCCAGCACTTTGAGAGGCCAAGGCAGGATGATCACTTGAGCCCAGGAATTCGAGACTAGGCCAAGGCAGGATGATCACTTGAGCCCAGGAATTTGCGACTAGCTCCAGACCTCATCTCAACAAAAAATTAGCCAGATGTGATAGTGTTCACCTGTGGTTCCAGCTACCTAGGAGACTGAAGCAGGAGGATCACCTGAGTGCAGGAGTTCAAGGAGTCATTATTGTGCCACTGCACTCTAGCCTGGGCAACAGAGTGAGACTCTGACTCAAAATTCTTTATGTATATGCTTAGTCTATAGTAATTGACTATGAAATATTGTTTGAACGAATGAACAAAAATGTGTTTATGGTAGTAAAAGTAAACAAAACTGGTATTTCAATTGTGTAAAAAAAATAGACATGGCAAGAAAATCGGTCATTATCTCTTATGGTAATGTGTGTGTGTGTTTTATGTTCTGAGTTTTCTTTTTGTTTTCTATTTGAGCATGTGTTTTAGAGAGTGAAGAGTAATATGTATTTTAAAAGTTAGAATTTGGAAATTATGGTCTATTACAAATTTAGCAGTGAAGTAAACTTAAATAAAAGTGACTTGACCAGGAAGTTGAGGCTGTGGTGAGATATGATTGTGCCACCGCACTTCACCCTGGGCAACAGAGTGAGACCCTGACTCAAAAAAAGGACTTAAATTTTGCTTTGTATTAATAATATGTTACTGTATTCTCTTTAATAAGTGTATTTCTTGACTTTTCTTCAATACTTAATGCCTACAAATTAGAAACAATTTGGATTTTTCTGGTATTTTTTTCCCTTTCTCACCTGAAAAAAGCAAATACAAATACCATCTTTAAACAAAATTATTCAATCTTTTGAGGAGAATGAAGAGACTTTTTTTTTTTAGTTGGAGTCTCACTGTCGCCCAGGCAGGAGTGCCATGGCATGCTCATGGCCACTGCAGCCTTGACCTGCTGGACTCAGGCGCTCCTTCCACCTCCACCTTCCAAGTAGCTGGAGCTAGAGACATGCTCTACCACACCCAGCTAATTTTTTTATTTATTGTAGAGACGAGGTGTTCAGGCTGGTCTCGAAACCCTCGTCTCAGGCAATCCTCTCACCTTGACCTCCCAAAGTACTGGGATTACAGGCTTGAGCCACTGCGCCCGGCCTGAGACAATTGTTTAAAAGACAGTACTCTTTCTTTCACTGTCATATTGATTTTTTAAAATATCAGATAACAAACCTATTTGCTGCAGATTTGCAGAATAAGTGATATACTATAGTTAACTGAAATGTTTCAGGCTTTTTAAATTTTTTGGAATTACTTTTAGTCATGTGATTTATTTTGTTCAACATATTGCTGAAACTTTTGTTAAATTATTCCACACAAGAAAAAAGATATGAATGATTCCAACCTTTGAATGACAATATTTACTACAATCATTTCATGGTCCTTCTCATTTTAAACTTCCTTTTAGTTAGAAGACTAATTTGACAGTCCTGAATATGACTTTAAATGTAGTTCTGGTCAATATAAAACATCCTGTGGTCCTTACACTTTTGCTGTTTGCTAATAAATATTAATGCCTGGAAATTAACATGAACCTTGATTTCTTCTCCAATACTTTAACTTCAGGTTTGCTACGCTAAGGAGCTGAAGGAACGCTTTGTGGAGTACACTGAACAGGTTGTCAAACTGATGGTCCCGCTACTAAAATTCTACTTCCACGATGATATCCTGCAACTTTTGAACACAAAACATGTGAATTTAGTCAAACTGCAACTTCTTCAAGTATTAGGCGTTGTGCTAACTGAGATCGACATCATCATAATTGATGTTTGCACTAACTAGTTTCAGGTGATTAACTTGGTGCTCTTCATGTGCCTTTGTTTCACTCTGTGCCAAAATCCTGAGAAAGAAAATGATAGCCATCCTCCGGTTTCAGTTTTCTGTAAGCAAATGCTTCCAATTGTATGTAATTGTTACTTTTCCCGCAAATCTTTCTGTAATGTTAAGAAAATAAGATATTTTTTCACTGGGTTAGACACCCACTGATAATTCAACTTCCTGTTGCCAAGAGAAGCCTTTGTTTCAAATGAGGGTGGCACCTTTGGGAAGGAAGCATCTCCAAGTAAATCTGCATGATAATGTTTTCATCCTCAATACAAAGATAGTTGAAATTAATATGTATAGTACCTTTTTATGCCTTTACACACACAGAATTTTAGGTGGGTAAAATGAGGGCAGCCCCAGAGAGTGGTAAAACCCAGACCCAAACCCAGATCTGTCTGCCTCCAAGACCCTTTGTTGTGGTTCCTCATACAGTATCCTGTCGTGGTGTCCTTTACGGAAGACAGCTTTTGCCCACCAGAGTCTTACTTCACAGGATGCCAGAGGTCATAAGCAGAACTGCTCATTAGAATAAGTTACAAAATCTTATTTGATCATTAGGATTAGATAGGGAGAGGCAACTTAATCTTTATTGAAAACTGAAGAAGTTCTCAGTAGTTTCCTCAGGAAAATTATATTCGGTTACAGCTATTAGAAACGTGAATTACCTAAGTAAGGTATGAGGTAGGCACATTTTGAGACTTGGCTTAGTGATCACAGGTCCCTTTACAGTCACTTTTGTGTTTGGGGCAACATTTGAGCAGCAGGAGGCCCTTCACCCTGTCTGCCATTGGACTTATTCCTGTTTCATTGTGAGTGACAGAGGAGACAGGAGGTATGTCTCGTGGGCAGGGAGATTTTTCTATTTTTATACACACTTTATATTTAACACGAGCTACTGGATAGCTGTCTTAGATAAATAGCAGTTGCCTAGCACTTCCATTAGGGCAGTGAATAACATTTAAGTATGCAAAATGATAGGATATCTTTTGAGGTTCCTTGGTGATGGCATTTCCTTAACAAAGAAACGTGTTCGAGTGGCAGCAGCAGAATCCATGCCTCTTCTCCTGGAGTGTGCACGCGTCCGTGGTCCTGAGTATCTCACACAGATGTGGCATTTTATGTGTGATGCACTAATTAAGGCCATTGGCACAGAACCAGATTCAGAAGTCCTCTCCGAAATAATGCATTCTTTTGCAAAGGTGAATATTTTTCTCTTAAAGACTATGCATAAGGTTATATGTTCACTTAGTAGTCTTGGTAAATAAGTTTTTATATGCTATAGCATAAATTCTTTTTTTTTTAACTGAAAATGTTAATTTTGTTGTTTTAGTATTTTGATGTTATTTTTGTTTAAGAGTAGGCATTGAAGAAAGGGTAAATCTGGAAGGCCATCATAGGTAGAGAGAATGATGTGGGCAAAGGCATGGAAACACACATTCTTTGGGAAAACAAGAAATCCTAAATACTCTAGTATTCCAGTTTTGATTGGTTGGTCTCTAATCCAACTGCAGAAGCTTGTGTATCATCTCCAGTCCCTAGTCTCTTGCCTAAAGTGCTTTCTGTTTTGTTTGGTTTTTTTCCTTTGCTGTCTCTTACTTGTGCTGCTGAATAGCTTCCCTTGGTCTACCCCAGACGTCTCTTTCTTTTCCTCCCAGTTCATTCTCCTTTTCCGAAGCACGATCTTGCTCTTCCCTGAGAACAAGGGATCTTGCTTCCCTTTTCGTACTCACGGTGTCACTCCCATTGCGCACAGCTCCATAGCTTGCTCCGAGCTTGGTTTAAAAATCCCTATGTTTTTATGTAGACTCTTGCGATTCAGATTCCTTTGTTTTTCTGAAGAACAAAGAATGCATGCTTCCATGGCTTTGCCCATAGCATTCAGTCCACCTGTAATGCCCTTACAGGGCAGATGAACCCTTTCCTCAGTGTTCTCTTTGTGTGTTGTATGTACAGAGTGTGGATGTCATAATTGTGTTCCTTAGCAGCTGACTTGTCTGTTCCATCTTTGAATCCCCCATATCTAGCATAACGCCTGGCATACAAGACATGCTCAGTAATGTTTAAAATAAAAATACTTTTTCTAATTCCTCTCTTTAAGATGCCATTACTCTAAATATAAACCAAACATACGCACATCATTAACCTCCTATGATACTGAACTGTGTTCATTTTTCCGTGTGATTCTTACTGCAGTTCAGCTTTTGATTCCAAATACCTGTAATCATATGAGTTGCTTTCTTTCCTCAACCTCGTTAGTGCATTGAAGTAATGGGAGACGGATGTCTCAATAATGAACACTTTGAAGAACTGGGAGGTATACTGAAAGCAAAACTTGAAGAACATTTTAAAAACCAGGAGTTGCGACAAGGTAAGTTTTGCATGCTTTTATTTCTGAATGTAATCCTTGACCATTTTGGTGATCATTTAAAAACATTTATTTGGGTGTGTTTTAGTTAAAAGACAAGATGAAGACTATGATGAACAGGTTGAAGAGTCACTACAAGATGAGGTAAATTATTCCCTTTGGAACTTAATTTACATGACTATTTACATCTGAAAGGCTTACATACTTCAGTTTCTAATTTATTGACCTGTCATTCTAACGTACTATTAATAACCTTTAGCAGAAGAATCTGACATATTTGATTTCTTAATTTACAGAATAATTTGCAATTAAACAGATGTATCTTTTGGGTACTGTGTGCACATGTTGTTGTTATGCCTTGTTCCTCAAAACATCTTGCAGTTTTCTTAGTATTTTCTTTCACTTATTGCTCACGTCAACCGTTGGTATTTGGTGGTGCTCTTGCTGTTTGAAGATGAGTGACCTCGAACTCCAGTGTTAAATGATTGCCCAGTCGCCGTGCTGACAGTCTGGGGCCTTCTTCACCACTTAGTTCTCTCATCAAACCACATGGCACCATCAGTCATGTTTCACCATGTGTTAGAGCCTGGCATCTGGCATGTGTCTCGTGGTGAGCCTGTGCTAACAGGGCAGGTCATCCCAGTTCCCTGCAGCTGCTCACGTGCTGGTAGGCCCAAATGGCCACTCACAGAGGGACCCCAGTCTCCCGCCATTCCACCCCAAAATAAGGAAAAGGGACATGCGGCAAAAACAAAAATAGCAAAAACACTTGCGTTTCAGAATTTAGAGCAAGTTTTCAATCGTCTATTTTAAATATGTTCCAAGGAATATCTTTGCACTAAGTGTAAAGTACTTGCCACATACCGTTAACTTTCCATAGGCAGGGAAGAGACGTGGCACCCAATCTTTACGGTTACTTCAGGTTCAGACTCTTGATAGGCCCTTAAGACAGGAAAGAGAAATTAATTTTCTGCATTTTTAGATTTTTATACATGTTACTCTTGACAGTGGGATACCTTTTAATCCATATGGGTGTGTGTGTGTATGCTTTATTTTTTAGGATGATAATGATGTTTATATTCTGACCAAAGTGTCAGATATTTTACACTCAATATTCAGTAGCTACAAGGAAAAGGTGTTACCATGGTTTGAACAGCTGCTTCCATTAATTGTCAACCTAATTGTAAGTGTTACCTCTCTAACAGTTATTTTGTATAGTTGACTACAGTTCATTCATAGCAACATAAAGTCTTATACTTCAGATTAAAATGTCTCTGATATTATAATTTCTACTGCACATCTTTTAATTTTATCAAGTTTACTTCATTGCCCTATATATTATCTGACTCAGTATCTGCATGAAGATTGCTAACTTGGTTCTCCATAGGCCAATTACTTTATAATACATTTGAAAGATGTACAAGTGATTTTTTTCATTATTTCAGATTACTTATTTACTGCTTAATCAATGGAAACAGAATTATTGCATTTTCTTTCCATGGACCATGGATTATGGCTAATGGGATTATATATTTGGGCTTTTTTTTTAAATGTTTTATAGACTATATTTTAGAGCAGTTTTAGGTTCACAGTCAAATTGGGCAATCTCCTGCCCCTGTACCTCTGCCCCCACATGTACATAGCCTCTCCCATGACCAGTGCCCCCTCCTAGAGTGTAATGTGGTATGGGTGGTATGCCCATTTGTTTCAATTTACTGATCTACATTGGCACATCATTATCTAACAACCCATGCATTCAGTTTTTTAAAAATAAGTTATTAATTGGCAGTTATCATCACATGTTTGGAGGTTTTTCTTTTTGGACTTTCAATTTTTAAAGACTGGGGTACACATAATTTACCCTGTCAAATTAAGGTATAAAGTTAGATCTTTGCAGCTCTTATTGTACTTTTTTTATTATTTATTTATCTATTTATTTTTTTGAGTTGGAGTCTCACTCTGTTGCCCAGACTAGAGTGCAGTGGCCGCTCCCGGCCACCGCAGCCTCGACCTGCTGGGCTCCAGCAATCCTTCCGCCTCAGCCTTCCAAATAGCTGGAACTACAGGCACACACTACCACGCCCGGCTAATTTTTTGATGTATTGTAGAGATGAGGTCTCGCCAAGTTGCCCAGGCGGGTCTCGAACTCGTGGGTTCAGGCAATCCACTCACCTCAGCCTCCCAAGGCACGGGATTACAGGCTGAGCCACCGAGCCCGGCTTGTTGTACTTTTAAAATATAGCATTACCATTGTCTTTTTTGAGTCAGAGTCTCACTTTGTTGCCCAGGCTGGAGTGCAGTCACAGGATCACAGCTGCTGCAGCCTTGACCTGCTGGGCTCAGGCAATCCTTCTGCTTCAGCCTTCCAAGTTGGTGAAACTACAGGCACACACCACCATGCCTGGCTAATTTTTTTTTATTTTTCATAGAGATGAAGTTTCACCACGTTGCCCAGGCTGGTCTCAAATTCCTGAGCTCAGGCATTCCTCTCACCTCTACCTCCCAAAGTACTGGAATTACAGGCATGAGCCACCACACCTGGCTACCATTGTCTTTTGCAAAGTAAATTTATATACATTGCTGCTACTCGTGTTTCTTATATATTACGAGAAATTAAGTACTGTGGGTTAATGAGCACTCTTAAATATGGAGATTGCTAGTCTCTCTGGGACTCTTAAGTTGCTAAAGTAGTAGTGCTCCTGTACCTGCTAGGCCCATCTCCCCTTTGTTATCATTTTGTAACTTTTTCTTTAGTTTTAATCACACAAGTCTTTTAAATGTAAATTTCATTAAGTCTCCATTGTAATTTGGATATCATTAGTAGCAAGAAGTGGTTGTTATTTTATTTTTTTTTTATTATTGCCTATATCAGAAATACCAATGTAAGTAAATAGACTATAGTGAATCTTTATTTTGTATTCTTTATATACACCAGTATTTGGAGCTTAAAAGATAATCTCTTTTGTAGTGTCCACATAGACCATGGCCAGACAGACAATGGGGATTATGCATCTTTGATGATGTCATCGAACACTGTAGTCCAGCCTCATTTAAATATGCAGAATATTTCTTAAGGCCAATGCTCCAGTATGTATGTGACAACAGCCCGGAAGTCAGGCAAGCAGCCGCATATGGCCTGGGAGTCATGGCACAGTATGGTGGAGATAACTATCGCCCTTTTTGTACAGGTACTTTTGTTTATTCAGTTACATACATTTACTTACAGACATCCCCTTTATCAAACCTCATTTTTTCTACCACAGTTCCAAACATATGCCTATGTCTGCTGTAGTCTTTTCCCCCTTTTTGAAACACCTCATCTGTAGCACTTAGAATTTCATTATCATAGAAATGGAAATGAAATCTGAATGGAACCAAATCTCCACACCAACCTACCAGGGTGTATTTCATTTTGGGTTTGGGGGTTATACCACAACCTTAGCATATATACTGGGGAATATAGCTGAGCAGCCTTTAAAGCTGAGGTAACCTTGGTTCATGAGCACTCTGAAATCTACCGATCTCTCCTGGTCTCCTGAGTTAGTAGTGTACTAGTCTCCTGTCCATGCTGAGGTAAACTCCCTTGTTACCATTCTGTACAATGTAACTAAAAAGATAAAACTTTCCATACACTTTAACATTTCACTATAATTGATAACCAGACCAAAGTAAAAGTATTTATGTTCATTTGCATGAAAATGAAGTTTTAACTGACCTTTCTTTAAATGCTTATTTTAGAAGCACTTCCACTGCTGGTAAGAGTTATTCAGTCTGCAGATACTAAGACCAAAGAAAATATCAATGCTACAGAGAACTGCATCTCAGCAGTAGGGAAAATCATGAAGTTCAAGCCTGACTGTGTAAACGTGGAAGAGGTTCTACCACACTGGTTATCTTGGCTTCCACTACATGAAGATAAAGAAGAAGCTGTTCAGACTTTCAATTATCTGTGTGACCTGATTGAAAGGTAAGAAAGCAGATTGACCTTATTTTTTTTTTCCCTCCACAGAAAACAGTGCTTCCCGGATTTTCTACCTTGGCATCAGCCTTTTTAAATTTAACCTATGGTCTGTGTGCACAATTCTCAGTTGTATAGGTTTATAATAATGCTGTCTTTATAGATCATGTTACGAAATCACATCACAGTTAGACTGCCTTTATGAAACGATCTAATTTTGAGTAATTTATGGAATTAAATGCAACAGATGAGGCACTTTAGAGAATAATGGTTTAACAATGTTGCCATCAAGCTTTCTGTTGCTTACCATACTTCTTATAGAACAAGGTTGAAATACAATATTAGTTAACATTATTTGACCATCTAAAATTCGGAGCTCTTTGGATTCAAGAATCGGTGGTAATAACGACTGTGTACTAGACAAGCCATCAGGATCTGGGCCTAGGCTCTGGAGTAATTAATGCTGTTTTATGCCCATGAGTGTTTCTAGGAATTGTAACAACTTGGGAGCTTTAGAAACTATCAAATTAAAGTCCTGTTCTCAAGTGTCTGTTTTTTTAAGTCCAGCTTCCCCTAAACATTAGTCAGATCTAGTGTCTGTCACTATTAAGTACTATTTTTAAGTACTAAGTTCACAGATAAATCTAAAGGCTACAGCCACTGGAGTTTGTAGTGATAGACCAACAGGCATATTCTTTCATGCCTCGTTAAGTTCAGGTTCACAGAAATAATGTGTTTGAGTCTTCCCACTAAGGATATTGTTAAGGTGTGGAACAGCCATCCTACAGACTACACACTACCACACTCCCTGCTCCTGCATCTGAAACAACCAGTTCTCTCTCACTCATGCTGTTTGATAATTTCTTTTTAAAAAGATGTTTCTGAAATACTCTTGATGACAAAGATAAGAATTCTACTTACATTTACTATTAAGTTTCTATTAAAATGCCTGTAATTTATTTCCCAGCTTACTCTTAAAATATTCATATGACCCTTTTGAACTTTAGGTTTATTTTAGAAACCATTTTACAGTAGCAAAATAAAATTTGTGTTAAGAAACTATTATTGGTAATATCTTGTTTTTTTAAAATGCATCATCAATTATTTGTAAAGCACTTAGAGCATTCTGCTGTGTGGCCTTGACACAGTCCTGAGGAATGAGCCCAGTTCTTTTTTTGTTTTTTTTGGAGTTGGAGTCCCACTCTGTGGCTCAGGCTGGAGTGCAATGGCATGCTCACAGCCACCGCAGCCAGCAACCTGCTTGGTTCAGACGATCCTTCTGCCTCAGCTACTTCTTCCAAGTAGCTGGATCCAAAGGCATGCGTCACCATGCCTGGCTAATTCTTTGATTTATTGTGGAGATGAGGTCTCGCCATATTGTCCAGGCTGGTTTCAAACCCCTGGACTCAGACAATCCTCTCCTCCGCCCCCCCAAAGTGCTGTGGTTACAGGTGTGAGCCATCACACCTGGCTTGTATTTTTTTATAGGGAAAAACTGAAGGGCTAATACATGAGATTGGCTGGTTTTCTTCCTACTAAACTTAAGGGACAGATTTTTTTTTTTTTTGAGTCAGAATCTTACTCTGTCACCCAGGCTAGAGTGCAGTGGCACTGTCACAGCCACCACAGCCTTGACCCACTGGGCTCAGGCGATTCTTCCGCCTTAGCCTTCCAAATTGCTGAAGCTGAAACTATAGGAATGCGCTACCACGTCCAGCTGATTTTTTTATTTTGAGACATGGACTCAAGCAATCCTCTTGCCTCTCTGCCTCCCAAAGTGCTGGGATTACAGGCATGAGCCACCATGCCCGGCCAGGACAGTTGATTCTACAGAGAACTGATAACAAAATTCAGTGTTGGAGGAAGTATATAAAGTGTGAGAGCTGAAGTGACTTCCTATACAATTTCATTGATCAGGGTTTTCTTCTCTTTTGTCAGTAATCACCCAATTGTTCTTGGCCCAAATAATACCAACCTGCCCAAAATATTCAGTATAATTGCAGAAGGAGAAATGCATGAGGCAATTAAACATGACGACCCTTGTGCCAAACGTCTGGCTAATGTAGTTCGTCAAGTACAGGTAATTGGGAAAGGGAAATTAACCTTTTTTTTCTGGCTTTCCTCCTATATCCTCTAGGTTCATCTAACAAGATATGGAAATTTCATTTTTGTATTCTTTTGTCTCTAAGCCTCAAATGGACTATACATAATATACTCCATCAATGTGTTCTTATTATTTGTTAGAACTAAAACTTTCTTATTATTTGTTAGAACTAAATTGGAGGCATTTTGAACCTCCCAGTTAATGCTTGGTACATGCTCATTATGTGTAGTTTTTCTGCCTATCTGGAAAAAAAGAGGTTTAGTAAGTTGTCACATATCAAAACATTTTTAGTGACTTTTACTTTCTCAAATTCCTGTGGTTATGGGTTACTGTAAGGTGTCATCTGCTTAGTGTATAGCTTTATCAATGCAAAACTGAAGAAAACTAACTGCAAATGAAATGAACTTTAAAGAAACAGATTTCTTGCTTTTACAATGCTGTTCATCAAACAGCTACCTAGAGAGAAGGTATTTTGGCATTATTACAGTCTAACTGTAACGACTCTTGAAGTCCTTCTACATGAGCATTTCGCCATGTCTAATCTGTGACAATATTTCTTTCCCTAGACTTCTGGAGGATTGTGGACTGAGTGCATAGCCCAGCTCAGTCCCGAGCAGCAGGCCGCCATACAGGAGCTCCTGAACTCTGCGTGAAGGGCCTTAATATCACCCACCACAAAACTAACTCCAAATAAACGTTACCCTTTTGTTTAGGTTTCTTTGTTTTGTTTTTGAGCAAAAAGAGAACGGTAGTGTTGTGTGTAGGCCATTCTTCTGGAGAGCCACAAGCAGGAAGAGCCAGAGCCGCATCGCGAAAGGGAGTTTCCGTGAATTTCTACCAGAGCACTGAAGGAGTTTCCTGTAAGCCCTGCAATAGCACTGAAGAGTATTTTTCTATTGGTATAACCCACCCAGGTGAAGGGGAAAAGGAAATAAAATTAATTTTTCTCGTTAGACATAAGGAAACTTAAGGAAAAACAGCTTTAAGAACAGTTACTCAATGTAGATGTGTGTTCAAACAAATCACTATCCACCTAGTATTCATTCTGTTAACAGGAGTGAGTCTTTCTGTAGGGTAGAAAGAAACCTTCTACCCAGCAAACCAGTACATCCAAAAGTTCAAAAAAACTGATGATAGACCACAAGCATGGAGATGTCATATTTGATGTCACTTTTGTTTCTTTTCCCCAAAAGGCTCACACAGTGACTCAATTTGGAAGCTTTCCGGCTTCCAGCCCTTGAATGTGAAGTGTCGTTGGCATGTCTGGCCGTAGTCTCTCATCCACTCCTCAATAAACAACGTTGAATGCAAAAGAGGCTTGTGTAAAAATTCAGTACTGTCTGGCTTGGATTCATTTTATGTTTTTAATACAAGAATGATCTAATATTTTTTTAAAGTAACAGCTGTCAGTAATAGCTGAATGTTTTTTCCCCTAATATTTTTCTTGTACAATTCCAAATTAAAAGCATCTATTTCTTGCCATCTTCCACTAAGCTATGATACCTAGTCCATTCGCAATTGGTGTTCTTTTTAAGGTTTGCAAATTTCAACCAATTTTTTTTTTGATGGGATTGTTCTGGTTAGATCAGAAAGATTTGGCTCGGTATTTTCATTGCAAATTGTAATTCCTTTAGAGCCACACACAACTTTTGAACTTTTAATTTTATAGTAAGTATTATGGCTTAAAATTATTTACTGAAAATTTCAGTAAAATGTGTGAATGTTTTTTTCTTTATGTATTAACCTCATAGCAGTAAATTACTTGCTGTTGTTTCTTTAAATAATTTTTCTAAGGGATCTTAATAGATTTCTGTTGAAAACTTCAGTGTTAACATTTTTATAGTTTGTACTAAATTTAACCGTGATATAAAAATGAATTTTATGCATAGATCAGAATTTTAAATTAAAGGCTTTTTCTTTAAATGATTTGCATTACTTTATTAAAACTAAATCTGAAATGGAATAGAAAATAGAATGGGTTCTATATAGATGGCTTACTTGTTGGCAAACACCCCCCACATATATTCTCAGTTTGCAGCATGACACCACTGGCCTGGAGGCTTCTGTGTCTGGCAGAACAACAAACTGAATGACTTCAGCAGCACAGTCACTGCTTGCAGTGGATGCCTGTGGAGCTCTTGTATGTGGTTGGTAATATTTGGAGCTACTTTATAACCCCGTATTCCTTTCTGTGAGAGAGAAAATGGGAATGGGGTTAAAAATGTGTCAGAACAACTCCTTTCTGCTTTTTTATGTCGAATGGGGTCTGGAAAGCCAATTCATGTACTGATGCCAATCAGCTGGAGCAGTGTAGGCTTTGTTTCTTATTTAAATTATTGCTCACTTGCAGAAAAGGAATATTTAAAACACGGCACGCCTGCCAAAGTTCAGATGGCAGTCTGGTCAGAACATGTTCTTTGGGGAGAACCTAGCATTTGCTGAGCACTGTGCTAAGCACTTTGGGAGCAAGAACCTACCTTTCAGTTTAAACCCTAATGGGCTAGTCAGGAAATGTAACTGTAGCAAGGTCCTGAGATCCCCGATTGACATGCTCTAACAGGTGCACGCCAGTCAAGTGCAGGCTGACCACTTCTCCTTGACAGCAGCAGAAAAGCAAAGGGATCAATTGGAGTTGAATCAGATTAAAAGGGAAGCTTGCTATAACGGCTATTTGTGTGACATGATCCCGAAACCCCTGGGCTCAGAACTGACATGATCCCGAAACCCCAGGGCTCAGAACTAAGATGTCCTGTGAACTAACAATTCTTTGATGACCTGAGAAATATTTTTTCTTCCTCCCCACGCCCCCCGACCCCCCGGTCCCCCAGAGAAACATTTTTAATACCTCATTCAGTCTATGCAAGATGAAAATGTGTGGGGTTTTTCTTGACTTTTGTACCAGATTTAGTGGTCTTGCGTGTCAGCAAGTAATGATATGTTGTTTATGAATCCAAGCTATTTCTGCAGAGGGGAAAAAAATGTGTGGCTGTTAAATTTTCTGGGAATTTTGTAGCAAAGGATTAAGTTACATGCACAAGTGTTAGAAACTTTTAGCATAACTCAATTTGGAGTATTTTTTAAATGCTGTAAATTTAAAGATAAGTAAAATTGTCTTAAAGCTAATTTGACACTTTTGTAATTGAGAGACAACTTGATCATAACTCTGGAGTTGTAGTTTGGCGGAGCCATCAGTAATTACATAAGCAAATAAACATTCTTGATGCACCTGGTCTGAAAATAAATAAAGGGGGGTGCATATTTACAGTCTTGTAAGCATTATATTTCTGTGATCTTGAATGAATGCCTAAAGGCCAATTGAGAGGAGGCTTCAGAGCTAGCTCAATGTTTTACTTCATACTTCATTCTGCCTAGGGCCTATTGTTTCACAGAAATCACTTTGCTTCAGTTAACCTTCTTTGCCACAGAGCCCAGACCTGCCATGTTTGATTTTCCTAAGCAGATTTTTTTTCTTGGCCCTAAAAGTGTGATTACCACTATTTTAGAAGAAGAAAGTGAATTACATGCAAGGTACACACATCAAACCTGGGTATAGGCTTGGATTTTTGTTTCTGCCACTTGAAATTTTTGAAGAGAGTTTTGTTGTTTTTTTTTTAACAGATTGGTAGAAAATGTAAAGGCTGCAGCCTTATCTGATCCTGTGATCTTGAGGAACATCTTGAAAAAAGATCATGGTATGTCATGGTTAAGACCAGCAGTTGACAAACTTGTTCTGTAAAATAATAGAATATTTTAGGCTTTACAGGCCATAGAGTCTTTGTCATGGCTTCTTAGCTTAGCCATTGTAATGCAAAAGCAGCTGTACACAATACTAAGCAAATGGGTTTAGCTGTATCCTGGTAAAGCTTTACAAAAGCAAGCTGGCCATAGCTTGCTAACCTTTGGATAAAATCATTGAGTCTAGCACATACTCAGATTACCTAACCTCTGCATACCTTAGTTTTCTTCTCTAAAATGGTAGAAGAAGAGTAGTACCTACCTTATAGAAAATTTAGATGGATTTAGAATTTTAAAAGGCACAGTAAGTGTTGGCTGTCATTGCCTAAGTTCTATTAAAACTGCAAAACATTTAAGCAAAAACTTTTCCCCAAGTTTTCTGATTAGCCTCAGCATTGGGAGGAAGCCTGGAACACAGAATTGGGAAGTGTTGCAAAGCCGGTGAAGTTGTGCCTTAAGCATATTTGGCTCATGTGGATATTGAATTTACTTGGCCCTATTTGGTGGCTGAAGATGCCTGATCTTCATATGACATAGCCCCTAAATGCACCCAGTTGCCTCATTTGGAACCTAAACAAGCAGCAGTTTGTCCCTACAGGGAGAAGACATTCAGATGAACTTAACTGCCAGAGCTTGTTTGTTCTGTATCCTTAACTCTAGGTCACCAGGGACTCAAGCACCTGTGCCAGCCATGGACCTGGCCCCCTGTAGGATGGGGTCACTATCGAGGCCGTGTACAGGAACAAGAAGCTGGAAAGCTTTGGCCCCTGAATTCACGCTTCCTGCCCCCACAGCTTCCTAGCTCAGACCTCTTGACGAGCTCCTTAATCTCATGTGTAAAACAAAGTTAACAGTTACTACATGGGATGGATGTAAAGCTTAAATTAGTGTATGTAAAAGTACCCAGAACAATTTTTAACGTTGTAGGTTCCCTGTTACAAGTACATGTGTCTGAAAAGATGGAAGTAAATTTGGATAGCATCTGTTTTTACTAGTGTCAGCCTAAATAACAGTATCTCAGATGTGTGTTTGGGAATAGAGCATTGCTATGGAACTACACATGCCATAGTAAACTGCATATTCAGGAATGTAAAGGAAGACAAAGTTGAAGGGAAAAGTGAAAAATTACATGATTGTTTTGAGATAATTATCCTTGGCTACAAAGATCAGTAACAAGGGTGACACCAGTCCAAAGCTGGGCAAGCAGTTGCAGGGCAAATGTGCTTCAATAAGGTTAAGTGGCCCATGTGCAAGGTTGTGGCTTTCGTGGTCTTTGATTATTGGGCCTACAAGTATGAGAACTCTCTTCATGGCCTATTTGTCAGGGTTTTTCTTAACATTAGTGGCTCCGTTTTGATTCTGACAACTTTCACACTAATTATGTCATAAAACATGCGCACCGTGGAAAACAGAATTTGAACTTTATTAAGCGATGTGACCAAAACTGTTAGGCTTGCATGATACAGGACTGAGTAAAACATAGTCTCCACTGAAGGGAACACATAATTACATCACTGTGGAAAAGCAGATTATGAAGAAATCAGGTAAATTGCAACAAATTCATTTACTTAATACTGCAAATAGAATGTGCTTTGAGTGACCTCAATTTAGTCATTATAGCAAGCCGCACCAGAGACAAAAATGCACACACTCTAGTCATTGAGGAAACTCTCCCTGAGTTGAGGCATTCTATCCAGTCTTGCCACCCATAGGCAGAGCTGTCACAGAGGCAACCCAGAGTGGGGCATTAGTTAGGAAGGTCACAGCATGTGCTGCCTTACAAAGGGGGGAGCCAGACAGGCAGAAAGCCAGGAAGGTCTGGCCTTACAAACCGTTAAACCCAACCCAGGATCCTTCCCAGGGGGAATATTGCTGTGAAACTGTCTCCTAGTTAAGTTACGATTTAGGTTGACAATGAAGCCAGACGATGCCAAAATTATTTGTAGCCCACTCAGAAAGTTGGCACCAGCCCCCAAGTATAGTTACTGTCTTGTTTTATTTGTACCCAGAACTTTCCTAATGGGGCAGGCGGGGTGCTTTGGGTTTTGCTTTTGGTGTGTCTATTCCTGTCCCAACTGAGCGCTGCTGCTGCCGCCAAGCCTCACACTTCCAGGTTTGCTCAAACCCATCTCGGATTTTGGTATTCACTGAAATGTTTTATGTAGTTTTAGGAATTTTGCTATTAAAGTCCCCTTTATTTTAAATAGTGAAGATGAAAATATTGAAAGCACAGTTATGCTTTTATTAGTGTTTTCTAATTTTTTTAAAAAAAGTTTATTACTGAAGGGTCAAAAAAGATAGTTCTATTTGTTTTTGTTTTTGAGTCTGAGTCTCTGTCATCCAGGCTGGAGTGCAGTGACACAATGATAGCTCACCACAGCCTCGAACTCCTGAGCTCAATTAATCCTCCCACCTTAGCCTCCCAAGTAGCAGGGACTGCAGACATACACAGCACCATGCCCAGCTAATTTTTTAAGTTTTTTTTTTAGAGGTGAGGTCTCGCTATATTGTCCAGGCTGGTCTTGAACTGGGCTTGACCAGTCCTCCGACCCCGGCCTCTCAAAGTGCTAAGATTACTGGCATGAGCCACTTTGCCCGAACAAGATAGTTCTCTTAGAAGAAAAATACAGCCCATCAGTATTTTGAGTGTTCTTGAATTGGTTCTCAAGGGAAAGGGCTGCTGCTACTGTAAATGACCAATAAGGCAAAAGACAAAAAGGTCACATTGTAGCTGATATTTCTAAGAAGAGAGTAAAAATACCCAATAGCAACGCTGATAGGGAGACTCATCATGGATTGAGGTGATTCCTGGAATCGGGTCTATGGAGAGCAACGCCTGTCCTGAGCAGCGGGAGCCAAGTTGCCAAAGCCAGTGCACGGAGGGGACTTGACACCCAAGAGCCCTTTGCTCCTCCCCTGCAGAGATGAAAACCTCAAGAGACTGGGCTGAGCTGGGAACAGTGTCTTCCAGGCTGTGGTCACCCGTCCAGTTAATCCAGCACAGGCAGTGAGTGAGGGCCCTGCACTGGCCTTCAGAGACACCACTCGCAGGAAGCCATGCCTTCCTGCAACAAAAACCTGACTCCCCTGCAGTGAGGACTCCAGGAAGTCGTTCTCAGAAGCGGGGCAGAGCTGGAGGGATGGCAAGATGGGACAATTCAACTCTGTCACCCAATTCTAAAGGTCCCTTCCTCCCAAAGTCCCCAACAGACTCCTTCCCACCTGCAGGAGCCCCATGCTCACAGGCTCTACTGCTTCCAAAGCCTCTTGTCTCGGCCTGCAGGTAAGGAGCTGTTTTTCCTCGCTTCTGCTTGGTGGCACAAGGAGCACATTTGGTCCTTCCCTGGGCCTATTCCTCCCCAAACACACCATCTCAGCAGGGCCATCTCTGCAAACGATCTAGAAGAGTATCTTTGGTGTTACGGTGGTTTCCTCAGGTGTGTGTGGTGGAGAGCGCAGGTGAGAAATGGAAGAATAACTCAAGGCTGGACACTGACGGTGGCCATGACAGTGACAGCTACACCAGGCCCCAGGGATCAGCATCCCCCCGCCCCCGACAAAAAAATTCCCAAAACCGACTGGGCTCAGGGGCTCAGCCTGTAACCACACTCTTTGGGAGGCCGAGGTGAGTGAATTGCCTGAGCCCGTGAGTTCAAGACCCGCCTGGGCAATTTGGCGATACCTTATCTCTACAATAAATCACACACACACAAAATGAGCCGGGCGTACCAGCTACTTGGAAGGCTGAGGCAGAAGGATCGCTGGAGCCCAGCAGGTCGAGGCTGCGGTGGCCAGAACCTTTTTGCTTGAATGTAACTCACAGCCTCTTCTGGAAGGAAATTAGCATTCATGGTGAAGTGCATAAATGTCTTTCTGATGAATGTGTCAGATGACAAATTGTTCTGAGAAACCATTCCCCCACCTAGGTAACCCAGCCTGTCTTTAACCAGACATTTGGGGTTGTTCTTTTTTTATAAGTTAACGTGATTAATAACAACCCCCCCCCTTTTTTGCCTCTGAAATGTCTCTACTACAAAAGAAATCTTTGAGGTGCCCTTGCAGTAAACTTACAACACTCCATAACTAAATTGTCTGAAAAGGGTTTTTGTTTCTTGTTTTAACATTCTCCCCAGAAAGATTATCAATGCTTCCATAGCCTTCCAGTGTTATAAATATTCAGGTGATTTCTTGGAATAAAAGATCGTTTGGGCTAGGAATTTATTACCCATATTTAACCCCGTTGAAGAAGGAGGTTAAATATCTTTTGCCCTTTCCAGTAAATGCCAACATAAAATGTGGGATGCCCTCCCAAGTACTGGCTATCACCAAAATGTTAAAAATAACATTATCACACTGAGTTACAATTTCTTCCTCAGCTAAGCAGCAGTGGGCTAAACATCCTTTATTTTTTATATTATTTTTTGAGTCGGAGTCTCTGTCACAGGCTGTAGTGCAGTGGCACGCTCACAGCCACTACAGCCTTGATCTGCTGGTTTAGGACTTTCAGCTAACTGGAACCACAGTCGTGCGCCACCACACCCAGCTACTTTTTTGATGTAGAGACAAGGTCTTCCCAAGCTGTTCCGTCTGGTCTCGACCCCCTGAGCTCAGGCAGTCCTCTCTCCTCCACCTTCCAAAGTGCTGGGATTCTAGGCGTGAGCCACCGTGCCCAGCACAACATTCTTTTATTAACTCAGCATAGAGCATTCCATTCTCATTGGGGAGCAGATTTTTCGGTATGCATTTTTATAAATTCAGTTATCATAACGATCATTTATTTCATTTTATGTTTTGATATTTAACAACATTGTTCTGTTGCTAAACATTTGTATCGTGGTTACCCTCTATTTATGGCAAATGATACCAGTTTTTCATGTGTGATGATTATTTAAAATTTTCTTTTAAAACACTTCAAAAAAATAAAAGTCAGTGAATTGATTTTTTAAAAATTATGATATAAGCAGATGCAGTTTTAGGATGTGGCAAGGATGATGCAGATGGTACTGGTTACCAAAGTTCCAGAAATACCTTTTCTTGGCAGAGGTCAGCAATGTGATCGTATATTTCTGAGAAGTTTTGTTCTGCTGAGTTATTTATAAGAAATACAGCCGGGCTCGGTGGCTCAGCCTATAATCCCAGCACTTTGGGAGGCTGAGGTGAGTGGACTGCCTGAGCCCACGGGTTCGAGACCCGCCTGGGCAACTTGGCGAGACCTCATCTCTACAATAAATCAAAAAATAAGCCGGACATGGTAGCGCACGCCTGTAGTTCCAGCTACTTGGAAGGCTGAGGTGGAAGGATTGCCGGAGCCCAGCAGGTCGAGGCTATGGTGGCCAGGAGCAGCCACTGCACTCCAGTCTGGGCGACAGAGTGAGACTCCAACTCAAAAAAAAAAAAAAAAAAAGAAATACAATGGCGCTGGGCACAGTGACTCATGCCTGTAATCTCAGCACTTTGGGAGGCCGAGGTGAGACAATTGCCTGAGCCCAGGGGTTCCAGACCAGCCTGAGCAACATGGCGAGACCTCGTCTTTACAATAAATCAAAAAATTATTCAGGTGTGGTGGCACGTGCCTGTAGTTCCAGCTACTTGGAAGGCTGAGGCAGAAGGATCGCCTGAGCCCAGCAGGTCAAGGCTGTGGTAGCCATGAGTGTGCCACTGCACTCCAGCCTGGGCGACAGAGTGAAACTTCAACTCAAAAAAAAAAAAAAAAAAAGGAAGAAATACAATGGTTCTGTCAGGTTAGAGAAACAAAACTCAGTCAGCAAGAAAATATGGCTCAGCCCGCCCTGTTCATGAAACAATCACTTCTCAGCCGGGCCCCAGCACTTAACGTTCCACTGTCTCTCTGAGTTTGCCCACTCTAGGTAACCAAATTTAAGTGGAATTATGTAGTATTTGTCTTTGTGTCTAGTTTAGTTCACTTAGCATGATGTCCTCAAGTTTCATCCTGTTACAACATGGACCAAAACTTCCTTTTAAAAACTGAATATATGACCTTTTTTTTTTCCTCTCTCTCTCCCTTCTAACAGTTTGAGACCAGCCTGGGCAATATGGCGAGACCGGGCATGGTGGCACATGCTTGTAATTCCAGCTACTTGGAAAGCTAAGATTGAAGGATCTCCTGAGTCCAGCAGGTTGAGGCTGCAGTGGCCATGATCATGCCACTGCTCGCCAGCCTAGACAATAGAGTGAGACTCCAACTCAAAAGAGTACATATTTATTACAGCAAATTTTAGCGAATCAATTTGGTAAATTCAGATATTGGATAGTGAACCAAACTGATCTTTTAGCAACATGGCTTTTGGCAAATTGATTTTTTTGATAAATCGGCCCCACTCTTATGCTTCACTCCAGCCTGGCACAAAAATCATTTTTGTTGCCATTGTTCTAAGCTGATAAGTGCTCTTAAAGATCACAGGAAGCTCTAAAATATGAGTTAACTATGTTCCCAGTAGCATGGGTCTCAGAAGCAATATAGAAAAGAAATTTGATGTTTGTTTCCAACTGGAGTTCAGGCCTCTGCAGGAATGCTTGATGAACTTGGACAGCAGAAGCCAGACGCAGGGGGAGAGAGCATGGGCCTTGCCCAGCAGCAAAGCAAGGGTGTCAGAGGGAGAAGATTCTGGTTTCTGAGCTGGACTCAGCCTCCTCCCCTAGCCCCACTCTGACTCTGATGAGAAAACTGAAAAGGGAGAGCTGTAGATAGTTCCATGGGCCCTGCCTTAGGGAAAACCGTCTCGAACTGTGCTTTCCCCTGCTCTCACGCACCGTAACCACCAGCCCCAAAGAAGACTTATGTGACCAAACATAGGGGTTCTCCTCGGTTGCCAAGCAGTGGACCTCAGCTGGGCTTCCTCTCGTTCAAGTCCGACACTATCTACCTGGAGACAGTGTCAGATGACACAAGGCAAGGGCTTAGTCTCACAAGACTGCCCCTGCCGCCCTGGTACCAGTCGCAAGGCTGGACCTCTGGATCTTCTGGCCCACTGGTTTAAGTTAGTATTCCCACGACCCCTGTTTTGCGTTCAATTAATTTGCTGGAGCAACTCACAGAACTCAGGGAAATACTTCCCTTATTGGTTTATTATAAAGGATATTACAAAAGATACAGATGAAGGGATGCTCAGGGCAAGGTAAAAGGGAAAGTGCAGAGCTCCCGTGCCCTCCCTGAATGTGCTGCCCTCCAGAAACCACCATGTGTTCAGCTCTCCGGAAGCTTCCTAACCCTGTCCTCATGGGTTTTTATGGAGGCCTCATGACACTGGCCTGATTGGCAGCCATGTAGAAATGTGATTGGACAGAAAGCGCCTGATCTAAACCCAGCAAGGCTTGTCTGTTCAAACTCTTCCTGGCCTCTCTGTGCAGCATTCCTTCCTCTAGGGTGGGGGGCAGGACCCTCTCTGGAAGGAGGAACTTTTGACCCACTATCAGTTGAGAGTCCTGCCTTGGGCAGATGAAAGGAGGTCAGGAGAGGGTCCAAGAGAGATGCCGTCTGCTGCTGAGGCCTGAAGCACCCCAGCATTAACAGAAGACTATAACAACGGGTATGGGAGTTATGAGCTGGGGACCGTGGATGAAAACCAATACATATATGCTCATAACATCACAGGCCCTTTCTATATAAGCAGGACACAAGAAAGGGAAAACATTCCTCTTCCTGCTAGAGAAACAAGTGACCGCCAGAGAGCCAGAGGTGGTGACAAGGAGTACCAGGAGACAGCCCCCATCAACCCAGACACAGCCCCTCACCCCAAGTTGTGTGCCCACTTGGCTGCGGATGGGCCAGTGTCCTTGTGCAGGCCTGTGTCAGTGCCACATTTTGCACGGGCCACAGGGAGCACATGACAATGGCTCAGGCAGTCGTCCCTATGAGGAGGAAGGAACGATAGGCAGCACAGGCATTCCCTGCTTGGAGAACGACAGGTCCCACTATGCGGCAGCAGGTGATGGCAGACAGGAAGATAAACAAGTTCCGGGTGGGAGGGTCCCCACTCTCTACCCCTGCTCCGCAACCACCCTAAATGGCCAAGAACAGGGAGGGCCCAGGTCTAAACAGTTAAGTGCCTTTGAATCAGCTGACATTAAGGGTCAACTGATGGGGTGACATTACCTAGTACTACTGAGGTTGTAGTGGGCATTGTTGTGTCCACTGGATCCTCAGGAATCGTGGAAGGCGGGGCGATGCAAAAGATAAAATCCACCATTTCTGCTATTTTCTTTCTTTCATTTTTGTTTATGAGTTGTAGTCTCTGTGGCTCAGGCTGGAGTGCAGTGGCACACTCATGGCCACTCCAGCGTCAACTTGCTGGGTTCCGGTGATCCTTCCGCCTCAGCCTTCCAAGCAGCTGGAACTACAGGTACACACTACCATGCCCAGCTAGTTTTTTATTTATTGTAGGACGAGGTCTCACCAAGTTGCTTGGGCTGGTCTCGAACCCATGAGCTCAGGCAATCCACTTGCCTTGGCCTCCCAGAGTGCTGGGATTACAGACTGGGCCATCTGCTATTTTCAAGTGTACAATTCAGTGGTATTCATTGCATTCATGATGTTGTACAACCATCACCATCCTCCGTCTCCCAAACTTTTTCATCACCCCACACAGACACTCTGTACCCATGAAATAATCACTCCTTGTCCCTGCTTACCCAGCCCCTGGCAAGCACCTTTCTCCTTTACACCTCCTCATGGAGGCATGACTTTTCTAAGTAGCTCCTATTGTTACCAGCAGGGTTTGTTCTGCCTGCCCATAGCAGGCCAATCGCTGTGGCAACAGGTTTTGCAAAAGAGAAAATATTTTATTCGCAAGGCTGTTGTGCAAGGTAATGAGAGAACAAATCACAAATCCACCTCCCCTAGAAAGGGGCTTGGCGGGGGGTACTAATGGGATAGAAAGTGGGGTGGTTTAAAGTGTGGGGAAAAGCGGTTGGCAGGTAGGAAAGATGAGGCCATTGGGGTTTCTGGTAAGTGTAATTGAGCTACATGGCTCTTCATAGGACACCTGTTCAGAAAATGGCAGCGTTCACTTGACATAAGGGTAGAGATTTCAAAAAGTCACTCTTTAGGCACCCACACAGACCCAGTTGAAGGGTCATCAGTGGTCTCAACTGGCTTGAACCGGGCAAGAGCTGCCCCCTATTTCCTAAAAAGCAACTTTCAGCCACCATTAACTACAATGACTTACTGTTAGAGATGTTATCTATAAGGAAGCTAGTGGGACTTGAGTTATGTATTGTTTAGCCACATGACTTGCTAGTGGGAGTTTCAAGATGAGCTAAAAGTGAACAATTAAAAGCAAGCAAGGGCCAGGCATGGTAGCTCACACCTGTAATCCCAGCACTTTGGAAGACCAAAGCAGGAGGATCACTTGAGACCAGGAGTTCAAAACTAGACTGGGCAGCATAGTGAGACCTCATCTCTACAAAACAAAAAATTAGCCCGACTACTCAGGAGACTGAGGCAGAAGGGTTTCCTGAGCCCAGGAGGTTGAGGCTTTGGTGAGTCATGATTGTGCCACTGCACTCCAGCCTGGGTGACAGAGTGAGACCCCCAACTCAAAAAAAAAAAGCAAGGCAGGTTACATTTGGTGGGCTTCATCAGATTGACCCTTGGTGTCAATATAAGTGTAATTATATGGTATGTATCCTTCTGTGACTGACTGACTTCATTTGGTGTAAAATTCTCAAGGTTCATCCATAAAGCATGTGTCAGAATTCCCTTCCCCTTTTTTTGAGTAGGAGTCTCACTCTGTCACCCAGGCTGGAGTGCAGTGGCACGCTCACAGCCACTGCAGGCTCAACCAGCTGGTCTTCAGGTGATCCTTACACCTCAGCCTTCCAAATAGGTAGAATCACAGGCAGACGCCACCTTTATTGCAGGAACAAGATCTTGCCATGCTGTCCAGGCTAGTCTGGAACCCCTGGGCTCAGGCAATCCTCTTGTCTCCGCCTCTCAAAGTGCTGGGATTATAGGCGTGAGCCACCGCACCCAGCTAGCATTCCATTCCTTTTTAAGGCTCAATAATATTTCACTGTTGATCCCACATTTTGTTCATCTGTCAGTGGACATTTGAGTTGTTTTCATCTTTCATCTGTTGCTATGACCTTGGTGTATCTTTAAAAAAAAAAAAAAAACCTCCTGTGCAACCTCATCAGCTTCATGTCTTTCTTTGCTTCCGAAGGCCTGAGCCTGGAGCTCTTCTCCAGGGTATGGCTTCCGGGCTCCTGGGGGCTTTTGCCCAGAAGAACAGCCAGCCCTGAGTACATGGGAAGTCATGGGCAGAACAGGGCACGGTGGGGTCATTGCCATCCACCACAGACACTGTGCTGTACGGAAGCTGAGTGGGCCTGTTCAGACCTTGTGTTTCACGTCTTTGGTCCCTTAAAAAACAAGAGCGTCTCTAAATTGAAAAATTATCATGTTTTAAATTCTTCTTCCTCTCTCCTCCTTTCCTCCGTTTCCTGCCGCTTTCACTCTCACTCAGGCTGAAGTACGGTGGCACTATCATAGCTCGCCACCACAGCCTCCAACTCCTGGGCTCAGATGATCCTCCTGCCTCAGCATCCTGAGTAGCAGAGACTACAGGCACACAGCAACATACCAGGCTAATTTTTTTTTTTTTTTTTAGAAATGGGGATCTCACTATGTTGCCCAGACTGGTCTCAAACTTCTGACCTCAAGTGATCTTAGTCCTTATCATAAAACCTAATAACATGATATCAAAAAAAGTTTCTTTTTTGCCTTAAAATGCATGTAAAATATATTTTTAATTTACATTTTAAGGATTCATCATTCCTAAGTTATGCTAAAGAAAAGCAAATTGCCGCCCCACAAAGTAAGCATGTGGAAGATGATGGTACTGTTTTCTTGTAATTCAGACTATCAATCGTTGGCATAATGAGCAGTTTATGTGTGATTTTTATATTCCACTTGGGGTGATGTTTTTGGTTGTTTAAAAACGTGTCTCTGGAGAACACTGCAGGTGCCTTGAGGGGGCAGTAGAGGACCATCGCCCACTGCTTTAAAAAGTTACAGAACAAAGACTTTTTGAGTTTCACCATTTCGGCGCGGGGGGGAAGCACGAGCTTGTGTCGAAGCTGTTTCCTAAGAATACACCAATTACACAAGAAACACAACGAAGCCAAGGGCCCCTCTTCAGTCGCAGGTGCGTGGCGTGGCCGCCGTCTCCCGCTGCTGCCCGAGCCTTGACCATCCTCCTTCAAGGTCAACCTTCAGAGTAGCAGCGGGAAGGAACACAGGGTATCTGAGTAATTAGAAACCTGGGGCCAAAAAAACCCAGCAAATCATTCCCAGGGTTCACCTGGATTATTCGTGTTTCGATGATCTTATCTGATCCCCCTCCATTGTGGGGACACATAACCTAATTAGCAATATAAAATTGGCAAAACTTGGGGCCTGATCTATTATTTACATGAAGTTATTATGAACATTTTGCTAATTGGAGGATTTTTTTTAAAGTCCTTCTATATATTCAGTTCTTTTTTTTTTTTTTTGAGTTGGAGTCTCACTCTGCCGCCCAGACTGGAGTGCAGTGGCCGCTCCCAGCCACCGCAGCCTCGACCTGCTGGGCTCAGGCGATCCTTCCGCCTCAGTCTTCCAAGTAGCTGGAACTACAGGCGCACGCTACCACGTCCAGCTAATTTTTGATTTATTGTAGAGATGCGGTCTCGCCAAATTGCCCAGGCAGGTCTCAAACCCGTGGGCTCAAGCAATCCACTCACCTCGGCCTCCCAAAGTGCTGGGATTACAGGCTGAGCCACCGAGCCTGGTTTATATTCAGTTCTTGATAAGTGCCACCTAATTATTTGACCTTCATTAATATATGGCAAATAGTTAACTTTTATTTGGTTATCTAGTGTGTGTGTGATTTTTGTTTTTGAGTTGGGGGTCTCTGTCCCCCCAGACTGGAGTGCAGAGACATGATCACAGCTCACCACAACCTCCACCTCCTAGTTTCAAGCAATCCTCCCTCCACAGCTTCCCAAGTAGATGGGACTACAGGCATGCACCACTACACCCAGCTAATTTTGTTATCTTGTAGAGATAAGGTCTCACTATGTCGCCCAGGCTAGTCTTGAAACTCCTGGGCTCAAGCAACTCTCCTGTCTTGGCCTCCCAAAGTGCTTGGATTACAGACATGAGCCATCACTCCTGGCTGGCTAGTATTATTTTGTAAGGCAATTTTTTGTTTGTTTGTTTTAGAGAGAGGGTCCCACTATGTTACCCAGACTGGGGTGCAGTAGTGTGGTCATGGCTCACTGCAACTTCGAACTCTTGGGCCCTAGTGATTCCCTTGCCTTAGTCTTCCAAGTTGCTGAGACTATAGGCATGTCTCAATAGCCCAGCTATTTTTAAAATTTTTTTGTAGAGACAGAGTATTGCTGTGTTGCCCAGGCTGGTCTCTAACTCCTGCCTCAGCCTTTTGAGTAACCACCACACCCAGCCTTAAGGCAATATTTAGATCCAAGGTTGCACACATTCCCCTCAGAATTTTGTTCTGGTTCAATATGGTTAAGCAAATGAGTAGGAAGACTCTGGAGACACCATGAGAGTTTTGTGACCAAAATAGAACACAGTAGGAGTAAGGGAATCATTGAGGATAAATATTAGAAAATATTTTTTTAAAATCTGTTCCCCTAGAGTACAGGTTAAGCTAGCTCTATGTACTTTAAACATATTTCAGCAAAAGAATGTGTTCCATATGGTGACTGTTATTACACTATTACATATTTGGCATATGTCTTTGGAGAAATGATAGCCTTTATGTATGATAAAAATGCATAATTTTGACATAGCACCGGACTTGTTAAATTTTGTCTTTTGTTACTAATAGCCATTTTGAGGCATTTACTTCTCCAAAGTGGGAAAAAAATAATACTCCATCTATTTATTCCTGTGTATAACCAAAGCTTGTGATCCAGGCATGCTGGCATGCACTTGTAGTCCCAGCTACTTAGGAGGCTGAGGCAGTAGGGTTGCTTGAGCTTGACAGTTTGAGGCTACAGTGAGCTATAATCACGCCACTGCACTCCAGCCTGAGTGTCAGAGCAAGACCCTGAGTCTGGCAAAAACAAAAACAATTTGTGGGTGCTAAAATATGCGGTGTTTATTTCTGGAGCAAAGAACAGCCCATGTCACACAGTGGCTGAGCATGTCGCTATACAAAGGAATGGGTATTCGATAAGCCTTTAAGCATTTTTCTTATTTTAAAGATGTGGGGTACAATTCAGGATTAGGTATACAAGTGGACATCATACAGGTAAAGTTTGGGCCTCCCTTTGGTTCCCACTTTGCCTGGTTTGAGATCAGGTACCCTTATTGATGTCGTGTCCCTCTCCTTGCCCTACCCTGGCAGTATCCCACTACTGCCAATCCCTTTCTTATAGTATTAGGGTAAATGTTCAGTGTCTGCTTATGAGTGAGAACATGTGGTACTCTGTTCTTTGTTTCTGTGATAGATCACGGAGTATTATTGATTCTAAATCCATCCAAGTTGCTGTGAAGTCCATATGTTTGTCCTTCTTTATGGCTGTGTAATATTCCATTGTGTATATGTACCATATTTTTTTAATTTATCCAGTCCAGCTTCAATGGGCATGGATAAATATGGTTTATCCATATTTTGGAATGGTTCCATGTTTTGGAACCATGGTTCCATGTTTTGCTATTGTAAACAGTGCTGCAATAAACATGCGTGTGCTGGTATCTTTTTTGTAGAATGATTTGAGTTCCTCCAGGTATATTCTCAGTAGAGGGATTGCTGGATCATATGGAAGGTCTATTTCTAGTTCTTTTAGAAATTGCCACACTGTTTTCCAAAGAGGCCTCCTAGTTTGCATTCCCACCAAGAGTGTAGAAGCGTTCCTTTTTCTCTCCATCCTTGCCAGCATCTGTTGTTGTTTGTTTTATTAATGATGGTCATTCTTACTGGGGTTAGGTGGTATCTCAGTGTGGTTTTGAGGTGCATTTCTCTGATGATTAGTGAGGCTGAGCACCTTTTCATGTGTCTGTTGGCTGCCCATATCTCTTCTTTTGAGAAGTGTCTATTCATGTCTTTTGCCCACTTTTTATGTATGTATGTATGTATTTATGTTTACTTTCTCTTTTAATTTTTTTATTTTAAAGATGTGGGGTATAATTCAGGGTTAGGTATACAAATGTTCATTATGCCAGTACCCTTGTTGATGAGGTGTGCTCCCCTCCCCCGGCAGATTCCCACTACTGTCAATCCTGCCTCCCCCTACCCCAGCAGTTTCCTGCTACTGCCAATCCTTTCCTTATAGTATAACGATAATTGTTCAAGGTTCACTTATGAGTGAGAACATGTTCTTTGTTTCTGTGAAAGATCACTCAGTATTGTAGACTCTAAGTCCATCCAGGTTGCTGTGAAGTACATGATTTTGTTCTTTATGGCTGCATAATATTCCATCATGTATATGTACCACATTTTTTTAATCCAGCTCTCTTTTGATGGGCAGCACGGTTGGTTCCATGTTCTTGCTACTGTGAACAATGCTGTGATAAACATATGTGTACGGGTATCTTTTTTATGGTGTGATTTGAGTTCTTCTGGGTATATTACCAGTAGGGGGATTGCAGGGTCGTATGGAAGGTCGATTTTTAGATCTTTTAGGAATGACCACACCGTTTTCGACAGAGGCTGTACTAGTTTACACTCCCACCAATGTAGAAGTGTTCCCTTTCCACCGCATCCTCTCCAGCATCTGTTGTTTTTTGAGTTATTGATGATGACCATCCTGACTGGAGTTAGGTGGTATCTCAGTGTGGTTCTAATTTGCATTTCTTTGATGACTAGTGAGACTGAGCGTTTTTCATGCATCTGTTGTTTTGCCCATTTTTTAATGGAGCTGTTTGTTTTTTTCTTTTCGGCACATTTAATTTCCTTGTAGATCCTGGATATTAGGCTTTTGTCAGATATGCAGTTGGCAAATATTTTTTCCCATGCTGTGAGCTGTCTCCCCACTCTCTTGATGGCTTCTTTTGCTTTGCAGAAGCTTGTCTGTTTGATGAGCTCCCACTTGTCTAATCTCTTATGGCATGGGCACTTGGAGATTTGATTAGGATTTGGTTGCCAGTTCCAATTTCCATAAGGCTGTCTCCTGCATTTTCTAAGGTTCTTATAGTTTGAGGTTTTACATTTAGATCTTTGATCCATTTAGAGTGGACTTTTATGTACGGTGATAGGTAGGAGTCCTGTTTCAGTCTTCTGCATGTGTTCAGCCAGTTTTCCCAGCACCATTTATTGATAGGTTCTCCTCTCCTCAGTGTTTGTTGGTGGAAGCTTTGTCGAAGATGAGTTGGTTGAGGAATTGAGGTTTGCTTCTGGAATCTCAATTCTATTCCATTGGTCTATATGCCTGTTCTTGTACCAATACCAGACTGTTTTGATTATTATAGCTTTATAGTAAAGTTTAAAGTCTAGTAGTGTGATACCTCCTGCTTTTATTTTTGCTGAAGATTGTTCTGGCTATTCTTGGTCATTTGTGTTTCCATATGAATTACTGTATTGTTTTCTCTAGATCTGAGAAGAATGTTGCTGGTAATTTGATGGGTATTGCCTTAATTTTGTAGATTTCCTTAGGTAAGATGGATATCTTAACAATGTTCATTCTTCCTTCCATCAGCATGGAACATTTTTCCATTTGTTTGTGTCTTCTTGAAATTCTTTGAGCAGTGCTTTGTAGTTTTCATTGTAAAGGTCTTTCACTTCTCTCATTAGGAAGATTCCAAAGTATTTCATTTTTTGTGTGGCTAATGTGAATGGGATTGTGGATTTTATTTGTTTCTCCACCTGTTTGTTGTGGATGTACAAGAATGAGACTGTCTTTTGCTCATTTATTTTGTACCCTGAGACTGCCGAAGTCTTTTATCAGTGCAAGAAGGTTTTTGACAGACTCTTTTGGATTTTCGAGGTATAGGATCATATCATCAGCAAAAAAGGGTAACTTAACTTCTTTTCCTATTTGGATGCCCCTGATTTCCTCCTCTTGTCTAATTGCTATTGCTAGGATTTCCAACACAGTGTTGAACAGGAGGGTTGAGAGTGGGCAACCTTTTCTTGGTCCAGTTTTTAGGGGAAATGCTTCCAATTTCTGTCCATTTAGCAATATGCTGGCTGTGGGTTTATCATAGATGGTGTTTACTATTTTGAGGTATGTTCCTTCTATTCCTAGGTATTCAAGGGCTTTTATCAAGAAGGGATGCTGACTTTTATCAAAGGCTGTTTCTGCATCTAATGATATAATCATGTGGTTCTTGTTTTTACATCAGTTGGTTTGTTGTTATTGTTTTTGTTGTTGTTTTTAGAGTCTCACTCTGTCACCCAGGTTGGAGTGCAGTGGCACACTCAAAGCCACCACAGCCTCGACCTCCTAGACTCAGGCAATCCTTCCATCTACCTCAGCCTTCCAAGTAGCTGGAATTACAGGTGCGTGCCACCACGCCCAGCTAATTTTTGAATTACTGTAGAAACGAGATCTTGCCAAGCTGCCCAGGTTGTTCTTGAACCCCTGAATTCAGGCAATCATCTTGCCTCCATCTCCCAAAGTGCTGGGATTACAGGCATGAGCCACTGTGCCTAGCTGGCTAATGTATTTAATTACATTTATGGTCTTACAGATGTTGAACCAGCCCTGCATCCTGGGGATGATGCCTACTTGATCATGGTGGATAATTTTTGAGATGTGTAGTTGGATTCAATTTGCTAGAATCTTGTTGAGAATTTTTGCATCTATGTTCATTATGGATATTGGCCTGTAGTTCTCTTTTTTGTTAGCTCTTTACCCACTTTGGGTATCAGTGTGATATTAGCTTCATAAAATGATTTGAGGAGAATTTCATCTTTCTCAATAGGATTGGTATCAGCTCCTCCTTGTATGTGTTGTAGAATTCCGCTGGAAAACCATCAAATCCAGGGCTTTTTATACAGGTAGTCTTCTTAGGACAGAGTCAATTTCCTGGGTTGTTATGGGTCTATTTAGTGTCTCAGTGTCTTCTCATTTCAACCTTGGGAGGTTGTGTGATATCAGAAAGTCCTCCATTTCATTAAAGTTATCAAGTTCGTTTCCATACAAGTGTGCATAGTAGTCTCGGATAATCTTTGGTATTTTTTCAGACTCATTTGTGATTTGATCTTTTGCATTTCTGATTATGTTTCTTTGGGCTTTTTCACTCTTTTTCTTGGTTAGTCTGGCTAGGGGTCCATAAGTCTTGTTTAGTCTTTCAAAGAAGGAGTTTTTTATTTTGTAGATATTTTTCTATGATATTTTTGTCTTCTACGTACCATATTTGGGCTTGTACTTTGGTGATCTGGTAAAAATTAGGGTTTTGGTGATCTTTTCTTTCCAGCTCGCCTAAGTGATTTGTTAGGCTGTTAACTTGTGGTCTTTCCATTTGCTTAATGTGTGTTTGTAGAGATATAAATCTCCCTCTTAGAACTGTTTTCATGGCATTCCAGTAGTTTGGTAAGATGTTTCTTAATTTTCATTTGTTTCCAGGAATCTTTTAATTTCTGTTTTGATTTCTGTGTTGACCCAGTAATCTTTCAGCATCATGCTGCTTAGTGTTCATATCTTTGTGGGTTTGGGGGAAATTTTGTTGATGTTGATATTTACTTTTATTCCACTGTGGTCTGAGAAGGTACATGGCAGTATTTCCATCTTTGTTTATGCTTGATTTACGGCTGAGGATGTGATCAATCTTGGAGTACGTTCCATGTGATGATGAATAGAATGTATATTCTGTGATTGCTGGGTGGAGTGTTCTGTAGGTATCTATTAAGTCCATTTGGTCAAGTGTCAAGTTGAGGTTCCAGATCTCTTTGCTGATTTTTTTTCCTTGATGATCTATCTAGGGTTATTAGTGGGGTATTTAAGTCCCCAGCTATAATGGTATTAGAGTCAATATCTTTTTTTAGTTTACTTAGTAGTTGCTTTATAAATGCTGGTGCTCCTGTGTTGGGCTCATATATGTTTAGGATGGATATTTCTTGTTGATGGATTGAACCTTTTATCATTATATAGTGTCCTTTCATATCTTTTGGTTTTTGAGTTGGAGTCTCACTCTGTTGCCCAGGCTAGAGGGCAGTGGCACGCTCCTGGCCACCACAGCCTTGACCTGCTAGGCTAAGGTGATCCTTCCGCCTCAGCCTTCCAAGTAGCTGGAACTACAGGCATGTGCCATTACGCCCAGCTATTTTTAAATTTATTATCGAGATGATGTCCTACCAAGTTGCCCAGGCTGGTCTCAAACCCATGGGCTCAGGCAGTGCTCTTACCTCAGCCTCCCAAAGTGCTGGGATTATAGGCGTGAGCCATCGTGCCCAGTCTTCCTTTCATATCTTTTTAAATTTTTGATAGCTTAAAGTTTGTTTTGTCTGATATTAAGATTGCAACTCCTGCCTTCTTTTGTGACCCATTCGCCTGGAAATTCATTTTCCATCCTCTAACTTTGAGTCTATGTGCGTCCCTTATTGTGAGATGAGTTTCCTGTATGCAACAAAGTATTGGGTCATGGTTTTTTTAATCCAGTTTGCCATTCTGTGTCTTTTCAGTGGTGCATTTAGTCCATTCATGTTCAGGTTGTTTATTGAAATGTGATTGTTTATCCCCATCATGAGGTTCTTATAAAGTTTTTTGTTTGTTTGTTTTCTTTCAACTTTTGGGTTGATTTATGTGTTTTCAAGTTTGCAGTTGTGATGTATTCGCTGTTGATTCTGTGTTCTCCTGTTCTCTTGGGAAGTGCATGATCATTCTTTTTTTCTTTCTTCAGTGCTTAATACCTTTTTAAGCATCTCCTGTAGAGCTGATCTGGAAGCTGCATAATCTCTTAGGGATTGTAGTCTGGGAAGGATTTTAATTCTCCATCATTGATGAAGCTGAGCTTGACTGGGTAGGAGATTCTTGGTTGAAACTGTTTATCTTTGAGGACTTTGAATCTTGGACTCCAGTCCCTTCTAGCTTATAGTGTTTCTGCTGATAGGTCTGCTGCTATTCTGATTGGTTTTCCTCAGTAGGTAGTCTGACCTTTCTCTCTTGCTGCCTTCAGGATTTTTTCTTTTGTGCCTACTTTGTGTGGGCGAATTACTATGTGTCTAGGGTTGGTCTTCTCATTTGATGTCTTCTGGGGATTCTCAGTATCTCTTGTATCTGGATGGTCATATCTCTGGTGAGATGGGGAAAGTTTTCTTGGATAATCTCCTGGAACTCTTGCCACAGGTATTCTCCCTTTCCTCTTCTTTTTCTGGGAAACCAATCAGGCATGGGTTTGGCCTCTTGGTATAATCAGATATCTCATGGAGGTTTTGTTCTTTCTTTCTGAATTTTCTTCTATTTTTTTTTTTTTACAGATCATGTTAATTCCATGTTTTCATCTTCAAGTTCTGAGATTTTTTCTTCTGCTTGATTAATTCTGTTTTCCATGCATGTCATCTTGTTATTTATTTCCTGGATGAAATTTTTATAGCCAAAATCTCTGTTACAAGTTCTTTCAGTGTTGCATCCTGTCTTGCTTGAGTCTTAGTCACTCTTTCCATCCATTCCCTAATCCCTGTTGTATTCTGGGGTCAATTGTTGGTGACTTCCATTGCTTGGACTCTGAGGTCTGATTTTTCAGGCATTTTCTCTTTGTTACACTGGAAATTACCTGTGTTCTTTCATTGATTTTTCCTCATTTGTGATAGATCTCTTTCTTTTCTCTTTAGTTCTGTTATTCAGTGGCAGTGGAAGAGGCTTTCACTTCTTGTGTTTGCCCAGCCCTCTATTCTTCCCTATCACGGCTCTGAATTTGTTCTATTTTGAAGCAGGGCACTAATCTCTTTGGGAGTCTTCCTTGTACTTTTCTGGTTGCACCCTTTGTCCCACTGCTGAATCTGGATAAGGAGTGGGTCGCCTGAGACTCAACACTCATCCTGTTCCTCTGGAGTTTGTGCTTTCAGGATATTCCCTCTGGGTCATGATCAACCCCTGAGTGGTTAATCTGCCATCACAGAGATCGGCCCTGTCAGTCTGTGGTGAGCAAGCCGGAGAACTTTCCTGTCCATTTTTCAAAATGGTGACAGGGTGCCTGTTTCATCTTCTCCAGTGGGGCTCTGCCTCTGGGCTCCCTTGCTGTGCTCCCTCTACAGCCCTTGCTGCCAGTGTTCAGCCAGGCACTGCCATGGTGAGGCAGAGCCTGTGGCTGGTAGTCACTCTCAGCAGCTTCTTCCTAAGAAGGGCTTCACTGATTTTTAAATAATGATGCTCTACTTCTGCACCCCATGTAGTGCTAGGGTCTAAACAGAGCAGCTGAGTCACCAGCTGCTTCACCAGGAGAGTCCTGGCCACTTGCTTCTGAGTCCCCACTCAGTCAGCCACTCACATACCCACTTACTCACAGACATGTATGTAAAATTTTTCATACACTCACTCATTCACACTGGGACTCACTGTCTGACTGGGCCCACCACTGTTTTCCTCAACAAGCCTTTTTTTTTTGAGTCAGAGTCCCACTCTGTCACCCTGGCTAGAGTGGCTTCCGTCTCAGCTTTCCAAGTAGCCAGAACTAAGGTGTGCACTACCAGGCCCGGCTAATTTTTTGATATATTGTAGAGATGAGGTCTCACCAAGTTGCCCAGGCTGGTCTTGAACCCTCTCGCCTTGACCTCCCAAAGTGCTGGGGTTACAGGCTTGAGCCTGTACTGGAGTGTCTACTAAACTGAGTGTCAGGAGCTATGTATCAGCTACATGCTGGGATTATAGCAGTGAATAAAACCACATTGTATGGCTCAAAACCAACTGGGGATGCAGGTGAATAAGTGGGAATTTCTGCTGCACTGTGCCAGCACAGTGAAGGGAGAGTCTGGGGACATATAGATAAAGCATCATTGAGACCTGGGGCTGTGCTGTAGACTGAATGTTTATGCCCCCTCAAAATTCATGTTGAAACCTAATCTCAAATACATTAGGAGGCTGGCTTTTAGAAGGTGAGTAAATCATGAGATCAGTGCCCTTATAAAAGAGAAACCCAGGCTGGGCACAGTGGCTTGCATCTGTAATCTCAGGGCATTGAGAGGCTGAAGAGAGAGGATCACTTGAGCACCAGAGTTCAAGACCAGCCTGGGCAACATAGCAAGACCCCTGTCTTTACAAAAAAATTTTTTTTTTAGTTGGAGTCTCACTCTGTCACCCAGACTGGAGTGCAATGGCCGCTCCCAGCCACTGCAGCCTCGACTGGCTGGGCTCTGGCGATCCTTTCGCCTCAGCCTTCCAAGTAGCTGGAACTACAGATGCGTGCTACCACACCTGGCTAATTTTTGATTTATTGTAGAGATGAAGTCTTGCCAAGTTGTCCAAGTGGGTCTGAAACCCGCAGGCTCAGGCAATCCACTCACCTCGGCCTCCCAAAGTGCTGGGATTACAGGCTGAGCCACCGAGCCCAGCCTACAAAAGAATTTTTTAAAAATTAGCTGGGTGTGGTGATGTATGCCTTGTAGTCCCAGATACTCAAGAGACTGAGGCAGAAGGATGTCTTGAGCCCAGGAGTTCAAGGCTGCAGTGAGCTATGATTATGCCACTCCACTCCACCCTGAGTGACCGAATGAGACCTTGTGTCAAAAAATATGCAGATTAAAAAATGAGTCCCCAGAGAGCTCCTCACCCCTTCCGCCATGTGAGGACACTGACAAGGCAAAGCTATGAACCAGGAAAAGGGTTCTCACTGACACTGAACCTGTCTATCCCTTGATGTTGGACTTCTCAGCCTCCAGATCTAAGAGAAATGATCTCCTGTTGCTTATAGGCCACCTAATATATGGAATCAAAACAGTCTGAATGGACTAAGAGAGGCGGAGAGGGTGCCATCAAGCAAGGCTTCTGGAAAGGTGTTCCAGGTGGAAGGCACAACATGTGCATGAGCCTGGCAGAGGGATCATGGTGCTTCTTTCACGCTGAGCTGGTGCAGGAGTTGACCAAAATGGTGGAAACAAAGGGCGTGAGCTTCCATTTCCAGCTCCACAAGAGAAGTCCATGGGCATGGACGTTCCAAAGATACCATGGCTTTCCTCCCTCTTGTGATTAATTTGGGATAGATTCGATAGCTGAGTAGAAGCTGTAACAGCTTGAAACGTTAGTACTTACAGAGTGAGTGGAAATGGTGGCTTCTCCTCTCTTCTTCTTTTTCTTTCTCTCTCTTTTTTTTTTTTTGAGTCAGAATCTCACTCTGTTAACCCTGCAGTGGCACACTCACAGTCACTGCAGCCTCAACCTGCTGGGCTCAGGCAATCCTTCCACCTCAGCCTTCCAAGGAGCTGGAACCACAGGTGTGTGTCACCACACCCGGCTAATTTTTTTTTTTTGAGTTGGAGTCTCACTCTGTCGCCAGACTGGAGTGCAGTGGCTGCTCCCGGCCACCGCAGCCTCCACCTACTGGGCTCCGGCGATCCTTCCGCCTCAGCCTTCCACGTAGCTGGAATTACAGGCATGCGCTACCACGCCCGGCTGATTTTTTGATTTATTGTAGAGATGAAGTCTCGCTGCCCAGGTAGGTCTCGAACCCATGTGCTCAAGCAATCCACTCACCTCAGCCTCTCAAAGGCACGGGATTATAGGCTGAGCCACTGAGCCCAGCTTAATTTTTGATTTATTGTAGAGATGAGTTCTCATGACGTTGCCCAGGCTAGTCTCAAATCCCTGGGCTCAGACAATTCTCTCGCCTGGGCCTCCCAAAGTGCTGAGGTTACAGGCATGAGCCACCACACACTTCTGGTTTCTCTCTTCAAAGAGGAGAGTCCATGAAAAGTTTCTGCCATAAAGGTGAAGTTCTGGAGCCGAACTGTCCAACCCACCAGCACAGGTGGCATTGAGCCCAAGACATGGCTAGTGGTTTGGGAAGGACTGCACTTGACTTCAGGACATGGCATATGGAAAAGACGAATCTCACTAATCATGGAATATGATACTAATCATGATACTATTTTGAATATACTGCATTCAATAAAATATATTGTTAAAATTAACTTTACCCTTCTTTTAGTCTGGCTACTAACCAGGCATGGTGGCTCATGCCTGCAATCCCAGCACTTTGGGAGGCCAAGGTGGGAGAATTGCTTGAGCCCAGGAGTTTGAGGTCAGACTAGGCAACAATGATGTTACTCAAAATATTTGCCAGGCATGGTGGTGCATGCCTGCAGTCCCTGTTACTCAGGGGGCTGAGGCAGAAAGATTGCCTGAGCCCAAGTGGTTGAAACTATGGAGAGATATGATTGTGCCACTGAACTCCAGCTTGGGTGACAGAGTGAGACCCCCCAACAAAATAGACAGATAGATAGATGGATGGATAAATGTGGCTACTGGACCACATTTAGTTAACATTGTATTTCTTTTGGACAGTGCTGTTTTGAGGTCTTATTCTACCTAACAAAATGCAAAGGAATTTGTTTAAAGTACTCTGAAACACCAGACCCTTATAAAAGTATTTTCCCCTATAAATGTTGGGTCTGCCAACTCCCTACTGCTGCCTTGCTTGAGTCTAGATTTTTCTGTTATAAACCATGATCCCAATAATATATTCATCTTTAAACAACTAGCTTTGAAATGATAGTTATGCTTTTGCCAATAAAAGACTATAATTTTTTAAGTTGTTATGAGTCCTTAATATCTCATGATGTGATAGCTGCTCAATGCAGTCAAAGCACAAAAAGTGATTGTTTCCACCTCCCCCCAGTGGAGGTCCCAGGTTCCTGGGAACCCTTATCAGGATCTTTAACAACACAAAACACTGCAGACTCTGAAAGTCACAACACAGTGATGAAATAAGGACGGTCTAAGCAAATGGAGGGAACTTCTGGGCTCATGGATTGAAAGTCTCTGTATAGTAACTACGTCCAATTTTTCTAGATTGATCATAGATACTGTTAGGCTCAGGGGGAAGCAGCACTCACCTTCCCCCATCTGCACCTCCACCCACCAATCCCCTATGCGCCCCTCCACCCCAAACCCGCAACCACATACCTCACTTAAAGCTTCCTGGAACCTGCCGGCAGCTGCCGAGAAGGGCCAGACAGAAACTTTCCAGCCCACGCCAGATGCAACGATTTGTCTCCCAGTTTCACTCCTGCCCCCCACACCCTCCCCGAATACAGCACCCTTAAAAACCCAAGCCTGCCCCTCCTTGGGCGCAACTCCCCTGGCCCATCTTTCCGGACCACGGGACCTCGCCCGGGAGTTTCTCCCCCAATAAACGCTTGGTTTATACCAGCCCTTTGTCCTGTGCCTCTTTCGGTATCTCCAAACATTACATCTTGGTGCTGAAACCCAGGAGGTGACTGAGCCACACAGGCCTCACCTCCCGGTTCAGGGGCCTCCTGCCCAGATGGCTCTGGCCCGAACTGCAAATCTCTGACCCACTCCTCCACTCAAACTTTCGCAAGGTGAGTTCCCCCCGAGTGGGTCTCTCTTTCCCCCTCCACGCTTCCCTATCAGAAGTCACAGCTGTGCTAGGGAAAGCCCTTCGTTCTGGTCAGCGATAAACCCTGGGGACACCCTGTTTTTCCTGACCTTCACTCTGCCCGGCCGGTCTTTGCCTGAATTGGGACGCCTTTTCAGACTCAGACAGGCCCTGGAAATTTAGATTGACAGGGGTAATCAACCCTCCAAATCTAATTCTAAGATGCCTCTGGGCTGTCTTCTCAGTAATCTCGACAAATTGGGATTAACCCCGGACATTCGACCCAAACGCCTAGACCGTTTCTGTACTGTGGCCTGGCCTCAGTATAAACTGGATAATGGGTCCGAGTGGCCCCCCCAGGGGAACTTTTGATTTTAACATCCTCACTGACTTGGATAACTTCTGCAAACGCAGTGGGAAATGGTCAGAGATGCCCCATGTTCAGGCCTTCTGGCTCCTGCGCTCCCGTCCTTCCCCGTCTCAGTATTGTTCCACAACCCAAATCCTGCTGGCAAAGGGAAACCCCCTTCCCTTTCCCCTTCCCCTTCCTCTGCCCCAGCGCCCCCACCCAAGTACAAGCCTCTCCCACCTGGTCCAGAGCCTGCCCCCCTCATAGATCTGGAAGACTTAGCTGCACCAACCCCACGCCCTCCAAATCCTCCTCCTCCTCCTTCCAACCCGCCTCCGTACAACCCGCCCTCTCTCTATCCTCATCTTCCGACGCTCCCCTTCCGCCGCTGGCTCTCCCCTCTCCAGTCAGTGCACATACCCGCTCCCACGACATGGACCACCCTCCCCACCCCCTTGCTCCTGCACCCGTTTGTCCTCTCCGAGAGGTCGCGGGCCCAGATGGCATCGTGCGAGTACACGTCCCTCTTCCCTTGGCCGACTCGTCTGCCACTGAAAAACAGTTGGGGTCATTTTCTGCCAACCCTACTGCCTTTGCCAAAGAGTTCCGTTACCTTACTCAGGCTTCTGATCTGACACGGCATGACATTCACGTCATCCCTGCTTCCACCCTTACTCCCAACGAACGGGATCGTATCATGGCCGCTGCTCGGGAGTACGCCGATAAAGTCCGTCTAACAGATAACACGCAGCCAGTGGGGGCCCCAACTGGGACTACCAAGCTGGCCACGTAGGACGTAGACGTAGAGATCGCATGATACGGTGCATCCGGGCAGGACTCGAGGTGGCATCGCAAAAGGGAGTGAATGATGATAAGCTTAGGGAAATAACCCAAGGCCCGAATGAAAACCCGGCTGTTTTTCCGAACCGCCTCACCGAGGCTATGACTCTCCACACCCGCCTCGGTCCGGACAGTCCTGCCAGGGCTACTGTTCTCGCCACCCATTGCATTATCCAATCCGCCCCTGATATCCGCAGCAAGCTAAAGAAGGCAGAGGATGGCCCTCAAACCCCTGTCCGTGAGCTGGTAAACATGGCCTTTAAGGTTTTTAATGCCCGCGAGGAAGATGCAGAAACCGCTAGGCAGCAGCGCCTCCAGCAGGCCGCTAAAGCGCAAGCCCGCGCCCTGGTTGCAGCCCTGCGGCCAATGCAACAAGGTTCGGGGGTCTCTCGACGTCCGGAGACGGGTAACAAAAGCTCCCCCAGGAGCCTGTTTCAAGTGTGGCCAAGAGGGCCACTGGGCCAAGCAGTGCCCTAACCCCGTCCGCCGAGCCAGCCATGCCCTATCTGCAAACAAAAGGGCCATTGGAAGTCGGATTGCACTTGGCCTGGCCAAGCCCTGGTGCCTCCACTTGGGCGTGTGGCTGAGCCACCTAGCTCTGCTCCATGAGCTGCTCGGACTGGCGGAAAGCTGAGGATGCCCAGACTCAAAGACCCCAATTACCCTCGCTGAGCCCAGGGTCTTGCTCCAGGTAGCGGGTAAGTCAATCTCATTCCTCGTGGACACGGGGGCTACCTCTTTGGTTCTGCCTTCCTTTTGGGGGCCTCTATCTCCTTCCCAGGTCTCTGTCATTGGTATCGACGACCAGCCTTCTGCCCCCCTTCAAACCTCGCCTTTGCCAGGCTCGGTGGCTCAGCCTGTAATCCCGCACCTTTGGGAGGCGGAGGTGAGTGGATTGCCTGAGCCCGCGGGTTCGAGACCTGCCTGGGCAGTGAGACCTCATCTCTACAATAAATCAAAAAATCCGCCAGGCGTGGTAGCACATGCTTGTAATTCCGGCTATGGCAACGGCTGAGGCGGAAGGATTGCCAGAGCCCAGCAGGCGAGGCTGTGGTGGCCGGGAGCGGCAACTGCACTCCAGTCTGGGCGACAGAGTGAGACTCCAACTCAAAAAAAAAACAAAACAAAAAACCTCACCTTTACCTTGTTCTCTCAGTGATTGAATGTTTAGTCACTCCTTCCTTATTGTCCCGTCCTGCCCCGTTCCGTTGCTTGGCAGGAATATCCTTTCAAAACTAGGGGCCACTTTAACGCTGCCGGTTCGATCAGCAGCCCCACTCCTTGCCAATATTGCTCTAGTCTCTGTTTTTTCTCTGTTTTTCCCAGCTCAAACCTGCCGCCTCCCCTCCCATCCCATCTAGTCAACCCTGATGTGTGGAACATTTTCACCCCAATCATAGCTCAACACCACACCCCAGTTTGCATAATTTTGAAAAACCCCTCTCACTTCCCTTCTAGACCCCAGTTCCCCATTTCAGCCACACACAGTAAGGGCCTTAAACCCATCATTACTCGCTTGCTCTCTCAGGGCCTCCTCATACCTGTTAACTCTCCATGTAACACCCCCATCCTTCTGATTCCTAAGCCCTCTGGGGACTACCGCTTGGTCCAGGACCTCCGTCTCATTCATGAGGCGATGGTCCCTCTCCACCCAGTGGTTCCTAACCCCTACACTCTTCTATCTCGGATACCGCCTCAGACAACACATTTCACTGTCATTGACCTCAAGGACGCTTTCTTCACTATCCCCCTACACCCAGACTCTTACCCCCTTTTTGCTTTCACCTGGGAGGACCCGGACACGGAACAGGCACAACAACTTACGTGGACGGTCTTGCCACAGGGCTTCCGGGACAGCCCCCACCTCTTTGGCCAGGCTCTCACGGCTGACCTAGCTGATTGCCCTCTCCAGCCTAGCCACCCCATCCAGTACGTGGATGATCTCTTACTTTGCAGCCCATCTGAGGAGCTGTCCCCACACACACGGCCGCCCTTCTCAATGTCCTGGCCTCTAGGGGATACCAGGTGTCCCCCCAGAAAGCCCAGCTCACACAACCTGAAGTCGTCTACCTTGGCGTCCGCCTTACTCCCACCACTAAGGCCCTGACAGTGGACCGCCTCCACGCTATACGGCAGCTGACACCCCCAGAAAATGATAACCAAATCTTGTCCTTTTTGGGGTGCTTTTTGGGGTATCCTTTGTGGGGTACTTCAGGCGATGGATCCCTAACTTCACCTTGTTAGCCAGACCTCTGCATGCAGCCGCCAAACAAATGCCTGCGGGGCCTCTCACCTCCCCCGCTGAGGTTCGCAATGCATTTGTTGCTCTCCACGACACCCTCCTGTCTTCACCACCACTGTGTCTCCCTAACCCCTCTCAGCCCTTCTGTTTGTTCACAGATGAGCGCAGTGGAATAGCTGTGGGGGTCCTAACACACCCGGTGGGCCCCTTCCACCGCCCGGTGGCCTACCTCTCCAAACAGCTCAATGCCACTGTTCAGGGCTGGCAACCCTGCCTACGAGCGCTTGAGGCGGCCGCTGTTCTAACCAAGGAGGCTTTAAGACTTTCCTCATATCACCATATCACTGTCTTCTCCCCTCACAGAGTCCACAAACTGTTGGGACATCGGGGGCTCTCTCTCCTAGGCCTCTCCAGGATTCAGGAGTTCCATTTGTTGTCCCGGACAACCCGGGGGTAACTCTAAAGCCTTCACCACCCCTAGCCCGGCGTCCCTACTCCCTCTCCCCTCTTCTGATGCAGGGCCTACCCACTCTTGCCCGGAGGTGGTGGAGGCCCTGACTCCGCCCAGGGACGGACTCTCAGATCAGCCACTTCAGTCCCCAGACCTCACTCTGTTCGTGGATGACAGTTCTGTCTGCACCCCGCAAGGCCACCAGCGGGCGGCCTATGCTGTAGTCTCTGCTGACTCTGTTCTCGAGGCCCAGCCCCTTCCTCTGGGCACCACTTCCCAAAAAGCGGAGCTTGTTGCTCTTACACGGGCTCTCGAACTATCTAAAGGGCAGCAGGTAACCATCTACACCGACTCCCGATATGCCTTCCTCTTTGCTCATTCCCATGCCGCCATTTGGAAGGAAAGAGGATCTCTCACCACTAAGGGCACACCCATTACCAATGCCAAACTAATTTCTAAACTACTCCAGGCCCTGCAGAGCCCACGGGAAGTTGCCATTGTCCACTGTCGAGGCCATCAAGCCTCACAGGATCCAGTGGCCAAGGGCAACGCCTGGGCAGACTCTGTCGCAAGGGGGCGAACCCAGGTCGCGCCTCCATCCCCCCTCCTCTCCCTCTCTCTCTCTCCCTGCAACCCCAGTACCTCCCCGAGGAGCGGCAGTCCCTATTAGACAAGGGGGGCCATGTCACACAGCAGGACTGGATCATGCTGGGGGGTCGTGTTGCGCTACCACAAAATCAGGCTGCCCATATTTTGACAGAAGTCCGCCGCTCCCTGCACATCGGACCTGAGGCCATGTTTAGGTTTCTCTCTCCTATATTCCATCTAACGGGTTTAATTTTTTTGTTTGTCTTGTTTTTCTGAGTTGGAGTCTCTGTCACCCAGACTGGAGTGCAGTGGCCACTCCCAGCCACTGCAGCCTCGACCCGCTGGGCTCCGGCGATCCTTCCGCCTCAGCCTTCCGAGTAGCTGGAACTACAGGCGCGCACTACCACGCCCGGCTAATTTTTTTGATTTATTGTAGAGATGAGGTCTCGCCTGCCCAGGCGGGTCTCGAACCCGCTGGCTCAGGCAATCCACTCACCTCAGCCTCCCAAAGGCACGGGATGACAGGCTGAGCCACCGAGCCCGGCTCATCTAACGGGTTTAAAAAGGCTTACCTCTCAGGTTCATACCGCGTGCTGTCTGCTCTGCCGTCACTCCACAGGGAAGATTGTGCCCCTGTATTCCCACTCACCAGATGAGGGACCACCTCCCAGCCAAGGACTGGCAAATTGATTTCACTCATATGCCTGTCCACAAAAAATTTCGGTATTTGCTCGCTCTGGTGGATACCTTTTCAGGCTGGATCGAGGCCTTCCCCACAGCCGAGGAAACGGCTGACATCGTGGCCACAGTCCTTCTGGAACACATCATCCCCAGGTTTGGCCTCCCAGCCAACATCCAGACGGACAACGGACCTGCCTTCACCGCCAAAGTTGTCCAGCAGGTGGCTGCTAGCCTGGGAGTTACCTGGAAACTCCACACCCCTTACCGCCCACAGTCGTCGGGTAAGGTAGAAAGGGCAAACAGCATTTTAAAAACACACCTCACCAAGCTCACCCTAGGAGGTAAAACTCGGCTGGCCTGTCCTCCTCCCACTCGCCCTCTCCAGGATAAGGGCGGCTCCAAGGGCTCCGTCGGGTCTCAGCTCTTTTGAACTGCTGTATGGCAGGCCCTTTTTAATCAACCACAACGTACCCTCCTCACCACCTCTGCTTGCTTCCTACTTGCCTTACTTGTCTCTGCTTAGGCAGTTGCTAAGGGAGCACGTGGAACGAACCCTTCCCACGGTCACTCCTGACGACCCATCAAATCCGGTTTGTACGGCCCTCCAGCTGGGGGATTCAGTTCTACACAAACAACTGTCCCCTCAAGCTCTAACCCCCCGGTGGGTTGGCCCGTTCACGGTGGTCCTCACCACTCCCACAGCTGCCAAATTACTGGGACATTCCTCCTGGTATCATGTCTCCCGTCTCAAATTGGCCCCAGCCACAAAGGCCCCTTGGCAATGTCAACAGGTGGGACCTACCCCTCTTCGCCTCACCTGGGGTCCTGCTACTCACTCTAGTCCTGCTGCCTCTTTCACACACAACACCACCAGATGATGGCTACCGCTGGCAGTTTTATGTTGAAGAAACAGCCCAATCTTACAGTAAAGTCATTACTCAGGTTGTGGGCACCGGACTGTGCCAGCCCCGGGGGTGCCAGGCACCAGTCACCATCGACATCTCAATAGGCAGCATGAACTTCATCAGCCTGGGTGCAACCCCAACCCCGGTCTTCTGTTTCCAATATGACCAAACTAACGCCAAATGTAACCGGTGGCCTCTGACATTTGGGGGTTGTGCATATAATTGGTGCAAAATGCACAAGGTCTACTCTCTCACCCACCCGGGAAAACTAACCCGTTTCACCATCTCTGATCCCTGGCACCCCAGGTGGAGGCAGGGGGTCGAGGGAGTTGTTTACAACTTCTGGCTAAACTCCAAACCATCAGGAAAACTTCGCATTTTCTGAACATACCGCCTTGTTTTTCCTCCCCCTAACAAACTTCCCAGCCTTATTGCAGAAGCAGAAACTTCTTTGGCTAACCAACTCCCCCCCCCGCCCCCGAGTGCTGACCGCCCTTCTCTGTTCTCTTGGCTCCGTTTAATACAAGAAGGTATCTCATTGCTCAACCACTCTTCGGTTGGAATGTCACTGCTTCCTTTGTGCTGCTCTAAACCACTCCCCTTTAACAGCAGTTCCTGTCACACAATTGTTCAATGCCTCTAGTGGGCCAGTCAACCAGCCTCCTCCTATCCCTGGAGTTCCTTTGTTCCAGCCCCTCAGTAACCTCTCTAATACCTGTTATGGCAGCTCCTGCACGTGCAACATCTCCAGACCTGTGCCATCTACTCTATCTGCTCCAAGGGGTGGGTTCTTTTGGTGTAACGGCACCCTCTTCAAATCTATCAATAATTCTTACCCTTGTTGCTATCCGGTAACACTTGTGCCACAGCTTACGTTCTATTCTGAAGAAGAACTCTTACTCAAAACCTTTCCAACTCCTCGCCGCGCCCACCGTGCGGCGTTTCTCCCCCTCATGCTCGGTCTCACGTTTGCCACGTCCATGGTGGCTGGAGGGCTGGGCGGGGGAGCACTGGGACACAGCCTCCTTTCTTCCCAAAATCTGGAAGAAAGGCTCCAAGCCACTCTGGAAGCATCTGCAAGCTCCCTGGCATCCCTGCAACGGCAAATAACCTCTCTAACCCGGGTTACTTTACAGAACCGCAGGGCCCTTGATCTCCTTACAGCTGACCAGGGTGGAACCTGTATGTTTCTCCAGGAAGAATGCTATTTCTACATTAATGAAACAGGGCTGGTAAAGGAAAATGTCAACATCCTCCAAAAGCTAGGAGATGAACTTCGCCAAAAAAAAAAAAAAAATGCAGAATCGCCCTTCTCTGCTTGGTGGAACTTGGGCATCAGCCAATGGGTCATGCCATTCTTGGGACCTGTTCTACTTATCTGTCTTTTACTTATGGTTGCACCCTGTCTGTTTAATTTTTTGCAGTCTCGCATGAAAAAAATTTCTCGCCTCACAGTCAGTCAGCTACTCCTGCACCCCTATCCGTATGCCCCACTTCCCTCCGAGCCACCCCATCCTGGCCTCCCCTAAAACTATGCCCCCTTTCAGCTTGAAGCAGCCAGATCGGGTCAACGCCCTTTATACCAAAGAGGTCAGGACATTAGGCTCAAGGGGAAGCAGCACTCACATTCCCCCATCTGCCCCTCCACCCACCGATCCCCTATGCGCCCCTCCACCCCAAACCCACAACCACATACCTCACTTAAAGCTTCCTGAAACCTGCCGGCAGCTGCCGAGAAGGACCAGGCAGAAACTTTCCAGCCCACGCTGGATGTGACGCTTTGTCTCCCCACTTTACTGTTGCCCCCAACACCCTCCCCGAATACAGCACCCTTAAAAACCCAAGCCTGATATAGATCAATGGAATAGAACTGAGATTCCAGAAGCAAAACCTCAATTTCTCAACCAACTCACCTTTGACAAGGCCTCCACCACCTACCACTGGGGAGAGGAGAACCTATTCAGTAAATACTGCTGGGAAAACTGGCTGACCACATGCAGAAGATTGAAACCGGACCCCTATCTATCCCCATGCACAAAGGTTAACTCCAAATGGATCAGAGACCTAAATGTAAAACCTCAAACCATAAGAACCTTAGAAAAGGAAGGAGATACCCTCATGGAAATCGGAACTGGCATCCAATTCCTGAACAAAACCCAAAACCCACAGGTCATAAGAGAGAAGATAGACAAGTGGGACCTTATTAAACTGACAAGCTTCTGCAAGGCCAAAGAAACCATCGAGAGAGCAGGGAGACCGCCTACAGACTGGGAAAAAGTAATTTGCCAACACCAGGTCTGACAAAGGCTTAACATCCTGGATCTACAAGGAACTAAAATGTGCTGAAAAGAAAAAAACAAACAACCCCATTATCAAATGGGTAAAAGATATGAACAGACACTTCACAAAAGAGGACATCCAAGCAGCCAACAGACACATGAAGAAATGTTTAACCTCACTAATCATCAGGGAGATGCAAATCAAAACCACACTGAGATACCACCTAACTCCAGTCAGAATGGCAATTACCAACAACTCAAAAAATAACAGTTGCTGGAGAGGGTGTGGCAAAAAGGGAACACTTCTACACTGTTGGTGGGAGTGTAAACTAGTGCAACCTCTGTGGAAAACAGTGTGGCGATTTCTAAAAGCTCTAAATATCAACCTCCCATATGACCCCGCAATCCCCCTACTGGGAATATACCTTGAAGAACTCAAATCACTCTATAAAAAAGATACCTGCACATGTATGTTTATCGCAGCATTGTTCACAATAGCAAGAACCTGGAAACAGCCATACTGCCCGTCAAAAGAGGACTGGATTAAAAAAATGTGGTACATATACATGATGGAATACTACGCAGCCATAAAAAAGAACAAAATCAAGAATTTCGCAGCAACATGGATGGAACTAGAGTCTATAATACTGAGTGACCGCTCACAGAAACAAAGATCCGAGTATCACATGTTCTCACTCATATGGACCTTGAACATCCAATGTAATACTATAGGAAAATGACTGACAGTACTGGGAAACTATGGGGTGGGAGGGAGATGGGATTAACAGTAGCAAATATCAAGGAAACACCTCTTATCAACAGGGTGCCTGAATGAAACATAATTGTAACCTAACCCTTAACTGTACTCCACAAAACCATAATAAAAAATATTGATTTAAAAAAAAAAAAAAAACCCAAGCCTGCCCCTCCTTGGGCGCAACTCCCCTGGCCCATCTCTCCGGATCATGGGACCTCGCCCGGGAGTTTCTCCCCCAGTAAATGCTTGGTTTATACCGGCCCCTTGTCCTGTGCCTCTTTCGGCATCTCCAAACTTTACAGATACAACACAGCTCCTATCAAAATCTTAACAAGATTTATTTGTAGATACAGACAACCTGATTCTAATATTTATATAGAAAAACAAAGAAAACAAGCATAGTTAAAATATTCTGAAAAACAAGTCAGTGAATAGAACGCTGAACCTGAAGTTAAGAGTTACTATGTAGCTCTAATCATCAAAACCGCAGGGTAATAGACAAGGAATGGGCCATCAATCAATGGAACAAAATAGAGAATCCAGAAATAGACCGATGCAATATGCCTGATTAATTTTCAGGAAAGGCATAAATGAATTCAGTGGAAGAAGGATGCTCTTTTCAACAAACGATGCTGGAAAATTGAGCATCCATAGGCAAAAAATAAAGTTTGACCTCAATCTCATAGTAGACACAATTTTTTTTTTTTTTTTAGTCGAGGAAGTCTCACTCTGTCACAGGTTGGGGTGCAGCGGCATGCTTATGGCTCACTGTACCCTTGACCTCCTGGGTTCAAGTGAGCCTTCCACTTCAGTCACCTGAGTAGCTGGGACTACAGGCGTGAACCACCATACCCACCTAATTTTTACTATGTTTCCTAGGCTAATCTCCGACTCCTGGACTCAAGCAATCCTCCCACCTCAGCCTCCCAAAATGCTGGGATTTCAGGGATGAGCTACTGGGCCCAGCCCAAAAATTAATTTTAAAATGGGTCATGGATTTAAATGCAAACCATAAAACTAAAATACTTTTAAAAGAAAACATAAGGAAAAGTCTTTAGGACCTGGGGTTGGAGCTCTGTGACATGACACCAAAACATAAGCCATTAAAATAATTTAGTAAGTTAGATCTCATCAAAATGTTCGTGCCCATCTCCTTGTGAGGAACCATTTTTTATCCTTCCCACTCTAGACATGGGAGCTGTCCTTTTCTTTTCTTTTCTTTTCTTTTCTTTTGAGTTGGAGTCTCTGTCACCCAGGCTGGAGTCCAGTGGCATACTCACGGCCACCCCAACGTCGACCTGCTGGGCTCCGGCGATCCTTCTGCCTCAGCCTTCCAAGTAGCTGGAACTACAGGCATGTGCTACACACCCGGCTAATTTTTCAATTTATTGTAGAGATGAGGTCTTGCCAAGTTGCCCGGGCTGGTCTCGAACCTGCATACTCAGACAATCCCCTCGCCTCACCCTCCCAAAGTGCTGGGATTAAAGGCTGAGCCACCAAGCTTGGCCTGTCCTTTTCTTAAATGATTCCACCTCTACAGCTACAGGAATGGGAGATCCGACCCAAGCTGGGTCAACTGATATACCTAGCGGTCATGGCAGTCAGTGCGAGATATGAACACAAGATACAGATATGAAAGGAAAAAAAAAAACATTCCTCAACTGTGTCAAGGCATGGAAAGGAAGACTTTCTTCAGGCCATCTCAACAGGTTGGATTACAGCAATGGGGGCTTGCAGTGGGAGAGAGAGATTGGGCTCGGCTCCAAACACAGCATGGGCAAAAAGAAATTTATAGCCAAGGAGCAGGGTGGGGGTCAGTGGACGGAAAACTACTAAGAGGAAATGTTGGGTAACATCGTTTGCTGAAAAGGTGATCCTTCCTCCAGTGAATTCATGTATGCCTTTCCGAAAAATTAATTAGACCTACTGCATTGGTCTATTTCTTTTCTTTCTTTTTCTTTTTTCTTTTGAATTGAAATCTCACTCTGTTGCCCAGACTGGAGTACAGTGGCACGCTCACAGCCACCCCAGCATCGACCCACTGGGCTCCAGCGATCCTTCCACCTCAGCCTTCCAAGTAGCTGGAACTAGAGGCGTGCGCTACCACACCCGGCTAATTTTTTGGATTTATTGTAAAGATGAGGTCTCACCATGTTGCCCGGGCTGGTCTCAAACCCATGGGCGCAGGCAATCCTCTCACCTCGGCCTCCCAAAGTGCTGAGATGACAGGCTTGAGCCACTGCGCCCAACCTTTAAAACATAGACTTTATTGATGTTGAGTTTCTTTCTTTTTTTATTTTAGAGTTGTCAAGTGCGAGTGAGGATTTGCTACATAAGCAGGTTACATGCAGGTGAAGTTTGGGCTTCTAGCTGGCCCTGTATTCCCTGGTAGTGAACCAGGTATCCAGTGTGTTGCCACGTACCCCCTCCTTCCCTCTCACCCTCTCTCCCTCCCCCAGCAGTGTCCAACGTCTGCCGATCCCACCCTTGTGCTAGTACGAGCATTGGTCTATTTCTGGGTTCTCTAGTCTGTTCCAACAATCTAGGGTCTACTCCTCTTCCGTTACCCTGCTCTTGTTCTGGCTAAACCAACCTAACGGGATTCTTGCAGAAGACGGGCTAGGGCGAGCAGATGCCCTCTGAGGGATAGTGGAGAATGAGGAACCTGATGAGATATCAAGGTGATCAGATATTGAGGCTGAGCACTGAGGATCTTGCTCAACTGACTTGGCTGGATTCTTGCTAAAACTGAATTTTACAAGCAGGTGCACCGAAAGGCCCCGGTGAAGGCTCAGGAGGTTGACTACAGTTTTGTCAAGCAAAGGGTCTTTGTCACACACCAGGCTCACCAGAAAATCCCTGGGGCTTCCTACCTGTGACCTGGGGAAGTAAGTCCCCCTCTTCTCTCACCAGGGCTGTGAGGATAGGAGCCCGAGAGGTGTCAGAGGTCACATGAGACAGCAGGTGTGCGGTGGAAAAGAAGCCTCATGACCAGGAGAGCAGAGTGACGGACACTGCACATTCTTGCGTCCCTTGAGAGACCAGCTAGGCCACGCCTGTCCCCCTTCTGGGGTGAGGGAAGAGCCTCTCAGCGCACCTGTAAGCCACATGCAGCCCCTGGTTCAGGAAACTGCAAAGCCGGCAAGTCCCCCTTTGTGCACAGCCTGGTTGTTTTTTTTTATTATTATTATTTGTTTGTTTGTTTGTTTGTTTGTTTGTTTGTTTTTGAGTCGGAGTCTCACTGTTGCCCAGTCTGGAGTGCAGTGGCACACTCAAGGCCACTGTAGCCCAAGCTGCTGGCTACCACACCCGGCTAATTTTCTGAGTTGTTGTAGAGATGAGGTCTTGCCAAGTTGCCCAGGCTGGTCTCGAACCCCTGGGCCCAGGCAATCCTCTCTCCTCAGCCGCCGAAGGTGCTGGGATTACAAGCACAAGACACTGCATGTCTGTTTGTTAATTTTAATAGTTTAAAGGGGTACACATGGTGTTTGGTTACATGGTTGCATTGTATAGTGGAGAAAAAGTCTGGGTTTTAAGTGCACCCCCACCCCCACTTGTACACATCATACCTGACAGGCAATTTTTCATCCCTCCCCCTTCCCACTCTCCCCTTTCCAAGTCTCCAATGTCTTGATACCGTTGTCTATGCCTTTGCAGATCCTTAGTTTATTTTTATTTTTGAGTCAAGTCTCACTCTGTCGCCCAGGCTGGAGTGCAGTGGCACACTCATGGCCACCGCAGTCTCCACCTGCTGGGCTCAGGAGATTCTTCTGCCTCAGCCTTCCAAGTAGCTGGAGCCACAGGCACACACTACCACACCCGGTTAATTTTATTTTTGGGGGGAGCGGGGTTGGAGTCTCACTCCGTTGTCCAGGCTGGAGCACAGTGGCACACTCACTACCACCCCAGCATCGACCTGCTGGGCTCTAGTGAACCTTCTGCCTCAGCTTTCCAAGTAGCCTGAACTACAGGCACGCGTGGCGCCTGACTAATTTTTGATTTATTGTAGAGACGAGGTCTCACCAAGTTGCCCTGGCTGGTCTCAAACCCGCGGACTCAGGCAATCCACTCACTTCAACCTCCCAAAAGTGCTGGGATTATAGGCTGAGCCACTGTGCCTGGCTGCCTGGCTAATTTTTTTTTAATTTATTGTAGATACAAAGTCTCGCCATGTTGTCCAGGCTGGTCTCGAACCCCTGAGCTCAGGCAATCCTCTTGCCTCCACCTCCCAAAGTCCTGGGATTACAGGTGTGAGCCACTACGACTGGCTAGATTTAATTCCCACTCATAAGTGAGACCATGCGGTGTTTGGTTTACTGTTCTTGCGTTCGTTCACGTAGGATGATGGTCTCATTCTTTTTGCCGGCTGAATGGTATTCCGCGGTATATATACCACATTCACATTATCCACTGATTGGCTAGTGGGCATTTAGGTGGATTCCATGTCCTTGCAACTGTGAATTGTGCAGGCTGTTTGGATTGGGTGCCTGCCACTTGTGACGGGAGGAATCTGCTTTGTGGGGCAAAACCAGTTTGGGGCCCCAGGGGCATCTGGTCTCAAAGGCTGTGCTCTTCACCCACCACGTGACAGTCTGCCTCCCACACAGGAGCCCTCACCACAAAGTTTCATTTCCTGAGGATACTGTTTCCTTATTTTGGAAACTCTCCCTTTCAAGGGGGATCATCCTCTGTTAAGTTCATCACAGTTTCCACTGCCTTTCCACTGCAATGGCTACTCCTGGAAGAAACAATACTGAGATTCAGACCAGGCACGGTTACTCAAGCCGGGAATCCTAGCACTTTGGGAGGCCAAGATGGGAGGATTGCTTGAGACCAGGAGTTCAAGACCAACCTGGGCAAGATAGGAAAATGCATCTTTACACACTAGAAAAATATATATATATTGAGATTCAGGTAGCAGTTGTTGATGGCCTATACTGTACCCGTGATTAACTTTATTATACAACTCTGAAAAGTGTTCTGTGATGTCATCATTTCTGCATGTCACCAAAGAAGAAACTGAGGCTTCATGAAAGTAAGGAATTGGTCCAAGGTGATAGGTAATTTAATCTCACTGATACAACTGTGTTGTCTGTGTGCACTGCCCTCAATGAGCTCCAAGATTTATGGCCATCCCTAGCGCCTTTGCATTTTTAAATTTTTTTTTTATAATCAACATTTTTTTATTATGGTATTGTAGGGTACAGTTAAGGGTTAGGTATACAAATATGCTTTGTTCAGGCACCCTTGTTGATAAGAGGTGTCTCCCCATCCCCAGACAGATATTTACCATTAATCCCATCTCCCTTCCCCTCCCCCCCTTAGTTTCCCACCACTATCAGTCATTTTCTTATAGTATTGCGTTCGATGTTCAAGATCCACTATATGAGTGAGAACATGTGATACTCAGATCTTTGTTTCTGTGAGAGGTCACTCAGTATTAGAGACTCTAGTTCCATCCAGGTTGCTGCAGAATTCATGATTTTGTTCTTTTTTATGGCTGTGTAGTATTCCATCGTGTATATGTACCACATTTTAAAAATCCAATCCTCTTTTGATGGATAGCATGGTTGGTTCCACGTTCTTGCTATTGTGAACAATGCTGTGATAAACATACGTGTGCAGGTATCTTTTTTATAGAGTGATTTGAGTTCTTCAGGGTATATTCCCAGTAGGGGGATTGCAGGGTCATATGGGAGGTCAATATTTAGAGCTTTTAGGAATCGCCATACTGTTTTCCACAGAGGTTGCACTAGTTTGCACTCCCACCAACAGTGTAGAAGTGTTCCCTTTTCGCCACACCCTCTCCAGCAACTGTTATTTTTTGAGTTATTGATAATTGCATTCTGACTGGAGTTAGGTGGTATCTCAGTGTGGTTTTGATTTGCATCTCCCTGATGATTAGTGAGGATGAACATTTCTTCATGTGTCTGTTGGTTGCTCAGATGTCTTCCTTTGAGAAGTGTCTGTTCATGTCTTTTGCCCATTTTATAATGGGGTTGTTTGTTTTTTCTTTTTTTTCTTTTTTTCTTTTCAGCACGTTTGTAGATCCAAGATGTTAAGCCTTTGTCAGACCTGGAGTTGGCAAATACGTTTTCCCAGTCTGTAGGCTGTCTCTGCATTTTTTAAAATTAAAAAACCCTACTGGGGCCAGGTATGGTGGCTCAAGCCTGTCATTCCAGCACTTTGGGAGGCTGAGGTGAGAGGATTGCCTGAGCTCAGGGGTTCAGGAACAGCCTGGGCAACTTGGTGAGACCTTATCAAAATAAGCCTGGCGTAGTAGTGCACACCTGTAGTTCTGGCTACTTGGAAGGCTGAGGCGGAAGGATCGCCTGAGCCCAGCAGGTCGAGGCTGTGGTGACTGTGAGTGTGCCACTGCACTCCAGCCTGGGCAACAGGCTGTTTTTTGAGTGAAACTCAAAAAACAACAACAACGACAACAAAAACCAAACCCTACTGGAACAGTGCTACATTGCTGGTGAAGGCAAAATGGTTCAACTACTATTCGACTCAAAAAACTAAACATAGACTTACCGTGTGACCCAGCAATACCACATCTAAGTGCACACCCAAAAGGATTGAAAACAGGGACTCAAACAGGCACACGTACACTCTGCCCATAGCAATTGCAAGTGTCCATCTGTGAATGAGTGACTAGTATCTAGCCATGGAAAGGAACAAAGTACCAAAACATGGATCCATGTTAAATCTGGATGAACCTCGAAAATACCATGCAGAATGAAAGAAGCCAGATACAGAAGGCCACACACTGTACAATTCCATTTATAGGAAACATCCAGAATCAAGTTACTTGGGAGGCTGGGGCAGGAGGATTGTCTGAGTCTTAAGAGTTCAAGACTGTAGGGCATTATGATCACACCACTGTACTCCAGCCTGGACAACATAGCAAGATATTGTCTCTAAGAAAAAATAAAGGTAGAAAAGGTGGGGGAAGACCCAGGCACAGTGGCTCACGCCTGTAATTCCAGCACTTGGGGAGGCCAACGCGAGAGGATTGCTTGAGCCTGGGAGTTCAAGACTAGCCCGGGCAACATAGTGAGACCTCGTCTCTAAAAAGAAAAAAAAAATTAAAAATTAGCCGGGCATGGTGGCCTGCACCTGCAGTCCACCATGCAGTCCAGTTACACAGGAACCTGAGGTAGGAGCCCAGAAATTCAAGACTGAGTGATCTATGACCACACTGCTGCACTTCTGCCTGGGTAACAGAAAAACCCCGTTTCTAAAAAAAAAAAAAACTCATATACACATAGACGTCATTAAACCAAAATGTAATAATAGCATTATACTCTACATACTTTTTCTTTTGGTACAGTCTTTCTTTTACTTTTTTTTTTTTTTGAGTTGGAGTCTCACTCTGTCACCCAGACTGGAGGGCAGTGGCCGCTCCCGGCCACCGCAGCCTCGACCTGCTGGGCTCCAGGCATCCTTCCACCTCAGCCTTCCAAGTAGCTGGAACTACAGGCGCGTGCTACCACGCTGACTAATTTTTGATTTATTGTAGAAATGAGGTCTCGCCAAGTTGCCCAGGCGGGTCTCGAATCCGCAGACTCAGGCAATCCACTCACCTTGGCCTCCCAAGGCGCGGGATTACAGGCTGAGCCACCGAGCCCGGCTTCTTTTCCGTTTTGACTTAGCTTCTCCTCCGTCCCCTCCTTCCTGTAGCCTCACATCAGCTGTCCCTCCCCACAGGTAACTCATGTCAACACTATGTTTCTCTGTGCTCTTATAATCACAGACATTGATATATGGAGGCACATACAAGGGGCTGTAGTTTCCTCATAAAATAGGATCATACTGTATGTATCTTCCACACGTGCCTTTCCCACTCAGAAACGACTGCTGGAATAGATCCGAATCCTGGCACAACTCTCATTTATTCTGTTTAATGGTTGTACATCGCCCTTCTAACAACTGATTGAAGACCCTCATCCCATTGACAACATTTGCGCTACCTCTTTATTTTATTATTCCCCCTCGGTTCCTCCAACATCCCTTAATCCTGTCCTTCATCAGCCAAAGGCCCCGAAGGCCCAAGATCAATGAATCATGCACTTTCAAATTGCTTTTGTCATCGATCGTGCAATGGACATGCCCACAATGTCTCAGTGACACACATTTTTAAGACGAACACAGCCGAAGCGCCGTTTGTAACTGTTGTCAGGAGGAAAGAAGCAACTTGTCCACACAGAGACTGAACCCAAGGCCTCGGCCTCCTGATACTATGCTCGATTCGAGAAGACAACCAGTGGCTAAAATTAATTGGCTGTGCAGTCTCTCTCCCCCAACGGGTCTGCAATAACCAAACAATCTTTCAAAGCAAATAAAACCAACTTGGATTCTTTTTCTGCCTTGGGATGGAGCCATGTTCCTCAGCTGCTTCCAACATATGACCTGATGGGCATAAGAGTTACTGGTTTCGGGTGGGCGCGGTGGCTCACGCCTATAATCCCTGCACTTTGGGAGGCAGAGGCAAGAGGATTGCCTGAGTTGCGGAGTTCAAGACCAGCCTGGGCAACATGGTGAGACTTTGTCTCTACAATAAATAAATTTTAAAAATTAGCCAGGCGTGGTGGCACGTACCTGTAGTTCCAGCTACTTAGAAGGCTGAGGTGGAAGGATCGCCAGAGCCCAGCAGGTCGAGGCTGCAGTGGCTGGGAGCGTGCCACTGCACTCCAGCCTGGGCAACAGAGTGAGACTCCGACTCAAAAAAAAAAAAAAGACTTTCTGGTTTCATAGGTTATTCACACAGATGGTTAAAAAAAATTGCAGAATTTGAAAGGACCCCTCATTCTGTTCATTCAGTGTGTGGATGGCAGAAGCTGTCCTCTCTGACTGTCCACAGGTCACTGAGGGGACAGCAGGAAACTTCCTTCTTGAATTTTCAGCACACAGCCAGAACAACGGGAAGCCAGCACGGCGCTCTTCCTGCCAGGAAGGTGACCAGCGTTGTGACTGCTCCGTGGAATAAATGAGCCGCGTGCCCGGTAAGCCTGTAATCCTCTGAGGGAAGATAGACATGAGATGTGAGCTGAGCCTTGCAAGGTCATGGCGGCCTCAGATGCTCCTTGGGTTTCTCCCGGTAGATGGAAACCACGGAAGTTCCAGACTTTGCAGGGGTTGAATGTTATATAATTCAAGAGGTTCTCTCTTTTTTTCTTTTTGAGTTGGGGTCTCACTCTGTTACCCAGGCTGACGTATAGTCACGCAATCCTCCCACCTCAACCTCTTGAGTGACTGGGACCACAGGGCTGCACCACCATGCTCGGCTATTTTTTTGGATTTTTTTATGGAGATGAGGTCTTGTTATGTTACCCAGGCTGGTCTCAAACTCCTGGCCCCAAGCGATTTTCCCATCTCAGCATCCCAAGGTGCTGGGATTACAGGTGTGAGCCACTATACCCAGCCTGTGTTTTCTTAATGATCACAGACAACAGTGAAGTCCTTTTCATTTTGGAACAACATGAGAAAGAAAGAATCGTGCCACAGCCTGTGTATTGGATTTGCTACTGTTTTACCAGCGTGTGGCAGAAAGCCTGACACTGAACAGGTCGTCAGTCACGTTTGTCATCTACTCCAACTCAGATCGATCTCCTTGGAAGACTGCATTCCGTCACAAATCCAAGTTGTCTCTCAAGGCGGAGGGGAAGGGAAGACCCCCCTGTGGACACAGGGTCTACTGCAAACCCAGGCCATGTTGCAGTGATCTCAGCTTCCCCTCCTTCCTCACCACCACCATCCCTGAAAGAAAAAAAAAAAGCAATGGTTTTTTGCCTGTTGTGGCTTGCTATTTTTCTTTTCTTTCTTTCTCTTCCTTCCTTCCTTCCTTCCTTCCTTCCTTCCTTCCTTCCTTCTTTCTTTCTTTCGAGTTGGAGTCTCACTCATACCCCAGGCTGGAGTGCAGTGGCACACTCATGGCCACCGCAGCCTCCACCTGCTGGCCTCCGGCAATCCTTCTGTCTCACCCTTTCCAAGTAGCTAGAACTACAGACGCACACCACCATGTACCAGCTAGTTTTTTTGTAATTTATTGTAGAGACAAGGTCTCACCAAGTTGTCCAGGCTTGAACCCACGGGCTCAGGCAATCCTCTCACCTCAGCCTCCCAAAGTGCGGGGAATTACAGGCTGAGTCACCGCGCCTGAACTCTTTCTTTAAAAAAAATATATGATTGAGCACTTGGGTGCCAGGCACTAAGATGTAGCTGTTTTTTTTTTTTTAAGTTAAGAATCTTTTTTTTTTTTTAAATCAGGGTCTCTGTTGCCCAGGTTAGAGTGCAGAGATACAATCACAGTTCATAGCAGTCTCGACCACTTGGGCTTACCACTTGTGCTCAGGCGATCCTCCCACCTCAGCATCCCAAGTAACTAGGACGACAGGTGTGCCCCACCACACCTGACTAGTTTTTGACTTTTTTGTAGAGACAAAGTCTCACTATGTTGCCCAAGTTGGTCTTGAACTCCTGGCCTCAAGCAATCCTCTCACCTCAGTCTCCCAAAGTGCTGGGATTACAAGCATGTACCATCACACCTGGCTAATTTTTTTGACTTTTTTTTTGAGATAAGGTCTCGCTATGTTGCCCAGGTTGGTCTTGAACTCCTGGGCTCAAGCAATCCTCCTGCCTCAGCCTCCCAAAGTGCTGGGATTACAGGCATGCACCCATCACACCTGGCTAATTTTTTTTGATCTTTTTGTGTAGAGACAAGATCTCACTATGTTGCCTAGGTTGGTCTTGAACTTCTAGACTCCTACCTCAGTCCTGCCAAAGTGCTGGGCTGACAGGCATGAGTCACTATGCCTGGTCTATTTCTTTAACAAGAAGTAACATTATTTTGTCTCATCATCAGAACTAAGGCTTTATCATTCCCCTAGGATTTTAACACGGACAACCTCTCCTCGTATAGCTACCTCTTTGGAGAGGTTTGGGAGAAAGAGTGCCCTAAGGGTGCAGTGTGACTCTCAAATAACTGACTTCTGAAGAGAAGAGGGTACCCCACCTTCACCAACACAGTCTGCTCATGCCAAGCAGAGGAAAGGCTGAGTAAGTTCCTGACACACTTGGGAGCAGAAAGCTAGTGGACGGGACTTGCTTTGCATGGTTCTTGGTGGCAGAGCTCACTGCCATGGGAGGAAGCAACAAGAACCCAGTTGGTGTATCTAGGAGGAAAAGTTACCAGTCTGCAGGAGAGATCCACAGAGGAAAAAGCCCCTTGTGAAGGACAGAGTTTTTCTTTGCTGTTCATGTTCAACCCAAGACTGACAAAGTATTATTGAAAGGATTTCCAGCTCTTCAGGAGATTGAACTGGATCATTCACATTTTAAGGCTTCTAGTTTTGTTGTTGTTGTTGTTGTTTTGAGTTGGAGTCTCACTCTCTTGCCCAGGCTAGAGTGCAGTGGCACGATCACAGCTCACCACAGGCTTGACCTCCTGGGCTCAGGCAGTCCTCCTGCCTCAGCCTCCCAAGTAGCTGGAACTACAGGTGTGCATCACCTCGCCTACATTTTTGGATTGTTTTTTTGTAGAGAGAAGGTCTTGTTCTGTTGCCCAGGCTGGTCTTGAGCTCCTGGGCTCAAGCAATCCTCCCTCCTTGGCCTGCTAAAGTGCTGGGATTACAGGTGTGAGCCACCACATCTGGCCTTGGATTTTTTTTTAAATATACACATTCAAATCACCACACTATACACATGCAAAAATATATGATTCATCCACTGCCTAGGATCATTGGTAATAGCTTATGATGCATGTGAATGAATAACTTGTTGACATGTTATTTACTTGAGTATCTCTCATGGAGATATTGCTAGACTATGTCAATGTCCTGTTTCTCCTCAAACTTTCACCTGCTAATTTTAGCATCTTGTCTGCAATGATTACAGGCATTCCTCATTTTATTGCACTTGGCATATTGCATTTTTTACAAATTATTGGTTTGTGTCAACCCTGCATGTGCTCACTTTTGTCTCTGTGTTACATTTTGTTAATTCTCATGATATTTCAAACTCTTCCATTCCTGTATCTGTTATCTGTTAGAATAATCTGTGATCAGTTGTTTTTTTTTTTTTCTTTTTCCTTTTTTTTTTTTTTTTTTTTGACTTGGGGTCTCACTCTTACAGCCCAGGCTGGAGTGCAGTGGCACAATCATGGCTCACCACAGCCTCAACCTCCTGGGCTCAGGCAGTCCTTCTGTCTCAGCCTCTCGAGTAGCTGGGACTACCGGCATGCCCATTCAGATAATTTTTTGATATTTTGTAGGGATGAGATCTCACTCACTATGTTGCCCAGGCTGGTCTTGAACTTCTGGGCTCAGGCAATCCTCCCACCTTTGCCTCCCAAAGTGCCAGGATTATAGGCATGAACCACCATACCCAGCTGATTGTAATCTTTGGTGTTACTATTGTACTTGTTTGGGGGCACCATGCCCGTATACGAGACGATGGCAAGCTCGATCAATGTTTTGTGTGTTCTGATTGCTCCACTAACTAGCCACGCTCCTGTCTTGATCTCTCTGCTCCCTACTCCTCCCAATATGGAATTTAGGCTAATGAGTAACCCTACAATGTCCCCTACACCAATATTGAAATTAGGCCAGTGAATAACCCTACCATGGCCCCTAAGGGTTCAAGTGAAAGGAGGAATTGTGCATCTCTCACTTTGAATCAAAAGGTAGAAATAATCAAGCTTAATGAGAACGGCATCTCAAAAGCCACGACAGGCCCAAAGCCAGGCCTCTTCCGCCAAACAGTTAACCAAGTGGTGAGTACAAAGGAAAAGTTCGAAGGAAATTTAGAGTGCTACTCCAGCTAACAACACGCCAATGATAAGAAAGGGAAACAGCCTTATTGCAGATAGGGAGATGGTTTAGTGATTTAAACAGAAAATCAAACTAGCCACAATAGTCCCTTGAGGCAAAGTCTACTCCAGAGCAAGGCCCTAATTCTCTTCAATTCTATCAAGGCTGGAAGTGAGGATGCCGCAAAAGAAAAGCTGGAAGCTAGTAGAAGTTGTTGATTCAGGAGGTTTAAGGAAAGAAGCTGTCTCCATAACATAAAAGTGAGAGGTGGGCCGCGCCCAGGGGTCCAAAACCAGCCTGGGCAACTTGGTGAGACCTTGTCACTACAACAAATCACAAAAACTTGCTGGGCAAGGTGGCGTGCGTCTGTAGTTCCAGCTACTTGGAAGGCTGAGGCAGAAGGACCGCCAGAGCCCAGCAAGTCGAGGCTGCAGTGGCCATGAGCGCCCCACTGCACTCCAGCCTGGGCGACAGAGTGAAACTGCGACTCAAAAAAAAAAAAAAAAGTGCGAGGTGAAGCAGCAAGGGCTGATGGAGAAGCTGCAGCAAGTTATCCAGAAGGCCGAGTTAAAATCACTGACAGGCTGCAGGAACTCTTGCTGTTGTCCTGCCCGTTGTGCCCTTCACAATATATCTTTTCTAGCCAGGCTCGGTGGCTCAGCCTGTAATCCCGTGCCTTGGGAGGCTGAGGTGAGTGGATTGCCTGAACCCCGTGGGTTTGAGACCCGCCAGGGCAACGTGGCGAGACCTCATCTCTACAATAAATCAAAAAATCAGCCGGGCGTGGTAGCACACGCCTGTAGTTCCAGCTACGCAGAAGGCTGAGGCGGAAGGATCGCCGGAGCCCAGCAGGTGGAGGCTGCGGTGGCCGGGAGCGGCCACTGCACACCAGTCTGGGTGACAGAGTGAGACTCCAACTCAAAAAAAAAAAAATGTATCTTTTCTTTAATAAATCGGTCTTTCTTAATTCTTAAAAAAAAAAAACAAAACACCGATGGAGGTGGCTACGCAAAACAACAGATTCTCAGTGTGGATGAAACAGCCCTCTATTGCAAGAAGATCTAGGACTTTCATAGCTATAGAGGTGAAGTCAATGCCTGGTTTCAAAGGACATGCTGACTCTCTTGTTAGGGGCTGATGCAGCAGGTGACTTTAAGTTGAAGCCAATGTTCATTTACCATTTCAAAAATCCTTAAGAATTGTGCTAAATCGACTCTGCCTGAGCTCTAGAAATAGAACAACATAACATGGTTGGCAGAACAGCTGTTTACAGCATGGTTTACTGAATATTTTAAGCCCACTGTTAAGACCTGCTGATCAGAGAAAAAGATTCCTTTCCCAATATTACTGCTCATTGACAATGCACCTGGTCACCCAAGAGTTCTGATGGAGATGTACAAGGAGATGAATGTTGTTTTCATGCCTGCTAACACAGTATCCCTTCTTCAGCCCATTGGATAAAGGAGTAATTTCAACTTTCTTTTTTTTTTTGAGTTGGATTCTCACTCTGTCGCCCAGACTGAAGTGCAGTGGCCACTCCCGGCCACCGCAGCCTCGACCTGCTGGGCTTCGGCGATCCTGCCACTTCAGCCTTCTGAGTAGCCTGAATTACAGGCATGCGCTACCACGCCCAGCTGATTTTTTGATTTATTGTAGAGATGAGTTCTCGCCAAGTTGCCCAGGAGGGTCTCAAACCCGCGGGGCTCAGGCAATCCACTCACCTCAGCCTCCCAAAGCGCTGGGATTACAGGCTGAGCCACCGAGCCCAACTTAATTTTTTGATTTATTGTAGAGATGAGATCTCATCAAGTTGCCCAGGACTCAAACCCGTGGGGTCAGGCAATCCTCTCAACTCCGGCTCCCAAAGTGCTGGCATTACAGGCACGAGCCACTGCACCTGACTTCAACTTTCAAGTCTTATTATTTAGGAACTAAATTTTGGCCAGGTGCAGTGACTCAAGTCTGAATCCCAGCACTTTGGGAGGCTAAGGTGAGGGGATTGCCTGAGCTCACGGGTTCAAGAACAGCCTGGGCAACTTGGTGAGCCTTCATCTCTCCAACAAATCAAAAAATTAGCCGGGCATGGTGGCGTGCACCTGTAGTTCTGGCTACTTGGAAGGCTGAGGCAGAAGGATTGCCTAAGCCCAGCCAGTCAACACTGGGGTGGCCATGAGAGTGCCACTGCACTCCAGCCTGGGTGACAGAGTGAGATTCCAACTCAAAAAAAAAAAAAAATACATCACCTTATGTAGCTACCTTTAAAAAAATAATGTGGGATACAATTCAGGATTAGGTGTAGAGGTGGTCATCATACAGGTAAAGTTTGGGCCTCCCTTTGGTCCTCACTTTGCCTGGTTTGAGATCAGGTACCCTTATTGATGTTGTGTCCCTCCCCTACTCCCTACCCTGGCAGTATCCTGCTACTGTCAATCCCTTTCTTATAGTATTATGGTAAATGTTCAGTGTCCACTTATGAGTGAGCAATAAAGTATTTTAAATTAAGGTATATACATTGTTAAAAAAAACATAACGCTATTGTACTTACTAGACTACATTACAGTATAAACATAACTTTTACATGCACTGGAAAACCAAAAATATGTGTGACTGTTGCAATATTGGCTTTATTTCGGTGGTCTGGAGCTGAATTTGCAATATCTCCAAGGTATGCCTGTACGAGGGGGACCCCCAAAAATCCTGGAATTTATTTACAAAAAATTGCATATTTATTCTTACATGTTTAAACTTCAGTTACCTTCAAAGTATTAATACACTCCGTTTGATGCAATACACCTATGAGAAACATTCCCACTGTGTGAAACAGTTTTTGAACTCATCCACTTTGATGCCTTTCAGTGCTTCTGCAATTTTTTGTTTCACTTCTTCCACATCACCAAAATGTATTCCCTTTGAAGACTGTTTTCATCCATCAGGGGAGACAAACAAACAAAAAAAGCCACTTGGAGTGAGATCGGGTGAATAGGGAGGGTGGGCATGGGAGTCATGCTGTTTTTGGTCAAAAACTGCTGAACACTCAGTACGGTGTGTGCAGGTGTGCTTGTAAATCACCCATCATGAAATGGGCAAACGCCTTGAAAGAATCTCCCCCCCAAAATTCACTGAAGCCAAACACAGCCTCTCACAACAACGCTAGCTGGCACACTGATGCTGATGGGTTCCTAGAACACTTCCCTGGGGAGAAAGCCTGTGCTTTTGGAAGGGGCCCACCTTCCAAAAGATAATTCCAGGTTTTTTTGGGTCCTCCCTCATATGTGTTCACCTAATGGCAATTTTCTATTTCCCTCTTTCCTGCTACATTTATTAGCTGGAATGCTTCACTAAAAAAGAACTGACTCTCCTCTCCATGTATTTGTTTATTCTATCATTTCTATCAAGATGGAATCATGGGCCAAGAGTGGCTTGCACTTGGAATCCCAGAACTTTGGGAGGCCAAGGCAAGAGGATTACTTGGGCCCAGGAATTCAAGACCATGGGAGAATGTGATTGGCTTGTTTGGGTAAAGATGGAGAACCTTACTCCTGGGTGCAGGAAGGCACATCTGGCAAGAGCTTGGGAATTCATGGCGGAGCTTTCGGGGCCCTTTGAGAATCAAAGCTCTCAAGGCATCATGAGATTTCAGTCCTTACACGCACTATCTTGTTAAATTTATTCCTAAGTAGTTTATCTCATTTGTGGCTATTATAAATGAAGTTGTCTCTACCATTTTGCTCTGTAACTAAACAATATATATATATATATTGAGTTGGAGTCTCACTGTCACCCAGGCTGGAGGGCAGTGGCACACTCCCAGCCACCACAGCCTCAAATGCTGGGCTCAGGCGATCCTTCCACCTCAGCCTTCCAAGTAGCTGGAACTACAGGCACGTGCCACCATGCCCAGCTAATTTTTTGATTTATTGTATAGATGAAGTCTCGCCAAGTTGCCCAGGCTGATCTCAAACCCACGGGCTCAGACAATCCTCTCACCTCGACCTCCCAAAGTGCTGGGATTATAGCGTGAGCCACCGCGTCCAACCTAAACAGTATTTTTTAAAGTTTAATGCAGATGGCAGAATAAAGTAGCATCCATTCAGAGACATGAAGACAAGAAAAACTCAATTTTACAACTGAAAAATCAGGAAAGATATTTAGAGAGCAATTTAGAGCCAAGCATGTCCTGCCCAGGTCAGCTCTCCCATCAAGCTGTTCTGCTTTAAAAGTAGAAGAGCAACATTTATAAATCCTCAAGAATAGAAAGTGCTACCATTAAAACTCATTCATTTCAGGGATCATTAAAAATGGACAATTTAATCTGCATTTCAAAGGCAGACTCTGAGAAAAAATAAATTTGTCAGATTGACTATTGGGGAAAGTTTGATGGTGCAAACTATTATCTTTTGTATCAATGGAAAACAAGATATATAACAACAAGGTCTAAAAAAGAAAACTAAAAAGATTTAAAGGCAACTACATTAATGATTTAGCAAAGATCTGGGAGAAGGCAATGAAACCAACTGTTCCTCAAAAGGAATTTCAAACCATTTTTTAAATCTATAAATAGGCCAGGCGCAGGGGCTCACATCTGTAATCCCAGCACTTTGGGAGGCCGAGGCAAGAGGACTGCTTGAGCCCAAGACTTCAAGACCAGCCTGGGCAACATGGCGAGACCTTGTCTCTACAGCGAATCAAAAAATTTAGCCAGGTGTGATGGTGCCGTGCCTGTAGTCCCAGCTACTCTGGAGGCTGAGGCAAAAGGACCGCCTGAGCCCAGCAGTCCCTCTCAAGGAAGCTGGAGGAATTTTCCAGAACTGCAAATCTGTTCCTATCATTCTCTCCCTTTCCTGCTGAGAATCCTTCCATGTTCCTCATTGCCTTTAGCATTGGCTCCCAACTCTTCCCATAGAATCCAAGAGCCCTACCTGTCCACCCATATCCTTACCTTAAGCTCCAGTCACTCCTGTCTCACTTCCCGAGTCCGTGAATGCTGGTCACCTTCCCTCTGCCTGGAATTCCCTTCCCCTCTTTCTTTCCCCTCTTTCTTCGCACCATCACAGCTTACTGCAGCCTCTGACCTCCTGGCACAAGAGATCCTTCCGTCCCAGCCTCCTAAGTAGCTGGGACTACAGGAGTTTGCCATCATGCCCAGGTAATTTTTTGATTTTTTTGTGGAGACAAGGTCTCACTGCGTTGCTCAGACTGGTCTCCGACTCCTGGGCTCAAGCGATCCTCCCATCTCAGCCTCTCAAAGTGCTGGGATGACACAGTGAACCACTGCGCCCGGTGACTACGGTGTTAAGAAGCAAATAAGATGGTAAGTCCTATTTGTCATGCTGAATTTATTAAACTTGGAAGTGCTAAAAAGTTCACTAGACCACTGGTTCTCAAACTCTTCTGTGTTTGAGAATCACCAGGCAATCTTGTTGAGATGCAGACTCGGATCCCATATTCTGGGGTGGGGCCGGAGAGTCCCGGGCGCTGGGGGCTCCTGAGGCTGCAGGTGCCCGAGCCACGCTTGGAGGAGCGAGACTGTGGATTCCAAGGGCGATTACATACGTCTCGATCTCTCCTGAAAGAAATAAGCAAATACCTATTTTATAGCATCTAACACTTAATACCAGAAATAGAATAAAATGAAGAAGAATAAACTCGAAGAACTGCTTTGGGGTAAATGCTTCAATACGTGCTTGGGGTGGGAGGGGAGACCAGAAATAGCAGGTGAGGAATGGGGAGCACAGGTTTCTTGGGTGGGGGATGCTCACAGGGGAAGGAGAGCTTGATGGTGGTGAGCTGTGAACAGGGCCTGGGGACAGTCTCGCTGCCTCCTGATCATCAGGGAGGGTACATGGACCATGAGTGGTCTTGTTGGCCATGGGGGAAGGTGGGCGGTGTTTGCAAGTGCAGTTACCTGTGTGTGTGTGTGTATATGTGTGCATGTGCATGTTTGTGTGCAGTCATGCATGTGTACATGCGTGTCTACATGCATGTGTGCATGCATGTGCGTGTATTTGGGGAAAGGCTGAGCTCTGAATCCAGGTGGTGCACAGCCAAGGGCAGAGCCAGCAGCAGCGACAAAGGGCCAGCCGGCGTGTGGGTTCCGTGGAGCACATCTCAACCAAGCACAACATACACAACGGTGAATGATAGCACCATGTGACCCTTACAGCATGGGCCAGATTCTCTTCCAAAAAGGAAGGGTCACCGAGCACATTTAAAACCAGATCCCAGGATATGTTGGATTTGGGATTATGTCCAAAGACACAGTTTAGAAAAAAGGCAGACTAAAATTAACCTGAGGAAACGTAAGAGACATTTCATTGTAATTGTCATCTGTGCGTGTGGCTTCTGTATGGATTCTGTACGTACATGTATGGCACAGTGGTGGAGTCTGGGCTCTCAGGCACTCGTCGCCCCAGTCGTGAACGCTGCACCCCACAGGTCATGTTCGGCCCTCACCCTCCCACCTGCCCGCCTTTTGGAGTCTCCAGTGTCTACTAGTCCCCTCTGTGTGTCCATGTGTCCCTATTGCTCAGCTCCCACTTGTGAGTAAGAACATGATATTGGACTTTTGAAAGCAGGAGTTTTAATCATGGTCTCTGACACAACAGACCTTAAACAAAAGCATTCGGAAATATCAACAATGACGTATTAGAATGGTAAAAGGCACAGCAGATAATGAAAATACCACAGCATTCATGAGGCACCACACATTTGGTAGCCCAAAAGTATGTCAATGAAAAGGTGACAGATGTCCAAGAAGAAAGAGAATGAAACTCTTCTCGGATCCTTAGTACCCTGCTTTCAGAATATGGCAAATCAAATAGACAAAACAATGGTTAAAAAAAATTGCAGAGCTGAACGACACCATTAATAAAGTGAATTAACAAAGACTTTCAGAGAATTAGACTAAAACATAAGAGAATCTACATTTATTTAAAAAATTAGAGAACCTACATGTATATATACAGAGTGTATGTAAATCTCTCTCATATCCCAAATAATTATATTCTAGGTTAAGAAGTTTCAAGAAAATAGGAAGACAGAATATACCGATAGGTCATATGTTGATACAGTGAGAAACAGAACCACAAACGCAAGGTGCTCATTAAGTGACAGGCACTGTTTTCTGTGTTTACAAATGTTAACTCATCTAATCTTCATCATAACCTCATAAAGCAGGTACCAGTTTTACTCTCCCAATTTTACAGGTGAGAGAAGTTGAGTAGCCGTCCAGGGGCCTCCCTGGGAAGGGACAGTCACAGCACTGTGAACAGGAACAGCTGCCCCATTCACAGTTCTCCTTTCTGTGACCCCTGGTGACTCTCAAAGGGTAGCCCCAAAGGCCACGCGTGTGCCTTAGGACTCTGTCTTCCCGCTGGACCCAGATGTGGATACCTGACCCAAGCTGGGCCAATCAGATTTTCTCTCCCAGGAACTTAAACCTGGCACAGAGCTGCATGGAAGCGTGATGTGATTCTCTAGTTGAGCCTTACTGAAGCCACAGACCCTCAGGCCCTCATGGACCCAGGCCTCAGGCTGCCAGGTCCCTGCATCCTGAGAGCGCTGTTCAGTTCTTCCTTTGCTTTTACAGGTTGCTCCAGGATCCTTCCAGTATTATTGTTTTTTGCATATTATTGCAAAAAGCCTTAACAAATAGCCCCACTGAATTTGAAACCACTCCCCACAATAGCCATGGAGTCACAAAGAATAGCCATGAAAATTATTCACACACTACTTAGAAAACAAGTCCTGCCCATCAAAATTCATGAGTGCAAAATTTTACCCAGAAGAAAATGTTTCTCTAAATAAATATATTAATGAGAAAAGAGCATATGAAATAGCTCTCATTAAAAGATTTTGGAAGGCCGAGCTCGGTGGCTCAGCCTGTAATCCCGCGCTTTGGGAGGCCAAGGTGAGTGGATTGCCTGAGCCCGCGGGTTTGAGACCCGCCTGGGCAACTTGGCGAGACCTCATCTCTACAATAAATCAAAAAATTAGCTGGGCGTGGTAGCGCGCACCTGTAGTTCCAGCTACTTGGAAGGCTGAGGTGGAAGGATCACCGGAGCCCAGCAGGTGAAGGCTGTGATGACCATGAGTGTGCCACTGCACTCCAGTCTGGGTGACAGAGTGAGACTCCAACTCAAAAAAAAAAAAAGATTTAGAAAAGGAACAAATTAATGAATATTGTTCAACGGGACAGAGGAGAAAAAAGTAGAAACTTAAAAAAAAAAAGAAAAAGAAAAATATAAACAAACCATTCATTCATTCTTCAAAAGAACAAGCAAAGCAATAAATCATTGAATCAACTTTTTAAAAAGGAACAGAAAAATAAGAAAGCAAGAAGGCTATTAGTTCTGCAAGAGGTGGAGATTGGCAGTAAGCAGAAGACCACACCTGTGTAATACAAATGTGTGGGATTAGGATGCTTATCTGCTTAAATTACACATTTATTGCATCTGTATATGGTTAAGCCACACTGTGACTTTGCTTCTTACCGGCTAATTCCTTTGTTTTTGTGGGTTTCTAAGTGCCAGGTTAAAGAAACCTCCAGGAATGATAAATCAGAGTCTTTGGATCTCAGATGGAAACAGCTCAATGCAGCAGAGCCCCTGCAGCCAGCTGTGACCACGGTACCCTAGTCACACCCATGCCACCGTCCACCCATACCAACGGCCACAACATTGTCCACCGTATGGCACTGCTGCTCCCACGTGGGTGCAGGCACCCATTCTCCAGATCAGTCCTCCACCCACCTTCTCCGCCCCCACCCCGCGCTGCCAAAGACAGAAACCCCCAAACCACCACCCCGCCCCATCTCAGGAAAAGTTCACGGCACCCCTCTCCGCCTCTGCCTCTCCCAAACCTTGGAACCCCTCTGTCCCTCAACACCTTTTGAAAGCCTTTCCCAGCCACGGTGGGGTGGGCGTTCTCTTCTGGACGCCTGGGATTTCTGCTCTTGGATCCACCGCCTTGAAGCTTTTTTTAATTTTTGAGTTGGAGTCTCACTCTGTCGCCCAGGCTGGAGGGCAGTGGCACACTCACGGCCACCTCAACGTGGATCTGCTGGGCTTCGGTGGCCTTGAAGTTTTTAATGACTCCCTGAAGCAATGAAAGCATAATCTTGTTTCCTTGATACCGACAGAGGGAAAAACACAGCAGCAAGAGATAGACACAAATTAAAACCTCTATCAAGCCGGGCTCGGTGGCTCAGCCTGTAATCCCGCGCCTTTGGGAGGCTGAGGTGAGTGGATTGCCTGAGTCCGCGGGTTCGAGACCCGCCTGGGCAGCAAGACCTCATCTCTACAATAAATCAAAAAATCAGCTGGGCGTGGTAGCGCATGCCTGTAATTCCGGCTACTCGGAAGGCTGAGGCGGAAGGATCGCCGGAGCCCAGCAGGTCGAGGCTGCGGTGGCTGGGAGCGGCCACTACACTCCAGTCTGGGCGACAGAGTGAGACTCCAACTCAAAAAAAACAAAAAAAAAAAAAAAAAAAAAAACCTCTGTCAATTACCTTGGTGCGGTCCTTAGCAGGTTTTAGGGACAGTGTCCAGCTCTATGTATGAGAATTGCCTGTCGACTTGAGGCTGTCAGTAGTGGCCCTGTGGGCATCAACCAAGAAGGTAGATTCTGGAAAGTGAGAGGGCCATAACAGAGTATACCATAGACTTAGGTTAGAACATGCTATAACCCAATAAATATGTAATCGGCTTGTGGACAATAGCACAGCCATTTTAGTTTTCTGCTTCAAAACATAACCTGTAGTTGTTTAAAGTTTCAGTTATGGGAAAAACTGCAAAGCTCCATTTCAAGCTTCAACCCCTTCCCTTGACCCACTTTCCCCTTAGCAACAACCAATCAGGTGTCAGGGGGAGATCACCTAAGTTTTCAGATGTCTCTGCAACTTCCCCAGCTAGTGGGCCAAGGTCAGCCCGAGTCAAGTTAGTCAATCCTCCACGATTGAGCTGACCACCAGAGGTTACTACCCAATTAAATGGTAACAAGACTGGAAAGTCCCCCCAAACTCCTCCTCCCTTTGTGTAACCATGATAAAAGGTGTCTGCTTAAAGAAGTCGGGGCCTCTGGGTGTACTCCGCTGCGTCGGTGGTCGACAGAGGTCCAGGCTCGAGCTTGCAAATAAAGACCCTCTTGAACTTTCATTGGAATTGGCTCTTGGTGGTCTCTCGGACTGAACATTCGGCCACTACAAAAGGAGGAGGTCAAGCTGCCAGAGAGAGGTGGTGGAATCCTTGACAGCATGTGCCCATTCTGGCGTGTTCTCTGTAAGAAGGACAATATAATTTTTTTAAGAGTCTAGCAACCTTATCATACCAGTATAAAGATAAATCTATTTTCCCTGTTTCTTTTCTTTTCTCTTCTTTTTCTTTTTCTTTTTTCTGTTTTTGACTGGGTCTCTCACTTTGTTGCCCAGGCTGGAGTGCGGTGGCATGGTCACAGCTCATTGATCTCCTGGGGTCAAGTGATCCTCCCACCTCAGCCTCACAAGTAGTCGGGACTACAGGCACAAACCACCACGTCTGGCTAATTTTTTGATGTTTTGTAGAGATGAGTGAGCTAGCTATGTTGCCCAGGTTGGTCTCGAACTCCTGGGCTCAAGCAATCCTCCTGCCTCAGCCTTCCCATGTGCTGGGATTACAGACAGGAGCTACCACACCCGGTTATTTTTCCTATTTTCTAAAGAAAAGGCATATATTTCAAGAATAAGTTGAGACTGGGCTCGGTGGCTCACCCTGTAATCCCAGCACTTTGGGAGGCCGAGGGGAAGAGATTGCTTGAGGCCTTAGGTTTGAGACCAACCCAGGCAACTTGGCAAGACCTTGTCTCTACAATAAATCAAAAATTAGTCAGACGTGGTAGCGCGCACCTATAGTTCTGGCTACTTGGAAGGCCGAGGCGGAAGGATTGCCAGAGTCCAGCAGGTGGATGCTGAGGTGGCCATGAGCGTGCCACTGCACTCCAGCCTGGGCAACGGAGTGAGATTCCAACTAAAAAAAAAAAAAGAATAAGTTGAGGTAACAAATATGTAGCTTTGTGGATTTTCTCTGAGAAAACTGGAATATGTTAATACAAATAGAAAATCATTACTAAAGTGTAGGCATTCATAAGTCTCAATTCTGAAGCTATGCCCAGTGTTTTAGATATTTAATAAAAGCAATTATTGTGAGTCATCAGATTAATAATATCGGACATACAGATTGGAGGCATTTTGTTAAGGGTTTTCGCCTCTGTGTTCATGAGGATATTAATCTCTTCTTGTAAAGTCTATCTGGTTGGATTATCAGGGTAACACTGGCCTCATAATCTTACCAAAAACGTCTTGAGAATGTTAAGGGTTTTTTCCTCTTTAGTTTGTGGTTGTTTTCTCTCTCTCTCTCTCTCTCTCTCTCTCATTTTCATCAAAAGACAAAACAACAACAAATTTAGTTGTAGATCTAACTGGCCTTTATTTACAATTTCCTAATGGGGCAGCCTCGATTTGACTAAACAGGAGTGCTCCCACCTGGCAATGGGAAGTTTCATAAGGGGGGAAATGAGGAAACAGAACAATGGAAAGGAAAAAAAAAGGACTGGTTAACATCACGTTACTTCAGGTTACTTTTTGGAAGAATTAAAGCCAATAATCCTTTTTTTTTTTTTTTTGAGTCAGGGTCTCATTCTGTTGCCCAGGCTGGAGGGCAGTGGCATGATCACGGCTCACGGCACCTCAACATCCTAGGCTCAGATCATCCTAGCCTCAGCCTCCCAAATAGCTGGGACTATAGACACACGCCACTACGCCTGGCTAGTTTTGTTTTTGTTTTTGTTTTTGTTTTTCATAGAGACAAGTTCTTGTTATGTTGCCCAGGCTGGTCCCAAACTCCTGGGCTCAAGCAATCCCCTTGCCAAAGTGCTGGGATTACAGGTATGAGCCACTGCACCCAGCCTAAAGCGGATAATTCTTAATTCTATGACTCAGATGGACTGAAATCTCCTGTTTTCAAGGAAAACTAGTCTATTTGGGTATCTATCTGCTTCCTTAAAGTTTCAGTTTCATTATGTGGCATTTAGCATGAGCGACTCCAATTTGGTTCGTACTGGTCGGATGGCGTATGCAGCTCAGCCCAAAACAATGGTCTGCCATACGTTTGCAACTCACTTTCTCTCTCCTCCCCTTTCCCCATCCCACCTCCCCCTCTCCCCTTCACCCCTTCTTCTGTCCTCTTTCCTTCTTTCTTTCATGAGGCTTTTAACTCAGTCAGGCTCAGATCAGAAGCTTGGCCTGGTTTTCTGTGGGTAGTGATTCCAATTTCTGCTCAATTTCCAAAGCCTTGCAGTGCCACTTGGGGTCTGCCCATGCGTGGATAGCTCAAAGGGAGCCCAGACTTAGCATGGGCTCATGCGTGATGATGAAACCCCTTTACCTACTTCTGCCATGATTTTCTCCCCACCCCTCTGGCCGGAAATGTGGGGTTTCTTGAGTTGTGAAGGCTTGTCCTGTCCCTGCCACAGAGCTCTGCAACTCTGTGATATTGGCCCTTAGGCAAAGCCAGGAAAGAAATAGAAACAAAGATTCCATCTTCCTCCCTCTCCCACACATGTTTACACACTCCTTAGACGGTAAAAGCCCCTCTTCTAGATTACTTTGGCTCAGAATATCGGATTTTCATCTGAGTTTTAGCAGTGTAGCTCAATGACTGCAACTCACTTTCAAGGCAAAACCAGGAGAGTAAAGAGAAAAAATCTGGCAAGCTCTCTGGGGATGGTGACTCATGCCTATAATCTCAGCATTTTGGGAGTCGGAGGCAAGAGGATTGCCTGAGCCCATGGTTTCCAGACCAGCCTGGGCAACGTGGCAAGACCTCCTCCCTACAATAAGAAATAAAAAATAAAAAAATTAGCTGGGCATGGTGGCACACAACTGTAGTTCCAGCTACTTCCAGGCTGAGGTGGAAGGATAAACTGAGCATAGGAGGTCAAGGCTGTGGTAGCCTCGACTGTGCCACTGCATTCCAGCCTGGGTGACAGAATGAAACTCCGTCTCAAAAAAAAAAAAAAAAAAAATCTGGCAAACTCATGTGGGTGATTTCTGCAGGTGTTGAGTTCCCTCCACAATCACAGATCTGCCTGTTTCTGTTTACTTTTCAGTGTCCTGGGGAGGTGGCCTTTTGCCCTTTATCCAGATTTTTTTCATTATCATCGATGGCAGGCTGTGTGGGCTGCACCTACTCCATCTTGGCTACAACCAGAAGCTGGCACTGTAATCTGATCTGCTGGCAACTCTGTTTCATTTGGCCAATATTCCCATCCTGTTGAGGGTCTGGTGATAATGACTAATTGGAAAGAATCTGAGTAGTCACAAATGCTTCTTTGCCTCCAAGTCAAAGAGGACAGATGTTTGCATTGAAACTGGCAGAGTTTACTGACACTCACGATCAGGTTTCCATGTGAAACTGGAGATAGCTTCATTTTGCATTTGAGCACCTGCCTTTCCTGCAAGGCTCCCTGGCTCATCAGCCCACCCTCCTTTCCAATGGACACACAGCCCAAGAATCCACCTCAGGAGGTAGGGTGTGGCTGTCGCCCTTAGTTACCCGAGCAAGAGAAACTCCCAGACCTTGTCTGCTTCTGACAGAACCTCCCCAATCCCCACCCATGGTGAAGGTGAAAATACTCAGCACTTACCTGTATCCTTATAATAAACTCGATTCTTCTTGAAGGCCCTTGAGTGAATCTCTGTTTCTTCCAATGAAGAGAAGCCAACTAAAACAGGAACTCTGAGTCATAGGATATGAAACAAAACAGGAATAAGAGGCATCAATACTGAAAAGGGGAAACAGAATTAATTTTATTTGCAGAAACAGTCTAAGCATTTATTCTATGCCAGGTGTTATAGCACTTAATCCTCACAACGCCTTAGGGCACAGGCACGCTGCTTATCTCTGTTTGCAGGCAGGGAGTTAACTGAGGCCTAAAGTGGACTAGGTCAGTGGCCTGAGGGAAGACAGTTAACAAGTGACCCAACCAGGTTGGGAGGCCAGGGGCCCACACTCAAGTCACTGTGCCGTGTTGTGTTATTGTGTAGACACACTGCTTCTATTTCTAGAGAGGCTGTTAGTACCAGTGAGGTTCCCCAAAAAGCTTGCACATTTCTCTAAAGTTTTTTTACACAAATTTTTAAAATATTAAGGCTGGCATGGTGGCTCACACCTGTAATCCTAGCACTTTGGGAGGCTAAGGTGGGAGGATTGCTTGAGACTAGACCACATAGTGAGACCTCATCTCTACAAAAAAAAATTAGCCAGGTGTGGTAGTGCACACATGTAGTCCCAGCTACCCAGGAGACAGGTGGAAGGATCACTGGAGCCCAGGAAGTCAAGGCTGTGGTGAGCTGTGATCATGCCAGTGCACTACAGCTGGATAACAGAGTAAGACCCTAACTCAAAAATAAAATATTAAATGCGTATTATATGCTGCTGGCAAAAAATTTGAACTTTGCAAAAAGGTATTAAACAAAACATTAAAGTGGCATTACTACCCACTCATCTTGAAAGCTTTCTTTTCTGTCTATCCAGTAAGGTTTAGGTATATACATGCATACATATTTATAAGTGTAACAATTTAAGTGTAAGTGATGTTATTATTTATTTGTTATTACAGACCTGGTATCATTTCACTCATACCATTCTACAACCTAAACATAAAAAATCTAATTGTACCCCCACATCCTTAAAATTAAAATTAAAAACGCCAGGCTCAGTGACTCAGCCTGTAATCCCGCGCCTTTGGGAGGCTGGGTGAGTGGATTGCCTGAGCATGTGGCTTCGATACCCACCTGAGCAACTTGGCGAGACCTCATGTCTACAATAAATCAAAAACTCAGCCAGACGTGGTAGCGCATGCCTGTAATTCCGGCTACTCGGAAGGCTGAGGCGGAAGGATCGCCTGAGCCCAACAGGACGAGGCTGTAGTGGCTGGGAGCGGCCACTGCACTCCAGTCTGGGCAACAGAGTGAGACTCTAACTCAAAAAAAAATAAAAAATAAAAAAATAAAATAAAGAAGCCGGGCTCTGTGGCTCAGCCTGTAATCCCGCGCCTTTGGGAGGCTGAGGTGAGTGGATTGCCTGAGCCCGCGGGTTTGAGACCCGCCTGGGCAGCGAGACCTCATCTCTACAATAAATCATAAAATCAGCCGGGCATGGTAGCACGCGCCTGTAGTTCCAGCTACTTGGAAGGCTGAGGCGGAAGGATCGCCGGAGCCCAGCAGGTCGAGGCTGCGGTGGCCGGGAGCGGCCACTGCCCTCCAGTCTGGGCGACAGAGCGAGACTCCAACTCAAAAAAAAAAAAAAAGAGAGAGAGAGAGAGCAAATGAAAAAATAAATAAGTAAATAACGCTGCAATATACTTTAAAAATGAGATCTTCATAACAGAAGTCTATTATGTGCATCTCAAAGTTAATACGAAATGTCCAATTATTTCAAACTTGCCCTTCTGCCTGTTTCTGGTTCACAGTGAACCTTCTAAAGCACACATCGGTTCCCCATACTGGAAACTTCTGGAAGTTCTTCCTCGGTAAGAGAACAGAATCCACACTCCACACTCTGGGGTGTGTGTCGTTTGACGTGCCGGCCCCATACTGCCCTTTCAGCTCAGCCCTCCCCACCATGCGCCCTGTTCTTCAGCTACACGGAGCCCCCCGCCCCACGCTTCCTGGAGGGTGTCAGCATCTCTAGGACTCCACAGCTAGGCACTGGCTTCCTTCTCTGCCTGGGATCCCCTTCCTCTCCTCGTTCTTCAAGAGCTGATTCAAATGTCTTAACTCTCGGGAAGCCTTTCTTGACACTCCAGGCAAAATCAGTCACATCCTGACTGGTACCAAGAGCTCCAGAATAACTCTTATGACAGTGTATCCTTATTGGCTTCAGATGTCTGTCCTACCATTTAACTGTAAGTTCCCTGCGGCCATGTTGTATTTATTTTGGAAGTCACAGTGTCTAGCCTGTGCTGGGTTTGTAGGGAGACCACAGTAAGTGTTTCCTGAACGAGTAAGCCAACAAGAGGGGAGGGTGAGGAGATCTTATAAATAAGTGCATCTGTTATAGTCATGCAAACAGCTACTCAGAGCAAATGAAAATGGACAGTCAGTGCATAGCAGAGACTGTAGATCTAATTACCTTGTCTCTGTTGAACTGGGCCGGGAGGTTTAGCATGAATAAAAGCGGCAGCAGACGGGGTCATTTAGCAAAACACTCTTTCCATTAATGCCACCCTCACACACACACGTGCTAGACACAGGCAAACGTAAAGACCATAATTGGTGAGATGTTAAATAAACAACCATATTCATCTATGAACACAAAGATAGTTCAGTAAGGTAACAATTAATGTAAGAAAGAGCATTTTTGATAAATATTTCCTACAACAGACTTAGGGCTGGGCTCAGTGGCTTAGCCTGTAATCCCAGCAATTTGGGAGGCCAAGGCAAGTGGATTCCCTGAGCCCACGGGTTCAAGACTAGCCAGGGCAACTTGGCGAGCCCTCGTCTCTACAATAAAACAAATATTAACTGCGCACTGTAGTTCCGGCTACCTGGAAGGCTGAGGTGGAAGGATCGCTGGAGCCCGGCAGGTTGACGCTGGGGTGGCCATGAGTATGCCACTGCACTCTAGCCTGGGCAACAGAGTGAGACTCCAATTCAAAAAAAACAGAGTTAGATATTTGTAAATTTTACTAAGTACCTAATATGTTCTTGGCTCTATAACGGACTCTTTTATGGCTATTTAATTGTTACAACAAGCAGAAGGATAAGCATCACTCCAATTTTATAAATGAGGAAACAGGCTCAGATAGGGTGAAGACTGTCTCTGGGGCCACACATAACACCTTGTATAACCAGTGACAAAGTTTCGGATGCACACTTCCTGATTTCAAACCCAGGGCACGACCGACTGACCTGCAGTTGCCTTAAGTGGTACACTTCATCCACTCTGAGAGCTTTCACCTACTTGAGTACGTGGCTGCAACAGGGAAAGGATCTTGCTCTTCTAGGACCCATGGAATTGGCCAGACACTGACACTTGCACGAATGCGTCTTCACGAAACCATCACATGCTCGAGGGTTGGCACAAGTGTCAGTGTTCCCCAGATAGAATGTTGGTCGTTAGAGGAACAAGAATGAGACAGTAGCCAGGAAAAATCATTTCTATGTTAAATATTACGAAGCCAACATTCTATCTTTTTTTTTTTTTTTCTTTCTGGTAAGTGGTACTTGTAAGAGTAATTATTTCCGGCTTGAATAATGGAAATAGATTCCAAAGTCTGACAATTGCAGGTTGTTTATTTCACAGGGTCACAGAAAGACAGACAATATTTAAGGGCCAGGACTTAGCTAGAGTAATGTCAAGGATTTTGTTTTTGTTTTTGTTTTTCACTGAATCTTTTCAATGTTTTGCTGCAGGCAGAAAATTGAGTGTTTTTTGTTTTTAAAGAATCATAAGCAAGGATCCAGAAAGAGTTGTCAGAAACCAGGATTGATGGGTGGAATTTTTCAGAGTCTGCTTAGATTTCTTCCTTATAATAGCTGCGTACCTCCCTATAAGCTCATAATTGAGACCCCCTCGTAGTTACTTCCTGTGACGTTCAAGCATTACAATAGTAATTATAATTCTATTAAAATATATTTTCTTTGTGAGTTCTGTCATACCAGGAGGAATTACAATTAGAGAAACCATACAACCCTGACCTACAGCTTAGGTACAAACGCGCAGACGTGTGCCAGGAAAGAGAGTAACGCCTTTCCCTGCATGCCATTCATCTTCATCATGGCCGGACTGTGACAGGCCATGGGAGGTGTTAAGGCTCTTGGTGAGAGTGCCAGTGATCAGCTTACGGCCTCTGAGCCCCAAATCCGCCTCATATCACTCTGTTTGAGACACTGGAGTGTCTCTCCCTGGCCAGCTGGCATGAGCTTAAGCTCTATCACTCGAAGGGGGAGAAGGCACACTGCAGAGGGAACAGGCACTGCTGTGGTCTGAGTCCTTAGAATTAAGAGGGAGAGTCCTTGGAAAGTGATTCAGATGTGACCGCTCCACCGTCATAAGTGAGATTTGTGCATTTATTAAAGAGGCTTGTCAAGTGAACCTTCTGTCGCGTAAGAGTGCAAAAAGAAGGCGCCATCTTTGAAGCAGAGAGTGAGCCTCCACCAGAAACTGAATGCCTTGATCTTGGACTTTTCAGTCTCCTAAACCTATAGGCAGTAAATTTTTTTCTTTCTCTTTTTCTTTCTTTCTTTCTTTCTTTCTTTCTTTCTTTCTTTCTTTCTTTCTTTCTTTCTTTCTTTCCTTTTCTTCCTTCCTTCCTTCCTTCCTTCCTTCCTTCTTTCTTTCTTTTGTTTTTGTTTTTTTGAATCAGGGTCTTACTCTGTCATCCAGGCTAGAGTGTAGCAGCACAACCATGGCTCCCTGCAGCCTTGACCTCCTGGAATCAGGCAATCTTTCTGCCTTAGCCTCCCAAGCAGCTGGGACTACAGGTGTGTGCCATCACACCTGGATAATTTTTTTGATATTTTTAAAGATGAGGTCTCACTATGTTGCCCAGACTGGCGTCAAACTCCTGGGCTCCATCAAAAGAGGACTGGATAAAAAAAAAAATGTGGTACATATACACAATGGAATATTACGCAGCCATAAAGAACAAAATCATGAACTTCACAGCAACCTGGATGGACTTAGAGTCTACAATACTGAGTGATGTACCACAGAAACAAAGAACTGAGTATCACATGTTCTCATTCATAAGCAGACCTTGGACAATTATCGTAATACTATAAGAAAAGGATTGGCAGTAGCAGGAAACTGCTGAGGGTTGGGGAGGTGGGATTGGCAGTAGTGGGAATCTGCCGGGCAAAGTGGGGGAGCACACCTCATCAACAAGGGTACCTGCATAATGAACATTTGTATACCTAACCCTGAATTTTACCCCATATCTTTAAAATTAAAAGTTAAAAAAAAATCTAGGCTCAAGCAATCCTCCTGCCTCTGCCTCCCAAACTGCTGCGATTTCAGGTATAAGCCACTATACTCAGCCAGTAAATTTCTATTGTTTATAAATTACCCAGTCTAAGGTATTTTTGTTATTGCAGCCCGAATGGACTAAGATGAGACCCTGCTGCTTGTTCCTATGGTCACAGGACCTACATTGGTGCTCAGCTTCGTGAGTTTCAGAGCTACCACCCCACAAGTGGATTCTCAGTGATTTCCACAATCAGCATCTGTGGGCAGTTTTCCTTGGAACTCCAGTGGGCAGAGACCCATTGAGTTCTGCCAGTGTAGAACCTTAGTGAGCCTCTCCATCCCCCAGTGGACACGGCCATCCCCTCTTTAGCAAGGTCCCCACCCCTGGCTGGGGTGGGGTTCGCTCTTCTGGGTTTCTTCCTTTCTCGGGTGCCCTGCCTGAGCCCTGGAGGTGGCGGCTGTTCCCTATACTTTCTTTACCTGGATCCTTTAGACTTTTCTCTACTCCTTAATAAGTAATCCTCTCTTACAGTGAATAGTTCTTTAAATTAAACTCTTCCTGCTCAAGTTACTATGTGGTTGGTTTCTTTGTCCCGATTGGATCCTTATTGACACAGTAAGCTAAAGGGATTATTAAGGGATAATTTATTTATTTGAGTCACGGGTCTCACGCTGTCTCCCAGGCTGGAGTGCGCACACAGCTTACCTCAGCCTCAGCCTCCTGGGCTCAGGCAATCCTTCTGTCTCAGTCTTCCAAGTAGCTGGGACTTCGGGCATGCATCATCATGCTTGGCTAATTTTTTGTAAAGATAAAGTCGCGTTATGTTGCCTAGGCTAGTTTTGAACTCCTGGGTGCAAGCAATCCCCTCAACTTGGCCTCCCAAAGTGCTAGGATTATAGGCATGAGCGACCACACCCAGCCTCCCTTAATAATTTATAGTAAAGGCTACCTACCATGTGTTTCTGGTTTTTGTTTGTTTGTTTTGAGCCAGGGTCTCACCCTGTCACCGAGGCTGGAGTGCAGTGGCACACTCATGACTCATCTCAGCCTCGACCTCCTGGGCTCAGGCGATCCTTCCACCTCAGCCTCCTTAGTAGCTGGGACTACAGGCACAAGCCACCACACCCTGCTAATTATTGTAGAGATGAAGTATCACTGTGCTACCCAGGCTGGTCTCAAATGCCTAGGCTCAAGCGATCCTCCTATCTCGGCCTCCCAAAGTCCTGGAATTACAGACATAAGCCACAGCGCCCGGCTAGTGTTTCTTATATGAAGACACTGTGTCAAACGTGTTGCAAACATTATCTGATTTAATCTTACATAGAGCACCACAATGTAAATATCATTCTCTCCATTTTCAGATGAGGAAATTCATGTTCAGTGTTACCCAGGTAAAAAATAAGAGACCTGTCTAATGAACCCACAGCCTGCACTCTTCATCATAGTACTCTGAAGAATTACAATTAAGAATGCAAGCTGGGTGCGGTGGCTCACACCTATAATCCCAGCACTTTGGGAGGCTGAGGTGAGAGGATTGCCTGAGCCCATGGGTTCGAGACCAGCCTGGACAACTTGGTGAGACTTCATCTCTACAATTAAAAAAAAAAAATTAAGCCAGGCTTGGTGGCTCAGCCTGTAATCCTGCGCCTTTGGGAGGCTGAGGTGAGTGGATTTCCTGAGCCCGTGGGTTCGAGACCCGCCTGGGCAGCAAGACCTCATCTCTACAATAAATCAAAAAATCAGCCGGGCGTGGTAGCGCATGCCTGTAATTCCGGCTACTCAGAAGGCTGAGGCGGAAGGATCGCCTGAGCCCAGCAGGTCGAGGCTGCGGTGGCCGGGAGCGGCCACTGCACTCCAGTCTGGGCGACAGAGTGAGACTCCAACTCAAAAAAAAAATTAGCCAGGCATGGTGGCACCTGCCTGCAGTTCCAGCTACTTGGAAGGCTGAGGAAGAAAGATCTCCTGAGCCCAGTAGGTCGAGGCTGCGGTGGCCATCAGCGTGCTACTGCACTCCAGCCTGGGCAACAGAGTGAGACTCCAACACACACACACACAAAATGCAGTCCCTAACTGGGCATCAGTGCCAACACGTGGGCACTAGTCTTTATTATGCAGATGAATGTGCCACATTCATCCACAGCTGATCACAAGCTTTCTTGGAAAACACAAATAACTAAAATTGCCTTCCCTCAAAAGTATGTCAGTCTTCTCTAGGGCAAACTGCCTTCTTTGATACTTTTCAGCCAATCAACTTGTCCAAAGGCCAAAAAGTAAAGATAATCTCCAATCCCCACACAGTCAGCAATTTTTACTTTCAAAAACCTTTCCTTGCCTTTGTTCAGTGACATTTGATTTATAGATGATCGATCTCCCTAGTGTACAAATTTCAACCGCACTTTTAACTAACCTCTGTCATCTGAATTATTCTTTGACAATTATTTTGGGAGGCCCCACCAACATCTGCTCATTGGGATATGTTCATAGAACCTACAAGACCTTAGAGCTTGTGAGAACACTTCATCTGAACCTAAGACACGGCTCATCTTGACTTGTTCTCTTTGGTGTCAATCTGTACCAATTAAGCAATTTTTCTTTTTAATCGGAGCTTGGAGTCTCAGTCTGTCACCCAGCCTGGAATGCAATGGCACGACCATGGCTTACCCCACTTCAGCCTCCCAAGTAGCTGGGACTACAGGTGTGCACCGCCATGCCTGGCTATTTTTTTTTTTTTTTTTTTTGTAGAGATAGCGTCTTGCTATGTTGCCCAGGCTGGTCTTGAACTCCTGGGCTCAAGCAATACTCCTGTCTCGGACTCCTAAAGTGCTGAGATTACAGGCATGAGCCAATACGCCTGACCCAACTAAGCTTCTTGGCTTGTGAGCACTGATGATACTTCTTGGCCAAATCTGATCCTGTTGTGTTCGTGACCATTTTGTGCAGGGGCAGGGAAGCTACCAGACGTGTCAAACAGCAACAATTCTCTGGGGAATGTGGCTTTTAGGGGTGCTCCAAAGCCATTCTTCTCCCTCTAGATGCTGATAGGCACTAATTTTCACAGATGCTGTGATTCTGAGACTTGGCTTTCCAGACTCCTGCAGCATTCCAGAGAGAGGATGGGAATAAGGCAAATTAACATGCCACAAAAGTCATTGTTTTTTTTGGGGGGGGTTACCAAGCTTCACCTGGTTTTCTTGAATAAATACTCCTGGGATTATTACAAGTCTTTGATTAATTAATTTCCAGAATTCTGATAAAGTTAATTTTCGCCAGGCACTGTGGCTCATGCCTGTAATCCCAGCACTTTGGGAGGCAGAGGCAAAAGGGTTGTCTGAGCCCAGGAGTTCAAGATCAGCCTGGGCAACATGGTGAGACCTCGTCTCTACAATAAATAAATAAATAAGCCAGGCATCGTGGCATTCGACTGTAGTCTCAGTCACTCAGGAAGTTGACGTGGAAGGATTATTTGAGCCCAGGAGGTCGAGGCTGTAGTGAGCCATGACCGTGCCACTCCACTCCAGCCTAGGCAACAGAGTGAGACTCTGACTCAAAAAAAAGATAATTTAATCTTTTTATCTTTTTTTGACCTGTGTTCTCACTGCTTTCAGGAAAGAGTAGATTTTTGAAGATACTTCCTCCATCCTTCCAGAAGTGCTTTGACAACAAGGTTTAAATAAATCCTAAACTTGAACCCTTAATTTGACTAACAGTCTTTCTGAACAAGTGAAACAGAAAGCAGCACAAATCAAAATAGCAAAAATTGTTACCAACTGCTCCCAAGTTCTCATATCTTGCCTGAGGAGATTTCCATTATGCGCAGATGAAGACATGTTTCTAAACAAATAGTCATATTTTATTAAAAAGACACAACTCTGGCTTCCTTCCCCTGTGGAAAAACCCCTGTTTTAACGCCTGCTAAGACACTTCCCAACATGCACAAGCCCTAACTCACAACGAAGGAGGTACAAAGTCCACTGCGGCGTGCACACGGACAGGTGTGCAAACACTGATAGGAAAGTGTTTACATCCAAGTTCAAGTCCAAGGAATCTGTGGGAAATAAAGCCTGAGGTGGGCAAGCGATATGCCCGTTTGCAGGAGAGAGTCTGCTTATCTGTCCATTCTTGAGCCCCTCTATTTTGTTTCCTATTTTAAATAATTTTGTTTTTATCTATTTATTTATTTATTTATTTTTTGAGTTGGAGTCTCACTCTGTCACCCAGACTGCAGTGCAGTGGCCGCTCCCAGCCACCGCAGCCTCGACCTGCTTGGGGATCCGGCGATCCTTCCGCCTCAGCCTTCCGAGTAGCTGGAACTACAGGTGCGCGCTACCACGCCCGGCTGATTTTTTGATTTATTGTAGAGATGAGGTCTCATCAAGTTGCCCAGGAGGGTCTCAAACCCGTGGGCTCAGGCAATCCACTCACCTCAGCCTTCCAAGGTGCGGGATTACAGGCTGAACCACCGAGCCCGGCTGGGGTCATTACTTTTAACTCTTTTATTCTTTAGTAAAACTTTGTAGAGATGGGGTCCTGCTAAGTTGCCCAGGTTGGTCTTGAACTCTTGGCCTCAAGGGATCCCTTTGCCTTGGCCTCCCAGAGTGCTGAAATTACAGACAAGAACCACCCTGCCTGGCTTACTCTTTTTTTTTTTTTTGCGTTGGATCTTACTCTGTCACCCAGGCTGGAGTGCAGTGTCACACTTACAGCTACTGCAGCCTCGAATTGCTGGTCTTAGGCGATCCTTCTGTCTCAGCCTTCCAAGTAGCCAGGACTACAGGTGTGCGCCAACACACCTGGCTAATTTTTGGGTTTGTCATAGAGATGAGGTCTCGCCGGTGGCCCAGGCTGTTCTTGAATCTGTGGGCTCAGGCAAGCCCCTTACCTTGGCCTCCCAAAGTGGTGGGATTACAGACTTGAGCCACCACGCCTGGTCCCCAGCATACTTTTAATTCTTTTTTCTTTTCTTTTTCTTTTTTTCTTTTTGAGTCAGAGTCTCACTCTGTCACCCAGACTGGAGTGCAGTGGCACGCTCACGACCATTGCAGCCTCGACCTGCTGGGCTCAGGTGATCCTTCTGTCTCAGTCTTCCAAGTAGCTGAAACCACAGGCGTGCACCACCACACCAGGCTAATTTTATGATTTATTGTCAAAACAAGGTCTCACCATGTTGCTCAGGCCGGTCTCAAACCCCTGAACTCAGGCAATATTCTCCCCTCCACCTCTCAAGGTGCTGGGATTGCAGGCGTGAGCCACCACACCCGGCTACATTTAATTCTTTTAACTGATTTTTTATTCTTCTCCGTGTCTTTATATAACACAAATTACATGTCTATTTCTTGCTTTCTAAACTTCCTGCTATGAAATATGAGGTGTTAGCCCTTTCTCCCTCACACCCCTGGGCCCACATCCTCCTAATAAAACAATATTGTAAGTGTGGTTAGAACAATATCCAGGCCGGGCTCGGTGGCTCAGCCTGTAATCCCACGCCTTTGGGAGGCTGAGGTGAGTGGATTGCCTGAGCCCGCAGGTTCGAGACCCGCCTGGGCAGCGAGACCTCATCTCTACAATAAATCAAAAAATCAGCCGGGCATGGTGGCGCATGCCTGTAGTTCCGGCTACTCGGAAGGCTGAGGCGGAAGGATCGCCGGAGCCCAGCAGGTCGAGGCTGCGGTGGCCGGGAGCGGCCACTGCACTCCAGTCTGGGCGCCAGAGTGAGACTCCAACTCAAAAAAAAAAAAAAAACAAAACAGAACAATATCCAGCTTTATATTATTAGGACTATGCAAATACCGTTGACAGATAGCTATGTAACATGAGGGGGGACCCAAAAAGACCCAGAATTTTTTTTTGAAGGGTGAACCCTTTATAGTACAGTCTTCCCTACCGGGTAAGTGTTCTAGGAACCCATTCATGTACCAGCTAGTGTTGTGAGAGGCTGTGTTCGGTTTCAGTTAATTTTTCTTGGAGATTCTTTCAACGCGTTTGCCCATTTTGTGATAGGCTATTTACAAGCACACCTGTCCACACTGCACTAAGTGTTCAGCAGTTTTTGACCAAAGATGGCTTGACTCACATGCTCCACCCTCCCTATTTACCCCATCTCACTCTGAGCAATTTTTTTGTTTGTTTGTTTGTTTCCTCATATGAAAAAAATCCTCAAAGGGGAACATTTTGTCGATGTGGAAGAGGTGAAACAAAACAACTCCAGAAGTACTAAAAGGCATCACAATGGAAAAGTTCAGAAACCACTTTGAGCAGTGGAAAAAGTGTCTCAATAGGTGTATTGCATCAGACAGAGAGTACTTTGAAGTTGACTGAAGTTTAAACATGTAAGAATACACAATTTTTTATAAATAAATTTTGGGGTTTTTGGTTCCCCCTTCTTATATGTGGATACTTTCCTTTCTTATACAACTCTGCATTTCCTCTGGAGCTAATATTGATCTTCTTTAATATCCTGAATTTTCTTTATTCTTACCCTGATTTATCCCCAAACTCTCCCCAGTTTGTGTAAATCTCCTTTCGACATTTTTCTTTTTCTTTCTGTCTTTCTTCCTTTTTTTTTCTTCCTTCCTCTGTCTCTCTTCAAAGAAATCTCGTCAAGAGTCTTCTGACACATTCAAAAGCAAACTGGGTGGTCTCTGGGCTAGCTGCACAGTTACCATCTTGGGAACTCTTTCTATCACTATCCTAGGATTCTCTTATCTTTCTCTTGGGTTGAAACCTCATGTTTTCTTTGGTGGTTTGCTCTTGTTTTGGTAAGTGTGTATCTTTCTGTAGTTTTGTGACTAGGGTACATAGACTGTATCATTTTTTGAGGCCTAGAAATGTCTTGATTCTGCCCTCCTGCTTGGTTGAAAGTTGGGCTAGGTATGAAATTCTAAATTGGATGTTCACTTCCTCTGGAGTTCTTTTCTTTTTTTTTTAAATTAGAATCTCACTCTGTCACCCACGCTGGACTACAACCTCAGCCTGCTGAGCTCAGGCAATCCTTCCATCTCAGTCTTCAAGTTGCTGGAACTACAGGCACACACCACCAGGCCTGGCTATATTTTGATTTATTTTAGAGACAAGGTCTCACCAAGTTGCCCAGGCTGGTCTTGAAACCCTGGACTCTGGCAGTTCTCTTGCCTCAGTCTCCCAAAGTACTGGTATTACAGGCTTCAGTCACCACTCCTGGCTCCCCTGGAATTCTAATGGCATTTCTTTGTTGTCTTTAACTTCTAATGTTGCTACTGAGAAGTCTGATATTCTGATCCTTGATCCTTTGTCATAAACATATTCTCCCTCCAGGAAGCTTTGAGAATCTTTATGTCATTCCTGTCTTTGTGATCTAGTGACCCTCTCTTCAGCGCTGCCTGTATTCCACATCCCAGGGGGCAGATGGGGAATTTTACTGTTTGATAAGCAGTTTCCCAGTCATCCTTTATGTAGCCTGATTCATCCCCTCCCTCCAATTCCAGGTGCAACTGGGGATTTGATGGAAGAGCCTCTGAGGGTGTTCAAGTCATTCCTCAGCTTTTGCCACTACTGGTTTATGACTCAGATGTGTTTGGTTTGTTTGGTTGTTTGTTTTTGAGTTGGGGTCTTACTCTATTGCCCAGGTTGGAATGCAGTGGTACAATCATGGCTCACTACAGCCTCAACTGCCTGAGCTCAGGTGATCCTTCCATCTCAGTCAAAATAGCTGGGACTATAGGATTGTGCCAGGACACCAGGCTCATTTTTTTATTTGTTGGTAGAGACAAGGTCTTGCTAGGCTGGTCTCAGGCTTCTGGCCTCAAGCAATTCTCCTGCCTTGGCCTCCCAAAATGCTGGAGTTATAGACATGAGCCACCGCACCCAGCTTCAGAAGTCTTAATGCTGGTAAGTCAATTTGCTTCATCTCTCCTTTCCAGCTTCCAAAACTTTTTTTTTTTTTTTTTAGTTGGAGTCTCACTCTATTGCCCAGACTGGAGTGCAGTGGCACACTCCTGACCACCACAGCCTCAATCTACTGGGCTCCGGCGATCCTTCCACCTCAGCCTTCCAAGTAGCTGGAACTACAGGCGTGTGCTACCATGCCAGGCTAATTTTTTGATTTATTGTAGAGACGAGGTCTCTCCAAGTTGTCTGGGCGGGTCTTGAACCTGTGGACTCAGGCAATCCACTTGCTTCAGCCTCCCAAAGTTCTGGGATTACAGACTGAGCCACCGAGCCCGGCCAGCTTCCAAAACTTTTTTTTTTCCTTCTCATTCTCTTTGTCCTAACTGCTTATGCCTCTGTTGAAAACAAATTCTAGGTCAGGCACAGTGGCTCATGCATGTAATCCCTGTACTCTGGGAGGCCAAGGCAGGAAGGATTGTTTGAAGCCAGGTATTTAAGATCAGACTGGACAATATAGAAAGAATCTGCCTCTACAAAAAATTTAAAAACTTGCCAGCCATGGTGGCGTGCACCTATAGTCCTACTATTTAGGAGGCTGAGGCAGGAGGTTCGCCTAGTTCAAGATCAGACTGGGCAACATAGCAAGACCCTGTCTCTACAAAAATTGTTAAAAACCCAGCTGGCCATGGTGGCATACACCTGTAGTCTCAGCCCCTAAGGAGGCTGGGGCAAAACGATCAAGGTTGCAGTGAGTTATGATCACGCCACTGTACTACAATCTGGGTGACAGAACACAATCCAGTCTAAAAAAAAAATTAAATGAAACAAACAAATTCCTTTACTGAGGATTGAGGAAATGAAAAGAATGTCTATATTTAATCCACCATTCTGTTTAGGGGTCTGGAGTCATTCCATTCTTTGCCTGGAACGACGAAATGAAAACCACAAAAAGAAAGCAGCTGTTTCACAACCCTTCCCATCCTTTCTTCTTCCTTCTCATCACCTAATTTTTCACTGCATTGCACTGAAGAACAAGGATGTCTGGCCCTGGAAACAGATAAACCGGAAAAGCTTCATGGGAGTCAGGCAAGAGCAGTTAGCCAAGTACACAGCACTGTTAGAAGACGTGGAGAGGGCAATTCCTTTGGGTCCCCTCCCACTGTGGGAGCTTTTTTGTCCTCTCAATAAATCCTACTTTCTAAAAAAAAAAAAGAAGAAGAAGACAAGGAGAAGTCAGGAATAGTATGGTCATTCATGAAAGATGCCTAAGCGTGGCAACGTGTATACAGTAGCATCAGATATAAGCACCACGGGTTGCATGACTTCTCTGTGTGCAACAGAAGGCCTGATGCCCCCATAGCTGGGGTCTGGTGGATCAGGAATCTTCCAGAAGTGACCACATTTTTCATGAATTCAGGTGTTAGAATTCAGAGTTGCATTTATTTTACCGAGGGCAGGAACCAAATGCTCAAAGGACAAGATGCTACAGGGTCCACTGGACACAGCCAGAGAGAGGACAGAAGCCCCTACAGGGTGGGCTTGGGATGACTCAAGAAAGCCTCACCTGACAGAGATGGAGCGAGGTTGGTTAAGTGTTGACAGATTAGGTGGGTGATGGGTCCATGAGAGTTTATTAAGTAATTTTTCTTTACACTGGCTTAACTTTTTTTTTAAGTCGGGGTCTCACTCTATCACCCAGGCTGGAGTACGGTGATATGATCATGGCTGACCTCAACCTCCTGGGCTCAGGCGATCCTTCCACCTCAGCCTCCCAAGCAGCTGGGAATACTTTCGCACCACTGCCTGGCTAATTTTTTTATTTTTTGTAGAGACGAGGTCCCGCTATGTTGCCCAAGCTGGTCTCCATCTCCTGGGCCCAAGCCATCTTCTTGCCTGGCCTCCCAAAATGCTGGCATGAACCTCTGCACCTGGCCAGTTTAACTTTTTTTTAATTTTTTTTGAGTTGGAGTCTCACTCTGTCACCCAGGTTGGAGGGCAGTGGCACACTCCCGGCCACCGCAGCCTCGACCTGCCAGGCTTCAGCGATCCTTCCATCTCAGCCTTCCAAGTAGCTGGAACTACAGGCGCGCGCTACCACGTCCGGCTAATTTTGTATTTATTGTAAAGACGACGTCTCGCCAAGTTCCCCGGGTGGGTCTCGAACCCGCGGACTCAGGAAAACCTCTCGCCTCAGCCTCCCAAAGTGCTGGAATTAAAGGCTGAGCCACCGAGCCCGGCTAACTTTTTTTTTTTTTTAACAGTAAAAACATTTTCAAGGGGGAAAGTAAGAAAGCTTCATTCAGGTGTTCCTCTTCACTGTCAGCCTGACTATTGGGGATTATTTAGACATTAGCTGTCCAATACTGAGAGAGGAGAAAGAAAGAAACTGGAGAGGCGGGTGGGGCCCAGGTAACCAATGCAAGCCCTGCGGACCGAAGTGAGAAGGTCTAATTCCGGGTCCACAGACTGTCTTTTGCATCTTCTTTCTGATTGGTGCATTTTTCTAGCCTGCCCCGCCAACCAATCAGCATGCTTCTGAGTCCTATATAAACCCCAGGCCGCAGCCTTCCCCCGCGGCCCAGCTGGGTCCCATCTTACTGCGGTGCTTGGTTTCCTGAGTCAACTTGGACTTGCTCGCCCTAGGTTTCCTGAGTCAACTTGGACTTGCTCGCCCTTCGGTATTCGCAATTCTTATTCTTCTCAGTCCTGAGGCAAGAACCTGGGACTTGCGAGTTGAGAGAGTTGTAATCTTCCTTGGGAATTCGGGATTTTCCATGCAAGAGCTGAGAGCTGTAACACCGCCTGGAGCTCCGGCTGTTGGCATCCTGGAGTTCTCGGGCATCATCACGTTCCCCTCTCCCGGCGCCATTACGTCCTTGGTCTCCAGGTGGGTCTCAGGACGCCATCGCGTCCTTGATCGCCGCGTGGGTCTCAGACGGGCAGTGCAGCCCTGGTGAGACTGCAACAATACCTTTTCCCGTTGACCAAAAATATTAAGCCAGGCCAGGGAGACTCTCTTCCTCTGCCACCTGGCACATGGTCACACACACTCACCTCTTCCACTGCAGTGCCCCACTCGGGGTGTCCTTTTAGGTGCTATGGGACCTCCTAGCATGGCAGAGCGGTGACTAGAACAGCAGACAGGAAGTGCTCTTTGGCAAATTACATCTTCTCCAGGCCTCTGTCTCTACATCTCAAAGAGGTGGGGTCATTTCCGAGAGGACCGAGGACGAATCCCATGATCCTTGGGGTAAATGACCTGCTGGTTAAATGGCCCTTGGTTTGATCAGTGTCTTGCTCTTCGCAGTTGGCCACAGACTAGAGCCTTTGTTTGATACCAGCCTGGACGAGTGGACTGAGAATGTGCCAGATGCAGAAATTGAAGCCAAGAGGACTCTTCCGAGGGATGCAGCCTCCCTTGAGGATGTTGTGATTGTCTGTGATGGCAGTGCTGATCTTCTGAAAATACTGCCTCTAGGAATTAAGAAAGCCTTTCAAGTGTTTGGAAGTCCTGACACAAGTCTACTTGTACTGTCTACGGGGCACCTGCTCCCCGACTTCTCTGCCTTCTTCCCTAGAGAGCAACTTGAGGTGTATCTTGTACCTACTTGCCCAGAGCCTAGTCTAGCCCCATCTAATGTTGATTCACAGTGGGTTGCCAGACCCAGCAGTTCTTCTAGAATTTATCTTCGGCATAAACTGATGCATGTGGCAAGGGACCCACCCGCGTGCAGAAAGGTTTGGTGCAGTGTTGTTAGCAAAAGCCAAGTCTTGGTCCAGGAATAGATATCTTTCACAAGGGAATGGTAAATACCAAGGGTCCCACCCATGTCCTGAGGCTTGTGATGCTGGGAAGAAGGACAGGCACAGTCATAAATACTGATGTACTGAGGTGAGAGGAGCTGGGCTTCTATTTACGTAAACAGAGAGATTTAATCATAAAGATGTCTATATGAATAGGGACTTGTAATATGCTGCGTTCAGTTCCTAGCACCTTACATATATTAACTCATTTAATCTTTCCACAACCCTATGAGGCAGATATTAGTACCCCTTCTAGGAAATACACAGTTGATTTCAGCCCAGTTTGAAGATCCCTAGATTAGCTAACTCTATTTACTAATGTTGTTATGTTTGTTTGTTTTGTTTGTTTTTTGTTGGGGTCTCCCTGTGTTACCCAGGCTACAGTGCAGCGGCACGATCATAGCTCACTGAAGCCTCGACCTCCTGGGCTCAGGCGATCCTTCCACCTCAGCCTCCTGAGTAGCTGGGACTATAGGCACATGCCAACACACCTGGCTAATTTTTGTACTTTTTAAAGAGATGAGGTCTCACTATATTGCCCAGGCTGGTGTTGAACTCCTGGGCTCAAGCAATCCTCCTGCCTCGGCCTCCCAAAGTGCTGGGATTATAGGTGTGAGCCACTGTGCCCAACTTCTATTTACTAATGTAGTCTTGACTTATCTAATTGTGCTTTAGTGAAGTATCCAGGTAAACAGTGAATAATGAAATGTCCTGTAGTATATATAAAAATATCCCAGGCTGCATTTATATAGACTATGTGAATTATACATGGACTAATAATTCATGGGTGTGTCACTTTCAAGTTAATAAAAGGTATTTGCAGATGTTGAAACAGAGGCAACATGGTGTAGCAGTCAAGGTTCTGGAATCAGGCTGCTTAGCTTTGAGTCCAGCGCTACAACTTTCTATTCCTGTGACCTTGCACTACTTTTCTTTTCTTTTTATTCATTATTTTTATTATTATTATTATTATTATCTAGTTGGGGGTCTCACTCTGTTGCCCAGACTGGAGTGCAGTGGCAGCTTCCAGCTCCTGGCAGCCTGGACCTCAAGGGCCCAGGTGATCCTTCCACCTCAGCCTCCCAAGTAGCTGGGACTACAGATTTGCCACTACACCTAGCCAATTCTTTTATTTTTTATTGAGACAAGGTCTTTCTATGTTTCCTAGGCTGGTCTCAAACTCCTGGGCTCAAGCAATCCTCCCACTTGGCCTCCCAACATTCTGGAATTATAGGCAAGAGCCACCACACCCAGCCAGTTTTCTTTTTTATTGTTCTTTTTTTTTTTTTTAATTATCTCTATGCCTCATTTTCTTCCTCTGCAAAATGATGGTCATCATAGGACTCTCGTGGAGTTGTTATGAAGCTCGAACAAGTTAATACTTTTAAGCCCTAAATCACAGTCTGGCATCTAGTAATTACTTGGCAGATATTAACTGCTATTTTATGTGATCTTCACGAGGTATAGTTTCACAGTTATACGATCGTGGAAATTGAAGTTTGGAGAGTTTAAATTGCTTGCCCCAGGTCAGATGAAAAAATTATGGAGACTCAAAACCAGACCTTGTGATTTCAGACTCTATGCTGTCTGGCTTTTACATATTTACTGCTCAACATCATAAACTTGTCTATATCTATGATTCTTTGGGTTCACAAATTCTTTGGACTCACAAGGGTTTACTATTGATTGACTAGACTAGGACTCTAGAAACAGGAGAAGAAACAGAAAGATATAAATCGACAAGGTAATTCCCATCAAAAACAACTATTGACCAAATAGAAACTTTTAACATAATGAGTAATTGACATTTGTAAGGATAAGCATGGGTGTGAAACTGAATTAGGTAGATCAGGTTATGACAAAAATAGATGAGGTGTGCTTTCGCCAGATATGCTACAGATGAGGGTGATTTAAAATATTACAGACGAAAGGGGAAGTGATTAACATCTCACATTTACTGCCTCCTAAGCACCCCTAACTTCCCTTGGAGACTGTGCCTGCGTTGTTACTATGCCACTGTATAGACACAGCCCACTCAGATCAATACAGTGGATTTCAGCTGATCACGAGGATGAAATTGAACAGAGACCCTACCCCCCACTAGGATTACCGCTCATGTGGGAACAGAGAATTATAAACCCCATATTCTTTGATTCTACCTTGGCAAGAGATTATAACTGAAGCCACAGACTACAGTCTTAGTTTCAGCTTACTTTTTAAAAAATTAAAAGGATTGGGGCAGCTGATATGGTTCTTTGAGATGACAAGCTTTCAGCCAGCCATCAGCCTGTCTAAACAGACACAGAAAAGGTCACCAAATATTTACAAACCTGTTACCGTAAAACTGAAGTGAAATCTATATTTATTCTGTATCTTGTTATCTTAAAGTTGAGTCTCTAAATTCTTTTTTAAGAATAGTGAAGAGGTTTCTTGTAAAAGAGGTTATTTTTGGTAGTTCTAAGGAATATTTACTTGTAATTTAGACTCCAAATATTTGTTATGTGCAACTTGGTTTGTTAGAGTTTTTGATGGAGAAATTTGTTTATTCTCTTCAAGTTTATAGTTATACCAAGTTTATAACTATGATTAGAATGGGCCTTGATTTTGCCTATCACATTTGTAATAATTTAGGTCTTCACTAACCTAGTTCTGTTTAGCTAAAGATCATTGTAAACTCTCTTAAATTTAGGAACAAGGCTAAAGTCATTATTACTTGTAAAATTCTGTTTTGTTGCAAATAAAAATAAAGGATCTCTAACTGAATAAAAATCTTGGCCTGTGTATCCATAGCTAGTCAGAAGTGACTTGAAAGTCTTGACCAAAATATAAAAGGCCTGTATTTGGGTATTGAAATCAACACAAAAATCAGTGCAAGAGGAGAAAAGACAGATCCATGCGGTGAGGTTGACTGCAAGGTGATTATAAGCCAGCCGAGAGATAAGTCTGCTAGAAGATTCGAGGCTGTCCTAAGCTAGGTCAGTAGAGGTGCAGCGAACAGGTGAAGGAGATCATGTCTCCTCTGCTTTGCATCACACCAGAGTGGTATGCTAGGACCCAAGAACCATATTTAAGGGAAACACAAGAGCACAAAGCATGCCTTACGTGGCAGCAATGGGTATGCAGCTGGGCTCTCCCTGCAAGAAGAACGTCAGTTCAGCAGCAAGGGATGCGGACACCCAGTAGCTCCGGCTGCTTCCACTTTCAGACCGAAGTCTCGGTCTGTCAATCATCAAGCCCCCCAACCAATCACTGAGCACATTGGGAGTGCCTTGGCTGGCCATCTCTGCTCACTGCAGGCCTCTGCGACGCGCGGTCTTTGAGCAGTCTTGGGGTTGGACAAGGCTTTGTGGGCCCTGCAACACAGGCTGAGGCCCTTCCTGCCCTTTCCTGTCCTTTCCCAGAGGTCGGGTGTACAGGAGTCCGAAGGCCTTCCCTTCTCATCCCCTTTATCTTCTGCAGGCCTTTCCCCTACTCCTGCTCCCCCCCCCTACATCGCTTGCACTCCTAACTCCCTCTCTGCCTCTGACTCTGCGTCCTGAAAAACCCAGATGACGCTCCAAAGGAGAGTGATCAAGAGTGAAAAGAGGCCGGGCTCGGTGGCTCAGCCTGTCATCCCGCGCCTTTGGGAGGCTGAGGTGAGTGGATTGCCTGAGCCCGCGGGTTCGAGACCCGCCTGGGCAGCGAGACCTCATCTCTACGATAAATCAAAAACTCAGCCGGGTGTGGTAGCGCGCGCCTGTAATTCCGGCTACTCGGAAGGCTGAGGCGGAAGGATCGCCGGAGCCCGGCAGGTCGAGGCTGCGGTGGCCGGGAGCGGTCCCTGCACTCCAGTCTGGGCGACAGAGCGAGACTCCAACTCAAAAAAGAAAAAAAAAAAGAGTGAAAAGAAAAAAGGAAGCTGGGCATGATGGCTCACGCCTGTAATCCCAGCACTTTGGAGGCCGAGGTGGGAGGAGTGCTCAAGCCCAGGAGCTCAAGACCTGCCTGGCAACATAGTGAGACCTCATCTCTACAAAAAATAAAAAATTAACTCGACATGATGGCCTGCAACTGTAGTCCCAGCCACTCTGGAGGCTGAGGCGGAAGGGTTGCCTGAGCCCAGGAATTCCAGGCTGGGGTGAGCCGCGATGGGCCAAGGCCCTCCAGTCTGGGTGACACAATGAGACTCCAACTCAAAAAAAGATAAGAGAACAGAGGAGGAGCCTGAGGGCCCATGGCAATGGCAGTGTTTATCCTGGAAAAGGTGAGATAAGGGCTGACTTTCTCAGGATAACAGAAGAGGCACGAGAAGACACAAACCATGAGTTTTGACCTGAGCTGTCACAAACCGTGACCTCACCTAAGCTTTCTAGGCCTTTCTTATTTTACCTGTAAAATGAAGGGCTAGATCAATAGTTCTTAATACTTTATCCTTCCAATCACTCTAGCAAAGAAGCAAGTTACAGCACGACAGAAACAAAGACTGTATTTTTTTTTCCCTAGAAGAATGCTTACATGTGGGCAGCCTGCTACTTATACCTTAGTAGTTGATATGAAAACCCTGGGTCTCTGGCCAGGCTCGGTGGCTCAGCCTGTAATCCCAGCACTTTGGGAGGCCGAGGTGAGTGGATTGCCTGAGCCCGCGGGTTCGAGACCCGCCTGGGCAACTTGGCGAGACCGCATCTCTACAATAAATCAAAAATGAGCCAGGCGTGGTAGCGCGCGCCTGTAGTTCCAGCTCCTTGGAAGGCTGAGGCGGAAGGATGGCCAGAGCCCAGCAGCTCTAGGCTGCAGTGGCCGCTTGAGGCGGAAGGATGGCCAGAGCCCAGCAGCTCTAGGCTGCAGTGGCCGGGAGCGGCCACTGCACGCCAGTCTGGGCGACAGAGTGAGACTCCAACTCAAAAAAAAAAAAAAAGGAAGAAGAAGAAAACCCTGGGTCTCACCCTTACTGCCTTTGTGTACCACCAGCAGGGTGGAGACTTGGGATGAGGCTCCTTAGATGATCTTCGCAGATACTTTCCAGCTTTTATATTCCTTAGTTCTATGAATGAGGGTTATCACATGAAAGAGGGAGCAGATTTCTTTTGGATTGAATGCAGAAATATAAGTAGTTATGAAGCGGGGGGTTGCATCCATATAGAGAACTTTTTTTTTTTTGAGTAGAGATCTCATTCTGTTGTCCAGGCTGGAGTGCAGTGACACAATCACGGCTCACTGCAGCCTCGATCTCACGGGCTCAGGTCATCCTTCTGCCTCAGCATCCCCAGTAGCTGGGACTGCAGACACACACCACCATAGCCAACTAATTTTTGGATTTTTTGTAGAGACAAGGTTTCACTGTGTGACCCAGGCTGGTCTTGAACTCCTGGGCTCAAGGAATTTTCCCGCCTTGGCCTCCCAAAGTGCTGGGATTACAGGCATGAGCCACCATGCCTGGCCCACAAAGAGAACTTTGGAAAAATCTAAAGATGAAATCCAAAAAAAATCCAGAAAAATCCCAAAATGAAATAAAGTGTCATTAGAAGTTATAGGCTCCCATATTAGTCTGCTGGGGCTTCCATAATGAAATACCAACTGGGTAGCTTAAATAAATTTAAAAATTGTTTTCTCACAGTTCTGGAGACTGGAAGTCCAAGATCAAGGTGTTGGTAGGTTTGGTTTCTTCTCAGGCCTCTTTCTTTGTGTCCTAACATGGTGTATTCTCTGTGACTTTGTCATAAATTCTTCTTTTTTAAAAGACCCCAGTCATATTAGATTAGGACCCACCCTAAATACCTCATTTTAAATTTATCTCTGTGTCCCCAAATATGGTTACACCCCGAGCCACTATGACCTAATATATTAAGGCTTTGATATATTAATTTGGAGAGACACAATTCAGTCAATAACAGCTCCCTCCCTGGAAATATTCATTCATTATTAATTCAGAGTCCTTATATCACTGTCAGAAATTTGTAGACTGGGCCAGGCATGGTGGCTTGTGCCTATAATCCCAGCATCTTAGGAGGCCAAGGCAGGAGAATCACTTGAGGCCAGCAGTTTGAGACCAGCCTGGGCAACACAGCAAGACCCCATATCTACAAAAAATTGGATTTAAAAAAATATGCAGACTGTGTTTCCTCTATGGGTGTGTTCCCTAGCCCCTCCCAGGTGTGCAGCCCAGTTTTGACTAATGTACATGCCTTACGTTGGGTCCCCCCTTTGGAAACAGGCCTTTAGACAAGGATTCAGGTGCAAGTAATTTATTTGGGAGGTAGTTGTATGCTGGTCAGGGATAGGAAAATGAGTCAGGAAAGGAAAGGAAACTAATTAAGTGTGCTTTATTAAACAAGTTACTGTTGTAGACACCTGGGGCTCAACCCTGCTGGGGACCTCTGGGCCACTGGAGAGAGATGCACCTCAGAATTTTCCCACCCAGGGGGTGAAAAAGCAGGGACATTTGTCCACTGACCCCACTGTGGATTGCTGCTTTCTGGGACACTCTTTTCCTGGGATTTCCATCCTTCCCCTGTGCAGGCCCAATGAGTTGCCAAAGTCAGAAAGAGCTTCCAGGCAGAGTTGCAGGTGCAGACGATTGGCAGTCAGGCCAGCATTCATAAACATGGTTTCTGCCAGGAGATGTGGGCGGAGCATGAACGGCTTCTCCCACGGTGTAAAGATTATTTTAGCCACGACCAACGGCACATTCTCTTAAGGTAATTTACAGCGGACAGAATGTGCAATAGAGCAGGTCGCCATTTGGTCTAGAGTGGACGTCGCCTGTGCAGGAGGTGAGAGGGGGTGCACAACTGCATGAAAAGATCACTTGTTTCTTGGAGCATGCAAGAACTTTCTTTTATGGGGCCAAGGCCGTTCTACTCAAACGATTCTGTTAAAAAACCATTACCACATGAAAGTGCAATCAAATAAAGAGTGAAACCACCCTGAATATCTTCTAAGCCCTTACAGTATTATAGTTGGCCAAAAATCTCAGTCTTTAAAATTGTACTTTTATATTAAATAGAATGATGTAGAATTATATTTTTGATATATCATGCACTCTTCAGTGAAAAGAAGTGCAGAAAGTATGAATAGTAGACTATTGTGTGTATGTGTGTTTTAAATAGCATATCTATGATCGTGTTTACTTAGGCAGGAATTATCTCTAGAAAGATCCCCAAATCACTGACAGCTGGAGTTGCCTGTGGGAAGCTGTGCTGAATTGTGGGTTGACTCATTCAACTTCCAGTTCACTCTCATTTTAAGGTGCCATCCTGACTGTTGAGGTCTACACTCCCTGACTTCCTTGCAGCTAGGATCTTGATAGCGAATGTAGTTCCTTCTTTTCATTGGATACACTCATGCACAATTTGGGAAACAGGGGAGCCGGGTGTGACATCTGTAATCTCAACACTTTGGGAGGCTGAGGCGAGGGGATTGCCTGAGTCTAGGCGTTCAAGACCAGCCTGGACAACATAGTGAGACCTTATCTCTAGAAAAAAACAAAACATTAGCTGGGCATGGAGGTGTGTATCTGTAGTCACAGCTACTCGAGAGGCTGAGGCAGAAGGATTGCCCTGAACCCAGAAGGTTGAGGCGTGGTGAGCCATGCCGCTGCACTCCAGCCTGGGTAACAGAGCAAGATTCCAACAACAACAAAAAGAGAAAGAATGAAAAGAAACAGAAGGGAGGCAGAGGGCATCTTCCTGATGTGTTTGGCTGCCAGGCAAGGCTGTGTGGTATGTAAGTGGCTGCATTCTAGGTTCTGGTATTGCTGAGAGATCATTGTGGTGATGGTGGTTGCACTGGTTTCTTGACTTCCGGATCACAGCCAAGGTAGCTACTCTAGAACTCCATAACTCCGGGGATGACCTTTTGACATTCCCTCTTCTAGCCCTTCCAGAGATTTCATAAGCCCCAAACTCCCCTTATTAAACCTCTTTCTGCTGGAGGTACCTATGATGAGCCCCCACTCATGTGGCATTGGGACTGGGTGGGATGAAATGGGAGAGAAACTTACTTTTTACTCCATACTTTTTTTAATGAACTATTTTTTCTAACATTTAGAAGTGCCGATTTCTTACACGCATATAGGGTGAAATCTGGGCTTTTAGTGTACCCAAATAGTGATTATTATACCCAAGAGGTAATTTTTCAATCTTTATCCCTCTCCGTGAATGATTTTTTTTATTGTGATAAAGCACATACAAAAAATTACCATTTTAACCATTTTTAAATGCACAGTTCAGTGGCATTTGGTATATTCACATTGTTGTGCAACCATCACCACTATCCATCTGCAGAAGTTTTTCCATCCCCACAAACTGAAACTTCATACTCCTGAAATTCTCCATTCCTCTTATCCCTCCAGCCCCTGACAATCTCCAATCTACTTTCTATCTTTTTTGACTTGCCTACTATAAGTATCTTTTTTTATTTTTTGAGTTGTAGTCTCGCTTTGTCGCCCAGACTGGAGTACACTGGCCGCTCCCGGCCACCACAACCTCGACCTGCTTGGCTCCGGCGATCCTTCCACCTCAGCCTTCCAAGTAGCTGGAACTACAGGCATGCACTACCATGCCCGGCTAATTTTTGATTTATTGTAGAGATGAGGGCTCGCCAAGTTGCCCAGGCGGGTCTCGAACCCGCAGACTCAGGCAATCCACTCACCTCAGCCTCTCAAAGCGCTGGGATTACAGGCTGAGCCACCAAGCCCGACTATAAGTATCTTATATATGCATATTATGTAGTATTTGCCCTTTTGTATCTGTCTTATTTCACCATGTCTTCACAGTTCACCCAAGTTGTAGCATATGTTAGAATTTCTTCCTTTCTTTCTTTCTTCTTTCTTTCCTTTCCTTCCTTCCTTCCTTCCTTCCTTCCTTCCTCTCTGTCTTTCTCTCTTTCTTTCTGTCAGAGTCTCACTCTATTGCCCAATGGAGTGCAATAGCACAATCATAGAGGCTCACTGCAGCCTCGACTTCCTGGGCCCAGGTGATCCTTCCAGCAGCCTCCTGAGTAGTTGGGACTACTTCCTACTAATTTTTGTTGTTGATTGTTTTGAAGAGACAAGATCTTGCTATGTTGCTCAGGCTGATCTTGAACTCCTGGGCTCAAGTGATCCTCCCACCTCAGCCTCCAAAGTACTGGGATTATAGGTGTGAACCACCCTGCCCAGCCTCCATCCTGTCTAAAATTGAATAGCATTCCATTGTATGGGTAGGCCACATTTTGTTTATCCAATCATCTGTCAATGAACACTGGGTTGCTTACACCCGTTGGCTGTTGTAAATGATGCAGGATTTTTTTTTTTTTTTTTTTTTTTTAGTTGGAGAGTCTCAATCTGTTGCCCAGGCTGGGCTGGGGTGCAGTGGCATGCTCATGGCCACCACAGCCTCAGCCTGCTGGACTCATGTGATCCTTTCATCCTCAGCCTTCCAAGCAGCTGGAACTACAGGCACATGCTACCATGCCCAGCTAATTTTTTGATTTATTGCAGAGATGAGTTCTCACCAAGTTGCCCAGGCTGGTCTCAGACCTGTGGACTCAGGCAATCCTCTCACCTTGGCCTCCCAAAATGCTGGATTATAGGCATGAGCCACTGTACCCGGCTGCACGATTGTTTTTTTATTTTTATTTTTTTTTTTGTTGTTGTTTTTTTTTGAGTCGGAGTCTCACTGCATCACCCAGGCTGGAGTGCAGTGTCACCCTCACAGCCACCCCAGTGTTGATCTGCTGGGCTCCAGCGAGCCTTCCACCTCAGCCTTCCAAGTAGTTGGAACTACAGGCACGAGTCACCACGCCTGGCTAATTTTTTGATTGACTGTAGAGATGAGGTCTCGCCAAGTTAACCAGGCTGGTCTCGAACCCGTGAGCTCAGGCAATCCTCTCACCTCAGCCTCCCAAAGTGCTGGGATTATAGGCATGAGCCACCGCAACTGGCTGCTCGATTGTTCTTAATAGAGCCCTGGAAACAATCCAAATGCTCATGAATAATTGAAGAGAAGAACTGTGGCAAATGAATCCAACAGAACACGATACGACAATAAAAAAGAATGACTTCAATGGGCAACAGCATGGATGGATTCACAAATATAGCACGAAGTAAAGAAGGAAACCCAGTGGCAGAGAATGCCCATGGTAGTATTCCATTTTTATAAGGACAGAACAGGTGAACTGGATGGTGGATTGGCACTAATCTGACCGACTGAGGGCCATGGCAAGATTGTGCTTCTATAGGATGAGGGCCAGATTCCGGATTCTGATAAATGACCAAGGTGATATAAGACGTACAACCAGACTGCTCCTGGAGACAGTCCCTGTCTCTCCCTGAGCTTATTTCAAAATACAGCAATTGTTTCGCCTTTTGTCTCCTTTAGAAACAGTCCAATGTTGCCTAACAAAAAGACTGCTCATAAATTACTTCATAATGGATGAAACAGCAAACCAGTTTCCTGGACTTTCTTTTATCCTTCAATATTGTTGCACGAGGTCACAGGTGACTCTGTCTAACCTTTACAAGAAATGGCTTCTTTTGAAAAAGTATGGGCAATTTATAATAATTGGATTGCATTTCTCATTCTTCTTTCCATTTTCTAGTCCCCTTTCCTGGACACATTCTAAAAAGCAAAATAAAAGGGAAAAGTTACAGCATGCTAATTAAGTTATCCACTCTGAATGACATTAAGTTTTTTTTTTTAAAGGACCATTGAGGCTGAACGAGGTGGCTCATGGCTATAATCCCAGCACTTTTGGAGGCTGAAGTGAGAAGATTGCTTAAGTCCAGGAGTTCAAGACCTACCTGGGCAATATAGTGAGACCCTGTCTCTACAAAAAATAAAAAAATTAGGCATGGTGGTACAAACCTGTGGTCCCAGCTAGGCTGAGTCTCGGAGGATGGCCTAAGCCCAAGAAGTCAAGGCTAAAGTGAGCCATGGTCGTACCATTGTACTCTAGCCTAGGCAGCAGAGCAAGACCCCGACTCAATAAGACAATCAATCATTAATATTTAAAAAGTTGAAAGGACTATTGAGTTACCATTAAGTTCATGGGCAATCATAAAAGCAGGCAGTGTGTGGCCAGACACACCCTACTAACCGAATAGTAAGTTCATTTAGATAACATTCATCAGAATCCTCAAACTCATCATCTTTAAAATAATATTAACAAACATCTGTGACATCTTCAAACGTCTAAAAGTTATTCCTTTGAGGGGAAGTGTATTCTTTCATTAGTCTGCTTTTCAGAATCACTAGATGTTATGTAACATTTAGAGGATGAAACTGATCTATTTAATTGAAAGAGAAAGAAAAAGTGTGGCGTGTTTTCACACCCTCTATTTATTAATATGTGTCTTGATGGAAAATGATTCTAAAATGAATATTCGTTGAATTCTTTCCCAAACACCAAATGTCTTAAAAGGCCCACCACTGACTAGCCTATTCTTTTTTCTTTTTTCTTTTTTTTTTTTTTTTTTGAGTTGGAGTCTCACTCTGTCGCCCAGACTGGAGTGCAGTGGCCGCTCCCGGCCACCGCAGCCTTGACCTGCTGGGCTCCCGCGATCCTTCTGCCTCAGCCTTCCAAGTAGCTGGAACTACAGGCGCGTGCCACTACACCCAGCTAATTTTTTGATTTATTGTAGAAATGAGATCTCACCAAGTTGCCCAGGCGGGTCTCGAACCCGCGGGCTCAGGCAATTCACTCACCTCAGCCTCCCAAGGCACGGGATTACAGGCTGAGCCACCGAGCCCAGCTTCACATTTTCATTTAAATTGGGTAAATGAGCTGGTTTATAGAAATAGGTAGTAATGAACACTTGGATTCAATTAAAACTACTAAAAAATAAAAATGTTATTGAAGAAAGCTAGTTTCAATGTATCGCCATAATCTATTTCACAAGAAGAGATCTGACCCAGCGGTATAGTTAAGCCATTGAAAAAAAGAGCCCCATCCCTAGTCAATTGAAAACTAGAGAGATTTTTTTTCTGCCCCTTCCCTCAGAGAAACTATTTTATTTATTTCTGTGGAGGAAACGAATGCCAAGTTTGTTCCCTGGCTGTTGCTGTTGCCTGTTATCCGTTGTCTTTTAAGTTCTCCAGAGAGAAGTAATGACCCCTTAACAAGAACTTGAACATGAACTCCTCCAGAGAGAATAATGACCGCCTCAGAAACCATGTAATTATTTTAGCCCCTTGGATTCAATAGTTATCATGATGTTGCCAGTCTTAACCAGCACAATTTTATTGAGGTCTTTTCAGTGATAAGGTCATTCCTCCAACCTTCTAGAGTATTCTGGAGAGTCCAAGAATTTTCTATTAGACCTTGGCTTTCAGATTACTACAAAAAAAGTCAAGAGAGGAGGGTAGGATTGATTGAGTGATTGATTTATGAGTGATATGGGGTCTTGCTCTGTCACCCAGGCTAGAGTACAGTGGCATGATCATAGCTCAATGTAACCTCAAACTCCTGGGCTCAAGCGATCCTACCACCTCAGCCTTCCGAGTAGCTGGGACTACAGGCACACACCATCATGCCTGGCTAATTTTTTAAAAATTTTCTGAGCTGGGTTCAGTGGTTCAGCCTGTAATCCCGCGCCTTTGGGAGGTGAGTGAATTGCCTGAGCCCGCAGGTTCAAGACCTGCCTGGGCAGTGAGACCTCATCTCTACAATAAATCAAAAAATCAGCCGGGTGTGATAGTGCATGCCTGTAATTCCGGCTATTCGGAAGGCTGAGGCGGAAGGATCGCCGGATCCCAGCAGGTCGAGGCTGCAGTGGCCGGAGCGGCCACTGCACTCCAGTCTGGGCGACCGAGTGAGACTCCAACTCAAAAAACAAACAAACAAACAAAAATTTTCTGAAGATGGAGTCTCATTATGTTGCCCTGGCTGCTCTCGAACTGCTGGGCTCAAGGGATCCTCCTGCCTTGGCCTCCCAAAGTGTTAGGTTTACAGGCATGACCCGCTGTGCCTGGTTGTAGGATATACCTAATTTAGCATTTTGTTTGCTTGGTTCTAAATCTTTAAAAATTCAGCCCTCTGGGCCACACCTGCAATCCCAGCACTTTGGGAGGCTGAGGCAGGAGAATCCCTTGAGGCTAGGAGTTCAAGACCAGCCTGGACAACAGAGTGAGACCTTACCTCAAAAAAAAAAAATTTCAGCCCTATGGAACTTGGGCCGCCATCTGTGCCCTCTGTCTCCAAATATCAAGAGCTGTGACCTGTGCAAAAGGCATTGATGAGTGTCTGGCTAGGATCTGCACCCAGCTCTTGCTCCTATGGCCACCTTCTTTCTGCTTATCCATCTTCTAAAACACATTTTACACTGTTTAAGTTTGCTAGGACTGCCATGACAAAGGCTGCATACTTGGGGGTGGTTCCTCTTTCTCCTCCTCCTTTTCCTCTGCCTCTTTTTTTTTTTCCTTCTTCTGCTTCTTTTCGAGTTGGGGTTTCAAGTGCAATGACACAATCATGGCTGACCACAGCCTCAACCTTCTGGGCTCAGACTGTCTTTCTATTAACACCCCAGCCTCCTGAACCCAGCAGGTCGAGGCTGTGGTAGCTGGGAGCGTGTCACTGCCCTCCAAGCCTGGGTGACAGAGTGAGACTCCTACTCAAAAAAAAAAAAGAAAAAACCCCAGCCTCCCAAGTTGCTGGGACTACAGATGCATGCCACAACACCTGGCTAGTTAAAAAAAATTTTTTTTTGGTAGAGACCAGATCTCACTGTGTTGCCCAGGCTGGTCTCGAACTCCTGGGCTCAAGCTATCCTCTCATCTCAGCCTTCCAAGATGCTGGGATTACAGGTGTGAGCCATCGCACCTGACCTCTTATAAGGATACGAATTGTGTGGAGAAGGGCACATTCTGATCCAGAGTGACCTCATCTTAACTTGACTACATCTGCAAAGACCTTATTTCCAAATGAGGTCACGTGCCCAGGGACTGGGCTCCACCTTCTGTCTGGTGACTGTGTCATGTAACAAAGACAGAATCGACTGGCAGCCTGACACTTGGGCTTATCACCTGGAGGACTTGATGAAACTGGCGACCACCCTCCATGTCTCTCTTAAAGTCTCTGAAATACTAAGTCCGAGGCAGGACTTGACCACATCCTTCTGGGGGACTCGATTCAATCCCCAACACACTTCTCCATCTTGGCCCCCTCTGATATTTTGTTGAACTACCCGGTCGTCACTTTGAACATGAAACAGGTGCTTGGCTGTGGCCACAGTGACGTGGGTGGCTGCTTGGTCAGCCCCTCAGGGTGGTCCCTTTCAGTGCATAGAGATCCCCAGGGGCTGTAGGGCTTGGTTTGTTTCTAAAGATTCTGGACCCAGGCAGTACACGTCACAGAGTCGCCACAGACTTTTGCCAAGGGATTGGCTTCTTCTCTGGCTCCACCTTCTATCTGGTGACTGTCATGTAACAAAGACAGAATCGACTGGCAGCCTGACACTTGGGCTTATCACCTGGAGGACTTGATGAAACTGGCGACCGCCCTCCACGTCTCTCTTAAAGTCTCTGAAACACTAAGTCAGATATTAGCATTTTACAAGTTCTCAGGCCATAGGAGAAACACTGGTCTGGGAATTACACTTTCAGGACTGTTGTTACATAGCAATACCTGCTAATGAAAATGTAGTCGATCAAGAAACTTTTTTTCTTTTCTTTTTTTTTTTGATTCAGTGTCTCACTGTTGCCCGGGCTAGAGTGCAGTGGTATGATGACAGCTCACTGCAGTCTCAGCTTCCTGGACTCAAGCAATCTACCTGCCTCAGCCTCCCTAGTAGCTGGGACTACAGGCGCAGGCCATCACACCTGGCTAATTATTTTTTTTTGTAGAGACAAGGTCTCGCTGTGTTGCCCAGGTTGTAGAGACAAGGTCTCGCTGTGTTTCCCAGGCTGGTCTCAAACTCCTGGGCTCAAGCCATCCTCCTGCCTCTGCCTCCCAAAGTGCTGGGATTACAGGTGTGAGTCCCCACCCCGGCAAACAAACATTAGCATTTTATTATTGAAAATTTCACAAGTAGAGAGAATAGTAGACAAGGTCCCTGTGTCTCTGCTTCCCAGTCGGGCCAGCTTCATGGACGTACAACCTGTGCACACAGTCTGTCTCATACTTGAAAGGGCCCTATGTTTTGTTTACTACTCTGCTGTTGCAACCTTAAACTTCTTTTTTTTTAAGAGACAAGTGGCTCAGCCTGTCATCCCAGCACTTTGGGAGGCCGAGGCGAGTGGATTGCCTGAGCCCACAGGTTCAAGACCCGCCTAGGCAACTTGGCAAGACCTCGTCTCTACAAAAATTAAAAAAAAAATCAACCAGGCGTGGTAGCACACGCCTGTAGTTCCAGCTATTTGGAAGGCTGAGGCGGTAGGATCACCGGCACCCAACAGGCTGACGTTGGGATGGCCGTGAGCATGCCAATGCACTCCAGCCTGAGCGATGGAGTGAGACCCCAACTCAAAAAAAAATAAAACAAAAGCAGAGACAAGTTTTGCTCTGTGTGGTGGCACAATCATAGCTCACTTTAGCCTGGAACTCCTGGGCTCAAGTGATCCTTCCACCTCAGCCTCCTGAGTAGCTAGGACTGCAGGTGCATGCCACCGTGCCCAGTTTATTTTTATTTTTATTTTTTTGTAGGGATGGAGTCTTGATGTGTTGCCCATGCTGATCTGAAAATCCTGGCCTTAAGTGAGCCTTCTGTCTCAGTTTCCCAAAGTGCTGGGATTATGGCATGAGCCACCACACCCAGCTGAACTACTTAATAATTTCTTAACAAGTGCCTGGGTTTTCATTTTGCACTGGGCCTCACAAATCTTGTAATCAGTCCAGCCCCTTGGATTCAATAGCTATCATGAGACCAAACGTGGTGGCTCACACCTGTAATCCCAGCACTTTGGGAAGCTGAGGTGGAAGGATTCAGATCAGGAGTTCAAGATGAGCCTGGACCACATAGTGAGACCTCATCTCTACAAAAAAAAAAAAAACAAACTTAGCCAGGCATAGCGGTGCACACCTGCAGTCTTAGCTACTCAGGAGGCCGAGGCAGAAGAATTGCCTGAGCCCAGGAGGTCAAGGCTATGGTGAGCCATGATTGTGCCATTGCACTCCAGCCTGGGCAACACAGTGAGACCCCTGACTAAAAAAAAAAAAAAAAAAATCATCTTGTCAATCTTAACCAGCATAATCCTACTGAGGGCCTACTATGTGTCAAGTATTATACTAGGTGTTTCAGTTCAAAGTCAAAGACAGATCCTGACTTTCTTTTTTTTTTGAGTTGGAGTCTCACTCTGTCACCCAGACTGGAGTGCAGTGGCACGCTCCCGGTCACCGCAGCCTCAACCTACTGGACTCTGGCAATCCTTCCACCTCAGCCGTCCAGGTAACTGGAATTACAGGCGCACGCTACCACGCCCGGCTAATTTTTTATTTACTGTAGAAATGAGGTCTTGTCAAGTTGCCCAGGCGGGTCTCGAACCCATGGGCTCAGGCAATCCACTCACCTCAGCCTCCCAAAGCGCTGGGATTACAGGCTGAGCCAAGCCCGGCTCAGATCCTGACTTTCAAGGGCCTTACAGCTTCATACAAGTATGTAAAGCTACACAATTTTGCAAATAAAAATATGTGCTAGCCAGGCTCGGTGGCTCAGCCTATAATCCCACGCCTTGGGAGGCTGAGATGAGTGGATTGCTTGAGCCCGCAGGTTCGAGACCCGCCTGGGCAACTTGGCGAGACCTCATCTCTACAGTAAATCAAAAAATTAGCCGAGCGTGGTAGCGCGCGCCTGTAGTTCCAGCTACTTGGAAGGCTGAGGCAGAAGTATTGCCGGAGCCCAGCAGGTCAAGATTGCGGTGGCCGGGAGTGGCCACTGCACTCCAGTCTGAGCGACTGAGTGAGACTCCAACTCAAAAAAAAAATGTGCTATTCTAGTAAGTAATGCTTTCATTTAAGTACGCCCAGAGATAAAATTTGGTCTCTAGATTTCTCTGATGGCCACCATGTTGGGAAAGTCTTGGGGGCCATACACTTCAATATGTGTCCATCTAGTCATACATACGCTGTGTTCATGTACCATAATCGTTGGTTAATATCATAAGACAAGAGACATCGTAATAATCCTGAAAAGAGGCAGTGTGTATAGTGGTTAAGAACCTGTGGGTCTGTGGCCCAGTGCAGTTGGGGTCATATCTGTTCCCCACTAGCTGTGTGGTTTAGGCAAGCTGCTTAACTTCTTCTGCACCTCTGTAAACTGTTGACCACAGTGACTACAGCACAGGGCTTCTGCGTGGTAGACACACTAGAGTGTTAGAGTAATCTAACCCATCCAGCACGTGGTGACTGCTCAGTCTGTGTCATTCCACATGGTGACTGCTCAGTCCATGTCATTATTATCCCACACTCAGTAGGAAAGTTGATAATAAAAGAGAACAGGGGCTGGGCATGGAGCTCAAGCCTGTAATCCTAGCACCTTCGGAGGCCAAGGTGAGAGGATTGCTTGAGCCCAGGGGTTCGAGACCAGCCCAGACAACTTGGTGAGAACTCGTCTCTACAATACAGTTTAAAAAAATTTAGCCAGGCATGGTGGCGCATGCCTGTAGTTCCAGCTATTTGGAAGGCTGAAGTGGAAGGATTGCCGGAGCCCAGCAGGTCAACACTGGGGTGGCTGTAAGCATATGTGCCACTGCACTCCAGCCTGGGTGACAGAGTGAGACTCTAACTCAAAAATAAATGAATACATAAATATATAAATAAATAAATAAATAAAACAAATAATAGAGAACAGGTATCATCTAGCAGTTTAAACATGTATGATTCCAGCTAACTACGATCGTTTAAACTATGGTCATTCAGACATCTTTTTCTGTCTTTTAGTTGTATTACTTGTACACATTGTTATATATTTTTAATTGTGGTAAACACACATACAACATAAAACTTAGCATCTTATAAGCATTTTTCTTTTCGAGTCAGGGTCTCACTCTGTCGCCCAGGCTGGAGTGCAGTGACACAATCTTGTCTCACTACAGTCTTGATCTCCTAGGCTCAGGCGATCCTTCCGCCTCAGCCTCTCAAGTAGCTGAGATTACAGATATGTGCCACCACACCCTGCTAATTTTTTATTTTTTTGTAGAGGCAGGGTCTCATTATGTTGCCCAGGCTGGTCTCAGACTACTGGGCTCGAGCAATCCTCTCACCTCAGCCTCCCAAAGTGCTGGGATTACAGGCACGAGCCACCAACCTTGGCCCTTATAAGTGTACAGTTTAGTAGTGTTAAGAATATTTACACTGAGCCAGGCTCGGTGGCTCAGCCTGTAATCCCGCGTCTTTGGGAGGCTGAGGTGAGTGGATTGCCTGAGCCCATAGGTTCAAGACCCGCCTGGGCAACTTGGTGAGAACTCATCTCTACAATAAATCAAAAATTAACCGGGCATGGTAGCGCGCGCCTGTAGTTCCAGCTACTTGGAAGACTGAGGCGGAAGGATCGCTGGAACCCAGCAGGCGAGGCCACGGTGGCCGGGAGCGGCCACTGCCCTCCAGTCTGGGAGACAGAGTGAGACTCCAACTCAAAAAAATAAAATAAAAAGAATATTTACACTGGGCTTGGTGACTCACGCCTATAAATCCAGCACTTTAGAAGGCTGAGATGAGAGGATGGCCTGGGCTCACTGGTTCGAGACCAGCCTGGGCAATTTGATGAGACCTCATTTCTACAATAAATCAAAAAATTAGCAGGGCATGGTGGCACGTGCCTGTGGTTCCAGCTGCTTGGAAGGCTAAGGTGGAAGGATCACCTGAGCCCAGCAGTTTGAGCCTGCGGTGGCCATGAGTGTGCCACTGCACTCTAGCCTGGGCGACAGAGTGAGACTCCAACTCAAAAAAAAAAAAAAAAGAATATTTACATTGTTGTGTAACAGATCTCCAGAATTTTCACATCTTGCAAAACTGAAACTCTATCTCCCACCCCCTGGCGACACCCCCTTTCCACTTTCTGTCTCTATGAATTTTCCTACACTGGATGCCTCATAAAAGTGGAATCACACAGCCTTTGTCTTCTTTTGACTGGCTTCTCACACTCAGCATAAAGACGTCAAGGCTGATTCATACTGTGATGAGATTCCTTTGAAAGACTGAATGATATGATTTGTATATAGATGCCACACTGTATCCATTTGTTCATTGATGGACGCTTGGGTGGCTTCCACTTCTTGCCTATCTATGAATAACACTGCTACTAGCATGGGTTATGTGCCCATTATTTTTAACCAATTTTTTCCATCATTAACAATAACCTGGCTGGGCGCGATGACTCATGCCTGTAATCCCAGCATTTTGGGAGGCGAGAGGATTGCCTGAGCCTATGGGTTTGAGATGAGCCTAGGCAATATGGCAAGATCTCATCTCTACAATTAAAAAAAAAAATTAGCGGTTGTGGTGACATGCTTGTATTTTCAGTACTTGGAAGGCTGAAGTGGAAGAATCACCTGAACCCAGCAGGTCGAGGGTGCAGTGGCTGTGAGCGTGCCACTGCATTCCAGCCTGGGCAACAGAGTGAAACTCTAACTCAAAAATAAAACAATAACCTTACCACAGTTGGCTTATTATTTGCACAACCCAGACTTCTGCATGAGCTAGAAGAGAAAATATATAAATCCTGGAGCAGAGCCATCTGATATCTGGGTTGTCTGAAATCTCGTCCCTGCAGAAAATAAACATTTCATTGAACAAGAGGATCTGGAAAAGACTACTCTATACCTACTTAAAGGAGATGATTTTAGGCTCAAGTGAGATACTGTGAAAATGGTAATGGTCTATATAAAAATATAAGTGGAGGCCGGGCACGGTGGTTCACACCTGTAATCCCAGCACTTTGGGAGGCTAAATCGGAGAACTCGCTTGAGCATAGGAGTTCAAGACCAACCTGGGCAACACAGGTAGAGCTTGTCTTTACAAAAAATTAGTGGGGCGTGGTGGTGGATGCCTGTAGTCCCAGCTACTTGGGAGGTTGAGGCGAGACAATGGCCTGAGCCCAGGAGGTCAAGGCTGCAGTGAGCTATGATTGTGCCACTGCACTCCAGCCTGGGTGACAGAGTTTGGTCAACCATGCTTCTGCCATTTTCTTTGACTGTCCTGCCTGTCGCGTTGTGATGCTAGCACTCATTTGATTAACACCATCTTTTGAGCGAATGTCATATGGGCATACATTTTTTGGCACATATATATATATGATACACACACACATACATAACACACACACACACACACACACACACACACACACACACACACATATGGTACTATTATTTATTACTGTGGCCTTTTCTTTTCTTTTCTTTTGAGTTGGAGTCTCACTCTATCACCCAGGCTCATGGCCACCGTAACCTCAATCTGCTGGGCTCAGGTGATCCTTCCACTTCAGCCTTCCAACTAGCTGGAACTACAGGCATGCACCACCACACCTGGCTAATTTTTTGATTTATTGTAGCGATGAGGTCTCACCAAGTTGCCCGGGCTGGTCTCAAACCTGTGGGCTCAGGCAATCTTCTCACCTCGGCCTCCCAAAGTGCTGGGATTATAAGTGTGAGCCACCGTGCCCAGCTACTGTGGCCTTCTCTAGCCAGTATTTCCTTTAGTCCATCTGCTTACTCCATCCCCACCTATGTTAGGGAAGGGAAGGACACCCTTTTAGACCATGGCCTCTTTTCTTTTTCTTTCTTTTTTTTTTGAGTTGGAGTCTCACTCCTTCGCCCAGGCTGGAGTGCAGTGGTATGAAGGCTCACAGCGACCTCAGCTTTGACCTGCTGGGCTCCGGGGATCCTTCTACCTCAGCTTTCCGAGTAGCCAGAACTACAGATGTGTGCTACCACGACCGGCTAATTTTTTTATTTATTGTAGAGACGAGGTCTCGCCAAGTTGCCCAGGCGGGTCTCGAACCCTCCGGGTCAGGCAATCCACTCGCCTCGGCCTCCCAAAGTGCTGAGATGACAGGCTGAGCCACTGAGCCTTAGCCACCCCTTTCTTTATCACTTGGGTTTATTCATTTTCATATTTTTGTTTCTTCTTTTGGTTTCCTGTTTACTTTCCCGTCCTTCTCCCTCTGGGCCTTCTTCCTTGTAGGGCTGTTCTAAAATTATATCAGGAATTTAATTTACAGAGGCCAATGCTGTTAAAAGAAGAACGTATTACTTATATCTGCTGAGAAAGGGATAGGACACCTCACACAGGACCATCAGCGTGGGCAGGAGGCAGAAGGAACAAGGGGAGAATCCCAGGCCAGAGCCTTTATCAAGACTTCCATGGAAAGACAGAGTAAACAGCTTCAGATTGGCCACCGAGTGATGAAGGCAGGCTCTGAGCTGTCGGGATGCACTGGGTGTCAGACCCTGGGATAACTTAGGGCAGGGGATATATTGGTTTAAAGCATGAGAGTCGGGCCGGACTTGGTGGCTAGGCTCAGTGGCTCAGCCTGTCATCTCAGCACGTTGGGAGGCCGAGGTGAGTGGATTGTCTGAGCCCGCGGGTTCGAGACCCGCCTGGGCAACTTGGCGAGGGCCTCATCTCTACAATAAATCAAAGCAATTAGCCAGTTGTGGTAACGCGTACTTATAGTTCCAGCTACTTGGAAGGCTGAGGTGGAAGGATCGCTAGAGCCCAGCAGGTCGAGGCTGCCGTGGCCGGGAGCAGCCACTGCATCCCAGTCAGGGTGACAGAGTGAGACTCCAACTCAAAAATAAAAATAAAGCATGAGAGTCAGATACGAAGGTTCTTTTGTTCTGTTTTGTTTTTTGAGTAAGAGTCTCTCACCCTGTTGCCCAGACTGGAGTGCACTGGCACGCTCACAGTCACCGCGGCCTCAACCTGCGGGGTTCAGGTGATCCTTTCGCCTCAACCTTCCAAGTAATTGGCACTACCGGTACACACCACTGTGCCCAGCTAATTTTTTGATTTATCGTAGAGACAAGGTCTCACAAAATTGCCAGACTGGTCTCGAGTCCATGGGCTCAGGCAATCCTCTTGGCCTCCCAAAGTGTGAGGATTATAGGTGTGCATCACCACACCTGGTATCATCTAGTTCTTAAATATTTCATTTTTTTTTCCTCTGGGCCTTAAAAATGTTGACTCTTCCATCAAAGCTCACCTGAATATAGATAACTGCTTTCCCTGGGTGTGAAGCCACATTTTTGCTATCAACCTGCTGGAAATCAGGTCAACATGTGTATTTCAGGGGCTGATTTTCTTCTTTGTGCTTCTCATACCAATGTTGTTGGCCTAGATCGTCTACCCGGTGCTCTTATAGCTCAGATGCAGGGCACCCACGAAATTCTTGTCGCTAAAACAGCACCTGTGATCCCTCTGGCCGCTTTAGAAGGAGATCCCATGAGGCTACTCATGGGATCTCCTCTTCGCAACAAGGTGAAAAACACGTGATCCAGATCAGGGAAAAGTTTTCTAGATTTTCCTCCAAGGAAAGAGTTAAATCTTGAGAGACTGTTTTTGTTTGGTTTTGGTTTTTTGTGGGGTTTTGTTTGTTTGTTTGTGGGGTTTTTTAATTTTTTAATTTTTTTTGAGTCAGGGCTTTACTCTGTCATCCAGGCTGGAGTGCCAGGGCATAATCACAGTTCACCGCAGCCTTGACCTCCCGAGCTTAGGCCATCCTTTCACCTCAGCCTCCCAAATAGCTAACACTACAAGCTCACCCCACCACGCCCAGCTAATTCTTTGAATTTTTTTTTTTTTTGGTAGAGAAGAGGTCTCACTATGTTGCCCAGGCTGATCTTGAACCCCTTTGCTCAAGCAGTCCTCCTGCCTCAGCCTCCCAAAATGCTGGGATTACAGGCCTGAGCCACTGCACCCAGCAAAAAACCGTTAATTTTTAAGAGCAGCCAAAATTGGAGAAATTTTTTTTAACGGAAAGAATTAAAAAGTTCTTTTTTTTTTTGACATTTCTTTGTTGTGCTGAGGAAAAAAATGGTCCCCAAATGCAATAAAAACCACATCAAAGCATGAAATAGCCACAGCATGATAATTTCTTTTTAAGCAAAGTAAAATAGCTACTTTCTAGTCTTTAAATTTAAAAGAAAAATGAGCTCTCAAGTCCTTTTAGAGACTAATTTTATTTTAAAAGCAGCATTCATTGCTTTAATAAAAACACGCATTAGCTTAACATTTCCATATTCTAATTTAAGAAGCCTTCATGGGAAATGTTAAGATATTCTACAGCGTTTGAAGTGGGAGAGGAGATGGAAAGAAATAGGGGGAAATTCTAAAAGATATTTTTGCTTCTATTTTTATTTCTCAGTTTAGTTTTTTTTTTCCTTTCACATTCTCTAAGCTGTGGATACTACTCGTGATTTTGATACTAGCAAGTGCCCAGAATCCACTGTCCAACATGCTGGAAATATGATGTCAGGACTCAGGGATAATTACATTTTTGCTCCAAATGTGAGCCACAAGACACGCCCTAATTCTCGTGTGTATCAGATTTCATGGAAGAAACAAGCAAAGAACTTTAGTCACAGAAAGTTGGTACCCCACTTCCTTCTTTTTCTTTTCTTTTTTTTTCAGTTGGGGTTTCACTCTGTCACCCAGGCTGGAGTGCAGTGGTGGGATCAGAGCTCATCACAGCCTGACCTCCTGGACTCAGGCAATCCTTCCACCTCAGCCTCCCGAGTAGCTACAGGCCTGCACACCACACCTGGTTAATTTTTTTTTTTTTTTTTGTAGCGACCGTGTCTCACATGTTGCCCAGGCTGGTCTCAAACTCCTGGGCTCAAGAAATTCTCTCACCTGTTTCCCTAAGTGCTGGGATTACAGGCACCATGCCAAGGCCCCAGTTTCTTTCTTTTCTTTTTTTTTTTTGAGTCCGAGTCTCACTCTGTTGCCCAGGTTGGAGTGCAGGGGCACACTGCTCACAACCACTGAAACCTTGACCTGCTGAACATCGACTATCCTTCCACCTCAGCCTTCCAAGTAGCTAGAGCACAGGCGTGCACCACCACATCCAGCTAATTTTTTTATTTTTTATTTTTTGAGTCGGAATCTCACTCTGTCACCCAGGCTGGAATGCAGTGGCATGCTCACGGCCACCCCAGCATCAACCTGCTGGGTTCTGGCAATCCTTCCGCCTCAGCCTTCCAAGTAGCCAGAACTACAGGTGCGTGCCACTACACCCGGCTCATTTTTTGATTTATTGTAGAGACGAGGTCTCACTAAGTTGCCCAGGCTGGTCTCAAACTCCCAGGCTCAGGCAATCCACTCACCTTGGCCTCCCAAATTGCTGGGATTACAGGCTAAGTCACCTAGCCCAGCCTTTTTTTATTTATTGTAGAGACGAGGTCCTGCCAAGTGGCCCAGGCTGGTCTTGAAACCCTGGACTTAGGCAATCCTCTTGCCTCGGCCTCCCAAAGTGCTGGGATTACAGGCTTCAGCCACCGTGCCCGGCTTAGCCCCAGTTTCTTAAAAAGGAATTAAGATGACATTCCAGAACCTATAGATTAACATAGTTGGCAAAAATTCCTCACAAGCATTTAAAAAATAACTTGATGAGTACTAGAAAACCAGATAGATCAACAAAACATGAGTCTTGCAAAATCCATCCCATTTGCTTTTTTGAAGTTGACTCTAGGTTGATTGTTTGAGATAAACAAACAAACGAAACAGAAAACACTACTTTGGGGGTGTTTGTTGTTGTTGTTGTGAGTCACAGTCTCTCTCTGTTACCAGGCTGGAGTGCAGTGGTACACTCCCGGCCACTGCAGTCTCAACCTGCTGGGCTCAGGCCATCCTTCCACCTCAGCCTTCCAAGTAGTTGGAACCACAGGTATGCTCCACCTTGCCTGACTAATTCTTTGATTTATTGTAGAGACAAGGTCTCGCCAAGTTGCCCAGGCTGGTCTCAAACCTGTGGGCTCAGGCAATCCTCTCGCTTCCGCCTCCCAAAGTGCTGAGATTGCAGGCGTGAGCTACCGCGCCTGGCAAAAATACCACTTTTTCGTCTCTCACACAGTCATTGCAGCACAGAGCACTTCACTTCTGGTCACAGTGACCAGCTAAGTGTCCCACAGCCCAATTCAGTTCTGATCTGGAGGGAGCATCAGATGCTGCAGGTTTAAAGCTAAGTCCCTCGAGATGCCAGCTGCAAGCCCCAGGTTGTTTTTGTTTTTGTTTGGGTTTTTTTTTGAGTTGGAGTCTCACTCTGTCGCCCAGACTGGAGTGCAATGGCCGCTCCCGGCCACCGCAGCCTCGACCTGCTTGGCTCCAGGCGATCCTTCCGCCTCAGCCTTCCGAGTAGCCGGAATTACAGGCATGCGCTACCACGCCCAGCTGATTTTTTGATTTATTGTAGAGATGAGGTTTCGCTGCCCAGGCGGGTCTCGAACCCGCGGGCTCAGGCAATCCACTCCCAAGCCTCCCAAAGGCGCGGGATTACAGGCTGAGCCACCGCACCCGGCTATCCCAGGTTGTTTTATCTGACCAGCCAGCCATAAAATTTGGGCTTCTATGACCCCTTTTTGGGTTCAATTAATTTGCTAGAGCAACTCATGGAAGTAAAAAAAAAAATTGTTTTACGTATGTTCACCCACGTATTATAAAAAATATTACAACCTGGCTGCGGTGACTCAAGCCTGTAATCCCAGCACTTTGGGAGCCTGAGGCGAGAGGATTGCCTGAGCTCAGAGGTTCCAGACCAGCCTGAGCAACATGACAAGACCTCGTCTCTACAATAAATCAAAAAAATTAGCTGGTGGTGGCACATGCCTGTGGTTCCAGCTATTTGGAAGGCTAAGGCAGAAGAATTACCTGAGCCCAGCAGGTCGAAGGCTGCAGTGACTGTAAGTGTGCCATAGAACCCCAGCATGGGCAACAGAGTGAGACTCAGACAAAAAAATAAAGAATATTACAAAGGGCCAGATACCATGGTTCACCCCTGTAATCCCAGCACTTTGGGAGACTGAGGCAGGAGGATTTCTTGAGCCCAGGAGTTCCAGACCTGCCTGGGCAACATGGTGAGACCTCATCTCTGCAAAAAATAAAAAAAAATTACAGGCATACGCTTGTAGTCCCAGCTATTCAGGAGACTGAGGCAGGATTGCCTGAGCCCAGGAGGTTGAGGCTCCAGTGATCCATGACTGTGCCACCGCACTCCAGCCTGGGTGACAGAGTGAGACTCTGACTCAGTTTAAAAAAACGAAAGAAAGAAAGTGAAAGGACATAACATGAAGTCAATATACCCAATGAACAGTCATTTTAACATTGCCTAAATCTCATGTTTTTCTAGCAATTCGCTTAACTTACCCTACAATCACTAGCCAAGGACAAACCTGTTTCTCAGAAGTAGCTACTGATAATTGTTTTACAACCCCCCTCCCCAGCTTGTTTTGTACTAATTAGCTTTTCTATTCCAAGTATCCACCCATAAGACCTAAATTTACCTACTCAGCCCTTTGTGACCTTCATGACCCAGACAGATCCCATCACCATGGTAGCAATCATGGGATTGGCCCTCCCATCTGCCTGCTGTTCATCACCTGAGGGCAGTACCTGTGCTTACCTGTCCCCTTTGTGATGACATGGAGCAGACCACCACCCAATCACCTTAACGACCTGCCCCCATCAAGGGGAATGTTTAAAAGGATTCAACTTTGAGCAGCTATTCACCATTGCTTTGCTAAACTCTGGTATGTCCACATGGCTCCTTGAGCTATGGCCACCATGTTTCTTGGCTTTGGCCCCCTCCCCTACCTTGGGAAGGTGAATCTCTTCTCCTTCTCTCTCTCTCTCTCTCTCTCTCTCTCTCTCATTTTCTTTCTAAATAAACTATATTTCCTCCCTTCCTCCCTTCCTTCCTTCCTTCATTTTTTTGAGTCAGAGTCTCACTCTGTCACCCAGACACAATCACAGCCACTGCAACCTCAACCTGCTGGGCTCAGGCAAACCTTCTGCCTCAGCCTTCCAAGTAGCTGGAACTGCAGGTATGTGCCACCATGCTGGGCTAATTTATTTTTATTTATTGTAGAAACAAAATCTTGCCATGTTGCTGAAGAGTCTCCCAGCACTCCTACCCACAAAGATTCTGGAAGCTCTGTTGTCAAACCGGGAACAGAACAAATAGGTATTTCTTATGTCATCACAATATTGCATTGATAGAGTCAGTTGATGCTAGAGTCCAATGTTCTTAATTTCATCAGGTAGTTAGTGTCATTTTAATCATGCTACAAGATAGAAAAGATGCAAGGCTTGTGACACGATGTTAGAGAAGTTTAAAATAAACTGACCCCATGACTCCACGCCTGAATTATATAGTGGCCACTGCATTAACTGAGAGGTCTTTTTTTTTTTGGAGTCAGAGTCTCACTCTGTCGCCCAGGCTGGAGCGCAGTGGCTCCATCACAATGATCATGGTTCACACCAGCCTTGACCGCCTGGACTCAGGCAATCCTTTCACTTCAGCCTCCTGAGTAGCTAGGACTACAGGCACTACTGTGTCCCGCTAATTTGTTGATTTTTTGGTAGAGCTGAGGTCTTCCTATGTTGCCCAGGCTGGTCTCGAACTTCTGGGTCCAAGCAGTCCTCCCGCCTTAGCCTCCCAAAGTGCTGGGAATACAGGCATGAGCCGCTGCACCCGGCCTAACTGAGAAGTCTGTAGGGGAATGTCACAGGGCATGGTTCCTGGCTCCTCCTCGGGCTGTGATGTGACAGGAACATGAGCATACAGGAGACATTGATCAACTCTGCAGATGACACAGAGATGGGAGGGAAACGTACTGTGACAGAAGTCAACCCAAGAGGTTCAAATAACAGTGACAGCGAGCACAGAAAGAGATTTAATGGAGACAAATGAAAACTGTTTTTAAATGTCCCCGGGATTTGTTGCTATTGGGTATGGTAAAATGCGCAGACATGGAAATCAGCGTCATAAATGCAGAGGCTTATAACATTCTCACAGTCTCCCAAACACAGGAAGCAGGAACTCACAGGTCAGTCAGGATGCTGAGGGTGCCAGGGGGAGCCCGGACCAGAGCTTTTATGGTGGTTTCCATGGGAACCGCAGGCTGGGCAGGTTTAGGATTGGCCAATCTGAAACTCCAGCAGTCTCTGGGGGCACCAGAGCTGTGTCTAGTTGTCTGGTATCTGCCCGGGGTGATTAGAAATGGGGCTAGTGGTCTGAAATGTTAAGATCCCCTGGAGGGGATAGCGGCGGTGTAGGTGCTAAACTGGGTGGTTTGCATCTGAAAGGCTCACCTGCAGGTGAGTTCTTTACCTGTAGGAACTGGCCAACCCTGGGAGGGGAGGAAGTTCCAGGTCAGCAAGGCTTTAAGATGTTAAAGCATCAAATACAGAAACCAGAGAATGGGGTTATTACATAAACACAATGCATAAATCTTACTTTAAAAAAAAAAAAAAAAGGATTGAGGCTGAGCACAGTGGCTCATGCCTGTAATCCCAGAACTTTGGGAGGCCAAGGCAGAAGAATTGCATGAGCCCAGGAATTTGAGACCAGCCTGGACAAAATAGTGAGACCTGGCCTCTACAAAAAAAATAAGCCAGGCATGGTGGTGTACGACTGTAGTCTTAGCTACTCAGAAGGCTGAGGCAGAAGGATTGCCTGAGGAGCCCTGGAGGTCAAGGCTGCGGTAAGCTCTGATGGTGCCATGGCACCCCAGCCTGGGCGACAGAGTGAGACTCTGACTCGACAGCAGCAGTAATAAATAAATAAGCTGATGAACAAATAAAAGAACAGGAAGATCAGGCTTAATAATTCATGTTAAAAAATCTAGGGGGCCGGGCTCGGTGGCTGAGCCTGTAATCCCGTGCCTTTGGGAGGCTGAGGTGAGTGGATTGCCTGGGCCCATGGGTTCGAGACCTGCCTGGGCAACTTGGCGAGACCTCATCTCTACAATAAATCAAAAAATAAGCCGCGCGTGGTAGCGCACGCCTGTAGTTCCAGCTACTTGGAAGGCTGAGGCGGAAGGATCGCCGGAGCCCAGCAGGTCGAGGCTGTTGGTGGCCGGGAGCGGCCGCTGCACTCCAGTCTGGGCGACAGAGTGAGACTCCAACTCAAAAAAAAAAAAAAAAAAAATAAGGGTTTTCTTTGTTTTGGGTTTGATAATTGGCTAATGACTCAACAGTGTGGTGCTGTGCTCTCCATGTTATCGCTAGGGGGACTCAGGTCCCTGCTTAAATGTCACCTCCTCTGAGAGGTCCTCCATCACCTCCCAGCCCAATAAGAATCCCCACTTCGGTAACTTTTTTAAAAAAATTGTTTTCTGCTCTCCTAGCACTTAGTATCTCAAATGACCTGATGCACTTACCTGTCTGCTTGGTTAACACCTGTCTCCCCTACTAGAATGTTCCCCACTGTATCCCTAATATCTAGGACAGTGCCTGGCACATAGTGGGCACTCAGTGAATCTTTGTTGAATGAACAAGTGCAGAACCAAAAAGAAAGAAATAAAATCCGGTGGCATCTTGAAGTGAATTAATTGGCATCTGGTTGCTGATCACAGAAGATAATAGTTCCTTTGACTTTGTTAAAGAACACAGAGTACATTGTGTCAGATTTTTGGATGCCACACATTTTCAGACCAAAGCACAGAGAACTGCACTCAGGATAGTCTAAATACAGTCTAATATGGAATTAAGTGGGAAAGAATCAGCAGCTACTATGTGCCAAGTAATATGTTAGGATGTGAAGGAACAAACTCCTGGTTGCTGCACATGGGTAACTGGCTTCTGAATACAACTGGTTGGGGTTCAGATGTGGGTGTCCTAACAGAAGGGCCTCGAGGCCTGAAAGGGCCCTATGGGGGCTGGGATTCATCTCAACCTGAGGGCATTCTTTGAAGGGATGTTGCCTGAAGCAGAAGTCAGATGGAGTAGGGCAATCTTAGGTGACCTCATAACCTAGGACCCTCATTATTGCTGGGCGCAGTGGCTCACGCCTATCATCCCAGCACTTTGGGAGACCCAGGCGAGAGGACTGCCTGAGCCCATGGGTTCGAGAACAACCTGGGCAACTAGGTGAGACCTTGTCTCTACAATAAATCACAGACTAGCTGGGCATGGTGGTGTGCATCTGTAGTTCCGGCTACTTGGAATGCTGAGGAGAAAGGATCACTGGAGCCCAGCAGGTCAAGGCTGCAGTGGCCATGAGCATGCCACTGCACTACAAACTGGGCAACAGAGTGAGACTGCAACTCAAAAAAAAAAAGACCCCCGTTATTTAAGGAAGGGGCCTGGCCAGCACTCCTGGGCTTAGACCCTGGCCAACCTGTCCTCACTTACTTATGTCACTTATGTCCTGCTAGGTGCGTGTGCAGATCAGCCCATCTGGACCTAGGAGGGCATATGTGTCTCTCCACTGTGGTGGTTAGTCTTATGCATCAACCAGGCCAAGCTATAATGCCCAGTTATTCAGCTAGCCTTGAGTCTAAAGATTGCTGTGAAGGCATTTTGTAGATGGCGAACATCCACAATCAGCTGAGTTTAAGTAAAGGTGATTACCTTCTGCTATGGCTCAGACATGTCCCCCAAATAGCATGTGTTGAAAACTTAATCCCCAGTGCAATAGTGTTGAGAGGTGGGGCCTTATGAGAGGTGGTTAGATCATGTGGGCTCCATCCTCATGAAAGGATTCATGATGATTATAAAAGGGCTTCAAGCTTTTTATAAAAAGGGCTATGCAGTGGCTCACGACTGTGATCCCAGCACTCAGAGTAGCCAAGGAAAGAGGATTGCTTGAGCCCAGGAGTTTGATACCAGCCTAAGCAACATAGCAAGACCTCGTCTCCACAAAAAAAAAAAAATAGCTGGTAGCATGTGCCTGTAGTTCTAGCTACTTGGGAGGGTGAGGCAGAAGGATTGTCTGAGCTTGGGAGGTCAAGGTTGCAGTGAGCCATGATTGTATAGCTGCACTCTAGCCTAGGTAACAAGAGTAAGATGCCAACTCAAAAAAATTAAAAGATAAAGTAAAAATAAAAGGGATTGAGCTTGCTAGTTCAGTCTCTTGCTCCCTCTCACCCTCTCTTGTTCTTCCTTTTTCTGCCATGGTATAACAAAGCAAGAAGCCCTGGCCAGATGCTGGCACCACGCTCTTGGACTTCTCAACCTCTGGACCTGTGAGAACTACACTTCTTTGTAAATTACCTCGTCTCTGGTCTCCTGTTATAGCAGCACAAAACAAACTAAGACATGATGATGTAGTGATGATGTAGATAGGCCTCAGCCAATAGGTTGAAAGTCTTAAAAACAAAACCAGCCAGGCCCGGTGGCTCACACCTGTAATCCCAGCACTTTGGGAGGCCGAGGTGAGAGGATTGCCTGAGCCCATGGGTTTGAGACCAGCCTGGGCAACTTGGTGAGACCTCATCTCTACAATAAATCAAAAAATTATCTGGGTGTGGTGGCACATGCCTGTTGCTCCAGTTACTTGGAAGGCTGAGACAGAAGGATTGTCTGAACCCGGCAGGTTGAGGCTGCAGTGGCCGTGAGTGTGCCACTGCACTCCAGAGGGGATCTGCACTGGGCAACAGAGGGGATCTCCCACTCAAAAAAAAAAAGCAAAACCAAAGTTTCCCTGAGGAAGGAGAACGTCTGTCTCAAGGCTGCAGATCAGCCCTTGCAGGAGCGTGTTCAGCCTGCTCTACAGATTTCAGACACCAACTCCACAACCACCTGAGCCAAGTCCCTGAAATAAATCTCTTAAACACACACACACACACACAATGTGCACTTATAGCCCACGGTGGTTCTGTTTCTCTGGAGATTTTGACTGATTCGCTGCCCCTGACTCTGGAGGGACAGGTATGTTAAGCTCTTCCCTCTGGACCCCAGGCTTCAGAACAAGCTGTCCTTTCCAATCTGGTCCGATAACATCAGGTCTCAGCTTAATAAACGTTTCCTGGGATGGGTCTTTTCTGCCTACTCATGCCAAATTCGAGCCCTCCACTTTGTGGGTTGAAAGCTTCTTCTGAAGGGGGACAAGGATGAGTTTGTCTCATGTCCCACAGAATACCTGACTCCTGGCACAGCGCAAGCAAATGGGATTTCTCAGTAAATATGTGTTGAATGTGTGCCAGGTGAAAATTTACTCTCACACTCCTTGGATGCACAAAGAAATACAGTTCTTTCTTTCTTTCTTTCTTTTTTGAGTTGGAGTTTCAATCCATCACCCAGGCTGGAGTGCAGTGGCACGCTCATGGCCATCCCGGCATCGACTTGCTGGGCTCCAGCAATCCTTTTGCCTCAGTCTTCCAAGTAGCCGGAACTACAGGTGTGCACTACCATGCCCACTAATTTTTGATTTATTGTAGAGACAAGGTTTCACCAAGTTGTCGGGGCTGATCTCAAACCCACAGGCTCAGGCAATCCTGCCTCCCAGAACGCTGGGATTACAGACTAAACTTTTCCATTTTTAATTAAAATAATGTTTAATTAAAGAGAATTTTTATGGTTGGTCATGGTGACTCATGCCTGTAATCCCTGCACTTTGAGAGGTCAAGGCAGGAGGATCACTTGAGCCCAGGAGTTCAAGACCAGTCTAGGCAACATATCGGGACCTCGTCTCTACCAAAAAATGATCTGGACTTGGTGATGTGCACCCGTAGTTCCAGCTTCTTGGAAGGCTGAGGCAGAAGGATTTCCTGAGCCTAGGAGGTCGAGGCTGTGATGAGCCATGATTGTGCCACTGCACTCCAGTCTGGGCGACAGAGTGAGACCCTCACAACTAAAAAAAAAAAATTAATTGACATACTAATGCTACATATTTATGGGATACAAAATGATGCTGTGATACATATAATACATAGTGATCAGGTCGGGATAATTAGCATATCCATCATCTCAAATATTTATAATCTCTTGTGTTGGGAACATTCACTATCCCTCGTCTAAGCTATTTGAAGCTATATAATATCTTATTGTTAACTATAGTTATCCTACAGTGCTATAGAACACTAGAACTTTTTCATTCTATCTTGTCATTCTCGGCAACATGGATGGAACTGGAGGACGTGAAGTGAAATAAGCCAGGAACCGAAAATTAAACATTGAATGTTCTCACGCATATGTGAACGCTTAAAAAAAAAAAAAAGTTGATCTCCTAAGAATAAACAGTAGAAAAGAGGATACTAGCAGCTGGGAAGGGGAGGGGAGGAGGGCCAAGGAGAGGCTTGTGAAAGGATACAAAATTACAGCAGTTCTTCATTTTCTACAATGGATCAGAGTTTCCTCCAAGCACACCACTCTGCTGAGTATCAAAAGGGAGCCATTAGCCGGGCTCCGTGGCTCAGCCTGTAATCCTGCGCCTTTGGGAGGCTGAGGTGAGTGGATTGCCTGAGCCCGCGGGTTCGAGACCCGCCTGGGCAACTTGGCGAGACCGCATCTCTACAATAAATCAAAAAATCAGCTGGGCATGGTAGTGCATGCCTGTAATTCCGGCTACTCGGAAGGCTGAGGCGAAAGGATCGCCGGAGCCCAGCAGGTCGAGGCTGCGGTGGCCAGGAGCGGCCACTGCACTCCAGTCTGGGCGACAGAGTGAGACTCCAACTCAAAAACAAAACAAAAAACAAAAGGGAGCCATTAAACTCTACGTAATTCAACTGTATCTGCTGTGTCATTCTCTTCTGGTTTAAATAGTCTCTTTTGGGAAAAAAATTAACATACAAGGAATAACAACAAATGTTTCTAGAGGCAAGAATGTGAGAAAAAAAATTTCCATTTGCTGCTAATTCAGCACGGTAGATGTTTCAGAGCTCTGCGATTTCTGCCTACCTTTTGTTTGTCTTCACTGGACATTGGAAATGTAATTTCAAAAGAAATGATCCAGATAAAATAATTTAGAAGTAACCTTTAGCCTTATATACTGACTTCAAAAGATGCCCTTTGGTTTATATGGTTTTTCAAGTTCCATAAAATCCATATGCTTACTGGGTATGTTTTCTTAATATGTCAACTTAATGCCACCTACCAAAACATTAAAATTCTGCCCATATGCTTAGGTTGGATTTTTTTTTTAATTCTGGTTGAATTTTAATGTTTTCTAAGGGAACGCAATAAACAAATGTGTTGACATTTAATGTTACATGTTAAAAGCATTAACAATTGAAGCTGCCATTAGGGATTTTTTTTGTACAGTTATTATTGACTTGTAATGCTCAGTAAAGACTATTGTTGTAAAAAAAAAAACAAAAACCAAAACACCAACAATGGATGATTGATTTCTTTTGGATAAATGCTCTTATTTTCAGGTTTTTAAACTCTACCAACTCAGTACTGGTTTCTTCTGGTGAAGGCTCTCTCCCTGGCTTACAGACAGCTGCTGTCTCACTGTGGCTTCACATGGTGAGAGGGGAGAGAGAGAGAGAGAGAGAGGAAGGGAGGAAGAGAAGGAGAAAGGGAGGGAGGGGGAGAGAGAGAGAGAGAGAGAGAGGACAAGCAGGCGAAAACATGTGCATGAGCTCTCTGGTTTCTCTTCTCTCTGGTTTCTCTTTTTTGTTTTGTTCTGTTGCCTAGGCTGGACTGCAGTGACATGATCATGGCTCACCTACTGGGCTCAAGCGATCCTCCTGCATTGGCCTCCCAAAATGCTGTGATTATAGGTGTGAGCCACCACACTTGGCCACTTTCTGCATTCTTTGATGTGTCAGAACTCATAAGACTCTAGGCCAAATGGTGAATGTTTCCAGTGGATTACAGAGGAGGAGTTACTACCTTTTTTCTCACCTTCTAGACACACATATAGCCCAAGCTGAAGAAGAAACTTTGGGGCTTGCCTAAAACAGCCAAAGGCTTGGAAGACTGAAGAACTGAACTTCAAATTCTGATTCTACTACTTTATCTGATCTCTTCTGTAAAATGGACACAACCCTACCAGTCTCAAAAGGTTGTGAGAACTCTTCTTAAAATGGCATCGATCCGACCATGGGGACTCCCCTCTCATGACTGTCTAAATCTCATTACCTCCCAAATGCTATTGGAGTGGGCCACAGGGCTTCAATAGATGAATGTGGGGGGGAGGGTCCCAATTCAGTCATAGCAGGGAATTTACCTGACCTCGTGGTAGCAGGAGGAGATGGGACCCCAGAATTAGTCTCTGTTTCTAGACATGAGTTGACCTCTGCTGTGAAGTCACTGGTATTTTCTAGTCTCTGGTTTAGTAACCACTGAAATGTGACTGGCCCCATCTGGCTTTCTGGGTTGGCAGGCTGGCACCTAGCACTGGACTCTGGCACAACGCTGCCTCCTCAGGTTCTGGCCTGGTCTCTAGCAGCCCATGGGCTTGCTCAGATGCTCTTCCTCCCAGCCAGCTCCCAAACACTTAGGGGTCTCCTGCAGGCATGCCCAGATGTGGGAAACTAGAAGCACCTCCCTCTTAGGCATAACCTTTTCACCCCCACACTGTGCTGAAAGTGGCCTCGATCCCAAAGTGTGCAGGCCCCCATAGAGGCTGTGCCCGGGGAAGCATGTCACTGGCAGTGTCATTCTCAGGGGTCTTCATCCTGTCAACGTTTCCACAACCCCCTAGAAGAGGCAGACAGCAGAATCCTGGCATCTTCCCTGCCCCATCTTCAACCTCCAAAACCCTCATCACAGCCTGTGAGGAAGGCTTTTAGACAGATATGAGTTAGCACAGCAGGCCTGACTGCCCCCTTAGAAAGGCCGGCTTGCAATAGGCTGGATGTGGTGGCTCACACCTATAATCCCAGCTCTTTGGGAGGCCGAGGTGAGAGGATTACCTGAGGCCACGGGTTCGAGACCAGCCTGGGCAACTTGGTGAGACCTCATCTCTACAATAAATCAAAAAATTAGTCAGACATGGTGGTGTGTACCTGTGGTAGTTTCAGTTACTTGGAAGGTTGAGGCAGAAGGATTGCCAGAGCCCAGCAGGTCGAGGCTGCAATGGCCCTCCAGCCTCAGTGATGACAGTAAGACTCCAATTCAAAAAAAAAAAAATCTGCTTGCAAGGCTGGCCCTTGGCTGGCATCTGGGAACTCAGATTTCAGGAAGGTCACACCATTAACTGATACGGGTGACTCACTGTACCTAAACTGCTTGGACAAACAATGTGGTTTATGTTGAACACCTGTTTTCCTTCTGGGAGTCTGGAATTTGGTACAAGCCAGGCAGAGAGTGCCTTGTAATCAGTCCCCAGTCAAACTCTGGGCACTGAGTCGCTCATGGGTTTCCTGGCAGGTGACAGTTCACAAGCGTTGTTACGACTTGTTGCTGGAGGTGCTAAGTGCATTCTGTGTGAGTCTGCAGGAGCAGACCCGACGGGCACGTCCCCAGGCTGCCCCACGTGCCCTTTCCCTCGGCTGATTTTGCTTGGGAGATATTCTCTGTCATAAAACACAGGTGTGAGCACGACTCAGCTGAGTCCTGGGAGTCTCCCAGTGACTCGCTGAACCTGGCGGTGGTCTTGGGGACCTCTGACCCAGCTCTCCATTATCTAGTCTGGGTACTTCTCTGACCTCTCACCTCTCCCTCTCCTGCTCACTGCTCTCTCCAAACTCATGGGCTCAACCTGTTCCCTCTGTCCAGAACACTTCACCCATATCATCAGAGGGCTTGTGTCCCTCACACCATGCAGGTCTCTGCTCTAATCTCATTGCATCGGGAAAGTGACCCTTGACCGCCTATATTTTGTTGTTGTTGTTGGAGTCTCACTCTGTCGCCAGGCTGGAGGGCAATTGCATGATCATGGCTACCTCAGCCTCGACCTGCTAGGCTCAGGAGATCCTTCCACCTCAGCCTCTCAAGAAGCTGGGACTCCAGGTATGTGCCACCATGCCTGGCTAATTTTTGTATTTGTTGTAGAGACGAACTCTCACTATGTTGCTCATAGGCTCATAGGCAACATAGGCTCAAGCAATCCTGCTGCCTCAACCTCCCAAAGTGCTGGGATTACGAGCGTGATCCGCCTCGCCCATCACTTTTTTATGACTAGCTTATTGACTTATCGTCTCTTCCAACCTTACCTCATCAGAACAAAACCTCCAGAAATCAGGAATTGGTAATGTTTTTCCTGATCTGAGCAAACCATTTAGAAGGATGTATAGGTGAAACAACAAGAGGTCTGAGATTTGCTTTCAAGACTTTATCAGATTTTAAAAAAACTGTGTCATGCCCAAGGGCACCAGGAACTCACCTGGGAAACTGTCTAATGCGAAATGCACATTTGAGTTTATGTCATTATCACAAGATAACCAGAAGTTATCATGGGATAATTACTACAGACATTTTACTAACATGTATTTTCTAAATTTACCATAAACATTTTCAAAGAAAAGTAGAAAGAATAGTTGTCTAATTCTCAGAAAAACAAAGCGCTGATTAAGTTATCGTTACGATGTTGCATTGGCTTCCTCTTTTGCCCCTCTGTGATATTTTATTTGGTTTTTTTTTTTTTTTTTTTTTTTTTTAGTTGAAGTCTCACTCTGTCGCCCAGACTGGAGTGCAGTCCCAGCCACCACAGCCTCGCCTGCTGGGCTCCAGCGATCCTTCCGCCTCAGCCTTCCGAGTAGCTGGAATTACAGGCGCGTTCTACCACGCCCCGCTGATTTTTTTGATTTATTGTAGAGATGAGGTCTCGCTGCTCAGGCGGGTCTCGAACCCGCGGTCTCAGGCAATCCACTTACCTCAGCCTCCCAAAGGCGCGGGATTACAGGCTGAGCCACCGAGCCCGGCTCACTGTGATATTTTAAAGCACATTTCCGATTTCTTGTCATTTTGCTCCCACTTAATGTATCTCTAAAATGATGGACTCTTTTTTATGTAACCACAATACCATATCACACCTACCAAAATTAGCAATAATTCTTGGAATCACAACACCCAGACTGTAATCAAAATCCCCTGGTTGTCTCAAAAACGTCTTTCTACAGGTGTTTTGCTTGAACCAGAATCTAGCCAAATTCCATACATCTCTTTTTGTTTAGTCTCTTAAGTCTTTTTTATTCTAGACCAGTCCTCTTCATTTATTTTGCATGCCACTTGTTTCATTTTTTTTTAACTGAAGTGTTTATTTCTGAAAACACGGATTAGCATAAATGAGGGAACAAAAATGCAATTTTCATGAACAGTAGAAATACAGTCTAGTTGAAAACATTGAGAAACATGGAATTAGCGAATAAGGTTTGGTTTCTCGCCTACATAGATCTTGTTGTGGGAGACCTTGATTGTGTCACAATCTGTTTTCTAAAGGAAATAATTTCTTAAGGAAAATAATGATTTCAATTTATGCTTTTTTTTTGAGTGGGGGTTTCACTCTGTCACCCAGGCTGGAGTGTGGTGGCAGGACCATGACAATCACAGCTCATAGCAGCATCCAACCTCCTGGGCTCAGGCAATCCTTCCATCTCAACATCCTGAATAGTTGGGACTACAGGCATGTACTACTATGCCTGACTAATTTTTAATATTTTTTTTGTAGAGACGTGGTCTTACTATGTTGTCCAAGCTGGTCTCTAACTCCTGGACTCAAGCAATCCTCCCGCCTCAGCCTCCCAAAGTGCTTGGCGTAAAGGCGTGAGCCACCGCACCTGGCTTAATTTACACATTTTGTAAGGCAGGGATATCAAGGTACTAGGGTGGGCTTTATGTCTGGAAACTTCTAGTTCAGTGCCTGACACGTAGGAGGCTTTCTGTGCACAACTGAAAAATCAGACACTTTCATCAATAGATAATTTGAAAATAACATACCATTATTTTGTCTTACCATCAAATATGATTGTCAAAATTCAGTCCTGGGGTGTGGTTAACTGGAATGAAGACAACTTGTTTCCAGGTTTGCTGCTCTGGATGGTCGTCCTTTGGGCAAGTTGATCATCTCCCCAGATCTCAGTTTTCTCTTTCTCCATAATATATTTTATAAAAAATAAATTTTAGGCCTGATGCAGTGGCTCACGACTGTAATCCCAGCACTTGGGGAGGCTGAGGCTCAAAGATTGCTTGAGACCAGGAGTTCGAGATCAGCCTAGGCAACATAGTGAAACCTTGTGTCTACAAAAATAAAAATAAAAATTAGCAGGATGTGATGGTGTGCACCTTTAGTCCCGGCTACTCGAAGGCTGAGGAGGGTGGATCCCTTCATCTCAAAGGTTTAAGGCTTTGGTGAGCCATGAGCATGCACTGCACTCCAGTCTAGATGACAGGGTGAGACCCCAACTCAAAAAATACAATAAAAAAGTAAAATAAATGCATTTTAAATACAATGCTCTGGCATGAACACCTTCATGAGACACCATTTTGTATAATACAGTTTGGGAAATGCTATCCTAAGATATATGCATGGAAGACACACCACCAAACCTGGTACAAGCAGACAACAATCAATCCAGGAACCTGCATTTTGTTAATTATGTTGTTTTTATACTTGTCCCCTCCCAGCAGCTTTGGCATTTAGTGAAAAAATTTTAAAACCACAGCATGTCTCAGATGTGATAAGAAGAAACAATGATGGGGTTGGATTATGTCTAGCATATTAATTAGAACTCTCTTGACAATAAGTAGCAAAACCAGCTCTGACCAGCTTGGGTAATAACAGACTTTATTACTGGGGGACTGCGAAATTCCACAACCGAGGATAAAGCTGGGCCTTAGAGATGGCCCCAAGACCTGGTGTGCTGTAGATAGTCCAAGAATTCCTTTTGTTTGGGGTTGAATCGTGTTCCCCGTAAGACATGTTGGAAATCCTAATCCTTAGTACCTATAACTGTGACTGTATTTGGGGACAGAGTCTTTGCAGATGTAATTAAGTTAAAATGAAGTCATACTGGATTAGGGTGAACCCTGATTCAACATGACGGGAGATCTTCTAAGAGAAGAAACACAGACACAGAGGGAGGGAAGATGGCCACTTCCTGCCGTCATGTGCTGACTGAGTCAGAGGCTGGAGTGATGTGTCTACTAACCAAGGAGCACTGAGAATTGCCGGCAACACCAGAAACTAGGAGACAGGCCCGGAATAGATTCTCTCCTAGGGTCTTCAGAGAGAGTGTGGCTGTGCTAGCATCTTGATTTTGGACTCCCAGCCTCCAAAAGCAAGAGAGAGAATAAATGTATGCTGTTTTACACCATTGCAGACGATGACACTTTGTTATGGCAGCCCCTGGAAACTAACACATGTTTCCATCTCTTGCCTCTGCCTCCCTCTGGCTGTGTCCGCTTTCATTACAAACTAAGTGTTTCTGTTTCTACCAGTTCATATGGTAGCAAACAGTTGCCGACAACAAGTTTACCTAATATGGCAGTGAAGATACAGAGAGACACAAAATATTTTCTCTTCAACCCGGTTCTCGGTTCCCAGGGAAGAGTCTCGTGGCCCATCTTGGACAGGGTGCCCATTCAGGCTCCACCCTGCTGCCTGGGCAGGGTGGTTTAGGATTTTAAGATTGTATCTGCAGAGGCACTGGGTCTTGTGATCAGAGAATCCGACAGATGCCCACCACGCTGGTTCAGAGAAGGGCCCAGCTGGCTGAAGGCAGGGAGGTGGGAAAACACCCCGGGAAAGGAAAGGCCAGTGCTACTTTTCAACAGGGTGATGTTCTCTTGAGACCGTTTTTGTTCTCCTTTTCTTTCTTTTTTGAAGAAGGATGTCTCATTCTTATCAGTGCTTTTGTGGTTTGGTTTTATCTCATGTTCCCAAAAAGTCGTATGAGGAAGCGATTTTCAACTCAAGTGCAGAAACAAAGGCTCTGAGAGATTAAGTTGGATGTTCAAGGTTACCTTGGCAGTGTGTGACAGAGCCAAGACGGAACATGAGCATAGAGAGATTCTGGCTGGAGATGGGAAGGTTGGACAGCATAGCACCTATAGCCTGCTAAAACCCTAACAACCCTAGGAATGTGGATTCACAGTAATAAGTATGTACCTTTTTGCACTGTCTTTTTTACAAGCACCTTGAAGCATTTTCATACGTTCCCATTTGATTTTATATTGTTATCCTAAAAAGATTTTATGACAGAACATTAAAAATATGTTTACAAAGAAAAAGTAATATTCCTGTTGTGATATTTCCAAACCACTGGTTTTAATGGGCGTTTTCTTTCATAGATTTCTATTATTCTTTTTTTAATATAAAAATTTCAAACAGCAACATATTAGAAAGTGCCTAATTTAGTGACTCTTCTAATCTGCCCATTTATATTAGTTGAGGTCCTGGGTTTTCTTCTGACTTTTCTTCCAGCAAGGATTACTAGTTTATGGTCAGATTCCAGATTTTGCTCCTTTGTTTTTTTTTTTCCCAGGACTTACTTTATAATTTCCATTTTGTTCTCATGGCATTCTCCTCTGCTGCCTTCCCATATTTCTCGAAGACTTATCTCTTGTAAGACGTATATCATTTTTCTGTGCACCCCAAGTTTGGATTTAACACAATTTAGAGTCGCCATTTTATGGACCCCTATTCTGTATTCCAGCATCTTGGTTTCTCTGCGCTCTGCAAGCTAGGCTCCAGATATTCTGTTTTAGGGGGAGAAAAAAATCAGTCAAGGTATAGAGAAATCAGAATAGTATTGTCTTCATTTCCCAACAAAGAAGTGATGAGATAGACAGGCTAAGCAACTTGCCCAAATTAGTTACTAAAATGAACCCACCCAGTCTTCATTGTCCATGTGACCAGACCAGCATTTCTGCAGCATCTTTGTCTTATAACCTAACTTGACTCTCCCATACAAAGGCAGAGTCCATTGAAACCACAGCCATGACCACAAATGTCATGTGACAATGTTCTGTGGCTGTGGAGTTGGAAAAAGTCCTGGAATTGATTTCTGCAGATAACACCATCTTCTGATCCTTGTCAAGTTATGTCAACCAACTGGGTGGCTGAGACTTGAGGCCCTTGGCCTTTGAACACTATGCCCGAGAACGAACAGCCAGGTCAGTGGCCATTCAATTGTAGGGTGTGACCCTGAAATGTCGCTAGAAGACAGAGTCTCTTTACCAGACAAGAAGGGACACTGAGGAGTTTAGGATGCCTTAGCCTCTCAAAGATGAGATGGAAAGTTCTATGGAGCACAAAGATTACCATTCATCCATGAATTCAACCAACCACAGATGGAAAATATTTGAAAAAAAATTGCATCTGTACCAAATGTGTACAGACTGTTTTTTTCCTTGTCATTATTTTCTAAGCAATACAGGGCAACGACTATTTACATAGCATTTATATTGTATTAGGTATTATAAGTAATCTAGAGATGATTTAAAGTATATGGGAAGACACGTGTAGGTTGTATACAAATACTGCACTGTTTGGTATTGGGACTTGAATATCTGTGGATTTTGGTATCGTCGACAGGTCCTGGAACCAATAACCACAGACACTGAGAGATGACTGCAGATGGAGACAGGGTCTTTAAAGGAGTAATGAAGTTAAAAGGTCATTAGGGTGTGCCCTGATCCAATCTGACTGATGTCCTCTATAAGAAGAAATTTGGACACCGACACACACACACACAGAAGAAGATGACCATCTATAAGCCAAGGGGTGAGACTGCAGGAGAAACAACCTCGTCACAACTTGATCTCAGATTTCCAGCCTCCAGAACTGCAAGAAAATAAATTTGTGCTGTTTAGGCCACCCAGACTGTGGTACTTTGTTATAGCAGCCCTAGAATACTAACACATTGAGGTTGCCCTCATATTTAAGAGCACTTAAATTAGTATCCAATTGGAAATAAATAAAATATTGCCATATGGGGTTTATAAAAATGACTCTCTGTAACAATACTCATTCTTCCTTCTAAATGGCACAGATACTACTCTCTTAGATGACTTAGTAGCAAGAACATTGGTGAAACCTGTTCTTCCTCATTTTCCTAACTTCTAACCATGGGAGCTCCCAAGGTCAGTCCTTGGATGTCTAGTTTGGATGCCTCACTCTCTTGGTGGACTCATCTGGTCCTTGGCTTTAAATGGCATCTACATGCTATTAAATTCTGTCTTAGTTTGCTTGGGCTGCCATAACAAAATGCCATAGCCTGGGTGGCTTAAACAATAGAAATTTATTTTTCACAATTCTTTTTTTTTTTTGAGTTGGAGTCTCACTCTGTCGCCCAGACTGGAGTGCAGTGGCCGCTCCCAGCCACCGCAGCCTCGACCTGCTGGGCTCCGGCGATCCTTCCGCCTCAGCCTTCCGAGTAGCCGGAATTACAGGCATGCGCTACCACCCCGGCTGATTTTTTGATTTATTGTAGAAGATGAGGTCTCGCTGCCCAGGCGGGTCTCGAACCCGCGGGCTCAGGCAATCCACTCACCTCAGCCTCCCAAAGGCAGGGGATTACAGGCTGAGCCACCGAGCCCAGCTATTTTTCACAATTCTAAAGGCTGGAATGTTCATGATCAAGTTGCGGGGTAGATTTAGTTTCTGGTGAGGGCTCTCTTCCTGGCTTGCAGATGGCAGCCTTCTCACTATATGCTCAGATGGTCTTGCCTTGGTGTGTGCACATGGATAGAGAGAGCTCTCACTCTCTCCCTCTCCTGAGAAGGGCATCATAATGGTCCCATCATAATGGTCCCACTCTCATGATTTTACCTAACTCTAATTACTTCCCAAAGGCTCCATCTCCAAATATCATCACACTGAGGATTAGGGTTTTAACAAACACATTCGGGGTTGGGACACAAACATTCTGTCCATAACAACTTCCACTTTTTTTTTTTTGAGTTGGAGTCTCACTCTGCTGCCCAGACTGGAGTGCAGTGGCCACTCCGGCCACCGCAGCCTCCACCTGCTGGGTTCCGGCGATCCTTCTGCCTCAGCCTTCCAAGTAGCTGGAACTACAGGCGCGCGCTACCACGCCCGGCTAATTTTTAATTTATTGTAGAGATGAGGTCTCATCAAGTTGCCCAAGCAGGTCTCGAACCCACGGTCTCAGGCAATCCACTCTCCTCAGCCTCCTAAGACGCGGGATTACAGGCTGAGCCAACTTCCACATTTTTAACTTCAGTCTGGGTCTGTCCCTTGAGACTCTCATGCCGAGTTGCCTGCTGTCATCTGGTCTTTGATGATGAATTGACAACTCAAACTCAGTCCGTGCTCAACACTGAACAACTGTGACTCCTTTCCCCAGTGGTCTTCAGCGCAATAAATGGCTGCTCCACTCGTCTGGTTGCTAAGCAACTTGAAGTCATCCCTGACCCCTCCCTGTCTCTCTCACATCCCACATCTGCTGTACCCCTGGATCCTCCTAGCACCGCCTTCCCAAGATGTCCACACTCTGACCACTTCCCACACAAGAAGTATCTATATGGCTGTTTGGGGAATAGTCCTTGGGCCAGGCCCCATCACCTTTTGCTGGATTCCTGCGTCTGCTCTTGTGGTCAATTCAGAAATCGACTAGAAAGTTTTCGCTAAAACAAGTCAGATCGTGTCTCTCCTCTGCTTGAAACTCATCACTTCAACTCATTCGAAGTCAAAGCCAAAGTCCTGCCATTCCCTGTTGTTCCGCCCCCTTCACCTCTGTGACCTTCCCTCTTGGGAGCCCAGCCCTGGCTCTCTCTGCCCAAGCCACCCCGGCCTCATGCTCTCCCTATGCCACGCCGTGGGGCTGGGAGGGACCTTGTGACTTTCAGTGTCTCTTCCCCAAATAGCCCTACAGATACTTCTTGTATCGCTTATGCATATGGTTATGGTTCCCCTTTCTCCTTCCCTTTATTCTAGTCTCTTCTAGAATGTCCCCTTCTCGTGAGGCCTATCTGGCCACCCTGCCCAAAATGATAGTCCCTGAACACACTGTTCCTACTATCTGTATTTAGTGTTTATTCTTCTAAGGATTTTAAATCATCACGCTTGCTATAAGTTTTGCTTATATATTATGTGTAATCTGCCTTCCTCAGTGCCAGAATATAAGTTCCATGTGGTGAAGAATCTTTGTTTTATTCACTGCTCTGTTCTGGTGCTTGAAACATTATCTGATACATAGTAGGTGCTCAACAAATACTCAAAGAATGACTGAGTCATTTTTTTTTTTTTTTTGATTTGGAGTCTAACTCCGTCACCCAGACTGGAGTGCAGTGGCCCCTCCCGGCCCCCGCAGCCTTGACCTGCTGGGCTCTGGTGATTCTTCCACCACAGCCTTCCAAGTAGCTGGAAACTACAGGTGCGCGCTACCATGCCCGGCTAATTTTTTGATTTATTGTAGAGATGGGGTCTCGCCAAGTTGCCCAGGCGGGTCTCGAACCCACGGGCTCAGGCAATCCACTCACCTCAACCTCCCAAGTCACAGAATTACAGGCTGAGCCACCGAGCCTGGCTTGAATTTTTTTTTAATGAGTTGAGTCTCCTCTGTGCAGAATGGAGTGCAGTGGGTTCGGCCACCAACCTCGACCTGCTGGGCTCCGGCGATCCTTCCACCTCAGCCTTCCAAGTAGCTGGAATTACAGGCATGCGCTACCACGCCGGCTGATTTTTTGATTTATGTAGAGATGAGGTCTCGCTGCCCAGGCGGGTCTCGAACCCGCGGGCTCAGGCAATCCACTCACCTCAGCCTCCAAAGGCGCGGGATTACAGGCTGAGCCACCGAGCCCGGCTTTGAATTATTTTTTTAAATGTCCCTAGCTCTCCTCTGGGAAGGGAAAATTGAGGGCTTGATGGGTGTGGTAAGCACAATAACACACCCCCTTCAAGATATCCACATTCTGTGGCTCAGCCTGTAATCCCACGCCTTTGGGAGGCTGAGGTGAGTGGATTGCCTGAACCCGCGGGTTCAAGACCTGCCTGGGTAGTGAGACCTCATCTCTACCATAAATCAAAAAAATCAGCCGGTGTGGTAGCATGTGCCTGTAATTCCGGCTACTCAGAAGGCTGAGGCGGAAGGATCGCGGGAGCCCAGCAGGTCAAGGCTGCGGTGGCCGGGAGCGGCCACTGCACTCCAGTCTGGGCGACAGAGTGAGACTCCAACTCAAAAAAAAAAAAGATATCCACATTCTAATTCCTGGAGCTTGTAAAGATGTTACTTTCATCTTTACAGGTGGAATTAATTTATGGATCTTGTGACGGAGTTTATCTAGGTGGGTCTAATATCATCACAGTTCTTTTTTTTTTTTTTGAGTTGGAGTCTCACTATGTCGCTCAGGCTGAAGTGCAGTGGCACACTCACAGCCACCACAGCCCTCGACCTGCTAGGCTCAGGCGATCCTGAGATCCTTACACCTCAGCCTTCCAGTAGCTGGGACTACAGGCGCATGCCACCACATACCCGACTAATTTTTTAATTTTATCGTAGAGACGAGATCTCGCCAAGTTGCCCGGGGGGGTCTCGAACCCGCCAGCTCACCTCGGCCTCCCAAAGTGCTGGGATTACAGGCTGAGCCACCGCGCCCAGCCTCAGCACAGCTCTTATAAAGGGAGGCAGGAGAGTCAAAGTGAGAGGAGTTGAGATGAGGTGGGACTGATGAGGGACCATGAGCCAAGCAATGCTGGGGCCCTCCAGGGGCTGTCACAGGCAGGGAATGGCGTCTCCCTAGAACCTCCAGAGAGCTGCTGCCTTGCGGACACCAGGGCTTTAGGACTTCCGGCTTCCGGAACTGTAAGGTAACACGTGTGTGCTTGTTTGTTTGTTTCTGAGTCAGAGTCTCACTCTGTCACCCAGGCTGGAGTGCAGTGGCACGCTCCTGGCCACTGCAGCCTAGACCTGCTGGGCTCAGATCATTCTACCTCAGCCTTCCAAGTAGCTGGGGATACAGGCATGCACCACCACGTCTGGCTAATTTTGATTTATTGTAGAGATGAGATCTCACCAAGTTGCCTGAGCTGGTCTCAAACCCATGGACTCAGGCAATCTTCTCACCTCAACCTCTCAAAGTGCTGGGATTAGAGGTGTGAGCCACCCCACCCGGCTGACATTTGTGTTGTTTTGAGCCACTAGATCTGTGGTCATGCATCACAGTGGCTGAAGGAAAGCAATCAACAAAACAGGCTTAGTTATTTCCTCACCCAGGCCCTCCTCCCCGGCAGAGGCTTCTCAAGTTCAGACACCACCTCGCCTGCTATTCTCTGAAGGTTTCTGGATTCTGAGGAAAATTGAAGTCAAGTCACTTCTTTTCGTTTCTTTTTTTTTTTTTTTTTCGATTTAGAGTCTCACTCTGTTGCCCAGGCTGGAGTGCAGTGGCACACTCACGGCCACCACATCCTCGACCTTCTGGGCTCAGGTGATCCTTCCACAACACCCCCCAAGTAGCTGAAATACGGGCATGCACCCCCACGCCTGGCTAATTTTTTGATTTATTGTAGAGACGAGGTCTTGCCATGTTGCCCGGGCTGGTCTTGAACCCCTGGGCTCAAGAGATCCTCTCGCCTCTGCCTCCGAAAGTGGTGGGATGACAGGCATGAGCCACCGTGCCTGGCTGAAGTCAGTTCTTATTCAAAGGTTCAGATGAATGATCAAAGCTATACTGGGGGTGGGTGGGGACTCAGGGACGTGGCGTGAGAACTGGCACCAGGCATCTGGGCTGGCCACCGGCATCCTCACATGAGGCCAGGTCTCCCTGTCTAGGTGCTGCCTGTCGTCCCCCAGGCCTCTTCAAGAACAGCTTTTGTTTCCTAAAATCATCCCCTCCCCCTCACTCCCTTCAGCTCTCGCCTTGGTGACCCCCGCCTTTGACAGTCGTGCATGCATAAGCACGTTTTGGTCATGGATGGACTGTGTGTACCATGGTGGTGTCATGAGATTGTGCTGGAGATGACAGATTCCTATGGCTTAGTCCCATCACGGAAGTGGTAAAGCAGTAGCTCAAGGCAGGCCCCATGTTTTGTGGTGTTGCTGGTGCAGGCGAGCTTATTGTACTGCCAGTTGTATGAAAGACTAGCTCCCGCCGGGCTCGGTGGCTCAGCCTGTAATCCCGCGCCTTTGGGAGGCTGAGGTGAGTGGATTGCCTGAGCCCGAGGGTTCGAGACCTGCCTGGGCAACTTGGCGAGACCTCATCTCTACAATAAATCAAAAATCAGCCGGGCGTGGTAGTGCGCGCCTGTAAGTTCCAGCTCCTTGGAAGGCTGAGGCGGAAGGATCACTGGAGCCCAGCAGGTCGAGGCTGCAGTGGCTGGGAGCGGCTACTGTACTCCAGTCTGGGCGACAGAGTGAGACTCCAACTCAAAAAATAAAAATAAAAAAAAGACTAGCTCCTACAGTTATGGACAGTACGTAATACTTGATATGACAATAAAAGTTAATATTATTGGGGTTTATTTTTGAGTGAAAGTTTCACTCTGTCACCCAGGCTGGAGTGCAGTGGCATGCTCATGGCCACTGCAGTCTCGACCTGCTGGACTCAGGCGATCCTTCCACCTCAGTCTTCCAAGTAGCTGGAACCACAGGCGTGCACCACCACACCCGGTTAATTTTATGATTTACTGTAGAGACGAGGTCTTGCCAAATAGCTCAGGCTGGTCTCAAACCCCTGGACTCAAGCAATCCTCTCATCGCTGCCTCCTAAAGTGTTGGGATTATAGGTATGAGCCACCATGCCCAGCTTGTTATTGGTTTATACTTTTTTTTTTTTTTTGAATTGGGGTCTCACTCGAGTGCAGTGCCACAATCACAGCTCACTCCTGGGCTGTGACCTCCTGGGCTCAGGCAACACTTCCACCTCAGCTTCCTGAGTAGCTGAGACTACAGGTGTGTACCACCATGCCTAGCAATTTTTTTTACTTTTTTGTAGAGATGAAGTCTCACTATATGGCCCAGGCTGGCCTAGAACTCATGGGCCCAAGCGATCCTCCTGCCTCAGCCTCCCAAAGTGCTGGGATTATGGGATTATGGGCATGAGCCACTTTACCTGAACTTAAGCCCCCCCCAAAACCCCAGAATATCTTTTTGGAGGGCAGACCCCTAGTAGTACAGGCTTTCCCCACTAGGCAAGTGTTCTAGGAATTCATTGGCATCAGTGACCAAAAGCAGCATGACCCCTGTGCCCCACCCTCCCTATTCACCCCATTTTGCCCTGGATGACCTTTTTTTTCTCCTTAGATGAAACAAGCCCTCAAAGAGAAACATTTTGCCCATATAGAAGAGGTGAAACAAAAAATGACAGAAGCACTCAAAAAACCATCAAAATCGATGAGTTCAAAAACTGTTTTGAGCAGTGGAAAAAGCATCTTTATGGGCATATCGTATCAAACAGAGTATTTTGAAAGTGACTGAAGTTTACACCTGTGAAAATCAATACACAATCTTTTTTATAAATAAATTCTGGGTTTTTGGGGGTCCCCTTTGTGTAATCAGACTAATATTTTTGTACAGCTATGCAATCAACCTTTTGTTTGTGTTTGTTTGTTTGTTTGTGTTACAAAAACATCAACAAGTTTTAAAAGATCAAAAAGTTTATGAAGTGGAAAGTTACAGTAAGTTAAAGTTAATATATTACTGAAGAAATAAGATATTTTTAATAAATGTAGTATAGCCTAGTGTATAGTGTTTATGAAGTCCTCAGTTGTGGACGGCAGGGTCCTAGGCCTTTACAGTAACTCGCCTCTAACCACAGATTCACCCAGAGAGACTCCCTGGCCTGCAGACTCCATTTATGGTAAGTGCCCTATGCACCACTTTTTATGTTATACCATATTTTTATTGTATCTTTTCTATGTGTAGATGTGTCTAGAAACACAAGTATTTACCTCTGTGCTACAATTACTGCCCACAGCATTTTATAGTCACACGCTGTACAGAGTTGTAGCCTGGCAGCTATGTGCCGTGTAGCCTGGGTGTGTCGTAGACTCCACCCTCTAGGTCTGTGTACTTACTCTCTGTGATATTCACACAATGACAAAATCACCTAAGGACGCATCTCTCAAAATGTATCCCCTGTGCTAAGCCACACATAACTGTCATGAAATTCCAGACCTCTTGAGTTCTGTGTGTGTGCTGCACGTTGTGACATCTTGGATGTCGTTCAGTGACTTTTCCCTGTGGCCCAATTACAGAAACCACAAAGTGGAAGCAGTGGGTTTTGCTCTAGTGTGTTCTGCAATTCCTGCTCCAGAGGAAGGAGATGGGGGAAGAAGCCTGGACACGGGGTATGTCTGCACGAGGCTTTAGCTACTTTTCTTATCCTGGCCCCTGTGTCCTCCATGCAGGAATTATTTCCCCTCCAGGTTCTCCTCCCACTCCACCTAGTCTACTAGACAGATTCAAATTCCTTGTATTAACATAACTTTGATTCCAATTTTGCTAAAAAATACTCTGACTTTATTCTGCTGGAAAACATTGGCCCCATCCCCTCCCAACCTCTTGGCAGAGTTACAAGAGAGACATATATATATATATATCTTGTATCTATATATATACATATATAACTTTTTGGGCTAATTGGCAATAAATTGTGCCATTCCCAAATCAACCTTTTGTAATTCCTTGGAGTCTAGAACAATAAAGAAGACTCAGTTTACCCATCATGAAAGCACTGAAAAAATAGAAGTCAGAAAATGACCAAATGACCAGACGAACTCTCTCATCCTAATATTCATCAACCAATATATTTTGTATCCAGTTTTCTTAGAGTTTAGTTAACCGAAGAATAAAGCAAATAAATGAGCTTAATCGTATCTCACAATAACTACCCCCCAACATATTCTTACTATTCTATAGAAGGTTATTTTTCTTTTCTGAGTCAGCATTTCACTCGGTTGCCCAGGCTAGAGTGCAGTGGCACAATCATGGCTCACTGGAGCCTCGACATCATGGACTCAGAGATCCTTCTGCCTCAACCTCCTTAATACCTGGGACTACTGGTGCACACCACCACAACCAGCTAATTTTTTTTTTTTTTTTTTTTAGTTGGAGTCTCACTCTGTCGCCTAGGGTGGAATGCAGTGGCACACTCACGGCCACCCCAGCATCAACCTGTTGGATTCCAGCAATCCTTCTGCCTCAGCCTTCCAAGTAGCCAGAACTCCAACGTATGCCACCATGCCTGGCTAATTTTTTTAATTTATTGTAGAGACGAGGTCTCGCCAAGTTGCCCAGGCTGGTCTCAAACCCGTGCGCTTAGGCAGTCCACTTGGCTCAGCCTCCCAAAGTACTGGAATTACAGGCTAAGCTACCGAGCCCGACCTCCAGCTAATTTTTTTAAAATGTTGCCTTAACTGCCCTTAAACTCCTGTGCTCAAGCAATCTTCCCATCTCAACCTCCCAAAGTGCTGGTGTTACAAGTATGAGCCACTATGCCTTGCCAGAAGTTTATCTGAGAAAAGATGGCTCTAAGAAAAAACTTTAACTGATGGACTTTTAAATGCAGTAGGAGCCGGGCTCGGTGGCTCAGCCTGTAATCCCGTGCCTTTGGGAGGCTGAGGTGAGTGGATTGCCTGAGTCCGCGGGTTCGAGACCCACCTGGGCAACTTGGCGAGACCTCATCTCTACAATAAATCAAAAAATCAGTCGGGTGTGGTAGCACATGCCTGTAATTCTGGCTACTCGAAAGGCTGAGGTGGAAGGATCGCCGGAGCCCAGCAGGTCGAGGCTGCGGTGCCGGAAGTGGCCACTGCACTCCAGTCTGGGTGACAGAGTGAGAGTCCAACTCAAAAAAAAAAAAAAAATGCAGTAGGAAGTCCTGTATTGTGTTATTGTTATGTTATAAAACACTCAAAAACCTTTTTTTTAAAAATTGAATTGGAGTCTCACTCTGTCACTCAGGCTGAAGGGCAGTGGCACACTCCCAGCCACCGCAACCTTGACCTGCTGGGCTCAGGCGATCCTTCTGCCTCAGTCTTCTGAGTAGCTGGAACTACAGGCACGCACCACCACGCCGGGCTACTTTTTTATATATATATATATATTTTGTAGAGATGAGATCCCACCAAGTTGCCCAGGCTGGTTTCAAACCTGCCGACTCAGGCAATCCTCTCACCTTGGTCTCCCAAAGTTCTAGGATTATAGGCATGAGCTACCGCACCCAGCCTCAAAAACTTTTAAGGGGGTAAAAAAGAAGGGTCTCCTGAGAACAAAATGTTCTCAGAGACATTGGAGACTGGTTGAACTACCCCAACATATAATTTCTCAAATAATTGAGCAAAAAGTGCTGGAAAGAGCTATTGTGGGGTAAAAACATCTGGCACCATCTTTCCCATTGTCTGCTGAGCCCTCTACTGTTCCTTTCCTCTTCATGTGGTAGCCTAGTGTCCCTCCTCCTAGAAGGCCCCTTTGTCCTGTCCACTGGATGACCTTGCCTGCAGGTACTCGGTATCCTCCTTCAGGGTGTTGACGGTGGTGTTGTTCCTGCTGTGACCTTGACTGTCTTCCTGCTGCACCGTGAGCTCCCGAGGGCAGGACCCTCCTGGCCCAGACCCTGCCACGTGATGTACTCCTAGCACGAAATGATGGTGGACATATTTTGAGACATTCAGGTTTTCAAAAGCCAAAAACTACTGGCTCGCATCTCTGATCCCAGCACTTTGAGAGACAGAGGTGAGAGGATTGCCTAAACCCCGGAGTTCGAGACCAGCCTGGGGAGCATAGCAAGACCTCATCTCTACAATAAATAAAAAATTAGCCAGGTGTGGTGACACATACCCGTAGTTCCACTTCCTTGGGAGGCTGAGGCAGAAGGATCGCCTGAACCCAGCAGGTTGAGGCTGAGGTAACTGTGACTGTGCACTATTCTACACTGTACTCCAGCCTGGGCAACAGAGTGAGACCCCGACTAAAAAAAAAAAAATCTAAAACCCCAATTATGTTCAGTGTTCTGTGGCAATAGGGGAGCCAGAGGTAGTGTCTCTGAAGGAAATGAGGATATGTGAAAGGATTCCTTGAAGCTAAAATGGAAAGGCAGGCAGCAGAGACCCGCTTCGCCTAGCCAGAAGTCCCCCTGTCCTTAAACAGGGCACAGAAGGGACAGAGCCAGGGCATGAACCCGACACGTAACTGGGTTAGTGATTTGGTCCTCAGAGGATCTCCTGACACCATGATGCTCCCTGAGATGCTGGAACCCTTACTGTCCAGCAAGAAGTGCAAGCAAGGAGTTACATCAACTCCCCAGTGGCTGCAGCTGAGTTTCTTCCTGCTTCATAGAACAGAAATTAAGTGATACTTCTTGCATGCCTGAATTTAGCAACATATATTTAAATGGGGAAAAAAAATACAGAGTGTTTTCACCATGGCAAGAAAATCCAAGTCTGCTAATTCCACCACGAAAAATGAAAAGAACCAAAGTCACAAGTTAATTACAGTGCGGATCTGTTTTGATGACTGATTTGTGAGAACTGAAGAAAAATTTAGAAGAAATCAGCATCAAACTACATTAAGGTGCTCAATGAGATAATCTTGGGAAAGTAGGTAGGGAAAGTTATTTCAATGACTAGATCATAAATACTGGAGCAGGAGGATTATTGAGAAAATGAAAGGTGTTCCTTAGAAAACACTTTAAAACAAAAGACTGATAACTTCTGTCTAGCAAAGAGCCTGGGGGATCGACTAGATGCCATTAGAAAGTTCTTATTAGGCCTTCTAAATTACACGGAAAGAAACCAAACAAAATAAGAGAGTAGCCACACATAAAGCTCTCAAGTCAGGAAGGCTTTGGAGGAATCCTAAAGAGAAGATCTGGAATTTTTGTATTTTTAGGTAGTGAAAAAACTGCCAGAAGCATTAAGGGGGTATGTGTGGAAGCAGGAACCCAAAGAATATTTTAGAAATGTGAGGTCAGACACTCGGGGGTGTCTCGTCTGCGATCCGGTGCCGCACTGAAGACACAAAGAATTGCACAGAAGCTAAATGGGAAAATACAGTTTATTTAGAAAGTAGATTAGAGAGAGAGAGAGAGAGAGAGAGAAAGGATTCACCTCCCCAAATTAGGAGAGGGGGCCAAGGCTTACAGAGTCAGTCACGTGGCCAGACTAGAGTTTAACAAAAGCAATGGCAAATGGGTGCTTGGGGTTGAGTGCCTTCAAAATTTCTCTTTGGTGGGGGTAGGGGGTTAAAGTGATTGGGCGATGGTCTGTTTCATGTCTTCATGAAGGGGACAGATAAGCACAGGTACTGATGTCATGATGATAGACAGCAGGCAGATGGGTGGGTTAGTCACATGACAGCTGCCATGGTGACAGGGTCTGTTTGTGTCATAAAGGTCACTAAGGACTAATTAGGTTAACTGGATTTTTTATGGGTGGAAGCAAATACCTGAAATAGAAAGGCGAATTAATACAAAACAAACTGAAGAGGGGGTTGAAAAAACAATTATCAATAACTACTTCTGAGAAACCGGTGCTGTCCTTGATTAGTGAGCAAGCTAGGTAATTTGTTCAGAGAACATGACAGAACCAGGTAGTGTCAAGCTGGCTGGGCTTTAGCTTAAGATTATTTCATTAACTAATTTCATTTTGGCATTTCACCCTTGCAAGAAAATTAGCTTAGTTTGGAGTAGCTTAATGCAAGGAAAATGCACAAAGTATGAAATGATAGCTTAATTATGGCTAATGATGGTATAATTGCACGTTAATACTCATAAAAAAAGAAATATGTGGAAATATTGGTAGACAGACTTCTGCAATTATAGCTTAATTTTGAAACGGACATCTAAATTTCTTCTTTTTTTTGTCTTTCGGCTATAGAATATGTTTTGCATATCATAGGCATTCAATTAGGATTGACATGCTCTCCCCCCAGCCCCCACCCCTACCCCTGGTGGCGTGTTAACAGCTTGAGTTCCTTTTGTTAAGGATGGAGGGCTTCCACTCACTTCCTTGTTCCTCCCCAGAAGAAATAAGAACTTTCTAGATCGGTTTCCAGCAGGTGAAGCCATATGTCCCGAGTGTTAGGGCCAGGATAGGGTGAGGGTGGATGGATGGATGGAGAGGCGAGGGAAGCCGGCATGCCAGAGGTGTGCGCTGACAAACCAGAGATCTGAGCAATGCAAAGAATTGCAGCACACTAAGAAGCAACGAAAGAAAAGTTTATTTAAAAGTAAATTAGATTACAGGCTGAGCCACCGAGCCCGGCTGAGGTGAGTGGATTGCCTGAGCCCGCGGGTTCGAGACCCGCCTGGGAAACTTGGTGAGACCTCATCTCTACAATAAATAAAAAAATTAGCCATGTGTGGTAGCGCACGCCTGTAATTCCGGCTACTCGGAATTGAGGCAGAAGGATCTGAACTGAGGCAGAAGGATCGCTGGAGCCCAGCAGGTCGAGGCCGCGGTGGCCAGGAGTGGCCACTGCACTCCAGTCTGGGTGACAGAGTGAGAGACCCCAACTCAAAAAAAAAAAAAAAAAGTAAATTAGAGAGGAGAAAAAGAGAAGAGGGAGAGAAGATTCACCTCCCCAAGGTATGGGAGGGGGCCAAAGCCAAGAAGCGTGGCAGCAGCCATAGCTCAAAGAGCACATGAGATCTGATCTCAGCTTCTATGCTGTTAGTGGATCACAAAAGACTTGACTGAACATGGATAGGAAGTGAGCTATGAAATGATCTGAAACATAGGAGATGACACACACGTTCACAAGAAGAAAGAGAGCAGACCCAAATGTATGGAGACGCCGTTTTTTTACCTGTCAGAGTGGCAAAAAATATTAAAGTGTGATACTCTTCTCTGGTGAGGCACAGGGGGAAGAACTCATACATTGCTGGTACAAGCGTAAATTGCCACCATCCTGTAGAAGGCAATTTTGCAATGTCGATCAAAATAATGAATGCACAATATTTTGACCCTGCAATTCTGCTGCAGGAATGTATCCTACAGTTATATTCATACGTGTGCAAAATGACATGAACAGGGTTATTCAGTGTTGGGTATCATACAGGTTAGGAAATAATTTAAATGTCCCACAATAAGTAATTCTCAAAGTCAATTATGGTGCATCTATACAATGAAATACCATGTACGAATGTGACCCAAAAAACCCAGAACTCTATTTTTGGAGGGTGGGCCCCTTGTAGTGCACTTGGAATGTGTTCTTCTAGATCAAATGGTCAACCAAAGTTTTTATCTGTGAGTTTTGAGAAGGCTACATCACTGTTTGTGGACAAATGTTCCAAATTGTGGCAAACAGGTGACTAGTTCTTCCACCATGACAATGCACCTGCCCACACCTTGCTGAGTGTTCACCAGTTTTTGACCAAAAATGACATGCCCCCATGCCCCTCATCTCATCTCACCCTGAGCAACTTTTTTTTTTTGTTTCCTTGGATGAAAAAAGTCCTCAAAGGGAAATATTTTGCCGATGTGGAAGTGAAACAAAAAACGGCAGAAGCACTAAAAGGCACCAAAATTGGCAAGTTCAAAAACTGTTTTGAGCAGCGGAAAAAGCATTTCAGTAGGTGTATTCCATCAGATGGAGAGTACTTTGAAGGTGGCTGAGATTTAAACATGTAAGAATAAATACAAAATTTTTTAAATAAAAAATTCTGGGTTTTTTTGGGTTCCCCCTCATAGATATAAAAAAGAGAGAGAAAAAACTCTTTCAGTGTTCGCATAAAATTATTATAAAATTATTTCCAAGATTCTTCCAGAAAAAAATAGTATAAAATTCTATCTCTGCTGTTAAAAAAATAAAAGGAGGGGAAAATAATATATATCTGGGTTGACTCGAATTATTGTCTAGAAAGAGGAAGAGGAAGATATTAGCATTGGTGACTTGTTTGAGGGTGAGGAATAAGTTGGAAACAACAGGGGAATGCAAAAGAAAGGTTTTCATGAACTACTTTTTAAAATTTTGCTTATTTATTTTTGAGTTGAGCTCTCACTCTGCCATCTAGGCTGGAGTGCAGTGGCCTGATCATGGTTCACCACAGCCTCAGTCTCCTGGGCTCAGGCGAACCTTCTGCCTCAGCCTCTTGAGTAGCTAGGACCGCAGGTGTGTGCCCACATGCCCAGCTAATTTTTTTTATTTTTTGTAGAAACAAGGTCTTGGTCTTGTTACGTTGCCTAGGCTGGTGTCGAACTCCTAGGCTCAAGCAATACTCCCGCCTTGGGCTCCCAAAGTGCTGGGATTACAGGCATGAGCCACCCTGCCGTTTAGTGAACTACCTTTTAACAGGAGTTGACTTGGAATTATGTAACGTATCATCTTTTGGAAAATCAGAGAGAATGGTGAGGTCAAGCCTCACCAATGCTAATAGCTTCCTCTTCCTCTTTCTAGAGAGTAATTCAAGCCAACCCAGTTATATGTTATTTTTGCTCTCCCATCAATGCCCACTCAGCCTTGCTTGGGGTGCTTGTATCTTGGGGCCACCCAGAGACTGGTGAGATTTGAATTCAAGTTCTGAGCTAAACCATTTAGAAACACCATTTAAAGAATACTTTACTTTTTTTTATTGCCAAATAATATTCCATTGTATGACTGCACCACATTTTGTTTATCCATTCATTATTTAATGGACTTCTGGGTCATTTCTATTTTTTGGTTACTATGAATAATACTCATATGAATATCTGTGTGCAAGTTTTTGTGTGGACATCTTTTCATTTCTCTTCGGTACATACCTAGGAGTAGAATTCATCATTTTATTATAATATTTTCAAACATACAACAAAGTTAAAAGAATTTTATCATGACTATCCCTAGTCACTACCAATATTCTGTTAAAATTTTATTCTAAAGCCGGGCATGGTGACTCATGTCTGTAATCCCAGCACTTTGGGAGGGTGAGGCAAGAGGACTGCTTGAGCCCAGGAGTTCAAGACCAGCCTGAGCCACGTAGCAAAAACTTCTCTAAATAAAATATTAGCCAGGCGTGGTGGTGCATGCCTGTAGTCCCAGCTACTCAGAAGGCTGAGGTGGGAGAATCATCTGAGCCCAGGAAGTTGAGGTTGCAGTGAGCTGTAATTGTGCCACTGCACTTCAGCCTGGGTGACAGAGTGAGACTCCAACTCAAAAATAAAATAAAAAATAAAACAAAATAAAATAGGTTGTGGTGGCGCATGCCTGTAATCACAGCACTTTGGGAGGTGGAGGCAAGAGGATTGCCTGAGTCCAGGGGTTCCACCCTGGGGAATTTGGCAAGACCTCATCTCTATAACAAATCAAAAAATTAGCCGAGCATGGTGGTACCTGCTTGTGGTTCCAGCTATTTGGAAGGCTGAGACAGAAGGATCCCCTGAGCACAGCTGGTCAAGGATGCGGTGGCCACCGCACTCCAGCCTGGGTGACGGAGTGAGACTCCAACTCAAAAATAAAATAAAAGCCGGGCTCGGTGGCTCAGCCTGTAATCCCGCCTTTGGGAGGCTGAGTTGAGTGGATTGCCTGAGCCCGCGGATTCGAGACCCGCCTGGGCAGCGAGACCTCATCTCTACAGTAAATCAAAAAATCAGCCGGGCGTGGTAGCGCATGCCTGTAATTCCGGTTACTCGGAAGGCTGAGGTGGAAGGATCACTGGAGCCCGGCAGGTCGAGGCTGCGGTGGCTGGGAGCGGCCACTGCACTCCAGTCTGGGCGAGAGTGAGACTCCAACTCAAAAAAAATAAATAAATAAATAAAATAAAATAATAAAATAAAATAATTCTACTTCCTTTGCCATATACCTATCAATCAACAAACCCTATTTTTTGGAGTCTCACTCTTGTCGCCCAGGCTGGAGTGCAGTGGCACTCTCATGGCCACCACATCCTCGACCTGCAGGACTCAGGCGATCCTTCCGCCTCTACCTTCCAAGTAGCTGGAACTACAGATGCACGGCCCCAGGCCCGGCTAGTTTTTGTGATTTATTGTAGAGATGAGGTTTCGCCAAGTTCCCCAGGTTGGTCTGGAACCCCTGGGGTCAGGCAATCCTCTAGCCTTGACCTCCCAAAGTGCTGGGATTACAGGCTGAGTCACCACACTTGGCCTTTAAATACATTTCAAGGTAAGGCCTCATCATTCTTCTCACAAATACATCGGGGTGTCTATCATTACATTTGTGTAGTTTAACTTCTTTTGAGATGTTTGCAGGTAGTAAAATGCACAGATTGAAGTGCATATTCGCTAAGTTTTGACAAAGTCATCCATATAACCCAAACTTCTTTCAAGCTAAGGAGCATTACCATCTCTCCAGAACATTCTCTAATAGTCCCTCCCAGCCAGTTCCCATCCTCTGCCTTTCAAAGACAACACCTGTTCTGTGTTTTTCTCTGTGTACTTGGTTTGCTTTTGTAAAACTTCATAAGAATGGGAATAAAGGCCAGGCATGATGGTTCATGCCTGTAATCCCAGCACTCCGGGAGGCGGAGGCGAGAGGATTGCCTGAGCCCAGGGTTCAAACCAGCCTGAGCAACTTGGCGAGACCCCGTCTCTACAATAAATCAAAAAATTAGCTGGGCGTGGTGGCATGCACCTGTAGTTCCAGCTGTTTGGAAGGCTGAGACAGGGATCACCTAAACCCAGAAGGTCGAGGCTGCAGTGGCAACAGTGAGACACCAACTCAAAAAAAAGGGAGGGGTGGATAAAAAGCAATATGGACAGCTTCTGAGTGAAGCTCCTTTCACTCAGCAGAATGTTTTCCAGATTCATCCATGTTGCTGCTCATATCAACAGTTCATTCATTTCTATTCTCAAGCAGCAAGTTCATTGTGTATGAACATACCCCAGCTTGCTTTTTCATTCTCCTGTTGATGGGCACCTGTCTTTTCCACCCTCTCATGTTTTAGCTTTATAAATAAAATGACTATGAACATTTTTTTGTACAAGTCTTTTTGTGAAGGCATGCGCTACCATGCCCGGCTGATTCTTTGATTTATTGTAGAGATGAGATCTCGCTGCCCAGGTGGGTCTCGAACCCGCGGGCTCAGGCAATCCACTCACCTCAGCCTCCCAAAGGCGCGGGATTACAGGCTGAGCCACCAAGCCTGGCTGTGAAGAATTTTTTTAGCTTTTATTATAAAGGTGTGGGGTACATTTCAGGGTTAGGTATATAGATATTTATCATATAGGTACCCTTGTTGATGAGGTATGCCCCTCCTGTTTTTGTTTTTTCTTGGGTAAATTCATAGGAGTGGAATTACTTGGTCTTTACAATGAGTGTAGGTTTACAGGAAACTCCTAGACCTTTGCCCAAAGTGGTTGAACCACTTTACATTTTCACCAGCAATGTATGCTTTCTGGTTACGCCACATTCTGACCATGCTCTGGTGTTGATAGTCTTTTTAATTTTAGCAATTCTGTTGGGTGAGTAGTCATATCTCAGAGTGGTTTTAATTTGTGTTTTCCTGATTAATAATGACTCTTTTCTTTTTGAGTTGGAGTCTCACTCTGTTGCCCAGGCTGGAATGTATGACATGATCATGGCACACCAGAGCCTCGACCTTCTGGGCTCATGCAATCCTTCTGCCTCAGCCTCTCAAGGAGCTGGGACAACAGGCACATGCCACCATGCCTGGTTAACTTTTTGTAGAGGCGCGGGGGGGCGTCTCACTAGTTGCCTAGGTTAGTCTTGAACTCCTGTGCTCAAGCAATCCTCTTGTCCCCGCCTCCCAAAGTGCTGGGATTACAAGGGGAGCCACCTTGCCCTGCCAATAATGAATTCTTTATTCATTGACTATTCCTGCATCTTCTTTGATAAAGCATCTGCTCAAATCCTTTGACCATTTTAAAAATTGCTAATACATTTCTTAAAGTTTTATTATCCTAATTTATGGGCAATCTTGAGGGACGGCTGCCAATACACAAACATCTACTCTTATTTTTAACCACCTCGAGGAAAGAAAAATTTATCCTCTTATTCTTTTTTGGTATTGTTGAGCTTCTACGTAAGAACGTAAGGACTCCAGACAACTGTCATTAAGCCCATCTTTCTTGGTTACTCCTCATTCTGGTGGCTGAGTTCAAACAGAAATATTTAGAGGTAATTTGCGATGAGGCACTGCACACTTATTTAGGTTATGTTTGAATGTTTAATAGGGATTTTAATTTCTTAGAGGATAAAACTTCTTTCCTAAATGAGATGCCTTCGTTTTCTCTTTCCCCCTGGTATTCTCCATCTGCATGAAAAGGATAAAAAGGAATAATTCAGCCAAGTACTGGTTTATTGCTTCATTTGTTCATCTTTACCCCCTGTCCTAATACGCTTAAAACAGAAGCAAAAACCAAAACCCAGGGTTCCTTTTGCTGGGAAAAGCAACATCCCACTGCTTAGGAAAAGGGTTTGGTTGTATTTAGGATTCACTTTCTTTTCAAAGTTTAAGAGATTTAAAAAAATTTAATTATGTAATTTTTAAAAACTATTTTTAGAGACAGGGTCTTGCTCTGTCGCCCGAGCTGGAGTGCAGTGTTGTGATCATAGCTCGCCGCAGCCTAGACCTCCTGGATTCAGGTGATCCTCCTGCCTCAGCCTCCCTGAGTAGCTGAGAATATAGGTGCATGCCACCACACCTGGCTAGTTTTGTTTTATTTAAAGTTTTATTTAAGCAGTCTTGATGCCATACAGGAGGATAAAGAAGTTGCTAAAAACCAGCTCCTCAAAAAAATGTTCCCCACAGAGTTGGTGGTAATTTGTGGGTTAAGAGGACCAATCGTCCTTAATCCGCATCGTCTTTAACCCAATTGTAAGATACACTGAGTAAGACTTGAACAGGGAACACAGAAGAGTGAAGATGTTGACCCACTGTCCCTCAGCCTATCTAGGTGGGGGCCAGGAGGTGACTTCCTCTTTAACATATTCTTTGATGATCCATCTGCAGCAATTGTTGGGGGGAAAGTAACACTTGACCTTATATTTGCCTTAAAATGTATGGAGGCTGTGTGGTGGCTCACACCTGTAATCCCAGCATTTTGGGAGGTGGAGACGAGAGGATTGCCTGAGTCCAGGGGTTCAAGACCAGCCTGGGCAGCTGGGCCTGAGACCTTGTCTCTACAATAAATAAAAATATTAGCCACGTATGGTGGCGTATACCTGTAGTTTCAGCTACTTGGAAGGCTGAGGCGGAAGGGTCGCCTGAGCCCAGCCAAGTTGAGGCTGCGGTGGCAGTGAGCATGCTCTTGCACTCAGCCTGGGCAACAGAGTGAAACTCCTACTCAAAACAAACAAACAAACAAGCACCAAAACCCCCAAACATGTGTGGAGGCTCAATTTTTAAAAAGGACATAATTATGCAAATATATATGGAACTCATTATAGACTGGTAAACAATTTTTGCATGGGTCATCATATATGAGATTAAAAGCCCATGGAGATTTGCTCTCTTGATTATGGACATACATATGTGTGTGTGTGTGTGTGTGTGTGTGTGTGTGTGTATGTTTTTTTTCCCTGCTTCTCAGTTTCCTGCTTCAACTTTCAATATGGTTTTTTTGGGGGGTTGTTGTTTTTATTTATTTTTTTGAGTCAGAATCTCACTCTTGCCCAGGTTGGAGTGCAGTGGCACGGTTACTGCAACCGCAGCCTCGATCTGCTGGGCTCAGGCTATCCTTCTGCCTCACCCTTCCAAGTAGCTGGAACTACAGGCACACACCATCACGCCCAACTAACTTTGATTTTTTTGTAGAGACGAGGTCTTGCCAAGTTGCCCAGGCCGGACTTGAAACTATATGCTCTGGCAATCCTCTCACCTCTGCCTCTCAAAGTGGTGGGGTTATAGGCGTGAGCCACCGCGCCTGGCTGTTTTTATTTTTAATAGCGGTAAAAAACATAAAAATTATTATCTTAACCTTTTTTTTTTTTTTTGAGTTGGAATGATCTGTCGCCCAGACTGGAATGCAGTGGCACGCTCCTGGCCACCACAGCCTCAACCTACTGGGCTCTGGCGATCCTTCTGCCTTAGTCTTCCAAGTAGCTGGAATTACAGGCGTGCACTACCATGCCCGGCTAATTTTTTTGATTTATTGTAGAGATGAGGTCTCGCCAAATTGCCCAGGCGGGTCTCAAACCCGTGGGCTCAGGCAATCCACTCACCTCAGCCTCCCAAAGCGCGGGATTACAGGCTGAGTCACCAAGCTCGGCTTATCTTAACCATTTTTAAGTGTACAGTTCAGTAGTGCTAAGTATATTTACAATGTTGTGCAACAGAGGTCCAGAAATACTTCATTTTGTAAAACTGGAACTCAGCACCCATTGAACAACTCCTATTTCTCCTACCATCCAGCCCTTTGTAATCAGCATTTTTGTTTGTTTCTGTGACTCTGACTACATAAGTGGAACCATGCAGCATTTGTGTCTGGCTTATTTCACTTAGCATAATGTTCTGTTTGTATTTTTGAGTTGGAGTCTCACTCTGTCACCTAGGTTAGAGTGTAGTAGCACACTCATGGCCACCGCAGTCTTGACCTGCTGGGCTCAGGTGATCCTTCCGCCTCAGCCTTCCAAGAAGCTGGAACCACAGGTGTGCACCACCATGCCCAGCAAATTTTTTGATTTATTGTAGAGGTGAGACCTCACCAAGTTGCTCAGGCTGGTCTGGAACCCCTGGGTTCAGGCAATCCTCCCGCCTCTGCCTCCCAGAGTGCCGGGATTACAGGCATGAGCCACCACACCCAGTCAGCATAATGTTCTTAAGGTTCATCTGTGTTGTAGCATGTGTCAGAATTTCCTTCCTTTTTAAGGCTTTATAATCTTCCACTGTGTATATACCAGATTTCTTTATCCATTCGTCTGTCAATGGATATCTGGCTGGTTTCCATCTCTTGGCTGTTGTGAATAATGTCACTAGGAAAGAGATATACAAATATGTCTTCAAGATGCTTTCTATTTGTTTTTGGATATATACCCAGAGTGGGTTTGCTGAATCATATAGTAATTCTATTTTTTTTTTTTTGAGTTGGCGACCTGCTGGGCTCTGGCGATCCTTCCGCCTCAGCCTTCCAAGTAGCCGGAATTACATGCATGCGCTACCATGCCCAGCTTATTTTTTTGATTTATTGTAGAGATGAGGTCTTGCCAAGTTGCCCAGGTGGGTCTCGAATCCGCGGGCTCAGGCAACCCACCCACCTCAGCCTCCCAAGGTGCGGGATTACAGGCTGAGCCACTGAGCCCAGTTTAGTAATTCTATTTTTAAATTTTTGAGGAACCACTATTTTATAGTCCACCGAAGGGTCCCAGTGTCAAATTCTTGCCAACACTTGTTTTCTGTTTTTTATCTCAGCCTTCCTCACGGGCATGAGATGCTTAATGCATTTTTGAACAACAAAAATACTCCAAGTGATCATCAACAGTGGTATATCTTCCCTTTATATATTACTTCATTCTCTGAGAGTCAAAAGGCAAGATCATAGGCCAAATTCAAAATCACTGCAGTCTACGCCCTTTCTTCTATCTTGCTCCTAAATTTCTCCCTTTGAAAGAGAAGTGAAAAAAATGACCCAAAGTACTTACTTTTTTATCCTCCTCTATTTTCTGACTTAAAAGAAGTACATTTTTATACTTTTCTCCAGCTGTCGTCCTAGATTCATGGATATTGAGGTACAATGTAGCATCATGGCTGAAAGTATGGTTTCTGAAGCTTGGCTGAGTTTGCATCTCATTCTTGGTCATTTACTAGCTATGTGACCTCGAGTAAGTTGCTCAGCCTCTCTATCTCAGTTTCCTCCTCTGCAAAATGGAGATAATATAATTCCTACTCCAAAGGGTTGATGCGTCAGTTAAAAGAGTTGATATTCACTAAGGTAATAACAGCTCAGTAAGTTTTAGCTGTTAATATTATTACAAATAGAGAAGAAACTCTGGAAAGAGTTCAAGTTAAAGGTTAACATGTCAGAGCAATTCTAATCAAAATTGCAGTATGAGTATTTTCTGAACTTAACAAAATGATGCTAAAATTCATCTAGAAAAACAAAGATGTAAGTCTAGTTGGGAAAAACCTTTGAAACTAATAATAATAATTATCCAGGAATGGTGGCTCACACCTGTAATCCCAGCACTTTGGGAGGCAGAGGCGAGAGGATTGCCTGAGCCCAGGGGTTCAAGATCAGCCTGGGAAACTTGGTGAGACTTCGTCTCTACAATAAATAAAAAAATTAGGTGGGTGTGGTGGTGCGTGCCTGTAGATCCAGCTACTTGAAAGGCTGAGGTGGAAGGATCACCTGAGCTTAGCAGGTCGAGGCTGCGGTGGCTGTAAAAGCGTGCCACCGCACTTCAGCCTGGGCGACAAGAGTGAGACTCCAACTCAAAAAAAAAAATTTTGGAATAAAAACACTATCAGATAAAATATATTATGAAGCTATCAACACAAACATTTTGGTAACTGGGACAGGGAAAGGCAGATTAGTGGAATATTAGTGGAAAAGTGAACTCTAATGTGTTGACAAAGTTGGCATTTAAAAGAGGTATGGAAGATGCAAGTAAGAGAGATTATTCAAATGATACTTGCTTAGCTGTTTGGAAAAAAGTTGGAACCATATCTCCTTTTTTTTTTGAGATGGAGTCTCACTCTGCCGCCCAGACTGGAGTGCAGTGGCCGCTCCCGGCCACCGCAGCCTCGACCCGCTGGGCTCCGGCGATCCTTCCGCCTCAGCCTTCCAAGTAGCTGGAACTACAGGCGCACGTGCACGCTACCATGCCCGGCTAATTTTTGATTTATTGTAGAGATGAGGTCTCGCCAAGTTGCCCAGGCGAGTCTCCAACCCGCGGGCTCAGGCAATCCACATATCTCATTTCTTATGCCCAAATAAATAACATATAGATCAATGATAAAACATAAAAGTAAAACCATTCAAGTAGAAAAACATGATGATTTTTCAAAAAGTCTTGAGTGGAGAAGACTTTTTTTTTTTTTTTTTTTTAAGTAGGAGTCTCACTCTGTCACCCAGGCTGGAGTGCAGTGGTACACTCACGGTCACCACAGTTTCGACCTCCTGAGCTCAGGCAGTACGTCCTCTTCAGCCTTCTAAGTAGCCGGACTACAGGCGTGTGCCACCGTGCCCAGCTAATGTTTTGATTTATCACGAAGAGATGAGATCTTACTAAGTTGTCTAGGCTGGTTCAAACTCCTAGCTTCAAGTAGTCCTCCTGTCTCGGCCTCCCAGAGTGCTGGGATTACAGGCATGAGCCACTGGGTCGGCCGATGTGATCTCTTAATATGAAAGATCTGCACACGCACACGCACACTTTTGAACACGACCAGAAAATTTCTAAATGACTATAAAAACTGTTGGGAAAATTACCTGAAAAGTGAGATTGGGCATGCAGGGAAGGGTTCCCCTTAGGTTTTACTTAATACCCTTCTGTATGGTTTACTTTTGTTTCACCACGTACACACATTTTGTAATTTAAAAAAGTTAAAATTAATAAAAGGAAGAGTTAAGAATAGGATGACTACTTAATTCATAAAGGTTTCTAAATAACCCCATGCCATAGCTTGGGATGAAAAGGGAACCGAGATCAATACAAGCTTTACTTTTTCTGAGTCGGTGTCTCCGTCTCCCAGGCTGGAGTGCAGGGGCACGCTCATGGCCACTGCAGTGTTGACTTGCTGGGCTCAGGCAATCTTTCTGCCTCAGCCTTCCAAGTAGCGGGAACTACAGGCACATGGCACCACACCTGGCTAATTTTTTGATTTATTGTAGAGATGAGGTCTCGTCAAGTTGCCCAGGCTGGTCTCAAACCTGTGGGCTCAGGCAATCTTCTCACCTCGGCCTCCCAAAGTGCTGGGATTACAGGTGTGAGCCACCACACCTGCCCTGTTGTTTTTCAGTCTTAGGTGATTCCATGAGTTTGGGGTTTTCCAAGCATGGTCCCAGGATCAGAGCAACATTACCATCAGGAACATGTCAGAAATACAAATTCTCAGGCCCCATCCCAAACCTACGGAACTGGAAACTCTGAGGATGAATACTATCAAATTTTTTTTTTTTTTTTGAGTCTGGATCTCACTCCAACCAGGCTGGAGTGCAGTGGCACCATTATGGCTCACTGCAGCCTCAACCTCCTGGGCTTAAGTGATCCTCCTGCCTCAGCCTCCCACAAGTAGCTAGGACTGAAGACATGGGCAACCACGCCCAGCAAATTTCTTTACTTTTTGTAAAGGGGTGGGGAGTGGTCTTGCTATGTTACCCAGGCTGGTCTCAAACTCCTGGTTTCAAGGGATCCTCCCACCTTCCAAAGTACGGGATTATGGGCATGTGTTACCACACCTGGCACTCTCTAGGTGATTGTGATAAATCCTAAGGTTTGATTAGATATGTCTGGGGCAAAGCCCAGTAATTTGCATTTCTTAAATTTTTTTTTATTTTTTTGAGTTGGAGTCTCACTCTGTCGCCCAGACTGGAGTGCAGTGGCCGCTCCCGGCCACCGCAGCCTCAGCCTGCTGGGCTCCGGCCATCCTTCTGCCTCAGTCTTCCGAGTAGCCGGAATTACAGGCATGCGCCACCACGCCTAGCTGATTTTTTGATTTATTGTAGAGAGATGAGGTCTCGCTGCCCAGGCGGGTCTCGAACCCGCGGGCTCAGGCAATTCACTCACCTCAGCCTCCCAAAGGTGCGGGATTACAGGCTGAGCCACTGAGCCCGGCTTCATTTCTTAAAATTTTAGGTGCTGCTGCTGGTGGTCTGAGAAGCACACTTAGATAATCACTGGTGGAAAACATCTGATCTATGGTTTGTCTAAAGCCACACAGCTGACTGTGTTGACAGAGCCAAGTCTCAAACCCACCATTTCTTTGTTTCAACCACAAACTACCTACCGAATATTTCTTCTTAGGTCTGAGGCCTACCTGGCAGCATTCTTCAACTCCGTCTTCATCAAATATTCAGATATTAAAAAAAAAAAAGTCCAGGACTATTTTTACTCAAAAGGCATCTCTTTATCCCTCTCCAGAAACGACTCACACTAGCTACCCACCAGTACCCCCTTACTTCCAAGGCACCCTGTTCTCATCTCAACCCACCTTTCCACTAGGTTCCACTGGGGTCCGCATGCCCCACCTTTGCCCAGCTCCTGTTCCATTATGAATTCAGCTGTGACCTCTCCCGCGAAATCCACGCGCCAGGCCGCAGTGAACTCCTGCGAGACGCAAAATGACCAGGGTTCTGAGCCGGCAGCCTCCAGGCCGATACCCGCTACCCTCGGGGTCTGGCAGAATGGCACTTGCTCCCGCCCAAGGCCTTTTCCCGCCAGGATAGAGAGAGGGAAGACACCCAAGGGCGAGACAAGAGGCTAGGAAGGGGAGTGGAGAAGGTAACGCGGCAGCTGGTGCGTGGGGGCGGTGACTGTCCCCTTAGGTCCCTGTCTCCTCTGTCCCGAATCTAGCTTCTCTCTCCATCAAGTTCCAGAAACCCAGAAGGCGGTCAAGCCTCTGTGCCAGCCACTCCGAGCCTCTTCCACGCCACTGCCCGCGGGGCCCCGTTCTTGTCCCCGGGGGGAAGGCGCCGCGACGTGGGCGAGAGCGGGGCCCGACCGCTCCCCCGAGAGTAAGCCCCGCGCAGCCCTGGGTGGTGCCGGAAAGCCCGCGCTCGGGGCTCCGGCGAGAGGGGCTCGGCGGGTCCCCGCAGAGCGCCGTCCCCCGCGCCACGGCGTGGCGAAGCAGCCCATGCGGGCCCTCCGAGCGCGCGCTGCCGCGTCCCAGCCTCCGGCCGCCCCCGCCGGCCGCTCCCGCCGTCGCCCCGGCGGCCGCTCGGCGTCCCCGGGGGTGGGCCCCCCGCGCTCGGCTCGGTGGCGCAGCGCGGCGCCCAGCTCCGGCCGGACGCCCAAGTAAGGCGCGGGTCCGGGGCGGCGCGGCGGGGCCCGAGGGGCCGCCCGCGCACCTCCCGGGGGCGGGGGGGGGAGCGGGCGGGCGGGGGGGGGCGGGGCCGCCGGCGGCAGGGCGCGGGCGCGGACGCTGGGGGGGGCTGTGGCTCTCCCCCCGTCCCCGCGGCTCGGGCGACGCGCGCGCGGCCTCCCCCCCCCGAGGGGCCGGCCCAGGCCGGGGAGGGCGGCGGCCGCCGGGGACTTCCCGCTCGCGGCGTCGGGGGCGGCGGGTCCGGCTGCGGGCGCGGGGCGGGGACGGGGCCGGGGGCCCGGGGGGGCGGCCGCCGCCCGCGCTGCGCCGCTCCTCCCCGCGCGGGTGGGGCTCCCCGGCGTCGAGGCGGCCTGGCGACCCGGAGCCCGCTCCCCACCCACCCCGCCTGCTCCGCCCTCCCCTCCGCCCCCCGCCACCTTTTAGGGCTCGGACCTCGGCCCGGGCCCCCGCCAGCCCCGCTCGCGCGCCCCCGCCGCCGCCGCCGCCGCCGCCGCCGCCCCCCCGGGGATTAATAGCCGGAGCCGCCGCGCCCTCGGCAGCCGGGGCCCCGGGGGCTGCGGAGCCCCAGCCGGGAGTGGGAGCCGCCGGCGCCGCGGAGGTAGGAGGCGCGCGGCGGGCGAACAATGACCGCGGCGGGAGGGCGGGCGCGCGGGGCCGGCGGGGTCCCGGGCCCCGGGCGGCAACTTGTGCGAGTCCAGGCGCCCGGAGCGCGGCGCCCCCGGGGGGCGGGCCGAGGCGGGTGCGCGGCCCGCGGGGTCCTGCCCGGGGGGGGCGGGCGGGCCGGGCCCCGGGGGGCCCCCGGGCCCCGATGGCCGGAGCTCGGGGGCCTCCGGGCTCCGCGCCGCCCGCCGCGCCCTCTCCCCCAGCCCCGCGGACCGCTGTGCCTCGCGCCCGGCGTCTCGCGGCCCCCGCCCCCCCCCCTTCCCCCCCTTCCCCGCGTCCCACCCTGCCCGGTGACAGCGCCGGACGCCGCTTCCCGGGCGTCGGGCGGCAATCGCGGGCCCCCCAGGGTGGGTTGCGGGCCGGGGAGGCGGCCGCCGGCGCGGATGCCACCGCGCCGCCCCGGGGCCCGCAGCTCGCCCACGCGCGCCGCGAGGTTCCCGGTGCGCGACAAAGGGGAACACACCCTCTGCCCGAGTTGGATTTTGTCTCTCTTCACTGCCTGCGTTTAGGAAGGGCAAAGTTTTGGGGGATTTTTTCCTTGTAAAGCAAGGGACAGATTTTTTTCTTTTCCTCTTTTCTTTTTGTGGTGAGCATTTCAAAACAACAACTTCTGATTGTGGTTTTACGATTTAAGTTCCGGAAACTTCAGCTGTGTGTGATCCAGCTGGACCTCTGAGTGAGAGAGAGAGAGAGAGAGAGAGAGAGAGAAAGAGAGAGTGTGTGTGTTTTATTTGCAGGGGAAAAATAGGAGTTCCCTGTAATGAGTCTGGATTTCGTCTGTGGCAGCTGGAGACCAGCGGCTGTAGGGGATTGTGTAGGGTCCCCCAGAAAGGAGGGAGCTAAGATTCACAAAGAAACGAGGACCCTGGTATCAGACCAGCTCGTTGCGATGTGGGAGAGATTGCTTTTCATCTGGAACAGTTTAGCAGTCTCGGCCTCTCTCTCCCTCAGCTCTGGGCAGAACCAGTGGCCTCTGGCAGATTCATTTCATGACTGTTGTTAAGGCCGGTCTCCGTGTCAGTTTCCCAGGTTTGACTGGCTCAGCCCTGGCTCCTGCAGTGGAAACCCTCAGGGTCCCCATCTTCTCCCTCCCACGGGCAGCATCGGAGCCTGACTCTGGCCTAGCCTTGGGTTCTGTTGAATGTGCCTTGCACGTGGTGAACTGCGGAACTCATCTGGGAACACCCTCCAGCATTGTCTTTTCTTATTCAGTTTGAACTAGGAGACTCGGAGAAAGGAAGATCTTTTTGGTCTGAAAGCTTTAGGGAGGAGTTGCCTTGAAAATGGTCTCCCTCCTTAGGAGAGACGGGGCAAGGCCCTCCCGGTGTCTCGCTATCTTGGGCTTTCCTCCATCATTCCGCGGTGTTCTTGCCGGTGGGTCTACCCTGGGCTTTCCGATGGGTTGGTCCCCAGGATCTGACAGTTTCTGACAATGTGCTTCACATGGGAGTACAGCAGCACATGGCTCACTTTATATTCCTGCAGCATCGTTCTGCAGCAAGGCATCAATATTGGAGTTACTCCAAGCACAACGAAACGTTTGTGTTTTCAGAATGTCTGGCTAATAGATCTGCTTCTGGGTAAAATAAATAGAAGCATTATTGGGCAGTGGCTGGTGTACTGAGGGAATTGGTGGAGTGAGTGAGTAGATGCCTTCTCAGAATGTCTTACTTGTTTCTCTTACGTGGGCGAGGAAACTGGAAATACTTGGCTGGGAGGTAGCTGTGCCTGGCAGGGCCACAGGTTCCACGGTGGGCCCCTGTGAGGTGGGTTGTGGTGTTTCACTTAGGAGTTCTGTCATTGTGGGAATCCTTTTGCAGTTAGGATTCTGATGCCCTTTCACACTGATATCCGCCTCTTTGAACTGATACAGAGATGGATTTATTTTCCCTTGGGTCATGATAGAATACTGATGTTATTCTATTCTGTAGCCAGACTTACCAAAGAAGATTTTAAAATAATGAACCTGGGCAACTTTCTTACTGGCTCATTGCAGTTATCTTTTTTTTTTTTGAGTTGGAGTCTCACTCTGTCACCCAGACTGGAGTGCAGTGGCCGCTCCCGATCACCGCAGCCTCAACCTGCTGGGCTCTGGCGATCCTTCCGCCTCAGCCTTCCAAGTAACCAGAATTACAGGCATGTGCTACCACGCCCGGCTGATTTTTTGATTTATTGTAGAGATGAGGGCTCGCCAAGTTGCCCAGGCGGGTCTCAAACCCGCGGGCTCAGGCAATCCACTCACCTCAGTCTCCCAAAGGCACGGGATTACAGGCTGAGCCACCGAGCCCGGCTCATTGCAGTTATCTTAACGTTATCCTGTGACTGCAAGGATGAATGTTTTTGTTTGTTCTACTTTTCATTAAAGAAACTGTCCAGAGAGATGGTATTTCAAAAAGATATGAATTAAATATAGTATTGAAAGGGTTAATATTTTAAAAATGGGGCTCTGACTCTAATATTTATTGAACATATGAGTTTAATTCATTTGCAAAATGATATATATTTATGAGGAGGATGCGTGTGATACACATCAAAAAAGAACAACTTTTTCCATCCTGGAGGGGTTAGAAAACACTAGAGAAAAGACAAGAGCCTAGTTTTTGCATGCTGAATACGCTTAGGAAAAACGGCATTGTGTGTTTCCCAGAGGATGAGGGACATTTTATGAATTTGCAGTTAACTGCACTTGTCTAATGTTTTGATAGCATGGCGAACTGGGCGTTTTAAAGAAAGCCCTTGTAACCGGCCTTGCTTATTGCAGAGATCGGCTTAGTATTTTTGAGAACTGCACTTTCTCCACCAACTGGAGATGCCACAGATAAGAGGGGCCCAGGCAGTCCCATGATGCAGTTGCTCCAGTCTTTCTGGCTTGGGTGGACAGGTCTTCCCTGGTGACGGTTTGGCTGGGAGGGGAGGGCGCAGGGTTTTGGGTCCTTGTGGTGGTCTCTCTCCTGTTGTTTGGTGCTTTTGATGGGGGGGCCCTCCAAGCCTGGCTGTGGGGAGTAGGTGGGTCAACTGCTTGCTCTTTAGTGGTCGGGGTTTATGCTGTGGCGGTGCTTGATCGTAACGCCTTCGCCCTCCATTTCTGCGGGGCGAGGTAGGCTTGGCTGTTACCTCGTTAACCACTTCCACATGTCCAGGAACAGCGGAGCCAAAAGTTTTCATTCAAATTACTTGAAATTGCGATTCCTCCAGTCCCTTTATGCTGAAGGCAGCCTTTGTTTTTAATCAAGAAGCCCCCAGAAAACGTTTATCTAAAATTGGAAACACTGACTTTTAATAGGACGCCCTTGCCCTGGTTTGAGTTGGTTAGAAATGTTTTGCCGAGTGAATACTTTGAGCAAAAGTGGACAATTGCTATATTATTAAAATAGGGTGTGCTAAGTTTTTGATACAAACCCAGTGTGACTAGAACTCAGTGCATGCTCAGTGTTGCCTACAGACTTTTTTTTTTTTTGAGTTGGAGTCTCACTCTGTTGCCCAGACTGGAGTGCAGTGGCCGCTCCCGGCCACCGCAGCCTCGACCTGCTGGGCTCCGGCGATCCTTCCGCCTCAGCCTTCCAAGTAGCTGGAATTACATGCGCGCGCTACCATGCCTGGCTAATTTTTCAATTTATTGTAGAGATGAGTTCTCACCAAGTTGCCCAGGTGGGTCTCGAACCTGAGGGCTCAGGCAATCCACTCACCTCAGCCTCCCAAAGGTGCAGGATTACAGGCTGAGCCACCGAGCCTGGTCTGCCTAAAAACTTTGAACTCAGTGTTGCAGCTTTCTTACTTTAATATGGGGTGAAAATTATAGACAAAATATAAGATTTGCAATCAACGTGGGAATTCATCATTTATACTGAAGTAATTTCATATGTAAAACTACCATATTTGTGCATATATTTAAAAACAAGTGGCTGGGCTTGGTGGCTCAGCCTGTAATCCCAGCATTTTGGGAGGCCGAGGTGAGTGGATTGCCTGAGCCTGCGGGTTTGAGACCAGCCCAGGCAACTTGGCGATACCTCACCTCTACAATCAGTCAAAAATTAGCTGGGCTTGGTAATGCGTGCCTGCAGTTCCGGCTACTTGGAAGGCTGAGGTGGAAGGATCGCCGGAGCCCATCGGGTCGATGCTGGGGTGGCTGTGAGTGTGCCTCTGCACTCCAGCCTGGGAGACAAAGTGAGACTCCGACTGCCCCCCCCCAAAAGCCTCAGACCAAACTCTTTATTCTGATAATACTTATCACCGGAGTAACTTTGCTTTGCATGCAGACTTTTGGCAAAATGCTTTCCATAAAGGTATTTTATTGTTAATTATAAGGGAAGACTTACACATCCAGTGTTATGGTGACTTTCAGGTTTTGTTGTCATCCTGTTCATTCTGGCTATAGGATAGTGCCTGGAACATGGCAAACCACCGGTCAATTATTGTTGAGTGAATAACAAACTCAGCTTTTACTATCCCTTCAAATTAATCATCAGGGTTTCTTTCTTTTTTTTTTTTGGAGTAGGAGCCTCACTCTGTTGCCCAGGCTGGAGTGCAGTGGCACGCTGCTCATGACCATCACAGCCTCGGCCTGCTGGGCTCAGGCAATCCTTCTGCCTCAGCCTTCCAAGTAGCTGGAACCACAGGTGCGCTCCACCGTGCCTGGTTAGGGCTCTACAATAATTCTTCAGGGTTTTTAAGGGAAACTTGATCATAGCACAGATAGGTTGCAGTTCTGGGAATTTGATATTTGATTTTGTTTCCATTTTATTCTAATTTAGCAATTTAAACTAATCCTTAAAGCTGGATAATATTGAAAAAGACTCAGCCTCATTAAAAAAAAAGGACAATAAAAGCATGTAGGAAAGCAAAACAAATCTGAAATCCTCCCGCCTGTTGCCAAGCACTACCGAGCGTTTTGGTGTCTGTGATATATCCTTCTCATTTTTCGGTCTCCCCCAAGTTTGACATTATAATTGTTTTATGTAGTGTCTGTGTAGATTTAATGTGCTCAATATTCCTCTTTGTACACTGAAGCTAGACAGACCTGCCCGTCTACACCTTCCCGCTTTGTGATTTGGGGCAAGTTATCGCTCTTTTTGAGTGCATCAACTGTATTGAGCCATCAACTATTGAGCTGCTTCAACAAGGATGTGCTCCCAGTACATGTCTCACATGTCTCAGCTTTTTTTTTTGTGAGTCGGAGTCTCACTCTGTGCCCAGGCTGGAGTGCAGTGGCACGCTCACAGCCACCGCAGCCTCGACATGCTGGGCTCAGGAGATCCTTCCGCCTCAGCCTCCCAAGTAGTTGGAACTACAGACATGTACCACCACACCCGGCTGATTTTTTTATTTATTGTAGAGATGGAGTCTCGCCAAGTTGCCCAGGCGGGTCTTGAATCCCTGGGTTCAGGCAGTCCTCTTGCCTTGCCTCCCAAAGTGTTGGGATTACAGGCTTGAGCCACCATGCCCGACTCATGTCTCAGCTGTTAATATCATCAGTGGCCCAGGTGCTTTCTGTCCCTTCACTCTGCCATCCGCAGTGTGTTGCTTTTTGTATTTGGGCTTGTTGCCTTGTGGTTAATTAGACTGCTGCAGCCTAATTAGTTATTATGGTGAATGGCGGTTGCAGCTCCAAGCTTCACACTCTCACACATTTGTTATTGTCAGGTCAATGGCACAAGGCTTCTTTTAGGTCCTTTGGTCATTGAGCAAAATCCTTCCCAGAAGCCTCCAGCATCTAGGGGGTGTTGGAAGAGGACTATAGGAAATGTTCATGTGCTCAGAGCTAAAGACTTGATGGGGATGTCTGGTGTCATAGCAGCCAGGTTGTGATGAGGCAGGCAAGAGGATGACAGAGCTGAAAGATGGAACCAGGGTCTGTAAGCGCATCAAGTCATTTGGGTCCTCTTGCACCTGGCACGTAGTGTACTAAATACTAATCTGTTTAGGAGACTGAATCATAATTTCACTTACTTTCTGGTCCTGTTTGAGTTGGGGTTTTCTGTTCTTACGATCCAAAACATCATGACTGATCGATTAATTGGAAAACTTTTATCGCCGGGCTCGGTGGCTCAGCCTGTAATCCCGCGCCTTTGGGAGGCTGAGGTGAGTGGATTGCCTGAGCCCGCGGGTTCGAGACCCGCCTGGGCAGCAAAAACCTCATCTCTACAATAAATCAAAAAAATCAGCCGGGCATGGTAGCGCATGCCTGTAATTCCAGCTACTTGGAAGGCTGAGGCGGAAGGATTGCCGGAGCCCAGCAGGCGAGGCTGCGGTGGCCGGAAGCGGCCACTGCACTCCAGTCTGGGCAACCGAGTGAGACTCCAACTCAAAAAAAAAAAAAAAAGAAAACTTTTATCTTTCATCTGCCACCATCTATGAGAAACCTGATTTCTACTTGTTAATGACGTGGAAAGTGACTTAGAGGTCATGAGGTCATGTGAAATCACTGTAAGAGAGGAGCTCTTCCTAAGGACTTTAGGTATTTGCTTATGTGTGCAAATCATGCCACAAGTCGATGTGAATTTTACCTCCTTGTAAGTGGGGCTTGCAGAGCGACTGCTTGGAATTTGCCATTTGGCAGTTTGGATGACAGAACCTACTTGAGAGTATCACTTCATTTCTTCAGGAAAAAATTCCAGGAGTGTCAGTCATCTCTGTCAATCTAGAATGACAATTATCTGCACACTTACTATTGCTCAGAAGATCTGTGAGGACATTATGAATCAGGGGTTTCATATTCTCCTTCTCACTCTATCACACAGGCATGTCACACAGGCTGGAGTGCAGTGGCACACTCATGGCCACCACAGCCTTGACCTGCTGGACTCAGGCGATCCTTCTGCTTCAGCCTTCCTAAGTTGCTGGAACTACAGGCATGTGCCACCATGCCCAGCTAATTTTTTAAAAATTTATTTATTGTAGAGACGAGGTCTCTCCATATTGCCCAGGCTGGTCTCGAGCCCATGGGCTCAGGCAGTCCTCTCACCTCTGCCTCCCAAAGTGCTGGGATTATAGGCATGAGCCACCACTTCTGGCTCCTTTATAATCTTGCTGGCATCTTTGATTTTCCAACATCATATCCTAGTGGGGGCCCAGATTCAATGAAGGGAGCTTTTTGGAGATGCCAGGATTTGGGCCAGGTGTAGTTTAATCCCAGCACTTTGGGAGGCTGAGAATTGCTTGAGCCCAGGAGTTCAAGCCCAGCCTGGGCAACATAGAGAGACTTTGTCTTTACAAAAAATTAAAAAATTAGCTGGGTGCGGTGGCTTATGCGTGTAGTCCAGCTATTCAGAAAGCTGAGGTAGAAGGCTTGCCTGAGCCGAGGAGGTCGGAGTTGCAGTGAGCTGTGATTGTGCCACTGTACACCAGCCTGGGGGACAGAGTGAGACAGATTCCCAACTCAAAAACAAAACAAAGAAATGCCAAGATTTGGAGAAACCAGAGATTTTCTAAATGAGACAAACATACTAGTGAAATTGTGAAGAAAAATGATTGAATAATAACTTTCATATTAATCCAAGCTTATGAACATAAGGCATCCAGATGAAAAAAATTACAGAATGTGGAGGAACCATATTTTTGTCTTTTATGTAATTGATATGATCTTTAAACAGAAATGAGGCCTTTTCCTTTTTTACAACCATGATGGCCAACTGAGGGTGATAATTCATATTTTCCCACAGTTTTATTTTTACTTTATATAAGGGCTTATAAACTGGGTATGGTGGTTCATGCCTGTAATCCCAGCACTTTGGGAGACTGAAGTGAGAAGACTGTCTAAGACAAGGAGTTCAAGACCAGACTGGGCAACTTGGCGAGACCCTGTCTCTACAATAAATTAAAAAAATTAGTTGGGTGTTGTGGCGCACACCTGTAGTTCCAGCTACTTGGAAGCCTGAGGCTGAAAGATTGCCTGAGCCCCGCAGGTCAGGGCTGTGGTGGCCATGAGCGTGCCACTATACTCCAGCCTGGGTGACAGAGCCAGACTCCAACTCAAAAAAGGGCTTATGAAGTCATCAAATACTCACTGAACATGTATATTGAATATACGAGTTACTGTTGGTACCACGAAAGTAGGTCTTGATCCTTGCTCTCGGAGAACACAGCATCTAGAATGAATGGGAGAAATAGATAATTCTAATAAAAGGTGTGATAAGCATTTGCAAAAGGTACTAGGAATGATGGAAGCATTCAGAATAGTAAACTTGGATTCTTGGGAAGAAATGGCCTTTGGGTTGAGCCTTGAATGATGAACTGTGTTTGTTCACTTGTTTATTTTAGTGCTTTGTAGCATGTTTCTTGTAACAGAATTAGAAAAATTCAAGTATGAAATAGAAAGTAAAAATTCCTTGTAATCTTGCCATTCAAAGATTATGAAAATCAAAATTTGGAAGTATTGAAATAAAAAATAAAAAATAAATAAAAAGCAGTAGGAGTAACACTGAAAAAAATTTGGTTTGCTTCCATTCAGTGCGTGGTATATTGAATATATTTCCAGTACTTTTTCCTCATATACAAACATAAATTTAAAATAAAAGTTGGTAGTGTGATGCACATATGTTTAGAAGCTTTTTTTCCCTTGAACCTTTTTCCATATTATCTTTGAAGATAAGATGTTTAATGGCTATGTGACATTTCATTGTATTTAACATTGGTCCCTATTGATCATTTTTTCTTTTTTTTTGAGTCGAAGTCTCACTCCGCTGCCCAAGCTGGAGTGCATTGTCACCCTCACGGACACTGCAGCCTCGACCTGCTGGGCTCCGGTGATCCTTCCGCCTCTTCCAAGTAGCCAGAACTATAGGTGCACGCTACCATACCATAATTTTTTATTTATTGTAGAGATGAGGTCTCTCCAAGGTGCCCAGGCTGGTCTTGAACCCGTGGACTCAGGCAATCCACTCACCTTGGCCTCCCAAAGTGCTGGGACTACAGGCTGAGCCATATATTTTTTTTTGAGTCAGAGTATCATTCTGTCACCCAGGCTGGAGCACAGTGGCATGCTCATGGCCACTGCAGCCTCGACCTACTGGGCTCAGGTGATCCTTCTGCCTCAGCCTTCCAAGTAGCTGAAACTACAGGCGTGCACCACTATGCTTGGCTGATTTTTAAAAATTATTGTGGGGACGTGGTCTTGCCAAGTTGCCTAGGCTGGTCTCAAACATGCGGGCTCAGGCAATCCACTTGCCTTGGCCTCCCAAAGTGCTGGGATTGCAGGCTGAGCCACCGAGCCTGGTCCCTTCTCGTCATTTTTTGGCTTGCGGTGCTTTGCTTCAGTGACCACATATGTAAACCTGCGGAGCAGGGTTCTCCAGATCTTTTTTGTTGCAAGGGACCGAGGCCCAGCTCAAGCCATAGGAAGCAGAAGAGGGGGATTTCTAAGCCCTCAGTATCAAGCCCAGAAAGGGCAGAGGTGGGTCCAGTCTGGGAAACAGAGACCTGTATCCGAAGAGTTCAGCCCTGCAGTGTGTCTCTCTCAGGGTTTAGTTGCTGCGTTTTGCTGGGCATTGGCTTCGTTTTTTTCTTTCTTACCTTCCCCACTGCTGTTTTAAACAGGACGGTTGGTCAGAGGTGGTGGGGACGAGACTCTCCTGCACGTTGCGGGAAGTGTGGCATCCATGGCCCTGCTTAAAATGCAAGCAGTCCCCAAGTCGTTCTGGCCGTTAGTAGCCCATCACACATATTCGGTTCCCTGGGAAGAAGAGTTCATACCACTCCTGCTATGAATGAGACTCTTCTTATTGGAGTTTGAGCTCCTTGGCCCCTCTACCCTCATGGAAGGATGCCTGTTTGGTCCAGATGCGAGACCACTCTTGGTGGGGCGGGGGGAGGGTATGTGTGAAAGAATGTCTAGGGGAAGTGGGGGAGGAGAGATTGTGCCTAGACAATCTCCCCTCCCCCATTTCCTTTCTGGATGGATAGACTTGATAGGCAAAAATAAGGAAAAATAAAACACTCTATGTTGCACGCCTAGAGTCCCAGCTACTTGGGAGGCTGAGGTGGGAGTATGGCTCGAGCCCAGAAGTTTGAGACCAACTTGGGCTACATAGTGGGACCCCATCTCAAAAAAAAGATAAAAATTAAGAAAACATTGAAACTGTTCTGGGGGAAGGCTGAGCAGGCAAAACTAGGGCAGAAATATAAAAGGAAGGCACTCTCTCTCACCGCCTCTTCAGGTGCACTAAGGCCCTGGACGTTCACCAGCACGTCCGCATTGATGTCTGTGCCCAAAGACCAGAAGCTTTGACCTAGTGATTGCTTGTGAGAGGTGTCATTGTAACTTGTCACCTTCATTTTTCATCCCGTAGCAACATTCCTCTTGTATTCAGACACCTTCTGGAGCGGGAGAAAGGAGGGTAGAGTTAGCGCTTGTTCGTGTGACTCAATGGTATGACTGAGGCCAGACGTGGTGGCTCATGCCTGTAATCCCAGCACTTTGGGAGGCTGAAGTGGGAGGATTGCTTGAGTCCTGGAGTTCAAGACCAGCCTGGGAAACATGGTGAGACCCCCGTCTCCACAAAGAACTTTAAAAATTAGCCCAGGTCTGGTGGCACACACTTACAGTCCCAGCTACTCAGGAGGCTGAGGCAAGAGGATTGCTTGAGCCGAGTCGCTTGAGGTTGCAGTGAGCTGTGATCATGCCCCTGTATTCCAGCCTGGGTGACAGAGCGAGACCCTGTCTCTAAAAGAATCAAAAAAATCAAAATAGCCTAACTGAGCCTATCTGTGAAGGTTGAGAATGTTTCAACCTCCAAGTCGGGTGCCTGGCACGAGGGGGTGCGCGCTGTTGCCTTTTTCCTAACGTGGAAAGACTTGTTTCCTGCCCTCTTTCTCTGTGGTTTGTCAGAAGCACTTAGCCACTGAAGCTGACAGGGCTTCTCCTCCCTAACCAGTCCCCAGTGAACGCGGCCACTTTGTGAGAGCGCCAGTGTATTGAGAGGGAAGATGCTCTGAGTCTTGCCCGTTCTTCCGAGCCCCGGTTAGAGTGATGTTTGTTTCCAAATTCCACTGGCCCGCCCTTTCAGGTAACACACAGAGGCACCTTGGAGGGCCCAGAGGGAACGACCAGCTGAGAGGTGTGAGGCCACAAGCACTGCTGAGGTCATGCTTTCAGGATCTTGCACAATTCGGTACCCCGTTAGGTGCAAACTGTGCCTTTTTTTTTTTTTGAGTTGGAGTCTCACTCTGTCGCCCAGACTGGAGTGCAGTGGCCACTCCCGGCCACCGCAGCCTCGACCTGCTGGGCTCCGGCGATCCTTCCGCCTCAGCCATCCAAGTAGCCGGAATTACAGGCATGCGCTACCATGCTCGGCTGATTTTTTGATTTATTGTAGAGATGAGGTCTTGCTGCCCGGGCGGGCTCAGGCAATCCACTCACCTCAGCCTCCCAAAGGTGCAGGATTATAGGCTGAGCCACTGAGCCCGGCTCAAACTGTGCCTTTTAACCAGAATTAGTTCCTGGAGGTCAGGAGCCATGGTTCAAACTTCTATTATCTCTTCCACCTAACCTAAAAAAGAGGTTGTTTTTTTTCCTTTGGTGGATTAATGAAAGTTGTATCATGGGATTATAGACAGCTGGAAAAGCTCACTCTCAGTAAATCTTCATGCATTAGGAAGAGTAAAATTAATCTCACTTTTAACAAAGATCTGTTGAGCACCTTTCATAAGGTGGGCATTATTCTTTACATTCACATTAATGAATAAAATATATTTTAAAAAGTCCTTGTTCTGGAGGGACGACACGTACACACACACACACACACACACACACACACACACACACACGCTTGTAATGGTTTGACACACACACACACACACACACACACACACACACACACACACACACACACACACACACACGCTTGTAATGGTTTGAAAATTAAGAGGGCTCTAGGCCCTGAAGGTGATTTAACCAACAGATGTTTCTTCTTAAGGGAAAAATGATTAAAATTGCTTCTTTAAAAATGTATGTATTCTTTTAAAATTAACAGAGTAAAACTTTTTGTGTGTGTGTGGTTTACAGTTCTGTGAGTTTTAACACGTGTAGATTTATGTAACCAACTCCTCTATCAGGACACAGGACATTTTCATGACCTCAAAAAATTCCCTTCTGCTACCCTTTTAAAGTTGGCCCAGCTCCCAGCCCTGTTAACCACCGATCTTTGCTTTCTCACTAAGTTTGGTATTTTCCAGTATGTCATATAAGTGGAATCTTAGTGTATGTAAGCTTTTGAGACTGGCTTCTTTCATTCAGCATAACATCTTTGCGATTTTTTTTATGTGTGAATATCAATCGTTAATTCATTTCTACTGCTGAATAGTATTCCACTGTATATGGATATACCACAGTGTTTATTCATTCACTTGCTGAAGTACAGTTGGGTTATTTCCAGTTTGGGGCAATTATGAATAGAGCAGATATACATTTTTACATGTAGGAAAAAAAGAAAGGAAAAATGACCGGCTGTAGTGACTCACACTTGCAATTCCAGCATTTTGAGAGGCTGAGGTGGGAGGATTGCTTGAGCCCAGGAGTTCAAGACCAGCCTGATCAACATAGCAAGACCTCATCTCTCTACACACACAAAAAATCACAGACAGGTTTGGATATGGATAAAGTTTGATTTCTCTCGGATGAATACCTAGAAGTGAAGACCTTACCAGTGCTTGATATTATCAGTACCTTTTATGATAGCCATTTTGATGGATGCGTAGTGGCATTTCATCATGGTTTTATTTATTTTTTAAACAAACAAAACATGGAGAAAAACACCTTTAAAAGGGGCTTAACCAAAGACATGACTAAATACCTTCCTGGATGGTCTAGCAGAGACTTAAGGAGCTTTTTTAGCTGCCTGTTTTTTTGAAGGGGGGATCAGAAAGAACAATTGTGTGAGATCGGAGGTCTGGAAAAGAAATGGCGGCGATAAATGTGAATAAGATGTCCCGTAGACGCTCATCTCAGAGACCTGACGAGTGGAATTTCGGTAAGTCTCTTGTGAGTTCTCTTTATGAATATACAGTGATAATAATTCAAAACTAAAATTACAGAAGCACCCACAAGGCAATGTAGAAAAGAACACAGGCTTCAAGGCATGCCTTCATTATTTATTGCTGCATGACAAATTACCCCAAGTTTAGGGGCATAAAGCAACAGTAAATATTGATTATCTTTTGCAGTGTCTTTGGGTTAGGACTTGGGGAATGGCTTAAATGAACACTTCTGGCACGGATGTTTGCGATAAAGATGTCGGCTGGAAGCTGGGTGCAGTGGCACACAGCTGTATTCCCAGCTACTGAGGAGGCTGAGGTGGGAGGATTGCTTGAGTCCAGGAGTTCAAGGCCATGGCAACATAGCAAGACTCTGTCTCTACAAAAATAAAGATAAGAGAAGATATCAGTTGGGTGTGGGACTTGCCACCAGTGAACCCCATCAGCTCCTTGGGTAGGATGCTTGGCGGCTATCTTCTCCCAGAGAGAGTAATCCACAAGGAAACCAAGGAGAAACTGCTGTGACTTTTTTTTTCTTTTCTTTTTTTCTGAGTTGGAATCTCACTCTGTTGCCCAGACTGGAGTGCAGTGGCACGTTCCCGGCCATCGCAGCCTCAATCTGCTGGGCCCCGGCGATCCTTCCGCCTCAGCGTCAGCCTTCCAAGTAGCTGGAACTGCAGGTGCGGTATCACGCCCAGCTGATTTTTGATTTATTGTAGAGATGAGGTCTCGCCAAGGTGCCACGCTCGTCTCAAACCCGTGGGCTCAGGCAATCTGCTCGCCTTGGCCTCCCAAAGTGCTGGGATTACAAGTTGAGCCACCCACCGAGCCTGGCCTGCTGTGACTTTTATGAGCCAGCCATGGAATCCAGATGCTGTCACCCCCATAGTATCCTTGGTTCTAGGGGCCGGCGATGATTCAGTAAGTGGCAGTTACACAAAAGCATGGGTGCCTGGAAGTGAGAATTACTTGGCACCATCTTGGAAGCTGGCTACTACTACAGGACCTTGAAGTAGCTGTGTTCATATTTCTGTTACTCACAGTTTTGGCCTAGAGCAAGTCATTTTATTTCTGAGTCCCAGTTTTCTCCCATATTTTATTTTATTTTATTTTTTTTGAGTTGGAGTCACTCTGTCGCCCAGACGAGTGCAGTGGCTGCTCCCGGCCACTGCAGCCTCGATCTGCTGGGCTCTGGCGATCCTTCCGCCTCAGCCTTCCAGGTGGCTGGAACTACAGGCGCGCACTACCACGCCTGGCTAATTTTTTGATTTGTTGTAGAGATGAGGTCTCACCAAGTTGCCCAGGCGGGTCTCGAATCCGCAGGTTCAGGCAGTTCACTCACCTCAGCCTCCCAAGGTGTGGGATTACAGGCTGAGCCACCAAGCCCGGCTTTCTCCCATATTTTAAAAATGCAGGCTGTATGCTGTGGCTCTGTCTGTAATCCCAGCACTTTGGGAGGCTGAAACAGGAAGATAGCTTGAGCCTGGGAGTTCGAGACCAGCTTGGGCCACATAGCAAAACTTTGTTTCTACCAAAAAAAAAAGAAAATTAGCCAGGTGTGGTGGCACACACCTATAATCTCAGCTAATTGGGACGCTGACGCAGGAGGATCACTTGAGCATAGGAGTTAGAGGTTGTGGTGAACTGTGATTGTGCCACTGCACTCCATTGTGGAGTGATTGCCTTAGTCTTCCAGGTAGCTGGAACTACAGGTACACGCCACCACACCTGGCTAATTTTTTGATTTATTTTAGCGACAAGGTCTTGCCATGTTGCTCAGGCTGGTCTCGAACTCCTGAGCTCAGGCAATTGTTTCGCTTTGGTCAAAGTGCTGGGATTATAGGCATGAACCACTGCGTCTGGCTAGATCTCTATTTTAAATAACAGCCCCAAATAAGAACTATATAAACTGAGGTTACTGTGCCATGCTGGGAGGATGCTGAGAGACATTACTGATGAGTTTGGCGTGCCTTCAGATATGAAGGATCACCTCACTACATCACTGCCTCTCTGTAGAAATTCTAGAAGATGTTCACTTGTGGAAGTCGTTTTAGGTTGTATACTTCAGTACCCTTTGACTTGATTGGCATTGTCAGGAAAGGTTTCATTTTTGAAGTGATCATCTTGTGGGATAACGTAACTCTTTTGCTGGAATTGATATTGAGCGTGGTTGAAGGAAATTTGGTGTCTTCACCCCGTTTTCTTTCCCAGCTTCCTGTATTTCGCCTCCTACCCCTGGTGCATCTCCCACCCCCGTGTCTAAGAGAAGTTCTTAAAACACGCCCGGGAGGCTTTCTCTCTCACACCTCCCCACCTTCGCACCTGCCGTGTCCTCTGCCTTTCACCACGTCCTTCTTGGCCGTGGCATCCACCCAGTCCCTGCCCACGTCCTTCCAGAAGCCTTCCCGAGCTAAGGTCTACTCCTGGGTTGCCATCCTGGACACTGTGTGTGGAATGGAATGTTTTCTCTCTTACCCATTCATTTTGCTTATTTGAGCACTGACATCTGTTGAACACTTTTAAGTCCCAGGCTGGGTTTACACGTATAACTGGTTTACAGGTCTAATTGGGCTACATGTACAAACTCATCTAAACAGCCCAACAGTCAATTTTTTTTGTAAACCCTCATTTACCATAAGAGGAAACTGAGGCACAGAACAATTAAATGCCTTGCCTAAGGTTACATAGCTTATCATTGGCAGAGCTGGGATAGAAGCTCAGAAAGTCTTTCTCCACTTAGTGAGAACAGTTTCTGCTTAAGTATTTTACATGTCTGCATTCCCAGTGTCTGGAAAAGTGCCCAGAACATAGTAGGTGCTCAATAAATATTAAGGGGGTGGTGCAAAAACAGTAATTAAGATAACCCTTAAAAAAATAATAATAAGAGACAAGGTCTTGCTCTGTCGCCCAGCCTGGAGTGCAGTGGTATGATCGTAGCCACTTTAAGCAGTCAGTTTTGTTACAAATCAATTTCTCTTAAGCAGTCAATTTTTGCTTAAGCAGTCAACTCTATTAAGCAGTCAACTTTGTCACAAACCATTTCTTTACATTTTCATTGTAAAATGTAGCCTCTTTGGCTTCTGCAGGATGATGAGTTGCTGAGTTACTGTTCTTCCTCTACCCTCCTGAGCCTAGGGTCCCTTACCACTTCTTTTGTGCTTATGCTCTGAGTTTGATGCTTAGAAGACGAGCACATTTGTTTAAAATTATGTGAACAATGTATACTTACATGCATTGAGAAAAAGATCTTACTTATGATTTTCCTAGGATAGGATTCACACAAGTGGTTTTTATTTTCTCCTTTGAACTTTTCTGTATGTTCTAAAGTTCCCATGATGAATTTTTGTTGCTTTTATTTTATTTATTTATTTATTTTTTTTGAGTTGGAGTCTCACTCTGTCGCCCAGACTGGAGTGCAGTGGCCGCTGCCGGCCACCGCAGCCTCGACCTGCTGGGCTCCGGCGATCCTTCCACCTCAACCTTCCGAGTAGCTGGAACTACAGGCACGCGCTACCACGCCCGGCTAATTTTTGATTTATTGTAGAGATGAGGTCTTACCAAGTTGCCCATGCGGGTTTCGAACCCGCGGGCTCAGGCAATCCACTCACCTCAGCCTCCCAAAGGTGCGGGATTACAGGCTGAGCCACCGAGCCCGGCCTGTTGCTTTTATAATTAGTAAACCATGTTACTTACAATGAGAAAACTACTTTTTTGGAGCTGCATGAAAAGGAAGACCTTAGAAATGCTTTTTCTGTAGATTAAATGAGACCTGCCACATACGTAAGCAGTCATATGAGATGCACTATGACTACAGAACATGCCTTGCAAATATATCCCTGCTGTACTATTAAAACTGTCTACTCAAAAGGTCACTGTCTTCTTCCTAGGATATCCAAGGCACGTAACAAAGGAAGACAGGTGGACATGGCACTTGGAAGCTAGGTAGTTTTCTTGGGGAGATGGCTGTGCCAAGGAGTGTTTTTTTATTTGCAGTTTGGAAGTTCAAGGTTGCAAAGTCAATGTTGTCCAGGTCAGTTGGAGGTTTTAGTTTTGGAGGCAGAGTAATGCATAAGCATGGACTCAGACTCTCAGTACATTACATTTGAGAATAGTAATTCCAAAGTCACTTAAATAAATACCAAAAGGTGAGTCTGAGGGCCAGAGTTGGTGGCAAGACTTGGAGCCTATGGTAGGGAGCGGAGACTGGGCACAATTGTTTCTCCCAGACTAATAGGTGACATAGCCAGGACTGCAGGGGTCAAGAAACTATCCTGGTAGTTTGATTGCTTTTCTTTACAGAATGGTCATGGTTCACTGTTAGGAAAGAAAATTTTGAGGCACACAGAGGTGGTTTTGTCTTTGGCTTGTTCTGTGCTGTCTGGGGTCTCACCTGCCTGTTCACCCAGAGAAGTGACAGGAAGGGTGTTGTCCCAGTTCCATTTCTTGATCACATTACCCAGCACAATTCAGGGCCAGCAAGGTTCGTCAGTTCTAAAGATTCTCTAAAGGAGAAAAATAAGAAAAGTCTATCTGCGAGGAAGAGAAATCTCAGTAATCTGTCAAAAGCCATTTCCTGTAAATTGGTTGAAAGTCCGCTGTGTGAGCCAGAAGGGCAAATGGCAGGTAGGGAGCATTTTCCGGCTTATTCTCGGAGTTGTGTTGCTTGGTGGGGTGCTTTGCTCACTGTCAGCTTACTTCTAGCCTGTGCTTGGCATTTGATATATACATATATATTCCTTTCTTTTTTTTTTTTTTGAGTTGGAGTCTCACTCTGGCGCCCAGACTGGAGTGCAGTGGCACGCTCCCAACCACCGCAGCCTCGACCACCTGGGCTCCGGCGATCCTTCTACTTCAGCCTTCCAAGAAGCTGGAACTATAGGTGCGCGCTACCATGCCTGGCTAATTTTTTTGATTTATTGTAGAGATAAGGTCTCGCCAAGTTGCCCAGGCAGGTCTCGAACCCGCGGGCTCAGGCAATCCTCTCACCTTGGCCTCCCAAAATGCTAGGATTACAGGCTGAGCCACCGAGCCTGGCGATGTATATATATTTCTACTTGAGCATTTATTCCATGAGGAAGGTATTGTCTTCATCTTACAGAAGGGGAAGCTGAGACTCAGGCTACGGTTACTGTGTCCAAAGTCACGCAACTAATAGCTAAAATTTTGTTTTCTTTGTTTTTTTTGTTTTGAGTTGGAATCTCATTCTGCCACCCATGCTGGAGTGCAGTGGCACGATCACAACTCACTGGAGCCTGAGCCTCCTGGGCTAAGGCAATCCTCCCACCTCAGCCTCTCGAGTAGTTGGGACTACAGGTATGTGCTACCATGCCTAGCTGATTTTTTATTTTTTGTAGAGATGAAGTCTTGCTCTTTTGCCCAGGCTGGACTTAAGCTCTTGGTCTTAAGCAATTCTCCCGCCTTGGCCTCCCAAAGTGCTGGTGTTAAAGGCGTGAACCACCATGGCTGGCCGAAATCAGGTTTTCCTAGCTTGCACACTCTTCTTTGAGGCTCAGTTTGGGATCTTCTCATGGTACAGCTATCCCTTAGCGTAAGGTGAGATCTGCCAGGTCAGGGCCAGACCTGATCTTTATTTGTCATTTAATTCTGTTCATCGTGGATTTTAAAATTACTTATAATTTTTAAAAAAATTTGCTAAAGGCCAGGCATGGTGGCTCACGCCTGTAATCCCAGCACTTTCAGAGGTGGAGGAGAGAGGATTGTCTGAGTCCAGGGGTTTGAGACCAGCCTGAGCAACTTGGTGAGACCTCGTCTCTACAATAAGTCAAAACATTAGCCAGGTGTGGTGGTGCGTGCCTGTTGTTCCAGCTACTTAGAAGGCTGAGGCAGGATTGCCTGAGCCTAGCGGGCCAACGCTGCCATGGCCATGAGCGGGCCACTGCACTCCAGCCTGGGCGACAGAGGGTGATTCCTACTAAAAAAAAAAAGATTCACTAAAAATGATCTTGATTACGGAATGTTTTGGCACCTCCTTAAATTTTGTACCCAAGGTGAGAGCCTCACTTTTCTCACCCTAGTGCAAGAGCAGTCCTGGAGCCTGAAAGATTAAAATCTAGTCAGCCAGCAGCCTGTTTGATCAGCATTTCCAGCACTGCAATGCTATTTTATTTTCCTTCAGGACATTTTTGGAGATGAGTCATGGTCTTAAAGATGTGTCGTCTCTTCACCTTTGAAGCTACCCGTCTGTTTGATGCACAGCTGTTGGTACCAGACGTTCCTTGCAACTTTTTGGCTTTGAGAAACCAAGGCCCAGGTCTGATGAAAGCTTGGGAGAGTCACAGCACTTGTGTGTCACAGCTTGGTGATAATGCTTTGGTGGAGGGGACTAGGGAAGAAGAAGATGTGTCTTTCAATTGAAGTCACATCAAGGAGCTGTGAAGTGAAGCCTCCTCTGAGTGCAGAGACCAGCCATCTGGCAGGTGTGTGCTGTGGGCATAATGTGGGGCCGGCTGGGCCTGGTTCTGGGTGGTGGCTGTCCGCCTCTTCCCCTGTGTTGCCGCCGGATACTTGGGTAGACCAGCTCCTCGACAGACTCTAAGGACAGACTATTTCACAGGGGAATTGGCAGTGTTCCACTTAAAGAAAATGTTTGAAAATAACCTTGTTTCTTTAAAATCTTTTTTCTTGTTTCTTTAATTGTAAAGATGAATAGGGTCACTGCAAAGTGAAGCGATCAGCTAACATACCACACACAGACTTACCTGTTAATTACCACACCTCCACCACACACTGATTGCTGTTTTCGTATTTGCCTTATTTCGTTTTCCTTCCTTTCCTTGGGTTTTTAAAATAGATTTTATGATTTAGAGCAGTTTGAGGGTCAGAGTGAAATCGAGCAGAAGTCAGACTTCCTGATCCCCAACCTCCCTGACGGCTACCATGCCACATTTTGCTTGATTTTTACATTTTTTCGTTTTGTTGAAATGGATAATATATTGTACCTACGTCTTGTGAATCTCTTTCCCTCCTATTATCTTGCTTCAGTGATCCTTAAGTCAACACGATGGAGATCAGAGGCCTCATGAGGTCATTTCCTGTTGACCTTTCCTAGAGGAATGCAGCCCTGGGGAGGGGTTCCCAGATGCCTTGCCCTTCGAATATTACCTTGTGGAGATTTCCCAGACTGTCTGGAAGGGCATAAGGGCTATGAAGGCTCCGCACCTCCCCTCTCTTTTATCACTTGACTTTTTTCTCATTGGCATTTGGGGGAGGGGATTTGGGATTTACTTTCTATTAAAAGAGTTCCTCATGAGTTAGAAAATAGAACTGTAGCAGGAGTGTTTCCAGAAAAGTCTTGCTTGTTAAAGGAAATGCCTCGGTCCCATGAATGCTCCGGCGGTTGGTACTCCGGTGGGCATGCCTGCTTGCAAGCGTGGGGGTTGCAGGGTGGTGTAGGACAGATTTTTAAGGCAGTAGGCAGGCAAGAATTGGCCCCATGTCTCTCTTTCCAGTGTCGGGTGGAAAACATTCTTTCCGTTATGCACCTGTACATTCTGGCTTGTTTCGTTCACTTTAGTGTGACTACTGCCTGGCCCAGAGCATGGCCCATAGTAGGTGCTCATTAAATAAATCTTTGTTGAATGAATGAAAACAAAGCTCCCTTTTGGGGTTTCTGGGTAAAACTGCCTTAAATCTCTCAAACCTGAGCTGACCTCACCAGCAGTTTGGTCCCCATGGTCTGTAAAAACCTATTCACCATCCTAGCCTAGTCTCCAGACACTGTCTCCTTTATCCATCCTTTTGCTTGTAGATTCTGTTTCTGCCTCTCTCAGTACAGGCTGGTTAGCCTCTGGTTAAGTTAGAGACGCTGTAGGTGTGTTCTGTGAATGGCTGAGGTGCCTTGCAAGTCAGGAGCTATAAGATGTTAAAAACAAATACTGATTGAGGAAAAAAATGCTTCTTTGGTAGTGTGATATCATGCATTAGAGGCTTATAAATTAAGCTTACCGTGACCTTTTCTCAATGCTCCACGATGATCCTTCTTTAGCTTAATTCGGAGTAAATTGACGGATTGTGGGACTGTGCCTTTATGAGTAATCCTGCTGGCACTAACTCCTGTAAATGGCCTCACGTTTAGTGAACAATATACCTAATAGCATTTAAGGTTGTGAGGGAGAGGAAGGACAGGAACTAGCATGCGGGGATTCTGCCTCTGCTAGTGTCTGTTGAGTTGCCGGCTACCTTGGTCCATTTCGAAGAAGTGGCATTTGTTTCAGCCATATGGAGGTGGACTGAACATCTGGACCCTGTTTACCCGACACCCGCTAGGCTGCATCTCAGGGACTCTTGTTTTGAGAATGTGGAAAAGGGCAATTTAGTTCTAGACTGAAAGAGTCAGAGAGTCTAGGGTGCTCTTGGTGGGTTCATGCTCAAGTAAAAAACGTCTTTTGATTCTTCCTAATCGAATCCCTTGGCTTAAAATTCTTTTGATTTGTATTTGATTAAACAACAAAGAGACACATCCATGGCCTTGACTTTGTGTGCATTTTTACCTAGTGCTGTGAATCCAGTGGAGGTATCTTTTAGAGAACTTAGATTTCTGCTTAATACAAAACAGGCTCCTATTCTTAATTGTTTTAGGGATTATACAGTGTTCCTCATTGCTGCTGCTTCAGCTTTCTCCTCTGTCATCTCGTGTGTAAATGTGTGTGAGAGGGGAGGATCTCTGAAATAGAGCCATGGTCTTGCAGGCCAAGGGGTTTGTCAGTTAGAATGGTCCAAAGTGAATGATGTGATTATCACTTCATTGGTTTCATTCATCTTGAAGATACGATGAGTTAAGCTTGGTTTACTTTAAAATGCTAATTTTGTTTGAGTCTATTTTTTTAGTTTACCCTTTAAATAATGTAAAATCATCCTGCAATTTGACATATTATGCTGATATTAATGGATGTGAAACATTTTCTATGAAACAAGTCCGTATTTTAAGACGGTTTGTAACTATGAAAGTATTAGGTATTGTGAGTACTCTGTTGTGCTGGGGACCGACACACCTTGACTTTTAAACCCCACTAATTCAGAGTTCAAGGCAGTTTGAACTCTGTCAGGCTGAAGTCTGTTTTAACAGAATGTGTGGGGAAAAAAGTTTGTTAAGCAAATAATGAAAATAAAGTTACATGGGGAAAATGGACTCTTTGAGAGAAGAGGCTTTTCCAACACTGTAGCATCATTAGTAATTCTTTCACATTAAAACAAACCTGGTAAGACCTTTAAAAATTTTATTACATACAGAATTAAAAATTGCTCCATTGTCTTTTATTTATTTATTTTTTTGAGTCAGGGTCTGGAGTGCAATGGCACACTCACAGCCACCACAGCCTCAACTTGCTGGGCTCAGGTAATCCTTCCAGCTCAGCCTTCCAAGTAGCTGGAATCACAGGCCTAATTTTTTTTTTTTGGATCTATTGTAGAGATGAGGGCTCACCATGTTACCCAGGCTGGCCTTGAACTCCTGGGCTCAGACACTCCTCTTGCCTCAGCCTCCCAAAGTGCTGGGATTACAGGCGTGAGCCATCACGCCTGGCTGCTCCATTGTCTTCTGACAAATGCGTGTGGTTTAATTTTTTCTTTTTCTCTCTGAACTTTTTATAAGCTTTACTTAATTTCTCATATTTTAAAATTTCACAACTTCTGTCATGTATCTCAGTGTGGATCCTCTAAAAATTAGCGATGTTGGGCATTTGCTTTCTTCTTTTAGTCTGGAGACCCTTGTTCATCAGTCTGAGACATTTCTTAAGTTGTTTAAAAAATATTTTTTTTCGACTGGGCACAGTGGCTGAAGCCTGTAATCCCAGCACTTTGGGAGGCCGAGGCAAGAGGATTGCCTGAGCTCAGGGGTTCGAGACCAGCCTGGACAACTTGGTGAGACCTCATCTCTACAATAAATCAAAAAATTAGCTGGGCATGGTAGCGCGCGCCTGTAGTTCCAGCTACTTGGAAGGCTGGGCGGAAGGATCGCCAGAGCCCAGCAGGTAGAGGCTGCGGTGGTCGTAAGTGTGCCACTGTACTCCAGCCTGGGTGACAGGGGAGACGCCAACTCAAAAAATAAAAATAAAAACATAATTTTTTCAATGCTTTTTTCCTGTGTTTTCTATCATTTGAGTGTTAGGCCTTTTGGAAGATTCTCTACTTTCCTACCTTTTAAAATTTCCATCTATTTATCTTTTGCTTTACTTTTTATGAGATGTCTTCAAATAAACCTTTCAACTAACTATTGAAATACCAATTTCAGTTATCCATATTGTTAATTTTTGATAATTATTGACCTTTTTTATAGCATCTCTTCCTATATTTTGGAATAGATATTTGTATTCTCTCTGGGGATAGTCTAGATTTTATACAATTTTCTTCTTCTTAGTCTATCTTGTGTTTTTAGAAGGCTTTTTTCCTTCTCTTTGTTTTGGTTCAGACTTTCATTTTTGCAGGCTTTTCTTAAATGTTGACTGGTTCTTGGCTATTTTTTTTTTTTTTTTTGAGTTGCAGTCTCACTCCGTCACCCAGACTGGAGTGCAGTGGCACGCACACTCACAGCCACCCCAGTGTCGACCTGCTGGGCTCCGGCGATCCTTCCACTTCAGCCTTCCAAGTAGCCGGAACCACAGGCACACTACCACGCCTGGCTGATTTTTTATTTATTGTAGAGACGAGATCTCACCGTGTTGCCCAGGCTGGTCTCAAACCCACGGGCTCAGGCAATCCTCTTGCCTCAGTCTCCCAAAGTGCTGGAATGACAGGCTTGAGCCACCGTGCCCGGTCTTGGCTGTCTCTTAAGACCTAGTATGAAGGCACTAAAAATCAGATTGGAACTGTTGTGTGTGTGGATGGGGCTGTCAATTGTTGACTTTTCTTTAAACTGATGAAACAGTAGCCCTCAAACGTCAGACTGTTTGTTCGCTGAGATTCTCCTGAGACTAATTCTACTATCCCTGCCTGGGGCAAGCCTGGGGAAGCTACAAGTATTCTGGACACAGGGTGGAGGAAGGGGACTGTGGGTGGCCTGGTGTAGTCATAGATGCTTCTTGATTCCCACCACCGCCTCATTTTCAGTCCTGAGCCACACCCTCTTTCTCACTGTGCCTGGTGTCTGTGAGTTTCATACCTCCCTGGCCCTCAGGGAAGGTGGGGAAGGGCCCTGGGGTGCAAAGGTCCAGCTTCTTTGCACAGTGACTTGCACCCTCTATCCCTCGCCCCTCGCCCCCTCTTCCTTCCCTTAGCCTGAGCCTCCTGGGCTCTGGGCTATTCTGTTGGAAGCTTCTGAGCATCATTTCTGATCCCCTGTCAGTAGGGACTGCTCTGTCTTTCCGTAGTCCCAGGGTCTCGTCTCCCATTGTCTCTGCTGCTGTATATGTATATAACCTTAAAAAAAAAGCATGTTTGTTGCTTGCAGTCATTTTAGTAGGATTTCTAGGGGGAGACATGCTACAGGCATGTGGTTAACCCACCGTGCTCCACTGGAAGTTCATTTTATTTTTACCAAGGTATAAAAGATGATTTAAAAATTTACTGTAGCAATAGCAGTCATACCAGACCTACATTGTTAAAAAAAATTGTGCAATATTTTCATTTTTAAGGGTGTGTTTTCAGTCAGATATTTAAGGATTAGTCTAGAATAACTTACATGATTTGCTTTAAATACCCCCCTCCCTCAGTGACGTGGCCTCTGAAATAGCATTAGTGTGAACGACATTTTGGGGTTTGCCATGAGCCCCTGCATGTATCTGCACACGTGCTTGTTCATTTTTCTCCCTCGTGTTTCTCCTGATCACACGGAAAATCAAATTCATTCTCAGAGTTTTTTTTTGTTTTTTTTTTAAGTCTCTTGACTACAGATGTTTTCACTGTGGGTGTCTGCCAGTCTCACATCAGTGTAGCAATTCTCTTCTGGATGGAACAAAGAGAAGATGTCACTGACGACATCTTCCAGGGCTGTGGAAATCCTGCTGTGCCTTTTCTACTCTGCTGTTTGTTGGGTGGGGTGGGAAAAACTGAGAATTCTCCTTCTGATGAGCCCCGAGTGAGACTTTTCTGAGCAGGACAACAGGGTGTGGCACTACTGATATAATTTCGGCTGCTTAGGGAGGCATCAGTGGCCATGTGCACAGCGTGATGGGAAGGCAGGAGAAACTGGCAGGATCAACAAAGCTCTGAAAATAGGGTGTCATGGGGGTTGGCACAGGTGCTGGGGCTGGTCTCACACAGTGCCACCGATCAGCTGTGTGACCTGCGAGGCTTCTAGCCTCTGTGACCCCCCTGGAATTTCCTCATGACTTCACCTTCCCAGGGGTTAGAACCAGAAGAATGATAATCACAGAGCTGCCCCTAGCAAAGCACCCTTCAAAACACCTACCAAAACAGGTTCTTAAAGTTCAACAGAAAGGAGTAGAAAAAAATGACCCATTAGCCCTGCACCTGACCACTTCCTGGTTTCTTTTAGTCCTTGGGCAAGTATGTGATCCTTTCCATGAATTTTTTTTTTTTTGGAAGAAGAGAGAGAAGGAAGTGAGCTAATAGCCAGCTTTTTCACAGAGTGCTGACTTTTGCATTTCTTTGTATAGTAGTTTGCCAGGCCCTTGACATTCGTTTAAAGAAAAAAAAATTCTTTCTCCTTGAACATCTGTGCAAATCAGTTGGGGTGGGAGTCTTGAGCCCAGGGAGAGTATGGGATAATTGAGCACATTTCTGAAAGCTGGAACAAGAGGCAGCAGGGCCACACTGTTGTACTGGGCTGGCAGCAACCCAATAGCAAAGGCAGACCGACACAGCGTGCCAAAAAGATGCATTCGGAGTGCCGCATAATCACATTTTGAAAACTGCAGTAGATAAGTGGGAAAATACGCATTCTGGTTGCTTCATAAATGAAAGCAGTTTAGGATGTCTGTCACTCTCATGATTTTAGCTCTCGAGTTGGATATCCACCTCAAAAAAATAAAATAAAAAGAAAAGGAAAACCTACTACACGACATTGGTTTGGCGTACAGCCCCTTCCAAATTCAGCATCGTTTCAGCCTTCTACATAGCTCTCAGCCAGGAAACCTCAGGTTTAATTAGGTCATTTGTTCTTGAGAGTTCTGTCCTTGCAAAACAGGAGAGGAATTTTTATGGGCAGTTGGCATGCATAAAAACTCAATGGCAAACTGTTCCTCGGTTTGCTTAAATTTCACGTGGTACTTATGAAAATTCCTTGGAAGGAATTTTGTATATTTCAGGATATCAATCAACCTGGGTACAGTTTCCTTCAGGTTTTGAATTTCATTTACTCTAGGTTTTTGCCTTTTAGCCTGAAGCCTGCCTAAGGGGTGAACCTGGAATGCAGGCGTGGGCAAGGTATTTTCAGGATTTCACAAGGCCTAATCAGAATCCTGCAGTCACAGGGCAGTGGGGCCAAGGCCGTCTCTGTAAGTCCCTGCAAATTAATGAAAGCATCAAAGCATTGTTTGGTTTTGCCAGACTTTTCTCTCACATCTCATGCTGATCAGGACTTATTGACCATTCCATGTGCCTTTAGTGAATGGAAAGGAGGTGGAGTTAGCTGTTGTTTAACTGCGGCCCTGCTGATTTGTTCTTTTGACACAAGGGATCAGGGTTGGACTGGAATGTGGGGGGACCCCGACCCAGACAGGATAAAGCACTGGTAACCACAGTCCGGATTGAAGGCCAGCTGTCCCTATGCTGCTCTGCTCACTTCCCCACTAGTTTGCCATGTAAATTGGTGTGATGCTGACAGGGGACTGTCCTCATCCCTGCTCATGGCTATTTAAGCCAACAACCTGGGGTTCCAAGAAGGCCTGGACGCCCAGTCAATGTGTGCATTCCATGGAGTCCTTTCTTCTTTACTTCCAACTCCAGAATGTTTACTTCATATATTTAAATATGCAGAGAAAAGACTGGAAGGAAATTGGCCAAATTGTTAACAGATTTTGTTTAGTAACTGTACATTGGTAAACCAAATTACCAAATTTAGCAGGCATTAGCAGTGATTGCCTTTCTACTTAATTTTGCAAATTATCATTAATGAGCCTTTTTCTGTTATTTTAAAAATGGAACACAAATATTTTTTAGTGTATATTTGGAATGTTTTCAAAGGTTGATGACTTGGGGCCAGGCGCAGTGGCTCCATGTCTGTAATCCCAGTACTTTGGGAGGCCAAGGTGGGAGGAGTGCAGGAGTTTGAGACCAGCCTAGGCAGCATCGCAAGACCTCGTCTTTACAAAATATATATTAAGAAAAATGTCGGCGACTTGGAATATTTGTTGCTAAAGTTCACGGGTGTAGCTGAGTCAGGTACATATCAGGTTCTAAGACGCACGTGAAGTATTATAAAGATACCCTACTGAGCATTGCAAGGAGCTCCCTGAAGCAGGAGCTTAGAATTTCTGCTTATGAGTGCCTGCAAGTTTCATATTTCTTCTTTTGTGCAGACTCCAAATGTTTTTGGAAGGCTCAAAAGTGAATAAAATAGCCCTTTGACAGAATTGACAGGAGTGGAGGGATTTAGGGGGAGGGCCCAGTAAGTTATGGTACACAAGTTTGGTATTGTTGGCTCTGGCAAAGACAATTCTTAGAGAAGCTTGATGTGAAATGCCAGAATAAAGGTTCACTTTTACAGGGCACTTGAACTGTCTGCCTTGTCACCTCTTAAGTTTCCATTTTCCCTACTTGAATAATAATAACCAACACTATCATAGTGCTGTCCTAAGCACTTTACGTATGGTAATTTGTTTTACCCTCAAAACAATACTGCGAGATAGGGTACTATTGCCTATGAAGAAACTGAGGCATTGGGAGATAAAAGGACATGCCCAAAGTTACACAGCTGGTAACTGGCAGACCCATTATTTGAACTCACTTGGGCTCTTGGGTCTGCCCTCAACCACTGCTCTGCCTCTGACTGGAACCTAGCCATAGGGATGGATGTGGTTCAAGGTCAAAGTCTGGTGAAAGGTTTTGCTGAAGTTCTTTCTGCAGCAGGTGCTAGGTAGCCTGATTTGATTGACCTTTCACTAACCCATGACTGTTTATAGGGATTCTTATTGTGTTGGCCATTCAAGAATAAGGATAGGACATGGTTTTGGTCTTTAAGGAGTTCACAGACAAAACTGAGATATGAGATATGCTCTTAGGAAAATTTAAGTAATCCAAGACTTAGTTCCTTGTAAGGAACTCAGCTGTAAGGAATCCATTGTGGATATATTGATGTTTGTCCTTGGAGAAGAATAAGTTGCCATTTTAAGTGAGAGGATTTTTGAGTTGGAGTCTCACTCTGTTGCCCAGGCTGGAGTACAGTGGCGCTCCCGGCCATCGCAGCCTCGACCTGCTGTGTTCCGGCGTCTGCTGTGCTTCTGCCTCAGCCTTCGAGTAGCTGGAACTACAGGCACATGCTACCACACCCGGCTAATTTTTGATTTATTGTACCAAATTGCTGTGGCTGGTCTTGAACCTGCGGGCTCAGGCAATCCACTTGCCTCGGCCTCCTAAAGTGCTGAGATTACAGGCTGAGCCACCGAGTCTAACCGTAGTGAGGGGATGTTAACATCAGTCAAACCAAATCACATCTAAGTGTCAGTGTGGATGTCCTTAACTCCTTGTTCTTAACTGGTGTCCTTTGCTTGCCTTTGGTAACTCCTGAACCTCATCTTTTCCTCCCAGTCTTGTTTCTACCATTCTTTCTCAGATTTCTTTTTTGTTTTGGAAAAAAAATTAATTCTGGTAAAAAACATGAAATTTACCCCTTAACTATTTTTCAGTAGTGTTAACTATATTCACTTTGTTGTGTAACAGGATAGCTAGAACTTTTTCATCTTGCAAAACATAAAGTCTGTACCCATTAAACAATAACTTTCCATCCTCCCTTCCCCTAGCAGCTGCCATTGTACTTTGTTTCTGTGACTGTAGGGACTGTATATAAGTGGGAGCATACAGTATTTGTCTTTTTGTGACTGGTTTATTTCACTTTGCATAATGTCAAGAGCCATCCAAGTTGTAGCATGTGATAGGATTTCCTTTTTTTTTAAGGCTGAATGGTATTCTATTGTATGTATGTACCACATTGTATTGTATGTATTGTATAGTATGAACTGCCCATCTTTGGATGGACACTTAGGTTGTTTTCAGCTCTTGGCTATTGTAAATAATGCTGCAGTGAATATAGGACTGCCAATCTCTTTTCAAGATCCTGCTTTCACATCTTTTGGATACATGCATACCAAGAAAGGTAACTGCTAGAGCTCGAGTCTCTCTCTCTCTCTCTTAGATATAGACAAAAGGTATAATCTGGATGCTTATGCATCTGCTGTCTTTTTTATTTTTTTGAGTCAGGGTCTCACTCTGTCGCACAGGCTGGAGTGCAATGGCATGATGATGGCTCACTGCAGCCTCCAACTCCTGGGTTCAAGTGATCCTCCAGCCTCACCCTCCCTATTAACTGGGACTACAGATACGTGATCACTAATGAACCTTTTTCTGTTTTTCAAATGGAACACAAATTTGTTTTAGTGTATATCTGGAATGTTTTCAAAGGCTGATGACTTGGGCCTGGGTGCAGCAGCTCACGCCTGTAATCCCACCACACTTGGCATTTTTTTTTTTTTTTTTAATTTCTGTTGAGAGGAGGTCTCGCTATGTTGCTTAGGCTGGTTTCAAACTCTTGGGCTCAAGCAGTCTTCCCACCTCAGCCTCCCTAACAGCTGGGATTATAGGCGTGAGCCATAGCTCTTGATATCCTGAATAACTCTATTATATCTTTAATCTTCAACTAGCTTTTTTCTTCTCAGTGACAAAACAGACATAAGGCTTTCCCATCTCTGTTTTTTCCCAAAAGAACCACAAATGATTTATTTTTAAATTTGAGAATATCGGGAGGCCTAAGAAGTGGGAGTTGGACCTTCATCGGGGCCTTCGGGGACGTCGGCCGCGCCACCCTCTGCTGTGGCCCCCTGCTTCTCCAGCGCAGCAGCCAGTTCTTTCGCTGGGTTGAAGATGCCGTGGGTCTGCTTGTCACAGACATAGCAACGCGGGGAGGTACGGAAATGCTGCAGCGCACAGCTCTGGCAGAAATAATGCCTGCACTTGGTGACAACCGGGTTTTGGAAGGCGCGGCGACAGATGAAACACTTGAGTGGTGTCTCCTCCTCGCTGCTTCCTACCTCGTGGTCTCCGTCCTGGTCCACCCCGTAGCGGCCCTCGTCAAGCTCACGTTCGATCTGCCACCCGTGCTTGTAGTCGGAGCGGTCGTGGAGGAACTTGCAGCTGTCCCCAAAGCCGCAGAAGCCGGTCTCCCTGTAGTCCTTGCAGAGGTCGGGCTGGTAGTCCCAGCGGACGGTGGCGCGCAGGTGCCCGGGCGCGCGGAGGGGGCCCTTCCTCGCGGCCCCGAAGGGGCACCGCCCAGGGACACGTCCCTGGGCGTCAGGTACCTCTGGTAGTTGTTGATCCCCCGGTAGATCCCGTCGTCGTCCTTGCCCCTCCGCTCCTCGCGGACCTTCCGGCTGCGCTCCGAGATGGCTTGCGCGTCCCACTCCTTCTCTGTGTCCAGCTCGTAGGCGGCCGTCGCCCCCATGTCCTCAGGCCCCACGGGTCTGGGCGAGCGGGTGGACTTGTAAACCACACCCAGACCTTCGGGCTCATCCTCCTCGCTGCCCAAGCCGCCCTGGGCCGCCTTCCGGGGACCGCGGCCGCGCGTCCTCTGTATCATGAGGTTGCGGATCTCCCGCCTCTTCTCAGGTCGAACCACCGCGCTGCCGTCGTGGTCATCGCTGCCGCCACCACTGCTGTCTCCAGGCTCCGCGTCGCAGGCCGGCCGACCTCTGCGGCCCGCAGCCCCCTTCCGCCCGGGCTTTCTGAAGAGGAAGGTGCACCCCGGCTCTGCCATCTTCCCCGGAGGAAGCGGCCCCGCCATTTCCCGGGCTCGGGCGGAAATGGCTGCGGCACGCTGGGGTCACGCTGGGCCTCTTCCGGCCACTCCACGTGGTACGGTTGGCCTCAAGTCCCAGCCGGAGAATCGCTGTCTTCCCCATCTTTTTTATTTTTATTTATTTATTTTTTGAGTCCGGGTCTCCCTCTGTCAACCAGGCCGGAGTACAGGGGCAGAATCACGGCTCACGGCAGCCTCAATTTCCTGGGCTCAGGCGATCCTTCTGCCTCGGTCTCCCGAGTCGCTGGGACCCCAGGCGCCCACCGGCACGACCAGGTAATTTTTTGATTTTTTTGTAGAGGTTAGGTCTCGCTATGTTACCCAGGCTGGTCTCAAACTCCTGGGCTCCAGCGATCTTCGCGCCTCGGCCTCCTAAAGTGATGGGATTGCAGGCATGAGCCACCGTTCCCAGCCGTTGTTCCCATTTAAAAAAGCAAAAGTGAACAGACAAACAAAAGGCCTTCCTAGCCCTTCCTTATTGACCTATTTCCTTACTCCAAGCGGGATTCCTTGAGCAGGCGAGCTTCATTTTTCCAGTTCCCTCCCTCCACTAACATTCATTTTTTAACAGATTTCTGAAAGGCCTCTGATGGATTCATTCCACTGTGTTGATGGTGGTTATCCCAACACACACGATTTTTAAAAGTGCATTTAAAAGCACTGTATAGGCCGGGCATGGTGCCTGTAATCCCAGCACTTTGGGAGGCTGAGGTGAGGGGATTGCCTGAGCCCACGGGTTCGAGACCAGTCTGGGCAACTTGGCGTGACATCGTCTCTACAATAAATCAAAAAATTAGCTGGGCGTGGTGGCGCGTGCCTGTAGTTCTGGGTACTTGGAAGGCTGAGGGAGAAGGATCGCCAGAGCCCAGCAGCTTGACCTTGGGGTAGCCATGAGCATGCCACGGCACTCCAGACTGGGTAACAGAGTCATATATACTCAGTACAGAAAATGAAAACAAAAACATACAAAGAAAAAGACATTTTTAAACTCAGCCTTCAAAGGTTACCAGTGTTAATAGTTTGATGTATTGATGTGTATTCTACCTAGTCTTTATTAAAAGACTATCACATCACACTGCTGCTATAATTTTGTAACCTGATTTAATTTTTATTTTTGTTTATGGTTTTTGAGTTGGGGGTCTCACTCTGTCACCCAGGTTGGAGTGCAGTGGCACCGTCACGGGGGCACATGGCAGCCTCCACCTCCTGGGCTCAGGCGATCCTTCTGCTTCAGCATCCTGAGTAGCTGGGACTACAGGCATGTGCCACCATGCCTGGCTAAGTTTTTGATTTTTTTGTGTAGACAAGGTTTCACTGTGTTGTCCAAGCTGGTCTTGAACCCCTGGGCTCAAGCAGTTCATGTGCCTTGGCCTCCCATAGTAGTGTTGGGATAACAGGCGTGAGCCACTGCGCCTGGCAGTAGCCTGCTTTAATTTCTAAATAAAAGTAACATGAACGTATTTAAAAAATTTCAAACACTTATTTTATAATAATAATTAGCTGTCCCCTGCCCTGCGTCTCTACACACAAATTCCTCATATATGATATCAAAGACAATCGTTTTCAAATATTTTAACTTTTTTTCTGGTGTTTATCTTCAAGTTGTGAAATAATTTGTTTATATATTTTAAATTGATTACAAGTCTTAATCATTCAACTGATGTATGCCATAAAGTGATATATGTGATTCCCCCCCCACCAAATTTAGGTTTTTATCTCTTACTATGATGGAAAGTGAGATGTAGCTCACTGGCAGTGGCCTCCAAACACTGCTGCTGTGGACTGAGGGAGAAGTTGTGTTGATTTCTTTTCCTGGACACCAAAGCTTCCCCAGTTGGAGGAAGTGAGATGATTAAGCTTATGGTGTAAAGAACAATAAATCATTTGCCAGTTCTCTCCGGGATAGTCATTCTGGATTTTTTTTTTCCTTCAACTATTTGACTTGTTCCCATCTTTCATGTTGGTTGCTTTTCTGAAATATCTGGTTATTTCTGGCTACTTATATAACAGTGAGGCACTTAAACAAAAGCTGATTGAATCTACCTGTATCGTAAGGGCTGGTGCAATGGTGGACTCTTGTTTTGTGTGATTTGATTGGAACCCGTCGTCTTCTTGGGCCACCCTAAATGTTGATATAGATCTTTTCAGTTGGGTTCTCAAGTTTCTACACAGAAGACATAGTTTTACTGTGGAATATGGTTTTTGCTGCCAGAATATTTCAGTAGAAGCTGTGGAATTAGTCTGGGAGGGGGAGACCTCATAGTTTGGGGTGCAAACTTTGACGTAATCCCTCATTTTCAGTACAGTGTCTTATTCCCTCCTTTGGTTGTTCCCTGCCCCTTTGAGCATAGGTCCTCCTGGAAGACGTAAGTCCTGCTTCTGCCAGATTAGGGGAAGAGCAGGTGCCTGACTGGCTGCAGAGGTTGGGGGATTTTCAGATTCTCAGCTGGTCCCCACGTGTGCAATTTTCAGTAGCTGATGCCTGCAGTTCCTGAGTTGTCCAGAACTTTGTCTTGGAATTGGTGGGCTGCTTCTTGTCATCTTCCTCTGCAGGCTTCAATTTCAGCTGTCTTTTAAGTCAGTTAATATTCTTCAGTCTACTATCTTTTAAAAAAGATATTATTGATGTTTTATTTTCTGCTGTCTCTTTCTTCTGGTTCCTTTTGTGGGATGCTGCCTTTCTAATGCCATGATTATTATTTTAATGGGGTTTTGGGAGGGTATAGAGGTGAATGCCCAAGTGCAATCTGCTGTGTTGAATGAGGAATGTTAGTGGGCTGTCTGCTTGGTGAGTTTTTTCCCCCTGGCACTTAGTATTTCCCCATAATGTGCAATTTTAGTGCCCGTATGGTGATCCTTTGTGTGATTATACTGTGCTTTATTGTCCCACTCCTCTGTTGCTAGGTTAGGTGTTTCTAATTTTTTGTTAATATAAATCTTTCATTTCATATCTGTATTTATATATTTTTTTCTAGTCTTTACCATTGTTTTCTTAGGTTAGACTCTTAGAAACAGAATGACTGTGTATATAAGCATTTTTAAGACTCTTGAATTTACCTCTCCAGTTTGCTTTCTGAAAGAGTCATACCAGTTTGTGCATCTACCAGACATGAATGTGTGTGCCATTTTATTGCGGATAACACTTCTCCCTGCTGGTGTAGGCATGGACATGCCTACTAAGTGGAAAAAAAAAGATGAGTTGAACCAAATTAACTTCAGTAATTCTATCAGCCACATGCTATGAAACTTGACTGTCTGAAGTCACATCCTGGCTATGTGACCTAGAGCAAATTATTTAACTGCTCTGGGTTTTGGTTTCATCCCTTATAAAGTGGAGGATAATAGGAGTAATGATAAATGAATAGACTTAAGTTTAGATTTTTGCCTGGCTGACAGGAATGGAGAAGTGCAAAACTAATAAAATCAGTTTCTTAGGTAGTAATGATAAGATTGTCTTTGTTGTTGAAAAGTGACTTATGGGGGGAAATGATCTATGAGGGGGGAATTATCTTTTGGAGGGCGGGCCCCTTGTAGTACAATCAGGATTTATTCCTCTGGGTCACACAGTCAACCAAAGTTTTTATCTGGAAGTTTTGAGAAGGTTGTGTCACAATTTGTGGAAGAAACATCTTGAGTTGTGGCAGACAGGTGACTGGTTCTTCCACCATGACAATGCACCTGTCCACATGTGTTCAGCAGTTTTTTACCAAAAATGATATGACCCCCATGCCCTACCCTCCCTATTCACCCCATCTCACGCTGAGTGACCTTTTTGTGTTTCCCCGTATGAAAAAAGTTCTCAGAGGGAAATGTTTTGCCTGTGTGGAAGAGGTGAAACAAAAAACGGCAGAAGCACTAAAAGGCATCACAATTGACAAATTCAAAGACTGTTCTGAGTAGTGGAATAAGCGTCTCAATGGGTGTATTGTATCAAATGGAGAGTACTTTGAAAGTAACTGACAGGTAGTAAACATGTAAGAATAAAGACAAAATTTTTAGTAAATAAATTTCGCTATTTGGGTTCCCACCTTGTAAAACAAAATCAAACACTATAAAAAAATACAAAGAAGAAATTAAAAGCCTCACGTCAAATCTCACCATTTAGAAGTAATGTTCACCTTTTGTGAGCAACATCTAGAAGTTTCCACAACCAATGTAGAGAGATGGATGAACTCTTACCATACGTGGTATTTTACTTAAAGGTATAAAATGAATTGAAGTTAATTAAAGCAAAGGAAAGGAAACTAAAGTGAGTTTGAGAGAATGACTGACTTTTCTGCAAGAGAGGTTAGTGCTATCTTTTAGAAGCTAAATTTATAAGAAAAGATGATAAATATTAAGAGATTAGAATAATTTCTCATAAAATGTATGTTTCAAATTGAGACTTCCTCCTTTGAAAGCTAAAAACGTTGGCACTGACCTAATGCTGGCCCTCTTCTCCCACTCTAAAATTTTATCAGCTAATTTAAAATATTAAAATGTAAAGGATTGTAACATTTATATTCCATTCGAATACCACAATTTTCATAGCTGTCTTACTTCACCCTCTTTTGGGATGAATTTAGAACTTGTCACTAGTCTTCTTTACTGTGTTTTTACCATTCCTGAGTTTTTCAGTTTGATGGATTCTTGGTTGGCTGGATTTCACTGTCACATTGTTTTATTTTAAGAAGTCCTGGTGGGTGCTGTGTTCCTTCAGGTCTTGCAGCTTGAGCGTGGCTGTGTATGCCTTTCTGTTTGCCTTTATAGTTGAAGGACAATTTGGCCAAGTACCAAAGTCTTGGTTCAGACCTTCTTGCTCTTAGAACTTCATAGACATTACTCCCAATCCTTTTTAGTGTTGGATATTTCTGGAGGAGAAAGCTGAGACCAGGTTAATGTTGTTTTTCTCTAGCACATGACCAGCTTTTTCCATTGGATGTGCTCATAGGATTCTTTCATTGTTTTTGAAGTTTAGAGCTTTACAAACCATGTTCGGACACTGGCTGTTTTATGTTACTTTCCTGGGACTTCCTGGACCATAAAATAGATTCAAGTCCATATTTATATCAGAAAGTTTTAAAGATTTTTTAATTTTTTGCATATGTTTTGAATAACATTCATTTTTTAGGAACTATAGTTGCTATGTTCTGTCTCCTTTGTCTTCTAAACCTTAACATCTGTCCTTATCATTTATTTGTCTTTGTTCCTTTTGTTACTGCTGTTGTTCCTTTCTATTAATTTTGAGTGATTTCCTTGTTTGCTCTCTATGTTTACAGGGGCTTACACTAGGCTTTATTGTTGTGTGTGGCTTCCATTCTATAATTCTTTTTCTAATCCATTTCTTCAGCTCTGTTTTTTAAATCTTAGATTAATAATCAATTCTTTGGAACTTCATATTCAGTCTTTGAGTCCCCTCTTTATTTTTTTTTTTTGAGTTGGAGTCTCACTGTCGCCCAGACTGGAGTGCAGTGGCCGCTCCCGGCCACCGCAACCTCGACCTGTTGGGCTCCGGCGATCCTTCCACCTCAGCTTTCCGAGTAGCCGGAATTACAGGCATGCGCTACCACGCCCAGCTGATTTTTTTTTTTTTTTGATTTATTGTAGAGTTGATGTCTTGCTGCCCAGGCGGGTCTCGAACCTGCGGGCTCAGGCAATCCACTCACCTCAGCCTCCCAAAGGTGTGGGATTACAGGCTGAGCCACCGAACCTGGCTAAGTCCCCTCTTTTTTTTAGAGAGATCATTTTATCTTTAGAGCTTTTGAGACAATGGAGAACAATTTTTTTCTGAACACTTCGTGTTTTACCTTTGATTTCTAAGGGCCAGTGTCACGGGCATGCGACCATTGCATTCACCTAGGGTTCCAGGCGTGGACAACAGTGCTGCCATCATGGTCCCTTAAAATGCTTAATAATTTTTGAGTGACGAGCCCTGCATTTTCCTGATGTAGCAGCTTGTGTTGATGATGTTGGCAGTGCCGGTTGTTGTCTGCCTTTGCCTGTGTTCCTGCTCCGTTATTGCTCATCTTTTAACAAGACTGAACTATTTGATACAAAAACAGCTGTGGGCTGTGTTGGGGTCGGAGGGCCTGGGCGGTAGTGTTGGGAGACATCTGCTCACATGCACACTCCCCTGCCCCTTCACAATCATGTGATTTCTTTTACCTAGAGAGTAATCTGCCTTCAGTTTTTGACTTTTAGGAGGCTTGTGTGTTCACAGCAAATCCTCTTAAGGCCGCGATTCTCTGAACCAGTGTTTGGCATATGGTAGATATGGTAGGCGTGCCCCGCCCCTCCCTTTACCTGCCTCAGACTGGTCCAGTCCAGGTCTGAGATATTAAAAATGGCATCCACATGGTTTCATCTTCAGTTCCATTTTCTTGGGCATGATCACTACTACTGCAGCCTCGACTTCCTTGGCTCAGATGAACCTTCCACCTTGGCCTTCCCAAGTAGCTTGGACTACAGACGTGTGCCACCACGCCTAGCTAGTTTTTAAATTTATTGTAGAGACGAGGTCTCACCAGGTTGACCAGGTGATCTCAGGCTCCTGGGCTCAGGCAGTCCTCTCCTTTTGGTCTCACAAAGTGCTGGGATTATAGGCATGAGTCACTGTGCCTGGCTCTGGCCAGATTTTAACTTTTAAAATACGTGAGAAGGGAAAGCAATGTCACATCCAGAGATCCAGCAAGTATTTTAGTATGTCATCTTAGGGTTACATGTTATCCTAAAGGTGTCGGAGATTATCTGATAATTGGTGAATTATTCATACTGTATTAAAATTTAAAGGCTACTGATAAAATAGTATATGTAGCGTAGTACTGTTTTTGTTTTTTAAGCAGTATGACTGTGCATTAAAAAAAATTTGAAGGATTTTTTTATTTTTGAGTTGGAGTCTGTCTCTGTTGCCCAGGCTGGAGTGCAGTGGCATGCTCACAGCCACTGCAGTTCCAACCTGCTGGGCTCAGGTGATCCTTCCGCTTCAACCCCCCAAGTAGCTGGAACTACAGGCATGTGCCACTCATGCCCAGCTAGTTTTTAAATTTTATTTATTTATTGTAGAGACGAGGTCTCGCCATGTTGCCCTCGTTGGTCTCGAACCCGTGGGCTCAGACAGTCCTCTCACCTCCACCTCCCAAAGTGCTGGGATTATTTCCTTGATTGCTCACTTCCATCCTGCTCTTGCCTGCCGTGACTGTGTGTAGCAGTAGCACACTCTAAATGCTTTAGGCTTTCTCAGTACTGACATGCTCTAGGGTTTGTGAGTACTCCCTTTACAAAAACTTGTTTCAGGTACCCTGCCTGCTAGGCTTTTGTGGATTATATTCAATTCATTCTGCTGATTTTGGCTAATACTAATAGTTGGTCACCTTTAAGATTATGACTACTTTTTAAGATACATCATCTTATTGATGAGATACTTTGCGTGGGGAAGAATCACCAGCTCTCTCTTTTTTTTTTTTTTTTTGAGTTGGAGTCTCACTCTGTCACCCAGGCGGGAGGGCAGTGGCACACACACGGCCACTGTATCCTTGACCTGCTGGTCTCAGGCGATCACCGGGACCAGCTTATTATTATTATTATTGATTTATTGTAGAGATTAGGTCTTACCAGGTTGCCCAGGCTAGTCTTGAACCCCTGAGCTCAGGCTATGCTCTTGCTTCAGCCTCCCAAAGTGCTGGGATTACATGCTTGAACCACTGTGCTGGCCAAACCACCTGTTCTCTTAAGAAAAAAAAAACCCAACCAGTTCTGGTTCATAGTGTTGGTCAGTTTCCATAGTATAAATACTCTCACATGGTCAATTTCAGGCTACCGATGTGACACCATTGCACATAGAATTAGGACAAAATGTGCAGCAACACATTCTTTCATAGTGATGATACCACATGCATACAACAGGAAAAATAACCTCAAGGTCTTAGATGATAATAAATTGTAAAATAAGCCGGGCTCGGTGGCTCAGCCTGTAATACCAGTGCTTTGGAAGGCTGAGGTGAGTGGATTGCCAGAGCCCACGGGTTTGAGACCCACCTGGGCAACTTGGTGAGACCTCATCTCTACAATAAATCAAAAAATTAGCTGGGTGTGGTAGCGTGCACCTGTAGTTCCAGCTACTTGGAAGGCTGAGGTGGAAGGATCGCCGGAGCCCGGCAGTTTGAGGCTGTGGTGGCCGGGAGCGGCCACTGCACTCCAGTCTGGGTGACAGAGTGAGACTCCAACTCAAAAAAAAAAAAAAAAAAAAATTGTAAAATAATTAGGATGGGATGATTTTTGGCTACTCATTACTTTTTAGTACAATTTAAATGTAACTATATAAATTATTTTTAATGTCTTTATTTATATACCGTGATCATGGTTATATAAATACCTGTTCAAATTCCTACTTCTTATTTTGGATAAATATATATATCCAGAAGTGGAATTGGTAATACCATATGTTAATTCTGTGTTTAATTTTTTTGAGGAATTGCCCTACCATTTTTTGCAGCTCATTTATCATTTTTTGACTAATATAGCTTTTCAAAATGATTACATTGATTTGATTGCATGCTTTCCCATGCAGAGCGTGTTTTTCTGTGAGCTCCATCCTTTGTGATGGTGTTCTTTCAACACGTCATGTATTTGAATGTCTACAGTGCAGTGTGGTAGCCCAATTAAGAGTTATTGTCATAACATAAGACATCAGATGATAAGTGCCAGAAGAGAAAGACAAGATGCTCTGAGCTCTCAAATGGAGGGGAACATGAAAAGTTTCATGACATTTGAGATGATTGTTGATAAAGGAACAAAACTGCCATGTGGAGAGACAGGGAAGGATGGTCCAGGCCGAGGTAAGGAAAGGAGACTATGTGTCCTGAGGAGAAATAGAGAAAAGTTTAGAAGGGTAAATCTGTCACCTGATGGGGCCTTGAATGCCAGGCCAAATAATGTATTCAATTTTGTAGGTAGTGGAGAGCTATGGAAGGCTTCCAAGAGGGGAGTGATAATGGTTGTAGTTGATATGGTTGTGATATGGTTGTAGTTGAATTTAAAACATTTCACTTTGGACAATTGGGTGGATCACCATGTAGAGCCGAAGACTGTAGTTGCAAAAACCATGTGGTTGTTGAAATAATCTTGTGGCGAGGGCTTCTGGGGAAGTTTGAAGTTAGTTGTCTTATTTCCATTTTCTTCTTGTTGATGTAATTTCCGTGACCAGAGTCTTGTCCAATTTCTATCACTTTTTTTTACCTTAATGTAAAACATGCTATGAAATGTGACATGTAATATGTGTTGAACCTTCTTTAGAGAGTCAGTCAAATCATTAGGACAATTATTCGTGACTTGAGAAAAAGAAAATGCCCGAGGAAGAGTGCTCAGACTTGCGTTTCCAAGCTGTCAGAGCGAATATTCTCAGAATTCTTACAGTTCTTGGAATGGGTGCAGTATTTGCTCTGCTGATCTTGAATCGGCAATGCTGCTAACTCACCCGTGGCTGCTGGTCACCCTTCAGGGTGTGTGAACTCTTCTGAGGGCCTGACCATCCCTTGTCCCATGGGGGTAGGGACTCTCATTTCCAGCTCTGTCCTGAACGTCCAGAGTAGTTTCTGCGAGAAAGAAGCTTCAGTAATAAACACTTCATTGGATGTTAAAGAATGAAGTTTCTAGATACAAAGACAAGGGTCAAATATCTTAAGACTTAAGGTAATGCCCTAGTGCCTCGATTGCTTCCTGGACTGCCCACATGGCTGTGAAGACCCCACCCTGGCTCTGAGGAAGCGGAAACCTGAGCTGTTTGCAGTTCCTGCCCTGGAATGACCCTCCTTGCTCCTGGGGTTATCCTCCTTCAGAACGGTTTGTGGCATGACACGAGAATGTGTGTCTCCTGTGTGTCCAAGACACACAATGTGGGCCCAGGCTTGTTCTTTGAGAGAGAGAGAGAGAGACACGGAGACAGAAAGAGAGAGGGGGAGAGGGAGAGAGCTCTCTCTTCTACCTGTCGCTTGATGATGTCGCGTGATGGAGGGCCACTTCCCTTGATGTCCCAGTGATGGATGCTGGCTGATGGAGATTTGCTTGTTGACGAGGAGTACGATCGAGGTGCACAGTGGCCGAGGCATGGCCTCGTGCCTCTGCAGGGCCTTAAGCAGATCAGGCAGCCAAGGCAGGCTCCTTAAGGCTCTGATGGTCAGAGATGAGCTGTGGTTGCTTTTGGTCATAATGAAACAATAAAGGAAAAGCATTTAAAATATATTTAAGGCCTATCAAACTTGACCCGTACAATGACCACTTGTGTATCTAATCCTAAATTGTACCCCACATCCTTAAAATTAAAAAAATTATATATATATATTTAAAATTTGTAATACTTTCTTAAATGTCCCTTTTCTACCAAAGTTATCATGGTCTGTTTCAGGCCACATTCACAGAAGATACTTTCCTTTCAGTTTCTGTGCCACAGTTCAGTCATTGTCACAAGCAGACAATAACTGCTTTTGATGATGAGAGAGTAATTAAAGATTCTGTTAAGATACTTGGTATTATGATGAGCAGAACAGAAAAGGATCTGAGTAAGTGATTCAGTTAACCAGATTATGTCAATCTTAGGAATAGAAATTCTCTAACTGACCCAGTGTGTATTCAAATTAAATACATATTCAATAGGGAGAATATTTACTTATTGCCATGCGTATTACAGAGATGTCTCAAGTTGGGCATAGTTGAATTTTCAATTTAAAAACTAGTTTGAAGCCTGATGTAATAAACATATTTTGCATTTTTTATTTTCGATTTCCCAGGAAAGATTTCAAATGTGGATAGTGTATTATTACAATTTTAGGAGCAGCGTTTGAGATTTGTGATTTCTGTTAACAAAAATCTTTTGGGTGATTCTCATTAAAATTTCTTTTTACTTGGCTGAGCGTGATGGCACTTGCCTATAGTCCCAGCTACTCGGGAGGCTGAGTCAGGAGGATTGCCTGAGCCCAGGAGGTTGAGGCTGTGGTGAGCCATGATTTGTGCCACTGCACTCCAGCCTGGGCGACAGAGTGAGATCCTGAGTGAAAAAAAAAAATGAAAAATTAAACTTTACTATTTTCAAGTTTTACGTCTTCTTATTGTATAGTGTTTCCTTTACAGAAACGTCCCTATTTAGTAACCAGAGTTGGGCCCGACTTCTGCCCTTTGTCTGTTACCTCTGCCATTCCCTCTTGTCCCTGCACCTTTGCTTATCCTGTAATAGTTTTGTATGAACTTTTCTCTTTCTGAGCTGGTCTGCTGAAGAATTGTAATGATGGTGGGGTTAAAGCGATCCCCACTTCTTGGTTATTTCCTTTAAAAAATATTTTATGCTTTTCTCCCTTTCTGCAGGTTTTTTTTTTCTTTGATATCAGAACAATTACTGTGTAAGCCTTGTAAATGAACTCCACTCCTGCACTGTACCTCTGAAAGCTGTAAGCTGAAAGCTTAATACATGGTCAAACTCTTGACAAATTCCCTTCTTCTTAGGCTATCCTTCCTAGAGACATGCTCATTATAAATCAGTGTTCGAAGAAGCTCCTTCTTTCAAGTCTCTCACTCTATGTTTATTGTGTACCTTTTTCTGTCTCCCAGATTTATTAGGAGCAGAATCAAGATTGACTGGTAGGAAATTTGCACAATCTATTTCCTTGCCTCCAGGTGATCAAAAGGCAACGAGCGTCACATGACATTTTAAGTAGATCTATGAACTATGATTTCTGTGATTTTCTTTCTTTCTTTTTTTCTTTTACCATTGAAAACAGTGACATAGCTCGTAGTCCTTGACTCTGGAATGTCAGTGACGAGCGCCCTAGATGCATGAACACGGCCTGCTCCCACATCCCCTAGCTCTGCTCCTGGCTCTGTGCCCCTCTCCCCATTCCCAGTTTTCCCTAAGAGCAGTGGGCTGGCACACAACATGGCCAGGACCTTTCCTCCTCCTGCCTTGCACTGGTGGAGGCCTTCTGGGAGCTTCCAGGCTGCCCCAGATGTCAAGGCGTGATGCTGCTGGGTTCCCCACAGTGGTCCCTGATTTTCCTGTTTTTAGGAGCTTCAACCTGCAGAGCCCTTGAGCCTACTAACCCCTGAGAAACCTGCCTGCGTTCTCAGCATCGAAGAGCAACCTTAGGAGTCTCTGAACATGCGCGATGAGCACTGGGTACACAGAACATTGAGTTGGTCTTCAGAATATGCTTTCCAATGGAAATGAAACAATAAATAGTAGTTAGGTCTTGTTTATGCTGCTGTTAAGCTTCATAGTAGTGAAATGGGCTTTCCAGGGTTGGCTTGAGAACTCTTCCACCATGTAACAGTGGAAAAGGCTTTTAGGGTTTCAAGTACTCATCAGTGTGAGAGTAAATATTTGGACCTTGACCTGTTCATAATCTGTAGACTGCCAAGATGAGTTTCATCCCAGTTATGAAGGCATTGTAGGAGATTGCACTTTTCAATGTTACTTTTTCCCTTCTGTAATGTAACAAACAGTAAGCCCAACCTCTCAATTAAAGGAGAAACATGACTTATAATCCTGACACCCCAGCAAGTCAGATTCTTTGCATCTGACATCCAGACCTTGTCTGTGCATTCATCGTAGTTCTTAGATCTACTTAAAATGTCATGTGACGCGTGTTGCCTTTTGATCATCTGGTGGCAAGGAGACGGATTGTGCAGAAGCAATTTTCTTAAAAAAAAAAGAAACTTTCACATTATAGCAAGTTGAGTCTTGTATGTTTCACAGTCTCCCTGTTCATAATTTTTGAGTGTATGCTATTTCAGGCAGCAGATGTGTGCCACAGTTTGATGAATTTTTCTTGTTTTGAGTTGTTATGAATGTAAATAACACTATAGAGAACACCTTTGTGCTTATAGCTTTTTTATTCCTTTGTATTCCTTTTGAGATGATTTTCCAAAGCTGAATTCCCACAAATGCCAAATTGTGCCTAAAGTATTTATGGTACTGGCCCTTATTGGTTTCTGTGTGTTGAATTGTGTTTCTATCAACACCAGCAACACAACATTGACGGCTGCTTGTCATTCTACTTCCGAAAATATCATCTCCAGAAAAAATCCTTTTGCCATTTTGAGAAAAACCAATGATTACAGGCAGATGTTTTAAATTGACAAGGAACGTAAGGAAGCCAGAGAAATTGACCTCTTCAAGTAGTAAGAAAGGACTTGGTCCATCTAATCTTAAATTGTTACTTTCTCAAGTGAAATCGATTTGATGAGATATCCCTTGCCTATGCAACAAGTTGCATATCTCTCTCTCTCTCTCTCTCTCTCTCTCTCTCTCTCTCTCTTACATAGCAGGGTGTGTCAGCAACCTTTCACAAATAAGATGCCATGAGGCGAACCCCTGTCTTCTTGATAATTATGGTCACTGAGTCACAAGACAAGCAGACTCTTTTTACATATGTTTATTTCCCCTCAAGAAGACGTGTGCCCCAATAAAAGAGCCAGCTGACTTATTTATTTAGAGCAACCTGTCAAAGTGAGTGGGATCATTGTCTCCAAAGCGATGCCATGTGCAGTGTTTGGTATATTCCTGTTAAATTTCCTCCTGCCATTTCTCTGTGTTAGTGGTTTGTCACCCACCAATATGATTTGTATGCTGTTAAAACATTCATTGAAGCAATTAGTAAAAGGTATCTGGTAAGTTACGTGAATGGGGCCTTTCCCTGGGACTCAGAGCTTAGAGAGATGATCTTTAATTAATCAGAACTCTTGGGGCACGTTCTTAAGAGTAGCAACCTACTTAGGTGTGCTGTCACCCAGCTCTTATTCCCATCTAAGTCACATTCAGGCCTTGAACGTTTCTTCCAAGTGCCTTGTGGAAATCCAGCTATATTATGACTCTGACGGTCTCCTGATCTCCCAGACTAGACATCTGTCAAAGATGGAGGTGATTGTGGCCTGATTTGTTCTTCAGGAAGCTGTATCAGCGTCTAGTGATCATTGCTTCCTTTTCCAAGTCCTTTTGTTTATAACAATCCATTTGGACAATAGTCCCTTAGCAGTACATTTTAATTTCTTGAATACATAAAATTAGTAGATTCTTTAGTTTCACTGCCTGCTTATTTTCTAGGTGGACTTTCTATTGCTTTGTCATGCTCTATAACATGTTTTTCATAGATATTTATATAGCAGAAAATTTGAGTATTAGTATACAGAAGACTCTCATACTCCTATACTGATTCCTTTGAGTTGGAGTCTCACTCTGTTGCCCAGGCTGGAGTGTAGTGGCATGATCACAGCTCACCACAGCCTCGACCTCCTGGGTTCAGGCCATCCTTCCACCTTGGTCTCCAGAGTAGCTGGGACTATAGGTGTGCACCACCATGCCTGGCCAATTATTTTTTCCAATTTTTTGTGGAGACAAGGTCTCGCTGTGTTACCTAGGCTGGGCTCAAAAAATCCTGGGCTCAAGTTATTCTCTCACCTCAGCTTCTCAAAGTGCTGGGATTATAGGTATGAGCCACCATGCTCAGCCATGTCTTCTTTAAATTTAGCCATAATTGATTATCAGCAGTGATCAAGATAATCATTCATCACAACTTATATGTTTAACTGAAATAAAATAGTTAATGTTGGAGTGGTAATTTTTAAAAATAATGACCATAATATAAAACTATAGAGATTTTTAATTTGAAACTTTTTGTTTTTTGAGTCAGGGTCTAATTCTGTCACCACCACAACTTATCACTGCCTTGATCTCCTGGGCTCAGGCAGTCCTTTCACCTCAGCCTCCTGAGTAGCTGGGACTACAGGCACGTGCCATCACACCTGACTAATTTTTAAAATTTCTTGTAGAGACAAGGTCTTGCTATGTTGCCCAGGCTGGTCTTGAACTCTTGGGGTCAAGCAGTCTTCTCACCTTGTCCTCCTAATACTGGGACTACAGGTGTGCACCACCATGCATGGCTAATATATGTATATATATTTTAAGTTGGAGACTCCTGTTGCCCAGGCTAGAGTGCAGTACCACCATGGTGGCTCCCCACCGCCTTGACCTCCTGGAGTCAGGTGATCCTTCTACCTCAGCCTCCTAAGTAACTGACTACAGGTATACACCAAGGTGCTTGGCTTATTTCTTGATTTTTGTAGAGATGAGGTCTCACTATGTTGTCCAGGCTGGTCTCGAACTCTTGGACTCAAGCAGTTCACTCGCTTTGGACTTCCAAAGTGTGGGGATTATAGGCATGAACCACCACTCCTGACTGAAAATGTCCTTTTTTGAGACCGACAGTCAAAGTTCTCTCTGACATGCATATGAGTACATCTTTGTAGATGAGCATTCCGGAGCTCTGCACAGTTGTCCTTGGTGGGGTGGCCTCTCCCGAGCAGCTTAATCACAGGTGACATGTATGGTATGCAGGACCTAGCAAAACTGGACATTGGGAACTGAGGGTATTTTAGATGCCATGTGCAGCGTCAAGGGCTCGAGAAAAGAGGCGACTGTGTTCTCTGTTCTTAGTTGAAGTGCACTGACACCAAATTGTAAATACCCTTGTTTTGTCTCCACATCCAGTAGAGTGACATCTATATTATGTAAGCTCACTTTCCTGTTTCAAGCTTAAGACATGAAGTGGCATTTAGATTACTTGGTACAATGAAGATGGAGCTTGCATTTGTGGTTTGTTTGAACCAAAACATAGGATCCAGTATTTAGGGCAGTCTCTGTAGATGGGTGACTAATGTCCCCTGACATACACTTGAGAATTACCATCCTGAAACCCCAACAAGTCAGATTCCTTGCATCTGACATCTAGACCTCTGTAGATTCATCATCGTTGTGTAGAAGCAATTAAAAAAAAAAAACTTTAACATTGTAACAAGTTGAATCTCCTGTGTTTTACAGTCTTCATGTTTGTGTTTTCATGTTTTTATTCATGTTTTTATTTTTTTTTCTTCATGTTTTAACTTTTCCTGAAGACCCAGCCCTCTCACATGGCTATGACAGGAGCTTTTCTGGACCTCAGTGTCACCTGCTCCAGGGGATGAGTGGGCAGCTGTCTCCTGGGGTGTTCCTCACAGGCACACGTCAGAGCTGCCCTCCCCTGCTGGCCAAGGGTTCCTTGCCACGTGTCCTGGAGAGGACCTGCCTCTCCCTAATGGCATCAGATGGGTCTACATTTAACATTGTCAGCTTTCTGCAGTTGAAGGAAGACCTTCTGAAACCTTCTTAGACCTTCTGAAAAGATGAGCAATAAAACTCACTCATCTCACCTCCCGAAGAAAACTTATTTTGGTGTGTTTGCTCCCTGTTCCTGTGCAGTGGACATGTAAATGTGAGTCTGAACAAAGAACAGATGTTCAGTTTTTGAATGCCCATTTTGGGGATCAGCCAGTTATTATGTGATCGACACTATTTTTCCAGTTACAATGAATTAAGTGGACCATTTTCCATGGTTTACTCCATCCCTGCATTCCCAGGTTAAGTCCTGCTTATTCACAGAAGATACTCTGTGTATTTTTCATTGCTTAGGCAGGATTTTACTAAGATGTTATAAGTATAACTTTCTTTTAAAATGTTCTTGTTTTTCTTGGGCTCAAGTAAAATGAGTTTGGGAATATAACTTTTTTTTTTTTTAAAAGATTGTTTATCTGAAAGTTTGGGGAAAAAATCCTAGGCTTATTTATTTATATAGACTTCGGAGGGGAGAAAATTTTGTAAATATTTTCTGATGTTTTTTCTTTTGTTGGCCTATTCATGTTTTCTGGAATAGATTTTTTTAAACTTAATTTTTAAAAATTTATTTATAGTAGAGACGAGGTCTCACCAAGTTGCCCAGGCTGGTCTCGAATGCCTGGGCTCAGGCAGTCCTCTCGCCTCGGCCTTCCAAAGTGCTGGGATTACAGGCTTGAGCTACCAAACCCAGCCTTTTAATTTAATTTTTGCTTTTAATTTTGTTATTGTATTCTCTCACTAGTTTCAAAATTCTTTATCTAAAGACTGTTGTTTTTGCTTATACTGGTTTAGAGAACAATACATTTTCTTTTTGGGGTTTTGATAGGATACCATTTATATTTTCAGTGTTAAAAATAGCCTTTTAAAAAATCTTTCAAGTCGGAGGTCTCAGTCTGCCACCTAGGCTGGAGTGCAGTGGCACGATCATGGCTCACTGCAGCCTCTGCCTCCTGGGCTCAGGCGATCCTTCCACCTCAGCCTCCCACGTAGCTGGAACCATAAGCATGCACACCATGGCTAAGGTTTTAATTTAATTTAATTTTGGTAGAGATGAGGTCTTGCTGTGTGTCTAGGGTGGTCTCAGACTCCTGAGCTCAAGCACTCCTCCTGACTTGGCCTTCCAAAGTGCTGAGATTATAGGAGTGAGCCACTGTGCCCGCCCTGATTCCGTTTTGTTTTTTAAAATTTCTTTCCAACCATTGTCTTGTAAGGTGTTTTACTTGCAAATGATTGGTTGAGTTTTGCTTTCGTATTTCGAATATTATGCTTTATGATCTGAGAATGTATAACATATATGGAGAAATTCTGTCATAGGTGAATACTTGTATTTGAGCAAAATTGTTATTGCTTAAAAAACTGGAGTACAATATAAGGAAATGTATGATGCTTGCCATTTCTTGTTTTTCAGATAGTGTTGTTTCTGCCCTTATTTACTGAACTGATTCAGTGTGTATTTCTTTGACCAGTGGCTTGTCACAGTGGATTTTTTTTTTTTTTTTTTTTTTTTTTAGTTTGGAGTCTCACTCCATTGCTCAGGCTAGAGTGCAGTGGCACACTCACGGCCACCCCAGTGTCAACCTGCTGGGCTCAGGTGATCCTTCTGCCTCAGCCTTCCAAGTAGCCAGAATAGAGGTGCGTACCACCACTCTTGGCTACTTATTTTATTGATTTCTTGTAGAGCTGAGGTCTCGCCAAGTTGCCCAGGCTGTTCTCGAACTCATGGGCTCAGGCAATCCCCTCACCTTGTCCTCCCAAAGTACTGGGATTACAGGCTTGAGCCACCATACCCAGCCTAGAATGGATTTTACCGAACGTTGATGGCATCTCTGTCTTGGCTGCTACCTGACTGAGCCTCGGCATCCCATCTGGGAAACAGATCGTGGCTTCTGCTTGTAGGCTGTGGGAGGACCAGCGAGACCCAGCCAATGAAGGGTCAGACAGTGCCTGGCCTCCAACCCAGAGTGGGCCTCGCCTGTTCCTTCTCGACTCCCTCGCTTTTCACAGATGCTCCCAGTAGAGCTTCCTTCTCCAGGTTTGCCCACAGTGTTGTGTAGAATCGTGAGTGTTGGATTAAGGCATATGAAGAAGCACTTTAATGCATGGCACTTGCTATTAGGTAAAAGACCTTTGTGGGAAGAGGAAATGACTTGAGTGAAAACCTTGTATTTCTCATCAGTTGCAGGATGAGAAGCCTGTGCTTTGGTGTTTCATTTCCGACTGTGAGTTGGCTTTTTAGCCGGAAAGTGATCTGGAACTGATTCCCCAAGTCCACTTTTGTGTTGGCTCTTCCCCGGTGATGAGTCCCGGACCTGGTTCTGTGTCTGCCTGCTTTAATCAAGCAGCCGTGTTCTGTGAGAACTGCGTGTTTGCTTTGGGAGGGAAAGGATTCTCTTTCTGTTCCCCCTGGACTTTTTAAAACCTTGCCCACTAGTTTAACAGAACCAACATGAATGTAGCACTTGCTATATGGCAGGCACTGTTCTGAGAGCTTTGTAAGTACTAACTCATTTTTTTAAAATTTTTGAGTTAGAGTCTCACTCTGTCACCCAAACTGAAGTGCAGTGGTATACTCATGACCACCGCAGTGTCGCCCTGCTGGGCTCCTGCAATCCTTCTGCCAAGTAGCCGGAACTACAGGTGCGTGTTACCACACCTGGCTAATTTTTTTGATTTATTGTAGAGATGAGATCTCGCCAAGTTGCCTGGGCTGGTCTCGAACCCATGGGCTTAGGCAATCCAGTCGCCTTGGCCTCCCAAAGTGCTGGTATTACAGGCTGAACCACCGAGCCCAGCAGTACTAACTCATTTAATCCTCACAACCATCATCATTAGGAGGCATTATGATTGGCCTTTCTTTACATTTGAGGAAACTGAGGTACAAGAGATTAAGTTTTTCATAGATACCCAGCTTGAAAGTGGCTGACACAGGACTGGTGTCAACTGTGTGTGTATTTCAGAATGACTTAAAACTGCAGTTTTAGACTTTGTTGGATGTGGTGGCTCATGCCTATAGTCCTGGCACTTTGGGAGGTCGAGATAGGAGAATCACTTGAGCCCAGAACTTTGAGACCAGCCTGGGCAACATAGTGAGAACTTGTCGTGACAAAAAGTAAAAAAAATTAACCAGGTGTGGTAGTGCATGTCTATAATCCTAGCTATTTGGGAGGCTGAGGCAGGAGGATTGCCTGAGTCCAGGAGGTCGAGGTGGTGGTGAGCAGTCAGGATGCCACTGCATTCCAGCCTGGATGACAGAGTGAACCCTCAAAAAAACAAGCACAAAAAAACTCTGTTTAAGGGCAGTGAGTTTGCTTGCACTTTGAGTATGTTTAGTTCCAACCGAGACTTCAGGTAGGACTTCCAGAGCGTTTTCAGAGCGCTTTTCTAATTGCACAAGGAAGGGGACATGCCCTGCGCTTGTGAATAGAGCGTTTGTGATAAATCCTTGCTAATGGGAGTGAGAAAGTTCTTAAGACATTTAAAAAATTCCTAATTTAGACCCATAGAAAGACCTTACCCATCCTCTTTATAGGTCTGGTAGTAATTCAGTCAAAATTTTGATGGCTTGATAGCTTTTCCCCTTAGACATTCCGAGGAACTTACAGGGTGATTTCCCAGTAGCTTAATTGGCACCTGGTTTGGGAGGCTTTGTGGTTGCATCTGAAATGACTGAGTCATAAGGTCACTGGATGGTAGAGGGTGACAGCTTAGAGATCACTGTGGACAGGAGGGCCCATGGCATGGTGGTTGGGACCAGTCACCCTGGCACACAGCCTGCCTGCCTCTGGTCCCATATCTGCCACTTACTAGCTGGCTGACTGTGGGCAGATTAATCTCTTGTGCCTTGGTTTCCTCAAGGGGTCGGTGATAGGGTCCCCCTAATGGTGGTTGTGAGGATTAAATGAGGTTGTCCTTACAAAGCTCTTGGAACAGTGTCTGCCATGGAGAAAGTGCTACATTCATGTTGGTTCAATTAATACAATAATAATTTTTGTCCACATCCTATGAATGAGAATTCTACAATCCTAGAAAGCGTAAGTTATTTTTGCAGCATGCTCAAAATGCCAAAAATTAGGATGGGAGCCAGGCCTCGCTGGCTAGTGATTATTTTCTTTGTCATGCTACAGAGAGACTTCAGTTTGGTGGATAACTCAGTAGCTCCTAAGTCATTTTTCCTCTCCTTTTGCAATCCACAGAAATGTGTGTTCTTCCTAATCATTCGTTGTTTTAGTAGATGACATCGTTTCATTAAATACCTTATTTATCAACCAGACTGACATTTAAACTTTCGCGTTTTTCCCACAAGGGATTTCATTTTTTTAATGACATACTTTTTTCACTTTTTTATTACATACCCCAGGCATTTCACTGTTGTAGCCAATCATTAATTCCAGGGGAAGTGGTCTAGGACATGACACCCTTTGCTCTTCTCTCATATTTTATGGTATCGCTTGGCTTCTAATATGCGCAGTTTATGTCTTGAATAATACTGAAATGGCTAGAGAATTTAATAGTCGATTTTTCAATGACTCAGTAGAAATCACTTTCCTTTTCCTACCTTGAAGGGAATCTGGCTCATGTATAATTCAGGGAATTTGGTAAGCTTCAGGGAATGCTTTCCTTTTCTCACTGCCGAATAGATGTCCATGAACTATTTCATAGGATGCAGGACACTTTTAAATTTTGGCATGTATTTAAGCATCACATTCAGAACATTAGAAACTTCAGCAGAAAATGGTAGAGCGTAGGGGAACATTTTACTAAAAACTTTCTTATTAAGTAACGAGGCTGTTGGGAATATGCTCAGTTGGTTTGCAAGCAAACAACAATGCTTTGGAGTTTAGTAGATAAAATACCTCGAGATTTTTTTTTGACCTAACTTTGCAGACATGCCTTTTTTTTTTTTTTTTTTTTAAATGAACTAAAGGAGGCAAATTACCTCTGAAATTAGTGCCGGGGCCAGATGTGGGCCGGACTGAGCCAGAAACTGACAGCACAGTGTCTGTCCAGTGAATCCCAGGATTTTGCCTCTCATTTCTTTTTTTTTTTTTTGAGTTGGGGGGTCTCACTCAGTTGTCTAGGGAACAACCATCATGGCTTACTGAAGCCTTGACCTCCTGGGCTCAGGTCATCCTTCACCTCTTGAGTACCTGGGACTATAAGTGCATACCATCATACCCAGCTCATTTTTTGATTTTTTAAAATAGAGACTAGGTCTTGCTACGTTGCCCAGGCTGGTCTTCAATTCCTGGTCTCAGGCAGTTCTCCTGCCTCAGTCTCCCAAAGTACTAGGATTACAGGCGTGAGCCACTGCGCCCGGCCTTTGCCTCTCATTTCTAACTCAAGTTGATCCTGCTACCTTTGGAGGTAACGTCTATTTACTCCTATTTCTGTAGCTGAAATGCATCTCAAAGTAGCCAAAAACTGGAGCAACCACAATGTTTTTTTGTAGGTAAATGGATAAACTGTGGTACTTCCATACAATGGAATATTATTCAGCAATACAAAGAAGTGAACTATCAGGCTACAAAAAAACACATGGAGGAACCTTACATGTATATTACTTCACGAAAGAAGCTGGTCTGAAAAGGCTGTGTGCTATATGGTCCAAAGTATATGACATACGGTAGAAGACAAAACGATAAAGCCAGTAAGAAGAGTGGCAAGCCGGGCGCAGTGACTCAAGCCTGTAATCCCGGCACTCTGGGCTCACTGCAGCTTCGACCTCCTGGGCTCAAGTAATCCTACTTCAGCCTCCCGAGTAGCTGGAACTACAGGCATGTACCACTATGACCACCTAATTTTTTTATTTTCCAATTTTTTGTAGGGACAGTGTCTTACTGTGCTGCCTAGGCTGGTCTCGAACTACTGGACTCAAGTGATCCTCCCACTTTGGCCTCCCAAAGTGCTGGGATTATAGGTGTAAGCCACAGCACCCAGTCTGAATGGACTTTTCTTTAAAAAAAACCACAAACCGGGCTTGGTGGGTCAGCCTGTAATACCAGTGCTTTGGGAGGCTGAGATGAGTGGATTGCCTGAGCCCGCGGGTTCGAGACCCACCTGAGCAACTTGGTGAGACCTCATCTCTACAATAAAATCAAAAAAATTAGCCGGCGTGGTAGCGCACGCCTGTAGTTCCAGCTACTTGGAAAGACTGAGGTGGAAGGATCGCCAGAGCCCAGCAGGTCGAGGCTGTGGTGGCCAGGAGCGTGCCACTGCACTCCAGTCTGGGTGACAGAGTGAGACTCCAACTCAAAAAACAACAACAACAAAAAACCACAGTAGCAGGTCAGGTGTGGTGGCTCATATCTGTAATACCAGTGATTCCAGAGGCCAAGATGGGAGGGTAGTTTGAGGCTAGGAGTTTGAGACCAGCCTGGGCAACATAGTGAGACCCCATTCTTACTACTATTACTACTACTAATAATAATGATAATAAACCAGGCATGGTGGTATGCATCTGTAGTCCCAGCTACTCAAGGAGGCAGAGGTGGGAGGATTATCTTAGCCCAGGAGTTTGAGGTTTTGGTGAGCTATGATCATGCCACTGTACTCCAGCCTGGGTGACAGAGCAAGACCTGTCTTTTTTTTTTTTTTAAATAGGAGTCTCACTCTGTCGCCCAGACTGGAGTGCAGTGGCTGCTCCCGGCCACTGCAGCCTTGACCTGCTGGGCTCCGGCGATCCTTCTGCCTCCGCCTTCCGAGTAGCCAGAATTACAGGCGCATGCTACCACGCCCGGCTGATTTTTTGATTTATTGTAGAAATGAGGTCTCGCCAAGTTGCCCACGTGGGTCTCGAACCTGCGGGCCTAGGCAGTCCACTCACCTCAGCCTCCCAAAGGTGCGGGATAACAGGCTGAGCCACCGAGCCCGGCAAGACCTTGTGTTTAAAAATGAAATCTAACAAAACCAAAAAACTGCCATGTCTCATTCTGATCCATCAGATAAATGTCCTACTCCATGGTCCATTATTTCTTCCTTTTTTGGGGTGGGGAGTCAGCTTACCACAGCCTCGACCTCCTGGGCTCTGGCAATCCTCCTACCTCAGCAACCTCAGTAGTTGGAACTACGGGCATACACCACCATGCCTGGTTCATTTATCTGTAGAGATGAGGTTTCACTGTGTTGCCCAGGCTGGGTCCATTATTTCAGGCAGACCAAAGTCTTCCTCTCATGTGCCTTTCTTGTTTTCTTTTCACTCGTTTCTTGCCCCTGCCAATCTCGATCTATCATCAGCACAGTTCCTGGTACATGGTGGATGCTCAATGAAGACCCCTGAATGCATGGTGTGTCTTTCTTGCACCATGGCACCAGCCATCACTGATACTTAAGAGCTGATCGCCTTTTTTCTTTTCTTTTTTTTGAGTCAGAGTCTCACTCTGTTGCCCAGGCTGGAGTGCAGTGGTGTACTCACAGCCACCGCAGCCTCGACCTGCTGGACTCGGGCAATCCTTCTGCCTCAGCCTTCCAAGTAGCCGGAAATGCAGGCGTGTGCCACCATGCCCAGCTAATTTTTTGAATTATTGTAGAGATGAGGTCTCGCCAAGTTGCCCAGGCTGGTCTCGAACCCCTGGGCTCAGGCAATCCTCTCGCTTCGGCCTCCCAAAGTGCTGGGATGACAGGATTGAGCCACCGAGCCCGGCCAGCCTTTTTTAAAGGACTAGCTGATACCCCAGTTCCTCTGCTTGGTGGCATCCTCTATTTCTGAGGCCTTTTTAATTCTTGTAATACCTATTGTCCGAATGTGTTGCCTTCAACAGTTATCTCTCTAGTACCTGTTCTTCTGCCTGATGGGTTATATACATCCTTAAAGACAAAACCCTGTGGTGCTGCATGACTGCTGTGTATCCTGTAATAGCGCTGCATGTAGTTGCTGAAACGTAATGGGCCTTCCTCAGTATTGGTTAATGGTGATGATCTCGATTATTGTGACACTTGAATGAGAGTGTACTTTCAACATTATGTTCGTTACTTTCAAAGGCGTTGAGTAAGCAAAGCCAGTAATATCCTGTGTCCTCATGATGGGCCAGGCGAGGGTTGGGTGCTTTCCACAAATATTTGGAGAGGCTGCGCGGTGTCAATTAGGGGAGACTTTCTTGAGCGAGTGGATGGGAATGACGTGTGTTAAATAGAGCGAGGCTGGCTCTATTTATGTTGCAAGGACCTTGCTAGTGTGGGAACCGAGAGAGACTGGAAGCTCGTGGTGGTAGTTTTCCAGGAGATGACTTTTTCCTTATGTTTCCTATATATTTTATTACCTGACCTTTAAACTTAGATGTAGAATGAGGGGTAAGCTTAAGTTTAAAGTTTGTTCTCTCAGAGTCATCAAGAAACTGACGTAGCCGGGCTCGGTGGCTCAGCCTGTAATCCCGCACCTTTGGGAGGCTGAGGTGAGTGGATTGCCTGAACCCGCGGGTTTGAGACCCACCTGGGCAGGCGAGACCTCATCTCTACAATAAAAAAAAAAAAAAAAAAAAAATTAGCCGGGCGTGGTAGCACGCGCCTGTAATTCCGGCTACACGGAAGGCTGAGGTGGAAGGATCGCCTGAGCCCAGCAGGTCGAGGCTGCGGTGGCCGGGAGCGGCCAGTGCACTCCAGTCTGGGCGACAGAGTGAGACTCCAACTCAAAAAAAAAAAAAGCCGGGCTCGGTGGCTCAGCCTGTAATCCCGCACCTTTGGGAGGCTGAGGTGAGTGGATTGCCTGAGCCCGCGGGTTCGAGACCCGCCTGGGCAGCGAGACCTCATCTCTACAATAAATCAAAAAATCAGCCGGGTGTGGTAGTGCATGCCTGTAATTCCAGCTACTCGGAAGGCTGAGGCGGAAGGATCGCCGGAGCCCAGCAGGTCGAGGCTGCGGTGGCTGGGAGCGGCCACTGCACTCCAGTCTGGGCGACAGAGTGAGACTCCAACTCAAAAAAAAAAAAGAAACTGACGTCATTAAAATGTGAATTATTGGGAGTTTCTTTTCCTTGTTTTCTGATTTTTCTACTGGGATAAAAGAGTCTTCACTTCCTAGCACCTTTACTTCCACTTCCTTTTGATATATGTTTGTCTTTGCAGATCTATTTAGTGGAGGAAATACGCTCTCCCTAATCAGTGAAAGTGTAAGCGAAAGTATTGATGTAAATTGTTCTTTAGAACAAGGTTAGAGGATAAATTAAACACTGATTAGAAAAGGAATGCCACTTTTTCTTTCTTTATGTCAGGGTCTCACTCTGATGCCCAGACTGGAGTGTAGTGGCAGGGTCATGGCTCACTGCAGCCTTGACCTGCTGGGCTCAAGTAATCATTCCCTCTCATCCTAGTAGCTGGAACTACAGGTGCAGGCCACAACATTCGCCTAATCTTTTCATCTTTTTGTAGAGGTGAGGTCCCACTATGCTGCCCAGGCTGGTCTCGACCTCCTGGGCTCAAACAGTCCTCTCGCCTCGGCCTCCCAAAGTGCTAGGATCACAGACGTAAGCAACCATGCCAGGCTGGAATGCCACTTTTTATTGCCAAGAGCTATAGAAAAAAATCGGACACTCATTACATGCAGTAGATGTTTGAAACATGGCCGGCTGAGTGTCATCCTTTCCTTGGTGAAGTTATCTAACAAAGTAAGCACTTGACTGGTGTGAGGTGGTTTTACAACTGTTATCTTTGCTAATCCTGGCTGGGACCCTCAGAAGTGGAGCAGTGGTTCTCAGACTAGAACCTGTTTCAGAATCACCCAGAAGGCTGTTAAAACCCAGTTGTGTTGGCCCCCCGGGTCTGGGCTGAGAGGAAGAATTTGTATTTTTAACAAGCACCCAGATGATACTTATGCTGCCGATTTTTTGTTTTAAGACTCACTGCAGTACCTGGTAGGCTTTACACTCATTTTTGGGGGGGCAAGGCAAATGGCTTCCAGAGTGGGTAAGTGACTGGCTCAGTGTTCTCACAGCTCCTGAGTCCAGGACCCACAAGTTTAAGCCTCAGGTTGTCTCTTGCCCTGAAATAAGAGGAATGATTTCACACTCTCAGGTGAGGGAAACCCTTCCTGCCCTTTGTGATCTAGCTGGCAACTAGGGAAAAAAGGAGAAAGGCCTGGAACACATGAAATACAAGCCAAACAGAAGCCAAATACAAGCCAGACCCCGGGGAGGGTGAAGTCAAGTTTTTTTGTTTTTTTTTGTTTTTTTGTTCTGGAAGATTAGATCCGAAAAGACTTTCTGGAGGAGGTGATGTTGGAGCTAACTACAGAAGAGGGTACTTTTTTTCTTTTGGATGTATTCATTTCCCTTCTAGTCTTTTTTTCTGTTTTTAATTGCTATGTCATAGTTGTACATACTTTTGAAGTACATGTTGGTATTTTGATACCTGTGTACCATGTGTAATGATCAAATCAGGGTAATTGGGGTATTCATCACCTTAAATGTTTTTCTTTTGTGTGTGTGCTGGGAACATTCCAATTCTTCTAGCTGTTTTGGAATAGACAATAAATTATTGTTAACCCGTCTTTTCCTGCTGTACTGTTGAATCCTAGAACTCATTCCTTCTGTCTGACTATATTATTGTACCCACCAACCAACTAGAAGAGAGTATTTTAGTAGGAAGGAAGAAAAAGAACAGGAAAAGCACGGTGTCAGGAGACCGTGAACACACTGACCAGCAAAGGATTAGGAGAGTGTTTAGCTGGAAGGAGAGACATCATGGCGGTTGAAACGCCTTGCTGGGACTTTTTATATTTAACTTGGTATTGATAGACTCAGGTGTGTGAGTCAAAAAAGGGATGTGAGGCTCAGCCTGTAATCCCAGCACTTTGGGAGGCCGAGGCAAGTGGATTGCCCTGAGCCCGTGGGTTTGAGATCAGCCTGGGCAACTTGGTAAGACCTCGTCTCTACAATAAATCAAAAAATTAGCTGGGTGTGGTGGCACACACCTATAGTTCTGGCTACTTGGAAGGCCGAGGTGGAAGGATTGCTGGAGCCCAGCAGGACGACACTGGGGTGGCTGTGAGCATGCGACTGCACTCCAGCCTGGGCGACGGAGTGAGACTCTGACTTAAAAAACAAAACAAAACAAAAAAACTGAACGTTTTAAACAACTCCTATGAAAATGATAAAAATGAAAAATGCCTCTTCTGCCCTGAGTTTTCTTTGAAGTACTTTCCAGAGATCTGTTGGAGTTTTTTAAAGATAGTCTATTTAATTAAAAACATTTTTTTTTGCTATGGTGGCTGAGAAAAGACAGTGAAGAAATAATCTTTCATCAGTTTCTGAAGTTAATGCTTGTTTCCTTACTCTATTGGTGAAATCAGGGCACCCTACTTGCAGACAGTTAATGTCCGTCTCCTTTTCCCGAGTGATCAAACATGCCGAAGAGTTCCTCCCCTGTTTGAAGTGTCTGGTTGATGTAAAACAGTTGATCTGCTGTTGTTTCACTTGCTCCCAGACTTTTTGGAAATAAGCAAATCTATCCGTGCAGATAGCTGTTTTTGAACTTTCTCAAAGCCCCTTATCTGACTCCTTGTGAAAAGCCCAACTGAGCTGCTTGTGGGCTTGAGGAGTTGCCTGGCTGGCACCCTTTCTGGCTTATCTCTGTCCGCGCCTTCTTCTGGGGCTGACTCCAGGCCTGCGGTGCCCCAGGGGACAGAAGCACAAGGTGGCTTTGTCACCGGGCAGTTTCCGGCTGGTAAGAGCAGAACCATTGAGGATGGAACACATACCCTCCGTTCCCTGCTGTCCTGGTGTCTGACATCCTTGATTTGTGTCCCCACAAATTGGCAAATACATGCTCTGTTGCTCTCCAACCTGTGGCACTTAGGAGTGCTCTGAACCCAGCCCTTGAGGGTCCTACAAATCTACCTCTTGGGCTTCTCCCACAAATAACAAGTTTCTATGAATTTTGCTTGACTTGGATTTTTCAAGTCACTTGTATTTAAAACTGGACAAAAACGCTTGCAAAAAGTTCCTCTGCATCAACCTGTTTTGATTAATAGCGATCTCCTGTCTTCTTCATTGTAACTTCATCTCATTAGATTTATGTTCCAAAGGGTATAGTAGTCAGCAGGATTGTGTGCGTTTAGTAGGTAAAATTAAAAAAAAAAGTATAATTACTTCTTAATAGGTAATATATGTACTGGAGTGCCAAAATATATATACACATTTTTTTTTTTTTGAGTTGGAGTCTCACTCTTGTCACCTAGGCTGGAGTGCAGTGGCATGCTCATGGCCACTGCAGCCTCAACCTGCTAAGCTTAGGCGATCCTTTTGCCGCAGCCTTCCAACTAGCCTTAACTACAGGCGCACAACCATGCCCGGCTAATTTTTTTTTTTTAACTTATTTGTTGTAGAGATGAGGTTTCACCAAGTTGCCTGGGTGGGTCTCGAACCCCCAGGCTTAAGCAATCCTCTTGCCTCGGCCTCCCATTACAGGGTGCTGGGATTACAGGGTGAGCCCGGCCTATATACACATTTTAAGAGATGTTATTTTGTATTACTTTTAGTTCACCATAACTTGTATTCATCTTTTGTTATTGGTATATATTAAATATTACAATTTTAATACAATTTTTTCCTTTCTTAAAATGTGTGTACATTTTTGTTTGGCACCCCATTTTAAGAAAGGATAAACTGTATTAAAATTGTAATACTCAATAAGATGGATACAAGACATGTTTAATTTCTGCAATTACAAGAGGTACTCAAAGTGGTTACCATCAGCGTCCAGGCACTTCTGATTATGGCAAACAACTCTTAACATCGTTTACAATGTGTATACATTTTTTGCATCTCCAGTACATGTAATACATGTACAAAATTATAAAAAAAAAACACTTTTTTTTTTTTGAGTTGGAATCTCACTCTGTTGCCCAGACTGGAGTGCAGTGGCCGCTCCCGGCCACCACAGCCTTGACCTGCTGGGCTCCGGCGATCCTTCCGCCTCAGCCTTCCAAGTAGCCAGAATTATAGGCATGTGCTACCACGCCCAGCTGATTTTTTTTTGATTTATTGTAGAGATGAGGTCTCGCTGCCCAGGTGGGTCTTGAACCCGCGAGCTCAGGCAATCCACTCACCTCAGTTTCCCAAAGGCATGGGATTACAGGCTGAGCCACCGAGCCCGGCCATGTACAAAATTAAAAAGGCCCGAAGCAAGTCCCCAGTGTCCTTGACCAGGCTGGTTGCCTCACTAGAGTCAGCTCTCCTGCCAATTACTTCTCTGTCCTTCCAAGGAGGTTCTGTGTGTTCCCAGGGATATTCATGGACACATTGACATTTTTAGTAGATTTATTGAGATGTAATTTACAAATCATCACCTTGACCTATTTCAGGGGTACTGTTCAAAGGTTTCTAGTACATTTACAGGGTGGTGTGACCATCGCCACAATCTAGATTCCCAATTCCTTGTGTCCATTGCCGTCCCAGCTTCTACCTGCAGTCCCAGGCAACTGCTTTCTGGGTATTTATCCTCTGGACAAAGCCTTTTCTGAATAGTTCATGTAAGTATGCTTCTATGCTCTGTCATCTTTTGCATCTGGCTCTTTTTACTTAGCTAAGTGTTTTTGGGGTTCTGCTGTGTTTTGGTGGGTGTCAGCATTTTGTTTCTTTTTGTTGCTTATTTCATTGTATGGGTAGATCACGTTTTGTTTGTTCATTCACCAGCTGGTGAACATTTGAGTTATTCACTTGGCTGTTTTTTAGCTATGGACATCTTTATGTAAGTCTTTGTGCTGACATAAGTTTTCATTTTCATAGGGAGATGCATAGATAGGGGTGACGTTGCTGGGTCCCTAGGAAAAGGACTTGCTGGGTTCTATGCTAAAATTTATGATTCAATTTTTAAGAAACTGCCAAAATGTTTCCCAGAGTGTTTGTACCATTTTATACTCCCACCAGCCACTATACATTCGTGAGAGTTTCAGATTTTTCACATTTTTGTTAACACTTGTTATTGTCTTTTTTGTTATAGCCATTATAGTGGATGTGAAGTATCTCACTGTGAAAATAATTTGCATTCCCAGTGATTAATGATGTTGAGCATCTTTTCATGTGCTTATTAACTGTCTGTACATCTTTGGAGACTTAAATTCTTTCTACTCTCAGTTTTAAAACATTAGGTAATAGCTAACGGACAGTGCCTTTCATTGTGTCTTTTCCTTTCTCGGCTATTTTTAGTTTTTTATTTCTACATTAGAAATAGAAAGGCATATAATATTCTGCAGCCATTACAACTCTTAATCTTCCTCTTTTAGTACAAATGGATTTAAAGTTTACTAATGATTGCTTTTCTTTTCTTTCTTTTCTTGTTTTGCTGAAGTTTATCCTTTTGTAGTTCTTTTCAAGAAGAGCTTGGCTAACATTCTTCTGAATTCTTGCCAGTTTAACGTATTTGGCTAATATTTAAATGAGTTTGTCTGTTTAAGGTTTTGATTCTTTTGTATTTCTTTGAGGACATTTTTGGCAATTAAGCCTTGAATGTTGCTGTGGACAAACCTAAAATTTTGCTCTCTCATATTTTATTTGAACTTTTTGCCGATGTGCCCAAAGGATTCCTTCCTGATTTTTGAACATCAGGGGTTCCTCAGGAAATGATTTGATGGCGATCATTTTATGGTCCTTCTTCCTTGGATAGGATATCTTCATTTGTTATGGAGAATTGTTTAGTTTTTGGAATGTTTTAGTTTCTGGAATGTTTTTCTGAAATATGCCTTAAACATTTTTTTCCTTGTTCCCTTCTCCAGTTGTTTTTCTTTTCCTCCAGGGAGGATTATGGGTATGTTGAATCACTTCTCTTTGTCTTCCACATTTATCAGTTCTCTCTCTGTTTAAAATCTTTTGCTTACTTTTCTCAGTTTTTCCCTCAGGTCTCTCATTTTCACTAGTGCATCTTTCCTTTGAGCTACACCACACCTGTGGTGCTCCATTTGGCCTATTTTGATTATATTTTTATTAATTCTTCCATTTCCCCTGTCCTGTTTGCTCTCATTCTTTATTTCCTGCTGATGTCTTCATATAGCTTCCCTGAGCTCTTATAAATTCTCTTGTATTTTTGTCTATGGAGTCAGTTATTTCATGAAGTTTTGTTAGTTTATGACAATGTGCTTCTACAAACTTTTGATTTGTTGCATGTAACATTTCTTTGATGGATGTTCATCAGTCTTTTGTTTTCATTTTTTTCTTTTTTCTTGCAGCATCTTTTTCAAGGTCGTTGTTGTTGTTATTAGATGAGTTCTTGATGAACTGTCATGGTGCTGTTTGCAGGAGCCTCCTGTGGGCCAGCCAACGGTGCCATGTTGCATGCTAACCAGAATTCTCATGACCTGAGGGTGTGTGTGTGTGTGTGTGTGTGTCGTGAACACGGAGGGGGCTCCTAATGCAATCTATGTCACCTTCACCTTGCCTCAGTAGTAGACTGCTTCCTATAAATATGGCTGGCCTGTGTGGAATTTCATTTCATATCACAATGTGTCCAGGAAAGCTGTTCCAGCCAATCTGGATACCTGTCTCTGTTGTTCCAAGAAAATTGTTTCTGGTTTGTTACTGGGGAAATGTTGCTTCTCTGAAATTCGCAGCCATGAACAGCCTCTCCAAGCATTTTCGCAGTCTTCTTTCTGACCTTCACTATAAGTTTGGCAACTCTTCCTCACATCTTGTGGTTTGGGTTACAGATGTCTTCTAGTTTCTGTGGGGATAGAATCTGCATTTTTGGGTGTGCTGCTTATTGCTTTTGGGTGAAATCCAAGAGGAAGCCTTTAAGTCAGGATTCCAGGACAGGAGATCTAAAACAAAAAACTCTAGTTTTTTATCTTTTCTATGCTAGCTAAACATCGTTACTTTTAAAAAATTTTGGTCACTTTTTAAAATTAGTTTTTCAAACAGTGCTTAAGAATAACATAGTTTTGCACACAACTTTTTACTTTAAAATCGGGAGTGATCACATTAGTCATAATGGATCACCAGGAAAGAAATACTAGTCTCCTTTATTTTGATTATTCCTCAAGGAATCAGAGGTCAGAGGAAGTTAGTGGAGGTGAGTTTAGAATAGAGTGTGGATTAGTATTTATACACAGGAGGCCTTTAGGTGTTAGATTTATTTACCTAGAAAACGACATTGTATTCCTAGGCCTGCCAGTTCTAGTACCAAGTACCAATTGTGATGCCCCATTTATGATGTGCCAGCGTTCCTGAGATGTTCCCTGGGCATTCTTAGGATGCTGGTCTCAAAACTCTTGGCTGGATTTATGTTTGAATTAAACAGACCTTTCCCTGTACAGCAGCAGTCTGCATGCAAGTATGATAACAAAAAGAGAGTGTGGCATACTTTGTTCAGACCAATATCCAGAAGTAGAAATAGCATAGGCATGAGTCATTGGAGGACTAAAGAAATAGGGTGTGAGGGTTCCAAATATCTGCTAATCACTAACTCAGATTTTTAAATGCCAGGGTGCTAAAAATTAGAATGTATATTTATTTGAGGATCATGGGCAAGAGGAAAAGAAAAGGCTCAGTCCAGAGGATGAAGGGTCTTGGCTTTCTTAGGGTGGGACAAGGAGAAAAATGCATTTGTGGGAGGGTTCCTAGCCCCTTTGAGCTGGGTTGTCATGGATTGCTATTTTTCAAATAGTGCTAAAGAATAACATAGTTTTGCAAACAATTTTTTACCTTAAAATCGGGAGTGATCACATTAGTCATAATGGATCACCAGGAAAGAAATGCTGGTCTCCTTTATTTTGACTATTCCTCAAGGAATCAGAAGTCAGAGGAAGTTAGTGGAAGTGAGTTCAGAATAGAGTATGGATTAATATTTATACACAGGAGGCTTTTGGGTTTGTTAGATTTATTTACCTTCCTTCCTGCCATCAGCTCCCTGGCTGGGCATCGGAGCCACAGCTGGGCCCATGCCTCCTTGAATTGAATGGTGGTGAACAGGGACTGTTCATTCTGGGTGCAGGGAAGAAAAGGGCGGCATGAGAGACACTCAAATAGGGAAAATGCAGAGGGGCTGGGAATGGAGAAGCCAAGCTTGACTGATAGCATAGTTTTCTCTGGGGGTTGCATTTAGTTTTAACCATGGGACAATGAACAGAAAACATAGAATATGAAGTAATTTAGCCTGGCCTGTGGAGATGATTTTGAGCACAGCTGGCTTCATCATGAGTATATCACCACCCACATATGATTCACTGAACCAGTATCGGGGATCTGTTTTCCACTTTGGCGTAAGGCCCGTGGGGACATCGTGGATGACCAAGGTCTGCTCTCAGCTCTCAAGACTAATGGGTGTATGAACCAAAGCAGAGGTCACACAGCCGAACAGGTTACAAATAGATGCTTCACAAAAGCTTATTTGGGGCAGAAATGAGAAAGGCACTCATGTAAAAGAAGTGTGAAATCAGGGATTCAAAAGAAGGAGTGGTTTCAGAAAGGCTGGTCTGTAACTAGCATCTCCTTGTCACAGAACTCAATCTCAAAGAATTATTGAGGAATGAATAATAATCTTCAAAAGGCTTTTGGGGGAAGTTGATGGAGAAGGTATGTGGAAAGTAGTAAAAACATGTTTCCTAGACAATCAATATGTTCCTTACCCGATTTAAGGGCACACCCTTTTAGGCCTCCTGGTGATTTGAGTCACTGGCTCAGGTCACTGATGGGACCCCATAGTTTCTGATCTGCTGACCTCAGGGCCAGTCCTCATGGTTTGAGGTTTCAGTGAGAGGGAAGTGAGGAATTTACTGGGAAACTTCTGGGGACCTGACTCTTCAGGAGAAGGATGAGAATGAGTGGGGCACAAAAGCCCTACAAAATGCTCACAAACAGGATGGCTTTTCCTGAAGAGAAGAGCTGTCGGGTGACTTGTTTTCAAATGTGAGACATGCGCTCAGCTCAGGTGGCTCCTGGAGCCTGGAGCAGCACATGTACTGTGCCCCAGGCCTTTGTCCTCAAGTGCCCCTGGGGGTCTCTTCCCATTCCTCTTTCCTGTTCCTCTTTCCGTGTTGACTCTCAGGACTGGGCGTGGTGGTGCTTTTTGCTTTTGTGGTTCCACATGCACCCCCTTTTATTCATTCACACGGCTCTCACTACAGCAAGATGGACTCTGAACCTCTGGCCCAGATCTGGCACCACCTCCCTGACAGCCTGGGGCTGTCCTTTGGTAACCCTCACAAACTCACACCTCCCCCTACTTCCTCCCTTCGCTCTGATTTAAAACTTTCTGATCGTGGTTAGACTTTCATCTTCGCCTCTCAGTAGCTAACCATTTATAACATCGGGTGATAAGAAAATCTACTTTTTTCCCCCCACAGAAGTAGATCTCATAGTGTCACCTTTTGATTTCTGTGGCTGCTGCAGGTTGTCATCTCAAGCGTGCATTGTTGCAGTCGCTTTGTCATGGGCGCCCCAGTCCCCACCCTCCTTTCCCTACCATCTCTCTTTCCATATTGTATACCATCTTCAGGTTCATTTTTCTGAAATTCTTCTTTGTTATGTTGTTATTCTTACCCCAGTGGCTCCCTGCTGCTACAGGGTAAAGACCTTATTTCTCAGCTTGGCATTTAAAGTTTTCTTTAGTCTGATTTCAGACTGTTTCCAAAATATGTCTCTGACTCTATGGCACTGAGTCTCACTCTCCTTTCTAATGCTGTCCTGTTTCTGCCTCATGACTTTGTTGATGCTGTTCTTCCTGGAATGCTTTTTCCTGGGTATCTCCTGTCTCTTTCCAAGGATTATCCAACGCTTAAGACCAAGTTGGGTCCAGTTTCCATCTTCTCCATGATGGAAGCCCTCTCCCCCTATTAATCACTTGTCTCCTGTGGATGTCTCATCCTTTGTCTTCTAAGGACACTTAACATGCAGCTGTATGTAAATGGACTGGCGAGTGATCCAGTCACTCACTAAGCAGTCAATATTGACCTCCACTCTATGCAGGTGTTGTGCCCCGGTGGTTGCTGATGCAAAGAATCTCCAAGATTGGATTCCTGCTTTAGGGCCATTGAAGTGCCAAGGGACTTGATGCACGTGGGCTCAGCAACCATGGTGTGGCTTTGACAGTCATGAGTGTAGAGAGGACAGCAGCACATGCACTCTGCCCAGGTGTCACGGATGTGACATTTGAACAGGGTTTTAAACCACTGGTAGAAGTTTCCAGGTGGAGAAGGAGGCCAAAGCCTTGAGCCACAGAGGGCCATGCCTGTGGAGTCCTGGAGCCCAACAGAGACAGGAGGAAGGGAAGGAGATGTGCGGGTGTCATGAGAGAAGAGTGGATGATCTGGGAAGGAAGGAAGAATGTCGCGTTTTTAAGAAAATAGCTTTGTTAACACTAGAATGCAGTAAGTAGACTGGCTTCTTGGGAAAGGGGGAAATAGTTGGAGGGGTGGGTGGCGGGAAAGAAGCGAAGGAGGAGGTTATGGTAATAGAAACAAGCAGTAGAAATTGAGAGAAAAGACCCTACTGTATGTTGTGTATGTCTTATTTTCGTAACCAGATTATAAGCTTCAGCACCACAGTGTGTGTTTTACCTGTTTATCTTTCTAATACCCACATCCCTTAGTATGTGACTGTGTCCAAAGAGGTAATAATGGATGCTAACGATATGGCCTAGCCACTGTTTATCATCTTCCCACCAGACCAACGTGTAAAAAGTAGTGCCTAGCCCATTGTAGATGCTGAATAATTAAGAGTGACTGTAAAAAAATGAGAAAAAATAAAGTATGCAGCAATATGCACAATATGCAAAAATAATAAAATATGCAAAAATAGTCACATGCCTTTCATGCTTAAAGATGACTTTGTAAGTGACTGAGCTGAAGCCTCCCTGTGTGTGTGGGAGAGGGAGCCCTTGCTTACCCTGGGAGGGTACAGAGAAGTTCCTGCAACAAAGGGGAGAAGATGACAAACTGCTTGGGGTTCGAATGAGGCTTGCCAGGTCACGTCGGTGCTGTGGGAAAGATGCAAAGAATTGCACCAAGCAAAGGTCAGAAAAAGTTTACTTAGAAGGTAGATCAGAGAAAAAGGGGGGATCAACCTCTCCAAGACCGGAGAGAGCGCGCGACGCTTAAGGGACTTTTGGTGGCAAATGCTTGAGGTTGAAAACCCCCTTTTAGTGGGGGCAGGTTGCCATGGTGATGGGGTGGTGGTGCTCTGTGTCATGTCACCAGGAAAGGAGCAGGTAAGCATAGGAGCTGTCGCCTTGGTAGTGGGGTGGTGATCTGTGCCATGTTGATCGTGAAGGGCTGCTCATAATAGATTAGGTCAGCTTGGCTCTTTATGGCAGGAAGACAGATACTTTGGATAAGAGGGCATTTAGTACAAGGCCTGCTTGGGAGTTGCAAGACAATTATCAGTAACTACCTTCAGGAAACCGGTTTTGTTTCTTGTTTAATGATTATAAGGTAGGTTGAAGTACGCTGCTGAAAAAGCATGATAAAGCTAAGCAGTGTTAAAGTGGCTGCCATTCTCACTTAAGTTACTCCATTTTGAATTTTCACCCTTTCAAGGCTTCTCTTCTGATGTGCTCTTCTCTCTCTCACTGTCTCCTGCAGATATCCTATAGGCTACTTTCATCATGGGAGAAATAGAACAGAGGCCAACCCCAGGATCACGACTGGGGGCCCCAGAGAATTCGGGGATCAGTACCTTGGAACGTGGACAGAAGCCGCCCCCAACACCTTCAGGAAAGCTCATGTCCATCAAAATCCAGATGCTGGATGACACCCAGGAGGCTTTTGAAGTTCCAGTAAGTTGGGGGTATATCTGTGGACCCAAGTGTGTGGGTGGCCTTGGGCCCGGGGGTGGGTCGCCTCATTCCCATGTTCAGTGACACCAGGTGGCTGCGGGCCTGCGTGTTCAGCACCTTTCTCCCCGGCAGCCCCATTGTCCCTTTCTGGTTCTGAACTCTCAGGTTTTTACATTTATGCATGGTCCATCTATAGGATGATATCAGTGGGCTGGCCACTCGAATTTTGCTGTGACCTCCCATACACAAATGTGTATATCATGTATGTGCACTTGTTATATGTATACACAAGTGTATAAGTTTAGTGTGAGGGAAGCGTGGTCTTGTGGATGGATCCCGATTTAATTTGCTTATCACAGGCAGTTTCTTGCTCACATTGGGATGTGTGTGTGTCCCCGTCCCACTTAACCTGTTGTGGGCTGCAACCAGACGGTGGCGTTGGGGGCAGTGAAAGAAGTCACCAAGTCAGATTAGAGTAGAAAAACAGGTTTACTGAGTGGGCCACAAGGGGACAGTGGGCAGGACAGCACTATCTGTAAGGGAGCTGTCTACACTGTGCCAATGCCTTGAGATGTGTTCACAGCCGAGCTGACCTCCTTTTAGTGAGAGTTAGGATTCCCAACATGCATTAGCGTTCCCACCATGCAGATGAGGCAATTCTGATTGGCTAATGTTCAACTTTGCTTCATCAGTTGAAGGTTAGCACAAGGTGGCTCACACGTGACTCCTGTCCAGACGACAGGCAGGAGAAATCCCAACAAAGCCAGCAAGGAACTGCACGTGTGTTTTCTGTTAGGAAGTCAGGAGAGACAACCTCCGTGGCCTCAGTATGTGAGATGTGGGAGTGTAGAAAAGCCCCAGTCCACATGCCCTGTGTGAAAGCCCCGAAGACGAAGAGGCCCACCCGCCACCGCAGGGCCAGGGCAGGAACAGCCTGGTGGCCAGGAGCTGGGCAGAGAAGAGCCTGGGCTGCTCTCAAGGGTCACAGCCCCTCAGCCTTTCACTCTGGTGCTTCTACTGTTTTCCTCCTCCCCCGGCCTCCTCCTCCTCCTCAATCAGCCCCTGCTGGAGGGTGGGGAGCCTCCACCTGTTTTGAGCATGTCGCGTTCCCTGGGCAGGAAGGGAAGGTGCGTGGGGCTGGTTGGAGCTGTGAGTGTACTTCCCCATGTGTCAGCTCGGTCTGGAGAACTCTCAGCACACCTGGGATCAAGTGTTTGTGTTTTCTGTCTTGGGTACCAAATTCTCCATCTAACATTATTTATGGATGGAGAAAATAACTCTCACCAGGTGCAGTGGCTCACGCCTGTAATCCCAACATTTTAGGAGGCAGAGGCAAGAGGATTGCCTGAGCCCAGGGATTCGAGACCAGCCTGGGCAACTTGGTGAGACCTGGTCTCTACAATAAATCAAAAAATTAGCTGGGCATAGTGGCACTCGCCTGTGGTTCCAGCTGCTTGGAAGGCTGAGGTGGAAGGATCACCTGAGCCCAGCAGAAAGAGGCTACAGTGGCCATGAGTGTGCCACTGCACTCCAGCCTGGGTGACAGTGGGACTCCGGCTTAAAAAGAAAAGAAAAGAACTCAATTCCAAGCAGCCGACACCTTGCAAACATGCCTGTTTTTAACGTGGAGACAAACTTTGTCTATTATTCCCCATGGCTGGAGAGACTGGCACTTAATAGTCAGTGTGAACGTTTGATAACCATTCATTTAATCATTTATGGGGTGTGATTCAGTCAATTATATTTATTTTGAAGAACATTGTTAAGAGAGTGTGAATTAGCATTAAATATCTCAGGGAGAGATAACCCAGAATAGCTATGTTTACAACCGCCAGTTTATTGCACACTCACTGGGTCTAATCTTCTTGTCGTATCCAAGAAGGACCTGGGAACGTCTTTAAGTTCTGGGGAACAAAACCCTTGCTCATCTAATGAAATTGCAGGATATGTGGAAGGGGACACTGCCATCCTGTTAGAATGAGGCCTTCTGGGACATGACACCCATACCTGGCCCCCTCACCTCCCAGGTTTTCTTTTTTTTTTGTCTTTGTGGCCAGACTGGTTGAGTGAGGTGTTTAGTGTCAGCATTTCCTGCTTGGGTACTGTTAAGGACTCCTGAGCAATGCGTTCTGTTAGATGGTGTTCCTGTGAGCGGTGTGGACCGAGGACCTGGATGCTGCTGTTGTGTGCACGGACTGTGGGGGTCATGAAACCAAAGCATGTCAACTCCATTCCTAGTTATGATTTAGTCGGGAACTCTACAGGAACTCCCTGCCTAATACGCAGTAATAAAAGTGTGTGTTTTTATCTTTTAAAATTATTTTTCTTCGTGTCTTCTTTTTTCTGAGTTGGGGTCTCACTCTGTCACCCAGGCTGGAGTGCAGTGGCATGATCACTGCAGCCTCAACCTCTTGAACTCAGGCCATCCTCCTACCTCAGCCTCCCAAGTAGCTGGGACTCCAGGCAGATACCACCATAACTCATTTTTTGACTTTTTTTTTAGTAGAGATGAGGTCTTACCGTGTTGCCTAGGTTGCTCTTAAACTCCTGGGCTCAAGTGATCCTCCAACCTCAGCCTCCCAAAGTGCTGCAATTACAGGCATGAGCCACTGCATCCAGCTCTCTTTGTGATTTTGAATGGCTGTGCTCGGCGTCTGTAACCCTTTTGTCTGGAAGGAACCTTTCTCATGCCCCTGATGAATTCCTGTGCATCCTTAAAGGCTCTACCAGTTTTACCTGGATGCCTACTCCCTCAGTCAGTGGCTGCAGCTTTTTCTTCCCCTTTGCAGACCTCTTTGCTCATACTATCAGCGTGGAGCTGAAGTGTCTGGGTTCAAATCCCAGCTTTTCCTACTGACAGTTGCTCAGCTTGGACAAGTTATTTCAACTCTCTGTTTCTGTTTTCTTCTCTGTAAAATGAGGCTAATAATAAAGCCTATTTTATACTATATGAGAATTTTTAAAAAGTTGACACAAATAAAGTGTTCAGAACAATTCTTGACACATACTAAGAGTTTAAAACACATGAAAAGTAGTATTGATATGTATTTGCTACTACACTGCCAGCTTCTTGGTGCAAGGACCTGCCTGTTATCTCATGCTCTTTCTCATTTCTTCCTTTCTTCTTTTTAATTTAATTAATTAGTTTGTTTTTATTTTTTTAAGCTGGAGTCTTACTCCATTGCCCAGCCTGGAGTGCAGTGGCATGCTCACAGTCACCCCAGTGTCGACCTGCTAGGCTCTGGCGAACCTTCCACTTCAGCCTTCCAAATAGCTGGAACTAGGTGTGCACTACCATGCCCGGCTAATTTTTTTAAAATTTACTGTAGAGACAAGGTCTCACCATGTTGCCCAGGTTGGTCTTGATCCTGCAGGCTCAGGCAGTCCTCTCACCTTGGTCTCCCAAAGTGCTGGGATTATAGGCTTGAGCTGCTGCGCCTGGCCATTTTTTTTTTTTTTAATTTTAAAGATGTAGGGTACAATTCAAGATTAGGTACATAGGTGGTCATTGTGCAGGTGAAGTTTGGGCCTCCCATTGGTCTTCACTTCGCCTGGTTTGGGATCAGGTACCTTATTAGTTATTTGTGCTCCCCTCTCCCTCCTTCCCTTGGCAGTGACCTGCTACTGCTAATCTCTTTCTTGTAGTATTATGATAACTGTTCAGGGTTCTCTTATGAGTGAGAACATGTGGTACTCAGTTCTTTGTTTCTGTGATAGATCACTGAGTATCATAGACTCTAAATACATCGAAGTTACTGCGAAGTCCATAATTTTGTTCTTCTTTATGGCTGCATAATATTCCATCATGTATATTTAATCACATTTTTAAAATCCAGTCCACTTTCAATGGGCAGCACAGTTGGTTCCATGTTTTTGCTATTGTGAATGGCGCTGGAATAAGCATGCATGTGCAGGTATCTTTTTTGTAGAATGATTTGAGTTCTTCCGGGTATATTCCTGGATTGCAAGGTCATATGGAAGGTTGATTTTTAGATGTTTTAGAAGTCACCACACTGTTTTCCACAGAGGTTATACTAGTTTACACTCCCAACAATAGTGTAGAAGCATTCCCTTTTTTCTGCATCCTCTCCAGTGTTGGTTTTTATTTTTTATTTTTTTTAGTTGGAGTCTCTCTCCATTGCCCAGGCTGGAGTGCAGTGGCATACTCACGGCCACCCCAGTGTCAACCTGCTGCACTCCAGCAATCCTCACGCCTCAGCCTTCCAAGTAGCCGGTACTACAGGCGCGTGCTACCACACCTGGCTAATTTTTGATTTTTTTAATTGTAGAGATGAGGTCTCACCAAGTTACCTGGGCTGGTCTGGAACCCACAGGCTCAGGCAATCCATTCGCCTCAGTCTCTCTCAGCTGGGGTTACAGGCTGAGCCACCAAGCCTTGCCGTCTGTTGTTTTTTGAGTTATTTAATGATGGCCATCCTGACTGGAGTTAGGTGGTATCTAAGTGTGATTTCGATTTGCATTTCTGATTAGTGAGGCTGAGCATTTTTTCATGTATCTGTTGACTGTATATGTCTCCTTTTGAGAAGTTCCTATTCCCATCCTTTGCCTACATTTTAATAAGACTGTTTGTTTTTTTCCTTTTGGCACATTTGAGTTCCCTGTAGATCCTGGATGTTAGGCCTTTGCAGATATACACTTAGCAAATATTTTTTCCTAGTCTGTGGGCTGTCTCCCTGCTCTCTTGATGGTTTCTTTAGCTTTGCAGAAGCTTTCAGTTTGATGAGGTCCCAACTTGTCTATCTTATTTCTTATGGCATGGGTGTTTGGGGTTTTGATCAGGAATTGGTTGCCTATTCCAATGTCTGTAAGGGTGTCTCCTGTGTTTTCCAAGATTCTTATAGTTTGAGGTTTTATGTTTAGGTCTTTGATCCATTTAGAGTTGATTTTTATGTATGGTGATAGGTAGGGGTCCTGTTTCAATCTTCTGCATGTGGTCAGCCAGTTTTCCCAGCATCATTTACTGAAGAGCTTCTCCTCTCGCCAGTGGTTGTTGGTGGAGACTTTGTCGAAGATGAGTTGGTTGAGAAATTGAGGTTTTGCTTCTGGAATCTCTATCCTGTTTCATTGGTCCATATGCCCGTTCTTGTACCAGTACCAGGCTGATTTGATTATTGTAACCTTATACTAACGTTTAAAGTCTGGAAGTGTGATTCGTCCTGCTTTGTTTCTTTTGCTGAGGATTGCTATGGCTATTTGTGGTTGTTTATGTTTCCTTGCGAGTTTCTGTATTGTCATTTCTGAGAAGAATGATATTGGTAATTTAATGGGTATTGTGTTAAATCTGTAGATTGCCTTGGGTAGGATGGACATCTTAACAATGTTGATTCTTCCTATCCATGAGCATGGAATGTTTTTCCATTTGTTTGTGCCTTTGATTTCTTTGAGTAGTGTTTTGTAGTTTTCATTGTAAAGGTCTTTCACTTCTCTGGTTAGGAAGATGCCGAGGTATTTCATTTTTTTGTATGTGACTGTTGTGAATGGGGTTGTGCTTTTTATTTGGTTCTGTTTGTTGTTGGTGTATAAAAATGCTACTGTCTTTGCACGTTGATTTTATATCTTCTTTTTTTCTTAGATTCTTGCTCTGCCACTCAGGCTGGAGTGCAGTGGCGTGATAACTCATTGCAACTTTGAACTTCTTGTCTCAAGCAATCTTTCCACCTCAGTCTCCTGAGTAGCTGGGATTACCGGCATGTGCCACCACATCCAGCGAGTTCATTTTTATTTTTGTAGAGACAAGGTCTCAGTATGTTGTATAGTCTGGCATCGAATTCCTGGGCCCATGCTAATCCTCTCGCCTCATCCTCCTAAAGTACTGGGATTACAGATCTAGGTCTCTGTGCCTGAGCTACCTTTTATTCCATATCCTCAGCATTGAGCATATCGCCTGGCATGTAGTAGGTGCTAATTAAACATTTGCTGACTGAATGTTAGAGTGAGTTTATTTTCCAAGTAGCATGATATGCCATTGTTAATTTTTACAGTGCCTCATCCTTTCATATTTTACTTCAAATTTTTTAGTTTGGTCAGAATATTCTTCTTAACTCCTGGGCAACAGATGTATTTCTTAACTGACTGTAGAAAGCCATGTGTCAGCATATATTTATTGACTGAGCTGATTCCAAATTGCTACCTTGTGCTCTTTAAGAACTGCCACGGCCAGACCATCCCACAGCTGGGAGACATCAGGGCTGGCTGTGGTGACTCAGTCATCAGGGATTGGGAGAGAGGGCCTGCAGGATTGTGAGAGACACCGCTTCCCAGAACTGCTTCAAAACCTTGCTCCAGAACTTTTTGCGGAGAATTTATCAAGGCCAAGTGTCTGACCCTGGAAGGGTCCTCCTTACTCACATGTGACCCCTCCTTTGATGGGCTGCCTCAAGTGAATGAATTCTCATGGCTCAGTCGCATTTGCCACGCAGATGAGCTGGGCACATGGTCAGAAGTCCCTGCAATTTCCTTTGGGGACGACCGTGTCTGCCCCTGGAGACTGAATTTCCTGGGCCTTTGCTTATTACTTTTGTTTTAAAATATGGATACAGGCAGGGTAGTTTTTTTAAATGCAAATCCCACGGACACTTCCTGACACAAAGACCCAAACCATACTCTCCGTGGTTTTCTCCATTGTTATTTATAGCCTTAAAAATGTTTATTATTATTTAAGGTCAGGCACTGTGGCTCACGCCAGTAATCCCAGGGAGGCCGAGGTGGGAGGATTGCTTGAGCCCAGGGGCTCGAGACCAGCCTGGGCAACATAGTGAGACCTCATCTCTTAAAAAAAAATTGCTGGGCATGGTGGCTAGGCTATTGTCACAGCTAGTTGGGAAGCCGAAGAGAGAGGCTCACTTAAGCTTAGGAATTTGAGGCTGCGGTGAACTGTGATTGTGCCACTGTATTTCCACCTCAGTGACAGAGGGAGATCCCGTCTGAAAAAGGAAAAGATTTATTCTTATTGATGACTTTAACCTTTTGGAAGGCCTTGGCCATGTGCTCCCAGTGTTTTCCATTCTGTAACCAGTTGCACGATCCCCTTTGCTGTTGAACGTGGACAGTCTTTTCCACTATTTCCTCTGCATAGTTGAAAGATCAAAAACAATATTAATAGTAAATTATTGCATGGTATTTTTTTTTTTTTTGAGTTGGAGTCTCACTCTGTCACCCAGACTGGAGTGCAGTGACCGCTCCCGGCCACCGCAGCCTCGACCTGCTGGACTCCGGCGATCCTTCCGCCTCAGCCTTCCAAGTAGCTGGAACTACAGGCGTGCGCTACCACGCCTGGCTCATTTTGATTTATTGTAGAGATGAGTCTCGCCAAGTTGCCCAGGCGGGTCTCGAACCCGCGGGCTCAGGCAGTCCACTCACCTCAGCCTCCCAAAGGCATGGGATTACAGGCTGAGCCACTGAGCCTGGCTTGCATGGCATTTTATCATCTTTATGTGGAAGATGCTGCGCAAGTAAGTCTCACCTTATAGTTTGTGATACCACAGCTTTCTCTTCCAACCAGAGGTTAGAAAGCAGGGCAGCTCCCCGGCATCTGAGAAAGTAATATGACTTCCCCCCAACCCTCCTCCCCCACCTCCCCAGAAGGTCCCTGAGAGGGTTCTATGTGTCTTGTACTCATGACCCCGCCGGTAAACAAACCCTGTTTCTGTTGACATTAGCAGGAAGAAGCAGATGCCTTCTTTGCCGAGTGTTTTTTCAGTTTGTGTATTTTTATTAGCAGTATCACCGTAGGATGCATAGAGGAGAGAAGGTGGAACAACCCTGGCAAAAGATGTTCACAGGTGGCTAAAAGACACCTAGTGCCTGTTAAAGGGTTAGCAGGAGTGACCAGCTACAGGCAGGTGGATGGAGGTAGAAGCCCAGAGGCCCCAAGGGAAGCAGTGACAGGAGGTGGTTGTGGCAGGAAGAACTCAGCCTCGAGGAAGCCATTGCAGGAAATAGTCCTTGGAACTGACTCATACTGGTGTCTTGGTGTTGCTTTACTCAGAAGCTTTTATAGCTCCTGCAGTTTCTGTGGTGTTTATCCCTTGAGGATAAAGGGTGAGTTTCTTAGCTTAGGGATCCTGGGATAGAGTAGGACTCTGCGTGCTCCAAGATGCTGGCACTTCAGTAGGCATTCTCAACCACGGTCCTCAACGTCTGCCTTCTGTGTTAGCATCACGTGCCAGAAAATTCTGCCTGCTTTCTTGCTTAGTTTGGCCTCCTGCAGGTAGGATGGGAGCTCTCTGGGGAGAGGCATGGCCTCCTTTATTCTTATTCACCATCCCATTTTGTGCCTGAGCAGTGCCTGGTATCCACCCAGTAGATGCTCAGCGTGGACTGGTTACCCTTCTGCTCAGTCTCTCGACTCAAAGAGCTATGGAGGTGATTAGTGCTGCCCCAGTGTTGCCAGTGAAGGAACCCATGGAAAGGGCTTTCAGGTCACTTCTTCACATCTGCATGGCATTAAGGTAGGGCTGGGTTGGAGCCCAGCTCGCAGGATCCTCATTTTATCTACCTACCCTTGGGAAGCCCTGGGCTTCCATTGTCTTGCTCTGTCGGAGTGTTTTAGACTTTCCTCCTACTCCCTAACAGGGGTCTCTGTCTCAGCGGGCCCGCCTCCCCAACACCCCCACATCTTCACCTCTGTGCTGTCCCTTTTCCGAACACCTGCCCCATCCTCACCCCTAACACATTTACTGAAATCCCACCCACTGCCAGGTCTCTCCCAGGTCCTCGCTCCAGGCCAGCTTTCTTCCCTTTCAGGACTTGTTATCTTACCTCTAACTAAATTTTGAAGTGTGGTCTGTCATCTTGCCTCTCATCAATTATTCCTGGTACCAAGCCTCAGTTTCCTTATCTGTAGGATGAGGCGCTTGGCGGATTATATTAGAAGTCCCTTATCTGCTTTCCTTTTTGGAAGTCGAGTTTCTGTGTTGACACCCTTGTTGATGAATTGACTTTTTTGTGACTATCTGTGCATTCCCTAGACAGATGGTAAGCTCTCTTTGAGAAAGAGATTTTTTTTTTAAAATCAGGGTTTCACGCTGTCACTCAGACTGGAGGGCGGTGACACACTTGTGGCCCACCTCAGCCTCTGCCTCCTGGGCTCAGGCGATCCTTCTGCCTCTGTCTCCTGAGTAGCTGGGAATACAGGCATGCATCACTATCTGGCTAGGTTTTTGTAGAGATGAGGTCTCACTCTGTTGCCTAGGCTGGTTTTGAACTCCTGGTTCAAGTGATCTTCCTACCTCACCCTCCCAAAATGCTGGGATTACAGGCGTGAGCTACCACACTTGGCCAAAAAAGAGATTTTAATCTTAAAAAACAAACTCCGAAACTCCCAAAGGCTGATCACACACAGTAGGTACTGTGTTCTATGTACCTACTAAGTGCTAAAAAATAAATACATGATAAGGGGAGTCAGCAGACCACGATTTATGTGTCATGTGCTACTCACAGAGCCTTAGGAAGTGTTGATTTCCTTACGTGTGTGGGGTGGTTACTACATAAAGCTCACTGAATTACACAGGGCTGAACTCCATGCCACGTGACAGTGGGAGACAGAAGGTGGAAAGAAATAAGATATTTTTCTGATAACACACTATTTGAAAATTCAACAAGTTTGTTGAAATCTAGACCTCTAACATTTTTTGGGAAAATGATTAGTTTCCATGTCATAATAAAAAAAACCAAGATTTTTTTCCCTGGTGTCACAGTTTCCTGTGTTATCTCAGAGATCTAATTAGGAGTGTTATAAATTCAGTCCTTAAATGATTAAACATTGATTTCACTTTATTACCTTTTGAAATGAAATGGTTCTTTCATTCTTCTCGTTTTCATGGGGTTTGACATCAATTGAGAGCCTGTTCTCCCAAGTGCTGTGGTTCAGGGAAAGAGCTCTGCTGGTGCTGGAATTTTAAAGCTGTCTTCATAAGCTTGATCTCAGAAAAAGGGATGGAGAGGTTTGAATAGAAGTTTGTCCTTTCAGGAAGTTCAGCGTCTCCTCTTCTTGGCCCTCTAGTTGACATCAGGAAGAGCCAAGGCCCACAGCTCCTCTCATAGCAACGTGTTCTTCTTTTGTCATTTTTATTTTTAATGAATTTTGTTTCCCTTTTTTATTTCTCTTTTGGCCACCTTAGAGTATGTGCCCTTTTTGGTAAGTGGATGAAAGTCTTGCTCTTTTGCTTTTATCCCCACAAAGAGAAATATGCATTGAATGAAAGATTTTGAGGATGGGGAGATGCGATTCTTTCTTTCTTTCTTTTTTTTTGTAAGTGTTGTGCTTCCTGACCAGGCCTGGTGGCTCACACCTGTAATCCCAGCACTTTGGGAGGCTGAGATAGGAGAATTGCTTGAGGCCTGGAGTTCAAGATCAGCCTGGGCAATATAGTGAGACCCCCTGTCTCTACAGTCAATCAATCAGTTAATCAATCAATGAGCCATGTGTGGTAGTGTGTGTCTGCAATCCCAGTTACTCAGGAGGGTGAGGCTGGAGGATTGCCTGAGCCCAGGAAGTTGAGGCAGCCACTGATCATGCCACTGCACTCCAGCATGGGTGACAGAGCAAGATTCTGTTAGTAATAATAATGATGCTGCTGCTGCTGCTTCCTGTCCTGGGATCACAAGTCCCTGGCAGTGGAGCTGTCCTCAGTTGATCTGATTGTAGTGATCATGGAAGGAAGGTGTTTAGATTTCAGGGCTACTTTATTTTATTTGTTTGTCCGAAATGCTTCACATGTGAGAGGTGGAAGTGGAGGGGAAGGGGGAGATTAGGCCCCAGTACGGCTGAACTGGCCCTCTCAGACCAGGAGGGAGGCCTGTGTGCCCAGAGCTGCACTCCCTGCCTCTTGAGCAACTGTGCTTTCAGCCAGAGAGAGAGGAGGGAATTTCACATGTTCGCTCAGCTTTTTAAAAACAAATCAGCATTTCTTTCTCCTTATCACTGTTGCTTTTGGCTTCTTTTATTAGCAAAGTTTTAAGTATTTCAGTCCCCTTTGCTTTGCATGGTCATTTCTGTGTTTCATTTAACTTTGAATGATAAATGGTGCTTGTCTGGGTCTAGCCTCATGAGATTAAATTTAAAGGCTATTTTAATGGAGTAAAAAAATTTTTTTCATAAATCATTTGAGCCAAATGCTGTTTAGCCTTCCTTTCTAGTGCCTTAGAAGCAGAGCGTAGGCTTGAAATGTTGGCTGAAATGTTTGTGTGTGCTCCTTTCAACTTTACTTAAGACTCTCATGATCAAAGTCAGCTCTGTGGCTCAGAAATGAGCATAGTAGTTCCTTAACAGCTGTTTGCTATTTTCTCCCTGAAAAAAAGAATCACTCAGTAGAACCTAATAAATAAAAACCATAAACTAATTGAGAATGTCCGTATTGACATAAAAATGGTCCATATTCTGAGAAAATGTAGGAAGTCTGAGAAGCTGCCTTTGTTTCTCTCTCTCTCAAATGGAAACAATAAATATTCTTAATTATAAGAAACTGGCTGGGCTTGGTGGCTCATGTCTGTGATCTTAGTACTTTGGAAGGCTGAGGTGGGAGGATCACTTGACTAGCCTAGACGACATAGCAAGACCTTGTCTTTACAAAAAGAAAACAAAACAAATCAGAAAAATTAGCTGGGTGGTGCACTTGTAGTCCCAGCTACTCAGGAGGCTGAAGTGGAAGGATCACCTGATCCCAGGAGGTCGAGGCTTGTAGTAGCTGTGATCATGCCACTGCTTCACTCCAGCCTGGGTGTCTTTTTGACCCTGACTCAAAAAGAAAAAAAAAAAAAAAAAAAAAGAAATAGAGTGGTTAGAGGGGCCATCCAGGCCTTTGGATCTGGCCTCCTCATTTCTCAGCTGTGTGACTCTTTGTGTGTTACTGACCATTCTTTTTTTTTTTTTTTGAGTTGGAGTCTCACTCCTTTGCCTAGACTGGAGTGCAGTGACACGTTCACGACCACCCCAGCGTCGACTTGCTGAGCTCCAGCGATCTTTCTGCCGCAGCCTTCCAAGGATCCAGAACTATAGGCGTGCACTATCATGCCCGGCTAATTTTTGTTTTTTTTTAATTGTAGAAACGAGGTCTCACCAAGTTGCCCAGCCCGGTCTCGAACCCACAGACTCAGGCAATCCACTTGCCCCAGCCTCCAAAATGCTGGAATTACAGGCTGAGCCACTGAGCCTGGTCGCTGACCATTTTTAGTCTGTTTCCTCATCTCTTTGCATGGAGAAGACCCACTTCCTGAGGCTCAGGTGGATTACCTTCTGTAAAAGCACCTGCAGAGGACAAGCATTAGGCTCCCATGACAGTCTGTCTTTTTCCTTCCTTTCATTCTGAACTTTAGTTTCCTTCATGTTCTTTAACAGAATTGAGACCCTGCCTTCACCGTAGAGCTGTTGACTGGATCAATTGGAAAGCCAGCAAGCACATGAAAAGTGATTTAGGATCAAAAGTCATGTACTTGTATCAGATGGAATCATTTCTCTCTCTCGCTCTCTCTCTCTCTCTCTCTCTCTCTCTCTCTCTCTCTCTCTCTCTCTCTCTCTAGCTTTCTGTGTAGTGTCTCATGAGACTGGAGCTTTCTTTGGAGGGTAAATCATTACCTAAGCCAGAGCTGTGTTCCAGGTGACTTTCGGGAGGCCCATAAGAATTGAGTGCTGGCTGGACAGGTACCATGAAGCCTCCATTTCTGCCGAGTGCATTTACTGCCTTTTTGTGAACTTACCTGCAGCTTCTCTGAGCTCCAGTCCAATCAGCTTCAACATGGAAGAGAGTGTTATTTTAGCTCAGAAATTTTACATGCATTCTGACCTTGCTGATTTCTTGGTCTTCTTTACTTTCTTAGCCTCAAAACGTCCCCATTTTCCTAGAGCCAGGGTGTTCCTGGGAGAAGCATGCATCCCTCTAGCATAGACTTGGACAAGTGGTTTCAAGGTAGACACGGATTTCAAGCCCCTCGGGGCAGGCCTTCGCAATGCGGGCTTGGTGGGTTCATTCTAAGGGAGCACTCGGTTGACTGGACATTCCTGTATTAGATGTGTATTAGATGTAAATGTGAGGACATGGCACATACAATCACACTGATTTGTACAAATTATCTGTGGTGTTTTATCCCTCAGTTATTCCATCACTTCGAACGTTTGAGTTGGACGTACCGGTTTTAACTCATCGAAAGATATGGAGCAGGGCTATAAATTTGAGATTTCTCATCTGTAGATAGAACGATCACGCAAAAGAGCAATTCTAAAAGCCTTTAGTATTTTGTCATTTTGAGCGGGAGCCTCATGGGTCTCTGTTTCCTTATTTTATATAAATAGGAAGTTGGACCAGATACCTACAATGGAATCCTGTGGCTCTGGTTTTATTTTGTGGAATTTGATCTGGCAAACACGATATGGCTTCCACAAATGTTTATAAACATGGTGGGCAAGGTGCTGCTGATGATAAGAACATGAATAAGAATAATGACTACCCTTTAAAAAAATCCCTTGCTGTGTGCCAGACGCTGTGCCAAGTCTCTCGATACCTTATCTCATTTATTGTTAGTTAGCAAGCCTAAGAGGTAGGTGTAAATAACGCTGACTAGGTTCACAGGGCGTAGGTGACTTGGTGTGGGTCAGATGACTGGGGCGAAGGAGCCGGGGTCCCAGCCCTAAGCCTGTGCTGCACCTGCTTGGCAAGATGGTCTGGGTCATAAGGAGCCGGAGGGTATTATGGCATGTCAGTAGTGCTGGCACCTGTGATGGGTGCCAGGGAAAGCCGCTTTTGAATGGGGAGGACAGATCGAACAAGGCTGAGTCTGCAGGGGGAAAGCCCAGTGACTAGAGGCCTTGGCAGTGTCGTGTACACATGGTGGTGACTGATAAGGGCCTGGGCCCTGCAGATGGAATGTCAGGAGCTGACAGATATGAGAGAAATCCAGGAGGTAGAATTGATTGGGCTTGGCAGCTGATGGGACGGGAGCAGGAGATGCCCGAGGTGGGAGAACACACATGGACCTCAAGTTTACAACCGGGGTGGCTCTGTGCTGCCCCCAAGGACGAGGGAGTCAACTGGCACAGACCTTTCTACAACAAAAGTTTTACTGAAATAATGTCTTTGATATGAAAAGAACGTTGCTCATGTTGTTATAAGAGGCATTGCTTGGCCGGGCATGGTGGCTCGCGCCTATAATCCCAGCACTTTCGGAGGCTGAGGTGAGAGGATTGCCTGAGCTTACGGGTTCGAGACCAGCCCAGGCAACTTGGTGAGACCTCATCTCTACAATAAATCAAAAAATTAGCCGGTTGTGGAAATGGATGCCTGTAATTCCAGCTACTTGGAAGGCTGAGGCGGAAGGATCACCTGAATCCAGCAGGTCGAGGCTGCGGTGACTGTGAGCGTGCCACTCTACTCCAGCCTGGGCGACAGGGTGAGAACTCCAATTCAAAAAAAAAAAAAAGGCATTGCTTTACTTTTTAATCACAAAGAAGAACCCGTGGCTCTGAAATTAACTCCTAAGATTCCTAGCAATTATGCAAATAGTACAAACTGGAAGTAACAAATGAAAATTGATTGCGCAGTTTCAATTGATGTTAGGAAAATTATATTTACTCAGCATTCCAATTTCCTCATCACCCCAGAAGCTCCTCTGGGGTTCAGCTTGCCACATCTAGGTGAAGACCGAGCCGGGAAAGCTTTTAGATCCAGCATCTTCACAGGACTGTGATCAGAAGCAATGGAAAGGAACCAGTGGATGCTTTCCTTAGTTCGTTGTGTAGTTGGTTTGTTTTGTTTCATTTTATTTTGAGTCAGAGTCTCACCCTGTTGCCCTGGCTGGAGTGCAGTGGCATGATCACAACCATGACAGCCTGAACCTCCTGGGCTCAGGCAATCCTTCTGCCTCAGCTTTCCTGCAGCTGGGACTACAAGTGCGTGCCACCATGCCTGGCTCATTGTTTGACTTATTGTGGAGACAAGGTCTCGCCAAGTTGCCCAGACTGGTCTCAAAACTCCTGAGCTCAGGCAATCCTCTTGCCTTGACCTCCCCAAGTACTGGGATTACAGGTGTGAGCCACTGCACCCGGCTTAGTTTTGACAGCATTTACTTATGACTTGAACTGTAAAGTGCATTTGGCCATTGTCCCATCTTCTGGCTGCCATTTGTCATGTGTATTTCCATCAGCAAACAGAGCTCCGTGTTCCATTACCTTTGATCTAGACATAAGACTGAACATCTAAGCATCAGAAAGCAAGACCACAGCACATTTGTAGAGGTGTCGGGAATCAAGACATTTCCTTTTTTTATGGTTAAGCGCCGAATTCGTTTCCTAGGGCTGCCGTAATAAAGTGCTAATAACTGGGTGGCAGTTATTGTCTCAGCTCTGGAGGGGTGGGGCACACAGAGCTCAGCCCATCTCTCTTCCTTCCACCCCTCTTCTGCCAGGGCCTCCCATCCTCTGACCCCACCCAGAAGCTCAAGAGCATGGGAGCCAAGACAGACAGTCTGAGGAGGTCAACCTAGAAGGACAGTAAGAGAACGGGCAGAACATGCCCTCTGGCTGGAGATGACTAAGACTTCTGCCTCCCATGAGGGCCACAAGGCATGGGCTCCCTTCACTCCTGCCTCGATACCCTAAACCTCTCTCTTCCTCTGCCTTCACTTCTGTCCCTGTAATCTCGGACCAAGGTTCCTCCTGACACCTACTGACCCCTCCATCCTTCATTGCTTCACCTACAGGACCTGGGCCCATGTGGCAGCCACCAACAAGAATACCTTGTATTCACATGTAAGTCCCAGTATTCACAGACATGCTGTTAGTCGATTTTCAGACGATCTATCAGTAGAATTCAAATGACAAAGAAAAAGAAGACAGGTTTCTGTAGTAGTTACAGCATACATGGAATATAAGAGTTGAAACAAAACTCAGATGTTACTGTTAGCCATCTTATCCTCCCTTAGCCTGATTTAATTATTTTTGTAAGGACAAAGATGACATGTTTTATTAGAACCATTAAATGGGACATCTGCTTTCATAATATGGTGCCCAGAACGTCTCTTTTTCTCTTATTAACTCTGTTTCAATCATATTTCATGGCTTATTGCATACAGGGTAGATTTCCCGGTGATGACTGGACTTACCATTTGTTGACCACATGATTAAGCTGTGTAGACTCACACCATGGCTCTGCTCAAGCCCTGGTGGTTTATGATGTTGTCGTCCATTAGTCACATTGAATGAGGAGACCCTCCTCTCCCAGCACAGTACAAGGTCCAACAATTCGGTTTGTGAACCATTCTAGAAGAAGTGCTACATACCTCATTGCTGAATATCACTACGGTCACTTTCAAAGTGCTTTCCTTGGGAAGCTATGCACTGACACCAATGTCTAGTCTACCCATCAAAGCAGTTCTAGAACTCTTTTTCTGGTATGGCCATCAGAAAAAAGAGGCCATTGTTATTTGTTGAGGTGTGACAATTAAGTTCATGAACTTGCCACTGTGTGCTTACGTTGGCATCATTGTAAAATAACTGTGTTGGAACACCCTCCCTACTCACCTGATCTGGCTGCTAGTAACTTTTTTCTTTAATGGAAGATAAAGGAAATACAGGAAGTAAGACTTTTGATGCCATTCCCGACATCAAGGGTAATACGCCTACAGCTCTGATGGCTATTCCAGAAAAAGAGTTCCAAAATTGCTTTGACAGGTGGACTAGGCTTTGGCGTCAGTGCATAGTTTCCCAAGGGGAGTACTTCAAAGGTTACCATAGTGATATTCAGCAAAGAGGTATGGAGCATTTTTTTCTAGGATGAGTTCGTGAACCAAATTGTCGGGCCTTGTATGGATGTTTGTTTACTTGGGCTTTCTACACCTGCTCATGGAAATGATAGTTTTTCTTCTTTCTTTTCTCTTTCCGTGTTTAAGGGCCATTTGTCTAAGGTGGACTTTCCCGTGGATGCCTTCCACTGCCTGGAGTCTCTTTTGAAGCTCCTGAAAGGTCTGTGGCCATCTTAGAAAATAAAGTTCTAATTTTCTCCAGAAAACTAGTTCAACAGAGACTGAGACACTGCCAGCAGCCATTCGGTGTCCTGCCAACCTGGGCATTTGAAGAGAGAGTCTTTATGCGAGCACAAGTTGCAGTGCTTGGCGTCCACACTTATTTTTGCCCTCTTGTCTGGCTCCTGCAATGCCAGACCCAGGGGCCTGCAGAGTTGGTTTTGTTTTTGGTCATTGTTGGGTGGTACACAAGGTCCTAGCTGAAAACAAGTGCTTTTTCTCTGCGTTCTGTACCCATGTGAACCCTTGAGGCGGTCAGCAGTGGTTGTAAGTCCCTGCTGGCACCAATTTCTGCTGTAGCATTGAGGTGATGCTTTAGTCACCAGCTGTATTAATCAAGGGAATTAGTCCATTTCTCCTGGGCTAATCCGTCACTTGATGACTTAATTGGACATTGTGTGTTAGTTTGCTAGGACTGCTGTTGGAAGATCCCACACACTGGGGAGCTTGAAGAATAGAAACATATTGTCTCACAGTTCTGGAGACTAGCAGTTCAAGGTCAAGGTATTGACAGGGCTGGTTCCTTCTCAGGGTTGGGGGGAAGAGTCTGCCCTGTGCTGCTCTTAACCAGCTTCTGGTGGTTTGCTGACAATCTTTGGCATTTCTTGGTTTGTAGGCACATCTCCCCAATCTCTGCTTTCTTGCTGTGTGAATGTCTTTCTCCAGATTTCCCCTTTCCTAAGGACATGGTCATGTTGAACTAGGGTCCACTCTGTTGACCTCATCCTAACTTGATCATCTGCAGAGACCTCATTTCCAAATAAGGTCACATTCACAGGTACTGGGGATTAGGGCTTCATCTTTTTGGGGGGAAGGAGGATATAGTTCCACCCAGACACGTAACAACTCCCATTATTTTTTTTTAATGTGACATTTGAAAAATAGTCATGTCATTTACTGCTGCGACTGCTAGCCGCATAACTTACTTACTTAGTTTTCTGCTCTCATTTCTTTGGAGCATAATGTAGGCTGGGACATTTTCCCAGTAAGTGGAGGAGACCAGAACTCTTAAATCACATGTCGTATGCATCCTTGGAGTTAGTGCTGGAGTATGGGTGGCCATGTGGAATGAGAAATCCCAGCTGTATTAATCAAGGGAACTGTGGGATCAAGTTTATGTTATGTTCCCTCACCACCGCTATCCTTCCTCCGCTCCCCCCTACTTTTAAGTGTGTCTGTAATGAGAGAGTGCCAGCTTGAAAGTCACCATGTAATATTTCCCAGTCAATCCTGTTGCATCTGTAAGATTCACCCTGATTCTGGCAAACATCTGTTCTTTTGATATATCAGTCCAAGTTGAAAATAAGTCTTCACTACTTACCACAGCATTCTCTCGGTCTTCAAGAAGCTATGTCAGGGAGCATCAACCATCATTTGGGAGATGCAAGTCAGAGTCACAGTGAGATGTCACCTCACACCCGTTAAGGATGACTACTATTTAAAAAAACAACGACAGATAATAACAAGTGCTGGTGAGGATGAGGAGAAACCAGAACCTTTGTGCATTGTTGATGGGAGCATAAAATGGTATAGCTGCCATTGAAAACAGCATGGCAGTTCTTCAGAGAATTAAAGTAGAGTCACCATATGATTCAGCAATCCTTCTTTGGGAATATGCCCAAAAGAATCAAAAGGATCTTAAAGAGATATTTGCACGGCCATGTTTCTAGCTACACTAGTCATGACAGAGAGCCAGGAAGTAAAAGCATCCCAAATGTCCATCCTCGGATGAATGGGTAAGCAAAATGTGGTCTATACAAGGGCAAAATGGAATACTACTCAGCCTAAAGAAGGAGGCAGTCCTTCCATGTGCTACTACATGGATGGACCTTGAGGGCATGATGCTACATGAAATAAGCCAGGTACCAAAAGACAAATACTGTATGATTCTACTTACACAGGGTACCTAAATGGAAACAGAAAGTTTACGGGGTGGCTGGTGGAAAGGAGGTGGGAGTTGCTGTTTAATGGGTGCAGAGTTTCAGTTTTGCGAGATGGACAAGTTCTGGAGATCTGTTCTACAACAATGTAAGTATATTTAGCACTATTGGACTGTACCCTTTAAAGTAGTTAAAGTGGTAAATTCTTGTTATGTGTTTTTTAAAATCACAATTAAACAAAATTATGTCATTGAGTGGTAAGATTTGGGAACGAGTTAAAGTAGCCCCAGCTGATTTAAGTTTAATTAATTAATTAATTATTTCAAGTTGGACTCTCACTCTGTCGTCCAGGCTGGAGTGCAGTGTGTCACGTTCACGGCCACCTCAGCCTTGACCTGCTGGGCTCAGGTGATCCTTCCATCTCAGTCTCCCCAGTAGCTGGAACCACAAGTGCGTGTCACCATGGCTGGCTAATTTTTAAAATTACTTATAGAGGCAAGGTCTCACCATGCTGGCCAGGCTGGTCTTGAGCTCCTGGGCGCAGGCAGTCCTCTTGCCTCCACCTCTGAAAGTGCTGGGATTACTGGCATGAGCCACCTCACCTGTCCTGATTTAAGTTTAAAATTCAAGTTTCCCTCTCCTGCACTGCATTATTTGGTGTTTATCATCTTTGTAGACATTATATTGTTAGCTCTCATTTTGTGGCGCCTCCCAGAGAGATCCAGGTCCTTTAAGGTTGGATATGGGTTCTTTGTAAACTCCCCAGTTGCTGGTTTCCTACAGGAGTACAATGTTAATAGTCCTTTTTTTTGGTTCACTGATCCACTTATGGGCTCTTCAGCAAGTCACTTAGTTCTAAGGATCAGTTCATGTCTGGTTACCTTATGTGTTGGTTTCTAGGTTATCTGATGATTGAGAACATGCTGCAAAGACAGAAGTTCAAAATGATGCTGAAGTTACTAAAAGCGTTAGGTGTTTTTTATTTTCTAGCAGTTGCTTTGTGAGTTAACCAGCTGAGTAATAAGAGTCTCATAGGCCGGGCGGGGTCGCTCAAACCTGTAATTCCAGCACTTTGGGAGGCCAAGGTGAGAGGATTGCCTGAGCCTATGGGTTCATGACCAGCCTGGGCCACTTGGTGAGACCTCATCTCTAAATCAAAAAACTAGCCAGGCGTAGTAGCGCGTGCCTGTAGTTCCAGCTACTTGAAAGGCTGAGGCGGAAGGATCGCCTGAGCCCAGCAAGTCCATGCTGGGGTGACTGTGAGCATGCCACTGCACTCCAGCCTGGGCAATGGAGTAAGACTCCAACTCAAAAAAAATAATAAAAAAAAAAGAGTCACTTAACTTGAGAATCTGAAATCTTTTAAAAATTCCTTTAACAATACAAGGTGATGAAATCTTTTAATATTTGCATAAAACTTATCTCTGAGCAAGCAAGCCAAGTAGCATCTCCTGAATGCACTTGGCATGCAGATCCGGCAATTAAATATTATTTTTGAGTAACATGACATTCCACACAGAGAGCTGCCAAGACATACCATTTGGGCCGTGCTCTAATTAATTCCTTGCAAGCGATACATTTCCTACTCCTTATCCTTCTGCCCACATCGTTCCTTCCTTTGCAAGGACACATCTGACAGTGAAGATGAAACAAGTCAGGAAGGGGGTCTATGTTGCTGTGCCGTAGCATTTGGAAGCCTGAAGCTGGGAAGACTTTGCGAGCATTTTAGAAGTGCAGCATTGGGTAAATTCCACCATTCTGAAATCCTTTCTATTCATATTTTGTTCACAACACGAGGCCTCTGAATGACAATGTAAAATATGACTATATGACTAACGGTTATAGCAGCCACAGGACATGTAGCATAATCTCAGAGGTCTTATCTAGATGGTAAGGGTTATATATAGCATGGCATGTCATAAAAACTAGAAGGGAGGTGCCAGCAACCCTGCCTGAAAGCCATGGGCTTGCAGTATCTCACTTGAGTCGCAAGGCCTCATTTATGTCTACTGTGTTGCCAGCTGCAGGTTAGGGAAGAGGAAGAAAAGTAAAAGATAGACTAGACGTATGATTTTAGTGTATGAGTGTCTTAAAAATTATTCAGAAAGCAAGCATTGTTTAAAATCCAAGTAATAGCAACATTTCCTTCAGATGGCATGATGGCTACTGGTTGTGCTCAGGGACCATAAGATAAGTGAGTCATTGCCTCTTACTTACTTGCCTTAGAGAGCCTGGCATGCTCCCCTCTACCCCGAGAGCTTTGGACATTATTGAAAAAAAATTATCCTGAGGCTGTCATAATAGCTAATCTTAATAATTGCTTGTTAATGTTATGACTTTGTGTATAAGAGGTTTTGGCATCTTTGAACAGATTATGGGTTTAGTGAGAACCAGAGAAACGTATTTGATCTTTTGAAAAATTGACCCTCACACTCTGAGTTCCCTTAGTATTTACCGCAGATGTAATCTGTGTTCATTGTAGAAAACTGGGAAAAAGAAAATAAGCTCCCATCATTTAACTGAACAAAGGCATTGACGATTTAGGTCATATCCTAACAGTTGTTTTCCTTCATATTTTTTCTCAATTAAGAATCTTTGGATTGTAAACAATAGTAAATGATTTTGATGAATGTCAGCAAAGAGATGGGAAGGTCACTGGGGCAACTCACTATGGCCAGATAGTGTGGGTGTGAATTACCATGAACAGGTACCACCCTGCTTGTCTTTCAGAATATCTTTTAATAAAACCAGAACATGTCTGGGGGTGGCAGCTCACGCCTGTAATCCTAGCTCTTTGGGAGACTGAGGAGGGAGGATTGCTTGAGCCCAGGAGTTTGAGACCAGTCTAGGCAACATAGCGAGACCTCATCTCTACCAAAAAAAATTAAAAAATTAGATGTGGTGGTGTAAACCTGTAGTCTCAACTACTCAGGAAGCTGAGGTAGGAGGATCGCTTGAGCCCAGCAGGTTAAGGCTGCAGTGAGCGTGATGGTGCCACTGTACTCCATCCTGGGCGACAGAAACTGACTCAAAATACTAATAGCACTATTAATAAAACCAGAACATATTATACATACTGGGTGTTGCTCATTTTCTCCACGTAGGGAAGCATACTGCTGTTGATGGACAGAAGGAGCCTCCAGGACGAGGAAACTATGGGTAGGGGAGGTCCACACAGAGGCTGCCTCCAGCTGCCAGCAAGCCGTGTGACTAGCAGGGGATGGCTTAGCAGTTCACCATGATGAGCTTGAGGAGTGAGGATAAACCCCAGACACCACCTGGGCCAAGCTGATACTTGGACAGAGGACACAGGAAATAAATACTTATGATCTGGGACTAGGGAAGAAGAGAGACGCCATGGCAGAAAAAGAAACCCTTGGACAAGCTTATTGGCAGTGAAGGGGGACACGGAAGCAGGCGATGGGGCAGGCCTGTCTTCCACTTGGATCCTGTGTCACCATTTCTGTTGTGGAGCTGGGAATCGTAAAGGAACTGGAGTGTATATTTTTTTCTCATAGACAATAAACCTATCCTCTTTAAAATGTGCCCTTTCACTCAGTGTTTTGCTTAGCGAATAAATCTTTAGGGGCCTATTATTTTTCCTTCATTTAGTCTCAATTTGCCATGTAATTCTTCCCTGTTAGTAACTATGGTTTAGTATGCAGGACCTTCAGATTTCTTTAAGCATGTATGTATTTTTTCAATTTTCTACATGAATGGATTTCATTTACTCTCATTTTGAAGGGGACCTGATGGGGGGATGGGTAAGAAAATATATATTTTTTGAATCAGGGGTCTTACTGTGTCACCAGGCTGTAGTGCAGTGGCATGACCACGAAGATCTTGGCTCATGGCAGCCTCAACCTCCTGGGCTCAGACGATCCTTCTACCTCAGCCTCCTGAGTAGCTGGGACTACAGGCATGTGCCATCATGCCCAGTTAACTTTTTGATTTATTATAGAAATGAGGTTTTGTTATGTTGTCCAGGCTGGTCTTGAACTCCTAGGCTCAATCAATCTGCCCACCTTGGCCTCCCAAAGTGGTGAGATTATAGATTAGATTTTTATCAGGAATAGTTTTCACGTTTCTATGCAGGGAGGGTAGGTTTCATAAATGGTCACACATGTGCCTAATTAATAATGCTATAAAGATCATATATTTACAGAGTACAGACATACCTCATTTTAGTGCTCTTTGCTTTATTGCACTTTGCAAATGTTGTATGGGTTTTTGTTTTTTGTTTTGACAAATTGAAGGTTTGTAGCAACCCTGTGTTGAGCAATTCTATAGGTCCATTTTCCAACAGTGTGTGCTCACTTTATATCTCTGTGTCAGCATTCTGTGGCAAAAAAATATTCAATTAAGGTATGTAGGGCTGGGTGTGGTGTCTTATGCCTGTAATTCCAGCACTTTAGGAGGCCCAGGCGGGAGGCTTGCCTGAGCCAAGGAGTTCAAGGCCAGCCTGGACAACATGGCGAGACCTCTCCTCTACAATGAACTAAAAAAATTATCTGGGCGTGGTGGCACACGCCTGTAGTCCCAGCTCCTCAAGAGGTTGAGGCAGAAGGACTGCCTGAGCCCAGCAGGTCAAGGCTGCGGTAGCTGCGAGCATGCCATTGCACTCCAGGCTGGGCGACCGAGAGAGACTTCGATTCCCCCCAAAAAATGTATGTATGTACATTGTTTTGTTAGACATGTTATTGCATACTTAATAGACACTACAGTATAGCATAAACATCTTTTGAATGCACTGAGAAACCAAACAATTTGTGTGACTTGCTTTTTTGCAATCTTCACTTTATTGCAGTGATCCAAATCTGCGATGTTTCTGATGTGTGCCTGTATATCTGTTCTGAGGATGCAGTGCTTTGAAACTTTATGTGAAGCGTGAATGATGCTTTCAGTAGGATTATCTGATTTTCCCCAGAAAAAGTCTATAATGGTTTCCCTTTGGACAGAAGATCAAGTGAGGGCCTGGTGAAGAATTTTCGTGGTATCTGTTGTCCTTTAGAAGGCTCAGAAGTTCAAGGGCCTCTGCTTGCCAGCATGAGTGTCCTATTAGGGTTTTCGGAGGCATGGAGAGTTGAGGCCCTTGGCAAAGCATTGTGTTCAATATAGAATTATAGTCAGTTATTTATTAAAATAAAGGTGTTATCTAACTATAAGAGAGAGTAGTGTTAATAAATAACATCTTCATTTCCTGACTTCAGAGCCAGTCAAGAGAGAGACACAATATTCATGGCTGGTCACAACATCTCTCCTGTTACTGATAAACCATTAGACTTTGATGCCGGCCAGGGGGCTGATGGCTGTGCCCTGAATGAGACAGACTCACCAGCCAGTCACTGGCCTGCAGACGGGGCAGCCACAGGCTCCCCGTGATGACTACTGTCTGGAATGTGTGCTTTCTACCAGCAGGTAGAACTTACAGGAGGGGAAGGATAGGGCAGAGCCAAAAAGCCCAACTCCTTCCTCCAAGTACACCCTTCAGTTAGGTAAGCCTCACCAGGGAGGGAAGGAGGGGGAGGCCAGGAGGGTTCCCTAGCTGAAGACCCTCCGGCAAGTTCCTACACGACAAAAAAGTGTTTAATGTGATTATGGGTAGTGGAGGAAGGTTCTGTATATGTGAAGAGTTTGAATTCTCAGGGGGAAACAAAAGCTCTGGGAATCACCCACTAGTGAGTTCCATGAAGAAGTTTTGAATTCCTAAGGATTATTTTCACTTCCTGTCAGACTTCAGAATTGTGGTCCAAGGAGCGACATGGGATTTTGACTTCTTATGACCTGCATGAACTGACTCGGTGGCTTCTACCAGTGCTTAGATCTCAGAGATGGCTGGGATTTTCCGCTCAGGTAGAGTGGCCTGCTTATCTCTGGATTCCATTCCGCAAGGACTCTTTTCATGTATTTCTTCACAAGTCAGGAGTGGAGAAGTTGGAGAAAATTATCATCCCGCGTCTTTTCTTGATGTGTATAAATATGTCTGCCTCTGACTGTGAGGATTTCTTCCCCAGTCAGGTGAAGGTTGACATTGGCCACCAAGTTGTTAATCTACTAAACTTCCATTTGCTTCCATCAAGACTTACTTGGCAGGCTGAGGTGAGTGGATTGCCTGAGCCTGCAGGTCCGAGACCCGCCCGGGCAACTTGGTGAGACCTCATCTCTACAATAAGTAAAAAAAAAAATGAGCCGGGCGTGGTAGCGTGCGCCTGTAGTTCCAGCTGCTTGAAAGGCTGAGGTGGAAGGATCGCCGGAGCCCAGCAGGTCGAGGCTATGGTGGCCAGGAGCGGCCACTGCACTCCAGTCTGGGTGACAGAGTGAGATTCCAACTCAAAAAAAAAAAAAAAAAAGACTTACTTGGCATTAGCTGGCGGAGTCCCATGGTTTTCTACTCTGTGCAAGTCCACTGTTTCTGAAGGGAAGGTACCCTCTGCTTGTTGAAGTCTTTGGACTGTGACTGAAGGTCGCACAATGATTTCCTCTCACCTTACTTTCCTTCTCAGTTCCTTGTTCTCAGACGGAGAGTTCAGTTTTGGGAAACTATCAGTTAGACCAAGAAAGCTGGGCTTCTTCCATATTTCTTAAGGCAAGCAGGGAGTAGGTAAGTGGCTCGTTTGCCACTGTGAGTCTCAAAACCAGATACAGGAAGATCCAAGGCCTCACACACTCAGACATCAGAGAGCTTTAGAAACCCAGGGGAGGAAGCTTCTGGACTCTCACTTGGGCACTTGGCACCAGACCAAGGAGAGCAAGTCCCTTGAGGACAAACCATTGTAACCAGAGGGGATACATTTGCTCCCTCCACTGCATCCTCTTGGAGCTTTAGATTGGGAAAATCAAGCAGAAAGGCATTCTCTCTCTGTCTCTGTTTACTATCCCCCAAGCACTTAAAAAAACAAAAAGTCATCTTCCACTGCCCTTGGTTTTAAACATGATGAAAGCAACATTCTTATTATAGAAAATTGGAACATATAGATCGACAGGAAAGAAAACCACATACAGTTCCATCCTTCAGGGATAATTATTGTAAAAGTTTGGTGCATTTTGTATGACTCCTTTCTGCCCTATTAAGAGAATTTTTTTTTCTTTAAAGCATGATGTCTTCCTCTCCCCCCGCACCCCCCAGCAGCAGTCTCTCACTCCAATCTGGAGTGAGGACATTAAGAGTTTGGTGTGAATTCACTCACACCTTTCTCTATAGTCATAGGAACATGCGTGCATGTGCATTTTTCCTTCATTCACGAACAGTGTATTACAACTTTTCAGGTCAATAGATGTCAATCTAAGTGGTTCTTCTTAGTAGCTGCAAAATAACTCAGTTTGGATAAGTCATTATGTATTCAATTAGTTTCCTGTTTATGGCCATTTAAGAAATACTTGCAAGTGTCTATGCCAGTATAAACAGCCTTGGACATAATTTCTTATGAACCGATCCTTTCATTTCTATAGGATGAATAGACCATTATATACCTGTTAAAAAACACCAGGCCTAGTTGGTTTTACAGTTTTCAAATAATAGATACTTTCTGTATTATTAAAAATATGTAATATAATAATGTAACCACAGAACCTAACAAAGATCACATGGAAACAGGAAGTAGAGATAATTTTACTAATGAATATAGAAGTAACAATTATAAATAAAATTATTAGTAAACTTAGACCAGGAGTGTATTTTTAAAAAAGATAGCATCGCTAAGGCCTATTCGATGATTACAGGGATGATACAGTGTTAGAGAAGCTTTCAAAATAACAAATAAGTAAGAGAAAAAATACTATTAGATATTTAACAAGACTGCAGTTTTTTCTAGCCAAGCCTTTTAATATCTGAGTAAAAGAGAAATGGAAGGAAATCACTTAAATATGATGAAGACTGATTACTAAAATCCAGCAGCAGACATTCAATGAAATGGTGAAATGCTAAAGTCATTCCCATCAAAATTGGCCAAATACATGATTGCCATTCCATTGCCATTATTACCAATATTATCTTAAAGGTTTTAACTTGTGCAATAAGAAATGAGAAAGATTGAGGGCTATTTTTTTTTTTTTTTTTTTTTTTTTGAGTTGGAGTCTCACTCTGTTGCCCAGACTGGAGTGCAGTGACCGCTCCCGGCCACCGCAGCCTCGACCTGCTGGACTCCGGCGATCCTTCCACCTCAGCCTTCCAAGTAGCCGGAATTACAGGCATGCGCTACCATGCCCAGCTGATTTTTTTGGATTTATTGTAGAGATGAGGTCTTGCTGCCCAGGCGGGTCTCGAACCCGCGGGCTCAGGCAATTCACTCACCTCAGCCTCCCAAAGGCGCGGGATTACAGGCTGAGCCACCGAGCCCGGCGTTGAGGGCTATTTTCAAAGGTTATCCTATACTTGAAAAAACTCAAGAAAAAAAATTTAAATACTTTGGAATTAAGAGAATTTGACAAAGTGATGAAATAAAAGAAATACATAGAAATTATTAGCTTTTTTTTCATACTTAAAATAATAACTTGGAGAGAGAGTTCAAAATCATGACTAAGAGTGAAAAAAAAAACACCTTAGAGATAATTTAACTAGGAAGGTATGTATCTGACAAGAACATATGGAAGAACATGTCATAGCCAGTCTTCAAAGTGTAACAAGGTGTAGGGAAAACACCCTACTCCCGGATGGGAAGATATCATAAAATATTAGTTTCCCAATGGAATGGAAACATGGAATAACTTTCCAGTCAGAGCAGCAATGGAGTTGGGTTGAGAATGATTTTAAGGGAAATGATTTTAAGTTCACGTGAACATCCAAGCATTTTTGAAACATGTCAACTGGGGTTTGCTCTATCAGATGTTAGGATTTTAGAGCCAGTGGAATTAAAACTGTAGGTACTGACACAGAAATAGAATCGAGTCTGGGTACCCATGGGTAATAACATGCGGTAAAAGCGCATCCAAATCAGCTAGGAAAAGAATGGTGTCTTTAGTAAACGGTGCTGATGTATTTAGCCGTTCATTTGGAAGAAAAGATTCAGCTTTTCCAGCTCACCCTGGATACAAGAAGAGCTTTCAGATGGACTCAAAAGTCTCTAGCTCGATATGTAAAAACAAAACGATAGGAGGATGTTTACTGAACGATTTATGTCGCCTTTGGATTAGATAGGAAACTCTGAGCCCATGAAGGAAAGGGTAAATAATATATTACTTAACGTTCATTCATTCATTCGGTTTGCTTTTCTTGCCAGAGACACCCCAGCTTCCACCTAATTTGACTGTCTCTGCCCCATACCCCAGGGTGGTTTTTTAACTAGGACACACTGATACAGTCTAACCAGTTCCTATTTGTCATAATTCTCCATGCTATGAATTTTTCATAAATACCGCGTTTGACATCAGCAGAACAATTCACTGAGGATGCTGCAGACACTTGTAGGATCGGAGTGTCTCTTCGCCCTGTCGTTACTGAAGTTGAATTAGTAGCTGGGAAGTGGCAGCTGGGACCTCGGAGCTTGTTGAGGAGCTGGTGGGTCTGAGGATTAATGCTCTTTTTGACTTAAGAACTGGCGTCTCCCCAGATCCCGTCAGGTACCCCAGGACCCACACTGACTTTTTTGCTGTTTCTGACAGGGCAGACAGTGTGGATTCAGGGTGGACTCCGGCTACCAAGATCTTTATTACACAGTAGAATGTCAGCTCCCCAGGATGGTCTGTGTCCTGCCTGTTTTATTTATTTATTTTTTTAATTTTTATTTTAAAGATGTGGGGTACAGTTCAGGGATAGGTATACAAATGTTCATTATGCAGGTCCCCTTGTTGATGAGCGGTGTCTCCTCCTCCCCTGGCAGTTTCCCTCAACTGCCAGTCCAAGCCCCCTATCCCTGCAGTTTCCCACTACTGCCCATCCCTTTCTTATGGTATTATGATAATTGTTCAAGATCTGCTTATGAGTGAGAACATGTGGTACTCAGTTCTTTGCTTCTGTGATAGATCACTGAGTATGATTGACTCTAAATCCATCCAAGTTACTGCAAAGTCCATATGTTTGTCCTTCTTTACAGCTGCATAATATTCCATTGTGTATATGTACCACATTTTTTTTTTAATCCAGGCCAGCTTCAAAGGGCAGCATGGTGAGTTCCATGTTTTTGCTATTGTGAACAGAGCTGCAACAAACATGCACGTGCAGGTATCTTTTTGGTAGAATGACTTGATTTCTTCCAGGTATATTCCCAATAGGGGGATTGCTGGGTCATACGGAAGGTCAATGTCTAGTTCTTTCAGAAATTGCCACACTGTCTTCCAAAGAGGTTGCACTAGTTTGCATTCCCACCAGTAGTGTAGAAGCGTTCCTTTTTCTCTGCATCTTCGCCAGTAGTCCTGCCCGTTTTAAAATTCGGTGTGTCCTTCCAATCTACTTGACTTATGTTCGGTCGATAACCTGTCTCCAGACTGGAGTTCTGGTTCAACAAAGGAGGAGATTTGGCATATGTCCATTTACTTGCACAAGAATGTCTTATTATGAAGAGCTTCCGGCGGGGAGGTGGGGTAGGAGGAGAGGCAGGGGCTGGAATAGGCCCAGCAGAGGAATGTGTCTGATGAGATTTGTTATTTTTGCCCAACAATTCCCAGAGTGATGAAAATAACTCTTACAAAAGTATGCATGTGTACACACATGCACACTTGTTTTGGGCCATATTAAAAAAACGAAAGCCCTAATTACCTGGCACGTTTCCTTCAAAACAGCAAGCGGTTGTCTTTTGGGTTATGCAGGCTGAGTGAAGTTCAGACTGTGTAGGCATCTGAAGGAATGTTACTCGGGGAGGGCTGGGGAAGGAAGGAGTCAGAACACGCACTTGGTTTGAGAGAGAGGAGAGGGGCTTGCTAATTCCGATTTTATCTTTGGTTTTGAGTTCTGAGAGGCCTCTCTCTGGTCCTTTCTATGTAGCAGGAAAGCATCGTCCTCTCTGTTGCTCTCAGCAGAGCTACTGGTGTCCACCTCTGACTGCAGACCCCTAGCACCCCCAAGCCTCCTTTTTTTTTTTTGAGTCAGAGTCTTACTCTGTTACCCCAGCTGGGTGGAGTGCAGTGGTACAGTCATGGCTCACCGCAGCCTCGACTTCCTGGGCTCAGGCGATCCTTCTGCTTCAGCCTCCCTAGTAGCTGGAACTATAGGCACACGCCACCATGCCCAGCTAATTTCTTGAAATTTTATTTTTATTTTTTAGAGACAGAGTCTCTCTACATTGCCCAGGCTGGTCTAGAACTCCTGAGCTCAAGCAATCCTCTTGCTTCAGCCTCCCTAAGTGCTAGGATTACAAGCATGAGCCACCGTGCTCCCCTGAATCTGCCTTTTTTTCACATGTTTGGGAAAGGGTAGGTCAGCATCTCCTGTTCCTGTGCTCTCTCTCCTCTTTTTTCTGCCCTCCCTCCAAGTCCTCAGGACCTTGGGGAGCAACATCCAGGCCCCGCTGGTCTGAAGATCATTTTGTCATTGCAAAATGACAAATAAGGCCATCCCTGGCCTGCCTCAGTTTCTGTAGTGGCTCTTGGTGCCCTGCCAGCCCTTTGGACTCCTAGGTTCTCCTGGTTTCAAACCTCGACTTTCTTGTCAGCTTAGCAATGCAGTTACAAAGATCATTTAAACACTGGGTCTGGTATTGGATTTCAGTGGGTTCATTCAGAGTAGCTTAAAGTAATGCTAGAAAGTGAAGCTCATCATTTCTTTGGAATAGGAGCAGCAGTAATGGGGAAATAATAAAAGTTGTTCTCTGAAGTGGGCTATGATAGTTTCTGCACGTGATGGATGTTTTATTCCTCCAGGTGTAAGTGTTAATCATTGAACCATTCAGAGGAGGATGCATTCTTGATACCGATATATCTAAAAATCTGTTTCCTGCTGGGTTTGATGACTCACGCCTGTAATCCCAGCACTTTAGGAGGCCGGTGTGGGTGGGATTGCTTGAGACCAGGAGTTTGAAACCAGCCTGGCAACATAGTGAGACCTTGTCTCGATAAACAAAAAAATTTAAAAACGAGATGGGCACAGTGGCATGTGCCTGTAGTCCTAGCTACTCAGGAGGCTGAGGCGGGAGAATCACCTGAGTACAGGAGGTCGAGACTGCAGTGTGCTGTGATTGTGCCAGTGCACTCCAGCCTGGGCAACAGAATGAGACCCTGGCCCAATAAATTAATGAATGCATCTGTTTCCTAGCAGCATTAGAATTCATATTCTCATAATTTCTACATTTGGCTTTCAGAGATGTTACAGTTTCTATCCCAGTGGTGTTTCAAGTTGTCATTTTGCAGCAGTTTCTCATAACTGAGGTTTGTAGGGATGCTGATATCTCTTTTTAGTGTTCTGAACTTCTGTATTTGATGCCCTTGGGTTGTCTCTGTTTTGCTCTAATAAATACATCTGTAACCAGTCGTGCTTGATTAAAGATGGCTCTCGCTTCTCTGTGAGCTGGTCATTGCCTGTAAGTGGGCATGCTCAGTGCAAACCTGGGTTTGGTGGTGGCCGCGGCAGTCCCCAGGCCCCCGGGTACTGAGGCTGGCTGTGTGTTAGCTCACAGCCTGCTTTCTGTCTGAGCCTCCCACAACGTTCAAGATGGGTGGGATGACCCCAATTTTACAGATGATCAACACTGAGCAGCTTTCCCAAATCTCAGTCCAGAATCTGTATTCCTTCAACTCTAGTGTGCTGCTTTGTTTGATAGAAGGCAGGCTTTGGATTTCCTGCAAGGTTGACAGATTTTGCATTTTAAAAAATAAATATGTATATATAAACAAAATTTTAAAATCTGCCACCATTACTTGACGGAAAACTTTGATACTCTATTATTGCTGAAAATATTTAAAGGAATGGGCAGATGACTGATACAGTTCATTTTACAGTTTTCTTCAGTAAAAACTCATTAATTCAGGTTTCACTAATTTGCAAGTTTTAATTCTGAAAAGGCATCCACAAATATTTATGTTTGATTATGTAGTAGAAGGATTTGTTAAATGCTAAGCAAATTAATTGTATAAATAAGATTGTGTCAAAAATAATGTTCTAATCAGTTATCTAATGTCCCAAGAAGTACTATTTGCCTATTTCAGAAAGCAGATCCTTGTCAGTGCCTCTACCTGTCAGCATTTTGTCTGGTTAGAGTTACTGCACATGGTTAGAAATGGCAAAACCACATTTCCATAACACGAGCTTTTAACAAATCCAGTTATTTTTATTCTTGCATTTTCTTTTTTTTTTTTTTCCCCGAGTACAGGAGACTTTATTGATGGTACATGGCAGGGCAGGGCTCCCTAGGTCCCCCGTTCTTAAGGGTGTCTGGCATGGACAGTGCAGGGGGGGAGGTTCTCAGAGTGGTCGGGGACACCCCAGCAGCTGAGGGCTTCTTGCTGCCTCTCATGATGGTGCTGGGGCTGGGGCTGGGCTGCAGGGCCCTCACTCCTTGGAGGCCATGTGGGCCATGAGGTCGACCACCCTGTTGCTGTAGCCAAATTCGTTGTCATACCAAGAGATGAGCTTGACGAAGTGGTCGTTGAAGGCGATGCCGCCCCCGCGTCGAAGGTGGACGAGTGGGTGTCGCTGTTGAAGTCGGAGGACACCACCTGGTGCTCGGTGTAGCCCGGGATGCCCTTGAGCGCGCCCTCGGACGCCTGCTTCACCACCTTCTTGATGTCGTCGTACTTGGCGGGCTTCTCCAGGCGGCAGGTCAGGTCCACGACGGACACGTTGGCGGTGGGGACGCGGGAGGCCATGCCCGTGAGCTTCCCGTTCAGCTCGGGGATGACCTTGCCCACGGCCTTGGCGGCCCCGGTGGACGCGGGGATGATGTTCTGGAGGGCACCGCGGCCGTCGCGCCACAGCTTCCCGGAGGGGCCGTCCACGGTCTTCTGGGTGGCGGTGATGGCGTGCACGGTGATCATGAGTCCCTCCATGATACCGAAGTTGTCGTGGATGACCTTGGCCAGGGGCGCCAGGCAGTTGGTGGTGCAGGAGGCGTTGCTGACGATCGTGAGGTTCTTCTGGCACTTGTCGTGGTTCACGCCCATCACAAACATGGGGGCGTCGGCGGAGGGCGCCGAGATGATGACCCTATGGCGCCCCCCTGCAAGTGGGCCCCCGCCTTCTCCAGGGTCGTGAATACGCCGGTGGACTCCACCACGTAATCAGCGCCGGCGTCGCCCCACTTGATTTTGCTGGGATCTCGCTCCTGGAAGATGGTGATGGGACTTCCGTTGATGACCAGCTTCCCGTCCTCGGCCTTGACGGTGCCGTGGAACTTTCCGTGGGTGGAGTCGTACTGGAACATGTACACCGTGTAGTTGAGGTCAATGAAGGGGTCGTTGATGGCGACGATGTCCACCTTGCCCGAGTTGAAAGCAGCCCTGGTGACCAGGCGCCCGATACGGCCAAAGCCGTTCACTCCGACCTGCACCTTCGCCATGGTGTCCCGACGACGCGGCTGGCGCAGCACCCGAGACCCGCTGTCCGTGGAATGGGAGGAGCAGAGGGCCTATTCTTGCATTTTCACTAGGCTTCACTGGGTGGCTAAATCTTCTAATTCAGTTCCTCTCCCAAAAGAATATGAGTATATTTCAACCAAGTCAGGCCAGGGTGTAATTAAAATCAAATGTTTAACTCTTCCTTGTTTTTAGACCTAAAGCTGGAAAAGAGGCTGCTCAGTTTTTAAAAAAAGAGCAGGTGCTACTAGATATATTAGGCTTATCATTAATATTCTCACTTTTTCCTTTCGAAACCAATTTACTAATTTTAAAAAATAATCTCTAATTTTTTTTTTTTGAGTTGGCATCTCACTCTGTTGCCCAGGCTGGAGTGCAGTGGCACACTCACCATCACCCCAGTGTCGACCTGCTGGGCTCGGGCAATCTGCCTCAGTCTTCCAAGTAGCCGGAACTACAGGTGTGCACTACCACGCCTGGCTAATTTTTTTATTTACTGTAGAAACTGAGGTCTCGCCAAGTTGCCCGGGCTGGTTTCAAACCCGCGGGCTCAGGCAGTCCACTCGCCTCAGCCTCCTAAAGTGCTGAGATGACAGGCTAAGCCACCGTGCCCGGCCCAATCCCTAATATTTTTAAATGCTTAAAGAACATATTGCTTAGGCATCATTAGATACTAGTCTACACATCTGGAAAAAATCTTTACATGTTTAATTCAAAATACTTTGTGTAGTGAAACCTGATGAAAAAGATAGTTTATTGGTCATGACTGAAATAGTGTGGAAAATTCACAAGCAGAGTATTTATTCCATGAACTTAAACCCCAAATATGCTGTTCTTAAGTCAGAGTGTTGTCAGTCACTTCTGACAGCCAGGAAACATGAGAAATGAGTTATGGGGACAGGCTGCAGAAGATGTAACTCAGAGTCTGTGGCATTTCTTGGATATATGTCTACACATAACAAAATAGCTTCATTTGGAGAAGCAAATTGAGCTGAGAGGTTCCACCAAGATCATCTTTCTGTTTAGAACCAAAAGACTCTGAAACACTTCCGCCTTCTCTACTTTTCTTTAATATTCCCTTAAAAACATTGAATTTGTAATAATGTCTTTCCTAAACCAGGGGTTAATAATATCTTTCACTTCTAATGATATTGATCAAGAGAAAGTTTCTTTAGAAAGTCACATAGCTAGCTGGGCTCGGTGGCTCAGCCTGTAATCCTGCGCCTTTGGGAGGCTGAGGTGAGTGGATTGCCTGAGCCCGCGGGTTCGAGACCCGCCTGGGCAACTTGGCGAGACCTCATCTCTACAGTAAATCAAAAAATTAGCCGGGCGTGGTAGCACGTGCATGGAGTTCCAGCTACTCGGAAGGCTGAGGCGGAAGGATCGCCAGAGCCCCGCAGGTTGAGGCCACGGTGGCCGGGAGCGGCCACTGCACTCCGGTCTGGGCGACTGAGTGAGACTCCAACTCAAAAAAAAAAAAAAGAAAGTCACATAGCTAACTAGATTTCTTCCTCTGGCTCTCATTGAGTAATAAAAAGTAGATGAAACATTTTTGGGGGTCTCTGATGGCAGTAACAGTGCAAGGTAGGCTTTTGTGGCACAGGTTTGTGTTTGAGTTTCTGTCTGTGCTCCCTGAAGGCAGCTTTGCTCAGGGGCTCCAGCTCCACACCCCCATGCTTTCATCACTTTTACAGAGAATGTTCCGTGGCCCTCCCCAAGTGACGCTGCCAGAGCCACATTGCAGTCACACAAGTCTTGCTGTGGGACTTAGGGCTGTGGGCCCCCTGGAATTGAGTGCAATATTCTAACACAAATTAAAAGTCCTGAAAAAAGAAGCAAGGGATTTGAAGGCACTATCTGAGGAGACATTCTGCCAAAGTGATTTGTGTCTGCTGTCATGCGTAGAATTTGATTATGCCTGATACTTCAAATATAATGAGAACTCTTGGGAATGCAGTAAGTAAAGGGAGCCTCACAGGTACTGGAGAAAGGGGGGGAAACTGAGACTATCGACAGCAGAAAGGGTGCCCAGGTGTAGGGTGCTCCAGGTAGGACTGCAGAGCATTCTGGGGCAGCTTTGCATCAGGCGGGATGTTTTTCTGTGTCCCTTAAAAAGTAAAAAAAAAAAAAAAATTTTAATTGGAGTAAAAAATACATAAAACTTAGTATCTTAACCTTTTTTTTGAGTCATGGTCTCTGTCATTTAGGCTGGAGCGCAGTGGCACAATTACGACTCATTGTAACCTTGACCTTCCAGGCTCAGGCAATCCCTTCTCTTCAACCTCTCAAGTAGCTGGGACTATAAGCATGCCCAACTACTCCCGGTTAATTTTAAAATCTTTTTTTAGAGACGAGGTCTTATTATGTTGCCCAGGCTGGTCTTGAACTCCTAACCTTGGTCTCCCAAAGTTCTGGGATTACAGACGTTAGCTACGGTGCCTGACCCATCTTAACCATTTTTAAGCATACATTTCACTGGTGTTAATAAGTATATTACATGGTTATGCAGCAGGGCTCCAGAGCTGCTCATGTTGCAAAACTGAAACTCTATACAGATTAAACAATCCCTCATTTCTCCTCCCCCTGCCCCAACCAACCATCCAGACCCGTGTTTTAACACTGCTGTATTACATATCATCCACAAACCATACAATTTACCCCTTTAAAGTACACAATTCAATGGATTATAGCATATTCAGAGTCGTACAGCTATCACCATAATCTATTTCCAAACATTTTTATCACCCCCAAAAGAAACCCCATACCCATTGGCCGTCACTCTCTATTTCCTTCTCCTCTAGCCCCTGACAACCACAATTTTACTTTCTGTCTCTATGGATTTGCCTTTGCTGGTACATTTCATATAAATGGGCTCATACAATGTGTGACCTTTGGTGACTGACTTCTTTTTCCAGGCTTATTTTTAGAGCAAAGCATAATGAACCTTTGCTTAACCATAAATAACCCTGACCACATGACATTTTTTTTCTTCAGAAATTTTTATTTATAGTCAGGAAAAAAGTGACTTTGTTAAGATGTGCGATCTCCATCTAAATGCCACCTGTGTGAAGATTTAAGTAAAAGAAAACACACTTCCAAACAAGATTTAATTAAAACCATGTGGGAATCATCAATCTAGTGATAGTATACCTGGTCAGAGTCTGACTAAGCTAGAACATAAAAGCCCGCATCTTCTACATTCATTTCTAAAATAATACACTTGGCCCATGAAGAACGTGAGTTTAAACTTTGCAAGTTCATTTATATGCAGATTTTTTTTCAAAAAATATATTGGAAAATTTTTTTGAGATTTGTAGCAGTTGGAAAAAACTTGCAGGTGTAACCAAGAAATATTGAAAAACACTGAGAAAAAGATATGTCACAAATACATAAAATGTGTCTATTGCATCACTCACTACCTAAAATACTATATACAAGGGGGGACCCCAAAAACCAGAATTTATTTATTAAAAAAGTGTGTATTTATCCTTACATGTTTACACTTCAGTCATCTTCAAAGTACTCTCAGTTTGATGTACTACATATAGATCAAGATGCTTTTTCCACTACTCAAAACAGTTTTTGAACTCATCAGTTTTGATGTCTATTAGTGCTTCTGCCGGTTTTTGTTTCACCTCTTCCACATCAGCAAAACATTTCCCTTTGAGCACTTTTTTCATCTGGGGAAACAAGAAAAAAGTCACTCTGGGCAAGATCAGGTGAGTAGGGAGGGTGGGGGCACGGGGATCATGCCGTTTTGGGTGAATGAAAAACTGCTGAATACTCAGTGTATTGTGGGCAAGTGCGTTGTCATGGTGGAAGAAACATACCTGTTTGCCACAACTCAAGGTGTTTCTTCTGCAAATTGTGATGCCACCTTCTCAAAATGTCCAGATAAAAACTTTGGTTGACTGATCCAGAGGAACAAATTCTGAGTGTTCTACAAGGGGCCTGCCTCCAAAAGATAATTCCGGGGTTTTTTGGGTCCCCTTCCTAAAATGTTAAAAAGTTGAAATGTATCAAAACTTATGTGCACAGACACAATCATGCATGGCACCACTGGTAGTCAAGAGAAATGGGAACAAATATGAAGATGCAGTATTAAATCATTGCTGTATAAAATGAACTGTTCCCTGAATTGTACCCCACATATTTAAAATAAAAAAATTTAGAAGAATAAATAAATGAAAGGGGCTTTTGTTTGTACTGTACTACTGCAGTCTTTTCCATAGCTACCTCCTGTTGTTACTGTGGTGGGCTCAAATGTTGCAAATAGCTATCAAAACTGCTGCGTGACACTAATCATCTCCATGGAAGCAGTTTGTCTCTCCAGTAAATTGCATATGGCAGTAAAAAGTCACCTCTTGTGGTTCTTGCACATTTTTTGAATCTTGTTTTGTATGATACCATAAACCTTCAATAACGCCACAGGACCTCATGCAAAGTGCCAGTTGTGATGTTGGAAGTTCTCCCAAGAAGTCATGATATTCCAAGAAAAAGCTGAATTGCTTGATACATCCCATAGATTGGTACGTATCTGCAGCTTCATTTGCCCACCATTTTAAGATAAATAAATCCAGTATAAGGACCAGTGGGGAAAAACAAAAATTTGTGAAGTCATCCCAACAACTACACCAGCAGGCACAAAAACCTTGCACTTTTTGCAAAATATGTTTTATCTTATATTGAAATACAGCTTTTATGTGGGTACAGGATTGCTGTAAAAAAGACATACCTGTAGACTCTGATATGATCTGAGACAAATGACAACTTAGAGCAAAAGGAAGATGCAGGATCTAAAGCTGGATAATTGATGGCCAGCAAAGGATGGTTTGATAATTTTAGAAAGAGATTTGGCTTGAAAAATGTTAAGGTAACAGGAGAAGCAGCTTCTGCTAACCAAGAGCCAGTAGACAGGTTCCCAGATGCCATTACAAAAATCACTGAGGGGAAAGGATATTTGCCAGAACTTTTTTTTTTTTGAGTTGATATCTTACTTTGTTGCCCAGGCTGGAGTGAGGTGGCATGATCACAGCTCATGGCAACCGTGTCCTCCTGGGCTCAGGCAATTCTTCTACCTCAGCATCCAGTAGCTGGGACTACAGGCACATGCCACCATGCCTGACTTTTTAATTTTTTTATTTTTTTATAGATGAGGTTTTACTATGTTGTCCTGGCTGACCAAGCAGTCCACCCGCCTTGGCCTCCCAAAGTGCTGGGATTATAAGTATGAGCCACTGCACCCAGCCTGAACAAGTTCCCCCCCCTGCGACTTTTTTATTTTAATAGGTAATGTTGCAAACAGTATAAAACCCCCACAGTACAATAGAGGATATTAAGAAAAGTTAAATTTTTCTCCCACTCGGGTCCCACAGCAATCTACTTTCCTTCCCCAAAAGCTAATCTCTGTTATAGTGTGTTATGTATTCTTCCAAAGATATCTGTGCTGAATGAGTTTTTAATGCAGATACTTCTGCCACCCCGAGACAGCAAGGCTAGTCCTTCCTCTTCCTCCTCCTTCTCAGTCTATCCAACATAAAGGTGACAAAGATAAAGACCTTTATGATAATCCACTTCCACTTAATAAATAGTGATTATAGTTTCTCCTTTGTATAATTTCCTTAATAGCATTTTTTCTCTAGCTTACTTTATTGTGAGAATACAGTATATCATACGTATAACATACAGAATATGTATTCATCGACTATGTTATCGGTAAGGGCTTCAATCAATAGTAAGCTAGTAGTAGTTAAGTTTTGGGGGAGGCAATTCTATTTGGATTTTTGCATGGGGGTTCAGGACCCCCAACCCCCACATTGATCAAAGGTCAACTGTGCTTGAGTTTGAAAAGTTGCTAACAGAGAAAGCGTGCTTGGCCTTTGTTATTTTAGGGAAAAACTTAACTTTCTGCCCTGGGCAAGATGAATTTGTGTCAGGGATGGGCTCTTACCTTTTAGTACTCACAGGGAATTATATTTAGGTTAATACACCTACAGATTGTTTTCAGCATATTTCTGAAGCTTTTTGGCAGCTATGAGAAAACACCAGAATTTTTACATCGAAACACTTAAAATCCTTACCATCTCAAGAAAGGATCCCAAGAAGAACAAGTGCTGGTTTGTACAGATATCTCCTGTTAGGCTTCTACCCGGATAGGCCCTGGGTGTATTATATTAGCACTACCTTTCCACATCATAAAAGCTGGGGCCGGAGGTTCACTGTTTAGCAAAGGCCTTTAGGGCAGACATTGGCTCTGCTGCTCTGTCGATCGCTTTCTTGCAATTCGAGTTCTTTGACCCTGAGTTTCCTTACTTTCTTGCTTGATCAGCAGGTGCATTGACAAAGATGGTATCTTTATTTTATCCGCGTTTTTAGTTGGTTAAGATGATTTCTGTACCGTGAAATTGTTTTAAGTGGTGCAGGGTGTCGGGGGAGGGGAGACACTATCAGAGTCAAAAGGTTGATGTTCTAGCACAAACAGGGCTGAGGCCAGGATTGGGCAGAGCTGTTGGAAACTCTGGCAGAAACCCAGGCTGGGGAGGAGGAACAGCAGGCACTGAGTGGCCTGGGGGTGGTAGGGAGAGGAGGCCCCTGGGTTTCAGGCCAGAGAGGGGTGGCGCCAAGGGGAGACATCTGCGGGGGTAGCTCTGAGCCAGGAGCCTCATCTGGGCCGGCCGGTGGGGCTGTTTGTCCGGGCTGCGCTTGAGAAGAAAGAAGCTGCTGTGTGCATCCTTGCAGGTGAGGGAGGAGGGGACAGGTGTGAGACACCTGGTCAGGTCACCTCATCAGGAAGAAGGCCCGTCTTCTTCCTCAGAGAGAGGATGAAGGGCGCGAGTGACACTCCAGACATCAGGAGGGGAGGTGGCTTTTGTTCCCTTCTCGTGCAGCCCTGTTAGCCTGGCAGGGGTCTCCACCCGCTTCTACCCTAGCAGCAGTTTGCCTTTGGCTTAGGCCAAGGAGACCCTGCAGCTGGCGGCGGGACCTCGTGTTAGTTAAAGCATGAGTTAGTAGCATGAGGGATCCAGGGCAGACTCACATTGTGTGGGGTTTTCTTTTTATTATCTATTTACTTATTTATTTGTTTTAAAGTGAGAAAGCAGAATTTGTTGAGAGAACAGAAAAGCTCCCACAATGGGAGGGGGCCTCAGGGGGTTGTCCGAGGCCTTCTTTTTAAATGAGAACATGAGATGACAAATGAATACTTAGGTCTAAGGCATTGGATGGGTCAGCCAGTGATGGCCAAGAAGCTCAAGCTCCTTTGGCCTTGGCGTGAATCTTGCCTGTGCAGGATGGCTTGAGTGGCCTTCTGAGGCAGAGCAGAGGAAAACAGTGGGCGTTTCCAGTTTGTGGAAATGTGATTTTGTTCGCCGTCTCTCAGCTGCTGTGAGGGAAGAATGAAGGCACAAGGCATTGAGGGGCAGTCAAATGAACAGGGGACTCATGCAGTCTTGGTATGCTTTTTGAGTTGCCCAGTCTGGAGGACTATGGCACAGTCATGGCTTACCGCAGCCTCAGCCTCCTGGGCTTAGGTGATCCTCCTGCCTCAACCCCCACATAGCCGGAACTACAGGTGCACACCACCACTCTGGGTAATTCTATGACTGACAAGTTAACAAAATTATGAATAATTGTACGATCCTTTGTTAGTCTGTGGCTTTTGGTAGAAAAATAAAATGTGGCCATTGACTTGCTAAACTACCGTCTGGCCATGTGTTCTTTGAGCTATGGCCAGGCCATGTTTTCCTAAGCTTTGGTTCCCTCCCCTACCTTGGGCGAATCTCCTGTCTCTCACTGTTTCATATCTTCTCCCTCTAATTTACAAAAAAAGAAAAATAGGATGTTAGAGATGAGGTGAAAGGGAAAATAAATCATTTGACAGGGAGGATTGAAGGAACATTGAGAGGCGGTCGGATGAGGGTGACCACCCACAGCCTATGGTGGTTAAACTCTCACCATGTGATGTTACCTCACTGGTCGATAGAGGATGGTAACTCCAACTATTTGAACATAAAATCACCATACTGACAGATATGAGCTGAGGGAGAGTTGATTTTATAAAGTTTTCTAGTGCTTCCTTTTCCATAATAGGCATTTTAGGAAGGGAAGGCGTTGCAGAAAGGCCTTCCAGAGGACAGACTCAAGAGGTCTTAGTATAATCTGGAAGCGCAAAATTGCTTTGAAACGAAGGCACTGGGTTTTTTCTGTTTGACTTCCTGTGAGTTACCAGATATGGAGCTGCTGTCCCAGATCTCATGACAGGACCCTGGAGGGTGAGTCAGTAGGAAAAAAAGGGTGAAGGAAGAATCCCTGCCTTCACGAAGACTCTGATCCAACACACACACGCAGCAGATGAAGAATCGAGTGGTGACGGCGGGCAACCATCCTTGACCGGAGGATGGGGCAGGCTACACGTGGGAGGGCCCCGGGGCTGCAAGGATGCATTCCGTACATCTGGACCAGAACCTAGCAGACTTCTCTCCGGTCCTTCACAACACAGCGGGTTTGTTTCTCTATTTTATATGAGAGGTGTAGCAATGCATCTTGCACTGATAGGCTCTGCTTACAGTCATGCTATATTAAACACGGCCTGTTTTTTGAATGGACCACCCTGGAAGTGATGCTTCAGATCTTTTAAAGAAACATGTTTCTTTAATATATAAATATGCCCGGTGTATTCCCCTCCCTGAGGCAGCAGGAAAAGTTGGTGTCTACTACCTACATGGAAAGCAGTTTTCTAAAACTGTCTGGAATCATACTAAACATTCATTAACTGTACAGGAGACTTATTTCAGAGGGGATTTTTTTTTTAATTAATTTATTTTTAATTGACAAAAAAGTATATATATATTTATCATGTATGACATGATTTTTTTTTTTTTTTTTGGAAAGTTGGAGTCTCACTCTGTTGCCCTGACTGAAGTGCAGTGGCCGCTCCCGACCACTGCAGCCTTGACCTGCTGGGCTCTGGCGATTCTTCCACCTCAGCCTTCCAAGTAGCTGGAACTACAGGTGCGCGCTACCACGCCCGGCTAATTTTTTTTTTTTTTTGATTTATTGTAGAGATGAGGTCTCACCAAGTTGCCCAGGCGGGTCTCGAACCCGCGGGCTCGGGCAATCCACTCACCTCAACTTCCCAAAGGCGCGGGATTACAGGCTGAGCCACCGAGCCCAGCTATGACCTGATGTTTTGAAATATATATATGTTGTGGCATGGCAAAATTGAGCTGATTAACATGGGTGTTACCTCACATGTCATTTTTTTGTGGTGGGAACATTTAAAACCTCTTCTTTTAATGATTTATGAAAGTATAATTCATTGTTATTAATGTTTTTCACATTAAAGAGGTTTCTTTTCTTTTTCTTTTGATTGGGGTCTCACTCTGTTGCCCACGCTGGCATGATACTGGTTGACTGAAGCCTCAACCTCCTGGGCTTAGGTGATCCAGTGATTCTTCCACCTCAGCCTCCTGCGTAGCTGCGGCTACAGGTGCATGCCACCATGCCTGGCTAATTTATTTTATTTTTTTGTAGGCTGGTCTTGAACTCCTTGGCTCTAGTGATCCTCCTGCTTCGACCTTCCAAAGTGCTGGGATTGCAGTCATGAGCTACCATGCCTGGCCAAGAGGTTTTTTGAAACATCTGGACTTCTCTTACTGAATATAAACTCAATGTGTATATACACATATCCACAAATACCAGGGGTGCCAAAAAAATGTATATATGTTTAAGAGATGTTCACCATAATCAGAAGTGTCTGGATGTGGATAGTAACCATTTTGAGCACCTCTTGTAATTGCAGAAGTCAAATATGACTTGTATTCATCTTTTGTTATCAGTATATATTGAATATTACAGTTTTAATACAGTTTTTTTTCTTTCTTAAAATCTATATATATTTTTTGGCACCCTCTGTATACATTGCTTCATTTAAGGTCAGTATTTATAGCATAGGAAATTTGAAAAATTAGAGGAGTTCTGTTTAGAGAGTAAACTTTATTCCTACTCGAAGATACTGGAAATACCTAGGAAAATGTGCTTATATGACACCGTCTCCTTTGTTTCTTTCAAAGATATTAAGCTATTGAAAAGCATAGTAAAAAAAATAACAGTCAAAAAGCAATATTTTATGATGCATGAAAGCTTTTGAAAGCCTAATTTTGTCTTTAATTATATAAATACATTCTGGAAGAAAGTTAAGATTTTAATGTGTATCTGTGCTGTTTGTAAGCATCACTAATAATTCCAACTTCCTTCATCTATCTCATTAGTGTGTTTTCTGTGGGAAGAACGTAGGTTGTAGGCATTTAGTTTAGAGGGGGTGAAAAAAGAAATGTTAATTTAATTTAATTTTTTCTTACTATTTCTTGCCCTACTGTTCATTCTGCAGACTTGCATTTTATGTATAATGATCTTACTGTTTCCATGAGGAACTGTAGTCTGTTTGCCCCAGGCTTATAAACAGTGGGTAGTGATTTTATTTCATGTGACATTATAAAATCACATGAACAGTAAGGTGCCTCACTGCCATCCAAAATTAATAATAATGGACGGATGTTGATTCCCAAGTCTAGGATTTAGGCTTAGGTTTTAAAATGTTAATTTGTTCATTTGTCTTAATATTTTCTTTGGCCACCTTAGATAAACTAAATCTCAGTGCATCATGGAATACGTGTCAGCCTCAAGGCGTATAGTGCTGTAGGAGGACAAGTTAGTAATGAAGAGAGACTTTTTTCTTCTGTGATATATTCAGTAAGAAGAATTTGTAATTTGCATTGCCTTTTTAGATCATTAATCCTCCTTTTTTCCCAGCATGGTGAAGGATCCTAGTATTAATTATCAGTTATTTTTGTAATGAAAACGAGACCTAAAGTTGTCACTGTTGACTCTCTAAAATTGAATTTTTAGGCCAGCCCCTACCCCCATACACGTTGGATTTCAGGGTAATTTTAAACCAGATTCTTTAAAGTACATGAAACTCATAGTCCTATTGCTAAATAATTCCAAAAGAAGCAAGTTTTTCTCCCTGAGCACTTTATTTTTCTAGAATCTTCTTTTTTTCCTTTCTAAACAACAATCTCTTGAAAAGAGTATCAGTGATCAGGTTCCTCTGGGGCAATTTGAACTTCATTAGCATTTCTAAGAGGCCTTTTCAATTAGATTATATTCCTGTAAACACTAGAGAGTTTTGCATAATTTTAAAGTAGAACAGAACTGGCTACAATTTACCATGGAAATACAGTCAATCCCAGATTCCTAGCTGATTGACAGTTGGATTTTCCCAGCAAATTCCCCCTCCCCCAGTTTTCTTTTCTAGCTTTGAGAGTTACCTGGTATATAAAAAAATTGCACATAATTAATATATACATTTTGATGAGTTTGGCTATATGTATAGGTTCATGTTACCATCACCTAGTCAAGGTAATACACGTATCTGTCATCTCTGAAACTTTGCTTGTGTCCTTTTTGGTTGCTTTAAGAGAAAAAAAAAATCATAGTACCCCTCACCCCATTTTTTGATTTGTGGTTTCACTGTCACCCAGGCTGGAGTGCAGTGGCACAATCAGGGCTCACCACAGCCTCGACTTCCTGGGCTCAGGAGGTCCTCCCACCTCAGCCCCTCAATTAGCTGGAGTAGAGGCACATACCACCACACCTAATTTTTTTGTTGTTTTTTGTTTTTGTAGAGACAAGTTCTCACTGTGTTGCCCAGACTGGTCTCCGACTCTCAGGCTCAAGCAATCTTCCTGCCTTGGCCTACCAGAGTGCTGGGATTACAGGTGTGAGCCACTGCACCAGGTCAAAAAGTGCCCTTTGAAGAGAGGTGGCGTTTTCTCCTTTCCCTTCACTTGTTTCTGTACCGCATGGCCCCTCCTCAGAGCTCCCGATCCACTGGGACATTTGTGTACTGAAAAGCCTGGTAATGCCCAAGCACTCATCACCTCTTGCACTTAATTGGGAAGCTTGGAGAGGACCAAGCCTTCACTCATCTACGAGGCTCTGTTGCTTACATAAATTGGGCTTGAAGTAGGAGCTTAGCAGTAACAGTCACTGAGAAGCTTCTCATTCTCTTCTGAGTCAGGACTTAAAGCCCTGTTTTATTATTTCATTTGAAAAAAGCAATTGGTGATCAGAGTTAGATTAAAATGTGTGTCATTAATATGTTCCCATGTCCAATAAGTTGCTTTTCTGCCAGGTGGGAGTAGATAGGGATGTGATCACAGATACGTGAAGTCACACACAGAGGGGCCAACCCACTCCTGAGCTGGTGTCTGGGAGACTGGGGTCGATTGCCTGGATTCGGTGAGTCTTAAAGGGATGCAGTCAGGCTTTTCCGCCTTATTTTTCGCTGCTGGGAGAAGACTCATTTCTATTCCAGCCATAAATTAGACCAAGGAGAAGGATTTGGTTTATTGCTAGCACTGAAGTTAAAATCCATCTTCCTTCCCCAAGTGGTCTCTTAATTAGATTCATTAGTTTTTAAATGTTAATTGGAACCACCGAAGTTTAATTCCTGAAGGGTTTTAGATTTTAAAAGAAACACCTCACCACATTCTGGTGTTGTGAGAATGCCACAGTAATTTTTGTATAACATTTTAAAATTCAAAGAATGGATTATTAATTGCAAGGCCATTTTGAAAGACTGATAAATATCTGCTTTGATTCATGTTTGTCTTATCAATTTCTTGATAAGCATTTTGTAGAATGTTTATGTTAGAACAATTAATTTTGATGGGAAAACAAATTTTCAGTTCCTATGTTCAGTGTTTTATGTGACAAAGTCATATGCTATATAGTACCTAAATAGTATAAAGTTGACACTTTAATTGAAACAGATAATTAGAGTGACATGTGGGGCCTTTTCAATTTGCGTATACTCAAAGCTTAATTTTTATTTTATTTATTTATTTTTTGAGTTGGAGTCTCACTCCATCGCCCAGACTGGAGTGCAATGGCCGCTCCCCGCCTCCGCAGCCTCGACCTGGTGGGTTCTGGCGATCCTTCCGCCTCAGCCTTCCAAGTAGCTGGAACCACAGACGTGTGCTACAACGCCCGGCTAATTTTTTGATTTATTGTAGAGATGAGGTCTCGCCAAGTTGCCCAGATGGGTCTTGAACCCGTGGGCTCAGGCAATCCACTCACCTCAGCCTTCCAAAGCGCGGGATTACAGGCTGAGCCACCGAGCCCGGCTCAAAGCTTAATTTTTAAAAGCCGCCTCCAGTGTTCCTTTTCAGGGTAAGTGGCTGACCAGGCCCAAGCGAAGTAGAATAGCATGTGTTTTATTATTATTATTATTATTATTATTATTTTTATTTTTTTTGCGACGGAGTTTCACTCTGTTGCCCCAGGCTAGAGTGCAGTGGCACCTTCACAGCCGCCGCAGCTTTGACCTTCTGGGCTTAGGTGATCCTTCTCCCTCAGCCTTCCAAGTAGCTGGATCTACAGGCATGTACCCCCACACCTGGCTAATTTTTTGATTTATTGTAGAGATGAGATCTCACCTAGTTGCCCAGGCAGGTCTCAAACTCCTGGGCTCAGACAAACCTCTCACCTCGGCCGCCCAAAGTGCTGGGATTATAGGCTGAGCCACCGCACTTGGCCTGTTTTATTTTTAATACTTGAGGAATCTTTTTGGGTTAATTGAACCATTCTTCGAAAGGTATTACATGATTACCTGGCAGTCACAGTTTCAAGTAGCACATAAAATACACAGATGCAACCCATTCCTCTTAGGACTTGTGAGATCAGTTCTTAACTATTGTGGGTAGATCAGGAAGACCGTCGTCTCATTCTTGTAGCTTTGAAGAAATTAGATTTTATGGCTTTTGTCTAGGAAAGGTGACTGTAATTTTTTATTAGATAATTCTCAAAATAAGTGGAGTGTATGTGTGCGTTTGCATACTATCTTCCCTCTGTCTTTTTTTCTGGGGATAAGCTTAAAATCTCAGAGTTCTTAAGTCACTGATACTGAAACAATGCTATAAGGGAGGCGTTCAGAAAAGTTTAATTTTAACCAGGTACTTAAGCTGCAAACAGACAGAATGACATCACTGAGAATACAGCGCTTAAGTGAATAGAGGCTTTGTCAGTGCTTTCTAACCAGAGCGTTGAAATGGAACATTAATTGTTAATTCGGTTAACAAATACAGCTGTTTCTTGAACCCCTGTACTGCCTGTGCTCTCTCTGCACAGAACTGAGACCCAGGGTCCTTGTGTTCAGGAATCGAGGTGTTCTTTTGCATACCTGGAAGACTGTGCATGCCATCTGCTGAAAGTGCCATGCCCAGGGTGTGTGCCATGTTGGTGGTTTGCACCACACTGGTGGTTAGCGCCATATTGGTGGTGTGTAGCCCTCCACACCCTTGGCTGTCATGACTGGGCCCACTTTGGTCCCCATGTAGATCATTTTAACTGGTTTTTAAGAAAGTCACAGTGGGCCCAAAACAACCAGCCAGGTCACTAACACAGAAACCTCAGTCCTCAGTGTGACTGGCTGGGTTATTGGTGGCCACAGCTCTGCAGGATGGGGCTTACTAGGGAGACAGGTGATGATGGGAAACAAAGACCAGTTTGAACTAACTTAGGAGGAAGGAAGGACAAAAAGGTTGAGGCAGAAACGAGCTCACCAGAATTAGTAAAAAATATCCTAAAATTCATATAAAACCAAGTCAGAATAGACAAAACAATCTTAAGCAAAAAGAACAAAGCTGGAGGCATCACATTACCTTGCTTCAGATTATACTATGAGGCCATAATAATCAAAACAGCATGGTACTGGTATAAGAACAGACACATGGACCACTTGAACAGAATAGAGAATTCAGAAATAAACCCAAATGCCTACAATCATCTGATCTTTGACAAATCAGACAAAAACATACACTGGGGAAATGATACCCTATTCAACAAATGGTGTTGGGAAAATTGCTACATGCAGAAAAATGAAACTTGATGCCTGTCTTTCCCCATATGCAAAACGTAAGACGGATTAAAGACTTACGTGTCAAACCTGAAACCATAAAAATCCTAGAAGAAAACCCAGGAAAAACTCTTCTAGACATTGATCTCTGCAAAAAATTTATGGCTAAAACCCCAAAATAAATAAGTGGGACTTAATTCAACTAAAAAGCTTCTGCAAAACAAAAGAAATAATCAACAGAGCAAATCGGTAACCTACACAATGAGAGAAGATATTCTCAAATTATACATCTGACAAAGGACTAATATCTAGAATCTACAAAGAAGTCAAACAAATCAGGAAGAAAAAAGCAAATCTCAAATAAAAGTGGACAAATGATATGAACAGATATCTCTCAAGATACACAGATGGCCAACAAACATGAAAAATGCTCAACATTTTCATCATCAGGGAAATGCAAATTAAAACCACCATATACCAATCAGAATAGCCATTATTAAAAAAAAAAAAGAATGCTGGCATGGATGTGGAGAAAGGAAATGCTTATACACTGTTGGCAGGAATATAAATTAGTACAACCTCTATGGAAAGAGGTTTTTTTAAAGAACTAAAATCTCTATGAATAGAGATTAAACAAAGGCTCTGCAAAGGCATAGGGAATGGTATGATGGATATTGGAGACTTGGAGGGGGGTGCGGGAATGGGGGATAAAAAAATCACCAGTCATGTACAATGAACACAGGTGTGGGGGTGGTGGGTACATTTAAAGCGCAGACCAAAACTGTTTGTATCCCCCAAAGCTATTGAAATTTTAAAAAATGAAAAAAAGAAAGAAAGTTAAGGCTAAAAGAACCAAAGAAAGAGCCAGAACAGCCAAATCCAGATCTAGGAACACAGCCTGTTCACCAAACGAAAGCCACCACACCACGAGTGTGGCTGTGAGCATACAGCAGCCATCGTGAAGGATGGAACAGCGGGCTCTTGATCAGTAGTTTGCACATTAAGAACACACCCGTTTTCAGGTTCCTGTGTGAAGACCAGAAACGCATGTCTGCTGAGGTCCTAGTGAAGGAGACATGACGTCATAACTATGACTTCAACAGCATCCCTCAGTGTCAGAGGGGCAACTTCCTCACACCTGTTTCTCCAGATAGGCAGACAGGCACACCCACCTCTGCTCGGGAAGCTAGGAATTTGGAGAAATGTGCCAGTGACACATCTGTCTCATATCTAGCTCGAGTTAAGGGCAGATTTTATAGTACCAGTAAGAATAGAGAACCAGTTCTGTGTTTAAAACATTCTGCTTCTTTTTTTACTTAGTTTTACTATGTTTAGGTAGAATGAAACTCAGCAGTAGACTCAGAGAGATCAAGGGTGGAGGAGTGGGTGAGAAGATACCTCAAGGTAATATTTTCTTTATTTTATAGTGTGGAGTAGTGTCAGGAAAAGAAATCTCTCTCTCTCTCTCTCTCTCTCTCTCTCTCTCTCTTTTGAGTTGGAGTCTCATTCTGTCACCCTGGCTGGAATGTAGTGGCATGATCATGGCTCACTGCAGCCTTGACCTTCCAGGCTTAGGTGATCCTTCCACCCCAGCCTCTCTAGTAGCTAGGACTACAGGTGCGTGCCACCATGCCTGGCTAAGGTTTTGACTTTGTAGAGATAAGGTCTAAGGTCTCTCTATGTTGCCTAGGCTGGTCTTGAATTCCTGGACTCAAGCGAGCCTCCCACCTCGGCCTTCTAACGTGCTGGAATTACAGGCATAAGCCACCGCACTTGGCCGCATGTTTTAAAAAATCATAAACTTCAGAAATCCTTTTAGATATTAGTGTTAAAACTGATGTGCTGAGTCATGAGCACATGTCAAACGAGTTGGTCCTTCTTATTCATGGATTTCGTATTTGTGAATTCACTTACTCTCCAAAATTTATTTGTGATCCCCAAATCAAGACTCAGGGTGCTTCCACAGTCATTTGCACACATGCTTGGATTACGGAAGAATTTGAGTCTCCCAACATGAACGTTCCCAGCTGAGCTTGAACAAGATAGTGCTCTGCCTTCTGGTTTTAGCTCTCACACCACCAACAGGGATTCTCTTCGGTGGTCTAGTTAGTATCATGTTTTTTAAATAGTTGTGCTTTCTGACAATGATTTCACCATTGAAAATGGCCCCGACGCATAGCACCGAAGCACTGTCTAGGGTTGCTGAGCACAAGAAGGCTGAGATGTGCCTTACAGAGAACATATGTGTGCGCGATGAGCTCCATTCAGGTGTGGGTTCTAGTGCAGCTGGCCATGAACTCAGTGCAAATGACTCACCAGTGTCTGTTCAGTAAGGTGTCTTTCAACAGAAACACATGCACAACAAGGTCACGTTTGGTTCAGGTGATGAAAATGTGACCAGAGGCTTTTAGAACCTAACCCCGTATCTCCCCCAGGACCAACTGTTCAGTGTTCCCTAATTCAGCGGAGACTTTATAGAAGATAAATGCTGAGAATTAAATGAGCACCCACCTTAAAAGTAACTGTTTTGTGTCCAGTTTCATGGTGTTTAACAATCAGAAAAACAATTTCAAGTATCTTTTGAAGAGATGGGTGCAGATCAGATGATGCTTTCATTGAATTATTTTGCTTTTACAACTTTGCCTTTGGAAATATTGCAAGTATAATAGTTCCTTGTTAATGTACTTAGTGAGCTTTTTTTGGAAATAATACTTTTAATGGTACACTATTTCTTTTATGTGGCATGATAAGAACTGAAACTCTTGTAAGAGTTTTTTTCAAGGGTCAGGGTTTTACCCCTCATTGAGGGAAGAGGTCTACATTTTTGCCTGAGGAATTCATCATTTAAAGGAACATCTGGTCTACTCACTATTCTACCTATTTTCTCCTTAATGGTGACAGACATTGTAGCAGAAGTCTTGTGTCTCTCCCCGCTTCCCTTCTCAATGTTCTCCACTCACTTGGTGGCCTATTGATGACACAGAAGTTGTTTGGCTACTGGAATGATTGATGTCACCCAGGCCTGTGTCTCAGGGGGAGGCAGGAAGGTAACCAGATGCATGTCCACCAAAGAAAGACCACATGGGCCCTGTGTTTATACCTGTCTTGGAGCAAAGATAGAAAAGATAGAAGGAAACTTGAAGCTATATCGCTTCTTAGTGAGGGTTTCCAGTGATGCCCTTTAAAATGTGAAATTCTTTGAAGGAAAGTGAACAGCCTGGGTACCCACCTCCGTCCCTTCAGTCACATAAGTGGTGTTTGACACCTCCTTCCCAAAGTTTCTTTAGGAAATCTTCAAAATTCTTTAGGGTTTAGACTGTTGACCTTTCTGAAAACTAGTTTTTAATGTTTATGAGTTTTAAAGCTTTTGACCTTTGGATATGCATTTGATAACAGAGAAAACTGTGTGTGATTTGCACATGTTGGATAATACATTGTTTAGATTTACTCATGAGATTTACCAGTGATTTCTGAGCACCTGCATTAGGGTGAGCCAGCAACTTAATTGGGAAAACATGGGCACTTTGGAAAGAAATGTGGGATTTGGAAAACTCACAAAACTGAGTCTGTTATTCTTTAAAATGCCTTTTCAAGTCCCAAAGTAATTACGTTAAAATCTGAAACCATGTATGTTTTGAATGCTTTGGATTCCAAAGAAATGTGCAATAATACCTTGTCTTCTGGGCTTGTACCTGATTTGTTTCTTATCTGATCTGTTAAAAAATTATGATACATGGCAGATTTACAAAAGAGACTATAAAACGTGTAAGTATAGTTTAACAATAAAATACATGAATATTCAAATGAAAAACTATTATGCTACCAGCATGGGCTCCTCCCCAAGGGCTTCACCCCTGCTCCCAGGAGGTATTCACAGCCCAAGCTCTGTGCTAGTCATTTGCTTGCTTCTCTTTGTAGTTTCACACTCATGTGTGTAATTCTAAACCACAGCATGATTTGGTTTTTGAACTACTTGTTCAGTGCCTGCCTTCTTCGCTCACTCTGAGGACATGGATGGTGTCCACATTCTAGGAACAGAATTTGGCCTAGGGCAGGGATCAGTGGGTCACACCTATAAACCCAGTACTTTGACAGACCAAGGTGGGAGGATTTCTGGAGCTCAGGAGTTCGAGACTAGCCTGGGCAACATAGCAAGACCTCATCTCTACAAAAAATTTTTTAAAATTTGCCAGGTGTGGTGGCTTGTACCTATAGTACCAGCTACTTGGGAGGATGAGGCAGAAGGATCACTTAAGCGCAGGAGGTCAAGGCTGCAGTAAGCTGTGATTGAACTACTGTACTCCAGCCTGGGCAACAGAATGAGACCCTGTCACCAAAAAAAAGAGGCTGGACTCTGTGGTTCAGCCTGTAATCCCAGCACTTTGGGAGGCTGAGGTGAGTAGATTGCCTGAGCCCACAGGTTCAAGACCAGCCTGGGCAACTTGGCCAGAACTCATCTCTGCAATTAAAAAAAAAAAAAGTAAAGCCGGGCTCGGTGGGTCAGCCTGTAATCCCACGCCTTTGGGAGACTGAGGTGAGTGGATTGCCTGAGCCTGCAGGTTCGAGACCCGCCTGGGCAGCGAGACCTCATCTCTACAATAAATCAAAAAATCAGCCGGGCGTGGTAGTGCGCGCCTGTAATTCCGGCTACTCGGAAGGCTGAGGTGGAAGGATAGCCGGAGCCCAGCAGGCGAGGCTGCGGTCGCCGGGAGTGGCCACTGCACTCCAGTCTGGACGACAGAGTGAGACTCCAACTCAAAAAAAAAAAAAAAAAAGTAGCCAAGCGTGGTAGCACACAATTATAGGAAGCCGGGCATAGTAGCACACACTTGGAAGGCTAAGGGGAAGGGATCACTGGAGCCCAGCAGGTTGATGCTAGGGTGACCATGAGTGTGCCACTGCACTCCATCCTGGGTGATGGACTGGGATTCCAACTCAAAAAAAAAAAAAAAAGAATTCAGTTTGTTCCTAGGCTTTAGCACAGCACTCAGCATATACCAGGGACTGATAGATGCTTATGAATTTATGAATAAATAAAAATGTTCTTATAAAATTGACTCTTTCTGATTTATGAATAGGTTGCACACGTGTGTACATTTGGATAATAAGACAAGAAGGATAGGTAATATTAAATTTGAAGACTTTTGTGGACTTGACATTGAAGTCAATGTCAAAGGACGCATCGCTGTTGGTCTTGAAGGAACATCAGCGCTAGCCCACCCAGACATCCAAGCCTGTGACCCAGTGGGCCCTGGTGAGAAAGTATACTTTGGCGAAAATATATCTGCCTCAGATTCTCAGGGTCTTATTTTTAGAAGAACACTTTCAAATCGTTTGACACCGACGTTTTTCAACTTGGTTTTGGCAAGCCTGGCCTCTGAGATTTTAAAGGAGCTCTTATCAAAACAAAACTAGCTACTTGGTTGTGAGTAAGTCAAATTCCAAAGGTTGAGAAAATCCTGGTGGCACCGGTGCTCTGAGTGGGGAGTGGGGAGCATTCATAGCTGCGTGTTGATTTAGGCTGTAACAAAAGTGATTTTCAAGCCAAGTTTGTCCAGTGAGGAAAAATGTTCAGTTTCTAATCTTTGAAAAGGGTGTTGAGGAGATGAAAATAATTTGAAGCTTTAAGGAATGCTGTTAAGTGTTTGTTGGCAGTCATCCTGAGTTCAGCCTTTTATTTCTCTATAACCTGTTGCAACCGTTGCCACTGTCGATGCTGCTGCTGGTGGCAGTGATAAGAGTATCAGGAGCTGCTGTTTCTTGAGTGCAGCTGCAGGGTGCTTTTCTGATGCTGTCTCAGGAAATGCTCATAGCAGCCCTGTCAGTCGGATATTCCAATCTGGCTTATCAATGAAGAAACTGAGGCACGGATCAAAGACTTTGATATTATGCCAGGCACAGTGGCTCAAGCCTGTCGTCCCACTGTTCTGAGAGGCTCAGGCGGGAGGATCAGGCCAGGAGTTTGAGACCAGCCTGGATCATGTAGCAAAACCCTGTCTCTAAAAAGAATTTTTTAAAAATTATCCAGGTGTGGTGACACCCCAGTGATTTCCCTTACTCTGGGGGAGGCTAAGGTAGGAGGATGATTTGAGCCAAGGAGGTTGAGTCTGCAGTGAGCTATGATCGAGCTGCCACAATCTAGTCTGGGTGACACAGCCAGACCCTGTCTGCCTCCCACCCCCACCCTGCACACAGTCTTTGATGTTAGACAAAAACTGGATTCAATTCCTGCCTCTGTCACTTTTAATTATGACCTAAACCTAGGATAATGGTACCTACCTCAGAGGTGGTTGTGAGGATTCAATGAGGTGATGCATGTAGTACTGACACATTGCTTCCAAAATACTCAGTGAGTACAGGCAACCGTGAGTCCTGCTGTGCTTGTCCAAGGTCACACCACTAGCCAACGCTGAACTCAATGTCAAGCCCAGGTGCGCTTTACTGTGATCCTTTCTGCTTCACAGTGACTGCATCAGTTCACAGCAAGCATGTTGTGAAACTGGCTGTGTGGTTAGTTTGGGTTTTGTTGTGATAAACAGAGTGCTGGTGGAGGCAGAATTTCTGGGTTTGAGGTCAGAATCCATCGTCTTGTTTGTGTGTGTGAGAGCATGCATGAGTGCTTCCAATGTGGGATTTGGAAGAAACTGACAGTTTCATCTCTTCATAACAAAATGAGACTCATCAGATGGTTATGAACGTCTTTGAAAAGAATACTGTACTTTTTGGTCATGTGATCATCTCAGTGATTTGTGTCCTGAGATCACCTCTACTCATGTACCTCTCCTCTTGGGGACCTCTGAGGTTCTGGGCAAAGTGATGACCTCAGTGGGCTGTTGGTGTCCCTGAGAAGCACTAAGTGTCCGCCTCATTCATCCCCCAATATCCATCTCATAATGACACACTAATACATGCCATTATTGGTGTTTGTATTGCCTTAGCAACTCTGAGGTCAGAGTTAGATGACTGTTGAAATCTTAGCTCTACTCTTAATAACTGTGTGGTTCTGGTCATTGCTTTGCTAAGCTCTGGAGTATCCACATGGCTCTTTGAGTCATAGCTACCATGTTTTCTGGCTTTGACCCCCCCCTCCCCTAACTTGGGGAGGTGAATCTCCTCTCTTTCTCTCTAATTTACTTTCTAAATAAACTATATTTTCTCATCTAACCCCCCCCAAAAAACTGTGTTTCTGAGCATATTTCTTAACTTAGTTACATAGTTTGTAAAGTATAGATGAGAATAATATCTGTTTCCTTGTGAGTTAGTAATAGTGCTCACGGAATGATTAACGTGTGAAGTGATCAGACAGTTCCTGGTATCTAGTAGGTGACTGATAAAAAGTTGGGTATTCTGTCCTGCTGATATGAACGTGAAGCTGTTGTAAGAATCTTGTCTGTTGGATTTGTGGAGAAGCTTCTGCTGAGAATTGTGTTCCTCTGCCTGCATTGCTGTAAGGGCAGAATTAGACTTTTAAGCCAAAGAAGCCAAGTGCGTGCTAGTGTAGCCCCAGCTGACTGTTGATGCATTCAGATTCAGCCTCAGTATAAATAGCCTTGCCCTGAATTCACAAGAAATTGCTGAGAATTCAGGATCCGAGCTCACTGCTGGGATTAATTTCTTTTCAACAGACTGACAGTCTAGAGAACATCCATGATGCTTAAAATGAAAACATATGTTAATTTAACCAGTGGAGGAGGGGAGGGGTAGGGCAAAGTAACCACGGAGTCTTGAGGAACTACTTCAAGGAGAAGAACCACTGGCTTGGCCACAGCTGGGGAAGGAAATAGACACAATTAGTACACAGTTCCTTTTGTGACATCCTCTTCTTTAAAAAGATTCTTTTGCATTGAAAAGCAAAGGGACATTTTTACATCACAAAGTAATTTATAAAGTAATGAGCTTCCATAACCAGAGAGCGTAGCTTCATTTGAGAAATGAGATATGGGCAAAGCTGGGTGGGGGGAGGTATCTTTTTTTAGGATCCCTTTGGCCACCCCCAAATAAGCTCAACTGATAGCCGAGACATAACATTAAAATGTAGACGGTGTTAGTTTGGCGATTTTCTTGTAAATGCAAAAGTGGTGTCTAGGTCATCCTAAGAGACACGGTTTTGCTGATTCCAGAAAATATGATGCAACAATGCTCTTCTTAATTGAATTTACTTTCACAGGTTGGTTTTGAAAAATGTTAGTAATAAGGAGAAGATGAAAATGTATTTTATTTATTTACCCTGTTTGCAGTTCCTCGATATAGCAGATTTAAGAGTTAGTCAAGGGTAAGGCAGTACCTTCAACTTTCTTAATAAAACAAAGTCAACTTTTGGAAAGCTGACTCCTAGCTCATGACTATTCCTGACCTTTGTGCATTTTATATACTGTGTATCAGGCAGAGCTCATTGGGGATGGTCTCTTATGACTACAAGAAAAGGAAGTATCGTAGAAACATGTAGCTGGAACTGTGGGTCATTGTTTGAGCATCGTCCATCCTCTGTGCCCACCCTACAAATCCAGAACAATCTGTCTGAATATAAGAACATCAGTAAAAGTTAAAAGCAACAACCCTTCTGGTGGGTATTTTGGCAGCTGGTCAGAAATCTTATGAATGTGTATAGTTTTGCTCTAGGGGGTAGAAATCAAATGCCCATCCCAAGATGTTCATGAAAGGGCGGTAATGATAAGACCATGAGCCCGCTTAAATGATGGTGGACTTAGTCATACACATCATTCTTTCTGCATAACTATTAAAATGCTGATGAGTCCATTTGTTGTAAATAAAATTGAATGGGCATATTGTACTATATTTTAGGTAATGAATCAGTGTTCAAGATCCAAAGGTGTTTTTATTGTTATTAATTATGAATTCATGAATCCAAGCCAGCTCTAAAATGTATGTGTGGTAGGGAAAGTAGGATGGTGGTTAACAGGGCTTGGGGAGAGAGGAAAATGGGGAGTCGTTCAGAGGGTCTGCAGTTTTGTAAGATGAAAGAGTCCTGGGGACAGATGGTGGTGATGGCTGCATGATGATGAAGGATGTACTTAACGAACTGTACCCTTAAAAATGGTATTAAAAAAAGTAAGTTTTGTGTGTTTTACCCCAGTTCTAAAAATAAGGAAGCAACGATACATAGAATGATGAAAATAACAATAATGATTTCCATGAGCACAAAAATGCAATATTTTAAAAATATTCAGATAACTCAGAAGAAGGCAAGAAAGGAGAAATGAAAACAAAACACAGAAGGAACACATGAAAATACATTTCTAAAGTGGCATACCTAAATCCAAATATATCAGTTCTATAAATCTCTATAAAATATTGTTATGTAAAAAGCAAGTTACATAACAAAACAGCTATTATAATACCAGTTAAGTTTTTAATATATTTCTATATGTTCATGTACATTTGATTTCCAGCTCAATGTAAATGCTTTAGGAAAGATCTGGAAGTATACTCAAAACAAAAATAGTTATTAAAAGGCCACTGGAATTAGAAAGGAGAAACAGTGTCAAGATGAACTTTTTCTGTATAATTTTAGTTTGTATGACAAGAATGTATTGATGTATTACTTTTTCATTAAAAATAAATGAAATTGAATTACTTTTAAAAGAAAAAAAAAGCAAAAAAAAACCCAAAAAACAATAATGATTTTCAAATTGTCTGTGTGGGTGTTACTCCCACCCGAAAGATTTGCCTTTTGAAGGAAACTTTGGTTTTTAATTATTATTATTTCAGTATATATCTCTAAAAGATGATTTTTTTCAGTATAAATGCTATTTTATTATCATACCTCAGATAGTCATTAAACATTCCTTAATTTCATTAAATACAAAAGAAAACTTTTTGATTGAAGATACAACATTTATTTGTATCAACTTCTGCTTATTTTTCCCTGCTTAAGCTTTTTTGGGAAAAGATAGAATCATCTGTGTATTTAAAACAACACTAGCCATGGTGGTGTCGATATTCTGATATGATAGAAATGGGTTCTAGAAGCTTTTGGATATGGTAGGATTTTATGAAGGGGAGAGAGAGAGTGATTGGATTTGCTAATCTTTCTCACTGTCTAATTATGTCAAATTAAAAATAGACATTTTTATTTTCCTCTTTTGTTTTCCATTACCATCTCATTCTATACTGCTTTCTTCTTGCACCTTATATGAGGGAGGACCCCAAAAAACCGTGAATTTATTTGTAAAAAATTGTGTTATTCTTCCATGTTTAGACTTCGGTCACCTTCAAAGTACTCTCTGTTTGATGCAATCCACCTATCAAGACGCTTTTTCCACTGCTCAGTTTTTGAACTTGTCAGTTGTGATGCCTTTTAGTGCTTCTGCCATTTTTTGTTTCACTTCTTACACACCTGCAAAATGTTTCTCTTGGGGACTTTTTTCATCTGGGGAAACAAAAAAAAGTCGCTTGGGGTGAGATCTGGTGAATAGAAAGAAGGGTGGGGCTTGGGGGTCATGCTGCTTTTGGTCAGAACTGCTGAGCACTCAGTGGATGTAGGCAGGTGTGCTGGTAAATCACCCATCATGAAATGGGCAAACATTGAAAGAATCTCCAGAAAAATTCACTGAAGCCAAAGGCACCCTCTTACAATGCTAACTGGTACACCAATGCTGATGTGTTCCTGGAACACTTACTTAGCAGGGGAAGCCTGCACTACAAGGGGCCTGCCTCCCAAAAACATAATTCCATCACATTTTTGCTTGAATCCCTCTTTAAGAGGTAGAACCCTAATTGATGTGTAGCTACAAGTGACGATAGCCAAACTAAAACTTAGGATTTATTAGATACTGATGTTTTGTGTTGAAAACACACTGAATAGATGTGAGGAAATGCATGCTAAATAGCTTGACTTAGTCATTCTACAATGTGTACTTATATCAAAATATCGTGTTGTATATCATCAATACACATAATTTTTTACTTGTCATTTACAAACTTTTTAAAGAAAGAAAAAAAAAAACTAATGACATGAGAAGGGCAAATTGTGAAATCTTTCTAGACTCACCGCGTTATCTATTTTTTCCTTTAAAAACTCCGCTAATATTTAGTTCATTCAATCCCTCCCCAGGATGGACTTGGATTGATAGATCTTAGTAATGCAGTAGAGCACTCTAGCTTCATGCTTGCTAATTTGTGACCTTAAACAGGCATTGTTTAATTGAAAAAGGTAACATTTGCAGGAGTATAGATTGAGTCGAAAGACCTGAGTAGTTGCAAAGATGAGGGGAAGAAAGCAAAGGTCAGTTAGCTGTTTCCTGAGCCTCTTCTGCTCTCTGCCTACCATCTAATTTCTTGCCCTCTAGATGAAAAGACAGATTCCAGGTCAAGCAGCCCAAGAATGCTGTTACTTGGTAGAATCCTTCATATGTACTCATGTGATTTTATCTGGTAATTCATTCGAGGTTTTTAAAGTGTTCTTGACTTCAGGTTTACGTTTTAGAAACCAGTGGTATGTAGTTGCTTGTCTATATTGAATCTTAGAGCCGTATTTGGGGGCTACCAACATGTCGCCAGGGGATTAAGTGCAGACTGCTTTCCTGCTCACCGCCCCCTACCCCTGGGTTGTGCCTCCCAAAGGCTTCACCATGAACAGGGGCTAGTACCCCAGGTTTGCTGGCCATCGAGTGGGCAGCTCAGACCACCAAGCATCCTCACGGAGTCTCCCAGTGTTCGATTATACAAATGGCAGCGTTTGATCGTCAAAATCATATTCCCAGGCGTTTTTTTCTTCAAATATTCCTGATAACTTTTTTCCCCCAAGATGGTTGCATACAAACTTGATGTCTTGCACACTTGAGAGAAAGAGATGGAAAGGGGGCAGAAGAGGCTCTTGATGTGAGCCAGGTGGAGCTTGGCTTAAGCCTCAGGATTCAAGATTTGGATTTGGTGGAGGGAGAGGACCTGCAGAATATTCCAAGGACTGCAGAAATGGGAAATTGAAAGACACCTAAAAAGCAGGTGTGTGTGTGTGTGTGTGTGTGTGTGTGTGTGTGTGTGTGTGTGTGGAGAAGAGCTGTGTGACCTCAGGACAGTTGTCCTCTGACCCTCTGTTCCCATGTTGGTAAAAGGAGAATATTAGAATAATTGATCCTTCAAAGTTTATTCCTGCTTTAACCCTCTGGGGTTCTGGACTATATTAAGTACGTGAATTGTATCTGATAGGTGGGCTACCCATTTCCAGAAAAATTCTACAATAACCAAGCCTTACATTGGGTAAATGCAAGTAAAAAAAATAAGTGCAAATACACACACACACACACACACACACACACACACCATCCCTCATCAAATGTCATCATGCAATTTTTATTTCATTGTCCGTTTCTATTCCAACTGCCTTGTTGCCTACTGTAAGGAGAGGGCACTTTAAAATTTTAATAAAATTATGTTTCTTCTGCCCCTGAAAAGTTTTTGTGCTCCTAATGTGAATGAATTTTATGGGGCTTGTCTCCTTATTTATTTTCTCACTTATGGCCTTGGATACTAACGAGTTATCCTCTGGGGGTTCTAGACCCCATAGGAAAGGCCTAATATATTTGTGTTTTGTGTGCCTTCAGTCATCTGACAGTTCAGAAAGTGTAAAGCTTGTCTTACAGTTGAAGGTGCTGTTCGTCATGAGTTCAGAAGTCTCTCTGTTGTCTATTGGTCGAGGAAACACTGTTTCATTTAATTTTTTTTCTTTGTTTTCCTTTAGTTTATTCCATTAAAAAAAATGACTCGGCGCAGTGGCTCAGTCTGTCATCCCAGCACTTTGGGAGGCCGAAGTGAGAGGATTGCCTGAGCCCAGGGGTTTGAGACCAGCCCGAGCAACTTGGTGAGACCTTGTCTCGACAATAAATCACAAAAACTAGCCGGGCATGGTCGTGTGCATCTGTAGTTCCAGCTACTTGGAAGGCTGAGGTGGGAAGATCGCCCAAGCCCAGCAGGTCGAGACTGCAGTGTCCTTGAACATGCCACTGCACTCCAGCCTGGGCGACAAGAGTGTGACTCCAACTCAAAAAACAAACAAAATAACGATTCAGCCAGTGTTCAGCCAGTGTAGCCTCCCTCATCCTGGCTGAATTCAGTCTTTGCTGATATCCGCTGCCCACCTCATGAACTATGCAGACAGCCAGAAGACAGAGTAGATGGGGCTCAGAAGTCACGACCTTAGCCCAGCCCAGCTCAGCTTTGGGCCTGGAAAGCAAAATGGCAAGGGCTGACCCCCAGCTGGCCGACGAGTGCCTGTTCTATTAAAGCTGCCCACATTCTTCCTTATAGATTTAAATTAGTTCCCACAAATCTGCGTGTCTGGGTACTTTTTTTTTTTAACCTAGGAAGTTTGCTTTGGCTTTGAATGGAATAGGAGGGGTAGGCAAATTGCATGTGGGAAGGAATTTATGGTGTTATAGGAAGAACGTTGACTGATGTTTATGAAAATATCACAGTTTGTCATATAGATGGCATCTTTTTGGTGCATAACATACTGTGTAGGAGTGGAGGGAAAGCAAGAGAAAGAAGCGCCACGTGGTTTGAGTTGCTCTCTGCAGACATTACCATCAGCATTCCTCCTTATGCTAATTTTGCTTCCTACAGGTTGATACTGCATTGTTTTACTTGCCATCCATTCCTTTTCCAGACATGTAATGTGCAAGACACTCGGCTTGTTTGGGGGACACTTAAGCAGCTGGAGTGTAGCCTGTAGATGGGATTTCCCTCTGTGTTGAGCTGGGTGGTCAAGTGTTTTTCCATCAAAGCTCATGGAAAGCTGAGCTCATTCAGGGGACTAGCAAAGACCTGCAGTTAAAATGGACAGGAATGAAGAGACTGAGTTTCAGTTTTCACAGAAACCGGTCATTCCAGGCATATGCTAGTGAAATTTGTGAGTTTTGTGTTTATTGGGATAAAAAATGGCTGTATTCACCAGCGTGGAATTAATGTGTTAAAATGGCATTTTGATGATGTTTAATTGCTTGTGAATTTTAGTTGAACATTTTTTTAAGAAGTAAAAGGAGGTCAATGAGAATAGAGCTGGTAATCTATCAGGCCTGATCTCTGTGAGACCTGAAGTTAACTTTCCAGATCATTTAATTGCTGTACGTTAGGGTGTGGAGATGTTGGGTCTTTTCTAGAGAAGCCAAGTATTACCTTGGTATAGCATAAATGTTGATAGATTGTATTTTCAAAGAAAGAAGCTAACTACCTCATCTTACCGAGCATCAGAGCCACTTTTCCAGTGTTACTTTCCTAAAATAATGTCATTGTAAACATTTTTATTTACAGTGTTTATATTTAGAGAGCGCTCTGGCTGTCTCCCAAGAAAAGTACAAGTATAGTTATTACTGAACTGATATTCTAGAGGAAAATTGGAAACAACTTAAATATTCATAAGTAGACTTGATAAGTAGAAGGTGATATGTTTAAAACAATACTGTACCAGAGTTAAAGAAATAGACTACAGTAACAGACAACAACTTTGGTTGTTCTCAGAAACATAATCTTGAGTGATACAAAAGTATGGATTAATTAATATTTTCAAATCATACATACAAACTGTTCTCTCTTTTTATGGATGTGGAGTGTGTGTGTGTGTGTGTGTGTGTGTGTGTGTGTGTGTTTTAAATAAGTTGGAAAGAAATACCGAATTCATGATAGTAGTTGGTTTTTAGATAGGAAGATGGACTGGGAATACTTTTATCCATAATGTTTTAAAAAATTTCTTTTATTAAAAAAAAACTTGAAAGAAATGTGACAAAATGTTATTTGTCATTTTCAGGTATAGACCCATCCTTACTCATATCATCTTTTGTGCTTGACTCAATTTTTAAAACTGTTCTCAGAAGAGAAAAAAGTTTATGATCATTATTTAAAATTTATAAAATAATGAACATTATAAAGAAAAATATAAAAATGACCCATGATTTAATAATTTAATAGTTTTTTGATTAATGATTATTCTTTGAGGAAAGACATCTGTGTGCAAAATCTATTTAACAGGTGTCCAGTAGTATGGGATTGAGTAAATCAGGTACATCCATAAAATAATATGTTCTCCAACTATTAAGTGATATTTGCCTTCTTAGAATCAGTCTCCCGGTTGATCATGACTCTTAATGTTTTATACTGTGACATCTTGCAATTGATTTTCCTTTTACCATTTCACAGTTTTTTGTTCCCCAACTTTTCTTAGTTTTCTCTACTTAGCTTGAAAATAAAATGACTTGGTATAAGCATTGGAGCATCCTTGAGTCTAACTTTTACTTAGTTACTAATGTACTGGTGACCTGGGTAGGTCACTTCCTGTTGACATTGAATAAGTCACCATTCATTGGGCCTCAGCACTGGATTGGGAGAGTTTTGAGCAGAGCCCACGGCAGGTATAAGTCAGACTCCTGCAAAGCCTTTGGTCACCTGCCTCTGTCCTGATGTGCTATTCTGCAAAATGAACCTAATAATACCTATCTCTTCTCCCACAAGCATTTGAAGCATCACCTGGGGAGACCCTGTGCACAGGATAGCAGTTTTTCCCCCACCTCTACCACCCACAGTTTCAGTTACCCACAGTCAACCATGTTCCAAAAATGTTAACTGGAAAGTTCCAGAAATTAGCAGTTCCTAAGTTGTAAATTGCATCCCATTGTGAGTTGTGGAATGAAATCACATGTCATCTCACTTCATCCTATCAGGGACGTGAATCCTCCCTTTGACCAGAGTGTCCACTCTGTCTACACTACCCGCCCACTAGTCACTTAGGAGCTGCCTCGGGGATGAGACTGATTGTCACAATATGCAAGGCTTGCGTTCAAGTCACCCTTGGTTGACTCCTTCACAGCCCCAGTGAGCAAGAGGAGTGATGCTGACAATTCAGCTATGCTAGAGAGAGATTTTATAGTGCTTCCTTTCAGTGAAAAGGTGAAAGTTCCCGACTTAAGAGAAAAACAGTGTGCTGAGGTTGCCAGTCTACCGTAAGAACAACTCTTCTATCCAGGAAATTGTGAAGAAGGAAAAAGAAATTTTTGCTTGTTCTGCTATCCTGTCTCAAATGGCAAACGTTGCTGCCACAGCATATGATGTGTGCCTAGTTAGGAGGGAAAAGATATTCTTGGGTGAAGACATGAACAGAAACATGTTCTGATGAAGGGCAACCGGGTTCGATACTATCTGCTGTTTCAGGTATCCACTGCGGGTCTTGGAATGCATCCCTTGAGCATAAGGCAGGACCCCCCCCCAAATGAATTATCTCTTGGAGGGCAGGCTCCTTGTAGTACAGGTTTCCCCTGCTAGATAAGTGTTCTAGGAACCCATCGACATCAGTGTACCAGCTAGCATTGTTGTGAGAGGCTGCTTTCAGCTTTAGTGACTTTTTTTGGAGATCCTTTCAACGTGTTTGCCCATTTCATGATGGGTAATTGACGAAGACACCTGCCCACACCACGCTGAATGTCTAGCAGTTTTTGAACCAAAATGGCATATGACCCCCATGCCCCACCCTCCCTATTTACCCGATCTTGCCCTAAGTGACTTTTTTGTTGTTGTTGTTTCCTTGGATGAAAAAAGCCCTTGAAGGGAAATGTTTTGCCGATATGGAAGAGATGAAACAAAAAATGGCAGAAGCACTGAAAGGAATCAAAATGGATGAATTCAAAAAATTGTTCTGAGCAATGGAAAAAGCATCTTCGTAGGTGTATGGCATCAAATGGAGAATCCTTTGAAGATGACTGAATTTTAAACATGAAAGAATAAATACACATTTTTTTGTAAATAAATTCTGGGTTTTTTTGGGGGCGTCCTCCCTTGGACATCTTCCATCTTGCCCTTATTTTTTTCTTCCTGTGAAAAAAGTCTATCTCTGGATTTCAGACTATGTTCCCACTGCGCTATGACAGGCCTTGTTCTGCTGTTCATTTATCTGGATGCATTTCTTTCATGTTCTCTTCCCTTCTTGGAAGCCTTTCCTTTTCAAACCTTGCTCAGACGTGAGCTCATGTGGAAAGTCCATGCTACCTCTATATCTGTGACATATCACTAAACCTTATAATTTTTTTTTTTTGAGCCAAGGTCTCACTCTGTCACCCAGGCTGGAGGGCAGTGGCATGATGACGGTTCACCACAGCCTTGGCCTTCTGGGCTCAGGCGATCCCTCTGCCTCAGTCTCCTGAGTAGCTGGGACTACAGGTTTGCACCACCATGCCTGGCTAGTTTTTTGATTTTTGTAGAGATGAAGTCTCACTATATTGCCCAGGCTGGGCTCAAGCAGTCCTGTTGCCTCAGCCTCCAAAGTCTTAGGATTATAGGTGTGAGCCACTGTGCCTGGCCCCACAAATGGTCTTCTTAGTTCTTGCTTACATAGCACTATACTCAGCCAGACTTTAGGTTATTAAAGGCAAGAACTGCTCTTAATGAATTTGTAGCCCTACCACATGTTAGCTGCATTCCTGGCCCACACTAGGGGCTCGGCAAGTGTTTGTGGAAATGAACTGAATTGAAGCCACTTAGAAAAGTGTACAGTGCTGAGCATATGAAAAGTGACATTGTGGAACCCATCTGAATATGGTATTTGAATCCCTGGGTGTGGCCAGGTGAGACTGTTGGACAATAACAGATTATCATCTTTTTGTGTTAGCAGTGCTGATCACTGCATGATGTACACATACTTCTCCTTAATATAAGAATAGTGGGTTCACTTCCAGCTGTTCAGGCATGCACACAACTAGTTGATTGTCATTGTGCTTCTCAGAGCCACACCCAGCTCTTAATACTGGATTCCAAAAGCATTTATTTCTGTCATACTTGCAACAAGACACGCATATTGGGCTTCTCTTCTGCTGGAAGTTCTGGATCCTGGCGTGGGAGAGCCGCCACAGGCCTCACAGACTGATGGGGGAGGCGGACAATGTAAGCACTAATTCCATATGTAAAGCTGCATGTCAGATGGTGCTGGGGACTGGTTGATTCCTCGGTTACGAGTTGTGAAAGTTCTCTGCCCTGCCAGAATCGTCCCTTGATTCCCAAGGGTGATGTAAATCGTTCTGTGTGACAGTAAAAATAAGCTAAAAACAGCCAAATGGCTTTTAAGTGCTTTTTTTCCTTTATTTTTTCCTAGAGTGACTGAATAATGAGGGCAAAATTGGAATCAAGGGGCACGAAATGAATTGATGCCATTTGCACCAACCCATTCCTTTCAGATAAGAGGGGCGGGACCCAGTGGGAATGAGTAAGCGAGGGCCCCGCGTTCTGTTTAAATGGCTTTCTGCCCTTCTCTCACAACCATTTACACATTATGTGATCCCGTTCCTGTGTGAACCATCTGAAAGGCAGCAAGACAGAGGGGGATGCGTTAATTTTGGCATCAAAGCTCTGGGTTCCGGTCCCAGCTGAGCCACTTATCAGCGGTGTGGTCTTGGATGGGGTTTGCTCTCTGGGCCTCACCGTGATTCCTGGGAAAGGGGCCTCGCAACGCCCACCTTGTTCCTGGGAAGAAATGATGAAGGGTAAATACAGCTCCAGGGCCCCACTCGGTCCACAGTACAGGACTGTTGACTCCTGTGAGCAAAGCTTGAACATTAACCCTGGGCTTATTCATTCACTTGGGCGGAGAAACAACGTCTGGATTGGTTTGAGGTAACTCTTTGGAATAGCCACTTGTTGGAAAGTCTTCTAAGGTAGCAACCCTGTTTCCAAAATTTTCAGATATTCCATTAAGATTAAAAAGGATTGCTAATCAAACACATTATTGAAAATTGTAGCTGGGCTCAGTGGCTCAGCCTGTAATCCCAGCACTTTGGGAGGCTGAGGCGAGTGGATTGCCTGAGCCCGCGGGTTCGAGACCAGCCTGGGAAACGTGGCGAGACCTCGTCTCTACAATAAATAAAAAATTTAGCTGGGTGTGATAGCGTGCGCCTGTAGTTCCAGCTACTTGGAAGGCTGAGGTGGAAGGATTGCCGGAGCCCAGCAGGTCGACACTGGAGTGGTCATGAGTGTGCCATTGTACTCCACCCTGGAAGAAAGAGTGAGACTCCAACTCAAAAAAAAAATTGTGAAAGGATGACATACCAGCGCAAAGAAAGGGTTATTATCTTACCTAGGTGTTAAATGAATAGCATAGCATATATGTGGGGGGGTGCCAAAAAAATGTAGACATATTTGAAGTATGATGTTCACAGTAAAAATAAGCTAAAAACAGCCAAATGGTGACATTCCTCAAATGAATGCTAGTGTCACCATGCGACAGGCAGGATCGTCAAAGGAAATGGTGGAAGCGTGGTTAAGCGAACATCATACTACACATTGCTACCATAATTCCATTTAACTTCGAAAAGTAATACATAAAAGTAATACATCTCTTAAAATGTGTGTGTGTGTTGTGTGTGTATGTGTGTGTATTTGGCACCGTGTGTGTGTTTTAAGAGACAGGGTCTGGATCTGCCACCCAGGCTGCAGTGCAGTTGCATAATCATGGGTTACCATAGCCTTGACCTCCTGGGCTCAGGCCATCCTTCTGCTTCAGCCTCCTGAGTAGCTGGGACTACAGCTACTCAGCTGGTGTCACCATACCTGGCTAATTAAAAACAATTTTTTTTGTAGAGACGAGGTCTTGCTGTGTTGCCCAGGCTAGTCTCAAATTCTTGGGCTCAAGAAATCCTCCTGCCTTGGCCTCCCAAAGTGCTGGGATTACCCCAAGCTCAGCCAAAAAATATGTTTTTACGTAAACAGCAGCAGCCTTGGGCTAATTCCGAAACAAGGACCACTATGTTTTTCTTAAAGGAAAACACTCTGACCTAAACCCTAGGTTCCATGGCAGCGTGGGGCAGACTGACTGCAGTCGTCTTTGGGAGTTGTCTTCCTGCTTCACAGACACTGCTTTGAGTAAACTTGGCTTCTCCACTGCTGTCTGGCTATTGGTTGAAAGTTTGTCTATGTAACCCACTTTCCCTTTGTTGATGGTGTACATGCTTTCCATAGTCTGTTTGCCTTTCTCTCCAGACTTCCTAGGTCAGCCCTGCACTTGATTTTTTCTCCTGGTCTTGCTGTGGCCACAGGGGTACAAAAACTCCCACTCTCCTCCCCTGTCCCTCGCTTCCTGTGGTGGGGCGCTCTGGCTCCTCAGGAGGCCAGTGGACCCTTCCTCAAATCTAGGTTTTTTTCCTTGTTGGAAAGTATTCCAGCCCAGTAGTTTCACACAGGCTGAGGGAATGTGCCTCAAGTTCAGAAGGCCCCAGGCAAGGTCAACAGAAACATGTCAGGAATCCAGGCAAAGGTCTGCGTTCTCCCCACACACCACACAGACGGCTGACCTCAGAGCTGTGCCTTCACGCCAAGGACTCCAGGACTCACTGGGTTCATGTGATCTGTGATGGAGAACCATGTCTAATGACTTCTGACCACTGTTTTCTGGTCACTTTTGGTTAACCCACAGTACATCTCATGTCCTGTTTCAGAAACGTGGTCCTTCCAGGTGAATGTATGAGCTGCTTGTTGATGTTTCTTACCTGTGAAAAGAGATTAAAGTAGTTAAATGAGTAACTTAAATGTAAATTCTCTTGAGGAAAATGAGCTTGAATTGAGTAATTTCCTCCAAAGAATTTAAGATGATTCTAGCCCTTAATGTTGACTTTTGGGCAGCCTTTTCTCAAGCTGCTTGCCCTCTAGATGGTCTCATCCACTGCAGCTCTGTGAGACTGATGGAGCCGACATTACTGTCTACTTTTGACAAACGAGAACACGAGGTTCATGACAGGTTAGGCAGGCTCAGAAACATCAGAGTGTCAGGACTGTGGCTCAGATCAAGAGCTAAAGGCTCAGATACACGGTATCCCCCCAGAAAGAATTCTGCTGTTATAAAACTAGTATGAAAGTGAACTTGTTCGTGTCATTCATAAATGGCTCTTCCCTGGAGACTTTGTCACCACTGGTTTGTTAGACCACATAGCCTCTTCCTTTTGGTCAACACAGTTCCTCAAATTACTCTCTTCTTTCTCTCTCATTCTTTTTTCCCTCTTGTTTCTAAATGTTATTAACTGAAACAAGTCATCCCATTCCTTCCTTGGGCTTCCCTTCAGAGTAGAAACATCTACGGTCACTCTGAGCTTTTGTGTCTCCTCACAGGCCAGCTCATTGTACTCTGCTTCCTCTTGCTAGAGACTTTGCTGTCCACAAGTGAGGCCTGTTCCTATGAGTTGCTAAAATGTTTTAGGAACATATAGGAAATCCCAGTTAAATTTTGTTAATATAAGAATTTAAAATATGCAAATAAAGGCACACTTATATGCCCATTCCTTTTAACAATTAATGTTTGCCATATTTACTTTATGTACCCATCCATCCTCCTACCTGTTTATCTGTTATTCGTTGAACCTTTAAAAAATAAGCTGCAGACATTAGGATCTTTCACTCTTTTTTGGGGTGGGAATCACAGCCTGACTTTATCACCCAGCCTTGACCTACTGGGCTCAGGCGATCCTTCTGCCTCAGCCATCCAGGAAGCTGGAACTACTGGCGCATACCACCATGCCTGGCTGATTTTTTGATTTGTTGTAGAGATGAGGTCTCACCAAGTTGCTCAGGCTGGTCTTGAGCCTCTGGGCTCAGGGCAGTGCTCTCGCCTTGGTCTTCCAAGTTTTTAAAATAAAGTTTTTGTTGACGTATATAGCATACATACCAAAAAAGTACACTAGTGACAAGTATACCACTTGACAAATTTTTACAAAGCCTTCACTGTTAAATACTTTAGACCGCATCGCCACAAAATAAGTCCATGCACATAGAAACCCAATTTTAAGGTTAAATTCTTGGGACAGTGAGGTGATGGGGGAGGAGACTTGTCCCACTTTTGGTTCAACATAAAATTTAACTTTCAATGACTGCCTTGTTGTTTGTTAGGAAGGAATTTATTAGGAAGGAGGGAAAGATAAAATTTGGTTTGTTAATATTATTTTTCTTAATCACTTGGACATGTTGCCTGTGTGAGTAGAGTGGAGTCAATAAAGAATTTGGCTTCAGGTAAGAATAAAAAGTCAGTTGTTATTTCTTTAAGACTTCTCTGGTAAGCTATACTGAATCTAATTGAAAGACTTTGAGAATGGGTGATTTTATAGAAGGGAAGGGCAGTAATGAAGTTGGCATCGTGTTTACTGCAAATGCCAATATCATCATGATTCTTAGGTAATGTGAAGTTATTTCTCAATGATGCTGTTCACATCTGACCAGTTGGAGAACATGTGTTTCGCCAGGACAATTCCTTCCCATTTGGTCAGGGTCCATCATAGGTCTCTATGAAGACTGAGCCCATCCTCAGCAACATGCAGTTAATACATTGGCAAAATAGTTTTATGCTGTTTTCTTTCTTTTTTTTTTATGAGTTGGAGTCTCACTCTGTCACCCAGACTGGAGTGCAGTGGCATGCTCACGGCCACCCCAGCATCAACCTGCTGGGCTCTAGCAGTCCTTCCGACTCAGCCTTCCAAGTAGCTGGAACTATAGGTGTGTGCTACCACCTGGCTAATTTTCTGATGTATTGTAGAGGTAAGGTCTCGCCAAGTTGTCCGGGCAGGTCTCGAACCCATGGGCTTATGCAGTCCTCTCTCCTTAGCCTCCCAAAGTGCTGGGATTACAGGCTTGAGCCACCGCACCCAGCCTGTGCTGTTTTCTAAGGGCTCTCATGGGCACCCTAAATTCTTTATGTGGATGTGCTGGGTTGCACATCTGCTTTTAATTATATGTGAGTGTGGGCTTTGTCGGGACTTGGCTTTTAAGCTACTCATGACTTAGCAATGCTTCCATATGTTTTTCTGGGGAAAATACGTTTTGAATGCTCACCCCGCAGCTCCCTTCCTAGAATTTGGGCAGTGCTTGGCATCTTGACAGTTACTGTGTGCCAGCAGCTGTGTACGTGGGAAACCAGTAAGTTTGCACATACTAGTTTCATGATGGCCTGAGTCAAGCCTGCTGAGGAATGATGAAGGAGAGTGAATATTGCCATGATCTAAATGAGTTATTCATCCTACTTAGAGCCAACTTACTTTATGTGGTGACAACACTTAGTCTGAGAATGGGGGTAGCTTAGAAACTGAAACTAGGCATGTGTGTATTTTAATTTTTCTTATCCCTTTCCTTCCAAATGTGGCATTCGTGAGAGGCAGTGTATGGAGATAGTGTGATCTATTAAGAGCAGTTCAGGTCAGGGTATGACTCCAGGTAGCTGTCCTCTGAGCCTTCATTCCATCAAGTTTTATGCTGTCAGCTTCTGAATCAGAAATCAGGATGTGAGACCAGACAGATTGAATTTGGGCAAACTCTCATTATTCTATATGCTGCTGTTGCTAGGTCACCATATTCCCAAGTTGGGATGACAGAAAAGTTGAAAACAGCCTACTTAAGATTATTCAAGGAAATGCAGGAACTTTTTTCTTCATTCATAAAAACTCGAGAGTTTACTCTGATTTAGATCCTGTGCTAGTTGTTGAGAAGCAACACTTAGCAAAACAGACCTGGACTCTGCCCTAATGAAAATTAGAATTTGGAAGAGAGAACATATTCTACAAACTCCCACACACAGTGGTGACACTTTCCCAGATGTAGGTGATAATAGTGAAGGAACCACTTGAGGTCATTGCCAAAGGCACCACTTACCTGGGTGGCCAGTCTGTCTCCTCTTATGTTGACAAGTGCTAATGAATATACATATTCTTTTTAAAGTGTCACAGAATAGCCCCGCTTGTACTCTGGTACGACGCCCCAGTCATTTTAACAGAGAATAATTTTAACTAAAAGATGAGGTGGAAATGCTCATCTGGGGACCCTCTCGTGCAATGCACATTCTTGAGTTTTCCCTCTCACTTCCTTGCCCTTCCTTTGTGTTTGGGAGCTTAAGGGATCTTTATGTTTAAGTCTTCAGGGGCTTATTATTAAGTGCAAATACACGGGGAGAACTTCACTCACTTGGTTGCAGTTTTGCCAGTTCTGTAATCGATTGGTAGTGGCTGCCTGGAGTGTCTTGTCCAGAAAGATTTGGAGTCTAAGGCGAGGATCAAAGGGATGTAAGAGATGAGTGATGTCTGCCACCAGGAGGGTGGGTGCTGTGGTTGCTGCTCTGACTCCAGCTCTTATCAGCTCACATTTCAGAGATGATTAGTGAGGATTATAAGGATCGGGCTCAGAGTGGGGCCAGAGGGGCAGGAAGAAGGCCCTGGCTGGCCTCTTAGAGGGCACCAGAAACGAATATGTTCAGTTTTGTCAAGAGCTAGAAGGGCCGTGGCCACACTTGGAAAAAGTTGTGCAAGGTTTAGGCCTAGTGCCTCTAATTCTTTGACCACAGTAGAGTCTGGCACGATAGGGATTCAGGAAGTATTTGTCGAAATAATGAAGGTTGTGAAGTCTGTTGCTTACGTAGCTCCTGTGAGATAGCAAATGCTATTTTGTGTGTAGAGAAATAGTTCAGAGTCAAGGCTGTTTCTGACCTCCAGGAAGGAGTTCAAGGTCAAACAGTAGAGGGACCAGCAGAGCAGAGATTTGAACCTAGGTTGCCTCTTTCCAAAGCTCATCTTGCTTCCCCTACAAGAAGAATTGTGAGAATGATGTCAGCTGGTGAAGCTACTTAGCATCGGTCTCTGTTTGAAAAACAGCAAAGCCCTCCGTTTGGCACAGAGATAAAAAATGGATTTTGCTAGGTTGGGCTGTTAGCCATGGTTTCCGCCGGAGGGACACACCACTCAGGGTCACATCCTCTCCACTGCCTCTGCTTTGCCCGGGATTGCTCTCCTCACTTCACTTTTGTCCCTGTTCAGATGTGTCCAGGAGGCTTGGCCATTTTGTCGGTGTGATCTCTACAGGAAACAAAGTTCAAGATTTGAGAAACGATCCACACTAGTATCCCCAGGTTATTCGGACAGATTCCCTGGAGATTTCTCTGGTGCATACAGCCACTTGGTCTAGAAAACACGATGCTGGCTTCTCAAGTTTCTCTTTGTCTGGAATGCTGAGCTTTACCCCCACTCCTGACTGAGCTCAGGTTTCTCTTGGGCAGAAGAGGCTGAAGAGAGGGAAGGAGGTTGCTATTATCTCATTCATTACTTCTAGGGGAGGAGTTTGTCTCAAGGTTTTTGTCCCAAATTTTTAATCCCTGACTTTTGCTTTGTTTAAAAAACAAAAACAGAAAACCCATATTAGCATATAAATAGGTTTTTTGGTAAAATTCCACCCCTCCCACCATACTTCATATCATCAAAGGGCCCTGGATAGTCCCATTGAGAGGATTTCAGTGAAACATTAAAGACTAGCAGATGATCCCTGATCAGCTCCCAAGTCAGTCTTGCCCATTCAAAATCTTACACGTCAAAAGCAGCTATTGGTATCATTCAAATAAATAAAAACCTCCTTTAAAATGCTAGAGTTTTATCTGCACATCCGATAAATATGATATTTAATCAATTCATTTCACTTCCAAGGTTTTAATTTAGGTCAGATAATGGATACTTGGCTGTTACACCATTTGTTCCGGAGGTAATACGATTTTATTAAAAAGTGAACTTTAGCCTGCTAGTGCTGTATCCGTCTCGCTGTCCTTGAGTGAGTCAGTGAATGAGTTCATGATAACAGGCCTGCATTTATCTGACAAATATCTTTCGGAAGTAGCATTATAACTGTGGAAGGCCTGAGGCTGTGGTTTCACTTAGGTTTTCTATATGTGGTTCTGTAAGAAGTTAATGCCTTAATTTAGGCTCTGACATTACAGAATTTTCTACACACTAACAAATTAACTCAGATTCTTGTCATTCAGAAGTAGATTTAATGCACTGAACTATTTATACATGAAGTAAATGACATTTGGGATTTGCTTCCACAGAGAATAGGTGTGGTTAGGAATGCATAGATAGATAAATAGATAAAGTTAGGGATCTATATGAAACAAGATTGGTCATGAGTTGATAATTGTTGTTGAGATTAGATGTATAATGATTTGGTATAAGCTTTAAATATTTTATAATTTTAAACATTTTAATGGATTTAATTATGTTTTCCTAAGGGCAAAATTTGACAAGTTTCTAGGGAGGGAAATGCTTTACAGAATACGGTAATGCCAACATCTTTAGGTTTTGAACGGAAATAGTCCTACCCTTGCTTTTTTTTTTTTAAATCTCTGAAAGACTGAGCTGAACTATTGTGACAATTAGTTAATATAAAATGTCCTACTTTCCTGGTGAGTGGTTGGCATTGGCGGCTGAACAATTTCAGGCATGAAAAGAGAATAATGCTTTACTGATGGATGGCTGACTTGTGACCTCCTGGTCATTTTCTGGGCCCAAGGCAGTGTGATCTGTGTAACATTTAAGCATAGTTGAGAAACATAAAATACCCTTTCATGCATGGATTTCTTAATACATTCTTTAAGTGTCTTCATTGAGTCACTGCAAAAATTATGATCTGCACATGAAATTAACGAAGATGGGGGAATATGATAATGTCACTATCAGAAGTGGTAAGTGATCACGGGAATTCCTTCTTTCTCTTTTTAAGGCAGAAGAAATTATACCTTGTTTAATGTTGACAGCTCTATATGTCATCCTGAGAGGATCACAGGACGGCCAACCTAGCTAGCCCTGATGGCTTGTGACCTGTCCCTAGAGGCATTAAGCATCTATGTTCAGAAACCCCTTTATTGATATAATTGGTGAAATGAGGAACCAAAATGCCAAGAATGAGTTCTATTTCTAAGTTATTGAGTGTTTCACAGTCTCTGAAAAAGACATTTAGAACCATCAGAGCTTGCTAATTTTGCCTGGGGTGTTTAGAATTTATATATAACCAGTGATGTGTAGAGCAAGAATTCCTTCTTGGGTAATATGTTCAACTCTGCCCGCTTTATAGAGCTGTTGATTCATAATATTACAGCATAACAGTAATTGAAGAAGTACAAAATACAAGGTTATAGGTAAGCCCTGATTACAAAAGCTGTGCAATTATATTGTACCAGTAGACAAAATAGAAGGTTTAAATAAATTTAAAAATAATTGGGTTAGGGTACAAGGAATGTGGATTTTTTTTTTTGCTTAAAATTCTCTTTAACATTATATTATATATATATTTTTAATTGGAGTCCCACTCTGTTGCCCAGGCTGGAGTGCAGTGGCACACTTGGCCACCGCAGTCTCGACCTGCTGGGCTCAGGCGGTCCTTCAGCCTCAGCCTTCCAAGAAGCTGGAACCATAGGCGTGTGCCACCACGTCCAGTTAATTTTTTGATTTATTGTAGAGACAAGGTCTCGCCAAGTTGACCAGGCTGGTCTCCAGCCCCTGAGCTCAGGCAGTCCTCTCGCCTCAGCCTCCCAAAGTGTTGGGAGTACAGACATGAGCCACCTCACCCAGCCTTAGAAAGAAATATATTAATCCTTTATTAAAAGACTACTTACATTCACACAAATTGGTTCCATTTACTCAGTGGTGCTAGGGAACTAGGCGAAGGCCTTCTGTGAGATCCTTGAGGGTGCCATCTTGAGGAAAGGTTCCAGTGCAAGTGGCAGAACTCTGGGCATTCAGTAGAGCGAGTCTGATCTCCTTGGGCTTGTCTTTGGTACACGCCCCTGTTTAAAGTTCTCAAGAAACATGGGAGTTGGCTCTTCTAGTGCATTGGTTCTCCATCCCAGCTGCCTGTAAGAATCATCTAGAAATCTCTTTTTTAAAAAAAACAAAGATGCCCAAGTTCCATCCCCAGAAATCCTGATTTGATTTGTTGGGAAGGGGCCTGGGCATTGTTATTTTTACAAAGGTTCCCAGATGGTTCCAGTGTGCAACCAGGGTCAAAATCTGGTGACCTGCTAGAGAAGAGGATATTGTTTTAAATTGGGCTTAAGGGAAATATTCCTGTGACTATTAAAAAGGGCTGTGTTCTCCCACAGGTCCACGGTTTGGTTTTAAAGTGCTCAAGCTTTGCATAATTCAAGTAGTAGTTTCCAGCCCTTGCTGCATAGTAGAAGTGCTTCGGGATTTTTAGAAATTCGAGTATGTGCTCCTCCCCACCATGGGACCCCATTCTGATGGATACTGTCTGGGTTTGGGCAAGAGTGTGTGTGTGTGTGTGTGTGTGTGTGTGTGTGTGTGAGAGAGAGAGAGAGAGAGAGAGAGAGAGAGAGAGAAAGAGAGAGAGAAAGTGTGAATGAGTAGTTGAGTGAGAGAGAACGCATGTATGTGTGTGACTTCCCAGGTGACCCTAATATGCACACAGGGTTGAGATCCAGAGCTTTATTAGAATACTGTTCCTATCATTGGTGTAGCTGTTTGATTATTGAGTATACATTTATTGTCATAGTAACTACTACTCATCAATAAGCCCATGTAAAACACCCATAGGGCTTGCTACGTGGGGAAATGGTAGATTTGGTAGTTCTTCCATTCGGGTTCTTTACCACTTGATTTCATGGTCTGTCACTTAAATTTAATAACATTACTTATGAAGACTTTTGATACCTGCTATGACTAGGCTACAGTGTTTTTCTTATTTTTGCATTTAAAAAACCCGCATTGATAGCATGCTTAATAAATATTAAATTTATAAGTACAGTAGAAAAAATTCTAGCTAAATGTGCTGGTATTAAAATTTATTTCCTCCATTACAGCGCTTTGAATGCTTTATAAATTCAAGAGAGTGTTGAAGCGGCATTTATTTTTGTTTTCCGCATTGATTCTCTTCACTGAGAATGTTGAAATCATCAGCAATTGTGAAGTGAAATTTGTCTTTTTATTACTGAGACTAAATTTGCTTCCCGCTTGGGTCTGCGATGTGGGAGGTATTCCACCCAAAAAGCGTTGTGCGGCCATGCTGTCTGTCAGCTTTCCCTGTGATAATGGAGACGATCTGTGCTTCTGCTGCTGGGTAGCTGCTAGAAATGTTCTGGAATGACTGAGGAACTGAACTTTCTTTTTTTGAGTCAGACTCTCACTCTGTCACCCAGGCTTGGGTGCAGTGGCACGCTCACAGCCACCCCAGCATCAACTGCGATCCTTTCGCCTCAGCCTTCCAAGTACTTGGAACTACAGGTATGTGCCACCATGCCTGGCTGACTTTTTGTAATTTTTTTATTTATTGTGGAGTCTTGCCAAGTTGCCCAGGCTGGTCTCAAACTCCTGGGTTCAGGCAGTTCTCTCGCCTCGGCCTCCCAAAGTGCTGAGATTGCAGGCTTGAGTCACCGAGCCCAACCGGAACTGAATTTTTAATCTTAATTTAAGTTTCAACAGCCACACCTGACCAGTTTAGAGGCCTATTCAGTTCAGCTCGAGAGGACCGTGAGTGGAGCCGTGCGCCAGAGTGATGGCTGTCCCAGGTGTTAGAGATGCCAATGCTAGCTGCCCCTTCTGGCAGATGGCGTGTCTTCTGCAGGCCTGTGCTTTGCTACTGTTACTTGTAGAGGCTTGGGTGAGAATGAGAGGTCTTGAGAAAGGATGTAGGATGTGACTTTGTGGGGTGTAGTCTCAGTGTGGATAGAAGACTTGCGACCCCTGTGCCAGGTGACTCCTTTGCTCTGTCCCCTGGTCTCACCCACATCCTCAGACATCTCACCTTGACATTCATAGCAACGTTGTCAGGTATTTCAGCCTCTCCTGTGGTGCTGGCCCCTACCCGGGAGGACACAACTGTTGTTACATCAAAATCCCTGCACCTAATTCTGTGCCCCCTTTGGTGCCAACGACACATGTTACCTGCACCTTCTCTCCCCATGTCAATGATCTGCAAACCCCCCGCCCCCACCAATTACGTCAGTTCAGGCAACCATCTCCTTTTGATGGAATCATCAACATCCAATTGCCCCAGTCACTTCTGCTTAGACTGTCAGTGGCTTCCCCAAGTAAACAGGCTCTTAGATGTGCTTCAAGGGCCTTTAGGATCATTCTCTTCAAGTTACCTCTGCTTCTCCATGCCAACCCAAAGCCACCACTGGAAAGACCCTGAGCTGCTGATGGATGTACTTTATTGGCGTTAGAGCACATTGGCACACCTTCCTGAATGACTCTCTGCCATGGTGCAACCAAGCGTCACTCCTTTCTCGTGTCTTGGCTGGGACAATCCTTCTTGTGAGTGTCCTTTCTGCATGCCCTCCCTGTTCCTTGTGTTACACCTGTCTGTGCCCTGTTGAATCCACACAGTCGCACAGAGCCTGGCTGGACACTAAGTGTATTGTCTGCACTCCATGACTCTGGTGAATGAGCAACTTGAACAAGTGAATCATTAGACCCGAGCCTCGAGGGGTTCTGTGCTCATGCGCTTTTTCAGATCCCAAGTTTGATAAATAAATGAATTTTCTTAGAAAGCCCAACTACCTGAACTTTATCCCCCAAACTTGTTTACTCATTGTTTGCTCAATTTCGTTGACTCCATATTATTTGTTTTATAAAAGCATTATGATATTCTTTCTCTGGTTGTTATTAACTCACTTTTTTAGGGCCATTGCAGTTTAATTATAAACAATAGATGTCTGGGTTTACACTAAGAAAAGTGAAAATACAGATAGAGTTGTTCTTGTTAGGGGTGAATATCTGTCTGTCTATCTGTCTATCTATCTATCTACCTATCTACCTACCTGTCTATCTAATTTGTTTATTATTTATAAATATTTTTGTAGAGTCAAGGACTTACTATGTTGCCTCAGCTGTTCTCAAATTCCTGGGCTCAAGCAGTCCTCCTGGCTCCACCTCCCGAAGTGCTAGGATTACAGGTGTGAGTCACCCCACCCAGCTTTAGGGTGAATTTTTAAAGAACGTCATGTGGTGCTAACTTATTACTTCTTTATATAATTAAAAATAAATTTATGATAATTAGGTGTTATAAATAGTAAAAGGAAAAAATTTACATGTATTAACAGCTAATAATAAAAAGTATTTCAGCAAGCTGGCTTTCAAAGGTATCACGTTTTAGTGGCTGTCACACATCTATTCATGTCCTTCCTCTTCTGTCACCATCACCATCACTGTGCAATTTTTCGTGGCTGCCCTGGGTCTCCTTGTTGCCCTACGGGCAGAGAATCTGCATTCCCTACAATCTTCATTTGCCCCGTGTTGCCACCGTTCTATAAAACAAACACAGGAAAGTCACTAAGGGTGGCACACCAGAAGGCTTCTAGCGCTAGCCAGTTTTAAGGGTAAAAATTAAATTGTACCAACCACAAACAGAATGTTTGCTACATGATTAACATTAAAGATCAATCTTTCACATTTGAAAATAGAGCGCCAACCCCAAGCTGTTATCAGCAGTTTATCTCTCTGATGATTGCAAGAATGATCTAGTATACTTACTTCTGGCAAATAGTAAGTCACCCAGTCAATTTTCTGTTCGTGAAATGTGGACTTCAGCAGTGATTTGGAGGGCGGGCATCACGCCTCCTCAACTTTTTTCAGTGGATGTAAAGTTCTCCTGTGGGCCCGAGGAGGCGTGAACTTCTGAAAGCGTCTGTTGACAGAAATACTTTACTTCTTAGTTCCTCATTCAAAGCATGATTAACTCACTCAGTTAACCTACACAGGCTTAGCTATTGTTCCTAGGATGTAAAAAATTGGAAGCTATAAACCAGGAGATAGGACAAAAGGAACTGTGAAAACTGATTACTCATGCTCTGACTCTGAAGCAGAGTAAAGCAGACAGAAAGTCTTAGAATACTGCCGTCAGAATTGTAATAACAATAATAGTGGATGTTCTTTAAAAAGTTTAAAATCAATTATCTGTGTCTCCAAACTCAAAGAGTTATAGACATGTTTAGAAATGATTTGATTTGCATTACTATAGTCAATGATAGTAATGGTTTAATAAAATTTATTTTTCTCTTTAAAAACTCAAAGAATTATAAGCATATTTAGAAGTGATTTCTATCAGAGGATTAAAAGTAAGAGTTTTTGTTGTTATTGTTGTTTTTGAGTTGGAGTTTCACTCCGTTGCCCATGCTGGAGTGCATTGGTAAACTCATGGCCACCCCAGCATCGACCTGCTGGGCTCCGGCAATCCTTCCACTTCAGCCTTCCAAGTAGCCAGAACTACAGGCGCATGCTACCATACCCCGCTAATTTTTGATATATTGTAGAGATGAGGTGTTACCAAGTTGCCCGGGCTGGTCTCGATCACACGGGCTCAGGCAATTCACTCACCTCAGCCTCCCCAAGTGGTGGGATTACAGGCTGAGCCACCAAGCCCAGCCAAAAGTAAGAGATTTAATCTTGGAAGTTCTTTTTTAGAAAATTCTCTCCTGTTGAATGCTTTATTTTTTGGCATTGCTGTAAAAACGAGATGTCATTATACCTACTACCTTGGAAGATGCGCTTTACTAAAATAATCATGCTTCTCAGTATGCACATGTTATTATGCATTTCTCTGTATAATGAAGGACTTTATGTGCACTGGAGAAAATTTGTCTATACCTTAGAGAGGATCATTTTGACTTGATTGAATAGGATAACTCTGCATAAATACTGTAATTTGTGTATGTGCTTTGAAAGCAAGTGGCTTTCCTGTCATTAGACTTAGTTTTGAATTTTCATAAGGAAAATGAGGACATCTTTATCCATTCCAAGGAAAAAACCAAAGGGAAGTTTGAGAGGAGGCTATTTATGAATAATTTATGTCAAGAGTGACTGAGATTTCTTGGGGTTTTGACCTGTTCAAGTCTTTCAGAATAGTAAAGACAGCAGGTAGTACTAGAAAATGCCACGTGTGGCGATGAAAAGCTTAGTCTTTTCTCTGAAAGCCTAAGAGACTGGCAGAGTTTCCTGAGGTGTTGATGCAGTCACCAGAAGCCGAGGGAGAGGCAAGATGGCAAGGGAGAGACTACCAAACAGGACAGGGTCCAGGTCGTTGGGTGCAACTGGCTAATCCTGAGATTAGTTATACCATTCTAAGAAGCTAGTTTTGTGATTTTGTTTTTAAGTCTGTGAAAAATCTTTCAATGAAAAGTCTTCTGATTGTATCAGCCAGTCCACTAATATTTTCAAGATATCTGTTTTTACTTTGGAGAAATAAACCTAAAGATTGTACTTCTACATAATCGATATGTAATATTAACTAGAAATTTTCTCAGCCTGTAATATGGTTAGTCTGTGCATCTCTGAAGATTAATTAATTAGCTTGTATATAGGACATGCTGCCCCAAATGTGGATTTCTGCTGGCAACATTTAAGGACATGCACCTTACTTAGTAAAATCCTAAAGTGTTCAAGGTTCCCTCCTGTTTGGAAGGGCAGTTGACAAAGAAGGGAGTTTATGTCTTCACTGTGCATTCTGGAAGTCCTCTTGCCAAATACGGCTATTTACATTAAAATGGAATGCAATTAACATGTTTGCTCTCCAGTTGTACAAGGCATGTTTGAGCTGCTCAGCAGGCACAGGTGACTGGTGGCTCCCATATTGGGCAGCACAGATATATCTAGAACATTCCTGGCATGGCAGAAAGTCCTGTTGGTCAACACTTGGGTAACCATGGCCATCATCTTCCCTCTAAGTATAAGTGTCTTTAAACGTCTAAGATGGTACACACACCATAATTTTCCCTACCCAAGCCCTGCCCTCACCTGGGGATACCTACGGTAACAAAGCTAAATCCATGAAAAATGTTCACCCAACCCAAGAGCTAGACATTTGAGCCCCAAGAACTAGGTGACTAAGCTGACTTCGGCGGACTCATGGATATTCGGAAAAATATAGGAACAACTCTCTACTGAATTGGCGGAATGAACAGATCACCCTTATTCTTCTTCTGATGACATGAAGCATTCCTGGGTTCTTCAGAATACTCAATCCCAATTATTTGTTTGAACTGCTGTCTGTCTCTTCCTCAGTTTCTTTTCCTGCTTGTATTTGCAAGTGAGGTTCTTCTCCTTTCTTAATGAGCTGAGAAAGTTAACTTTTAATATTCGGAGGTTCTCAGTATGCCTCGGTGTAATGGGAGTAAGCGTGGGATTAAACTCAGGCACAGGAGATGCTCTCACAGTGCCAACTGCCAGCCACTGACCCTCCTTGAGCTAAGGCACACATCTCGCTAATTCTCTGTGTACCGCTTCCCTGTTGGAGAGATGGGAAACTATCATTCCTGTTAACAGAGACGAGCTGTCCTGCATCTGAAAGCCACATGGGTTCTAATTTATAGTCCAAGATTTTGAAAGCTGCTTGTATGTTGTTACTTTGCAAAAAGATACCAGTATTATTATTTTAGTAGCTAAAAAGCAGTACGTATATTCTAAATGACACTATTTCATTTAATAAAGTGGCAATCTTGATTGTAATGTTACACATGCCCCTAACTGGACTTAACAAAGCTGTTTTTTTGCTCTCTTTTTTTCGAGGCAGGGTCTCTGTTGCTTGGGCTAGAGGGCAGTGGCTTGATCATGGCTCACCACAGCCTCTACCTCTTGGGCTTCAGCAGCCCTTCTGCCTCAGCCTCCCAAGTAGCTAGGACTATAGGGGCGTGCCGCCATGCACGGCTAATTTCTTTTTTTATTTGGTTTTTTTTTTTTTTTTGTAGAGATGAGGTCTTACTATGTTGCCCAGACTGATCTCGAACTCTTGGGCTCAAGCAGTCCTCTCGCCTCAGCCTCCCAATATGCTGGGATTACAATTGTCAGCCACTACAATGGCCATAACTGTTTTAATTTTGAAAGGGGAAAAAATGCAACATGTACATGTTTTACATTTTTCCCTCAGTTTGTTAAAAAATGGAAGAGTTTTTTTCCTACTCATCCTACAAATCTAGAGACTATCTTATAAGGAGTTAACAAATGAAATAAGCCAGATTAATTTCGGTTTTCTGGTCACGAGTGCCAGCCTTTTCCCATAGCTCCTTTCCCTTTTCTACTGGATCAACTACTCATTTTACTTCATTCAGAATTTTCTGAATGTTTTTCTCTTCATCTCAAAGAGCTTCGGGGAAGCTGCATGGCTGCTTAGTGATGTCACTCAGTCTGAGAAAGCCAGGTGCAAGCTAGACATTAAAACACGCTCATTATCCTTCCTATAATCTGCTCCCTCATCTTGCAGAAATTCAAAACCTAAGTGGATTCTGGTCATCATGAAAAGAATCATCATCGGCCCTTTTTGCATGTGACATTGGGATAATTTTGTTTTGCGTATTTGGTCTCAACTGCTTTTTAACCCAATAGACAGCATTCACACAGCTGTCTTCCTTTATGGAGACAATCTGGTTCATGCTTCAGCTACTGTCAGTCTTAAACGTTGAAAATAAAATAAATGTGGCAAATAGATTAGTAGGAAAATCAGTTGCTGCATTCCAGTGATCATAACAGTGAACTTGATGGGAGCCGTTCATTTGGCACAAACACGATTCCAAGCCTTGCTCCAGGCTGCTGACTTCTCACGCTGAAGGGTTCATGGCCCCTTTAACATCCCCTGTGTTTATTTCAGGCCACATCTCCCTCTGTGTGTCTGCGGACCCATCTATGATGGATAGCTCCCCTTTGCTGCCCCATAGATACCCCGAGATCAGTATGTTTAAAACTGAATGTATAAAAAAATGAAAATATGGAATGCTGAGGTGGAAGGATCGCCTGAGTTCAGCAGGTTGATGCTGGAGTGGCCATGAGCATGCCACTGCACTCCAGCCTGGGCAACAGAGTGAGACTCCAACTAAAAAAATAAATAAGTAAAATAAATAAACAAATAAAAATTTAAAAAGTAAGACTGAATGTACTCTCCCTCACATTCCCTAATACCTTGCTCTTTAATTGGTTAAAACCTTCAGCCTCCAAACCAGAAGCCTGAGTGGCGCCTTGGGTTTCTCCTGTGGTCGCCAGCTCTTGTGATCCTGCCTCTTGCCTGTCCCTCTATTCTACACCATTTCCTCAGACCACATTATTTCTTGGTGTCCTCCTGTGATTGGCTGATGTTTCTGCCTCCCTTACTTTCCCACTTTCAGTCCACTCCTTAGAGACCACTCAGTGATAGATTGACACACTCATTGATCCGTTCAGTATTTATCACCTGCTTTGTTCACCTTCCACCATGATTGGAAGCAGCCTGAGACCTTCACCAGATGCCTAGTTTTCCAGCTTAAGGTTCCTGGGGAGGACTGACATAGCAAGGAGCATCGTAAAGGATGATGAGGGATGTTAGGGGTTCGCTTATGTATATCTGTGTGTTATTCTTCACTGAGTTTCCTTCATCTTTGGGACAAAATCCAAACTCTCCAGCATGTACATAAGGCCCCTCCTGAACCCAGGGGCCTGCCTACTGGCAGACTTACAGATCTCTTCCAAGCCCCTGCACTTCCTGGCTTCACATCTGGGCTTCTTTGGAATGTCTTTGGCCCTTGTTTCTTGGGCAAACCTCAGTATGGAGCTCAAGCAGTATTCCTTCTTGAAACCTCACTGATTTCTTATACGTGGTGTTTCTCCTTTGTGCCTCCAAGGCCTCATTGTGCCCCGTCACTGACCATTTCACTGTGTAATTTTGTATTTTCTCCTCTACTAGGTTCTGAGACCCTTAGGTGCAGAAATGATGTCTTCTATCACTTTATCCTTAGTATCTCTCTTGGGATCTGTCTGGCATATGATAGTTGCTTGATGAGTCTAACAGTTAGTGGTTTCTACAGATGGAATCATCACGTTGAAGGAGGTAGCAACACCTAGTTTCCGCAGGTGTTTAAGCAGATGTGCACACCCCTGTCAGGTATGATGAATGACACTTCTGCATTGGGCGGGATACTGACCAATGTGGCATTTAAGTGTTCTGATTCTAAGTTATCACTTCTTTTTTTTTTTTGGTTACATAAATTTTTTTTGCCAAGCTCCCAAATGTCTCATTTGGGCCGATCATATGTTATAAATTCTATTTCTGAGTATGAGTATTGTAGGAACAGCAGTTCCTAGTCCTTTTCTTTTCTGTATGTGAACAATTTGACTCAATGGAGTGATATTTTATTTTATAACTCATTAATGTTTGTGATACTGTGTACTCAGATATCCAATGTCACCTGTCAGCTACCATTGAAATTGATTCTGCAGACCATCAGAGTATACTTTTGGGCTGTATTAGTCCTGTGCCAGGACTTGTGGGTGACTCCAGCAGCAGACAGGGACCCCATGCTAGGCCTGGTATAGACACATGTGGATAAGTAAATCCAGTCATGCCTTTCTCCACTCCCCTCCCCCCCAAGAAAGAATTAATGTTGATGTTACTTTGGCTAATGCGAAGCATCAAAATTGAATTAAGCACAACAGAGGAAACTCTTAAATGGTTACCCTTAAAGTGGAAAACAGTATCATTCCTGCTGAGTGCAAATCTGGTGTCAACGTACACTCAATGTGAACTCCTCTAATACTTAATGCTTCTTAAAAAAAATTAATTTCCAGTGATAGATGAAAAGCATTTAATTGAGCCATTCTCATGTAGTGAAAAATCTGTATGATATTTAGTATTTCAGCTGGACAGCATTTGTCAAGCTTTTAATTGAGCATTTACTATGCGTAGATTTTGTGCGAGGCGTCAGGGCCAAGGATGAGTGAGATGAGGTCCCTGTTCTCAAGGAGACTCCTGCCTGGGTGCTCAGGGTCCCGTGATCTTTCTGTGGCCATTGGCTGCACATCGCATGCTTTCTGTTTTGAAGAACTCCAGAGGCATATTTGCTGTGCTGGAGGTTAAGTCATTTAGTTTAATCCCAAGAGGATAAGCAGATGCTCTCACCCTGGGCCTGGCATCTGGGACTGTCAACATCTATTACCACAGGGACCCGATGAGATGGAATTAAAATGAGCCCATACAGAAAAGAGCACAGGAACCATCAAGGAGATATAGGAACTTTTGTCCTGGAAATAAATGGGTTTGTTGAATTGGCTTCCGGACACACAGATAAATGTTACTCACGCATACACACATTTTTTCGGTTTCATCTTATACCTTTCAGTTCAACTCTTTGATGTAGAGAAGTGTAGTAGAGATTTAGCCTTTTCTGTGTGGAGGGTTAGGTGTAGGAGGACAATCTATTATTCTCAATTCTTTTTTTTTTTTTTTTACTTAAGGTAAATTAGAGAGAGAGAGAGAGAGAGAGAGAGAGAGAGAGAGAGAAGATGTACCTATCCAAGGTAGGGAAGGGGGCCAAAGCTTAAGAAAACATGGCCTGGCCATAGCTCGAAGAGCACATGGCCACACCATACTTTAGCAAGGCAGTGGCCTATTCTCAATTCTTTTTCTTTTTTAGATTAGAAAATACAGTTTATTTAAGGTAAATTAGAGAGAGAAAGAAAGAGAAGATTCACCTACCCAAGGTAGGGAAGGGGGCCAAAGCTTAAGAAAACATGGCCTGGCCATAGCTTGAAGAGCACATGGCCACAGCATACCTTAGCAAGGCAATGGCCTATTCTCAGTTCTTCCTTTTGGTGGACTTTCTCATTGTATCAGGCTAGGAAATTATGTTTCAGTACCGAAAGGCAGAAAAAAGACTAGCAACACCATATGCCATCACATTAGTACTAAGTGATAAGAAGAAAAAGCAAGGGAGGAAAGAGAGAGTAGTGATGTGCACGTGACATATATGTACCCATATTTTTTTTTTGAGTTAAAGAGTCTCACTCCATCACCCAGGCTGGAGTGCAGTGGCACACTCATGGCCACGCCAGTGTCGACCTGTTGGGCTAAGGCGATCTTTCCGCCTCAGCCTTCCAAGTAGCTGGAACTACAGGCACGCACCACCACGCCTGGTTAATTTTTGATTTATTGTAGAGACAAGGTCTCTCCAAGTTACCTGGGCTGGTCTGGAACCCATGGGCTCAGGCAATCCACTCGCCTTGGCCTCCCAAAGTGTTGGGATTATAGGCTGAGCCACCGATCCCAGCCTATGTGCCCACATTTTATGTAAACTTATCAGGTGAGCCGCTCTGATAAAATGACAGCAGAGACCTACAGGAAGTGAGAGAGCAGGCGTGCATTTGGACTGCAAGAGAGAGGGAAGAGAATGGTGCAAAGGCCCTAAGGCAGGAGTGTGTTCCATATATTTGAGGAACCTCAAGGCAGCTTCTGTGGCTGGTGTTGAATGAGGGACGTGGTGGGAGTGAGGTGACCAGAAAAACAGTGGTAGTCCAGGAGGAGTTTGGAGTTTATTCTCAGAGACATGATCTGACTTGACCTTGTATACAGCCTAAACTGACCGCTAAGTTGAGAGGACAGAAGTGGCCAGCAGAGCGATGGTGGCAGCTCGGACTAATGCGGTTCCGGTGCAGGTGGGGAAAAGCGGTGGGGGTCCCCGATGGCACAACTGACAAGGGTTTGCTCAGGAATTGGTTATTGGGTGTGCAAAAAAGAGGAGTCATGATGACTTCAAGTTTTTTGGCCTGAGCAGCTGGCAAAATGAAGGTGCCAGTTTCTGGAAGGGAAAAACCAAGGGGTGAGTACAGGGAAGAACACTGGCCCCTGAATCTTAGATATTTTCTTTGCTCTGTACAAAGGTAACTTGAAATCTGAAAGGATGAACATCTCTGGATGTCTAAGTGAGTATTGCAGTTGCCTGGTTCTTGAGATTACAGTTGACCCTTGGATGACGTAGGGGTTGGGGCACTGACTCCCCCATGGTCAAATTCATGTGCAACTTTTCACTCTCCCAAAAAGGTATCTACCAACACACTACTGTTGACCGGAAGCTTTACCAATAACATAGCCAGTCAATTAATACATATTTTGTAATATATATTGTATGCTGCATGCTTACAGTACCTAAGCTAGAAAAAAGAAAATGTTAGGAAAATCACAGGGAAGAGAAATATATTTACTATTCATGAAATATATTTACCCTCATAAAGGTCTTCATCCTCATCACCTTCATGTTGAGTGGCCGGAGGAGGAAGAGGAGAGTTGGTCTTGCTCTCTCAGGGGTGACAGAAGTGGTGGAAAGTTGGCATATCCGTGAACTCTCACGGCCTAAACCCATGTCGTTCAAGGGTCAGCTGGGTCTGGGTCTGGGTCTGCGGAACTGGCCTTTGTTTTCCATCACACGGTCAGGTTTCTGATTCTAAAATTGTTTGCTTAGCAGAGCTTGTGTGGCTGGATTCCAGACCTGCGGAGGGACTGTCGCGATGGGCAGGTTTCTGCCAGCGGACACTTCTATAGGAGCGAGGTTGTTCTGAACACCTCAGTGAGATTCCTGACGCTGGGAGTGATCATCTTGTACCCCCCGTCCCCTCCCACCAAACTAGCAGAGTTTCTCCTCCCACCTCCACCTCCACCCCTCCAGCAGCTTCTCACTCCTGCTTGCTAGCTTTGGTTGGGGTGACTGTCCTTGCCTCTAGGTCTCTGAGTCTTTGGTGTAAGTGACCCTGCCAACTCCCTCTTGGTCATTCACGGAACAGTCTGTGTAAACACCACCAAGTTGACACCATTTGGCCCAGTTCCCCTGCATTTTCTTGGAGGGTGATTGTCTTATAAAGCCATGAGACAAAGCCTTATTTGAGGAGAGTCGTTGGCGGAAACAATAGCTTCTATGTTCTTCACAAGAACGTCTTTGGAGAGCAAACTAAACTTGGGTGGGTGGACACTGAAAAGGCTTTTCCAAGGGTAGGAAGCAAAATGCAATTATCCTCCCCTGCAGGGGCTTTTCTGTTGACATTTCCTGCTCTTAACAAAGTACAGTGTGTGCCCTTACGTGTGTAGTTCTGGAAGCATCCACAGCCGGTTCAGCATATCTCACATGCTGTGTATAATTGTGAAAGTACCCATTTATAACAGACGTTAGGGGGTGTAAGTCCCACTGAATTGAATACATAGCATCCGTGTTTTTAACTAGAAATCTGAAGTTCTAATCTGTTTCCTTTTTCTCTGTTAAACTGATGCTTAACATTTTCTTTTCTTTCTTTTTTTTTGAGTTGGAGTCTCACTCTGTCGCCCAGCCTGGAGTGCAGTGGCACACTCACGGCCATCACAGCCTCAACCTGCTGGGCTCAGGTGATCCTTTTGTCTCAGCCTTCCAAGTAGCTGGAACTACAGGCACGCGCCACCATGTCCGGTTAATTTTTTGATTTATTCTAGAGACATGGTCTCACCAGATTGCCCAGGCGGGTCTCGAACCCCTGAGCTCAGGCATTCCTCTTGCTTCAGCCTCCCAAAATGCTGGGATTACAGGCTTGAGCCACTGTGCCCTGCCAACATTTTCTTCAATTAAGGAAATGACGTAGAAGATGCCAATAAATACCTGGCAATAATGAAATGAGAGGGGGAGGCTATGGGAGAAAATGCATTTGTCAAAACACTTAGCCTATATAACTTAATAATAAATGTAATATCTCCTGGTCAGGAAGTGTACCATTCAATACAGTAGTCCCTTGGCCCCATGGGACTGTTTAAATTAACAAACAACACAGTGGCACTAGCCATGTGCAAGGGCTCACTGGCTGTGTGTGGTGGGACTACTGACTTAGCTCAGAGAGAAAAACATTCCCTTTCTGGTAGGTTGCTGTGTTGGACACTGCTGGTTGGGAATGTTGTGGAGGAAGAATGGTCATGTGTTTCACACATTGGCTTCCAACCCAAGGCCTGAGGGGAGGAAGATGCTGAGCCACCTGAAGAACATTATGTTCTGCAAATGGCGTTATCATGGTGGTGTAGCACTGATCGACTCACTTTCACATCCTTCGGTTTGAGCCTTGATCCTGCTTGCAACTCTGGCCAAGGACAGTAATGTGTTCGCTTCTTTCTAAAACATTTAAAATAAAAAATATGACCTATTTTAGTAAGAACATAATGGAGTATTTTCAATCCACGAGGTAAATAAATAGTGCAAAGAAAAGCGAGAAACAGGCAGGTGAATTTTTAAGTCCTCTGCGTTTTGTGTTACTGATTTTTAGTAAAAGAGAACCAGATGGAGAGATCTTTTTTTAACCTGATGGCGAGCTACTGACTTATCATTGCCCTGTTTATCAGTTACATTTAAATGGGATCTGTTGTTTTCTTTTCCAGTGTGAAGAGTAGGGAGAGGGTGGTTACCATGCTTTTTCTGAGACCAGGCATGCTGGATAAATGTTTACTAAGCTGAGGAGGCCTGTGAGAGCAGGACTGGGTTGAGGATGCCGAGGAGTGGCTGACATTCTCCTCATAGCAGAGCCGCTTCACGTGACTGCTGTCTGTGAACAGGAGGCTCGAGGTCATACCTCAGAGGAGGCGAAGAAAGACTGCCCGGGGAAAGGCAGAGAGACTGCAAACACTAGACCATTATGGAAGGCAGACCCCTTCTCTGAGGTGCCAAACTCCATGCCGTGGGTGACGCCAGAGTCCATGAGGAAACGTCTGGGTGTCTTGTAGCCCACAGAAAGGAATAGAAGCAGGTTCCAAATGACATGAGGAGACTGTCTGTGATACATAAAATGTAGTCAGCCAGCTTAAGCAATTGAAATGTCCATGTTCACAGCTTATCCTGAATGTGTGCTGAAATAAAGCTGGGGAGTTGTAATGACAGATAGTAATAAGAGGAGGTGACCTCCCCGAGTCTGGAGAAGGCAGAGCAGAGATTTATCAGGTTAACATGGGCCAGTGGAAAAGGTGCTGCCTCCTGACCGTTTGGCAGAAGGGGCCATCATGCCATTTCACTAAGACAGCCATCTTGCTTAAGGTGGCCATTTTGATTACCCAGATCTTCTTGCTCTGCTCTATTTCTGACTATTGAGTCAAGAAATCTTTTAATCTTGGCAGCCTTTCCAGAAGTTTTTCAGAGCATGAGGTAATCGTAACGATCCCTCAAGATACGCTGGTCTAGTTGGTCCTTGTTCTTTGCCAAGTAAGTAAATCCATGCACATTGAAATCATCTATGAAGGTCCTGCAGGCTTGAGCCATTTCCCCGGCATTTCATCTCTTGCCAAGCTGATCATTTTTCTTTCCTGAAAGGAGGAATGAACAAGCCAGGAGGTTCTACTGCAGCATTTTGACCCCACAGTGGCTTCCCTCTACTGTCATCTGACTCTTGGTCCTCTTCTCGTTGAGGGCTGTGGGAGGCATGACTCTGTAAAATTTACATTAGGTTAGTTATGGACACCAGTGTAGCAACTCACTTGAAAAGTAACTAACTCAAGGAGCACAGGCTCTGGAATGACTTGGAGGGTTCAACTCTGTTATCAAGCATTCAGCAAAGGCTAATCAGTATTGTTACAGTATGTGATTGTAAACTCTTTCCGTGTATATGTGTATTTAATTTTAGTTTTATTTTGAGTCGAGTTCTCACTGTCGCACAGGCTGGAGTGCAGTGGTATGACTATGGCCACTGCAGCCTCAACCTGCTGGGCTCAGGTGATCCTTCTGCCTCAGCCTTCCAAGTAGCTGGAACTACACGTGCACACCACCACTCCTGGCTAATTTTTTGATTTATTGTAGAGATGAGGTCTCGCCAAGTTGCCCAGCCTGGTCTCAAACCCAGGGCTCAGGCAATCCTTTCAATTTCGCCTCCCGAAGCTCTGGGATTACAGACCTGAGCCACCACACTGGCATGTAAACTATATCCATGTCATGCCACGTAGTGAACTAAGAGTTTTCTCAGATGTCATATCACATAATTTAAAATAAAAACCAAACAGACTTGTGAAGTGAGGACAATACCTTCATCACTGACTTCTCCGTGTGAGTCCCTGGAGGGAAAGATATGAAATAGACAGATGTGGCCTTGGTCATGAAGGTAAATTCATGGCATTATTAATTGTGGAGAGAGCACATTCAAAGATTAATACTAAAGACTGTTCTGAGATTGACTTTGTTTATTTCTTCTTTCTCTTCTGGGAGGAGTGAAAAGCATTTTATTCTTCCAAAACTGTGTGTCCCCAAACTTTTGTTGCAAGTCTGCATCTGCTATGTAAAAGGCTATAGTTAGAATGAATGGAATTGATGTTTTGCATGTCTTGCCTGATATAAATTGGTAGCCTTTTGAAGTGGTATTAAATTATGGGGCAGGAATCATAAATCGGTTTTGATTGCACTGCCAAGTGCAGTTGAGTCATGGCGACTGAGGGAACACTGTGTTGCAAAATAGTGGTCAGTGCTACTCAGTGGATGTGGGTGGGTAAAGAGACAGTGGGCATTACCCAGATTTGCCATTCTTGCTCCATGGGGAACATTAGCTGTTAGATTTAAGGGAGCTTGCTGGATCACTGTCTCTGATTCATCTCTTCTGCTTATGAACTCCAGATCTGCCAATAAGATGACCTTTGAAATTGCTGAAAGTCTTCAGATAAAAATAATCTCCCACGTCTCCCTCTCTTCCCCCATACTGTCCTGGCAGGGTGAGTCAGTTTCTTAAACATATTTAACTTTTGATCTCGTTTGGCAAAGCATTATAGTCTTACGGAATGGTTCAGAAAATAAAGAGAGACGTTCAGGATTGTTTTTCTACCCAGTCAGTCCAGAAATAAAGGTCAGTTCAGATTTGGTAACACCTGCATTAATTAGGACATTTAGCATGTCCGGTAACAAATGCAAAGATTCTTTATGCAATAATAATTACATCCAAAAGATTGGGTTATGTATTTTTGTGTTGCTCTGAAAGTCCTTTCTTCCTGTCTTTTCTTTTATTCATAAAATTTTAATTCTTAAAAAAATGTAAGGGACATAACTGCTGTAGCTCAAAGCAAGGAAAGAGTCCTGAGCTCGGATGACCTTAGGTAGCGCTTGCCCTCTAGCACAGTGTTTATCCAGGCCAGCTGCACGTGAGACTCACCTGGTGAGCATTTCAGAGGAATCCTGGCTGGGGCTGTGGCTCACACCTGTAATCCCAGCACGTTGGGAGGCTGAGGCAGGAGGATCGCTTGAGCCCAGGAAATTGACCAGCCTGGGCAACATAACAGGACCTCGTCTCTACCAGAAAAATCAAGAAATGAGCTGGGCATGCTGGCGTGTGCCTGTAGTCCTAGCTCCTCCGAGGCTGAGACAGAAGGATTGCCTGAGGCCAGGAGGCTGAGGCGCGGTGAGCTGGGACCAAACCGCTATACTCCAGACTGGGTAACAGAGTGAGACCCTGACTCAAAAAAAAAAAAAATTACTGACACCCAGGTTTCACACCATGCTAACTGAATCAGAGCCTTTGGAGATGAGACCCAAACATGGATACATTTTAAGAGCTCCCTAACTGCATGTCCTGGTCTAAGACAACCACTCTGGCAGAGCTATACCTCTAGTTTCCTCATCTATAAACTCCTCTGTCCACTGCTGGGAAGCCCCTCCTGGATTTGCTCGTCACCTTCAACAGCCTCACCCCCACATCTCCTTCCTCTCTGTCCCCTGCTTCCGGTTCCTGGCACACCTTGCCACCAGCACATGCCGACTCCTTTCTGCATTTGAATTTGCCACACTCTGTTCCCTCTGCCTTGAATGCTGTTTCCCCAGTTTCTTCCCATTCCAGTTATCTGGATAAAATGACTTCAAGAACCAGATCCAGTGTTCCCTCTCCTTGTAGGACCTCCCCTTCCTCCTCAGGGCTGACTGGGCATTCTTTGCCTAAGTTTCCATGGCCGGTCATGTGCGCCTTCACTCCTAGCTCAGTAGGTGCTCATTAGCAAATGCTCACTGTGTTGGGAATAATGTCTGCCTTCCCTTCTGAGCTTCTGGGCCACGTTAGTCCTTGTGAGCCGGAAATCATTTTACAAAATAACTTTAAGTGATGCTGGATTAAATGCTTTTCCAGTGATGGATCTTTAAATGACAGCAAACGAGCATTCATTTGTCACCTTCCAGTGCAACTCTTTCAAGTCTGAATGTGGGACCTCAGCTCTCTCTGTTGTTCAGAGCACAGTCAGGTGCCGCCCAGGTTGATGTGCCGCCTGCGGAAGACAGGATGTGGGGCTGCCCTGGCACAGTCAGCTGCAAAGTGAAGTGCAGCCCATCACTCAAGCCACTGAGACGTACTTGCCTCAGGCGGTGGCTCCACGGTCCAAACCTTGTCCAAATAACAGAGCTGCTTATGAACTTTTATGATGTGGACTTACCTCTCTGCAAGCCATCTGTGCGTGTGGTTTTGTGGAGCAATTACGTTGCAGGTGTGCGATAGAGATGAAGTAATGGCTTAATTATTTGGCGGAACAGCAGGCATTCTCGACTCAGATCTGGCTTCCCAAACTGCCCAGGCTTTGTTCAAGCCGCTTTGTCCTTTGGAATTTTAACACAACGTGGAGAGGGACAGAGAAGGAGACAGGGAGAAGGGAGAGAGGAGGAAAGAAGGAGGGAGGGAGAGAAAGGGGAAGGAGGGAGAGAGGAGAAGGGGAGGGAAGGAGGGAGAGAGGGAAGATAGGAGGAGAGAGACGTATGTACAATGATTTTAAAAAGTCAGCCTGCTCCATATTTAAATGAAATCAGAAGGTCTGCTCGATTCTCTCTTTACTGCTATGGGAAAGAGGGCGTTTGGGTGGGGATGTGTGTTGGTGAACTCTGAAATGTAAGCAAAATTCAGGTGGATGTGTATGTTGAGGGACACAGGCCTCTATCTTTCATCTCCTTCCTGAAAGGGTCCTGAGACCACCCCTCACCCTGCCACCAATAGGAATGAGAGTATTCAATTCTGTTTTATGTTTCTATGAAGTGGTCAGTCATGTCTAGGAATTAAAGGCAGATCCTGGGTCCGTTCCTTGTCATGTTATATGACACAGAAGCTACCCTCTATCAGAGCCAATTTCTGAATGACCTGTGTTCCTTGTATCTTGTTTGCCATCGTCCTATGCATTTGCATTTTGACCTTGACATTGTGATGAGAAATGGCAGAGAGGTATAAAATGAAATTGCCCACAAAGCAGGATGCTAAGCAGTGGCGTGGCCCAGATCTCCATGTCAGGTTGTGCAAGACTGCGATGGGAATGGTCCCCTGGCCCCTACATTTTTGAGCACCTACTGTATACCAGGCATTTCATGTGTAGTTTGCATTTTATCCCCTATAACAGCATTTGAAAGGAGGCTTGGTTATCCCCACTTTACCACTTCCCCACTTTACCAAGGAAAAGGGAAGACCCCATGGCTTCTATGTAAACACTTCACCCAAGGCTCCCCCACCTCCGTGTTATCACTCATGTCGTGCAATATGGAGACTGACAGACAAGGTCCCTGCTTGCAGAAATGGGCTTAGTAAACATTTGTCAGATTTAGCCTACTAGCATAGAAAACAGTTTCCAGAGTGGTCGATATAAGCCCTTATGGACCCACATTTCATGTTTCTTTTCTTTCTATCATCAGTTGGCGTGAACCAGTTGCTTAGGATGAAGCAATCAGTTAATCCTCCCTGGCTTCCCTGTGGCTCTCAATTACTATGTGTTTGCCCTGCCATCTGTTCCCAGGAACATAGTGGAGGCTTGTTGAGTTTTTACCTGTGGGTTTATCCTGGTGAGCTTTCATGCAATCTTTCTTCACCCACCATTTATTAATTCTCAGGTTATGGGACCGGAGTACTATATGGAGAAGTTAGCCACAGTCCCCGGCCTTCTAGGAGCTTAGAGCAAAAAAAGGGACTTTCTGTCTTTTCAGCACCTTGGTTTGTGTGATAATGTTGGTGAGTTACACCCACTGACAAGTGAGGGGTGTGTTTCTTGCTGTAGTGCAGAAATAAAAAGGAACTAAATAGTGATCAGGCTTTAGGAATTCACTTGGTCATATACTAGAATCGTATATACAGGGGTGCACCCCCACAATGTATACACATTTGAAGAGATGTTATCTATGTATTACTTTTTGTGTGTGTGTGTGTGTGAGTTGGAGTCTCACTGTTTTGCACAGGCTGGAGTGCAGTGGTGGCACACTCAACGGCCACCACAGCCTTGACCTACTGGGCTCAGGCGATCTTTCTGCCTCAGCCTTCCAAGTAGCTGGAACTACAGGCATGGGCCACCTTGCCTAGCTAATTTTTTAAAATTTTTATTGTAGAGATGAGGTCTTATCAAGTTGCCTGGGCTGGTCTCGAACCCATGGACTCAGGCTGTGCTCTCACCTCGGACTCCCAAAGTGCTGGGATTATAGGCATGAGCCACCGCACCCGGCCCTGTGTATTACTTTTTGAAGTTGAATTGAATTACGTAGCAGTGTGTAGTATGACGTTCGCTCAACTCTGCTCCTGCCATTTTCTTCGTCCTGCTTGTTATGTGGTGATGCTAGCATTCATTTGATGGATGCCATCTTTTGAGTGAACATGCTTAAAATGTGTACACATTTTGGCACCCCCATATTTAAAGGTTTTCAGACTTGGCGCTGTGTGGGACTGCAAGGCATAAGAGGCATGGCTGCCTAATAAAAACGAAAGAGTGTTTTTGGCTGCAATGGCGCCATCTGGCTGGAAAGGCAAAATGGGAAAGAAGAGGTTTCAGGGGGAGGCAGTGAGCAGCCCCTGGGCACTGTATGCATAACTTCCGACAATACTGAGTACATTTTACTTTGAAGGAAAAAAAATTGCATTCTGGGTAAGAAAGGAATACAGGTTTCTATCAAAAACATTTGAATCCACAGATGCTAAAAAGAAGGGAAAAAAGATTCTACCACTGTTATAAAATGTTGGTGTCTGTTTTCCTCCACATAGGATGTCTTATTAATTTGACCTTTGCTGAAAGCAGCCCTTTCTGTTCCCTTCTGTCTTCGTGCCATCTCTGCCAGGCACTGAGAACTAGCCGGTTGCCAGCCAAGAGACATAAAAAACATGCTCTAGCTGGCTCCCTGGGAAAGATGGGCCCCAGCAGGTGAAATATGTGAAAGCTGCCTATTGAAGTGAGGACGTTGACTTAGGCCTTCAGATTATTTCCTTCCTTGCCTAGTCTTCAGAAGACACATAAGCCTTGAGCGCTGTGTGTAGAGTTTTGCTCCTGGGTGGCAGCATAATTGCTGAAGTAGGAAGAATATGAATAAAGATATGCCTGGGCCCAAAAGAACTACATTAAAGTCTTAGCTCCAATTATAGTCTCGGATGCCTGAATTCATAAATTATAAGAACTCTGCACAGAACTAATGACCTCCCTCCCTCCATCCCTCTACCTTAGGAAGAAATGGAATTCTTTAATCACTCTATTTGAGAGCCTAAGAAAATACATGGTAACAAAAAGTTGTTCAGCGGAGCAATATGGCTGCAACACATGACTGCATAGGCAAAAAAATTTGTGCTGAAATCATTGCTATTTTAATAAGTGCATTTGATACTAGCTCTTTATTATTTTTAAATAGTTCATTTTGTTTACATGTTTTGTGTGTCTTCTTCCCAGATGATCTGTTGTTTCAAGTGTATGAAGCTAATCAGTGGCTCATTGGTAGGACTAAAATGCTTCAGGAACTCTGGAAACTTGCTCTTGAGTTCTGGCCCTACAATTGAATAGTTTCTAATGTTGCCCCAAATAATCTTTTAAGAATTTACTGAAATATTCCCTCTTGGTCCCAATAGTGGGGTGGTTCCCAAGAAGCATACCATGCTCAGAATTTGGCCCCACCCTTGCCCTGAGATCACTGCATCTTGATTAAATTATTTATTGAGGCAAAGAGAAAGTGGGCATTAGGTTAGGAAGGGCTGGCGTGATTCATCCATGCTGCCCTACTTGATTGGCCTCAAGTGATGTGTGGGCTGACGGGCTTTCCCCAAGTTACCTGGTAGTCACTGGGAACAGTTCCTTAGTGCCCTGGGCCACTCTCGGGTATGTAGACCCAGTGTCTCTCTAGACTTGGTAGTAGTTATCCAAGCCACGTCCCTGCCCTAGTCTTTTTGTTTTGTTTTTGCTTTGAGTTGGAGTCTTACTCTGTCACCCAGGCTGGAGTGCAGTGGCACACTCACAGCCAACCCAGTGTCGACCTGCTGGGCTCTAGCAATCCTTCCGCCTCAGCCTTCCAAGTAGCCAGAACTACAGGTGTGCACTACCATGCCTGGCCAATTTTTGATTTATTGTAGAGATGAGGTCTCACCAAGTTGCCCGGGCTGATCTTGAACCCGTAGGCTCACGCAATCCACTCGCCTCAGACTCCCAAAGTGCTAGGATTACAGGCTGAGCCACTGAGCCTGGCCTTTGCCATAGTTTTAACAGGCAGTGAAGAGAGCTGGGTGGGTGCTTTGGGACTCCTCTTGGATGCCTTGGACCGTTTTGTCACACAAGGGACATTGTCTGGCGACTGTTCTGGCTGTCTTCCAATGGCATCTAGTGAGTAAGACCAAGAACACTGCTGATCATCCTACCATACCTGGGACAGCCCCTGCTACAATGGATTAGCCACCCAGATGTCGGGGGTGTGGCAGTTGAGAAACTCCCACCCGGAGGAAGCCCGAGGAGGGCCGATACCCAGCTCTTGGCCACCTTCACACACTTTTGTCCTCTTGCTTGGATTTGTGGGGCTTTCTCTGGTCCACGTGTCACTTCCAGTGTGCATTCACCATCTGAGAGTCCTCTAGGTGAAGAGATGGGTGCGTCGGCTGGGCCTGCTGAAGGGAAACAGAGCTCCCATTGTGTGAAGTGGCTGGGAGGCAGAAGCCTGGAGCCAACCCTTACATGGAGGTGTTGGTTTTCTCAGCCATGTTAAAAATGTGTGGCTCATTTTCCCCTGGTTAGAGTTTTCCTGGCAGTAACTCAGGAGCTTGGCATTTGTTTACTTTTCCTTATTTTGTTGATGCCTTTCTACATTCCTGGGACTTGGATTGTTGAAGGCTTAGAGTTTTCTAGATGATATTCTCTATTTAATAGGTATTATCAGGTGATGCCTGAATAAAAGGCATTTCTTTTTTTAAAACCAATGAAGATGATTGTGTAATACTTTCAGTAGGCTTTTTGGGGGAGACGCAAGCCAAGAATTGATAATGCATTGAAAATACACAGAGGAATACTTAACTTGCCTTAAGAAGCCAATGTCTTAATTGTTTATTTACTTAAGTGCACATGTACCCTGTGGCACATGGCTTGGACCTCTTTAAAAAGCAGAAACTAAATGCTGTCCTCTGAGCAAAAGCCTAGACAAGGGGGTGCCGGGAACAGCCTTGTTAATTAGGGTGACCGGATTTCACTAACAAAACAGATCAGCCTGGCTGTGGCTGTTAAAATTCATGAACATTTTTTTCCCTTAAAAAAAGAAAAAACCTGATTCCTTTTAAGGAATACTTAGCAAAGACACAATTCAAAATTGACCCCTTAGATGAACTAGCTCTGTACTCGTCCCTAACTCTCCTGCTTTGAAGAAGGAAACTAAAAGGAACTTTCCATGATTTTGGTTCCACCGCCACATGTTGGCCAAAAGCAGGAACCAACCAGAGAGCTGTTACTCTGCTGTGTAGTGCAAAGCCATGATCAAACTTGCAGAATAGCAGGGCAAGTTCACGGAACGAACTTTATTTCTACCATGTTTATATACACTACTGTGAGCTCATGCTTATCAAGTTGCCAGTTTATGCTTGCAATTTTACCTATGTCAAGGAATTAATTCATATCTCACATTCATTTCTCCCTTCCTCTAGTTAGTATATTTTCAACTACCCCCAACCCCATCATTATCCTTTTTTAACCACTGCAGATACCAGTAGCCAAAGATGGCCACATCTATCCTGCATGAACTGCTTCTCCTCCAAGGCAGATTTAGTGTGTCAGACTTTGCCTTTCTTGAGTGTGCTCAGACAAGAACCATAATAGCCCTCCATCGTAGTGCTGACCAAGGCCTGGGTGAGGAATATTCCCCTTTACTGTAGTTCTCTGGACAGATCAAGAAAAGGCAAGAGGAAGCGTGAGGAGGAACTTCTTTCAAGATCCCATTGAGGCAAACATAGAAGCCGTTTGCTCTCCACTATGGGATGCATTTCTTACTGCTGAGAGAATACAAGATGGCATAGCTTGGTTGATATTGACCTTCTGGACTGGAGTAAGGGCAGGAGCAGCTCTTATCTGCAGCTGTGGGTTCCTTGAAGCCAAGGGCTAGGAGAACTGAGATGAGTTCAGTGAGCCCATTTGGGTAAGTGAGAGAACAGGTGGTGTCAGACAGGCCCTGATGAAGGGGAATCCTGAGCTGAGGACGGAAGGAGTGAGGTGTAGGACTCTGTAGAGGTGAGAATGTGGCCACTTGGCCCTGGTGGAATTGGTTTTTTTTTTTTTGAGTGGGCGTCTCACTCTGTCACCCAGACTGGAGTGCAGTGGCCGCTCCCGGTCACCGCAGCCTTGACCTGCTGGGCTCCGGCGATCCTTCCACCTCAGCCTTCCGAGTAGCTGGAACTATAGGCGAGTGCTACCACGCCCGGCTAGTTTTTGATTTATTGTGGAGATGAGGGCTCGCCAAGTTGCCCAGGCTGGTCTCGAACCTGCGAGCTCAGGCAATCCACTCATCTCAGCCTCCCAAAGGCGCGGGATTACAGGCTGAGCCACCGAGCCCGGCCTGGATTTGGTTTTTATGATATTTTGTGGGCCCGCTCTGTGGTGTGGGTAGCAGGCTCTTGTTGATCACATAATGAATATCAGTATAATTTACCTTGGTCAGCCATGCTCAACATCCATGAATCTCAAGAATATGCTAAGTGAAAGAAGGCAAGTACACACAATCACATATTGTTTGATGCCGTTTATAGGAAATGTCCAGAAAAGTCAAAATTGTAGAGGCAGAAAGCAGATAGGTGGTTGTCTGACCTTAGAGTGGGAGTAGGAGTTGACCCCAGACTGGCTTGTGGAAACGTTTAAGGGAAACATGGAAATGTTTTAGATTGTCCTGATGTTTGCAAACCCTGTAAATTTACTTTAAAAATCATTGCATTGTACACTTAGAATGGTTGACTTTTCTAGAATGTAAATTATACTTCAGTAACACCCTTGAAATTTTATTTAACTGGATTTTGTTTTGAGGCTTGTGGCTGGGGTCGAGTCCCTACAAAAAGATTGATTTGAGATGGACTTGGTCCTCACTATGTCCATTCTGGCTTGGGGAAGCGAGTTGATGAAGGATGCTGTTAAGAGCTGGAACTCGTAAACAAAGTCGACTTCTGAACCTACTCTCTTAGCTGTAGACATTGCAGACTTCTCATTTTCCTCTTCTGAAATTGCTTAACCTATAAAATAGCCCAGGATTTATATATACAGAACACAGCTTTATGTATACAGAAAAATCTCACTAACTGGGATATTTGAGTTTAGTCCAAATTGGTCAAATCAATATGTGCAAAATGAGCAGAATTCTATAGAATCTCAGAATTGGAGAGGACATGAAAAGTAAAGCGCCAGAGGACAGATTCCATGAAGAATGGCAGACAATTAAGAAATCCAAAGACTCTGTACTGTATTTGACTAGCCGATTGAAAGACCTCAAAGTTAATTTATGTCCCTTTGATGAGAAAGTTTCATTCATGGAGTTCACTCATTCTTTGACCACAGTGGTGGTCTGAATTTAATTGTGAGTTTCCTTTTCTCCTGGTGTTTAGAAAACTCTACACCTTAAGGTCCTCCGTGTTTATTTTGGCTAATGCAATGATTATTACCAAGGCTGCTGAGGGTCAATTCAGACCTGGGGAAAACAAACCATAAGCTCCCCTTCTCCCACCCCCACTGGTAGATTTGTCTTTGTATGACATAGTGGAGTCAGAGACCCTTCTAGAAGCTGCTCTGCTCTGTGGGACCTGAATATGGAAGCCAGTGGAATTACTGGGTAATGGGATAGGACTTAGTAGCTGTTTAATTGAAAGCTCTTGCCCATTTATAACTGGAGTTTATAATTTTTATCCATCTAGGGACCAGGTAGGTAGAATAATTGCTTTAAAGTGATATATAGGGTTTTGTTTGTTTGTTTGAGTTGGAGTCTTACTCTGTCTCACCCAGGCTGGAGTCCAGTGTCACATTCCTGGCCACCGCAGCCTCGACCTGCTGGATTCAGGTGATTCTTTCACCTCAGCCTTCCAAGTAGCTGGAACTACAGGCGTGCGCCACCATACCCAGCTAATTTTTTGGTTTATTGTAGGGACGAGGTCTCACCAAGTGCCCAGGCTGTTCTCAAACTGCTGGGATTACAGGCTTAAGCCACCACGCCAAGCCCATTCTGTCTTCTAAGACTCCATTTATGTTGATTCTTAGTGTTTTAAGCACTTGCAGTTAGAAAGTGGAAGACTCAGGCAGCCATAACAAAGAATGACATCGTGTCCTTGGTAGCAACATGGATGGAGCTGGAGATCATTGTCCTAAATGAACTGATTCAGAAACAGAAAACCAGACACTGTGTATTCTCACTCATTATGCAGGAGCTAAATGGTCACCAAGTTGGAAATAATAGACACTGGGGGCAGCAATGAGGGAGGGGGTGGTTAGGATTTAGAAATCTCCTGTGGGATACAGTGTTCATTGTCTGGGAATGAGCCCCCTGAGACCCAATATGGGGATCATATTGTGGACTATGCAATATGTTCACGTAATGAACATACATATGTATCTCCAAATCTAAAATGTAAAACAAGAAAGCAGTCCTCTAAGAAACATAATGTGAGCCACAAGTGAATTTTGTGTTTTCTTGTAGCTACATTTAAAACAAGAAACAGGGGCCGGGCTCAGTGGCTCAACCTGTAATCCCAGCACTTTGGGAGGCCGAGGTGAATAGATTGCCTGAGCCCATGGGTTTGAGACCACCAACCCAGGCAACTTGGCGTGACCTTGTCTCTACAATTTAAAAAAAAAAAAAAAAAAAGGCAACCCCCTCAGGTTTCCTCCCACTCTGGGAGCTTTTCCAATAAATCCTACTTAAAAAAAAAATTAGTTAGTTGTGGTAGTGTGGGACTGTAGTTCCAGCTACTTGGAAGGCTGAGGTGGAAGGATCACCGGAGCCCAGCAGGTCAACGCTGGAGTGGCTGTGAGTGTGCCACTGCACTCCAGCCTGGGCGACAGAGTGAGACTCCGACTCAAAAAAACAAAGCAAAACAAAAGGTACAATTGACTATAATAATGTATTTAATTTAGTATATCCAAATAGTATCATTTTAATATGTAATTAATATATAATTATTATTGAAGTGCATATATTTTTGTACTAAAAAAAAATGAAGAAAGTAGAAGGCTTGGAATTCAGACTCAGATCTTTCTAGCTCAAAATCCATGCTCTGGATCCCATACCACTCTTTGGGAGAGAGACCCAATGTGGTGATGGGAAGGCAGAAGGGAGCCGTTGTTTGCTGAATCCTGAACTTTAGCTGTGTCCTTCCCTATCCTTGTTCCTGTTCCTGTTCCTCATAGCAGCCCTCCAAGGAACCTATTATTGTCCCCGTTACAGACGAAGAAACAATGCAGGGCTCGGAGAAGCTAAGTGATTAACCTGGTCCCACTGCTGGCGAAATGGTAGAGCGTCAAACTTTACAAATAGCCGGACAGCACTCAGTAATTCCTCACGTGACTCATGTGGCTGTTTCATAGATTTTATCCTACAGTTTAATTCTTCACTTATAAATTGTGATTCCACAGATTTCCTGAAAGCTGGGGGGGGGGACAAAAAAAGCAGAGGATTAGAGTTTTACCTGTAAAATTGATTGATGGATTTTTCTTCCTTAAGAAAGCAATTTTGGTGAATATTAAAATCATTGATTTTTAAATTAGGTTGGGAATTTTTCAAAATTAGAAGTTGAATTCTAATGCCTCACACAGATTATGGAATTTACAGAACAAATATGTAATGAAAAGTGGCCACTGGACACAATGGCTCATACCTATAATCCCAGCACTTTGGGAGGCCCAGGTGAAAGAATCACTTGAGTCCAGGAGTTGGAAACCAGCCTGGGCAACATAGGGAGATCCCATCCTTAAAAAATTAAAATTAAAATAAATTAGCTGGTGGTGGTTGCCTGTAGTCCCAGAGACTCAGGAGGCTGAGGTGGGAGGATTGCTTGAACCCATGAGTTTGAGGTGAGTGAGCTATGATTATGCCACCGTACTCCACCCTGGGAAACAAAGCAAGATCCTGTCTCTACAAAAGGAGAAAGTAAAGCAGTTCCTATGAAACACGCCTCTTGCTCATCTCAGTCCCCGCAGCCTTCTGGGACTCCCCACCGCTCGTTCGCCATCTTGTTGACTGGTTCCTCCCACCCAGCAGCATGGCATCCCGATTCTCTTTCTCATACACATGTGCGTCTGCGAGATTTCCAAGCAGGCTCATGGCTTATTATCACCAATGCCTTTTCATCTCCTCCCTCCTCTCAAGGCTACACCAAGACGCATTTACTTCTCAATAAATATTTCTGCATCTGTTGCCTCTAATCTCTAACTCTGACCCTTCATTTAAATCTTTACAGTAACTAACCAGAAATAATGAAGCTCACTGGTCTCTCAACAGGGTTGTCTTTTTCCCTCTAACGTTACCTTATTCTCTGCCAGAGTTTTTAAAGCCCAGATTAGATAGGTGTTTTCCAAAAGAGTACCATTGTCAGTGCTTTTTTAATTGCTAGCTGGATAAAGTTCCATTTACTCAGCAGGGCATGCACGATCATTTGCAATCTGACACAGTCTCACTTCCTGCCTTATTTTTCCCCCTTCTTTTAATGCTATATTTTGTTTTGGGGGAAGGCTTTGCAGTTTATGCTCCTCAGCCCTTGCATGGATTGTCCTCAGCCTGCACTATCCTCCCTTCCTTTGACAGACACATCTCTGAAGGTTTCCTGGACTCTGAAACCCGCAGAATGAATCATAACTTTTTCCTTCCTGTGGTCCCAGAGCACACGTGTTCCTTGAGTGTAGCACGTATCACATTTTGCTGTGTGTATGTGGTTTTTCCCAAAGGATTGTGTTGAGACCTTGAGGACAATGATTGTCATATCTGCATTTGCCACATAGTAGATATTTAGAAAACACTCAGGGAATAGATTTCAAAGTCACTACTCTTCTTATGCTCCTTCTGAGGCGTGTTGGGCCCGAGTGCCAAGGTTATAAAGGGCATCTTTTGTTGATCCAGTAGCTGAAATGGACAAATCGAGTACTCTTGTAGTTGGCGTAGAGACTGAATCATGAGGGAGGATGATAGACAGAGAGAGGAGATGGGTTCAAGGGTAGAGCTGCTGTCCGTTAGGGTCTGACAAGCCACCTGGTGCTACTGAGTGCTTGAAATGTGGTCCATTTTAACTGTCCAAGACACTGTGATTTTGGACACTTAGAACAGCAAAGAATGTAAAATAACTCATTTTTTATTTTAAAGTTTCAAAATTGGGCCAGGCACGGCGGCTCACGCTTAAACATAATATAATCCCAGCACTTTGGGAGGCTGAGGTTGGAGGGTCACTTGCACCCTGGAGTTCAACATAGCAAGATCTTGTCTCTACAGAACATTAGAAAATTAGCTGGGCATGGTGGCACGTGCCTGTAGTCCCAGCTACTTGGGAGGCCGAGGCAGAAGGATCACCTGAACCCAGGAGGTCATGGCTATGATGAGCCATGATCACACCACTGTACTCTAGCCTGGGCAACAGAGTTAAGACCCTGACTAAAAAATAAAAAATAAAAAGTTTCTATATATTTATAACTGTATATTTAAAATAGTAGAAATCATAATTTAGGATAAGTTTTATAAATTTATATAATTTTATATTGGTAATTTCAAAGTAGATCATTTTAATACATTAGCATGATAATATTTTGGCTCTATTAGATTAAAATATATACATAAAATTAATTTCCACAGAGGTTTTTTTTTTTTTTTTTACTTCTTAAAATATGGTGACTAGAAACTTAAAAATTATGTGTGTAGCTCATCTTCTATTTCTCTTGGCCAGAGCTGTGGCAGAGAAAAGCTATAGGAAACTAAGGGCCTGTTGCAAGATGGGAGACTTAGATGCTTCTTAAAGAATAAGAGTGGAAAGAGAGGAGGGAGAGGTTGCCATATTTGGAAATGCGGAAACTGCAACCATAGTCTAGGTGAGGCTGCATAGAGGGGACTGGTGGTGTGGAACCTCGTCTACACAGGCAGCCCTTCACCCATAATGGGCATATTTAAGTTAAAACAGTGGGTGAACACTTGCATTGTTTCCGCCTTACTACGAAGCCATTCCTGTACACTGGATCATAGAGTAGAGCAAAGAGGAAAAGCATCTTCATCACCCATCACTTCAATCTTCAGGAAGAATCCCTTGAGACCTTGAAATGATGCCATCCTTTTGCTCTCTCTGTCTGTATGTATTTATGTATAGATTTAACACCAGTGAGACTCTTTTTTTTTTTTTTTTTGAGTTGGCGTCTCACTCCGTCACCCAGGCTAGAGTGTAGTGACACGCTCACGGCCACCCCAGCGTCGACCTGCCTCAGCCTTCCAAGTAGCCAGAACTACGGTACGCACTATCATACCTGGCAAATTTTTTGATTAATTGTAGAGACGAGGTCTCACCAAGTTTCTCAGGCTGGTCTCGAACCCATGGGCTCAGGCAATCCCCTCGCATCAGCCTTGCAAAGTGCTAGGATTTACAGGCTTGAGCCACCACACTTGGCCAACCCTTTTTTCTGCATATGGTTTGTGATCTGCTTTTTTGTTTCACTTAATCTGTTACGTATTTTTTCCATTATGGGCTTAAATGTTAGACAGTCATCAATGGGGCACAGAAAAATAAAGACACAGAAGGACTCTTATTTCTGTCATGTCACATGCTGGCACCCCCTTCCTGACAGCAGCTGTGATGGACATCGACTTGGGTCCATCCACTCCGGAGAACCGAGTTGTCTCTAGGCTTCTCCAGGAATCTCCCAGTTAGTGGCACCTTCTGAATACCACAGCCGAAACCCTTCCCCCTGAGGATTACAGACAAAATCTGCATGTTGGTAAAGGCGTTCACAGAGATGACACATGCGTCCTCATCATTCCACGTGGCTGTGCTCATGTCCAGATACTGTGCCTTGATGTGGCCCAGAGCACATTGAATGGAGGAATTTGAAACCAGGAATTTTTTTAAAAAACGACTGTTCTTCCTGAAATTTTCGAAATGACTATTTTGTTAGTTCATCATGTCTGGAATGTGGAGGTTCTGACTTGACATTTATTTATTTAATTTTTTTTTTTTAAGAGATAGGGCCTCTGCCGCCCAGGCTGGAGTGCAGTGGCACAGTCATGGCTCACTGCAACCTTGAACTCCTGGGTTCAAGTGATCCTCCTACCTCAGCCTCCTCGGTAGCTGAAACTTTAGGCATGTGCCACCAACCCAGCTAAATTTTATATTTTTTGTAGAGACAGTGGTCTTGCTATGTTGCCCAGGTTGGTATCGAACTCCTGACCTCAAGCAATCCTCCCGCCTCAGCCTCCCAAAGTGCTGGGATTACAGACGTGAGCCACCCCACCTGGCCCGACTTGACATTTACAGATGGGGTAGATGTTGGCTACCAGTGTGAATACTAGGTAGATTATAGAGGGTGATAAAAATGCTACCTGCAGAGACTGTACAATTGGACAAGCAGTGAGACTGGTGGTAGGTGATGTGGGTCCTGATGTAGCTTTGTTTCAAAGAGCAACTTTATCTTGTAAGAAAGATGGTATTTTTGAGTGCACTGAAATTGCTTATTGAGGTTTGGTGTGGTTTGTCCTGAATTTCCCGCTTGAGAAGAATCTGAGTGTGTCCTTCTTCCTGCACCCTTGCAGAGGGCATTGAACTTCTCCCAGGGGGTGCAGGGTCAGCCATCCGGCTCAGTGATGGTATTCCCAGAAACCATCAGGGTTCTCAGAGCAGGAAACAGGTTCCATGTGTGGGCAGCTTGTGGAAGGCCAGGGTGGTCGTTAGGAAAATCAGCGACCTTAGGACCCAATCTGTCTTAGGAATAGTATTAATAACCATGACAGCAGACACAATATTGCTCACAATGGACAATATTGCCCAGGAGTTCAAGGCTGCCGTGGACCGTGATTGTGCCACTACACTCCGCCATTCATGGAATTTCCCTGTGAGCCTGGTGCCCCACGATGTGCCTTTTACGGGTGATATTTTCTGTTTTTACCACCAACCTGCAAGCTCTAGGAAGTTGTATTACACTCATTCTACGGATGAGGACACTGAAACCCCAAAAGATCCGTCCTTACCAAGGTCCATGGCTAAGGGATGATGGCGGGAGATTTAATCCCAGTTTTCTAACTCCAAAAGGAAAGTAGTTACCAAAGTACCAGCAGATCTGTGACCCCGCTTCTCCCTCCACCCTCCCCGCCCCCGTTTGCTGTTAGGGCAATGAATTAGGGCCCTTTAGATGTTGGAGCATCTTTTAGTTCCATGATGTGTTCTCTATATCTTGTCTTACCAGTGGGGAGCAAGGAAAACCGACAGATGGCAGATCAAGGTGAGAGAGAGAGAGTGAGTGTGTGTGTGTGTGAGAGAGAGAGAAAGTGAGTGTGTGTGTGAGCTCATTGCATGAGCTCAGTTGCAAACATTCTCTCTTTCCCACCATCACCCAGGGCTGAGGGCTGTGAAACGTAAGCATTGTGGGGTGAGCCTGGCTGGGAGGGCAGAGCATTGTGTATTGGTAAAGTGGTGGCCTTTCAATGCATTTCTAGCTTTTGGGTAGATGGGTCCTCTTTAAAAATCTTCTCTTTCTAGAGAAATTTTATTTTTATTTTTTTGCGTTGGAGTCTCACTCTTTCATCCAGGTTGGAGTGCAGTGACACAATCATGGCTTACTGTGACCACTGTTTCCTGGGCTTAGGCAATCCTTTTGCCTCAGCCTCCTGAGTAGTTGGGGGACTATAGGAGTGAGCCACCATACCCAGCTATTTCTTTTTTTTTTTTGTAGAGACGAGGTCTCGCCTTGTTGTCCAGGCTGGTCTTAGACTCCTCGGCTCAAGCATCCTCCCACCTCGGCCTCCCAAAGTACTAGGATTACAGGCGTGAGCCGCCACACCTGGCCTAGAGAAATTTTAAATAAAATACAAGCCATTGAAAGTCTCTTAGAGAGAACTTGTACTTTCAAAAATAAACTTTGGTGAAAAGGACCAGCTCCTGAAATGCTGGGTTTGCCTGCTTACAGAGTATCCACTGTTTTAAGGTAGTCACAACACAGTTGCCAGCGTTCATGTTTCCCCTCCAAATTGTAAAGATTTGAGATGGAGAAAAGAGAGATTTCTTTGAACATTTTAGTTTTTTGTTTTTGTTTTTGAGTTGGAATCTCACTCTGTCGCCCAGGCTGAAGTGCAGTGGCATGCACGGTCACGGCCACCGCAACCTCAACCTGCTGGGCTCAGGTGATCCTTCCACCTCAGCCTTCCAAGTAGCTGGAACTACAGGCATGCGCCTCCACGCCTGGCTAATTTATTGTAGAGACGAGATCTTGTCAAGTTGCCCAGGTTGGTCTCGAACCTCTGGGATCAAGCAGTCCTCTTGCCTCGGCCTCCCAAAGTGCTAGGATTACATGCATGAGCCACCACGTCCAGCTACATTTTAGTTTTAATTTTAATGATGCCGTAAGAAAATTATGGAATGCTTTTTTTTTCATTTGAAAAGCGGTTAACATAACTCAATGGAATAATTAGTACACCCAGCTGGGGCAGGATTGTTTTTTAAAAGATGGGACATTATTTATAAGGAAAAAATTTGAAAAATGAAACAAGCACGTCTTGCATAACAACAAGAGTGAAATTTTGACACAAAACAGAGCCAAGTGTTGTGTTGCTAGCGGGGCTGTGCAGCCAGGGGTTCTGTCTCAGCTGCTGTCACTGGCTCACTTGACTTCTTCATGTTGTAGCTTCCAACTTCACTGCATAGTTTGGATGAAGAGGGGAGGAGTTCCAGCACTTTGGGAGGCCCAGGTGAAGGGATTGCCTGAGCCCATGGGTTCGAGACCAGCCTGGGCAACTTGGCAAGACCTCATTTCTACAATAAAGCAAAAAAAAAAAAAAAATTAGCCAGGCATGGTAGCGCGTGCCTGTGGTTCCAGCTACTTGGAAGGTTGAAGCAGATGGATTGCTGGAGCCCAGCATGTCGAGGCTGCAGTGGCTGGGAGCGTGCCACTGCACTCCTACTTGGGCGACAGAGTGGGACTCCAACTCTAAAAAAAAAAGAAAGGAGGAAAGGAGGAGGAATGGGCAGTGGTTTTCGTTCATGGGTTGCTCAAGAAGATAAGCTGTTGTGGGTTGAATAGTGTCCCCCAAGAGACACGTTGACGTTCTAAACCCTGCCACCTGTGAGGATGACTTTATTTAGAAGTAGGGTCCTTGCAGATGTAGTGAACATTCAGGTTAAAGATGGTCATCCTGGAGTAGGGTGAGTCTTTAACTCAGGATAGCTGGTATCCTTATAAGAAGAGAAGAAAGCCAGGCGTGGTGGCTCATGCCTGTAATCCCAGCACTTTGGGAAGCCAAGGCAGGAGGATTGCTTGAAACCAGGAGTTCAAGACAAGCCTGGGCAGTAAAGCGAGACCCCGTCTCTATAAAAAAATTTAAAAATTAGCTAGGTGTGGTGGCATGCACCTGTAGTCCTAGCTACTTGGGAGGCCAAGGCAGAAGGATCACCTGGGCCCAGGAGGTTGAGGCTGTGGTGAGGTGTGATTGTGCCACCGCACTCCAGCGTGGGCAACAGAGTGAGACCCCAACAAAAAAACAAAAACAAAAAAGAAGAGAGACAGAAATAGATACACACAAACGCGGGAGAACCCGTGTGAAAACTGACACTCAAGTGGAAGGCCATGTGGTGACAGAGACTGAGTTTGCAGTGATGTATCTACCAGCCAAGGGACACCGAGGATTGCCAGCCCCTACCAAGCGAGAAGTGTGACACAGATTCTCCTTCAGAGCTTCCAGCAGCCTCCAACCGTGCTGGTACCTTGATTTTGGACATCTGGCCTCCTGAGCTGTAAGAGAATAAGCTTCTGCTGCTGTAAGCCAGACAGTGGGTGGTCCCATCTCTCCAGGCAACCGGTACCCAACTGATACCTCCCACCTTAGGCTAACCTGGGCCCTCATCGACTCCCTCTGTGATACATGATGCTCCCTCACCACTCCCCTCCCACCCCACACACTGAGAGATTTTGCTTTGTCCTACAAGGCTTTGAGCATGAATCTAGTGTTGTTCCGGCAAAGTGGAAGGCATCACTCAGAAAAAGAGATACAGGAGAAGTAATGTGGTATAACACCAGGAAGGGATAAAAAGCAAGGCATTATCAGCCTCCCTCTTGTCTTTGCTGTTTCTTTGCTGACCCCCTTGTTCCACCAGATCTTCTATAATATTTCACTTTTAGGAAAGAATATACTTCAGAAGAAGCTACCTTGGAAGCCATTAGTGGTATGTTTTGTTTTGTTTTGTTTGAGACAAGGTCTTACTCTGTTGCTCAGTCTGGAGGGCAGTGGCGGATCCCAGCTCACCATGTCCTCGACCTCTTGGGTTCAAGCGATCCTTCTGCCTCAGCCTCCCGAGTAGCAGGGCTACAAGCGTGCGCCACCACGTCCAGCAGACTTTTGTATTTTTTTTCATAGTGATGAGGTCTCACTTTGCTGCCCAGGCTGGTCTCAAACTCCTGGGCTCAAGCCATCCTCCCACCTCTGCCTCTTAGAGTGCTGGGGTTATGTGCATGAGTCACCACACCCAGCTACCTCGCAAGTCATTAGCGTGTTAAACAGAGACTGGGTTTGGGACTGAGACCCCATCCTGGTGGGTCATTCAGTGTTTGGTGAGTTGCCAAGTCTGCCCAACCAATGGATGCCTCATGTGTGAAATGGACTCATCCGGGTCCAAGATAGCATGTGGGGATGAGGACATATGAGGGGGTGGGTCCAGGTGGAGGCGGGTAGACCTGAGGTTGAACCCTTGATGGTTGCTGCCGACATCTGGCATGGAGCCAGTTGTAGAAGTGACATGCTTCTCGCGGACAAAGTAAAAGGAACAAACGTTTTTGTGGGCCCCTACTGCATACTTGCCACTTTGCTGGGCGCTGAAATTGATTATTTTATGTAATCTTGCAAAATGCTTCAAAGCGGATATTCTTATTCCCGTGCTTATGAAATGACCTAGTAATAATTAAATTTCCCCCAAACAACTCATACCTCTCTGAGTACTATAAGGATTAGATGAGGTCGTGTATGTAATGAAGTACCTGGTGCCACCCACAGCATTCAGACGTTCACTAAATGCAAATTTCTTTCTGTTCCTCACATCAATGTGCTTAAGAATCAAATACTAAGATGTAAGGGACAGTGCTGGCTAGAGGCTATTAGGCTCTCCAAAGCATTGTTATTCATTGGAACAATGAATCATTTCAAGATGGCTCAATAAGAGAAAGAGGTAGGAGAAGTCTGGTGGAATCCCACCTCATCTGAAGTGACAGCGAATTTGGAGTATGCTTTAATGAGATCATCCAGGTCTTCCAATTGCTGTCTTCTTTTTGAGGCAATTAGACCTCATGAATATCTAGCTCAGCCGCCCTGGGGGTGGTGTTTCCCAGAGCACCTCTGGGGAAATGAAGTGATCCAATTAGGAAAAAAAGAGGAGGGACCCCTTGTCCATATTGTGTGTATGTGTTGTCAAGAGAAAACGTTATGCTTTCCTGGTTTTCCTGGGACTCAGATCTGAGGCAGCAGATGGTTCTAAGACTTGGAGCGGAGAAGCCTGGAAGAATCCCAGGGTCCTAAGGAGAGATCAGAGAAGCTAAGACACCTGGAACTGGGAGGCCAAGCAGCAGACGGCTGAAAGGACAGCATTACCCAGACTCTTGTTTTTGGAGTCTGGATCTTGCTCTTGCCCGGGCTGGAGTGCAGTGGCACGAACACGGCTCGCCACAACCTCGACCTCTTGGGCTCCAGTGATCCTCCCGTCTTGGCCACCTGAGTAGCTAGGACCACAAATGCACACCACCATGCCCAGCTAATTAAAAAAATGTTTTTTTGTAGAGACGAGGTTTATGTTATGTTTCCCAGACTGGCCCCGAACTCCTAGGCGCAAGTGATCCTCCTGCCTTGGCCTCTCAAGAGTGTTGGGTTTACAGGCGTGAGCCACTGCACCTACCAGAGGGTTCTTTAAATGGCTCTCTGGACCTTCGCAGAGGGCTGCATAATAACAAATGCCTGCCAGTTGAGGATGAAATGTCTTAAGCAGAGATGTTCTATCAATACAGCTGATACACGGTCAAGCGCTTATCTAATTTAAGTCCATGAACTTCACAGCTCAGGTTACCTTGTTCCCGCTTGTCCCCATTCTAAAAGGCAGCTCTGGGAATACAAGAGAACAGGTGGCCTTCCCTGAATGCAGCTTGTGTTCTAGAAAATTCAGGCTATGTCTGGGAAGACTAAGAGGAACACAGACATTGGGGACAACAAGCTCTCATAACACTCATCTGTTGTGTTTTCCTTCTTTCGCCTTAGGAGTTGGGGAGGGGAAAAGTGGTAAAGGTTATTATTGTTCATGTGCAAGCCACCACAATTAGGAGAACTCAGAATTCACTGGAGATTTCTGAGTTCCAGCTCAGTGGTACGAGCAGTTGAGAGTAGGAAACATCCAGCTGATTGCAGTATCAAGTCTGAGTTATAATTATGATCCTCAAATAAAATAGCTCTTAGAACTTCACATGTTTCAGCATCTTATTGACATGAATAATCTTAAATAGTTTCAGACATTCAGGCCTAGCCCTCTTAAGGACAGTATAGCCAACCCTTTCCAACTATTTAAAATTAAAATGCCATCTTATGTACTGGGCCTGGGGAATGTGGAACAAACTGTAAAATGAGATGGTTTCAGACTGATTATACCAACCCTCGTGGTTGTTGTTGAATTCTAGTTCGTGTCAAATGTTTGACTGGAGGCTCATTCAGTGTTTGTGCTCATTCAGTGTTTCTGCTCATAATTTTATAATCAAGGCCCGCCCCCTTGGCTGGGGGCATCTGTTCTACACCCCCATATGGGGACTCTAAGAGTCATGCCACCATGAATGCATAAGACACCTGACCAATCCGGGATTCATCCTTACAGCCGGGCATGACCTGAATGTCTTCTCTTGTAAAAACTTACTTAGTCTTCATGAGAGCCCTGCTAGGTGGATACTTTGATCATTTCAAATGTTACAGATGAGGAAACAGGCACAGACAGGTTAGAGAACTTGCCCAAGGTCACACATCCCATGCCTGGCAGACCCCCTGCAGGGAGAGGGCCTGGAACCCCCTGCCCACACTAAGCCCCTTAACTTTGGAGATTCTGTTTAGCCCTTTGCGCCCTGCGTGTGGGCAGTCCCACTGCTCTCCCTTTTGGGGTCCTCTGAGCCAGACTTGCCTCATCCTCTTCCCCGCATCTTCATCTCCCACCAGAGCGCCTTTGAGTGACAGTGTGCTTCTGTGCCCTTCCTGTCTCTTAACACAGCTAACATTTCATTCGTAACAGGCAGATGCCAATATGCCACATCATTAGCACGTTTATAGCTTCACTTAGTGATTATCTCGGGGAGATTTTGTCGAAATGGGCCTTGTCCCCTTAGTGGCATTTGAGCAGCCATAGATATGATGGAGCCAGAGATAAAATTAGGCCTGACATTTGAGCATGTGTGATCGGTAGGTTCGTTGTAAGGAACTAACTTGTGCTCGGAAGCAACCAGTTGGAAAGCAAGTAGATGTGTTCTTTGCATTCTATTTTTGTTCCATGTTCTCCGTAGGTTAGTAAAAGCTAGGAAGGAAAATCTGTAAGACTGATTCTAAAATCACTCCCGGTATGACTTTTTGCTGCAGAAACTCTGTGGGCAAGTGTGGGGCCTCCTTCGAGAAGGCAGGCAGCTCAGAACACGGGTGCCCACAACCATGTTGGGCGTAGGGTGGCTTCTGTCTGCTTCCAGCTCCCACTTCCTTTCCCTGCTGGTGCCTCTGGGAAGGTGGAGTATTATTTTGATGAAATCTAATCCTAAAGGAAATTGCTGGTACCAGAAAGAGAGGGAGAGCAGCAAAGATTTAAAAAATGAAACCGCGTCTTGAATGGTCTCCTTCGTTGCTTTGAACTGGAGGCATTGACTCCATAAGTGTATTTGAAAATGAAAATTTGTCCTTAAGACAAAGTCCCTTCATTATGGCCTAAGCCCCCCCCCTTATTTTTTAGCTATAAAGGATCTTGCTTTCTATCTCCTTATTTTGCAAAAGATGAGATTTAAATTTGGGGTGGCTCCTTCTGTCTTTGGGGGTAAATGGCTGTCTTAGTTAGCTTGGGCTGCTATAACCAAATACCATAGACTGAGTGGCTCAAATAACAAAGATGTATTTTCTCACAGTTCAGGAGATTGGAAATCCATGACCAAGGTGCTGCCTGATTCTGTCCCTGGTGAGAACTCTCTTCCTGGCTTACAGAGGGCCGTCTTCTTACTGTGTCCTCACATGGCAACAGTTGTCTGTGGCTGACTGGAATGAACTGGAAAGGAGGACGGATAATCACTTCTCTTTCACTTCCTTTGTCCCCAGAAGTGAATGACATAAAACCTAAAGGAGCTGCTGCTCTGGTGGTTTCTTAAGTTGTTTAAGAGTTAACAGATTTAACTTGCTTTCTTGGTGTCTGTGACACCTTGGGCTGTCAGGCAATCCTTAGGATTTGCTGGGACTTAAATTGTAAATGAAACTGTCTTGAAGCAGTCATTTATTCAGAACTTCTCCAGCGCTGATCTTCAAAGAAATGTGGATACTGTTCTTCCTGCCTCCTTTTCTAAAGAAACCACCAAGCACACATCTGTAGTCCCAGCTGCTTGGATGACTGAGGTGGGGGGATTGCCTAAGCGATGGGGTTCGAGCCCAACATAGCGAGATCTTATTTCCACAAAATACAAAAGCTTAAAAATTAAAAAGCCCCCCAAAGGATGGGCTTTCTCTAGGTTGGTACACGCTACCAGAACAAAATCTAGTTTCAACAAACATACTGAGACAACTGTTGTCATTGGAATGTTCAGGATTAACTCTCCATGTTCTTTGAGTCATGGAGAAGGCTGAGAATCTGAATTTACTCCCTGATATTCACTTCCTGAGAGGCACCTCCAGTTTGGAAAGGTACAGGTTTCTCCTGCAGGTGCCTCTCAGTGTCTGTTATTCAAGAACTGGAGTCTTTGGGTTATATAAGAAGAATGTGATTGTAGCTTCTCACCAGCTCCTTGGGCATTGTTTAAAGCTGTGATATATGAATGTGCCCATGGCTGTTGGTCTTTTTCAGCCATCAGAATCAGACAAACACTCTAGGAACTGCTGGTCTTTCCAGGAGAGCCAAGCTATCACCACAGACCTCATGGAATGGAGGGTTCCCTTCTCACTTTTGGCTTGCTGTCCCTTGTGACTTGAAACTGAGGATCCCATGTGCTTCAGTGGAGTCCTCAAGACACACCCTTATCAGCCCTTGGCTAATGACTTGACTTGTTGGAGTGTCTTGAGACCAGGCAACTAAGGCAAAGCAGAGTTACACAGCAAGCGTGAAATTAACCTACACTTAGAAAAATGACTAACGTAAAGGAGGACAAACATATGGACTTCACAGCAACTTGGATGGATTTAGAGACTATCATACTCAGTAATCTATCACAGAAACAAAGAACCAAGTACCACATGTTCTCATAAGCGGGCCCTGAACAATTACCATAATACTTTAAGAAAGGGATTGGCAATAGCAGGATCCTGCTGGGGTGGGGGTGGCGGGAGGACACAACGTCAGTGAGGGTACCTGATCTCAAACCAGGCAAAGTGGGGACCAAAGGGAGGCCCAAACTTTACCTGTGTGATGACCACTTGTATACCTCATCCTGAATTGTACCCCACATCTTTAAAAGTAAAAAAAAAGAAAATGACTGAGTCTGAAAAAGGTTCTAAGAGTCAAAGCCCACTTCAGGGAAAGGACAAAAGTCACCATGTGATAACTAGTCATCATAGAGAGCTAGATTTCCCCACCTGTGCAGCCCCGGCTTTGGAGTAGGACTGACTTGACTTTAAACCTTAGATCTGCTTCTTAGTAGCTGGGAGAGGTTATCTGTCTTCCATGTCCCTCTTTTCTTCCTCCACAATTTCCTAGTGTGGTACCTGTGAGGGTCAAGTCAGATAATGTCTGAAAAGTGCCTGGGATAGGGCTTAGCAGAGAGTCAGCCATACCTGAAAGATATTTCCTGAAAAATACTGGCAATGTGAGGGATTCTTGGTGACATACCCTTTCTCCCAGATTGAATACCAGTGCAACACTTACTCATGGGTTCACACACTCGCCTGAGTGCTGGAATTGGGACAGCCGACCACCCTACTTTACACCAGCGCTCGGGTAGTACTATCTTCCTTCTTAAGTGTCAGTGCTTCTTGACAAAATACAATTCTCTCTGAATGCCTCGTCACCAAGACCAGCAATATAGTTTGAATGGTTGACCCCTCCAAATCTCATGTTGAAATGCAATCCCCAGTGTTGGAGGCGGGGCCTTGTGGGAGGTGGTTGGGCCATGGGGGCGGATCCCTCATGAATGGATTGGTACCATTCTCCCAGTTGTAAGTAGTTCTCACTCTGTTAGTTCACGCCAGAGTTGGTTGTTTAAAAGCGCCTGGCCTCGCCTCCTCTCTTGCTGCCGCTTTGGCCATATGACACGCCTGTTCCCTCGCCACCTTCTGCCCTGACTGTGACCCTCCTGAAGCCTCACCAGAAGCTCAGCAGATGCCTGCACCATGAAGAACCAGGAGCCAAAATAAGCCTGTTTTCCTTATAAATGATCCAGCCTCAGGCATTTCTTTCATAGCACTGTGAAATGGACTGATCCAACCAGGATGAGGCTCAGGTGCTCCTCACTGGAACAGAAGGAAAACTCTCCAGGGCCACGGGAGAAGGCACTGAACAGAGGCTGTTGCCTGGGAATGATCCAAGAATCATGACTCCACTGAAGGCTTTTTGCTACTGTAGGTTTCACACATTTTAAATCTCATTGGTTATAGCAGCCATCTTGCGCAAAGGCAGCCAAGACCCAACCAACTGAAAATGCATGTGTATACATACTCACCTTATATACCACACACGTGTGAATGTCAGCAACACACAGATTATTTGCCTAGACATTTGTTTCTCCAAAACTTTTGGCAGAATATTATAGCTGTTTGTCATGGGAGAGGGAGAAAAATATTTGCATTCCTAACAGGAAGAGTTTATGGTTGTGAATATGTCCATGTTTTTAAAAAGCAGTAATACAGGCTGGGCGCAGTAGCTCAAGCCAGTAATCCCAGCACTTTGGGAGGCTGAGGTGAGGGGATTGCCTGAGCCCATGGACTCGAGAACAGCCTGGACAACTTGGCAAGACTGCATCTCTACACTAAAAATCAAAAAACTAGCTGGGTGTAGTAGCATGCACCTGTAGTTCCCGCTACGTGGAAGACTGAGACGGAAGGATCGCCAGAGCTCAATAGGTTGATGTTGGGGTGGCTGTGAATGTGCCACTGCTCTCCAGATGGAGACTCCAATTCGGGGGAAAAACAACAACAAACAGTAATATAGATATATGGTTGCTGGCATTACACAATTGCAAGATCTAATAATAGTGGCTACCAATATTGGGCATTGCTTAAAATCATATGCATCTTAGAACTGGGTCTATTTGTCTCATTTTTAATCATCTGTGGTAAAAGAAAGAATTTATAGTTTGTTAATCAAGATAATCAATATATTCTTTTGACACTTTTGAGAGGGAGTTGATTTTTTTGGTAGAGGGCTAGGAGCAATTGCTAAACATATATCTTATAATAAAGTTTTAGGTTTGTTACCACTGTTTTCATAAATATGTTTAGGTGGGTGTGCCTAGGCAGTGGAATCAGAAAGGCAACTAGGTTTTGTTTAAAAAAATATGGTTCACATGGTCTCCACAATGAGAGATTCACAAGTCTTTATTTTTCCTAATGACTTTTCAACTGACTTCAGAGACATGGTTATTTAAGATATATCTTTCTTTTTCCCATTGGAAACTTACATAATTATAATAAGTATATTGAATGTGTGCCTATTAAATACTTTTAGCCTATTTCTAACACATGGAAATATAACATACCTATTTTGATCTTTATGTATATCTGTCCTTACCAGGTTGTTTTAAGGTTCTCTTAATTGGCACATCTCTGGTTATCAACTTTTTTACTTTTTTTTTTTTTTTTGAGTTGGAGTCTCACTCCATCACCTAGGCTGGAGTACAGTGGCATGTTCACAGCCACTGAAGCCTCGACCTGCTGGGCTCCAGTGATCCTCCTGCCTCAGCCTTCCAAGTAGCCAGAACTACAGGTGCCTGCTACCACGCCTGGCTCATTTTTATTTATTATAGGGATGAGGTCTCACCAAGTTGTCTGGTCTCGAGCCCATGCACTTAGGCAATCCACTTGCCTCAGCCTCCCAAAGTGCTGGGTTTACAGACTGAACCACTGAGAGCAGCCAACTTTTTTACTTTTAAAGGAGATTACAGAAACATCTTAAAACAAAATATATGTCTAGTTTATTTTGCTACTCTATAGATAACACACAAAACAAAGCAAAAACAGCCACCCCCCCAGATTCTTGCATACTATTTGCAGTTAACTTTACTTAGTCTTTGGAGAGAAATGTCACTTCCTTTCCAAAATTCAGAGCCCCATAATTTAGTCTTTCTGTTGAGCATCAATAATTTTTTAAAAGTCTATATAAGGACGTTAACTTCAGAGCAATTAAATACTTGACAACCAGAATAGAATTTAGTCATCTTTATATTTATAACTAATATATATTTTGAGTTTCATCACAACTGAACTGTGTCTAAAGACTTGCATGTAACACTGGGTTTTATTACTTGATTAATACATTCAATGCACTAGGAAAATTTTCTCTTAAGGTTTAACAGTTAAGACATCACCCTTTATTTCATTTATACGTTGAATTTTTGTATAATGGTGGCTTTGAAAATGGTTTTGTGATTCCAGGAGTCTCTTGATTTTCTTTGTGTTTTAGTTTGTGGCTTAGAAAGAAAACAGAAAGTTCAAGTTACTCTCATACTTTATCACCTAGTCTTTCATGAAGGAAATCCCATTTTCATGAGGAAATCTTGGCACATCTATGCAGTTTGTATGTTTTGGCAACGTGGACAAGCAGAGTACAGTTCCTGCTGCCCTGCCACCCTTGTGTAAGATCTGTTTTGCAGTGGGTAACCTTGGCATTCAAAGTTCTTACGTTTAACTTATAACTGTCTGCAAGTTGTTACCAAACTGAAATTGATGGCCTATCGCTTGAGTCTAAAGAGCTTGGTGGAATAATGATTTGACATTTTCTGGAAAGAGTTTACTTTTTTTTTTTTTTTTTTTAAGTTGGAGTCTCACTCTGTCACCCAGACTGGAGTGCAGTGGCCACTCCCGGCCACTGCAGCCTCGACCTGCTGGGCTCCGGCGATCCTTCCGCTTCAGCCTTCCAAGTAACTGGAACTACAGGCGTGTGCTACCACGCCCAGCTAATTTTTGATTTTATTGTAGAGGTCTCACCAAGTTGCCCAGGCGGGTCTCGAACCCATGGGCTCAGGCAATCCACTCACCTCAGCCTCCCAAAGTGCTGGGATTGCAGGCTGAGCCACTGAGCCCGGCTAAGAGTTTACTTTTTAAAGTAATGTCCTTAGAGAGTTCTTTTTCTAATGTGTTCAGAAAAAAAAAATTGTTTACCATTATGGGAAGAAAAGATGAAGTCCTCACTGGCCTGTTTTCTGAGCTCAAAATATGTTGACCATACCTGGGAATGTAACTCTGAGCATCCTTGGCAGCCTCTGCCTTCCTGATCGTTCTTTTTCCAAATTCCTTTCCATTTCTTTTGCCATTTGGGCCAATAAGGAACTCTGGAATCATCAGGCCCTGATGAACCTGAGCCCCCATTCCAGGGGTCTTTGGGGTACTGTGTTTCTGACTTTATCCATCCAGTGAAAACATTCTGACATATTGGCCTCCATGGTCTGTGGCTGCCTTCTTAACTATTATTATTATTGTAGAGATGGAGTCTCACTGTGCTACTCTGGTTGGTCTCTAACTCCTGGGCTCAAACAATCCTGCCGCCTTGACCTCTCAAAAGTGCTGGGATTACAGGCGTGAGCCACCATGCCTGGCCCTTCTTAACTATTATTTATGATGAGCATCAGGGGTTCTGGTTTATTGGCCATGACCTCATGCTCTTTTCATTTTTTTGTTTGTTTTTGAGGCGTTAACAAGATAATTGAAATTTCTCAGCTAAATTGGATATAGCATGTGAAGTGGATACAGTAGAAGCAATTCGGGACATTTTGTAATGAACCACTAGAAAATAATGAAGATTTCCCAGACTGGTAAATAATCTGTAAGGAAGCCTTGTGGAAAAAATCCATGAACAATATGGTTTATGCACCTGATGCTGGAATAGAAGAAATTATTTTATGCTTATATTTCAACAGCCCATCTTTCCATGGGTATTGAAAACAATATTTCTAGGAACATATATTTAATTTCTTTTTACATCATTGGACCCCTTTACACTCAACTTATTACTGATTTGATTAATAAAACTGTTTTGTCTTTGTCACTGGCTGTCTATGTTATCTACTGTGTCTGGTGCCTGACTCCTACTTGCTGATTAAACTTTGGTCACGCTGAGATCATTCTAGGAGTAATAGTCTCATCAGCATTGTTCCAGTCTCTTCACTGGTGAAACAATGGTGACTTCTGGTGGGGGTCACACACTGGAATCCAGGGGAAATGCTAGTCTTCCCTGTCTTGCTAACCCATCTCATGTCTGAACTCAGAATCAGGTTACCTGAGTCAAGATTACGCAAGTCTGTCATAAGGCATCGACACATCGGAGCAGCACCTACTTCTTGAGCACACTTGGAAGATTTCTCAAGGATATTTATCTTAATATTTGTAGCTTTTCCAGTTTGGTCTTCATAGAGCATAGAAAGTATTTGTGACTGAGGATTTGGTAAAATGCAGTGTGTTGGTGAGAGTTATGGTTCATGTGTTTAAAACAAAACGAATCTGAAACGACTTAGGCCTGGAAGGTGCCCTGTGTTCCCAATACGCTGAAACAGCCGCAGGGCATTGAAGCTAAGAAAACAAAGCTTGTTTTATCACTACCTTTCATAGGTTTCCCTGACGGGCTTGAGGGCACATTGAGTGTAAACAGAGCTGTTACCAATATAATAAATGGTTTTGGAATTTTTCTGTTGGGCAACCTCTCAATAGAAGTCTGCTTTACAAAATGAAGGAAAATCAAACATAAAGACACAAATGGCTCTCTCTACTTGGTAATGAATAAGCATATGCAAAAGGACATTCAAGTGCAGGTATGTTGCCTGTCTTGTTTTTTTTTTGAGTTGGAGTCTCACACTGTCACCCAGACTGGAGTGCAGTGGCCGCTCCCGGCCACTGCAGCCTCGACCTGCTGGGCTCCTGCGATCCTTCTGCCTCTGTTGCCTGTCTTTAGTGTTTTGTTTCTGCTTTGAATTTTTGTCCTAAGCAATTAATAAACCAGCCTGGCCTATAGTATCATTAAGGAAACATTCTTTTCACGGTTTCAGACTTGGAGATTTAGTCTTAACTGCTTTCTTTCCTTTTCTTGATATTAAACTGCAGTAAAACAAAACAAAAAGCACATAATATAAAATGTATCTCCTTCCCCATTTTAAGTAGACAGTTCAGTGGCGTTTGGTATACAGTATTCACGTTGCTGTGAAATGGCTCCAGAACTTTTTTGTCCAGCAAATCTATTCTCATTAAACAATAGCTTCCTATTTCTCCCTCCCCCAGGACCCTGGTAATCACCATTCTACTTTGTGTCTATGAATTTGTTCCCTACTTTCTTTTATAAACACACCCGTTTCTGAGCCTTCTCTCCTGATTCAGTGCAATTTGGACTAATCGTGCCTTTAAGGAGGAGAGAACAGTAAGTCATTTTCACAATGGTTTTTGTAAAATAGAGTACCTGGTATATACCTCGTAGAGTATGCAGCTCTAATTAACTTTTCTGTTGGCATCACTGTTTAAAATATGTTAAAGTCATCTTGTGAGGTTAACTAAGAAAGTAGATGGTGAGGGGCAATCCAACTTTTAGAACTAGGTGATTTTGCTGCCTGTGTCAGCTAGGATTTAGTCTCAACTGTCGGGTTCCTAGGCAAAGCCATGAACTCTGTTTCTTCTTTTTGGGCCTGTTTTATTTTTGACAGATGACAGAATCTTTGTTTCAAAAATGTGCTTATGGTCCTCTGGTATTTTAATTTGATTTATTTTGAGCACTAGTGTTATTGTTTATAAGTTTGGGGAAAATGCATCTAATGAGTGTACACTGTTGGTAGGTTACTGTCACTGAATAACCCTAAATTGATGAAAGGGGACACATTGGTTTGCATTTGTGTGCATTCCATGCTGTGGGCCATCACTGTAGATTAATAATTTGCATGCCACTAAATCATAGAAGACTTAGAAATATTCTCTGTTTTTAGAGCTAGGCCTCATCGCTGGCTCTGTGTTTTCCAAAACATCTGTTTTCAACCATGGCTTTTATTTCAGTGCTAAGATAAGGTCGCTGAGGGCCCGTGTTACTAAATTTAGCTTATAATTGGACAGAATTTTCTTTAAATGTGATATCTAACCCCTGTTTTTTAGTATATACCTTACATTTGCCTTCATTTTCAAACTACTAACTCTTTGCAGTGATGATACCTAAATAAAAGGGAATTATTAAAACGGTGATTGCTGGGGTATTCTGCTTTAAGATGAGACTTTAAAACAAGGGACTTAGCCTGAGCCAAGAACTGCAAATCAGTATGAATTAGCAATGGCATGAGCTAAATCTTTATCAAATGTGAAACAGTCACAGGAGAGCAGCAAAGGTAACTAGGGAACCAGTTCAAAGGGAACTGGAATTCTGGATGTCATATCCCCACTTGTCCACAGGATGCGTTCCAAGACGCCAATCAGTATCTGAAACCAGAGATAGACTCGAACCCGGCAGCTGTCAGTAGGGATACTTTTCTGCTGTCATGAAAAATGACCAGGTTCATAAGTCTGGAAAGGAGAGCTTTCTATCTCATAAAGCGTTTGCAGCCTGCAGGTGGTCATTCTGACAGGCTGGGAAGCACAGCCTCTGGCCAGAAGCCAGAAACAGGCACTTTGAGGGTGGGAAGAATAAGACAGCAATTTATACTGAGCTGGTTGGCCAGACATAAATATTCAATAAGCTATGGGAAGAACCATGAATATTTATGAGAGGAGAACCTGCACACACACAGTTGTGCTTTATGGCTCTCCCTGGGTCCCATGTTCCAAAATGATAGCTTTATAGCGTGACCCATGGGTGGAATTTTATGTCCTTTGACTTCAGAAGGTGAAGCAGAGGACACGAAAACCCTCACTGTGCATCCTCCATAGACTGTCCAGAACCTCGCCATGGTCTGTGGTGTCTTATTAGGATGAAATATGGGTCGGTTGTTGTGTTGGAACCACAAAAGGGAGGGGCAACATCAGGCAGTTGACTGAAATCAGTGATGCAGCCAGTCTTCTGAAAAGGCTGGTTTGGGTCGGGGGCAGTGGCTCACGCCTGTAATCCCAACACTTTGGGAGGTGAGCTTGAGACCAGGAGTTTGAGGCTGCAGTAAGCTGTGACCACACCACTGCACTCCAGCCTGGACAACACAGAGACTCTGTCTAAAGGGGAAAAAAAAGGAACTCAGTTTTAAGGTTTCTCTGGAATGACCTTGGCCAAGAGGGAGTCCGTTCAATCATTTTGGGGCTTAAGATTTTACTTTTATGTCTCATTGTTCTTGTCTTCCACCCACAAATGTAACATCTTTTCCATCTTAACTAAGCACTTACTACTCACAGGGGCCACAGCTTTTGCAGTTGGAGGTGGGACACTATCACAAGCTTGAATTATTTTTCATTCTTCACGATTTCACTGATAGAAGAATCCTTCTTACCATAGATCTTTGCAGCCTCAGCACTCAATTTTTTTTCTTTCCTTGTTAAGTCAAGAACTTTTACCGTTTTACTTAAACGAAACACTTTATATCTTCTCTTTGGCATATTGGCTAGCAACACTCCTCTTGCACTTTGGGACCATGAGGAAGTCAAATAAGGGTGACTGGAACACAAGCACTGCTGTACCGTGGCAGTCCATCTGTCTAGTCACCCAGACAGCTACTAAGTGAGTAGCAGGCGGGTGGGTATAGACAGCATGGACAAAGGGAGGATTCATGTCCCAGTTGGGATGGAGCAGGACAGTGTGAGATTTCATCATGCTGCTCAGAGCAGTGTGGGATTCAGATTTTATGAATTGTTTATTTCTGGAATTTTCCAGTTAATATTTTCAGGCTGAGGTTGACCGAGGGTAACTGAAACCACAGAAAGCGAGACTGAGGATAAGGGAGCTCTACGGTATTCTAGAAGCACCAAATCAGTGTAATCATGTATTTAGTTTATTCTTAAAAGCAATCTGAGCTGGGCTTGGTGGCTCAGCCTGTAATCCCGCGTCTTTAGGAGGCTGAGGTGAGTGAATTGCCTGAGCCCGCGGGTTTGAGACCCGCCTGGGTAACTTGGCGAGACCTCATCTCTACAATAAATCAAAAAATCAACCGGGCGTGGTAGTGCATGCCTGTAATTCCAGCTACTCGGAAGGCTGAGGTGGAAGGATCGCCGGAGCCCAGCAGGAGAGGCTGTGGTGGCCGGGAGCGGCCACTGCACTCCAGTCTGGGCGACAGAGTGAGACTCCAACTCAAAAAAAAAAAAAAAAAAGCCATCTGAAGGATATGGTAGATGGGTAAAATGGCCAAATTGTGATGTAATGCTTTCACTAGGCGAGTGGAATCCTTCTGCTGGTGTTTCTTTCTATATGAGACTGTCACGTGACTAGTTTTGTTGTGCATTGTTGAACAACATGCATTTTTGTTTGTTTGTTTGTTTGTTTTTAGTCTGAGTCTCACTCTGTCACCCAGGCTGGAGTACTGTGGCATGCTCACAGCCACCGCAGCCTTGACCTTCTGGGTTCAGGTGATCCTTCCACAGGCTCAGCCTTCCAAGTAGCTGGAACTACAGGTGTGCACCATCATGCCTGACTAATTTTTTGATTTATTGTAGAGACGAGATCTCGCCAAGTTGCTCAGGCTGGTCTCGAATCTCTGGGCTCAGGCAGTCTTCTCACCTCTGCCTCCTAAAGTGCTGGGATTACAGGCGTGAACCACCACACCCGGCTTCAACACGCATTTAACATGTTTCCAGATCCTCAATTTTCTCACTTCCTTTCAAATGCTTTTCCTGTGGTTGGCCTTTTGTTAGTGGCCTGTGTTTCTGGCTATTTGAAGATGGCAACTTTCTGAGCAACGATTTCTTAAAAATATGTTCTCTAATTGGCTGTAGAGTCTCAAGCCCAACTTATAGTAGTTTTTGTTAAAGACTGTGCTGTTATGATCTCGCCATAGGAATTATGGTTTTAAAATTACCTATATGTTTATGTTTTGTTTTCTCTAGCAAGTTGCTGATGGGAAAGGGACAGCCATCCATTATTCACTTAGCAAATCTTTACAAGTACCTACTATGCATCATACTGTCCAGGTGTACAAAACAGACCAAGATACACGTCCCAGGGGAGGTGCATTCTAGCAGAGAAAGACAGCAACATATAAGGAACATTAGGAGGAGGTGCATTGTTTTGAGTATTAGAAAGTGGTAAGTGAAAGTGAAAAGTGAGAAGAAAAAGAGCAGAATCAGAGCGCTGAGGTGAGGCATATTGTTGTTTTAAGTAGTGTGGTCAGGGTCAGCCTTATTGAGAAACTGACATTGGAGTAAAGATGAGAAAGATGTGAAGGTGTTATTCATGAAGATTCTGGGGAGAGAATGTTCCAGTCTGTGCAAAGGCCCTGAGGACCCATGTGTGCTTCATGTGCTCAGAGAGTGGCTAGAGGGGGGTGAGGCAGAGGGTAGGGGATGGGGAAGAGCACTGGGCGACCCTTTTTTCCATTGTAAGTACTGTGACCTTACTCAAAATGAAAAGGGTTTTGAGGAGTGACATATCTGATTTACTAGATGACAACTGTTTCTTACTGAGCTGACTTGAGAAGCTATTTGGAAACTGTTTATGGGATAAGTCAGGTGGTAATCATAAGTGACAGAAACTAATGCAGGCAGGGAAATACAAGGAAATTGTCAGGAAAAAAATTCATTGGGGTACTCACAAAAGATGAATTTGAGAAGAATGTCCTTAAAGGTAACCTGTGTAGTGTCTCAGGTTCTGATGGCCGTGAACATGTATGCATGTGAACGTGTATGTGAACATGTATGTGTTCATGTGTGAGTGTGTGTATGATACTCAAGCATGTGAAACTCTAGATATGGGGTTAGAGGATGCAAATGCTCAGAAGTTTCCAGGTGAACTCATTTCCGGAGTCCCCTCAAAATCATTGCTTAGCTACTGGAATTAGCTCATTCATTAAATTCTGGCCATTGATCAGCATCTCTTTCTATTGCGCTTGTGAGAACTTATAACATCTGTGTTGTAAACACAGCAGAACCATCTTGTTTCCCAGAGCTGTGGTGAATTAACACCTGAGGAGCTTGTTATCTGACACTGTACTCACATGACAAAAATTCAGAATTCAGTATTTATAAATTCAGACTCTTTCATTCCTTCTAGACTATCAGCATTTTTGGATATGCTTTACATACTTCTGTTACATACTTATTTGTGGGTTTCTTTTTCCGAAATCAAGAATCTATATGTTTATGTTTTGTTTTCTCTAGCAAGTTGCTGATGGGAAAGGGACAGCCATCCATGGTGAACATACATGTTTTGGCTTCTTAGTGGTTCCCTCGTTTGTAGATCACACAGACTCCATTTCCCTCCCTCCTTCCTTTTCCATTGCTACCTCATTCCCCAGCCCCTCATCAGAAGGCAGTGGAACATGAGAGACAGTATGAGCTTTCTTTTACGGTGGTTAAAGTGTAGTGAGGTTTAAAACACCCAAGACAGCTACCACATGTTGGAAATAACGTGGGAGTTGTTTTACCTAAGAAGGAAGGATGGTTGTTCACTGACTAACTCAGGACCACTCCCTGGTGGCATTGGCGCTTGGCACTTTATGAGCATTTCTCTCATTTAACTCTTGTGGCCACTCCTTTACAGAATGTTATTATTCCATTGTTCAGGTGGGAAAACCAGCACCCAGGTAGGCCAGGAGACCGATCTGGGCCACATAGCTGGCAAGTGGCAAGCCACGCTTCAGAGTCATGACCCGATGGTTCTAGAATCCTGTCTTCCCCTATTCTCCTCTGCTCTCAAATGCAATCGTGCACATTTTCACATCTAGTAGTAATAGCTTCATCTGTTGAAAATTGACATGAAAGTGAGGTTTCCCTCTTTCTTTTTTTTTTTTTTTTTTTTTTGAGTTGGAGTCTCACTCTGTCACCCAGGCTGAGTGCAATGGCACACTCACAGCCACCCCAGCATCGACCTGCTGGGCTCTGATGATCCTTCTGTCTCAGCCTTCCAAGTAGCCAGAACTACCATGCCTGGCTAATTTTTTTTTATTTATTGTAGAGACGACGTCTTGCCAAGTTCCCCGGGCTGGTGTTGAACCCGCAGACTCAGACAATCCACTCTCCTCGGCCTCCCAAAGTGCTGGAATGACAGGATGAGCCACTGAGCCCGGCCCATCTTTCCTTATAATGAAAATATTTTTTATAATGCTTGACTTTTTCTACACGCATTCCCCTCCCCCAGATTGCCAGTCCTTTTAATACGTTGTCAGTATTTTTAGATGTCCTTTTTTTCTTTTTTCTTTTTTTGTGGTAAAATACACAAAACATAAATTTCCCGTTTTAACCATTTTTAAGCATGCAGTTCCATGGTATTAAATAAATTTATATTGTTATTCAACCATCTTCATTACCATCCATCTCCAGATTCTTTACATCTTCCTAAGCTGAAACTCTGTTGCCATTAAGCAATGAGTCTTCCCTCCCTGTGCCCATCCCAGCCACCATCCTACTTTCTGTCTCTATTGCATGTGCTTTTTGTACTTTTGCTATATGCTTATTTGTAAGTTTCTTTGTCATATTAATCCAAGCTTTCCAGCTTTTCAAAGAAGAGATACCAAGAATCTGGTTAGAACTCTGACTTCTTTGCATAACACAAACCCACTCACTGTCACAGGACTAATAGAATATTGAACTTGAAAAAAAATTTCTTCTCAGGGTTGATAAAATGTTCCCATTCTCCCAACTGGTTGTAAAAAAAATGTTTTCTTTAGAAAGTGTCTGTAAACAATAATTTGTCTTTCACATAAGATTGGTCCTTGTGGAAAAGCTGGGTTTTCAAGACATGGGTGAAAGATTTTGCCTGCACCTGAAGAAACACGAAGATCGAGATGTCATTTAGTGGCTTTGTTTTACAAAGTCTTCACCTTTCAATCCAAACATGCAGTTGAGTTAAACAAAATTTCTATTTCTATCTTCCTTTGGCACAATAATTTTTCAGGCCAAGTGTACGAGGGGGACCCCCAAAAACCTGGAGCTTATGTATTAGAAATTGTGTATTTATTCTTACATGTTTAAAATTCAGTCACCTTCAAAGTACTCTCTGTTTGATGCAATACACCTGTCGAGATGCTTTTTCCACTGCTCAGAACAGTTTTTGAACTTGTCAGTTTTGATGCCTTTTAGTACTTCTGCCATTTTTTGTTTCACTTCTTTCACATCAGAAGACTTTGTTTTTTATCTGGGGAAACAGTACAAAGTCGCTTGGGGCGAATTTAGGTGAATAGAGAGGGTGGGACATGGGGGGTCATGCTGCTTTTGGTCAAAACTGCTGAACACTCAGTGGAGTGTGGGCAGGTGTGCTCATAAATCACCCTTCATGAAATGGACAAATACGTTGAAAGAATCTCCAAAAAAATTCACTGAAGCCAAACTCAGCCTCTTACAACAACGCTAGCTGGTACACTGATGTCAGTGTTTCCTAGAACACTTACCTAGAAGGGAAGGCCTGTACCACAAGGGGCTCACCCCCCTAAAAGATAGTTCCTTTTTTGGAGGGAGGGTCCCCTTGTATGACCTCAGGTGTTTTTTTCAAGACACTCAGGTTCAGTGGGCTGAATGCATTTTTGTGACTTCATCACAAGAAGAAAAGCGCCAAACTAAATAGACACGAGGACACAGGCTGCTTTTGCTCTTGCCGAACGTGGTGTCATGCTTTCATTGAGCAATCAGTATCTGCTTCATGCCTGCCTTATTCGTTCTTTGTGTGATATTTTGTTCTCTGTCTAATAGATATTTAGATGCCAAGCATGATTTTTCTATTTAGATAAATTTTGGAGTTTTAAATTTCTCTACTTTTAAAAGGGATCAAAAGACATGAAATGCACCAGACCAGGAGCAAACAAACCTAGTACTGTGAAGAGCTGAATTCTCCCATAAACAATTTTCTTCTCTCACTTACTTCATAACAGGTTGGCAGGAAAGCAGTAGAAATCCTCCACACCTACATATGCGCGCGCATACACACACACACACACACACACACACACACCAGTCTTTGCAGTCTTGGAATGAAGGAAGAAGGGAGTTGTGTAGTAACGAAGCCTTGATTATATCATCACTAAATTATGGTTGGGGAGCTCAAAGGGCCCATTCTCTCCGTGGCCTGCAGTCGGGGACTCTGAAATCCAATCTGAAGTGTGTTTAATGAGGGTTCTGAACGCTGGGGCTTAGTGCAGAGGGGAACAAGGAGACAGTGTGTCCTCAGGGGCAATGTGGCCGCCCCTAGAGTCTCAGCGAGCAGGAAGAATCACAGCATTTGTGGGCAGAACCAACGGGCAGGCCTAAACATTTAGCCACATTCTCCTAGAATGAAAACCTTGTTCCGGCTCCCCAGAGTTTGGGTTTAAAGTTTTGGTTCCTGTCAGTGGTGATCACAGTTTCCTGACAAGGGTGCCATCTGGTCTGCTGTTCAGCTTTGGAGTCTTTTTTTTTTTTCTTCCTCCAACTCCTCTTCCTCCTTATCACCACCGGTATTCACTAGAACTTGCTAGTGCCCACTAGGACTGGGTTCCATTCTGCAGGCTTGGTGTATACAAAGTCCTTTTAGCCCCAGAACAATCCTGTATGGTGGTTCTGTCTTTTATGTCCATTTTACAGAAGAGGAAACTGAGGCACAAAGAGTAGCTTGCCTCAAGCAAGTGTGACCTTGGGCACTCTGTTGTCCTCCAGCCTAAAATGTCATAGTGGGTGCAGCAGAGATGAGATACAGGTGTGTCCACAGGATAAGGCCTTAGGGCAGTTGTATCTAGCCTCAAATGTCTGTATTTACACAAACATTATTGTTCATGTCCCATAAAGTGAAAAGATAGGAACTCCCTGTCTGACTTGTAATATACTTTCACAAAGTCCTGTGCCATTCTGACTTTTTTATTCTGGGTTTTTGTTGTTGTTGTTTTTTAATACTTTGCTTTTCTTTTTCATCCCTTGTCTTTCATTCAGTAATTTGCCTTGAAATGAGCTTGAGCCATTCATTTTGCGAGATACTCTCTGGTTCTTTTCATTCCAGTAGTTGCTGGAAAATTTTCTCATCTGATTCTTGGATAATTTCCTTTCCTCCTGGGTGTCTGTCTAGAAGTTTTGCTATTTGGATGTTGAAGTTCTTGAGTGGAGGCTATAAATGTCTTATATATTCTCCTCTTGCCCATCTCTTCCCCTTTGTGTCTAGTTTCTAAAGGAGTTCTCCACTTCATCTTCAAAGTCTTCTAGTGGAATTTTTATGTCTCCTATGTTATTTTTTATTTCTAAGAGCTCTTTCTTGTTATTTAAATATTCTTTTTTTTTTTTTTTTTTTGAGTTGGAGTCTCACTCTGTCGCCCAGACTGGAGTGCAGTGGCCGCTCCCGGCCACCGCAGCCTCGCCTGCTGGGCTCCGGCGATCCTTCCGCCTCAGCCTTCCGAGTAGCTGGAATTACAGGCATGCGCTACCACGCCCGGCTGATTTTTTGATTTATTGTAGAGATGAGGTCTCACTGCCCAGGCGGACCTCGAACCCGCGGGCTCAGGCCATCCACTCACCTCAGCCTCCCAAAGGTAAATATTCTTTTTTATGACCTTCTGTGTGTTTTGTTTTTTTGTTATAAACTCTTAGCTATATGTGGATACAAATTATAGTGCTTCTAAATAATTTTTGCTATTCCCTACATCATGGAAGTGCCTGGTGTCTCCTATTCCTGATCGTTTGTGGGGTTCTGCATAGTTTGCTTCCTATTGTTGACTCTTTTTCCTCTCCTCTGAAATTAGATTCCAGCTTTCTTCTCAGTCATTTTCTAGAGTTTTGGGGAAATCCGTCACTTGCCATATTCTCTTTCATTTGCTCTGTTTTCTGTGAATTTATTCCTCTTTCTCCTTTTCATACTTTTACTGTCACTGTAGTGGGGCTTCTGGAGGCAATAGAGAGTAGTTGCCTCTCAGTCTGCCATGTTAGACACAAGTCTGACTCTCTTCTGGTTTATGTTAAATTCAGGCTGGCAGTGGCCTTGCACTTTCTAGGAAAAATACACATTTACAGGTAGAAAGAAGTTCCTGTGGAACTTCTCAAATGGCCTTCCCCTTGTCCTTCGAGGCCATTCAGAGGGCTTTTAGAATGTCTTAGGTACTGACTCCCAAAGTGCTCCACCATCAGGGAGAGCTGTTAGTTGCTCTATTCTCTGACCTCCCACAACTTCTTGTTAGTACCTCTAACATACCCCTTAGCGTGTATTCCAATTTAGCTGCTCATCTGTCTTACATTGCCATCTCAAAGAGAGTGGCTTGTCTTCAATTCCTTTCTCTCAGTACCTAGCATAGTGCCTGCACATGGCTGCATGCTGTATATAAACATACTCCGCCTCCTAAAGCCATCACAGATGTTAATATTTCTCCTCACCTGGTCAGAAACTCCAAAGGGCTGTAAGAAAATCTGTGGTATTGAAATGCCCTAAGATCAGACAGGTTGAGGGTTGTGGGTTTTAGGACTTGGAACCATATTCTAGCAGGTATTAATGGTAGGAAGGAGGGCGGAGGCCTTCAAAGAAGCCACCCCTTTTGCTGGGCGAGAGCAGGCCATGGTTGTCATGGCTACGCTAATCCCAAAACGAGAAAATAAAAATGCTTCTGGAAATGGCTCTTTGCAACCGCAGCAGATGCAAATCTTGTAAACCCAATCGGACATTATCTTTATGGATTTCTGTCTATATATATGAGATCTTTCCAAAAGGCAGAACTTTAGCTTTATGAAGCAGGAGATGCATCCATTGAGATTCTTTGAGGAAGTAGAGCGAGAGAGAGCGAATATACCCCCAACCTTACAGAAACAATTGTGTCTCTATTCTTTTAGAAGAGGGAAAAAAAGACTCCTGTATAAACTTTATGTTACAGAAATAACCTGAAGGCATTGAAATATTTTGAAGGCACAATCAATGAAAGCAACTCTGATACACAGTTTTTAATAGCTTGGGGCTCTTTGTGAATGTGTACACTATTTAGCATTCAGTGCTTGCTTGCCAGACACTCCTCAAGGAAGTAAAACCTCCTCCTAAATTTAATTTTATAGGATCCAATGAAAAGCCAGCTCAGAGTGGAGAAGGCAGTAAGGCTACACAGTGTGGAGCTAGCCAACTAGTATGTACGCCAGGTTAAAATTCAGCTGCCCTTTGGAGCATAATTAAAACTAGTCAGTAAGAAAAAAGTGGCAAAAATTTGATTATGTAGTTTTGCTAGCTGCTGATTTGTTCTCCAAAATAAAACATGATAGTGACTATCTGGCCTGTTGTAAAGAGTACACTTCTGGAATGTTGTCATCAAGACTAGTGGTATGGGGGTCAGCTAGACTCATGTTCCCTAGAGTGGAGGGGAGCTGAGAGGTCTGCCCTCGCCTCTGACACAAACACTTGGGGACATTTAAAACCATTTGCTGCCGGGCTTGGTGGCTCAGCCTGTAATCCCACGCCTTTGGGAGGCTGAGGTGAGTGGATTGCCTGAGCCCGTGGGTTCGAGACCTGCCTGGGCAGGCGAGACCTCATCCCTACAGTAAGTTTTAAAAAAATTAGCCGGGCATGGTAGCGCGCGCCTGTAATTCCGGCTACTCGGAAGGCTGAGGCGGAAGGATCGCCGGAGCCCAGCAGGTCGAGGCTGCGGTGGCCGGGAGCGGCCACTGCACTCTAGTCTGGGTGACAGAGTGAGACTCCATCTCAAAAAAACCATTTGCTGTAAGATCCCTTTTGTGTTGAACCATTACTCACATAGATAGGTTTTCAAATGGTACCTAGATAACTAAGGGTTCATTTCCTCCTGCCTGAGAGTTTGTACAGTATGTGTGTGTGTGTGTGTGTGTAAGTTAGTTACTCTTTTAGAAAATACCTTCATGTACAAATTTTCTACAGGGTCTCATCTTTGTGTTCTGCCAGCTTAATCGGTGCCGTTGCCACATTTTTCCTTACTTAAACTTCACTGACTTGTTTACAGGTTTAGTTTTTTTTCCCCCCGAGTTGGAGTCTTACTTTGTCGCCCAGGCTGGAGTGCAGTGGCACGCTCATGGCCACCCCAGCATCGACCTACTGAGCTCCAGCGATCCTTCTGCCTCAGCCTTCCAAGTAGCCGGAACTACAGGCACATGCTACCATGCCTTACTAATGTTTTTTTAATGAGGGCTCACCGGGCTGGTCTCGAACCCACAGGCTCAGGCAATCCACTACCTCGGCCTCCCAAAGTGCTGGGATTACAGGCTGAGCCACCGAACCTGGCTCAGGTTTGGTTTTTTAAAGCAATAAAGACAAAAGGATTTGTAGCTTTTGAACCCCATCATTGGTTTCTAGCACAAAGCCTGCCCCAAATGCATAATTTGTTGTAACTTCCAAAGATGTTCATTTATGCCTTTTTTTTTTGCCAGACATATAAAAGAGTACTTTGTGCTGAGAAATATTAGCAAATGTTTAGTGCATACACATGGATAGTCACTCATTCTCTCCATGTGATAAAATCCTACCCCTCGATATTTTGGTGACATCTAATGTAAAGAAAATGAACTCTTTATTTTCTTGTTCTTAAAAGTAGTGTTCTCAGATTATGTTGTGAGTAAGCCTTTTTAGCTGCTTATAGGTGGGAGTTTCATGCCTTGGTTATGTTTTCCCCCTTTGGCTTTTTAAAAAATTGTGGCAAGATATACGTAACATATAATTTACCATTTTAACCATTTTTACATGTGCAATTAAGTGACTTTAAGTACATTCACACTGCTGTGCCCCCATCACCGCCATCCATCTCCAGAACTCTTTTTTTTTAGCTTTGTTTTTTTTGAGTTGGAGTTTCACTCTGTCACCCAGATTGGAGTGCAGTGGCCGCTCCCGGCCACCGCAGCCTCGACCTGCTGGGCTCCGGTGATCCTTCCGCCTCAGCCTTCTGAGTAGCTGGAACTACAGGCATACGCTACCATGCCTGGCTAATTTTTGATTTATTGTAGATATGAGGTCTCGCCAAGTTGCCCAGGCGGGTCTCGAACCCACGGGATCAGGCAATCCACTCACCTCAGCCTCCCAAAGCACGGGGATTACAGGCTGAGCCACCGAGCCGGCTCCAAAACTCTTTTTATCTTACAAAAGTGAAACCCTGTTCCCAGGCATCAAGTCCCCCCTCCCCCAGCCACTGGTGACCCCCATTCTCCTTTTTGTCTCTCTGATTTGCCTACTCTGTATACCTTAAGTAAGCGGAATCGTATTTGTCCTTGAATGATTGGCTTATTTCACTAAGCACAGTGTCTTGAAGTTCCATCTGTGATGTGGCATATGCCTGAATTTCTTTCCTTCTTTTTTTTTTCAATTTCCTTCCTTCTTAGGGCTGAGTGATATTTCCTTGAATGTGGATATACCATGTTTTTGTGGCTCTATTCATCCATTGATGGACACTTGGGTTGCTTTCAGCTTTTGGCGGTTGTGAATAAATGCTGTTATGAACATGGATGTCCAAGTATCTCTTCAAGACCCTGCTTTCCATTGTTTTAGTTATATACCCAGAAGTGGAATGGATCACATCTTGAGTCTGTTGTTAGTTTTTTGACATGCCGCCATGATGTTTTCTGTCATGGCTTCCTCGTTTTGCATTCTGGGATATGAATTGGGACAGAATTACTCTGAAGTTTAAAAAGTCATGGGCAGCAAGCACAGAAAAGTGATGCCGTGGGCTGGTGAAGTAAATCTACTGTAGTACGGAAAGGATGCATCATTTTCTTAAAGAATGAGGAGCAAGTTCTTTCCTTGCCTCACTTCTCCAAGATGCTTTTTTGCAGCTGAAGTTAGCCTTGGGTACCTTGACACACCCAGGTGGTTCTGTGCCCCTTCCTGAAAGAAAGTGAAATAGAGTCCCTGAGCATACACCCTGGCATCGTTATGTCGGAAGCATTTTAGGCAGTAGCTGCCTGGTACACTTTGGGGTGTTAGTGCCACGTCTATGGACCTCATTAGAGTCCCACTTACCCATGAAATTGTCATGTTGTGGGAGCACTTTAAGCCCCTATAAATTCTAGTGATGCGATGTACAGGGTTTCCTTATAGCCCTGAATGTAGTCAGTGTTTACAGGGGAATTTGTGGCATGCTTTACAGACATCTCATTTATCGATGAACTTTAGGAGCTATAAAGATATCATTCAAACTCTAAGTTGACGTCTCCCTATTAAAAAATCTTTAGTATCATAGAAAAGCCATTTTCTATAAACAGCGGTTTATAGCGGTACACAATAATACATGTTCAGGAAATGTTTGAAGGATTGAAACCGGGCTTGTCATTTACAAGCTAGATCCCAGGCATCTGCTGTGAACCCATCATTCTGCAGGAATTTAAGCAGTCACTGGCTCACTTGTCTCTGACAGAACCCAAGTTGTATTTGAAATGCCAGGGTGAGCCTGCAGGTTCAGGGACTCAGCACAGCCTCAAATCATGGCCAGGATATGCTCGCTATGTCCACAGACACCTTGGCTGACTCCTTAAAGGACCCGGTTTAGATGTGAACTCTTTCTCTTCTCTCTTATAAAGTGCTTAGTTAACACCAAGCCCATAAAGGCATCCATTGTATATTGATTTTTTTTAGCTTGTTTAGATTTCTAGTGTTGAATTGTTAAGTCTGATTTCCCAGACTCTTGTAAATCTAGATGAAGTTATCAAATTCCCTTAGTTCCAGGAATTCTTTGGGAAATATGAGTGCTTGCCAGCTGGTCAGATAATTGGTGGTTCGTTTTTGTGATAAGTAGCAAATGTCGAGGGTTGTGAGAAAGAAGGTTGTGAAACTGGAATGTAGTCTTCCCTTTAAAAAAAAAAAAAACTTATCGTATGAGGATTCTTCCATAAGTTCTTACTCCCTGGCCTGTTTTGTTTCCATCTTTGCTTTTAGATTCAGAGGATATACAGGCATGTTTGTTACAAGGATGTACTGTGTAGTGGTGGCAGTTGGGTTTCCAGTAGCCCGCTTCCCAGATGGTGAACGCTATTCCCTGTAGTTAATTATTTCCATCTTTGTGACCATTTAGCTCCTGCATATGAGTGAGAACACGTGGAATTTGGTTCTCTGTTTCTGAGTCAACTCACTTAGGATGATGATCGCCAGCTCCCTCCGTGTTATTGCAAAGGACATAATTTCATTCTTTTTTATAGCTGTATAGTATTCCAAGTTGCATATATACCACATTTTCTTTATCCAGTCAATCATTGGTGGGCACTTAGGTTGGCTAAGATTTTGCCATTGTGAACAGTGCCACAGTGAACATACACATACAGGTATCTTTTTTAATATATTGATTTCTTTTCCTTTGGGTAGATCCCTAGGAATGGGGTTGCTGGGTCAAGTGGTAATTCAACTTTTAGTTCTTTAATAATTTCCATACTGTTTTCCATAGAGGCTGAACTAGTTTACAATCCCACCAACAGTGGATGTGCTTTCCCTTTTCTCTCTGGCTGCACTAACATCTGTTCTTCTTTGGCTTTCTAATAATAGCCATTCTGACTGGTGTGAGGTGATAGGTCATTGTGGTTTTAATTTGCATTTCTCTGCAGCATTTTTTCATATGTTTGTTCCTTGGCCCATTTTAACGATGTTCTTACTAATGTCTACCTATTTTACTTGCGTGAGAGGAGAACAAGTCACCGAGAATAAGTTGCTGTGCATAAGAGAACCATTAGCTCTTTGGTGGCTTGTATGAGACCTCAAACCCAGGACCAGGGATTGTCACGAAGCAGCTCATTGCCCTCTACTGTGTAGCCTAGCTGGAGAATGCCCACATGCACCCACTATGTTGGAACCAGGGCAGATTGTGGTACCAAACAGGTGGGAAATAAGATTGGTGTGCGGTAATCCCCTCTGCTCTCCTGAATCCCTTTCTCCGGATAAGTGTGCCTAGGGTGGTGTGGGGAGGGCATGACAGGGAAGAACGCGGCTTACAGGCAGTCACATGTGACTCCTGCTATCCATGCAGGTAAAATGACCCTGCCAGTGACTCTTGGACCAGGCATTCAAGGTCTAGAGTCTGGGATCATCCATGGGGAAGGTGCCCACCTCAAATAGTTGTGCATATCTTCTGGATTTCAATGAGGTTGAGTGTGTGAGCGTAAAAGTGGCATCTGTTTAAAGACCAAAAAAGGCACCGAGCACAGTTGCTCATACCTGTAATCCCAGCACTTTGGGAGGCTGAGGCAGGAGGATAGCTTGAGCCCAGGAGTTCAAGACCAGCCTGGCCAACTTAATAATGAGACTTCACCACTACAAAATAAAATCAAAAGATTAGATAGGCTTGTTGGTGCACGCCTGTAGTGCCAGCTACCTGGGAGTCTGAGGTGGAAGGATCACCTGAGCCCCGGAGGTCGAGGCTATGGTGATCCGTGATCGTGCTGCTGCACTTCAGCCTGAGTGACAGAGTGAGACCCTGACTCAAAACAAACAAACAAACAGATAGACAAAAACAAAAAAGGCGCTTAGTGAAAGCATGTTTATTGGCTCCCCTCACATGCTAGGCAGGGTCTCAGCCAACTTTGACTCCTGCTGTCACTCAGTTTCCTGGATTATTGATAGGTTCCTAAAGTTCTCTGCTCTTCTCAGGGAAGAGGTGAAGTATATAACTAATAAATGGAGATGGAGATGTCTTGAAACATTCTTATCCCAGGGTTTGGTCTAGATGGTGGGATTTGACCCATTTTACTAGGGAGTCCTTAGAAATATACCTGGTAGTGAAGAGAAACTGAGTCATGTGATCCTAAGGTCTTTAGGGTAGAAATTATTTTCTCGTATATAACAGTTCCCTTCTCTATAGAGCCAGTGTATAGATAATGCATAAATAGTGTTGATTTCAGAAGACACTGATTGATTTCCAGGTGTTTTACTAGGCAATAGCACTATAAAGATGAATAAGTGTCCTGCAATTAATTGGGGACACAAATTCGTTCATAAGTACTAAACCATGTATAATACAGTGGGATGGGTCACTGTTTTTTTGTTTGTTTGCTTGCTTGTTTGTTTGAGTCAGGGTTTCACTGTTGCCTAGACTGGAGTGCAGTGACACAGTCATGGCTCATCATAGCCTTGACCTCCTGTGCTCCAGTGATCCTCCCACCTCAGTCTCCCGAGTAGCTGGAACTGCAGATGTGTCCCACTGCACCAGGATAACTTTTTACTTTTTTTGCAGAGTTGAGATCTTGCTAGGTTGTCAGACTGGTCTTGAACTCCTAGGCTCAAAGTGCTGGGATTACAGGTGTGAGCCGCCATGCACAGTCTATGGGTTACTTTTATTGACTTGTTTGTTCATTTATTTAAAAAAAAAAAAAAACCTGGTTGGTCTTTAGGGATTGGGAATAAAGGGATGAATAACAGATAGCCTTCTTCTTTAATGTGAGGATAGTCCAGGTGAGAGTCTGCATGAGGTGCTGCAGGACCTGGAAGAAAGCCATCAGTGCATTCATATTTGTGGGGGAAACAAGGGACTCAGGAGCAGGGTTTCGACAGTCCCAAAAAAGGCCTGGGTTGTGAGTTGAAAACTTACGTCTACACAAAGCCCGCACACAAATATCTATCGCAGTTTTATTCATCGTCACCAGAAGTTGGAAGCAACCAAGAAGGCCTTCAGTAGGTGAATGAATAAACAAACTGTGTTATATCCAGACCATGGAATGCTATTCAACAATAAAACGAAATGAACTGTCAAGCCATGAAAAGACACAGAGGAATCCTAGAAGCATATCACTACATGAAAGAAGCCAGTCTGCAGAGGCCTCATACTGTCTAATTCCAACTATGTGACATTCTGGGAAGGCAAGCTGTAGAGACAGGAAGAAAATCAGTGAGCGCCAGGGAATAAGAGGGACAGAGAGAGGATTAGGTAGAACACAATCAGTCTTAGGGTGAATCTAGTTTCATACTATGAAACTATTCTGTATAATACTGTTGTGGTGGAGACAAGGCACTGTACATTTGTCAACATCCACAGAACTTGACAACACCAAGCATGAGCCTCATGTCAACTATGGCATGTGAGTGGTGATTATGTATCACTATTGGTGCAAGGATTGTAACAATACATGTATTTGTTTTAGGAGGCTGAGGCAGGAAGATTGCTTGAGGCTAGGAGTTTGAGACCAACCTGGACAATATAGGGAGAACCCCATCTCTACAAAAAAATAGAAATAAATAGCCAGGTGTGGTGGTGTGTGCCTATAGTCCCAGCTACTTGGGAGGCTGAGGCGGGAGGATTGCTTGAGCCCAGGAGTTCGAGGCTGCAGTGAGGGATGATTACACCACTGCATCCCAGTCTGGGTGACAGATGAGACTGTCTCTAAAAACAAACAAAAACAATTGCAACATATGTGCTCCACTACTAATGATAATGATGTTAATAACAGGGGATACTGTGTGTGTGGCGTGGAGAGGTGTATTTTTGCTCTGTTTTTTTGTTTACCTAAAACTTGTCTTAAATATGAGGTATAGGGCAACCCCTTTGGGTCCCCTCCCACTCTGGGAGCTTTACTGTACTCTCAATAAATCCTACTTTTAAAAAAATGAGGTGTATTACTTGAAAAGTTGGGGGGAGGGGCCTGGGATTGGGGTGGGGAGAATGGCAGAGCTTCACATTTAAGTCTGGGGACAGCAGGAGTTGGGGGCATAGAGGTGTGGATGGGGTTGGTTCTGGCCACATGGTGGCGAGCTGTGCAGGACCCGCAGCCTCAGGAGTTGGGAGCATTCCTGCAGTAAGAAGCCATGGCCTGTCTCAGGGTATAACCCTTGTTGTCTCTGTCTGCAGCAAAGAGCTCCCGGGAAGGTGCTGCTGGATGCAGTTTGCAACCACCTCAACCTCGTGGAAGGCGACTATTTTGGCCTTGAGTTTCCTGATCACAAAAAGATCACGGTAGGTGATGTCACATTCATGTTGCCGTTTTGCTGTCTGTTCATCTTGTTGGAGGGAATCATTGGTGTGTTTCCTTGGCTGCACAAACATAGAGGAAAAGACACCAGAGTGCCCTAATTAGTGTTTTTTATGATAAAAGTTATTTGTGCATGTAATTAGCAAGCTCAATGAGGGAGTGCAGTAAAGACTCCCTCCCTCATCTTTCCCCCTTGGATCCACAGTTACCTTGTGAATGCACATATTCTCTGGTCTATTTCTTTCTTTCTTTCTTTCTTTTTTGAGTTGGTGTCTCACTCTGTTACCCAGCCTGGAGTGCAGTAGCACACTCACGGCCACTGCAGCCTTGACCTGCTGGGCTGAGGTGATCCTTCCACTTCAGCCTTCCAAGTAGTTGGAACCCCAAGTGTGTGCCACCATGCCTGGCTAATTTATTTGATTTACTGTAGAGACAAGGTCTTGCCATGTTGCTCAGTCTTGAACCCCTGAACTCAGGCAGTCCTCTTGCCTCCACCTCCCAAAGTGCTAGGATTGCAGGTGTAAACCACTGCGCCCAGCCTAGGGTCTATTTCTAATGAAAGTCTGTGTAGATGTAGATGCACAAATCTTTGAAATACACAAAGGTGAGGAAACAATATACAATGTCTTCACTTTTCCACCACCCTTGCGTCCCCCCCCATTGTTCCTTTTCAGCACATGGAGTTTATTTCCTAGTTTGCAGCTATGTGCTATTCCACCAAAGGGATGTGGATAATTTATAACCTCCATTGTAAATGATGAGATACTTTGCTTTTTTCTAATTTTTTGCTATTGTCTATGTTACTAGGGTGAACTTACTGTAAGTTTATGTTTTCACTCGTGGCCTGGTGTTTCCGTGGTTTAAGTCAAAGGGCATGGACTTAGCCAATCAATAGGTTCAACCATTTTAAAGTTGCTAAATAGGTCAGACCGTTCTTTAAAAAGACTTCACTGGCTTGAACCCAGTAATAAGAGCATAGCTCCCTAGTATTTTTATCTCTCTTTGTTGATGGCTTTTTTTAGGCATGTAAATCTACCTTTTACTAGACATGTTTTTAGACTCTAGGTTTGTTGGCTGTATTTCTTTTTTTCCATACATATTGAGTACCTGGGACTTCCATTAGTCCCTGCACTGTGGATCCTGTAATGAGTAAAATTCAGGAAATGTATGATCCAGGTCAGGCTTCAGTCACAGACCAATACAGGCCATGTGGCAGGGACCCTCCTGGAGCAAGGGAGTATTGGGCAGTTGAAGTAACAGACAACATTTGAGTTCATGAAATCCTTCCCAGATCCTGCAAACCTGTGTCCTGGGAGACCCGTGGGAGTCGACCTGTTAGAAGGAATGTTCTGGGGATCAGGCGTAGTGGCTCATGCCTGTGATTCCAGCACTTTGGGAGACCAAGGTGAGAGGATCGCTTGAGCCCAGTTTAAGACCAGGCTGGACAACATAGCAAGATCTCCTCTCCACACACACACAGAAGACTGGGTGTGGTGTTGCATGCTGGTAGTCCTAGCTACTCGAGAGGTTGAGGTGGCAGGATCACCTGAGCCCAGTAAGTCGAGGTTGCAGTGAGCCATCATTGTGCCATTGCACTTCAGCTTGGGTGACAAAATTAGGCTCCAACTTAAAAAAAATAATGTTCTAGGGAGAGGGGATGCCCATGTGCAAAGACCAGAAAGCAAGTGGGCTATTCAAGAACGTGCAGAGAAAGCCAGAGTTGAGGGGCTCAGGGGAGGAGGTCAAAGGTGAAGGCAGTGAGAGAGACACGGTTGCAAGGTCATCAGGGGCCAGATGGGAAGGGCTTTCTGCACCGCTGCTGTCCAGTAGAAAGGGAATATGAACCACATACATAATTTTAACTTTTCGAGCAGTTATGTTAAAAAAGTTAAAAAAAACAAGTTGAAATTAGCTTTCAAATATATTTTATTTAGCTTAAATATTCAGCAACATTATCATCTGAACACGCACTCAATCTAAATAACTGTGAATAAAATATTTCATGCTAAGTCTTTTTTTGTCATGGTGAGCCTTCAAATCTGGTGTGTGTCTGATACTTCAGCCCCTCTCAGTGAGGAGGAACCACAGTTCCAAGGGCTCAGTCCTCTCACGGGCTCTTGTATGTGATCCCACAGTTCTGTACCAAGCTCTTGTGCTTGGGAAGCTGTGAACATGTTTTAAAGAGAATGTGATATGATCTGCTTTCTGGTTGAGTAAGACAACAGGGGCCAGACTGGACTGGGGCAAGACTGGAGTTAGGAAAGCCACTGGGAACCTGGAGTGATACAGGCATGAGGTGATGCTGGTGGGAACTAAGGGAAAGTTGGGGGGCTGGAGAGAGGTGGGTGGATTCAAGAGATCTGGGGGGTCGTGGGAGGGGATGTGATGGAACAGGTGGACTTGTGGGGGAGCACGGGCTCAGGATGTTCAGTTTTTCCACTTTGCCTTCAGGGTGGACAGGGCTGCCCATCCCTGCGGACAACCATGTCCAGCGGTGAAGGTGACAAGTCCCATTCCAGCATAAGGAGTCGGGGACATCAGTGGACATTTAGCAGAGATGCCCTACAGGCAGGTAGTGCCAGAAAGTGTATTTCCTGGAGCACAGAAAGGAGATATGTTTGGAAATCTGAACACTAGATTCCTACGGTTATTTTAAATGCCAGTTGAAGTTCTGAGACTGCATGAGAACACACCATGAAGAGAAGGGGACCAGGGTGGAACACCAGCATTGAAGAGAAGGGCCCATTAAAGGAGGTGAATGTGGAAACAGTTTTATATGACAAGAGTCACCTTGTGTTAACCTCCAACTGGCCAAGGAGTGTCTACAATCAAAGCTGAACATCAACCAATCAAACTACCATGTTCCAAACCCTCTTTTGCATGGCAGGAATGAGCACCAACCAATCAGAACTGCCATGTTTCAATCCCTCATTTGCATGATAGGAATGAACATCAACAAATCAAATTGCCATGTTTCAATCCCTCGTTTGCATGGCAGGGATAAACACCAACCAATCAGAACTGTCATGTTTCAATCCCTCACTTGCATGATGGGAATGGAAAAGAGGTCAGCTCTGTATAAAAACAACCTCAAACCCCTAGCTGGGGCAGACAGCTCTTCTCTCACTCTCCTGCCCACTGCTCTCTTGCAGTGTGATCACTAAACCTGTATTTCTCTACTACTCTGATTTGACATGGGTGAATTCGGCCAATTGGCCGTTACCTAGGATGGTGCAGACAGAGAGGAGGAGAATCAGCAGGGACAGAAGTCCCAGAGCAAGAGAAGAGAGCCTTTCCAGGGAGGAGCAGCTGGAGGGGCGTGGGAACTTCTGCCCCCAGATCATGCCCAGAGCAGTGGTGAATGTGTGACTCCGTCATGCTCCTAAAAACCAGGGCAAGTTGTGTTTTCCTGACTTAGTCCCATCTCCAAAGACTTCGTCATTGTCTAGTTCCTACTTTAAATCTGGGCTTCCCTGACTCCCAGCTTTTTTTCCTGATGTGGCTCATGACCACAGACCTGCCAGATCTCATTCTGCATCCATGTGTTCATCTAACAACTATTGTGAGCCTACACTGTATCAGGCATCACACATCACATGGATCTGAGAGAAAGTGACAGCTGGCAAGAAGAAGGTATGTTTCCATTTATTAGGAATGCAGGCTTAGTAAGAGAGTCCAGGAAACAGTTACAATGTAGCACATTCTATGAAACATTGTTTCATGGACTTATTTCACTTTAAAATATTCATTTCAAAACACCTGAAGATAGATTTCTCATTATTTGTAACAATCCTGCCCATTGCCTGCCCGAATTACCTTACACTCCCAATAGCCTTCCTGACTCCTGTCTTGTCCTATCCAGGCCTGCTGGAGCTGCCTTTTTCTACCAGGAATCGGTAGTGGCATCTTTGTACTCCATAGCTGAGGGTGCTAAGATTCTGAGAATTGTTTGTCCTGTCTGGATCTACCAGTTAGCTAATGGCAGAACCAGGATCCTAAGTGTTCTTCTGACTCCACATTCAATGCCTGAGTAAACCATGGGTGCTTCCCTTTTGCTAGGATTTACAAATCCATTGATCTTTCTACGTACCTCCTGAGCTGACTTCTTTATAGAAAAAAAAATTTTTAATTAAGCTTCCTTTTTATGATTTCACCCCTTCTTTAGACTATTGTTTAGGAACATGGTTAAGTGCAAAAAACCAAAAACAAAACAAAACAAAAAAACACTAATGATGACTTTTAAAAGTAGGCTTTTATTTGTATACATCATGCCAGTAAAAGTCACCACGTGAGTACTCACTGTGTGCTGGGGTGTTCTATCTCTGTGTGTACAGCAGTGCATGCGACCCCCTTTCTAAAGCAGGGATCAGTGTGCTTTCTTTGTAGAGGGACAGATAGTCAATACTGTGGACTGTGCAGACCATGCAGTCTCTGCAGCAACTCTCAGATCTAGCCTGTGTACAAGCAGCCGCAGACAATATATAAACAAATAGGTATGCCTGTGTTCCAGTAAAACTTTGTAAAACAGGAAGCTGTAGTTTGCCAGCACCTATTCCTGAGAGTGTGACTCTGTGCCAGGCACCATGGTAGGTTTACATACGGTATTTCATTTATTCCTACAAAGGTCCATTATGTCTCCTTTTTCTGGAGAGGAGGGTCGGCCTTACAGAGGTTGAGTCATCCTCACAAAAGCAAGGTGTGGTGGATACCGGTCCTGCTCCCAGTCACCATGCTAGTCCAACCATCTCTCTGCATTTTACTCCTGGATGTTTACAAGGTCCCAGCCTGAGAGCTAACTGCATATCATGGTAAAAACAAGTTCTTTGGACAAAGCTAGTCTGAGATATTGGAGGGGATAGTGTCAGGGACTAGAGGGGCATAAGGAAAGCCTGGGGTCCCGGCCATGCTCTGACTCTTGGGTGCTGGTTCCGTGGGTGCAGTCAGTTTGTAAAAATTGAACTCTATGCTTAGAACATGTGAGATAGATATATATAGCTTCAATGAAAGTTGGCCACAAATGTAGTAAAATAAAAGTATACAGTAGCAGACGTGATGACCAAAAGGTGCTCAGAGACTGGCTTACAGGAACTCTTCTGGAAATGCCAGTCTGGATGGGATAAACCGTGGAAGAACAGTTTGCATGGGAGGATATTCATCACTAGCTGAACTTCCCCCTCTTCCCCAGACAGCGTTGCTTGACTGTGTCAGATTTGCACCTCCTTCCTGGATTCGGCAGCCATGCTGCCTTTCCACCCAGGCCATGCGTCGCAAAGGGGTTGAACCCTCTCTGCAGTCAGATGCGGGCATGCACATCATGGCTTCTAGAACTCTTAGCAGCAAAGTGACTGGGGGACGCTGTTCTGCCTTCCTGAGCTTCACTTTGGTCTTGTGTAAAATGAGCATAACAGTGCCCACCTCATGGGGCTTTGGAAAGATTGAATGTGATAACATCTATTAGCACATGACCCAGTATCTGGTCAGATCTTTAAAGTGCTCAGAAAACTTTAGTTAGAGAAACTGTCACCACCATCATCTTCATCATCATTATTATTTTTTGTGGTCAACAACAGTTAAAATTTATCATCTTAATGATTGTTTTTTGGTAGGGATGAAGTCTTGCTATGTTGCCCAGGCTGGTCTCGAACTCCTGGGCTCAGGCAATCTTCCTACCTTGGCCTCCCAAAGTGCTGGGATTACAGGCATGAGCCGCCATGCTTAACTATCATCTTGATGATTTTTAGGTGTATGGTTCAGAAGTGTTAACTATATGCACGTTGTCGTACAGCACATCTCCAGAACTTTCTCATCTTGCTAAACAGAAACTCTGTACCCATGAAACAACTACTCTGAGCCAAAAACATTGCTTGAGTCCAGGAGTTCGAGGCCAGTCTGAGCAACATAGCGAGACCTCATCTCTACCAAAACAAATGAAAAAAATTATCCTGGCGTGGTGATGCAGACCTTTAGTCCCAGCTATTCAGGAGGCTGAGGCAGGTGGATCGCCTGAGGCTAGGGGAATCAAGGCTGTGGTGAGTCGTAATCCTGCCACTGTACTCTAGCCTGGGTGACAGAGATATTGACTCAAAAAAAAAGAGGGAAATCCTGTCATATGCTACCACATAGATGAATCGTGAGGACATTATGCTAAGTGAGATAAACCAGTCACAAAAAGACAAATACTTCACGATTCCACTTACACGAGCTTTCTAATGTTGTCCTATTCTTAGAAACAGGAAGTAGAACGGTGGTGGCCAGAGGCTGGGGGATGGAACTGGTGAGAAGGCATTCCATAGCTATAGCGTTTCAGATTTAGCCCCCACCTCTTGGCTGTTGTGACTCATGCTGCAATGAACGTGAGTGTGCTGTCACTGTTGTTTTCTGATGCCTCTGTTGTGACTGTCACCTTTGCTGGCCTTTATTTGGGAAGTCCTGCCCTTACCTGCCAAAGCATGATGATGGGTCTACAAATGCCCCATCACATGGCAGTCACAACTGGCTTCACTCACTTCTCTGTGTGTGATACCTGAGTAGCCAGTTGTTGCCAAAGCCCCTGGCCTGCCAGGTCGCGGATTTCCTTCCCTCGGTGGTAAGCTGCTGGATTCAGGCCACTCGGAGTCCTGCTCAGCCTCATGTCCCTCTCCTTGTTATTTCTATCGTGTGAATTGGGTAATTCAGAACATAGCAGGCATTAAGGCATTGAAGGGGGAAAACAAGTGCTTTCTACGCCTTGAGAAAGATGGGTTTTTCAGGGCCATAAATAAACGAGTGATCATTATGAAACAGTCAGTTACACTCCACTCTTAATTAGACTTGTCCCGTGGCTCATCAGTTAATAGAGTTGCTTGCTGTGTTTACACACACGTTTGGCCTGCTGTTGTCCTTGGGTCTGGACACTGTCCCCAAAGGATCACTACACAGAGCAGAGAAGTGTTTTAATCAGCTTTGTAAAAATACAGATTGGGCTTTCTGTAGGAGGAATGCCATTGATCCTAGGGCTCAAGACGCTGTGCTTAGTATAGCAACTAATTGGTACATAAAGTCTAAAGGCTGGGAAAGGCCAGGATGCCATTAGGTTGCCGTGGGGGTGAGCTCAGGGAACTATCCAGGGGATTCGCTTCACACTGATGAGGCAGGATTCTTGCTAAAACTAGGCACAGAAGCCTGAGGTCGAGGTCTAGTCTAGAAGAGGCCTCAGTGGAGCCTGGCTGACATTTGGTCAAGGGAAGAGTCTTTGTTACACCCAACTCTGCCTCCACAAGACAGGAGCAGCCGTGGGCAGTATGAAAACGAATGAATGTGGCTGTGCTCCAATAAAACTTTATTTATGGGCATGGAAATTTGGATTTCATAGAGCCTTCACCTGTCATGACATGCCAGTCTTTCGATTTTCTTCAACCACTTAAGAATGTAAAAAACCAGTCTTTGCATCTGACCTGTGCTGAAGCAGGGAGTGGGCTGGCCAGATCTGGGCCATGTGCCTTGGTTTGCCAGTCTCTGTGGTATTTCATCATCTAGGTTTTATAATGAGCAGACCTAGAGAGGTCACTTACCCCACTTAGAACAATAAAGTGCGTTCCCTGTCTTAGCCAAAGCATGGCCTCTCTCTGCTGCGCATGGCTGCCTTTCCTCAGATCTCTCCATCTCAAAGAGCTGCACAGACCCGAACAGCAGAGATGGGTGTGCAAGTAAGATTGATGTCATTGGCCCATTGAGGACACTTGGAAGAACTCTGTGCTTTGGGCTGCCAATCTGTTTAAAAATTCACTTTGTCATTTGGCAGCTAGGTAGATTCTTAATGTCCTTGATTTTACACTTTCTCTGAAAAATGGAGTAAGAAATGACTCTTTTACAAGGTTATCATGAGGGCTAATCAGATACTTTACAATACTGAGCCCAGCAGGTCTCATGGCACGCAGTAGGCACTCAGATATCTGCTGTATTTCTGAGAGTATTAGAATGTATGTTTGCATTCTAACTCCGAAACCAGTGAGGCCAGTCCACCGAGCTTTTATGAAAGTGACATTGCTCACTGGCCTGATAGAACAATTCTGTTTTCTTATAAATAAACACTGGCAACACTCAGGAAAAGATTAGTACCTTGTCATTTATTCTTTGTCTTCCACGCCAGAAGAAAAGTTTCGCGGGCGGCAGGCGTGCTTTCGAAGGTCTCAAGGTCGTGGAAGCAGAACTGCGTGGGATGATAGGTGTCCCTTGCTCGGGGTTTTCCAGCCCCACCGGAGTCAGACAGACCTTCATCTGTCTCAGCCTCTGACCTCACTTCTTCCTGGAGGTCTAAGTGGACCTCTGTGGGACATGCCAGGAGTAAAGGATGAACATTGCAGGACCAAGGGCAATCTGAAAGTTTGAGAAGCCAGCAGAGGTGAGGCTGGGGAGCAGCTCAGTCACCATGTCACCATGCGTCATCTGACAGTGGGTGTATTGGTTGGGCAGGTCACCAGCAGAGGCAAAGCTCTGCTTCAGCAGAGAGTCCGGGAGAAGGACAGATCACTTGGAAAATATAGCTATGGGTAATGTTCTGTGCTGAAGCTAAAAGGCAGATACTGTTTTTCGGTTTTGTTTCATTAATAGACACTTTTTTAAATTTTTAAAAAATTTTTGAGTTGAGGCCTTATTCTGTCACCAGGCTGGAGTGTAGTGGCACAATCATGGCTCACTGCAGTCTCGACCTCCTGGGCTCAAGAGATCTCCTGAGTAGCTGGGACTACAGGCGTTGTACCACAACCATGGCTAATTTTATGATTTTCTTTTTTTCTTTTTCTTTTTTATAGAGACAAGGTATCCCTGTGTTGCCCATTCTGGTCTTGAACTCCCAGGTGCAAGCAACCCTCCCTCATTGGCCTCCCAAAGTGCTAGGATTACAGGCTGGAGCCGCTGTGCCCAGCTATTATTTCTTAGAGCAGTTTTAAGTTTACAAAAAAATGAAGCAGCAAGTATTGAGTGTTCCCATATACTGCCCCCAACCCCCCCCACACACATACACACAGTGTCTCCTGCCATTGACAGCTTTCTTTAGTGTGGTACATGTGTTACAACTGGTGGACCAATGTTGATAGTAGTGTAGTGTTATTCACTACAATCCAAAGCTTGCATTAGGGTTCTCTCTTGGTGTTATACATTTTGTGGGTTTTTACAAATGTGTCACTGCGTATGTCCAATGTGCTGGAATCACACAAAGTGTTACAGCCTTCTGCGTTTTTATGCCCCCTGCCCAGAAAAGCTGAGACTGACACAACAGTTGTTGCAGGAGAGAGAGTTGAATGTCGCAAAGTGGCTGAGTAAGAAGGACAGGAGACATTTCTCAAATCTGCCTCCCGAGAACTTAGAAGCTAGGGTTTTTAGGATTAATTTGGCAGGTGAGGGGACTAGGGAATTGAGACTGCTCATTGGTTGGGGATGAAATCACAGAGGTGTCGAGATTGTCTTTGTGCCCTGAGTCAGTTTTTGGGTGGGGTTCACAGGTCACTGGTCTTGTTGGCCTCAGAAAGTCTTATCAAAATGCAGAGTCTGAGAAACTTCTGACACCACTCCTAGGTTTATGGTATCTGTAGAAGCAATTGGGAAGTTGCAGCTGTTATGAAAGATGGGTGCAAGAGGGAGGATATCTGCTAATCGCGCTTTGGCTTGCTAAACTTCTGGATACCATCAAGGAGGTTGGCATGACCTGCAGCCCATTGTTCTTCAGAGGAAAACAAGTTTGTTAATCTTGCAGGCAGCCCTGGGGGCTCGGATCTACATACAGGGAGAAAAGAAAATGAGTAAAACAAACATTTTAGGATTTAGATCTTAACATAGTTTGGGACGCATTACAATTCTAAACTTGTGGCTTTTATTAATTTTACGAAGGCTGTTTCAAGGGTAGTTTCACTGCCCCAAATACCCCTTGTGTGCCGCCGCCTGTTCATCCCCCTCTTCCCTGAGCCCTGGCAACCTGATCTTTCCGTCTGTATTTTCTGTATTCTTGATGCTTTGAAATCTGGACCTTCCTGACTCTGGAGAGACTGCCCTCCCAGGGCTAGTAGATTCCTAGAGACAGCGAGTGCCTCCAGCTAACAAGTCTAGAGCCATATCCAGTCACCTCCTCTGCTGGCTCTTGCTCTCGGGAGGCAATATTCCTCAGCCCTAGAGCTGTTCCAGGGACAGGTCCCACAACCAGAGACCGCCTTCCACCCCAGAGCCCATGGAAATGATTCAAACTAGCCAATCCTGAACCTGCTTGCCCTGTGCCTCACCTGGAAACCACAAGTCTGCCCACGCTTTCTCCCCACTCTCTCTGCTTCCTGACCTACCCTTGTGCTTCCCCTGGTGGATGGCCCTGCATGGTTTGACACACTCCTTCCTCCTGGGAACTGTGAGTAACAAACTCTCTTTCTGTTGGTATTTGTCTCCCGACGTATTGGCCACGATCTAAGAGTAATAGGCTCTACCCTACAGCCCAGGTGTGTAGCAGGCTGTACCATGTGGGTGTGTGTGAGTACATCCTATGGTGTTCACACAAGGATAGAAACACCTCACAATCAAAGCATTTCAGTGCAGAGCACACAGCCCAAAAGGAGAAAGTTGTATTAACAAGGGATCAGGAGCAAGTAAGATTGGATGGAAACCGGGAGCCTGCAGCGAAGGCATAATGGGCTGCAAAGCTGTTCTGTAGCCATGTTGTGGAGGAACAGTGTGATGGGCTGAATTTTATACCCCTCCCTAAAATGTGTGTGTTGAATCCTGGTACTTCAGAAGGTGAGTATAGTAGGAGAGAGGGTCTTTAAAGAGGTGATTAAGTGAAGTGAGACCATTAAGGTGGGCCCTAATCCTATCTGACTGGTATCCTTCTAAAAAGCGGCCTCTTAGACACAGAGACGTCAGAGACGCCCACACTCAGAGGGAAGACCACACGAGGTGAGGTGGCAGCTGGAAGTAAGGAGAGAGGACTTAGGAGAAACCACCCCCACGATACCTCGAGCCTCCAGAACTGTGGACCGATAAATGTCATTCAAGCTGCCCAGTCTTCGGTATTTTGTTATGGCAGCCTCAGCACACAGTAGGCTTTTAGATTCCAGCGGAAGTTCCTGGATTCAAAAACCAGTTCATCTTTGAGTCCTACTGACTGACAATGAGATTTCTCTAGAAGTCAAGGCATTTTAACCAAGTTCCCTTCCAGTCAGGCCTCATGGATGCCTGGATGGACTCAGGAGGCCAGCAGCATGGATTTCAGTGAGGATGGAGGGTGTGGTTTGCTGGAAGGGGAGCCGGGGCATTGGGATTTAAGACATCATTACACACATGACCTCTCCATTGGCAGGGAGAGAAAGATGATGGTGTTTCTGTTACCTTGTAACTCACCCGAAACACGTTTCTTTCCGCTTGTTTGAGGGAACAAATGACTGGCCTGGGATGACCTAGTCCTGCTCAAATGGCCCCCCGGTGGCCCTCCTTAAATATAACGCCAGAGCTTCCACTCCAGCCAAGTAGCTAGCTCGTCCGCTGGGTAATGGGTTGAGTCCTACGTATGCAAGGCTTTCTCCCTTACCTCTGCACGTATCATCCTGGCTGGTGAGGGTTCAGGTTCTTGCAGGCCGGGCGTCCTCACCCAGGCAGTCCTGGAGGTGTCGCGACCCTAGCCTTGCAGCGTCACCACTGCAGAGCTGCCGAACAGGCTGACCATCCCTGGCGCCTCTTCCGTTCTAGCCCCATGTGTTATAAAACCACATGCTCCCTTGGCTCACATCGGGGCTTGTGTTTGATGCTTTTCACAGAAATGCCAAAAACAGAGGAGAGATGTTTAAAAACAACTCATGAAACTGGCAGCTGCATTGCCAAAGCATAGTTGGTGTGTCCTGAGTAGTTTGCAGAAGTCTGGACGGGTCTGTGGCCACTCCGGTGGTGGTGAGAGAGCCCGGTGGCCGGGATCGCAGGCCCAGGGTGGACCATCTGGTTAACTCCTCTCCCACATGACACGGCTCCTTAGAAACGTATTCACTGTCTACGATCCTCCAACACTCTGACTCCACACAGGGAACAGGAGGCATCAAAAGAACTTTCTTATTTTCCGATCACAGACATGTGAACTTGCTTGGGTTTGTCATCAGCCTGCCCTCTCCCCTTCCACAGTAGGAGAGCCGCTCTTCTTTCTGTCCTAAGTGAATGCCCTGGGCTTTAGAGAAATGTTGGCCCATCATCTCTCAGGTCTCCTAGCATGTTGGAGTTACTCCCTCTTGCTGGTATTTTCAGCCCTCCCCTTCTTAAACGCACCCAGGTCCTTCCGATTAACAGCAAGCAGATGAACACCGACCTTGTTTGATTCCTCACCCCCCTGCTTCTGTTCTGTCAGCTGTTGCATCTCAGCAAAGCTTCTTGGTGAAGCCATTCATTCCTCTTTCCTGCCTGCCGGGTTTTCAGACCCGTCCCCGAATTCAGTGACCGACCGGCAGATACGTTAGTTCCCATCTTACCTGATCTTTTTGCAGCTCTCAGTATCCCTCCTTTGGGAAATGCTGTCATTTCGTGACTTCCATGACACAATTCTCTATTTTTTTCCAGCCTCCTTGGCTTCCACCAGGTGGTTCTCTGGCAGAGGCATTGGTCAACTCTCATGCATTTCGTTCTCTGGACTCTACACAGGCTGTCTTATTCTCCATGAAGTCAGGCTGGTGATGACTTCTTTTTTTTTAGTTGGGTTATCACTCTGTCACTTGTCACTCGGGTTGGAGTACAGTGGCACAGTCACGGCTCAACACAGCCTCGACCTCCTGGGCTCAGGCAATCCTCCTGCCTCACTCTCCCAAGTAGCTGGGACAACAGGTACATGCCACCACACCTGGTTAATGTTTTAATTTTTTTGTAGAGATGAGGTCTTACTATATTGACCAGCCTGGTCTAGAACCTGGGTTCAAGCAATGCTCCAGCCTTAGCCTCTCAAAGTGCTGGGATTGCAGGCGTGAGCCAATGCACCCAGCCATGGTGGCACTTCTAAATGTGAGATCTCCTGCCCAGACTTCTCTGAGCCCCAGATGAATGTGTTCCACTGTGTCTATACTATCTCTTCCTGGCTGATCTAAGGAAACCCCAGAAAATCAACATGACCGCACCTCTAAATCCTGGCCATCCCCCAGTGCTCCATGTCTCTGGGACTGGCGCCAGCATCCACCTGATGCCCACATCCACCATCTTAGAGGCTTTCTGGGCATTGCCTCCTTCCTCAGCCATCATATCCAGCCCATCAGTAAATTCCATCGGTTTTTACTTCTTAGATTTTTCTCAGATCTCCACTTTCCTCAATACCACCCCTGCCCTTCTAGTCTAAAATCCCATCCTGTTTTGCCTGAAGAGTTGCAACAGACCAGCCTGCATCCCATCTTGCTTCTTCTAACCTGTTCTCACACTGTCAGACATATCTTTTAAAAATACAGATGGAATTGTGTCGGCATCATGTGGAAAATCCTTCTTATGACTCTTGGGATAAGGACAAGGCATCTCAACATGGCCTCGGTGGGGTTAGGCTCCTTGAACTCACCAGCCCTGTTGTGCAACCATTTTGATCTTCCCCCTTGAACATGTGGACAAGGGTTTTTACTACCTATCTTCATGCATTCTGCTCACCTCTCTGCCCCTTCAGATCTCAGTACAGTGTCATTTTCAGGGAAGCTTGCTCCCTACCTCTGCTCCTCCCATGTGCCTTATTTATTTATTTATTTATTTATGTATTTAAATTCTATTTATTGGGGTAGGGGATTCTCGCTCTGTTGGCCAGGCTGGGGTGCAGTGGTGAAATCATGGCTCACTGCATCCTCAAACTCCTGGGCTCAAAGTGATCCTCCCACTTCAGCTCCCAAGAGCTGGGACTACAGATGTACACCACCAGGCCTGGGTAATTTTTTTTATTTTGTAGAGACAAGGTCTTGCTCAAGCGATCCTTCCTCCTTGGCCTCTCAAAGTCTTGGGATTACAGATATGGTCTACCTTGCCTAGACTTATATACTCATTTTAAATTGTATACATCTTCAAAAACCTCTCTGGGCCATGTACAGTGGTTCATGCCTATAATTCTAGCACTTTGGGAGGCTGAAGTGGGAGGATTGCTTGAGCTCAGGAGTTCAAAACCAGCCCTAGCAACATAGCAAGACCTCATCTGTACAAAAAATTAGGCAGGCGTGGTTGCATGTGTCTGTCATCTCAGCTGCTCAGGAGAATATGGAGGAAAAAATCACCTGAGTCCAGGAGGTCAAGGCTGTGGTGAGCTGTGATCTTGCCACTGCACTCCAGCCTGGGCGACAGACCCTTGACTTAAAAAACACACCACTAAAAACCTCTCTGGCTGCCCCTCCTAGGGCTAATTTATTCTTAGAACCAGTGGGCCCATCCAGGAGCATGCCTTCGACTTACAAACTAACCAATCTCCTTTCTCTGGCCTGTCTATCCCTGGACCCAATAATCTTCTACCTGAGTCACCCCAGAGCCTGGACCATGCCTTTAATTTAGAGACAGCCAGAATTATTCAACCTGGCCGTTGCTAAACTGTTTGTCCTGCCTTGCCTTGCTTCCAGAAATCTCAGTAACGGCCTAGGCCCTCCCGTGGCTTCTGTCTTTTGATTTTTAATACCCACATGGGAATACATCATATGGATGTGCATTGTTGGATTTAATTATTTCATTTAGGTTATTGTAAACATTTTGACTATTATAAAATGCTGCAAGTAGCATACCTTGTACTTAAATCTTTGTGTGCATAAATGGGTAATTTACAGAAGTGGCATGGCTGGATCATACCTCCTAAGCCTTTGATCATTATTCCCTAAAATGTCTTCAGAAAACTCACACCAATTCATAAATCCATCAGTAAAGTAAGACATTGCCCACTTCCCTGTGTCCTGGCCAACTTTGGGTCTTATACAAACACTAAAGTATGTATATAGCCATATCTAGATGCAAATGTATGGGTGGAAATGGTATTCCATTGTCTTACTTTACATTTCCAGTACAGATGACATCTGGGCACCAGTAGTTTTCAGTTAGCTGTTGGCATTTTCTCTTTGTAAATTACCTCAGGTTCTTTGCATAGATTTCTGCAGAGTTCTCTCTTTCATACTTACTTATAAAACTCTGTGTTAAGCACATTAACTTTGTTTTTGTCATACATCCAAATATAAGCTTCTATCGAACCCTTTCAAATTTCCAGAAGTCCAAGGGGAGTTTTTAAAAAAAGGACATATGGTCTAGGATAATACAGTTAGCTTACCCTTTCTTAATAAAGGCAGCTGGTTTCTCTCTTATTTGAAAATTTTGCCACTCAAACCATATGCCAAGGAGCACGCATTTGGAAAAGAGTCTGGACTTTGAAGTTGGACAGATCTGATTTCAGTCCTAGCTCCACCACTGCCTAGCTGAGGGACCTGGGACCAGTTATTTAGCTTATGCAAGTCTCAGATTTTATTCCTGGGTAGCAATGGCCTTGTTTGGAGCGGTCAGTAGCTTACAGGTAGTGTGTGGTGCGGAGGTGGGATTCTGTAAATACCCATCCTCTTTCCATATCCCTCAAAGATGTGCGGTTCTGCATGCACTCACACATATATGAGGTCTGGCAGTTAGGTTTGTTAACTCACCCTAGAAAAAGGGCTACATACCTCATTGCTGAATATCGCTATGGTCACCTTTGAAGTCCTCCCCTTGGGAAGCTGTGCACCGATACCAGCGCCTAGTCTACCTGTCAATGCAATTTTGGAATTTTTTCACTGGAATGGCCATCAGAGTCGTCATTGTATTACTCTTGCTGTCTTGAATGTCATCAGATGTCTTCCTTTCCATATTTCCTTTATCTTCTGGTAAAGAAGAAAGCCACTGGGGGCCAGATCAGGTGAGTAAGGAGGGTGTTTCGATACAGTTATTTGTACAGTGCTGCCACAGTAGGCTCACAGTGGCAAGTCTGGAGCTTACTTGTCAGATCTCAGCAAATAATGACAGCAGCTGTGAAGGCCATTCCAGAAAGAGTTCCAAAATTGCTTTGACAGGCGAACTAGACACTGGCATTGATGCATAGCTTCCCAAGGGGAATACTACGAGGGTGACTGTAGTGATCTTCAGCAGTGGGTTAAGTAGCACTTTTTTGAGGATGGTTCACAAACCTAATTGTCAAACCTCGTTTTCTGTTTCAGTAAGGAATATACATATTTCACTTGACTGGAGTAACCAGTTATGCAGTCATTCATTAACATTTTCCAAATAGGTAAGTATGATAAAAGTACAATTGAGAGTAGAGCAATTCTTAGTCAACTATGTGGATCTGAGTCTAGGAGAGATTTTAAGCTTCAAGCTCAGGGATAATATTAGCAAATAAGGATCCATTCTATAGATTATGGTAGACAATGCAAGATATAGCATTCTGGGGAAAAAAGGAACAGAGCCTCTTATTCTGAAAAATATTTTGATTTTAAACAGCTTCCAACAAAGTCTAAAATAGTCACTCTTTCTCATTGGAAATGTCTCAATCTGTTCTTTTTTCCCTTTTAGGTGTGGCTGGATCTCTTGAAACCCATTGTGAAACAGATTAGAAGTAAGTATATGCCATATGTTGAACAACGCGTGAGCTATAAAACCAGACATTCTCATGTCTAGACATCTCCTACCTTGTGCCATGAAGCACTGGGGATATACATTCTTCTGTTATTCTTTGATTGCTTTTCATCATCCGCTAATCCACGTACTATTAAAATGTTTCTGCTGCAGTTTTAACGTCTAACAATTTGGCAATCAAAACCTTGCTTGGAAAATCAAATCTCGTTTTGATTAGCACCTGAAGCCTGCCATTATTTGAAGCCCCAGAATAATCACGTGTGTTTTGTCTATGCCGTTGTTACTGCCACTTTCGAAGGGGAAGGGGAGAGCCATTTATTGCTAAAATTGATTCTAGATTTTCCGTCCTCCCTCACAAAGCCTGTGAAATCAGAATGCAAGTGTTGTTTGGGGGGAGAGTGCTGTGTGTGTGTGTGTGTGTGTGTGTGTGTGTTTCTGAACGGCAGGCAGGACTCTGAAGGGAATCTGGCATGCATTTAGACTGTGAGGAAAGAAGAGATTAAGGAAGGTGAAGGAAAAGAACAAAGAAAGAAAAAGTGCTTTTTCTCTCTTTTCTGATTGCCTCCCCAGCGTCCGCTCCTCTCTCTGTTGTGGTGTAAAATTCAGGGTCACACTCTCTTCTCAGTCATCCCAAGGGGTCTCTCACTGAAGCCAGAGCCTGGACAGAAGTCTGAGGATGGTAACAAAACAGCATCCCTTTAGTTCAGCATGAAGCTCACAATACCTGTGGGATTCTGTGTCTGATTAAGAAACCTCGCTGGGCCACTTATTTATATAAATTGCTATGTCATAAACACACAGTGCAATGTCTACATGGCCCTGACACAACTGAAATTAATGTTGATCTTCCTTCTACATTTTTTTTTTGAGCTGGGGTCTCACTCTGTTGCCCAAGCTGGAGTGCAGTGGAGCTATCACGACTCACCACAGCCTGGACCTCATGGACTCAGGAGATCCTTCTGCCGCAGCTTCCCAATTAGCTGAGACTCCAGGCAGGCACCACCACACCTAACTACTTTTTTGATTATTTTGTAGAGACGGGGTCTCACTATGTTGCCTAGGCTGGTCTCAAACTCCTGGGCTCAAGTGATTCTCCCACCTCAGCTTCCCAAAGTGCTGGGATGACAGGCATGAGCCACTGCACCTGGCCGATCTTCTCTAATTTCATCAAAGATGAAAATGAAATGGGCATCGTTTAATGTTTACTGGGTGTCCTCAGCATGGCTGGCAGGTGATGACTAATGGCGGGGGGGTGGGAGGGATATTGCTAAGAGAAGCCCCCAGGCCTGATGGGCCGAGGTCACGTAGAGTCTAGAAGACTGATGTGTGTTCCTATAGCAGTTCACCAGGGCAGCTGCTCATGGCGGGAGGGTGGCCCTCCCACGCAGACCTGACGGCAGAGTGGGCTGTTGTCAGGTCAGAGCCAGAGCAGGGATGTTAGGTGCTGTCTGTCTTCCCCATGTGCTTTGACTGGCCCTGGGTGACGGAGCTGTCACTTCGCATCGAGTGCTAACGTCTTCCTTGCTTCAGGTTTTCTGAGGATCTGAGTGTGCTTACTCAGTTTCATCTTTGTGAGAATTTACTAAGGGGAAATAGTGAAGCTATCTCATCTTTCTCTTTTGCTGCTGTTATGTTGTGTTCCAGATTTGATATGCCAGGGCTTCTGTTAATTTTTAAGGAAAAGAAGCCTCTTTTGGCTTTAGTATTTTCATGCCTTGTCCCCCGCCTCCACTCCCCAATTCTGTATATATTACCAGAATCTTAGCTTTATGTCATCTTTATTTTTTCTTTTCTTTTCTTTTTTTTGAGTCAGGGTCTCTGTCACCCAGGCTGGAGTGCAGTGGCATGCTTATGACTAACACACTAACACAGCCCTGACCTGCTGGGCTCATACAGTCCTTCCACCCCAGCCTTCTGAGCAGCTGGAATTACCCAGCTCACTTTTTTTTTTTTTTTTGAGTTGGAGTCTCACTCTGTCTCCCGGACTGGAGTGCAGTGGCCGAGTGCAGTGGCCACTTACGGTCACTGCAGCCTCGTCTGCTGGGCTCCAGCGATCCTTCCGCCTCAGCCTTCCGAGTAGCCGGAATTACAGGCATGCGCTACCACGCCAGGCTGATTTTTTGATTTATTGTAGAGATGAGGTCTCGCTGCCCAGGCGGGTCTCGAACCCGCGGGCTCAGGCAATCCACTCTCCTCAGCCTCCCAAAGGCGCGGGATTACAGGCTGAGCACCGAGCCCAGCCCCAGCTTACTTTTTAAAAAAATTTTATCATAGAGATGAAGTCTCACAAAGTTACCCAGGCTGGTCTCGAACCCTTGGGCTCAGGCAATTCTCTTGCTACCACCTCCCAAAGTGCTGGGATTACAGGTGCGAGCCACCACGTCTGGCCTCAGCTTTGTTTTTTCTAAACTTGAATGTGTGATCGATCACAGAAATTAAAATACAAACATTACCTTTTGTATGTGATCATGAAAAGTAGAATAAAGATATTTTCTGCTTTTATAACACTACTGTTAACATTTGGATTTTATTATGGTGCCTTATATTTTGTGGAATATAAACTCCTTTCTGTCATTCCAAATGACAGACCTTGTAAGACTGCTTTTTTTTTTATTATAAAGATGTGGGGTACAATTCAGGGTTAAGTATACAAACGTTGATTATGCAGGTACCCTTGTTGATGAGGTATGCCCCTCCCTCCTCTGGCAGTTCCCTTTAACTGCCAATCCCACCCCCTCCCCTGGCAGTATCCCACTACTGCCAATCCCTTTCTTATAGTATTATGAGAATTGTTCAAGTTCTGCTTATGAGTGAGAACATATGGTACTCTGTTCTTTGTTTCTGTGATAGGTCACTGAGTATGACTGACTCTAAATCCATCCAAGTTGCTGCAAAGTCCATATGTTTGTCCTTATTTATGGCTGCATAATATTCCTTGTGTATAATAAGACAACTCTTTTGTTTTAACTTGCACATCAAAACAAAAAACTCTGACCCAGATCTCAGATTATTATTTTATAATATATTCTGTTTTGAGTATAAAAGAATAGTTATTTATATTGTTCATAGTCTTTCCCTCCCCCCCGGCATCCATCTGCTTCCTGATGTTGTCTTAACTTGTTGGTATGATGGTTTATAAGACACATATAAAGACAGGGCCATGTCCTGTTTATATTTTCTCTCCAAGTTCAGGAGAGCAACCAGGTGCTAGGAACATACTAGATAAACACATTAGCAATGATACCTTATACACAGTTAAATATAATAAATTGTATAACTGGTTTGCATTGATTTATCTTCTCCTTAAATTATCTAAAGCCCATATTTGTATAAAAGCAGCCAATTGGGTACATTTTTAAAGATAAATGACTTTTTAAAAAACCTGGGGATAATTTAAGTCCCCAGAAAAAAATTTTTAATAACTCCATGTAATGCCTCTGTTATAGTGTTTTTTAAAAGCATTAATATGTTTCCCCATAATATGGAAGTATGAATTAGTAGTTGAACTTGACCAGTCATTGAGTGACTTGGAGGTTGGCAGATGTACTCTTGGGAGCCTGGAATGAGATGCATTATTTGGTATATAATATACCCTGTAAAGTCTTTTTCTTTAGCGGCATTTGAAACGTAAATCAATAAAAGCTCCACTGCTCTTTTTCTCTCCTTTCTTTAGGGCCAAAGCATGTTGTTGTCAAGTTTGTGGTGAAATTCTTTCCCCCTGACCATACACAACTCCAAGAAGAACTCACAAGGTTAGTGGTTTGGAAACTGGCTGTTCTACACGGTGCAGAGAAAAAGAGATAATGTTCTACATTGATTGCATCAACATTTTCATAATATTTACTTGACCAGCATCTGTTCTGTGCTTAACAGTTTAATGCCCATTTCTCCCAGCTCTGCTTACAAAAATTGGGAGAAAGAAAAGTACCACGTTTTCCTTAAAGCCTGGTTTCTGTAAAGCTGTGATATGACATGACTTGGACCTTATAACCTGTTAATGTCATATTTTCCGTCTTGTAGCTATCACTTCATGAGACAGTTTTGGGAAGTGAGAAAACAACATGTTAACTCAGCATTTATCTTTGATGCTACCATGGATGGGTGGATTTGATATGAACTGTAGGTCATTTTCTTTGAAAAGGTGACCAAGTATAGGAAGTATGCGAGGTGGGCCGGGCTTGGCTGTGGCCATCAGTCCTATCACCTGACAGCTGCGTGGCTGGCAGGTTACTTCTTCCTTCTGTGCTCCTGTTAATTCCCCTCTAACTATGCAGACTAAAATGCTTGCTTGGTCAGATGCGTTTTGAGGGTAAGCACTATTATGTCCAGAGTGACTGGGATCCAGTAGGGACACTGTACATAGTAGCTGTCATCACCACCACCACCATCATCATTGTCATCATCCTCACTGTCATCACTGCCATTATCATCACCGTCATTGTTGTCAGAGTCTTCATCACCGTTATCACCACCATCACCAGCACCACTACCATCACTATATCCACCACCATCACTGCCATCATCCTCTCCATCCCCACTGCTCATTTATAGCTTGAGCCATGACAGACGGAGTATCAAAAGAAAGCAGAGCTCTAAACACGTACAGATAAAATGCCTCTCTTTCAAGAGTGCCCTTCAGAGTACATTAGTCTGGCCAGCCCAATTTTTGTTACGTGTGCCTTTCAAGTGGAGACTAAGGCTGCCATATCCTTTCTCATGCCTCTTGGTACACAGCACGGTACCTTGGGTCATTGACCATCATGTATCAAAGGGATGATGACATTCACTTAATCAGCAATATTGATTAAGTGTACAAGGTATGTAAGTGTTGTTCTAGGACTGGGGATATAGTGGTGAAAAGACAAGTCTCGACTCTCATGGAAACAGACAAAATTATTACACAAGAGAATTATCAGATAGCGGTAAGAGTTTTTTAGGTAACTGAGGAAGGACAGAATGACAAGAAAAGATCGGGTGATGACCAGATGGTGGGTCTGGAACGCCTCCTGAGGGAGTAAGGAGGATCTGACAGTCATTTCCTGAGGAAGAGCTTTCCAGAGAGATGGAGCCATCAGTATGATGCCCAAAGCAGGGATAAGCGCCACGCATTCAAATACTCAAAGGAGGGCCAGCGTGGCAAGAGTGCTGAGGGCAATGTAGTGAGGGGGAGAAAGACTCGACGGTACATGGGGTTGAAAGACTAGCTGCCCTGTGGATGCTGGGAGGAGGAGGAGATTCACAGGGCATCCATTGAGGAAGCAGGTGTGGTAGTCCATGCCAAGATGATGGCGGCAAAGAAGGCGGTAGCAATGGCAGCGGAGAAAGTGACTGAGTTTGGAATATGTACTAGGAGTAGGATTCCTCTGTCTTGGAAATGGGTTGGAAATGGAGTCTGAGGAAAGTTGAGACGATGCTTAGATTTTTGACTTGAGCAACTGGTGATTGCTAAAATGAGAAAAGAAAGGAAGGAAGTGGAGGATTAGGGAGAGGTAGAGAGTTGGGGTGGTTCTGGGCAGCTTCCAAGTGAGATATCTGTTAGATGTCACAGCCTGTGTAGTGGCTCATGCCTATAATCCCAGCACTTCGGGAGGCTGATGTGAGAGGATCACTTGAGGCCAGGAGTTCAAGACCAGCCTCGGCAATATAGTGAGACCCCCCAGCTCTACAAAAAATAAGAAAATTAGCTGGCTATGATGGCACACGCCTATAGTCCTAGCTAGTCTGGAGGCTGAGGTGGGAGGATCACTGGAGCCCAGGAGGTCGAGGCTGTAGTGAACCGTGATTGTGCCACTGCACTTCAGTCTGAGCGACAGAATGAGACCTTGTCTCAAAAAATAAATAAATAAATAACAGACATCACCTGGCCATGGCAGGAAGGCCATCGGATCCTCAAGCATGGAGTTCCAGGAAGAGGGGACAATAAAGACCTCCCCCTGCTTTGTGCTTTCCAAATGAGTTGCCATCAGTTGTCTGCCTCCACTTACAATCCTCAAATCCGTGAAGAAGGTTGCAGACAGCCAGGAATTGACAAAAGGCGACAACCTTCTGGGACCTGCACGCAGTTTAATAGACCATATAACGCAGAGGAGGGATGGCCTGAGATGCTAAACCACGTTGCACAGGACTGGGGGGCCGACAGCAGGGGAATCTTTGTGGGGTGGCTTTATTGGGACTACTGTCTTTAGGTTTCTGGGGTCGGTTTTCCTGTCATTGGAATGCGCATTGCTCTGAGCTCAGCATGTTGAAATAAATCCAAGGACGAGTCACCTACAGATGGGTCAGTTCATACGCTTGTTCTGCCATATACTGGGCCTCTTTCCCTGTAGGGAGTCGGAGGCATAAATCATTTTTTTTTCTTCATGTTTTGCAAATAATGTCGCACCTTTTCAGTTTTTGTGACTCATTGCCTGTAGAAGTTTACAGTTGTCTGCCATCCCGGTCCTTGTCATAAAACTCCGTACGGCTTGTTACCATCGAGCCGAATGTGCCTGGTACGCTGCCAGCTTCTCTGTCAGTGCTGATACATTCCTCAAGTTACATGAGCCCAGCTGGAGGGAGCAGGGTTTTGTTGTTTTGTTTTCTGGCTCCCAGTGTGAACTGACATTTTGGAACTCTTTTCCAGGGAGACAATTCTTTTGGCTCAGTGTTGAATAAAATCGATCTGAGATTCCTACTGTCTTTATCAGCTCTGCATCGTTAGCCACTTTGGCACCAAGTACAGGGAACCTTGCAGGTCCACCTGGTGGTGGTCCCCACACTCTCAAACTCCTGTATGAGCAGAAAGGGGCAGACTGTGGAATGTTAGGCACTTTTCTTTGGTAGATGGTGAGTGAGGGGTATTGGGAGAAGCTCTGTGCCCGCCGTGCATTGTGGGAGGGACATGCGTACACACGAGCAGGACAGAGGAGCTAGCCGGCATTTGTGCAGGGTACGGGTGACTCCAGCTGTGTGGTTAATTCTTTGGGCCTCCAGGAATAGCTTTCAGCTTCCCACTTATATAGATAGGAGATTAGGTTGCACTTCGCTGTTCAACAGGAAGCTGGATGCCTTTCTATTTACTGAACTGCACGGTCAGCGGAACTCTGTCCCATTGGCAGCGTTGCCCAGGCAGCCCAGAGGAGGAAAGTCCTGACTCGCAGGTGCCGACTGAAAGCAGCGAGCAAGGGGGGGTTTTGGAAAAGATGGCTTTGCACGGTTCGGAGTCACTTTTCTTGAGCTGAGTCTAGCTGCCCTGTGTTCTTCCTCTTCTCTGGCCATCCTGTCTTTGACTGTATCCAATTTCTACTTGCCTGTGTCCTTCTCATAAGTGGAGGGGGCCCTGTCAGAATGTGCTGCTCTGAACCCCTGCTGCAGTGTTCCCTTTGACTGCAGGGAAATTGTAAATTACCACATTCAATAAGGATAGAGAGAAGGTTATGACCTTCAAATGGAATAAAATATTCTTGTTGGTCAGGTACAGTGGCTTATCCCAGCACTTGAGGAGGCTGAGGCAGGAGGATTGCTTGAGCCCAGGAGTTCAAGACTGGTCTAGGCAACATAGCAAGACCTCAACTCTACAAAATGTAAAAAAAAAAAATTAGCTGAGTGTAGTGGCATGTACCTGTAGTCCCAGCTTCTTGGGAGGCTGAGGGGGAAGGAGCACTTGAACCTAGGAAATCAAGGCTGCAATGAGCTGTGATCATGCCATTGCCCTCCAGCTGGAGTGACAGGGTGCGACCCCAACTCAAAAAATATATATATTCATGTTGAAAGCAAGGCATCAGATGGGTGGGTGCGTAGCTCTTGCCACCCCTAGACATAAAGCCCTTCTGGTTACATCTGCCACCATCACCACCACCCTTCCCATGCCCACCTTTCTGCCAAGGAGAGTTGGTTTCCGTTTTGAGCGCTTTGTGTTTTCATGGTGTTTGCCAGTTTACTTTTATTTAGTGCCTGCTAAGCAAACATAGCCTGTAGCTCTTGTGAGGCCAATTGAAATTGCTTCAGTTTATAGTACTAAAGGTGCTGCTGACCTCTAAAATGAGCATCGCAGCCAGTGTGCTCAACTTACAGCTCATGTCAGTAAGAAGAGTCGACAGAGTTCCCAGGAAGCTATTTCTCGTGTTACGTGGGCCTTGGAACAGGAAGAATCAGCATCATCAGGGAGTGACGAGTTCTTCCTTTAGTCTTCAAAAGAGACACATGCCCTCCAAAGCCATGGGTGAGCACTCAGATCCTAATGCTGTTTTGTAGCCCACATGTACACATGGGCCCTCATGTACACATGAGATCATCACCAAAGGTTCCCACAGCCTGTTGGGCTCTGACCACAGATCTGTCCCTGAACACTTTTTTGTGAACAAAAAATCTCATGCTTGAGCTGGGAAATGGTGAAATATTAAAAAATGGAATGCTTTTAAAACATAAAGCCCTCCTGTTTATTTAAAAAAGCCAACCACACAAATTAGAATTGAAGCCTGTAGCCCTATGAAATGTTGGATTCAAAAACCAGTGACTGCTAATCCAGAACCATTGTTTGTGCTACCTCTTTCTTTATGAATGTACATGTTAATGTTTAGATTGTTTTATCTTCTCACCTTTTCTTCCCTTTGACTTGAGAGGGAGGGAGGGAGAGAGGGAGGGAGGGAGGAAAGAGAGCAAGAATAACAGGGAGGTTGGAGAAAGGTCAGCTGGTGTCCACTGGCAGATCTGTTGGGTGCATTTTGCTGGTTATACAGTTGTCGCTGTAATTTTTTTTTAGTTCTTAATGATGGCACTTTCTAAATGACTTAAAGGGGATTATTCTTTTATTTTTAAAAAAATTGCTAACATCTATCGAATGATTTTGATCACTGCATTTTTAATGTACTATCTCATGTAATTCTTCTAAAAACTTATGGTTGATATTGTTAAAGGCCCTTTTAAAAAATAAAAATAACCTGTTGTTATTGCATTACAAGTAAATATACATTGTAGAAAGTTAGAATATACACATGAATAAGACTAGGGAAAACCCTGTAATCCCATTGCCTGTCACATCCATGTGATATCCTTTCTGACTTTTATCTATGAACGTATATGTACTTTTTATCTTGTCTTCTGCACTGGCCATTCAGATTTCTGTATTTGCCTCCCAACTGTCATTTATATCTGCTTATTCTAAAAGAAGATTCATTCAGACTACATACTGCATCTGGTTATCTGTCCTCTGGGTCTCTAGTATTGTAGCATGACTTCTTATTTTCTTTTCTTTATGTTACCATCTTGCTGAAGAAACGAGACCAAACAAAATATCCTCCCTTCTGAATTCACATGATTACTTCCTTGTGGCACTATTTAGTGTATTCCTTTATCCCCTGTATTTTCCTGAAAACTGGACGTCTTAGTCTTATTTTTGTGTTGCTGTAAAGGAATACCTGAGGTTGGGTAATATATAAAGAAGAAGGATTTATTTGGCTCACTGTGGGGATGGCTGGAAAGTTGAAGATTGCGCATCTGTGTCTGGTGAGGACCTTAGGCTGCGTCCAGTCATGGTGGAAGGTGAAAGGGAGCTGGTGTGGACAGAGATCACGTGGCAAGAGAGGAAGTGGGGGCTCTGGGGAGTAGTGCCGGACTTTTGTTAACAACCAACTCTCACAGGAACTAATAGAGTGAGAACTCACTCACCTCCGAGGGGGGCATTTACCTGCTTCTGACCCAAACGATCTCATTAAGTCCTGCTGCCAGCACTAGGGATCACATTTCAGCAAGAGGTTCAGAAGAGACAAACATCCAAACCATAGCTCTGGAGATTCATTCTAAAATCTTGATGAATACTGCTGAGCATTTTGCACTAATATCCGTAAGTGGTATATGCTTTATATTTCATTAATGGTGCTAAGATGTTCCTTGTATTAAGGTGGTGACATTCTGGTCTCTCCATTGTGAGGTAAAGTTGTGTTACTTGGCCCTATGTAAACATTCAGTCTCCTAAATGTATTTTTCACCAATTGACAATCCTTGCTGGAGTCAATCATTTCTTTAGAGGTTGTAGGATGAGGACTTTCAAATTCTGTTATTCTTGCCACATTATAAGTTGACATTCTCCTGTAAAGTAAAACATTGCCTCAACCACTTGGGGTATCTGACTATCTTGAAATACCCTTCATACTGAAGAGGCGGATTACATGCTCAGTTCTTTGCCCTGAGTTACCAATTTTTGACTAAGGAGTTGCTCAAATAGATCCAGAATCTACCATTTCTCCAAGGACTTGCCTCTGTGTCCTTCCAATGGGTAATTGTATGAGGGACAGACTGTGGGTGCACAGGGTTGATACTGAGGGGACACCATTTCCAGGCAGCGGACAAAACTATTAAATACCTTTCTAAACATTTATGAGTTATATCATTATTTTCAAATCCATTTTAACATCACAGTTTTTTCTTAATTTCTTTCATGTACAAATGTCTTTTTCTTCTCTTATACCAAAAATGTTGACTTGCTTACAACATAAAGAAAATAATTTAACAATAAATTAATTTTCACAGATCTGGTAACTGAGGCTTTTGGAAGTAGCTGAGTGAACTGTTATACCACAAAAAAAGATACCCTTCTTTCTCTGATTCCATTAGCTAACCTCTTACTAACCATAATAAGCTGCTATTATTGTCTGAACCATGAAGCCATTTTAGATTGATTCTATGAAAAAAAAAAAGTTTAAATGTTTCCTACACCTGCAAAAATATATAGGGTGATAGGTTATCATCTTAGATTTTTATGGCTCTCTCTCTCACCATATAAAATGAAACATATTATCCATTATGTGAAAAGATTCTAACATAATTGTCTTTGTATTTTGGGGGAGGCATTTACACTGCAGTGAGTGGCAACTGACACTCATTACAGACATGCAGACTTTCTCATTGGGTTTTATATCCCTTTCTTCAGTTTCTCGTGGTGCAAATGGGTTGCTGAAAGTGTGTCTGCCTTTCATGCTGACCTGTTCTCTTTGTGTGATGCCATCTCTGTTGACCTTTGCAGGTACCTGTTTGCTCTGCAGGTGAAGCAGGACTTGGCGCAAGGCAGGCTGACGTGTAATGACACCAGCGCAGCGCTCTTGATTTCACACATTGTACAATGTAAGTTGTCAGTTTTCTTTGCACATAATGTTGGAAATAACAGTGATCTGATCAAGAGAAGCACCCGCCCACACTCCCCCCCCACAAAACAATAGCAGTGTTTTTGTGTTATTTTTTGCTGTTAGCATGAAACCCTATGGGAAGAAAAAACAATATTCCTGATGCCACTTAATAGTCACATCTAGCCAGGCTCAGTGACTCAGCCTGTAATCCCAGCACTTTGCGAGGGCAAGGCGAGTGGATTGTCTGAACCCGTGGGTCCGAGACCTGCCTGGACACCTTGGCAAGACCTTGTCTCTATAATAAATCAAAAATTTGCTGGGCGTGATAACACATGCCTATAGTTCTGGCTACTTGGAAGGCTGAGGCGGAAGGGTCGCTGGAGCCCAGCAGGTTGACACTGGGGTGAATGTGAGTGTGCCATTGCACTCCAGCCTGGGCGATGGAGTGAGACTCCAACTAAAAAAAAATAGTTATAGCTCCAGAAATTAACCTTTGAATCGTCTGTTTTGGCATTTGTCTACCTTTTTTAAGGACTAGTACACAGCTGATATCTCAGTTATCTCAAAGGGACAACTTGGATGGGCTGTGACTGAGTAGACTAAACTTGTTCTGTCCTGTTCTTGGATTTAAACTTCATCATTGAATGTGGCACTTGAGGCTTAAGCCATAAAACTGCCACATTTGTGGTTGGCGTTTTATATTATATATGTATATGTATATAGTGTGTGTGTGTGTGTGTGTGTGTGTGTGTGTGTGTGTGTGTGTGTGTGTATTCTTTTTAACTGCCACAGATTTCATTTCTCTCTAGAGTTTTTTACTCTCTAGAGCTCAGTAAGCAAGTCACATAAAGCTGGGCTGAATCCTAGTGAAACTAGATATTTTAATATGTTTTAATCTAGACAAAGGGTAGAGATAAGATTGTGCCTATTCCAAGGCTTGCTGACAACCAACTTGAACATTTTTTTCCCTCATGGTCAAGGCTGAAGTTATTTGAAATGGAATGTATACGTTAAGTTTCAGAAAGGTAATTATATATACAGATCCAGGTCAATGTATACAAGCACTGGACTCATGTCTATAATCCCAGCAGTTTGGGAGGCTGAGGCAGGAGGATTGTTTGAGCTCAGGAGTTTGAGACTAGCCTGGGCAACAGCAAGACCTCATCTCTGAAAAAAAATAAAAATAAAAATATTAGCCAGGTGTGGTGGCATGTACCTGTAGTCCCAGCTGTTCAGGAGGCTGAGGTGGAAGGATTGCCTGAGCCCAGAAGGTTGAGGCTACAATGAGCCATGATTGTGCCACTGCATTCCAGCCTGCATAATAGAGTGTGACCCTGACTCATAAATAAATAAAAATAAAACTGTCATGCTATCATATAATCTTTTTAATTTTTATTATATACAAAGTAGTCCCATATAATCACCCCACCCCATTCTGATAACTGCCTGGTTAGCAAGATTTTCAAAGGCTTGTAGGGACTGTCTCTCCTAATAGCCAATAAATTCCCTTAGTATAACACAGTGAGGTGTTTTTTTAGAGGGTACTTATCTTTTTATTTTCTGCATATGTACATTAGCAAATGTCTACTAGACTTAGTAGATCGATTTTTTAAAAAATCAATTTGATAAAATGAAATGAGAAGGAAAAGAACAAAAATAAGTCTCCTTTATGAAACCCCATGCCTACATTTTGTAGACTGTCTTGCTGAATTCTGGTAACAACGCCTGAGATCAGTTCTATTATTATCCTCATTTTACAGGTGAGAAGATCTTGGCACAGAAAGTTACCTCACTTTTGCCCTTCCTGAGTTTCATCTCCTTTTCCTAAAATGGTAGTGGAGAGAGAGAGGAAGGCTTTGAGTCAGGCAGACCTGATTCCTTTAGGTTGGCTGGTGACCCTGGCAGGTTGCTAACCCAGCATCCACCCAGGCTGGAGTGTGCGTGGCCAAGTGCAGTGGCACAATCATGGCTCCCCACAGCTTGGACCTCCTGGGAACATGAGACTAATAGAATCCTTCTCCTAAAGCTGTGGAAATTGAATGACAGCATATACAGTTGTCCCTCAGTGTTGTGGGGGTATTCCAGACTCTCCTAAGAATAACAGTCCCAGGATGCTCAAGTTCCTAGAATAAAGGGGCATGGTATTTGCATATAACCTACACACATTCTCTCATATACTTTATTTTTATTTATAAATTATTTTTAATTTTTTTTCCTAGAGACAGGGTCTCACTAATGTTGCTCAGGCTGGTCTCCAACTCCTGGGCTCAAGCAATACTTCTGCCTTAGCCTCCCAAAATGCTGTAATTATAGACATGAGCCACTGTACTGGGCTACATCTTTCCATATACGTTAAATCAATCATCTCTAGATAACTTATAGTACCTAATGAAATGTAAATGCTACGAAAAATAGCCGTTATACCATTTAATTTAGGGAATAATGACAAGAAAAAAGTCTACCTGATCAGTACAGACCGTTTTTTCCTGAATATTTTTTAATCTGTGGTTGGTTGTATCCACAGATACAGAGCCCATGGATACAGAGGGCCAACGGTCCATCCATTTCGTGTTAGGTGTTCAGTAAACATTATTTTCCTTCCTTTATCCTCACTCACCTGCAACCCTCTTTTTCCAACTGTACGATTTTTATTGGAATAGTAACTTCACAAAGCATCAGTGACCCTGGACATTTTACAAACACAAGAGAAGTTTACCTTACTTGAAGATTCCTGATGCCATTTAGTCTTGTACCTCTTTCCTCCTGTGTCTCTTTCTTTTAAACTTCTGGTGCACTAAGAGAGCATATTTTAAGTGTTCTCACCACACACAAAAAGTGTGTGAGGTAATACATGTGTTCACCAGCTTAATGTAGCCATTCTACAATATATACATATAGCAAAATATCATGTTGCTCATCATAAATATATACAATTTTATTGTCAATGAAAGAAAATGAATTTTTAAAAAAATGGAAGTCTGCCAACAACAATGACTCTCACTTGCACATGTGAGAATGGAGATCACTGACATCCAGAAAGCCATGGTCTCTGTCTGATACACCATTCTTCCCTAGACACCAGCAAGGGCCCCAAATCCCCCCAAGAGTCTTGAGTTCTCCAAAGACAATTAAGTAAATGGGCTCAGAAGTTCTCCTGCTATTTACATGGTATTTGACATATGATGTTTTCATAATCTTTTACAATCTGATATTTATAAAGGCCTATTTCTGCATTCTTAAGCATCCCATCCACTCAGTCATCAAAGGAGGAATTTCAAAGAATCTTCAGTGCTTTGTATCTTGCTTTCCATTGTTGGTCATTATTAGTAGGGGTCAACTCGGCCCCCTTTGGCAGAAATGGTATTAAGTGGATGGTCATCTCATCTGTATCTGTACACACAGTCTGATGCCTTCTGAATTCCCCTCCCTTCTTTCCTTTGAATGTGTGGAGTCTTTCCAGTGGTCTGTGTTTTTCCATTTGCTTCTCTCTCACTTGCTTTAAATACTTCAAGCCTTTATGTTTTTTCTAATTTATTGTGAATTGACTAAGTAGGACTAGCTGATGATGAGAAGAATCAGACACTAGATGGCCCTGATGTAAAAATGCCACCTGGACAGTGTGGCAGGGCTGCCTTTGTATGGGTTGTTTGTTTCTGCTCTGGGGAATGTGCGTGGCAAAGTGGGTTTGTGCAAGCAAGTCTTTCCAAGAAGTACCATATATTTACTAGTATCACAGGACTTTGCTTGTTGTTGTTTGTCCTATTATTCTGCTCCAAGTAGACTGCTAAGGAATGTCCTATATGCATAAGTGGACATGACATGCATGGCATAAAACGTTAATAATTAGGAAACCAGATCTTGAATATGTGTTGCTTCTCAAACTCTCAAAACATAAGGGGGAGCCTGTGTCTATTTCAAAGAGGAGGGGCGTGGGGAGCAAATGAGTCATGGTTAATATCGCTGTGACTGTGAGGAGGGCAAAAAAGTCAAGGGACTTGGAAGAAAAGAGAGTTAGGTGTGTCCCCCCTGATGTCAACTGGAAGGCTTAATTTTTAAAAATTTTTTTGAGTCGAGGTCTCACTGTCACCCAGGCTGGAGTGTGCATGGCAGAGTGCAGTGGCACAATCATGGCTCCCCGCAGCCTGGACCTCCTGGGATCAGGCAGTCCTTCCTCCTCAGCCTCCTGAGCAGCTGGGACTACAGACCTGTGCCACTATGCCTGGCCTCTTTTTTAATTTTTTTGTATAGATGAGGTCTCACCATGTTGCCCAGGCTTGTCTTGAGCTCCTGAGCTCAAGCAATACTTACACTTCAGCCTTCCTATTATGGGATTACAAGTGTGAACCTCCATACCTAGTGAATTGTTCTTTTTATATGAAATTATGGGAAAGAGTGTGTTATTAGATCTGTAGGAATTAAGAACCCAAACTTCATGCTTATGAGAAACTTAGAATTTAGGTAATTTCTCCATAGACAGTTACACTTCTTTATTCTCAGCTTCTATATTTGTAACTTCATTTAGCAGGCTAAACTTTATTTATAACCCTCAAATCAATACACTGGTCACAGCCAGGCTCGGTGGCTCAGCCTGTAATCCCACACCTTGGGAGGCTGAGGTGAGTGGACTGCCTGAGCCCGCGGGTTCGAGACCCGCCTGGGTAACTTGGTGAGACCTCATCTCTACAATAAATCAAAAAATTAGCTGGGTGTGGTAGCACGCACCTGTAGTTCCAGCTACTTGGAAGGCTGAGGTGGAAGGATCGCCGGAGCCCAGCAGGTAGAGGCTGCGGTGGCCGGGAGCAGCCACTGCACTCCAGTCTGGGTGACAGAGTGAGACTCCAACTCAAAAAAAAAAAAAAAAAAAAAAATACACTGGTCAAGCCCAGAGTGGCGAGGAATTGGAGCCCCAGGGACACACATTCCCAGGTCCAAAAAGGCTTTGTGCTGCCTCTTTTCTTGTCCTGTTAACAAGTATCTTTTTCATGGTCTATTTAGTGCCACGCTTTTTGCATTTTTGTGTGTATTGTTTGTGATTTCACTGTTGACAGTAGTCCCCAGGCATTGCGTGGCATTGCTGCCTCGTGTCTGTCCCCAAGCGTGGTGCCATCTGCCTTGTGGAGGAAATCTGTGTGTTAGATAAGCTTCGTTCAAGCGTGAGTTCTACTGCTGTTGGCCGTGGGTTCAACGTGGAGTAGTTAACAGTGTAAATTTACTATGGCTTTCAGCAGAAACACACATACACAAGGAGAGTTAACGAAAATGTTGTTTCAAGAGTTTTATAGGCCAGGCAGGGTGCTCATACCTGTAATCCCAGCACTTTGGGAGTGTAAGGCAAGTGGATTGCTTGAGCCCAGGAGTTTGAGACCCGCCGGGGCAACCTAGCAAGATTTTGTCGCCATAAAAAAGTTTAAAAATCAGCCAGGTGTGGTGTTGTGAACCTGTAGTCCCAGCTACCTGGGAGGCTGAGGTGGGAGGATCATGTGGTACCTCTGCAGATCCTAACGATCCCAAATGATGAGACTCAGCTGTGTTTTCTGAGACCAGATAGAAGATTGCAGAAAAGCCAGGGTCGCCATTTTCAAGGCAACAGTTAACAAAGGCAGTGTGACCAGGGATGCCCCCTCTATTTCTCACTGTTTTCTGTGATAGAGGGTGACGATTTTACTCTCTTATAGGGAGAAATTAGTCCAGAAAAGGCAGTGAGCAAATAGTGTAGCTGGTCTGTTTTAGAAGAAGGAAGCCAGTGAGCTAGTGACTTTTCTGGTGGCCCAGCCGTTGCCAGGTGAGTTGTCATGGCTGTGCACAGAGCAGATATTCTCAGTGAGTATGATTGATGGAAACACACAGGCCATATCCTGCTCAGTTACTGGAGGTGCTTCGCCCTCAGTGTGACAAACTTGTGTCCCGTGACAATATGAAAGGTAAGTTTCATAGCAACCTTTCACTTGCTTTTCATCAAGACAGCTGAGCGCTGGCCATTAGGCTATTTTTTATTAAGCTTGTTACACAGACTATGTGAATCAAAGAAAAGGCATGCCATCCCAAAAGTATTACAATTGGTATAAGCTGAGATTGAATCAGTGTTGTTAAGATACAATTACGATTTTAAAGCTCTAGCCTTTGAATTTCCACATTACAGCAATTTTGATGACCATCTTGAGGTTCTACACTTTTCTCAAAGATAAAAATTTAGGCTGGTCACGGTCGCTCATGCTTGTAATCCCAGGACTTTGGGAGGTCTAGGCAGGAGGATCACTCAAGCTCAGGAGTCTGAGACCAGCCTAGGCAACATAGTGAGACCATGTCTCTAAAAAAAAAAAAAAAAAAATAGAAAAAAATTGACTGGGCATTGTGGCATGTACTTGCAGTCCCAGATACTTAGAAGGCCAACCCCAGGAGGAGGTCAAGGCTGCAGTGAGCTGTGATCATGCCACTGCACTCCAGCCTGAGTGACAGAGTAAGACCCTGACTCAAAAAAAAGAAAAACAGGCTGAGCTTGGTGGCTCAGCCTGTAATTCCAGCACTTTGGGAGGCTGAGGTGAAAGGACTACCTGAGACTGTGGGTTCAAGACCAGTCCGGGCAACATAGCGAGACTTCTCTCTACAATAAATAAAAAATTAGCTGGACATGATAGTGCACGCCTTGTAGTTCCGGCTACTTGGAAAGCTGAGGTGGAAGGATCGCCTGAGCCCAGCAGATCGATGCTGGGGTGGCCGTGAGCATGCCACTGCGCTCCAGCCTGAGTGACGGAGTGAGATTCCAATTCAGAAAAAAAAGAAAAACAAAAAATTGTAAGACTTTGCAGTGTGACCCATTATTTCTGACAACAGGACTATAAGAAGTTTAATAAACTTATAATTTTTTTTAAATTAGACTATCTCCCTTTGTACCTACTTACAATCCTCTTTTCACTACATGGGAAACTATTTGGGTTTGCATGAATCATTGTTAAATATAAGAAGAGTTTCAGATTTGGATTTTGTCAAGCCTTGAGATTCCAGGACCTGTTTAGAGGTCATATAGTCATCACCCACATGTATAGAATTTCTTGCCAAGAACCTCCCCAGGTAGATAAGGAGGAAAGAAGCATCCGGGGACGTGCATATGGCTAGAGACAGATGATTCTGAGGTTTCTTTCCAACTGTTAGAGAAGAAGAGAAACAACTGTCTTCCTACAATGCTCCAGTTGTTAAATATGTCCTTACATCCCTGCATCCCAAAGGTTAGCCTTTAGGATAATCCCTACTAGCTGAGCTCACCTTATGGTGCCCACGAGCGTTTGGTTCGCTAGCTGGGGAATATAACAAACTGTGGAGTTTGGAGTTTGTCCATCTCACGTGGCCTATTTTTCTTTTTCTGTTTCTTTTTAGCCGAGATTGGGGATTTTGATGAAGCATTGGACAGAGAGCATTTAGCAAAAAATAAGTACATACCTCAGCAAGATGCTTTAGAAGACAAAATCGTGGAATTTCATCATAACCACATGTAAGTCTCATTCACAGCTTTATAATCTCTTCAAGCTGGTTCTCTCTGCCTCCCAGCACACACACACACACACACACACACACACACACACACACACACACACACACACACACACACACCATTGTGGTGGAGAACACAGTAGGTAAGTGGGGAAGAATACAGAGGCTTGTTGGGATGTTAAGACCCATACTGGGCTCTCACCCACCCGGGCCCGGGCCCCGGCTCGCCTCCTCAAGAGACTCGAGTTAGCCTGGGATTGTAAAACACCTCATGCTTTGGAATGAAAGGGAGAGTGTCAGACCACAGAGTCATCCCATTATCATCTTTACAGAAAATCAGGAAAGGGACTTGGTTAACTAGGGTCAAGTAAGAATATTGTGAAAATCTAGACCCTTCGTAACACATCTGTTTTTGCTTTTTGTTTCTATCACTGAAGCATTTTCAAAGGATCCTCTATGCTTTCCGTTGTTTTAAAAGAAGGTGTTGGAATCTGATGACAGTAAGAAAGAGTGTTGCCTTGAACTTTGCTCCCAGGTTTAGGGTATTGTAAGTGACTGAAAACTTGTTTTAGCACAGTGGCGATTTGCTTTTATATGACCTTAAAGGAAACTCTTTGAGATTCAAAAAAATCTGGCTGAGTTTGAGATCGACTTCTGGGGTTTTGTGTTACACAAGCAATGGAGCTTTTGTCCTCGCTGCGAGACTCTGGGTCATGATGAATGGGAGGTTGAGTGTCATCTGATCGGGTGGCCCTGCTGGTTGTGATGAAATGCCTTTCTATTTCCCAAGGGAAGCTTCTTAATCTCAAATTAATAGACATGGGGAGTTCAAATCTCCTGGCTTCTCTCTCTAATTTTTGTTTTGTCAGTGGACAAACACCAGCAGAATCAGATTTCCAGCTCCTGGAGATTGCCCGTCGGCTGGAGATGTATGGAATCCGGTTGCACCCCGCTAAGGACAGAGAAGGCACCAAGATCAATCTGGCCGTGGCCAATACCGGGATTCTAGTGTTTCAGGTGAGAGCGTTAAGAACACAGCTCTGTTCCTTTGGTGATGGAGAGAGGAGCTGGCACTTCAACTCTGATTCATGCTGGATGGGCCAGGCTAAGATCTCTGATAGTTATTTTTAGGTGGACAGGGAAAATGAACCTCATCTCAGCCGTTCTGTTTCCTGGGTCTTCAGCTTCCAGATTCTGTTTCTTCCATGTTACAGATTTGTTTGGGTTTATTGACTTTGCAGGATCACAGAAGCCTGTAGCTCTCAGTGGACCTGTGCTTAGAATAATAGAATCAAGTGTAGTAGAATCAAGATTTCAGACCCTCAAATGAACACCTTTTTCACACTTGCAAATGATATTTTGCTGTAATGTGATCCTTTTAACCTAATTTGGGTTGAGCCAGCTCATTTGGGACTTCAGATATATGCCACTTAAAAAGAAAAGTATAGCCTCATATCGTGGTTCACTCCTGTAATCCCAGGACTTTGGGAGGTAGAGGCAAGAGGATTGCCTGAGCCCAGGGGATTGAGACCAGCCTGGGCAACTTGGCGAGACCTCATCTCTACAATAAATCAAGAAATTAGCTGGGCATGGTGGTGTGTGCCTGTAGTTCCAGATAATTAGAAGACTGAGGCAGAAGGATCATCTGAACCCAGTAGGTCGAGGCTGCAGTAGCCATGACCATTGCACTGCACTCCAGCCTAGGCAACAGAGACTCTGACTCAACAAAAAAAAAAATAGAGAAAAAAGAGAAAAAGTAAAAAAGTATAATTAGTACTTTTAAGATATTACACTTTTATAAATTTTATATAAATATTACATTTTATAAATAAAAGCCACGTCCTTGCAGTTTTGTAGGAAAACACACTGTACTTGAATTCTTACGTGTATTTTACTTAAGGACACAGCAATCCTCTACTCTTTAAAATGTGTGCTCTATCGATCACGCCGCTATTTGACTGTTTTATAGACCAATACTTTTCTCTTAATAGCATCATTGAAGTATTATTGACGTACAATAAAGTGCATGGATTTAAAGTGTGCAGTTTAATAGGGCCTTATGTGTGTGTATCCTGTAAAGTCATTCACGAAGCTAAGATATAGAATATATTCCCCACCTCCAAAAGCTTACTCAGTACATTCCTTTTAAAGGAAACCAGGTCACCTGTGCTTTCATTTCAAATGAATATGGAGGAAGCATCTTTCTTTCTTGTGAAATAGGGTCCAATTTCACCCAATCTTGAAGTTGTAAATGTGGGCATGACGTAAAATCCTTTTTGGAGCTCTTTTAGGTTTCCTTACATTCACCTTTCATATTTTATCAAAAGGTATCAGTGATTCTCTGTTTTTGTACCAGAAGTTTACAACAGACACTAATCATTGCAGAATCACATCCCACAAAGAATTAAAATTGGGTTTCATACTGGAGAGCAGGGAGTGACGTTTTGAGAACAGCGTGGTATTCAAGGCAGTGACTGCTCCTGAATGTTTTTGACAGTTTTTGGCCAGCATGGTCCTCTATGAGTACCTGATAAGAAAAACAATAAAGCCCAATGTGGTGGCTCATACCTGTAATCCTAGCACTTTGGGAGGCGGAGGCAAGCGGATAGCCTGAGTCCAGAGGTTAGAGACCAGCCTCGGCAGCTTGGCGAGACCTCATCTCTACAATAAATCATAAATTTAGCCAAGCGTGGTGGCACATGCCTGTAGTTCCAGCTACTCGGAAGACTGAGGAGAAGGATCGCCAGAGCACAGCAGGTCGAGGCTGCGGTGGCTGTGAGCGTGCCACGGCACTCCAGCCTGGGGGACAGAGTGAGACTCCGACTCAAAAAAAAAAAAAAAGATAAAGGAAAGCAATGAAGTCAAATGAGGTTTTCTGTACTATCATTAAATTTCAAATCATAACCCATAACCATTTCTAAAAATATAAAGAGGGAGAAGAAATGCTTCACAATTGAATTGATTTGTTTCTGTTGTGTTGGATACAATCTAAATATTGAGAGTTGCTGGCTAATTTGATCATGTCCAGAGGCTACATCTTGGAATTAGCTTCTTGCCAGTACCTAATTACTTCGTTCTTCCCACTTGGAGTGATGAACCTGGTGTCCAAGTGGGCTCCAGGGATTTCTGAGTTCAGTCGAGGCAGGACAGATGGGGATTGGTACCCAGCGACTCTGCCTTGGAGAGAGATAGTGGTGACCTGGCCTCCAAAGACAGTGAGGACAGGTGAGTCCCACCCAGAGATGTGCGCTGGCCTTGAAGACACACAGGAGGCCTGGCCTCCCATCCTGAGTCCCACTGGTGCTGCCGGAAGCTTGGTGGGCATAGGAGTCAGACTAGTGTGTAAAACGAGGGGTAGCTGGCTGCTGGCCTGCTGTATGTTGGCAGTGACTGCAGGTGAAGGCAAGTGCTTGGAAGTCTCTTTTTGCCACATTTAACTCCGTGACTTGGGACAAACTAAAATCTCTCCCGCTTGCTGGGTATACATGGACATAAAGATGGAAATAAAATAGACTCTGGGGACTCCAAAAGGTGGCTGGGGCATGCTGTGAGGGTTGAAAATTCACCTGTTGGGTATGGCAGTTGCTACTTGGGTGATGAGTTCCCCAAGAGCCCAAACTTCCCCACTAGAGCAATATGCCCATGTACCAAGCCTGCACACGTCCCTCCGCATCTAAAATAATAACAAAAAGTGGATCAATCAAATAAAATCCATCCATGTCGCAGTTTCCGTGTCTAGGAAATGAAGATAACCAAGCTACTTTGCTGGGTTTTGTGGCATAAGGTTTCATAAGATAAGGGGTGTAAAGCCCTTGGGACAGCACCTGGCTCTCCAGAAGGAACAGCTGTTAATTATTGTGGAGGTTGTCATGGTTTTTTTCTATTTTTCTTTTTATCATTACCTCGGCCGGCTGCTTCTCTCCCTAAAGGCAGGCTTAGTTTGAATGCCAAATCATATAATTAGTAAGAAATAATGATCCAGGAGCGGACGCCACCCGATAGCCACAGAGCCTGTGAATTCTCCGCCAAAGGCGTCTTTCCTGAGTGATCGACCGTCGGTCTTTGTCTGCAGAGCCAGCAGGCTCCCAAGTTGCTTATGATGTGTCTCCTGGCTCACCGACTGCTGTCTCTCTTAGGGTTTCACTAAAATCAATGCCTTCAACTGGGCCAAGGTGCGGAAGCTGAGCTTCAAGAGGAAGCGCTTTCTCATCAAGCTCCGGCCTGATGCCAACGTAAGTGGCTCTGGGGAGAGAGGGGACCCACTGAGCCGTGGGGGGGTAGTGTGCCCTGCAGGGTGGCCACTGCCAGCTGGGTGCTTTTGTCCGGATGACCTGAATGTCTCTGCAGACAGATGTTTCCAGGTGCTCGGTAACTCTACAGCTGGTACGTACAGAGAGCCCAGTGGCTCATGCTTGTAATCCCAGCACTTTGGGAGGCTGAGGTGGGAGGATCGCCTGAGCCCAGGAGCCTAGGCAACATAGAGAGACGTCATCTTTACAAAAAAATTAGTTGGGTATGGTGTCACGTGCCTGTAGTCCCAGCTACTCGGGAGGCTGAGGTGGAAGGATTGCCTGAGTCCAGTAGGTCGAGACTGTGGTGAGCCATGATCATGCCACTCCAATCCAGCCTGGGCGACAGAGCAAGACCCTGACTTAAAAATAAAAATAAAAAAAAGATGCACAGATGTGTACCTGGGAAGAGGGTCACTTACCTGTATAAATCCAGGTTGCCCGACAAACAACCTAGGCTGTGCTGTTGCTGCATGTCCAGCCTCTGGTCCTGCCTCAAGACCCTGTCAGCATTCGACCTTGTCCCAGGCATGCCCCTGCCCAGCCAGCTCTAGGACCCTCTAGTTCCTGCTGCTGCCCCGAACCTCTCAGGAAGCTCACTCTCACGAGCTAACCAGGTCCTCCCCCCACCCTAGCTCCCCACTTGCTTCCCACAAACCCCCTAAAGATGTGCTCGACACCAGGACTGGGTCCGGGAAGGGAAGAACAGCGTCTTCTTTGTCTGCCGGAAGTGGCGATGGAGGAGATGGGTGATGGGTTCCAGGTGTCTGTCCCCAACCAGAGCATAGAGTCCTTTTTTTCCCATGGGAAAGAAAGATGACAAACAGCTGTGTAGGCTTCCAGTTTCACTACCGTATGGATGAAATCGGCTTCATGGTCTAACCTGGGAAGCATGCGCCCATGACACGTGGTTCTCTAAGGGGAAACTGCATATGAATTCCAAAAAGCTGCCTGACGAATGAAGCATCACAGCACAACTCGTCTGTAGGTTGGGTCAGCCCCAAACCGTGAGCTCCCCAGAAAGAGTTGGAACTGCTGGGAATGTTAAGGACTGTGATAACTTTGTTTATCTAATATGGCCACTTAAATTGCGAACATTCACTTTGGGAGTGGAAAATCACCATGTTCCTTTCCAGAATCCAAGGATGTGAGTTTTTTTCAGCTGAGAGGGAAATTTTGTTTTGTTTTGTGCTCTAGAAAAAAAATGTTTATTTTTTGTGTTTATTTTTCGTGTCGTGCCTGGGCCACCTGGAGACTTGAGATTATGCTATTTTACAGAGAAAAGTCAAAATTGACAGAAAGCATAAGGAAGAACACAAAGATAAAGTGTGTTTCAGATATCTAAGGAGGCAAGAAAGGAATTTCAGTATTTGGATTTTTTTCCTTAGAAATATAAGCCGAGTAAACATAATTTGTTTATGTATTCTGTCAAAAAAAAATGGCCACCACTTCTGTAACAACTGTTTTCTGTTTTCCTCTAAGGAATTCTGTGGGGAAGAAAATGGTTGAATAGTGACTTCATCTTGTCACTAGGAGTAGCTGTATTTTTCTAGATTTTTGAATGTATGGACATGCTATCATGAAAAGGCACAATCAAAACTGTTTGGGACAAATGTGTTTTCTACCCCTTTTCTCATATTTCAGTGGAATATCTGTGGGTAATGGAAACATTGTGTTTTCCCTTCATAGAGCTCGTACCAGGATACCTTGGAATTCCTAATGGCCAGTCGAGATTTTTGCAAGTCCTTCTGGAAAATCTGCGTCGAACATCATGCCTTTTTTAGACTTTTTGAAGAGCCCAAACCAAAGCCAAAGCCGGTCCTCTTTAGTCGAGGGTCCTCGTTCCGGTTCAGGTAACGTCGCCCCTTCACACCTCCCTGTTTGCCATGTGAACACTTTTCCTGGTACTTTTCTTTTCCTGCTGTTACAACTGCTGTGACATACAGCAGGTGGTAAGGTGAACTCTTGTTGGCCTCGGGAACCATGGCTGACGGCGGCACCTGGAGTCACCCTGGCTGGGGGCTCTGTTTGACCAGCAGAGAGGCGTGAGGCAAGCTACCCGGCCATAGTCACCTCCTGACAACTTTCTCTAACTCAGCTGGGGTTCATTTCTCTCCAGAAGTAAAAATGTCTTATGAACACTTGGGCTTCCTTCATAGAATGATGCATGGATTCTCACATCACGGGTTGGCTTTCCCATTTGTTTTTTTCAACAAATGTTGAGTGTCTCCCATGTTGCAAAGATGGTTCTGAACACTGAACCCTTCATGAAAGGTAGACACTTGGCATGGTTGCTTAACAGCCAAACACACAGTTAGGAAGTGGGTTACTTACCTGCACATTTTTTTTTCTGTGTATATGAGGAAAGACCAAGAGAGTGAATGGACACATAACATAGGCTCTCCTGGGGTTGCTTTCAGTCTTGCCTGACTCCAAAAACCCACGTGTCTCCCAGCAAAGGAAGGAGGGAGGGAGGGTAGAGACAGGGAAGCGTCGTCTGGGTTTAAATCAGAAGGCCTTGGTGTCTTCCCTTCTGTGGCCTTCGTTCCAGCGGCCGGACGCAGAAGCAAGTTCTCGACTACGTTAAGGAAGGAGGACACAAGAAGGTGCAGTTCGAAAGGTAAGAGAAGCTTCGCAGCTGCTTCTTGTCTGAGGAGACTTATACTCTCTCGCTCACAGTGGATGGCCGCCGAACATTTCTCCACCCAGGCTGGGTGTCCTGTGAGTTATAAATGATGGCTTCAGAGTTGACCTCAGCAAGTTCAACAGTTTAGGGGCACACACTCGGGACCAGATGAGATGAGAAGAAAAGATGGACAGGACCAAGAGAGGAAGGGAGATCGCTAGCAAGTGCAAGGAGGGAAGGGACCCGGGACATCACAGTGGGGGTAAAGCATTGTCAAAACTGACTCGCCAGCGAGTCCTTCAATATTTGGGGATTTGTTTTAAAAATATTTCTCAGCCTGGGCAACACAGTGAGACCTTATCTCTGCAAAAACAAACAAACAAACAGATGGCGTAGTGGTACATGCTTGGAATCCCAGCTACTTGGGAGGCTGAGGTGAAAGGATTCCCTGAGACCAGGAGGTTGAGGCTATGGTGGGCCATGATTGTGCCACTGCACTCCAACCTGGACGACTCCGACTCAAAAAAAAGAAAAAAGAAAATATTTCTATGAAGTTTTTATTCAAATAAAGTTTGGATGCACAAAAAGAGGATTCATTACTCTTATGATTGTTATGGGTGAGAGCAAACACTTATAGCTCTTAGTATGTGCAAGGCTGTTCTGAGCACTGGGCCTGTATTAACTCACTGAGTCACCCACAGGGTTGGCGTTCTTTCATTTCTTTTGTAGAGATGGAGGCACTGAAGCTCCAGTGGGTTAAGTAGCACAGGTCTCGAAGCTGGTAAACATTTGTGGCCAACCAACCCCAAAGCCCAGTGCTCTGGGACCAAGCAACAGCACTCGAGAGGAACTCAGAGATGATAGGCCTCTAGCACTAGCCAGTGATGTGGGATTTAAAAATTTTTTTTCTCTCTTCATATGTTTGAAAATTGCAATAGGCCAGTTGCAGTGGCTCACGCCTATAATCGCAGCACTTTGGGAGGCCAACACAAGAGGAGTGCTTGAGCCCAGTTTGAGACCAGCCTGGGCAACATGACGAGACCTCATCACTAAGAAAAATTTAAAAATTGGCTGGGCATGGTGTGTGCATCCGTAGTCCCTGTTACTCAGGAGACTGAGGCGGAAGGACACCTGAGCCCAGGAGGTTGAGGCTGCAGTGAGCTGTGATCATGCCACTACAGTCCAACCCGGGCAACAGAGTGAGACCCCAACTCAAAAAATTAACAACTATTAACCTTTTGATGTATTTGTTTCTGGAACCTTCTTATTCTCCTAATTGTAGATATGACTAAACCGCCTTGGATCAGCCCCTTCATTATTTCCCTTCGCCCCTCCCCAGAGGCAACTGCCACACAGTGACTCCATTCTGTATACTTGGTCCCGCATCCCCAGAGAATATGTAGGGTTCCCCTGAGCTGTGCTTGTTCATTCAAGTCCTCTCATGCTGTACCTTATTCTGTATCCTGCTTTTTTAAGCTACCCTATCCTGTTTTGAGATCAGTTTTAAGTGCCCTATAGTGTTATGAAGATATTACACTTCATTTGTCTGATTCCCTATTGATAAACATTCATCTCTTTCCGGGTTTTGTTTTGATTTTGCTGAAACCAACCCGCTGCCGTGGCCACCCTTGGATCTGCCTCGTGATGCCCACCAGTGGCAGCCCTGCAGACCCAGCCTCAGAAGCATCCCATTCAAGAGGCTTTTGTGTGGGCATATCTGGAGATGGCACACTTATAATTTTCTTGGGATTAGCAATTTGTATTTTGAGAACCATATGATAATAAGAAGTGGCCCAGTTGTCTCTCTACTGCAGAATGTGGGTGCCTCCGGGCTTTTCTGTGGTAATGTGGGGCATTTTGAAGAAAAGCTGGATGTGCCTTGGAATGTCATCTCTAAGTCCTCTCAGTTTTGTGGGTTTCCGGACCTGAAAAGTGTCTAATGCCTGTTCCATGGGGAAAGAGGGACTATGGCGGACTGAGGAAGAGAAAAGATGAAGGTGGCGTGTTGGTGGCATTCAAGTCCATCCCTTCTATGGCCGAGGGCAGGCCTCTCCTCTGAACTTAACCACTTAGAGGTAACCGCCCTTATTATAGAACAGATCTAGAAAATAATCACCCAGAGTACACAAGTTGGTTTTCTATCGTTGGGCTGTAGCTTGTGACGCTGGTCATTCGAGGGTCTGCCAGTTGTCCCTTTGCTGTGACTTCCTCCTCACTGGGAGGTCCTGGACACCAACCCCGCCATGAGAATTGGAACAAGGGGCCTCTGAGAACCTCTTCAAGATTGTAATAATCCCTGAGCCAAGTGTTAAAAAGGATGACTGTGTGTGTCTGTTTCCTAGTGGCATTTATAAAAGTGGCTTTGGGTGCCTTCATTGTCACGGAAGAACCTAATGCTTCCAACAAAAGAACCTTTTGTTTCATTGAAAAACAGAAAATAAAATCTTATCTAATGTCAGCCATCTTGTGTGATTTCTCTCAGAAAACACAGCAAGATTCATTCTGTCAGAAGCCTTGCCATGCAGCCTGCAGAACTGAATTCAGAAGTGCCAAAACAGGTCAGTCATGGCAATGGATTATTCTGACTCTGTTTTTCACCAGTCTTGCTCTGCTGAGCACAGGGCTTGACAGCAATGTTTTCCAATTCCTCGTCCTTCCCTTTTGAGGATTTTCACAGATGGGGATCTGGTTGTGGGCCTTGGCTTTGACCAGACCTAGGCTTTGTGCTCTGCACACCCAACCTGGGTTCAGTCAGAGGCCCTGGAGTGTGTCCTGTTTTCAGCTGACTTCTGATCTAAACTACCCAGAATACAGCTAAGGGGTAGAAGCACCCACATAAGTTGATATAGCTGAGCCTGGCCTTCCAGCTAAATGGGCACACTTAAGCGAAGAGACGTGGGCCCGTTTTGCAACTGATGGGCATAGCTCCCGCTTGGTGCCAGAGTCAGAAACCTTCACAGGCACAGAACTGGGCAAGGAGTTCCCAGGGCTTATGTTACAGGACAGTGACCACAACTGGCAGCAGGAGACATTATCACTTTCGCTCTGAGGGTGGCTAGAGCTCATTTTCCCTGGAGCTGGTCTCTGGGTAAGTTTTCAGGGCTTTCTCTAAAAGAGAATAAGAACCTTGTTGGGGGAAGAACACGAAGGAAGTTTCTTTGTGTGACTCCAAAAAGCACCCCTCCCCATCCAGGCTGCCCTAAGAAGTCTGAGCAAAGATGGTTTTGGTTGTTTTCTCTGAAAGCTGTCAGCTTGCCTTTGGGGGTCCATGGTATTGTTTTCCTTCCTGGCCCACCCACCCCTCCCTCCTTGGGGAGGCCCCTGGGGCCTGGACGGGCTGTCTTGTTCCTTAGAAATTTGAAAACTGCGCGTCCTAGAGAATATAGCCAGAGCCTAGCTTGTACTACTGGGGATCAGCCTTGTCCGCTCCCACACCCTGAGGGAACCTTCTGGATCATGACGGAGCGTGCTTCTCTGGGTGCTTGCTTACTGTCAGAGAGCTCTGTTCTAACACTGGGGCAGGCAGCCTTTACTTAAGGCACTCCTTTCCACCGCCTGCAGCCGACGCAGATGCTTCAGTGCGACCCTGACGTCTCTTCATGTTCAGCTCTGGTGTAACACCCTCCCTCTTCTCTTCACCCCCTCCTTCTTTGTCTTGCCCTCCCCCCAGTCCCCACAGAGCACCAGCCTTGTGTTCGGAGAAGGTGCTGAGTCCCCAGGTGGCCAGAGCTGCCCGCCAGGAAAAGAACCGAAGGTCTCCACCCAAGAGCCGGGGCCGCACCCCAGCCCTGCCCTGAAGAAGAGCCCTGCGGGTAACAAGCGGGCGGACGGAGCCGTCCAGGCGCCGCCGGAGGAAGAGGAGGAGGTCGTGAAGGACAGGACCCAGCAGAGTAAACCTCAGCCCCCGCAGCCAAGCACAGGTTCAGCATCCCGGGCTGCTAGGGGCAGCAGTACTTCCATTCCTTTCATTGACTGCAGTGACGTAGATAGTGAATATGACCTGCTCAGAGAACAAGTGTCCCGGTCACGGTCCCAAACAAATGACAACTATGAGGGTGATCTGACCAGTGGTGTTTATCTGCCCTCCAGGGACGAGAGGTGCAGAGAGCCTGGGCACAGGGCTTCCCCTCACTCTGCAAAGTCCTCCCGGCCTCCTTCCAGAGAATTCCTTGATGACGATTCGGCAGACATAACCTTTGATATGAGTGGGAGCCCTAGACTACCCAGACATAGCTCTCTGATAGATGAAATGTTCAGGGCCTCGGCAGGTCACAGCCCTCTGGCCACCCCCTTGTCTCCCAGCAGCAGAAGTTCAAACATGAGCTGGGACAGAACCGGGTCTCAAGGCTATGTCTCTGAAAACGGACATGACCATAGAGAGGGGAGCGTGGGAGAAGATACCCTCCCAAGCCGGGGCCCTCCTTATGAAAACTGCTCCCCCGTCTTGCCCAGGCCATTCCTGCAGAAGCTTCCTAGTAGATATAACAAGTCAGAGACAGATCCACTCATCCTTAGCCAGGTAGTGTCTACCCCAGAGGCCATGGATAGGCCTGATGGCCGTGGAAAGGGAGGGCAGGCCAGTGTGGCCACTTCTGAAAGTAGAATGCTGGCCAATGGCACCCCTCTAGTGAGTCCCACCTCAAAGATCCCCACTGTGCGGTCAGGGTGTGCGGATGGCATGGCGGACCAGCTGGCGCCCCTGCAAATGACCGAGGGCTCCACCAGCAGTGGGACCGAGTCCAGTGATTCAGACTCTGAAATGCTGAGCCCCGTGAGCCAGCCCCTCGTATTTGGTAACCCTGCAGCGCTGTGTTCCCCTCCCCTGCTGAGAAGTCAGGTGGCCTTAGGTGGCCTGTGTTTGGATGAGGAAAAAGAGGAGGATGAGTGAGGAGGCCGGTCTCCAGCTGTGAGCAGCCCGGGTCCGAGTCCAGGGCTTCTCCAGAGACGATCTGTTCTAGTCAACATTTGTTAGAGGAGGTTTTGGACAGGTACGTGTTTGGACAAGGCATGCCTGGCTTCTAAAAGCGTTAAGAAAAACAAAACTTCACGCAAATGACTTGCTGTTCAGAAAAGGTGGACAAGATGAACAGCAATTCCACTGGCAAGTAGAAAGGAGCTTGTTTATTTCACTGGTACAGGCTAGGAAGAAGCGCTTTATTATGAATTTGATCATGTGTTTAGTGTGTTATATTTATATGGCAATTTTTTGTGCATGTTCAATTACGTGTGCAGATCACCCTCCTGTTGGTTGAGTGCTTGAACAGAAGTACCTGGAGATGACGGGGAAGGGCTTGGTTTGACCTTTCCTCTCCCCCTTCTTTAAAAGGAGGGCTGCTTTTCTGTGCCTCACACAGTGAGGAGTTGACCCAATTCAAGGCCAAATGTAAGTTGATGGCTAGTTGAGGTCGTGTTGGTAAAATCTTAGTCAAGAATAACGAGTGTTTTAATGGAAAGAATTTGGGGTTATTTCTGCTTTCCAGGCTTCATATGAAATGCTAGAAAGGTCTTGGGTTGTAATTTGCTTGGGATTGTTGGTTTGGTTGGGGTTTGCTTTGGTGGATCTCATTGTTAGCTGTGTTTTAAGAAGTCATAATTCTGCCTCTCAGAATCTCGTGGTGAAACACAGAGCTGCCCATGAGTGGGGATGCAGGGAAGAGTGACACCTTGAAATCGGTCACGTGGTCACCCGTCAGTCAGCAGACCAAATGCCTGCCTTTGAATTGTGCACAGCATTGATGAGAACCACTTTCCAGGATCGTTGCTCTCGGTTTATGTTCATGCTTCTGTGAACAGTGTCCTCTATTGAGATCAGCGACACTTGGATGTTTCTCTGAGCAGGACAAAAGAAAGTGTAAGGAGCAAGAGACTTGACTTCTTTTTAAAACTTGCCCACTGATGTCAATGCCTTTCACCCAACGTTCCTACATTTTAGATCCAGGAGCCTGGTTTTAACTAGCCTTGTTTCTCAAAAAGCAATCACTTGAGACATTTTAGCGAGTCGTGATGCCTGCTCCCTGACCCTAGAGACGGTGATCTAATTGACCTTGAGTTGCTGCTTGGGCTCCCAGCTGGTTCTACTGGGCGGCCAGGGTCACTTCTCTACCAGGCCTCATTGCCTTGTAGAATCTAGTGGAACACAGTGAGAGTGTTAGCTGAATTTTTTGGCTTGCTTGCAGAATAAAGGAAAGCGTCACTAAGGAAGTGATTTTCTTAATGCCTGTTATTTGTACTTTTCAGTCTTAGGTAATTTTGTTTAAAGATAAATTGTAGAATAAAATTCTTAGATCCTACATAACTACAGAATTATTGAATAGACGTGCAACAATTCCTACGTGCCACCGTGCCAGTGGCCTTACTGGACTCAGTATGTGACTTGAGCGCGGGGAAGAACTAAGCATGTTTAGGAAACTGAGTAGAATTTGGCAGCCGTATAGAAAAAACAGAAGCACTGACTCTGCTTGTGGTTCACAAATGATTTCCTGTCCACATGAATGTCAAGAAGTTGGTTTTAAAGGTTCTGAAGACTTAACTCATTTTTATACAGACTTTTTTGGGTTTTATTTTCCTAATCATTTGATTCAGTGCCTGATTGAATCAAACTGATGATTGGCTACTGTGAAAGTTGTTCATTGAAGTAGTCTATTTACATCTTGCTTTAGATTTATATATTTCACAGAATCATAGAATTTTAAAACTAGAAGGGATACTCAGGGATCATCTGAGGAAACCTTCTTTTTATGGATGAGAAAGCTTGTCCTGACGGAGTGAAATGACTGCAGTCATATGGACAGCCATTGCATGACAAAGCTGAAACTCTAACCCAGACTCTGGACTTCACCTTTTTAGTCTATGTGATATCTTGGTGCAATAAGAGCTTTTTGACTCAGTATTTTAATTTTGGAGAGCCTTGTATGGATTAATAATTAAAATCAGATGTGGAGACTAGAGATCACGTAGACTTGACTTAGGTCATTACAGGCCATAATTGGCAGGAAGAACTTACTTATCTTGTGGGGTTTTGCAGTTATAACATGTTTTTGCATATTCTGTTTTGACTTAGAAAAAGATGTCAATTTGCTATATGAATGTTTAGTCAAATGTGAGTTAAACAGAATCAAGTGTGGAATCCTGTGGTTTATTTGTGAAGGTGGTTTGTTCAATGAGTTTTCTCTTTACCTCTGATTATGCAGCAGTGTGGTGGTGAAATATGAATGGGCAGTAGATATTCACTTATACAGCCTGTAATACGAATCATCACATGTAAACCTCCAAAGCAAAACATGCCCCAGCCACTAGTTCGTTTTGCTTTTCCCTGCAGAAGTGTTTTGATCTAAAGTGTTTTAAAAGCAGTCAATCAATGGTGAGATACTTAGTTCCATACCGACAAGATGTCCTACTTTAAGAGTTGCTCATAGAGTCTTTCTCTCTTTGGTTTTGTACCAACCAAGCGACTTAACTTCTGCTTCTTTGCCAGCATTTATGAAAGCAATCACGGTGCTTAAAGAAAGGAAGCAGGGCTTGTTCAAAGGCTGCACATCCGGGTGTGTTGAGAACAGTCACTCCTTACCTCCAGGGGAGCTTGCCCTGCGCTAATAAAGTCGCCATAACACTGGTCAAAGAGTCACATCTGTGTTTCCCTGGGCCCAGTAGAGCCAGTTTGCTGATATCTGTGGTCACCCCAGTGTCACTGTGAAGAGTTCAGGAAAAGCCAGCATCTGCCACCCACCTTCCATGCCCTCTGACTTTTGGGAGACCCCTGTCCCCAAGTCTTTACCCAGCCTGCAGGGTCTCACCATGTGGTGACAGGTGGGCGTCTGTGTGTGTGTGTGTGTGTGTGTGTGTGTGTGTGTGTGTGTGTGTGTGTGTAAAGTTGAATTAAGGAAGGCTAGAGAGGGGGTTGGGTGTAAAGATTAGGCCGCAGGGACTGGGGACTCGCAAATGCATTCACATTTCCTGTCAACTAGTCTTTGTAAGATAATAGCTGGCGTGTAGGTCTCCTGACTCAGCAAGGTCTGCAGGCTTCCAGCCACCTTCCAAGACCTCTCTTGCTGCTCTGTGAAATACTACCTGGAGACCATAGGAGGGAGACAGACCTGATATAAACGCAAATCTTAAAGCCACTCTTGGCTACTCCAGGTCCTCCTTGCATTAATATTCTTTATTGGGTATTAGTTCAAAACATGTAAATCGCAGACTCTTTTGTGGTTGCTTTTGGTGCTGCTTGTTAAGGGCAAAATAAAAAATGCAAGAAATTCTTTCAGCATGAAGAAATGTGTTTAATGAGTTCCAGAACTTAAACTGAACTGCCTCAGCTCTGCTAGCAGTCATCTGTATGCCATTGACGATATTTTATTAGACAGACATTTAATTAGAGGAAGTCTGTGGGCCAGATTTTGCCCTCCATGTGTGATTCATATTTGGGAATTTCTCATAGATTTATCCCACCAAACTGTGCCGTGTAGCCTGCACTTAAAATGTGAATAATTCTGATTTTGTTCTCAGGAACTTCTTTGAAGATCCAAGCCAGGCAAGGCTAAAAAAGCTAGGCCTGCAGAACTTAAAATGATGCGCGAGTCTCTCAGAATTTCCTCTGAGTATACAAAATCCAGTCGGTCCTGAATGTGCCTCAGAAATTCGACTTTCTTATAAGCCCTGGAATCATTTTGATTGGTTGTCAGGCCCTTAAATTGAGGAATTGGGGCACTTTTAACATTCAAACTTATTTTGATTTTATTTGCTTCTGTCTCAATCTCTTCTCCTTGCCTGGGTCCTTATTCCAATTAGCCGGAATTTTAAGAGCTCTCCGAGTTACATTCCCCAGACAGGCTCTTTCCTTCGGACCTCCTCTCTTGTATTGTATAGGTGTCCCTCCTCCGATGGTCATGAACTTTATCACTCGAAGACTGGCCTTCATCAGTTTTCGGGGCATGAGTCTGTTACATTGCTGCTACATTTTACAAATCGAATTGGAAAAGATCCTTTCTAGGCCATCTCTGTAATGGAGCGAGTTCCTTGGAGCCTTGAGGAGGTGAACATTTTAAAGTACTCTGTTGCTAGTAGCTCTCTGATGAGTTTTATATTGACCCATGTTAGCCAAACCCCTAAGAATATATGGAAGGAAGGGTACTGTTGAGTGAACTTCTACGAGCAGTAATACTGTGATTAAAGAAATTTACTCTGGCAACATAAAAGAATTTACTGGCACTGTTTTTTTCCTTGTTAGTTTAATCCCATCTGTTTCTGTTTAATGGAGTGAAACTTAATGCAGGGAAATGAGGTCTCTAGTGCACACATGTGCATACCTCTAACAATAGTTGCTGGGATTTAAAATGAAGCCATGGCTTTTAGGCCAAAATTAGCATGCCGCTTAATGTAGCAATTTTCTTTTTATTAAAAGATAATGACAAAAAGCAAATAATTCTCCATGATGGCTTGGCCCAGAGCTGTAGGCATCAAAGATCAAAAGTGGTCCTGTGCTACCTGTCCAGGTACGTACTTGAAAAGGGCTATTTGTCATTTCCTTGAGTAACCTAGAGAGATTTCTGGGCATCTCCCCTATGAGCAAAGGTTGTAAATGCCAATTTGTATTCCACAGATATGTCTGGGAGGAGAGGAATAGAGTCTTGTTTTGAAAAAAGGTCTTGTTTCATAAAATAAATAGCATGTCACTCAAAAAGAAAAAAAAAAACCCACAGACAAAAACTCTAACATAAAGAACTTTCTTTTTTTCTAATGAAAGCAATTCAACGTCCCAGTGGAAGCTAGGGGAGAATTAGGAAATCCTCTTTTCCTGAAAGCTTTAAAATTGAATAGTCTCCGATTTTGTCCAGAATCACTTGGGTATGGATTGGCTGCGTGATGGGAACGTCACAGTGTAGCCCGGAAACCAAGCCCTCTCAGAATCTTCTTGGCCTCTGGCATTTGATGGTAACTCTAAGTAGAGGGGGCCACTCATTTGCTCCTTCATGCTGTCTCTAGATCAGGTTACTCCGATTTGTCTTGGGGAGGCTTTCTATTTTCTACAGGCAGGATTAAAACGCCATGACTGACAGGATATCTGATCTGCATGGATTGTGAGCCAGTCCCGGAAGTCAACTTGCAAGGCTGGTGCTGCTTGGGCAGTCACGAAAAGCGGTGCTGTGAGATACCCTAGCTGGCTACATGGGCCAGGGACGGGGTTTCGGAACATTGAGGAGTAGGTCGAAATCACTGCAAAATGCAAAAGCACACAAACTAAGGATGCTAAGGAGGCAGCCAGGGCCACAGCGTGCGTGGGGAGGAATAAAAAGCATCAAAAAGTTGAGTGACTCTTTTTGAGTGAGAGGTAGTAGTGGTGCCCAGAGTTCTGAGATCGTGAGTCTGCTGCATTATGAATCTGCTTTGCTGTGAATCTGCCTTGTTAGCTGGCTCTAAAGTGGGCAGCCGTGGGAGGGTCGCTTAGCAGCCTGCAGTGGTGTGGTGACTGGTCTGTCATTACTCACAGACGACCTTTTTTGACTCCTGAGACCAAGCTAACAACTCCTTCTTCCTGGGCCTCAAAGTTCCTTTGTAAGAGGTAAAGCATTTGTCACTCTGCCCGCAGTGATTTAGAGAAGGACCAAGGATAGGTCTTCCTTAGTTAAGAACGCACACCAGCTGCTCTTTCCAGAAGCACCTAGAATGCCTGATGGATTAAATCCCTTACTCTCACCCCTTTCTGCCTTGGAAAGTTGCCGTGAAAACCTAACTAACCAAATCTCACAAGCTTGGCCTATATGATTAATCCAATTCCCTTTTGTTCTCTGTGTATATTTAATACTGTAGCTAATATGTTTTTATTAAAATTTCTAATACACCGACTTAATTTTAAAATGGAAAAGGCTGGGGACTTCATTCTCATTTTTGTCATTTGTTTAATAAATTTGAGAAAACATTTTCTGTTGTTCCATTGTATGCAGTGTTTTGTCAGCATGGACCTATCTAGGCGAAAAGGCTTTGTTTCCAACATTCTGTCTTTATCCTCAAAGCATGGTGTATCTTCTGTTCCCTGCATTGTTGGAGCACCGTCACATGTCTTTTTTTTTTTTTTTAACACTGCTGGATACCAGTTTGTACTTGGAATACCTGTTTCCTCTAGAGTACAGTGATCCTGTTCCCTAAACAGCAAGCTTTCCTGCGGAAGCATCCTAAGTGGTCATCCTGGGTGGCGCCATGTTGCACTCAGGTGGGAAAAGAGAAAGTGACTAGACACCTTTGCGTTTCTGATTTCATCTTCCAACAAGGCCTGCACTTTAGACTCCGGGCAGTGCATGGGGGGCGGGGGCCTTGGAAGCAAACAGGATCACTGTAGCTAGGGGAGAGGTCTCCCCGAAACAGAGTGTATCTGTGATGGCAGCTTGCATGGGGGAGCCCCGACAGCCAACCAAAAGGATTTGCCTTCATGTGTAGAACAGAAACATCTGTTTCAATGGCAATGGAAACTTTTACACAGAACATCTCTATAAGAGGACTGCTTATAGATATGCGTTCGTTTTGTTGGGAGGAGGGAACATAGAGAAGGCAAGGCCTTGCTTGGCCTCCTTGGGCTCATCAGCCAGGGAGCTGTTTTGCATTCTGATGGGCACCCAGGATGCAGGCTGTCACAGATGCTGTCTGGTTTCGCCTCCCCTCACTGTGAAGAGTGCAGGACCTCAATAAAGCATGGACTGATGCCACTGGGAAGACTGCTGGCTTCTCCAATAACAATGAGCTTGGTGACTTTGAGCATGGGAAGCCACACTCTTGTCACGGTGTATGCACGGTATTACTATCTCTTGTTAATCTAAACTGAAGAGGCTTTTACTTGTCCTAACAGGTATCATGCTGTAAAAACTATCCATTGTAACTGTTCTTTCCCACTGATGGCTGAAGTTTTGTCCTGAGCACAAGATGGTATTTCTCATTGGTATGAAGCACCATGTTCTCTAACCCAAACACTGCTGTCGCCTCCACCACCACCACCACCATGTTGAAACAAAGGCGCGTTCTTCTGTATCTTTTCCCCATAAGTAAGAGCAAGCTAGTGCACCCACCATCATTTTGCCATGAGTGCATGTCTCTTTTTATTTTTATGCAAGTTGCATCACTGTTGCTCTTCTGAATTGCTTGATGATGAACTGTGAAGTTGATGCTTAGCTGCTTGTGCAACTTTTCTTAAAGGAACTGGGTCTGAGAAGCACACACACATTACCCTCAACAGCCTAACGTATCAAGAAGAGGACACACCGCTAACATTGGTAATCCTATAACCTGGTTTTTCTTATGGAACCTTGTCATTTCAATAAAATACTGCCAGCTTTTTTTTTAAAGCATGTTCCATTGGGCAGGGACCCAACTTTGATATCAGACTGTAGTGAATCCTGCCTATTCAGGAGACTACCTATTATTAAGCACAATATGACTATTTTGATAACTGGCTTTCAAATGCAGATGATTTCTAGAGAGATCTCATTGTATTCTCTTAGCAAGAGCTTATGAACTTCAATAGAGCCTTTAAAAAAATTGATGAAAACCTACATCACTAATGTATTTCCTGTATGTGCCTTTGGAGTGTTTCCTGGGGACACAGAGATAAAAACCTCCTATATTTTAGAACCAAATAGCAGGAGACAAATCATGATAAATGGCATCTAGCAGTTTGCCAAATAAATGATTTTATTTAGGGGGAATATTGAAGAAAAAACATAGGTACTTTTTATAACTGCACTTTTAAATTTTTTGAAAAAGGAAGTTGAGAAAGCAATCAATATACTCATTTTTGTCAATATTCTCATTCTCAAATATTTACCAGACGTACTGTGGATTACAATCTTTAAAATTATTGTCAGTTTTTCTAGTTCCTTTTTTATAGGAAAAAACAATACCTATCTGGTTAAAAAATGGAGACCAACTTACAGACCAATTTAAAAAACAGGACAAGCACAGTTATGCATTGGAGATGCCATATTTATTTTTTCAAAAATAGATGAGAATTTTTTTCTTTCTTCAGAATTGGGTGTTTTTGTGTTTAAGCCTTTAATACAAGGTGAGGAGGAAGATGGCTGACGTGCAGCTTGTGCCCAATCCCACACAATTGGGGGCAGAGAGGCACGGGTGAGTCTGGCTGATGGGAAACTCTCCTCCTAGTGTGTCTCAGTACTCAGCTGAAGAGCTGACCAGGAGACGTTGTCGTCTGAAGGATGCTGCAAACCCAGCTCCCCCAGAGCAGCCAGGAGGGAAGTAAGATGAATGCATTTTAAATCAAAAAGAGCAGCTCAGGCCTTTTCTGGGCTGGGTGATAAATTGAAATCCATAAATATAGCAGTGCTAATTTGAAGCTTCATAATTGTTTGTGCCATGAGAATCTGTATGTTTAAAGGGGTTTTAAAAAGCAATTACTAGAAATGCTTCCCCTGAGAGCCGTAGGAGTGGGGGCATTTTCAGTCCATGGGAGCAACATAAACTCAAACCTCTTCTAGATGAATGGTGGGGTTGGGGGAAGGGTTCACAGAATCGTTGGGAAGAGGTGAAGGGTTTGAGAAATCTAACTTAATGCCTAGAAAAAAAAAAGGCAATTTCTGGAAATAGAAAAAATAATTTTGAAAGCATTAGAGGCTTCCAGACTTCCAGTGTGCAGCTGATCTTTCTGATCTCTTTAAACTTCTTTCTACTTACTGCCTTAATACCAGGTGCTTCTTCAGAGGGTCCTCAAAGTTATTTACCTCCAGCTCCCTGATGAAAGAAATTTCTTTACATTAATTTGTCATGAAGGAAAAAGGTGATAGAAATACCAAGGCATTAGTAACGTCATTGAATGGTAATGAATGTCAGTCACAGTTTCCTGTCCCCATTGCCCGGGGCTATGTCTTCCAAGCAGGTAACAGACTGCAAGATGTGAACAAGTTTTTAATACTGTACCCATCGAGCTTCTTGCATCTAACAAAAGAACCATGTTTGTTTGCTTTTGTGTGAAATGAACTACTTCAGTGAAAATCAATTCCATGTAGTTCTAATAACTCTGTGACCTTGGACACTGGCTTTCTTTAGACACAACTCTTCACACCTGCTGGTGTGGACACCGATTTGTACAAACTGTTGTCTCACACCCTGGCTCAAAGCCAAAAGAGAATTTTAATTATCTATCAAGCTGCCAAATTCTACTAATTACTCTTGTCAGCATACTTTATTGATTGCTGAGTGGTAAATGAGCTACATATTTTTGTTTGGACCATGTCACTTATAAATTTTCAAAGCCTGGTATAGCTTCTCTTGCAAAGAGAGAAGGGGGCCTCTCCTTCATGGATGTAGCTCAATTTAGCAAAAGTGAGCTTCTGAGTTTCGGCTCTTTTACTTCCTTAGAATTGCTAGTAGACTTCTAGACCAGACTGCTTGCTATTATTGATTTATAGGTCTTACTATTTAAACACACCCATGACTCTTTCTTTGGCCCTGTACACAAGGCCTGGTGGAATAGCATCTCGGGGCAAGGAAACTGACCACCCTAATCTGCTCACCCCCCCCACAAAGTCTGTGTATTGCTCATAGAAAGTAGGTGGTTACTCCCATCTATAGGCTACATGTGGGCTGATCCTGGGCTGTCCCCTACTTTACCTAGGTCCACAGGTGATCAAGAGGTTCCCCCTCACCTTCTATTTCCTGAACCCTGTCTCTGATGTAGTCCAGTGAGAATTCTTCGAAATCTAATAGACTCTTCTTTGAACTGTGATACCTTCTTGGCAGGGCAGAGCCTCTCTTGGAACCATGGTCTGTTACTCATCCTTTCAGCCTGCTCAGTCTCCTCAATGTACGTGTTCTAGATGGAATTCAGCAAGGGTAATAGCTTTCGACCTCTCGAGGGTGGTGGCGGCTGTATCCGAGTGTGTGCACCCTTGTTTCTCCCTTGCCAGGGGTCAGTTTGTCTCCTGTCTGCTGCCAGATGCTGTAAAGGGTCTGATGGTTCCTGCTTCCTCGTACCCCCGCCCCCGTCAAGCTTAGTCTTCTAACTGCTTTTATTCTTGGCTCCAACTCTTTCAATGATGAGGTGACTGCTTTTTCTGTTCCACGTCACTGCCAAGTCAAGGCCCAGCATGCAGTCACTTATAGCCTGATCTCAGTCACGCACAGCATGAGAGCTGCAGGTAAGCCCAGGATGTGCCGGATTATGGCGGACAAATCAAAAGTGACTCTCAGACAGCAATTTACAAATGCATGGAATGTTTTGCTCTCTAGACAGACTGCCGGAATTTCTCTTTGCTAATTCCTGTTTGTAGTGATAACATTTTTCTTTTTGTGATTTTTTTTAAGAATAGTGTAGTACCTTGAAACAATTGCAGTTCTAATCTGTCACCATTTCTATTTGACAAGTTCCAATTCTTTCACAATTATTGTATTCAGTTGTCCTCTAGTGTCAATAAAATTGACATTTGTGAAGCGTTTTCTGGCCTTTTTCTCCGGGGTTTTCTGGGTCTGGTGGTGTGTGGGAGTGATGGGGGTCTATGTCTGACACAGGACTTCATTTTAGTGAGATATGTGAACAACATAAGGATTGAAAAGTGGAGGGGTATTTTTAAATGCAAACTCACTGAATCTGCCTTTTCCTAATTTTCCCATTTTCTAATCTTGTTATCCAAGGGTCATTGTCCTGACCAATAGTCAATGGGCAGGGACCTCTGTTTATATCATTCTCTGGGTACAGTGGTGTCTCCCCTACTGTGCTGGTAGTACAACTAACTGGTCAACCCAGGACCAGAGCAGGGGCTGGTGGTGGTTTCTCCATGGTTTGTTGGGATCAAATTCACTGTCCTGACTTCATCAGCTCCATGCTAGGCTGTTGTATCTCTTAATTCCAGAATGCACATGAATAGCTCCAGAGGGTGAGGATAGATGTCAGGAAAGTGGGGGTGTGCCCAGAAAAATGCACTTTTCCCTTGGAGATTTATAGTGAGCCTGACACTATACACTGAAAATGGAGAAGGCATTGACTGTGTCTTTCCTTATAATGGTAACAGACAGGACTGCAGGTTACTTTAACTTTGTTTCCTGAATATTATCTCTAGGAAAACCACTAGAATTATAAATGTGAGACAAAAACACTTAGGTTAGGTGAGAAGTATTTTTGGAATCATCCCGTGTGGATTCAATGGATTGAGGTACAGACAGTTGCAAAATTACATTGGCAAAGAGTGTCCTGTCTACATCATCTCCCTTGGCTAACTCATGATGGGTAATATGTACATTTGCATATTATTAACTGAGGTATCCTTTTTCAAGGACTAATTATCTGCCACTTTTGACTCATAAAGGGGAACTGTGATAATGTGATGACCTCCAACTTTGCATTTTTAAGTGATCACTTTTGCCTGTCATGTGATGCTAGTGTTTCTGTCCCAAACAGTGAGAGACATGGAATGACGTCACCAGGTATAACAAGCTTGCTTCTGTTCTTTGTAGAGTGGGGAGTTAGTTGCTTGATCTTTCTGTTAGCTTTGACCCATCGTTATGAGAAGTAGTGTGTCTTAAGTACACCAGTCGTGTAGATGCCTATTAGTATAGTTCTATTTCCTAATCATTTGCCGTGTGTATCGTTGTGATATAGACACTGTGTCTTCCTTGAGTAATTTCTAGCAGCAAAGGTAGTAGTTGGGAGATAAAGATACTATTTTAGGACACACTGTGCTTTTCAGCTGTTCTAATTGTTAGCTAAGCAGCGTTCTCTATCTTATTAATTACATAACTGAGGCTCCATGGAAATTTTTATATTTTGGTGTCTTTAATGTTAAAGCAGCTGCAACTTAGGGGTAAAAAAGCTAGAAAATCATGAATTGCATTAAATGTGCCCTAGAGTAGTCAAGGTTCTAAAGGTTTAAAATGGTGGAAGTAGTGAACAGAAATGGGGTCCCAGAAAAAATTACTCTTTTTCTTTTTAAAACTTCTCATTCCCAAACAGGCTCCCTGACTGGTAGCCCCCACCTTTCAGAGCTGTCCGTCAACTCACAGGGAGGAGCTGCCCCGGCCCACGTGACCGTGTCTCCCAACCTGAGCCCCGACACCAAGCAGTCCTCTCCCCTGATCAGCCCGCTGCTGAATGAGCAGGCCTGCCCCAGGACAGACGATGAAGATGAGGGCCGGAAAAAGGTACTGGGGCGGGGCTCGCCGTGTGTGTGTCCCCTGCGTATGCATGTGTGCATGTGTGTGTCTTTAAAAATTCGCCTTTTTAACGTACGTTTAGTTCAGTGCCATCAAGTACATCCACGTTGTTGCACAGCCATCCCCACCATCCATCTCCAGAACTTTTTCATTTTCCCAAATGGAAACTCTGTCTCCATGAAGGGACAGCACCCCACGCCCCACCCCCAGCTCTGGCCACCACCATCCTGCTCCGACTCCATGAACTGGCCTGCTCTAGGGACCTCATAGAAGTGGAATCACACTGTATCTGTTCTTTTGTGTCTTGCCTGTCTCACTTAGCGTAATGTCTTCAAGGTCCATCCATGTAGTGTGCGTCCAGGTCGCCTTTCTTTCTAAGACTGTGTGATGTCCCATTGCATGTATAAACCACACGTTGGTACCCACTCCTCTGTTAATGAGCCATCACATGTTCCCCGCTCTGGGCTACTGAACCTAGGCATACAGGTATTGGTTGGAGTCTTTCCTTTCAGTTCTGTTGTGTGTGTATGCCCAGAGGTGAGATTGGGTGGAGTCTGGGTGGGAAGTGGGCATAGTTGCTGGCTGCAAAGGACTTCCTCGTATATTTACTGTTCAAAAAGAAAACCAAGCCTGGCTGCCACCTAACGATAGCCTCCAGGGAATTGAGGCCCAAAGGTATCAACAGCTGATCTTGCCTTTGTCCCTTTATATCCTGCCACCTGTGTTCCCACAGAGTAACTTCTGCATCTTAGACGCCAACACTGCCAGCCTATGGCACCAGGACAAAGGATGAAATCATCTGTCCTTAACTTATTTCCTGGCAGACCATTTCCCTCCGCTAGTTTCCCAATTAGAATCCTTTTGTTGATGGTAACCTTGCATGGAAGGACACCTTCCTAGACTGTCCTTCTCATTGTGGAAATCCAATCCCTGATTATCATTCCTCTAACACAGAGAGGAGAATAAATAAGAGTTTATTTAGCGTTAATGCCACTTAGCAAAAGATTGCAAGGTAGCAATATGTCACTTTAATAAGGACATTCCTAGAGACTTATTCTCAAAAGCGATGATTGTGTCTTATTTCCTATGATGGATTCTGCAGAGATTCCCAGCTGACAAAGCATACTTCATTGCTAAAGAAGTATCTACCACTGAGCGGACATATCTGAAGGATCTGGAAGTCATTACTTCGGTACGTATAGGATCACCCCGAAAGCATCAAATTGCATAATGTATTGCAACTAATACTCAGCTTTATGAAAGATGCTGGATCCAGTTAAATGTTGGGGTTTGCCTGAATTCACAGGTTCGAGATCAGCTCGCGCAACTTGGCGAGACCTCATCTCTACAATAAATCAAAAAATTAGCCAGGTGTGGTGGCACGTGCCTGTAGTTCCAGCTACTTAGAAGGCTGAGGGGGAAGGATCACCTGAACCCAGCAGGTTGAGGCTGCAGTGGCTACAAGCGTGCCACTGCACTCCAGCCTGAGTGATGGAGTGAGACTCCAACTCCAAAAATTTTTTTAAATAAATAAATAATTGTTGGGTTCTCTGACTTCAGTTGAAAGGATTTGAGTCCTTGGGGTTTAGAAACTAAATGCTGATGTACATTTAATTTGGAATACGCGCTCTAAAAATTTTTATAATTGTGATTTTTGAGTACGAAGGATGAAAGTTTCTAAGGTGAAGAAAATTAAAGTCAAACACTTTACGGTTTGCCTGCGCCAACCCAGAACATTTCGTGTTTTGCTCATTATCAGATGGAAATACTTCTTTTTGTTCGAAGGAGACCTCAGAGGTGACCTGGGGCCTCATTTTACCTTTGATAAGAGACTGAACCAGGTCAGCAAAATCTGCCAGAAGACTGTCTTTTCTTAATCAGTCTTATTTAACCTTGGAAACACACTCGGCATTGTAGATTGTCTTTCTAACCTCTGGATTTTGGGAAAGAATTGACCAGTTGGGAGGGAAATTAGAGTCTGAGCTTCTGTTCCTCCTGGGCTGTGTATTGTGTTCTGCTTCCAGCAGGCCCTTGGGTAGCTTTGTGGAACCCAGTCTCAGCCCACCTCTGCGGCAGGAGTGGCTGTGTGAAGGCGGCTGCTGTATACTCAGTTTGGCCACCTTCATGCTCAGCGTTTTGACAAAGGAAGAGATGGCATTCAGTTGTCATAAACGAGTGATTATCCAGTGGGTTGGCCAGAACGGAGGTTTTGACTCAAGTAGTTGCCCATTTAAGAGATTTGTGCTGGCTAACACAATCAATGGGAAACACATTTCTGAAAGCAATCACAGCCAGGTGGGTGCTTCCCACCCCAACCAATGAAGGAAGGGGGAGAGTAAGGCCTGGATCTTTGTGCTTCCAAGATGCTAAGAACTGAGCAGTGAAACCCGGGCCCTCCAGCCACTTGGCTGCAACATTCCTCCACATTCCTTCTGAAGAACTGCAGACACTCGTCATTCATCTCTACGCTGCTAAGTGTGTCTTCTTTCCAATCTCAGTGGTTTCAGAGCACAGTGAGCAAAGAGGACTCCATGCCAGAAACACTGAAGAGTCTCATCTTCCCGAATTTTGAACCTTTGCACAAATTTCATACCAATTTTCTCAAGGAAATTGAGCAACGACTTGCCCTGTGGTGAGTACAACTCTACTGAACAGTTCTCTCCCTGTCTTGTTATCTTTGTGTTGTTTCTTGAAAGCAGCAGACAAGAGCAAAGATGGAAGGCGGGAAACGGCTTAAGGCAAGCCAGTCCTATGGTGATTGTCAGTTAGATTCTGCAAGTATTTAGATCTCATTTCCGTTTGTTTCCTTTGGTTTTCAGTTCTTCAGAATGCCTTTTCCTCTTGTGATAATTATATGATTATCACAAAATATCACAAAATAATGACAGCAGTTACTTTTGGAGGCATGGTAGAGCTGAAAGAGTAGAGACATAGGGCTTTCAGGGGTGTCAGTGATATTAGTGTTTCACGGGTACTTGTTTAAAGTCATTTGTTAAGCATATATATATGTGTGTGTCTTGTGTAGTTTTCTTTATTATATTTTACAGTGTGTAAGTAGTGCTTTAAGGCCAGGTACAGTGTCTCATGTCTATAATGCCAGCACTTTGGGAGGCTGGAGCAGGAGGCTTGCTTGAGACCAGGAGTTCAAGACCAGCCTGGACAATATAGTGAGACCTCATCTCTACAAAACAAATTAAAAAATTAGCTGGGCATGGTGGCATGCACCTATAATTCTAGCTACTTCAGGAGGCTGAGGTGAGAGGAGCATCTCAGTTTAGGAGGTCAAGGCTGCAGTGAGCTGTAGTCGTGCTACTCCACTCCAGCCTGGGCAACCGAGTGAGATCCTGATTTAAAAAAAAAAAAAAAAGAAGCGTCCTAAGGCAGGCGCAGTGGCTTATACCTATAATCCCAACAACACTTTGGGAGGCTGAGACGGGAGGATCGCTTGAGGCCAGGAGTTTGAGACCAGCATAGCAACATAGCAAGACCCTGTCTCTTCAAAAAGTAACAAATAAATTAGCCAGGTATTGTGGCGTGTGCCTATATAGTCCCAGCTACTCTGGAGGCTGAGGTGGGAGGATTGCTTGAGCCCAGGAGTTTGAGGCTGCTGTGAGCTAGGTCATATCACTGCACTCCAACCTAGGTGACAGAGATCTTGTTTCCCCCCCCAAAAAAAATACAAAGCCCTATGCAATACACACACACATACACACAGTTATGCCTTGAATTATCATAAGGATCTATTTTAATATGTGAAATGCCATTTGAACAAAGACATCCAATGCAGAATTAAAACATTAGAAATGCCCTAAATGTCTATCAGTAGCAGATTGGTTAAAAATAATGTTAAGTCTATCCATTAAATACCAGATGAACAGTAATATGGGAGAAGAGGGAGGTAAAAACAAAACAGGCCAGGTGCAGTGGCTCAGCCTGTAATCCCAGCATTCTGGGAGACTGAGGTGAGAAGATTGCCTGAGCCTGGGGGTTCAAGACCAGCCTGGGCAACTTGGTGAGACCTCGTCTCTACAATGAATCACAAAAACTAGCCAGACGTAGTGGCATGTGTCTGTAGTTCCAGCTACTTGGAAGGCTGAGGCAGAAGGATCACCTGAGCCCAGCGGGTCAAGGCCGTGAGCATTTCACTGCACTTCAGCCTGAGCAACAAGAGTGAGACTCCAACTCAAACAAACCTGGAAAAACTTTGCTTATTGTGGAATGCAAAATCTGCTGTGCCTTTACCTAAAATAGAACATTTGCAGGAAATTCTTATGGGATTTTGAAAGACAATTATATGTAGACAGATGTACAGGGAGTTGATTGTCCACTAAACGTGCTTTTGAGAAATGCCAAGAGAAAATAGCGAAAGGTTCTACTGTGTTTGGGCAGAAATAGAGCCCATTGTGTGTCATGTCCTTGCTATAGGTGAGAGTGTAGTTGACAGTGGTCTCAGAGGCACTGAGATGACCACAGGGCCTGAAGAAGCCCTGGATGTAGTTGTCTTGCCTCGGGTGATCCCAGACTGTGGTCTTCAAGTATCAGTTTAATAGCACAGCAGAGCTGTTCCCTTGTTGAGAAGCCAGTGTGCAAGGGCCAGCATGAGTGCTCTAATCCCCCCAACTGGTGTCCAGCTTTGGACATTTTTTCCTGCCTGGAGGATAATTCATGTGCAATTCTCCTTTCCTTAGGAGGGAAGGCTTTCCTAAGAGGCTCCAGGAGGGAGAGCACAGCCAGAATTGAGAAATAATCGGTACGATGTCAGCCTCCCCAAAAATGGGAAAAAATGGAAAATGCCACCTTAGTAAGAGGCTCAGGATTGCAATAGAAAAGAAGTGCCACTTTTCAGAATTAAAAGTAAAAATCCTACCCAATCAAAACGTGGCTTCCCAGACTTTACATGGTACCTCTCAGCCATGTTCTGCCATGCTTCTCCTCATTTTTACAAGGTCGAATGATGCTCTCATATTGGGGCCAAAGACCTCACGCACAGCTCTGCAGAAGCCATTTATCAGTTGTTCTCTGGCCAGTTAAACACATGTGAATACAGTCTTAGACAAATCTTCTGTAGGCTCCGAGCATCTTGGGCTGGTGTCTTTAGCAGTTTCAGTTCAGTGTGACCATTGATTTAAAGAATGTAGGAGACATTTGGGAGATGTCATCAATTTGCGGTACCCTGGCAGTCCACCATGGAGGCTTCAGTCGGCTCCTGGACTGGAGGATACCACCAAAGAGGAATTTAGAGAGCGGTCTGATACATCCCATTTGAGGAATAACCACCTTATTCATGGATTTATCTGTGATGATAAACCTTCAGCATCTGACCCTTATCTGTGAAAGAATATCCAGTTGCATAAAAAGCAGCTGAGGTCATTTGATTCCCAGAGGATTTTCAGTTGAGTATCTTCCAAAGATCCATACACAACCTTTCTTGTGTTCTACTAGAAGATACCAGAAGCATGTAAAAAGACTGGGTGCAGTGACTCATGCCTGTAATCCTGAGACTTTGAGTGGCCAAGGCAAGAGGATAGTTTGAGACCAACCTGGGCAACATGTAAGACTTCATCTCTACAAAGAATTTTTTAGAAATTAGCCACACCCAGTGGCGTGCACCTATAGTGACTACTCGGGAGGCTGAGATGGAAGGATTGCCTGAGCCTCAATGAGCAATGATCGAGCCACTACACTCCAATCTAGGCAACAAAGTGTGACTCCAACAACAACAACAACAAAAAGCATGTAAAAGACAAAAAGCTAGAGAGACAACAGATAGTTAACAAGCAGCTCACTCAACATACCTGCAGTAGCCTTGCACCCGTGGTCCCAAACCAAACAGATGACACATCAGAAATCAATGGAAAGGGCTGGGCATGGTGGTTCACACCTGTAATACCAGCACATTGGGAGGCGGAGGCGCAAGGATTGCCTGAGCCCAGGTGTCGAGACCAGCCGGGCAACATGGCGAGACCCCATTTCTACAATAAATCAAAAAATTACCTGGGTGTGGTGGCGTGCACCTGTACTTCCAACTACTTGGAAGACTGAGGCAGATGCAGCAAAAGTTCAACTCATGAGTTCCTCAAGTGCATGGTGAGGAAGACCTGGGTTGGCAGGAATTCCAAGGGAAAAAAAGGCTGATATGAATACAGGGAGAAACCAATGTCTCCATGTATCTATAGCTCTGAGCATTGGCTGTCATTAGAACCACCTGCAGCCTTTGGAAAATTGTAATAATCAGTCAAAACCCCAGACCAGTTGCATCAGAATCTCCAAGGGTTAGAGCCTAAGCATTGGTATTTTCTGAACCTTCCCAGGTAATTCCAACACATGGCCAAGTCAAGAACATTTGCCCTGGATTGCCTCATTAGAAAGAGCCCAGAGCCTGGAAAAGGGTGGCTCTTTGAACTTCAAGACCCAGAGCTCACACAGAACACTGCAGCAGTTCTGAGTTTCACATGAAGTGGGCTGGTGAGAATGCATACCCTTAAAAAACAAGAGGGACTAGGGCATTTGGCCTGGGAAGGACTCTAGGAAGCCTGATGGTTATCTTCAGAGATCTGCAGGCTGGTCCTACTGAAAAGGGCACGTGCGTCTTCATAGTTGTACCAGAGGATAAGATAGAAACAAAGCAGTGAATTTGCCTATAACCATAGTGTCTGCACGCAGAAAAGGATTTCCTAAGACTGGGTGCCATGGAGCAGTGAGGGGCTGCCCTGTGAGGTTTCAACTCTTCCACTCCTGAGGTTCCCCAGCAGAGGCTGGCTATTTCCAGAAAGGGTTTACCTGTGGAGTGAAACCCCAAATCTTGCAGTGCATCAGGGTCTCGGGGGGTGGGGAGTGAAATCCCAAATCTTGCAGTGCATCAGGGTCTCGGGGGGTGGGGAGCCAGAGGGGGTATTGAAAAAATGCGAACCACCAGGCCCCATTCTGCCCTCTTGAGTCAGAACTTTGAGGGTGAGTCCCAGAAATGTGTTTGTAAAGTACTTCTTGAGTAAATTATGATGAATACCTTTTCTGGAACAACTGACCCGGCAGTGCCTCTGACAAACCTAAAATTCTCTGATCCTTGGTTTGCATGTTACAGACTGATTATAACTGTTTCTTTGTTCTACAAGCAATGAATGAAGGAATATATGAATGAATGAATGAATGAATGAACGAATGAGTGGGCACGTGAATGTGTGTCGGGTTGTGCCCACGGGTACTTGCATTGTCAAAGAAAGAGGTAAGCCAGGAGTGGTGGCTGAAGCCTGTAATCCCAGAACTTTGGGAGGCCAAGGTGAGAGGATTGCCTGAGCCCACGGATTCAAGAACAGCCTGGGCAACTTGGCAAGACCTTATCTCGGCAATAAATCAAAAATCAGCTGGGTGTGGTAGCGTGAGCCTGTAGTTTCAGTTACTTGAAAGGCTGAGGCGGAAGGATTGCTGGAACCCAGCAGGTCAAGGCTGTGATGGCTGTGAGCATGCCACTGCACTTTAGCCTGGGTGACGGAGTGAAACTCCAACTCATAAAAAGAAAAAGAAAAAAAAGAAAGAGGCAGGCACATAGGGCCAAGAAGGCCAGATCCTCTGTAAGTGTGGGAGCTGCATCCAGGGTGGGTACAAAGCATTGCTGACAGTTCTGCCTTGGAGGACACATGTGGGACATGAATGCCTCCCCAGAACAAGCAACTCATGGGCTGAATAGACTCAATGAGAAGAATGGATCACAGGGAAGTTTATTCAAAAAGGATCCAGGCACAGTGACTCATGCCTGTAATCCTAGCACATTGAGTAGCCAAGGTGGGAGGATTGCTTGAGCCAAGGAGTTGGAGACCAGCCTGGACAAGGTAGTAAGATCTCATCTCTACAAAAAAAAAAAAAATCAAAAAATTAGCCAGGCATGGTGGCACAAGCCTATAGTCCCATCTACTTGGAAGGCTGAGACGGAAGGATCACCTGAATGCAGGTAGTCAAGGCTGTAGTGAGCCATGATCGTGCCATTGCATTCCAGCTAACAGAGTGAGACCCTAGCTAAAAAAAAAAAAATGAGTCCACAGTGAGAAACTGACAAACTGTGTGTGTGGGTGTGTATTATATGTATGTATGTGTAGATATACATTTTTTCCCATAGTGCTGTGATATGGGAAACAGGTTGGCCTCGTATCGATCAGAATGAGTAAGATCCAAATTCAAGATCACACCACCACCTGAGATCTACAGTCCACTGTCTGTGGGCCTTGCTGAGCTGTGGGCAAAATGCGGATTGGTGACTACCTAATAGGGCTGTTCACAAACTAAATGGGACCATGTCTGTAAAGAGCTTTGTGTACTGCCTTCATGTAGAAAGGGGGGAGAGACAATCATTTTTTAAAAATAAACTTCTCATTTTGAACTGATTTTAGAGAAAAGTTACTAAGACAATAGCTTCTGTACACTCCTTACCTCTCCCTTCCCCCTGATGTTAACATCTTACGTCACCATGGCAGATTTGTTAAAACTAAGAAACCAGTGTTGGTATGTTACTAATAATAAGTTCCAGATTTTATTCAGTGTTCATATTTTAAATTATTGTTAATGAAAATAAATCTAAAGTATTTTGCACCAAAATTTGGTACATAAATGAGCTCATCGGCATGATTTTACCTTTGCAATCCTACATGAATAATATACTTCTCAACGAGAAACTGTAGGGCAGAAAAAGTAGCAGGAAGTTTTCCGGAATTAAGCTGGATCCCGGTTCAATAAACACACCTACCTGCCCCAATGTAAATGTCACCTTCTCTTAAGTAAATACACCTGAGAAGAGGATGGATGCCCAAGACCTGTTTTGTGCTGGCCAAGCCAAAGTTACCTGTTTTTTTCAAAAAACAAGTAAACTGGTTTGGTGAGTTCTAAAAACTTAAAGAGTGTTTTTTGTTTTGAAAGCAGGTAACTTGGGCTTGCGTTTACTCAGCCATTCAAATGTATTCAGAGAAAGCTACTTACAACCTTTGGCACACAGTCGGGACTCCCAGTGCCACCGTGGGGTGACTGGCAGACATAAAGTGCAAGATGGCCAGTTGATTCCCCAGAGATAGATGGAAGGTCTGCTCTGCTACAGAGTGCCTTGGCGGATTCTGCAGGGTACAAAACTCTGCTTACGAGCTTGCAGGGAACTGGAAGACAGGAACAGTCATACAGCATGACCTTTGAAATGGGTTGTGGGATACATGTAGTTTTCAAGGATCATCAGCTGCGTATTTCAGAAGAAACGTGGGCCAGGGTTATGTGGAAAGCAATGTAGGAGTCTAGCCAGGAGGAATGGAAAGACTGGATGTAGAGATGTCACTGAATGGTCAGGGCTCATTGGGAAAAAGGGTAAGGAAAGGGGAGGCCCTGGATTTCCAAACACAGGTAAATGGGAGGGTGGGTATGAAAATGGGGGAGAAATTAAAGGAGCAAAGAAGAAGCAAGTAAAACAAGGGACAGTCAGCTTGCATTGGGCACAGTCATTTTGAGGGGTTGGTAATGAAGTACTCCTGACAGCTGGAGATGTAGGTCCCAGGCTTGGGAAAGAAATCAGGCATAGAGGTGTGAGTTTGGAAGATATCTTCAAGAAGAATCAAATCTTTAAGGAAGAGACTGTTAAGAGGAAAAGAGAACCAAGGACAGATTCTTCTTGACTATACCTTTATGACAGCTTTCTTTTCATAAATGTAGATTATGGCAGGACAAAGCCAGCAAAGGAAGTAGAAGAAGCCACCAGGAATTTGAAAAAAGAATGAACTCATGGGTGGAGAGTCCAGAGGCAAGGGGGTCTTGGAGAATGGAAACCAGGAAGGCAAGGATGGTTTGAGAAAAGTGGTTCCTGGTATACAAGAGTAGACTCAAGATGGAAGGAAGCCCTTTAGGGGAGAGAGATGTGAGAAGGGCCTCTATGAAGAATTGGAGGTCCCTCCAGGACAGAGAGGAGGCTCTTTCAGGGAAAGGATACTCTTGCAGACTGTGATCAGGAATTTCACAGGTGGAGCAGTATTTTCTCACCATGACACTTGGAGGCTGAAGCAGAGATGACTGAATAGACCCAGAAAATTGTTTGACTGCCTGAAAAAGTGAATCACCTTTATGGTAGCACTGATGAGCCATCATAGAACAAAGCCTAATAAAATATTTTTCTCATCATTCTACCAGCTGACATTCCTGTAAGCAGGTCAGGCAGAGATACTGTTCTTCTCCAGACCTTTGGGGGCTCCTTGGAGTGGCCACCACCACTCATGAGGGAGCTCTCCCTTAAACAAGCAGCAGACAGGTTCTCTCAAAAGAGGCATGTGTCCTCTTGTGGTTGGTACAGGAGCTCCAACCAGGCCTGAGCACACTCCCATGTTCCATACGTGTGTGCATGCAAACACACGCACACAGTGCTCACTCACCCTTCCAACCTTCCTCTCAGATCCAACCCATGGCACCACACCCTAGAGAGGTCACCCACATCTGCTCATAGCTTCAGCACAGAGGAATGACACAGGCTGATTTGTGCAGATATAGGGTACCGTTAGCTTTGGTTCCCCAAAGCTGCTATATGCGGGCACATATATACAAGGAAAGGAACTGATTTATGTATTATTTTGTTGTTGACCAAGAGAAAAATGGCAGTAAAGATTAACTACAGAGAATCTTTTTAATTGAGTAATAATTACTGCCTCACACACTTTGCACAAGATTGGATCCTTCTTACTAGACATAGTACAATGGGAAAGGTCCTAGCTACACTGTGGCACATTTACTAAGGGGCAGTAAAGACTTTTTTCTTTTAGAGTAAAATTAGCCAAGCAGCGCCTCTTCTTGTGGAATGTTCTAATGTATCATATCCCACTGTCTCATAGGCTCTCAATACTCCCAGTGTTCCCACACTAGTGAAATCAGTGGTGAACAGGAAGTTAGGGTGACAGTGCTGGGCTCAGGAATCTGAATCATGTCGGTAAAGTCCCTTAACCGCCTTCATTTTTCTTCCTGTAAAACTGACTTAGCCCAGATCAGGCGCCCTGGCCCTGGCCCCCTCCTGTGTCTCCATCATTTCTCTCTCTCCTGCATTAATCACTTCTCATCTAGAGTCTCTGTGACTTAAGCCATATCTGACTAACTGCTCTGCCAGACCATAGGTTCCTGTAGGGGCAGCATTCCTGTGTGACTCTATGCTAGAATTCAGTATGACATCTGCTTGTATGAACGAATGAATGAATGGGTTCTTGCTTGTGAACTGCATCAAGCTCTTGTCAAGACTCATTTTTTTTGTTGCTTTAATCCTTTAATGCCTCGTCTTCCTCAACAAAATTTTGAGACAGTTTCTAAAGCTCACATTCTAAGAAAGGGATAAGGACCCAGAAGCTGCACTGTTCGATATGGTAGCCACTAGGTACATGTGGCAATTTAAATGCAATTAATTTAAAGTAAATCACAGTTTGGTTTCAAGTGCTCATTGCCACTGTGGCTAGCAGCTATTGTTCTGGATGGCAGATATCAAGTCTACTTCCATCATCACAGAAAGTTCTGTTGGACAGCAGTGACCTAAAGAATGAAGACAGAATACCACATTCCTTCTCAGTGCCACAACTAACACAGAGCCTGGCACACAACAGGTGTTCAAAGTAGTTACAACACAAATGCATGAAAATGCATTGGCTTTCCTTCCTCCAGGGTGAAACTTGCAATGGCCAGAGCTTTTATAAAGCAGAGGGGCCCAAGCAAGTGAGGATGGACAGTGCTTTAAACTTATAAAATCACATTTGAATGTAATGTTTGTGTCGTCAACATTAATAATGAACTACCTTTGTGAGTGGTTACTGTGTGCACACCCTGCCTGTACGTTACTCCAGTGTAGAGTCACATCATCGCTCAAAGTCAAAACCATCTCCACGCTAAGTCTTTGTATACATTTTCTCACTTGATCTTCAAAAACAGGGTTGACCAACTACAGCCTATGGACCAAATCTGGTCTGCCATCCGTTTTGTTAATAAAGTTTTATTGAAACACAGCCATGCCCATTCTTACACTTACTGTCTATGACTACTTTTGTGCTATATGCAGAATTGAATAGTTGCAACGGAAACCATATGGCCTCAAAACCCCTGGCTCTACAAAAAAATCCCGCCAGCTCTTGTTCAAAAAGAACTTTCTAGGTGGGTGCAGTAGTTCACACCTGAAATCCTAGCACTTCAGGAGGCCAAAGCAGAAGCATCCTTTGAGCCCAGGAGTTCAAGATCAGCCTTGGCAATAATAGCAAGACTCCATCTCTACAAAAATAAAATAAAATAAAAAAGTTAGCCAGGCATGGTGGCACACACCTACTCAGGAGGCTGAGGCAGAAGGATCTCCTGAGCCTAGGAGGTCAAGGCCGCAATGAGCTTATATTGTACCACTGCACTTTATTGTACCACTGCCTGGGTGACAGTGAGACCCTGACTCAAAAAAAAAAAAAACTTTCCCAAGTGTAAGTATTATTATTCCTAACTTATGAGTAGGAAAATGAAGTCAAGAGAGGAAAATGAAGTTCAAGAGAAGTCAAGACCCTTGCCCATGGTCATACAGCCCGTAAGTGACAAAAGCACGCCCTAAACCCAGGTCTGAGCTGACTCTGTGGCTTGTGCCTTCAATACTATGTTGTTGAAGCCTAGGATATTCGACCTTAGAAGGGGACAGGGGTCCTCATTCTTCAGAGAGGGAGTGTGTCTTGCTCTGGGCCACATGGCAGAGCCACGGCCATGCCCCCTCCAGCACCCAAGTCTCCAGTCCCCTGGCCTTCCTCATGCCTGGCTTAGGGAGGCTGGGTTCCTGCCTGGGAGACCCTCCTGTGCCTCCCTCCCCCTCTGAGGTTCATGAGCAAGAATCTCGTGGCATCTGCTCAACACTGGGCCTGTGGTGACTTCGCTTGCAGAAGTGTCTCCTTTAGGTCTCAACCCCACGAATGTTGATTAGAAAAAAATTCTTAATCGAGCAAACACTTTTTGTGGCAAGATGGCCACGACTGGGATGGTCATGCCAGAGGTGAGTCCTGTAGAACTGGGCCCTGCCTCTTCCTCAGAGCCTGTCTGGCCACTCCTGAATGATTACGACAGAATTAACAGCAATAACGCCCACCAGGCACTGTTCCAAGCACAGTACACTGAAGACCTCATTTAATCCTCACAGCAACACTGGGGTAGGTACAGATGAGAAGGCCGAGGCACGGTGAGAAGTAACCTGTCCAAGGTCATGTGATTCATACGGACTTAAACCAGGCACCGTGGCTTCCGAGTCTTCACTGTGCCCCCTCCCTCTACTGCCTCTGACACTTGTGGTTTGATTTTCTGACCCGACCTTTCACCTTCTCTCTGTGAAGTTTCTTCCGGGGCCTTAGTTTCATAACCAGAGACGTTTGGCTGAAGGAACTAAAGGAATAAGAAGGAAGTACCCTCCCTCCACGCAAGCTTTTTTCAAACCACATGGACTATTTGGCATTATTATCTTGAACAAATGGAAACTATTAGCCTTCTTCTTCCTTCCCCGTGGAGTCCTAGGGAAGCTTTCGTGTTTTGTTGTATAACATTCCTGTGATGTCTTAGGAACTTCTGCAGAACCATATCTCACATCTGTGTTCCTTACTTCCTGTCATGTCTGGGAAATTCTTGAGCAGGGATTTTTTTTTTTTGCCTCTAGTTGAATCACACATGAGGTAGGACACAACCCTGGGGACTTAGGGAAGAGACCAGTGACTTGTTCTTTGCCTGAATGACTCTGCCTAGCGTCTACAGAGGTGCCGGAACCATCATAGCCTGACACCAGCCTCCTTCCGTGGTAGCGTCGAGGGCTTTTATGTTGTTGCTTTGATTTGAGGAGCAGACAGGTTGCTGAAAATGTTACTGGTGGTAGTTTTTGCTAACGTGAATTGAGTGCACCCCATGTTCCAGACACCATGAAACACTGTTCCTATGTTGTTTCATCTTTACAAGAATACTGTTAGATAGATGTTATTGCTGTTGTTGAGGACTTCACAGGGAGGCAAGGAGGCTTAGAGAGGTTACACAACCTGGTCAAGGCCACACAGCTAGTTAAGGGCGGAACTAGTGTTTGAACCCAGGCAGTCTGGCTGCCTGTATCCCTTCAGTTCTAGAACCTTTAGGGCTAACATTCAGAGGAAAAGAACCCCAAGAAGCAGTTTCGTGACTGTTGGCTTGTAGCATGAGCACGACTTCCCGGCTCCCAGGATACCTCAGCACGAAACAAGCTCTAAAGAAGGGGCCTGAGAACTGCGTTGCCCTGCCATTCTGACTGTGGGGTCAGGGACAAGGCCGTGATGCTCCTCTTCTTCTTGGTCACACCCTGGGCTGTTTGGTGGCAGGAGCCATCTCTGCACTTCCCAGCCTTCCCATGTGACCTGTGTGCTATCAGTTAGACAATCAGGTCTAGTAGGGAAGTAAAAATAAAAAACTAAAGTCATTGGAATCAGATGGACCTTCATTCAAATCTCAGTCCCGCCCTTACGTGCTGCTGTGTGACCTTGGGCACACAGTTTCTGCATGTTTCCAGCATCAGTTTCTCTCACTGTAAAGTGGAGATGATGATATCTTGCCTATGAGGGATGAGGGAAGGAGCCTGTAAAGCATCTAGAATAGTTTCTACAACATGGCAACCTTCAACACATGGTAGCCAAAACCCTCATAATGAAAAATTTGCATCCACTCCCTGCCCCCAACACATATGCACATGTATCTTGTGCTGTCCTGAGGGCTGAAGCCCTTCCTTGTACTAATATAGTAAGTCCCCTACATATGAACAAGTTCCTGTCTGAGAGCATGTTCACAAGTCCAATTTTGTTTGTAAGTCCAACAGAGTTAGCCTAGGTACCCAACTAATGCAATCAGCTATATAATACTGCACTGTAATAGGTTTCTAATACTCTTCACACAAGTAAGCCATAATAAAACAAAAAATAAAACATTTTAAATCTTAACAGCACCTTGAACAATACAGTGAACTAACTTACGTGACTGGACATGTGAATGCATGCTTGCATCTTTGAAAGTTCACAACTTGAAGGTTCGGATGTAGGGGACTCACTGTACCATCAACCCACGGGAAAACTGAGGTTCTTTTGCACGTCTTCATCCAGCAGAAAAGCAACAGAGTCGGTTAAGAATCCTGAAGTCAACAAAATTGGCCATATTTTTCTTTTGTTTACTCAACAGATATTTACTCTGCTTCTACTACAGGGCAGTTCCTCCTCTCAGTGTGTGGTGAACAAAACAAACCACAACTCCTGCTCTTCCAGAGCTCACGTGCTCCTTGGCCCCATAACAAGAAAGTGGCCAGAACCAGCCTGAGAAGATGTAAAGGAGAGTCCAGGAGCTCCTGTTCTGGGCTCTCCTCATCCCAAGAGGTTGGTGGCTACCTGGCCCCTTTCTCAGGGGAAGAGTCATTGCCAGTGTCCTGGAGGTATGAGCTCAATCACAGCTTTGAGACAGGCAGGGTTTGTGCAGTGGAGTACCTTGCATCTCTGCAGCATCATCTTCTTTGACCATCGAGACCACGTGGAATTAGCCTCATCTTTATCCCTACAGAAAATGAGGCTCAGGAGCGGGGCATTCCTGCCTGAGGCTGTAGGGTATGAGGCTGGGCAGGACCACACCCTTTTCCTCCTTAGCCAGATCTGGGAGAGAAGTAGCTGGAAACATGTCTTAGACCTTGGTTCTCTCTAGAGCAGCCGTGTGGTGAAAATAGTCTCCATCGGCACTGCCCAATAGCACAGGCACCGGCCCTGCCTGTGTGGCTACTGAGTGCTTGGAAGGTGGCTGGCGTGACCGCAGAATTGAATTTTAGAGTTCCGTATTAAGTGAGGTTAAATAATGCCTGGGTGGCTGCCATGTTGGTTCTAGAGGCTTAGGGGGAAGGAACTTTGGAGTGGAAAAAGGTGGATGGATGCAGTTTTCCTGGCCCATCGTGACAGACTGCCCCATGCACCATGTCCTGTGCCAGCCACTTCCCAGAACTCCAAGTCTTTGAAGTGGTCGTTGGTAAAAAGCAGGACTCAAGGACGGTTCTCCAAGCCCTTTATTCCTTACATCAGCCAGATCAAGGATACTGCTCTTGTGTGAAAACGTTTGTATGAAGGTTTTCATTGTTTAAAAAAAAAAACCAGACCGTACAAAAGGGTTTAAAATCATGGCTCTAAAAGAAAACATGGCCAGATGCAGTGGCTCATGCCTGTAATCCCAGCCCTCTGGGAGGCCAAGGCAGGAGGATCACTTGAGCCCGGGAGTCAAGGCCAACCTGGGCATCATCGCAAGACCTCATCTCTACAAAAAAATTTTTTAAAAGAGGCCAGTGTGGTGGTGTACACCTATTGTCACAGGTACTTGGGAGGCTGAGGCAGAGGATCCCCTGAGCCCAGGAGGTCAAGTCTGCGGTAGGCCGTGAGCATGCCACTGCACTCCGGCCTTGGCAACAGAGTGAGACTCCAGCTCAAAATAGTAGTAGTAAAAGTAGTAATGATTAGAGAAAATACAGCAACACACGAAGCTGTGTAGTCTAGCCTGAGAAAATACAAAATAGAAATTGGAAGGGAATGAAGACAAGATATATATTATGGGAATGCTAGGAGGGGGAATCACTTATATATTTATTGTATAAACTTATCTAAAACTCAAAATGTCCTGTTGGGTTGTTTGTTTTGAAGACACTTTAGGGACACTGTGTGTGGCCTTCCGGTTATTTTCTGCCCTGAGCAGGCTGCTTGCTTCCTGTCTGGATGACAGGGATGATGGTTGTTGGCGATTGTTTCCTTTTAAACTATTAGAAAAACTGCATGTTCTCAGGCATAATCCAGAGCTAGTTTTTTTTTTTTCCGGATTTTCTGCCATATTCCCGACTGTAGAGCCGCTCCATAGTGCTCTGAGAGCCAGCTGCATTCCTTAGACAAACGAAAACGATATCTCCAGTCGCCAAGATCGCAGGTGGGTTTCTACTGGAAGACACTTGACAGAGGACCTTGAGGGAGGTCGCAGGGCAGATTTGACACTGCTCTTCTTTTCCACTGCATTGTTATGTGCCCTGCTGACAACAGGAGTGAGCCAGTAATGACACCAGGGTCCTACCTGGGCACAGTCGACCTGCCTATGACTGGGCTGTCACTTTTGCTTCTCTTAATCAACTTGACCTGATGCTGAGCCTCAGAAGAAAAGAAGTCGTAGCTTCGAGCAGCCTAAGAGTATAACTGACCCACAGTGGCTGAGAATGGCAGATTTCTGTCTTCTGTGTCACCTGCAGCTCCCAAGGGAAGTGCCACACCATACCCCTACCCCGGTGAGGACATCTCTTGCACAGATGTCTTCTCTGTAAGTGGGCATGTGAATTAATGTTAAAATGTACTCTGTGGATTTCAAAGGATATTGAAATCATATACATCATGTGCAGATAATACCATATATATGTAATATATCGAATGTGTTAATATACTTTATTACTTTGGCTAATTTGATTTCTTTTTGAACCCAGCCACCCTCCCTACATTATATATCAACATAAGATTTGGGCCAGATACAGTGACTCATGCCTGTCATTCTAGCACTTTGGGAGACTGAGGGAAGAGGATGGCTTGAGCCTAGGAGTTCAAGACCAGCCTGGGCAATAGAGCAAGATCCCTATCTCTACAAAAAAAAATTTTTTTTTAATTAGGCAGGCATGGTGGCATGAGCCTGTAGTCCCAGCTACTTGGGAGGCTAAGAGAGGAGCTTGAGCCCAGGAGGTCAAGGCTGCAGTAAATTATGATCGTGCCACTGCACTCCAGCATGGGCGACAAAGAGACCCTGACTCAAAAAAAGAAAAGGCCAAATGTTATAGCATTCCAGGATACATGCCCTCCCCCCCCAGGGAGGCTACCTCCTCCCCAGGATCATGATACCTTACGGGAGAACTGGAAGAGTGTATTGCCAGTGAGGCCATCAGCACACTGGGAACTGTTTCTTTTAGAGGTCTAAATGGACGTGATGTTGCAGTTAGGGTTGTGACTGGCTAGCTTTGCCCCACCTGTAATAACAGCCTGCCAAAGTGTTTCTTGGCCATCAGAGACAAAAGCCACAGTGTGAGACCACTTTCTGCCTGCTCTGAAGGGGTGATGGGACAAGGCCCACCCTTGTAGACAGTCCTGCTGTTGGTCAGTGACCCACCCATGGAGAGGTGGTCATTTTTGTGTCCTTTTCTTCTCTCTCTCTATCAGTCCACTACTGAATTACCAGTTAGCTACATTGTGGTGAGAGAAGTTTTTCACCAAGTTCAGGAAGAATTGATCAAGTCCATGGTGTATATGCCTCTGGGGTGGGAGGGTCTATGTTCAGTTCTTTGCCAAGATGAGTAAATTAATTATGCTGTACAGGTCAGGATTTAGCGTCTGGGCAGCTTCTTAGAAGACTACACGGTATTCCTAAGTGATATTGTCAAAAGGTTTTTTGTCGAAGTGGCTGTGTGGTAATCACCCGGACGCCAAATATGCGGCCCTGCCTTCCAGACAAGGACCCCTTTCTCGGGAGGCTAACATGCGGAGGATGTTATGGAAGAGTTCTAATTACTGTTTCATGTTCTTGATAATAAAATGACCTTTTCACTGTTCATAATAATGTGAACACTTTGGACTTGTGGATTTGGTGGCCATGCCACATAAAGGAAGTAAAAACATGAAGGTGTTTCTATGTGGGCAGTGGGAGTTTGAGTGTTTTCCCCAGCCCTCTGGACTGTATCCTGCGTGTTTAGATCCAAGTAGGCCTGGGATTTGCCGTGTGGGCTGGGATGTGAATGGGACAGTGGGGGAGGAACAGATGTGCCTGTCCTGTTGGCACTGACTTCAGGGCCTCCAATCCTGTACTCCCTGCAACACCCAGTGCTGACCCCTTTAAATTTAGGGGTACCCGCGTAGGGGACTGATGCCACCGCCCAGATCCATTTCTAAGATGAAAGAGGCTGGAGACTTAGAGAAGCAGCTACAGCACTGATAGCAAGCGGATTGCAGTCAAGAATGGCCCCTTGAGTTGGGGTTTTAACGTCAGTAGATTTTCTTTTAATAAGTAGTTGACAAAATAACAGAGGAAGCAAAATACATGCAGCTTGGCTTCCGTACCAGTTCCTAGTCGCCCTCCCCAGGGTCCCCTTTCTATTCCTTCATTTCGTCTTGGTCAGCGTGTTGCCCTTGAGAGAGAGGAGGTCGCTTGTTACTGACGGAAGCCAGAAATCCACCCAGTGTCCTCCCCTGCCCACCCAACCCAGACTCTCATGAAAAGACCTACGTGGTGTCCTTTATACTCGAGAGCTTTCCTAGGTGCGTTGTCAAACGGTGTGCCCATTTAAATGGTGTGCCCATTTGAAGATTCTGGGGCCAGTTGTTTAAGTTCCAGATAATAGGTACCACATGCCCACAAGTCGGGTTTAAATTGGATCTTGCCGCCTGTTATGAGTTAGTTGTTTAGTGAAAATCAGGTCATTCTGGCTTAGTGACTGGGTCCTTCTTGGAAGAGAGGAGCCGCTTTGTTCAGGTGTGGAAAGCAGTGGGGAGGGGGAGGAGAACCTTCCAGCTCTTCCAAGAGCTCATTGTGATATTGAAGGTACAGGTGAGGCAGGTGCTTCTGAGTGGCAGAAGTCATCCGTTTCAGGAGAGCGCCCTTCAGCTTATTCCCTTTCTGCCGTGTGAGTGGAAAAGCCACCAGTAAGTGAGGGGCAAAGCCCAGTCACATTAAGCGTCAGCAAAACGGCCAAATGATCAACTGCTTGGTAATGATTTGATTGATCACCATTTGCCAAAAAGCCCAAGACACCTCAACCCTGCAGTTGACGGGACGAGATGACATGCAGTGATTATCAATGAGCTGAATGTCTCCAAAGGAGAGCTTGGGTCTACGTCACATGTTAGTGCAATCCCCGGTGACCCCATTTTGCTTCATTGAGGGAGAGGGACACCAGAAGTTAACGGAAGTTTCTAGCTTGGGAAGGGACAGTGATATCATTAAGAAATAAGATGGCAAAAGAGGATGGGGTTTTGGAAACAAGATCTTGAAGTCTTGAGCTTCTTGAGTTTGAGACACCTGTGGGGTCACTCTTGTGGAACCCTCTGAAAGGTCTGAGACATACAGTACCTTGGTCAGTCATGATTTGGCAGCATGGAAACCATGGTGAACAGAAGGGATTATACGGGAGACATAGAGGGTGGACAGAGAAGGTGACCACCAATGGATTTCCAAAGAACACAGGTGTCTTAGGGATGGTCTGAAGGAGTTGGCCACAGGAATGGAAGGTTGACCTGAAGAGAACTGAGCGCATCTAGCAAGAAAGGCTTCCTGAAGCTGACGAGGGCTACATGTTGGGGCGACTTGCCTGCAGAGACTCGATAGGAAGAAGAGGGATTGGCTCAAGCCATTCAGAGACTTAGCAGCAACCTTCCCAGACCATTTCGGGGCCAGGACAGAACCCAGATTTTAATTAGAAGAGGAGCAGTGCTGATGAGAGGATCCAGGATTCCACCCCAGTGGAAGAGAACAGAACAGGATGAAGACTGACAGCCCACAGAACAGCAACAGAAGACCCAGGAAAGGGCTGGGAGGCTGAGGAGTGCTGTCTCTTCTTCCATTTTGTACAAGCTTGAGTTATCGGAAAGGTCTGGGTGCTCTCAGTCTCCCCATATGTGATTTACATTAGATACTTATTTGGAACCAGTAGGATAAATAGTGTATCTTATTGCCTGTAATGCAGACCCAAGAGCAACCTGTTTCTACTCGCGATGACTTTCCTGCCTCCCAGGTTTGCTTAATTAAGCGAGTGCATAGTCCTGGTCCTCCTCTGTTCGTCTGAAGATCCTTGACAAATCAGAGATTGAGTCAACAGTCAGGCAGGTCCGAATGCTCCTCTGAAAGCCATTTCTCTCGTGACTGGAGAGCTCTCAGCCCCGCACCTGGGGGGTGCATGTAACCACGGCCCTCCTGACCGGGGTGATTGACTGTTTCAGTCCACTTTGAATACCTCCCACCTCCAACTGGAAGCCCAGCACCAGTGCAAAAAAAGTGACTGGAAAGGAAGTTGTGGGTTGATGCTTGTGGTCCCGGCTCGGTATCATCTGGCCACTTGTCACTGTTAACGCTTTGCATTTCCAACCCTCTGCCCCAGGGAAGGCCGCTCCAATGCCCACATCAGAGGAGATCACCAAAGAATCGGGGACGTGATGCTGAAGAACGTTCAGGGCATGAAGGTGAGCTGCTTGAGGTTTGGGTGGGGCAGGTTCACCTAAGGTGATCCTTGGGCTGGGGGGGCAGGCAAGGGGACAGCATTGGCGGCAAGCCCTACCCGTCTGCACGTGTGGCCGCATTTGACTGACCACACTCAATGCAGAGCATCAGAGGATAAGCGTTTTGGTAAAAGATCCCTGCGGCCTTCCTAGATAATTTTTTTTTCAAAGCATTAAGAAAAATCCAGTCACTCTGGGGCAAGCACTTTGAGTCGTTTTGTTTCCAAAGCTCTGCAATGTATCCAAAACAACATGGACAAATCATTCAGCACTTTTTTTTAAGCTGTAGACATAACATTGTTTGGTTGACTGAACATTTCATGTTCAGTCAATCATTTCGGCTTTTTCTAAGCATGACAAAAATACTGGATTCAGAGCTATGTAAGAATTCAAGTAAATTCTATGACTTTAAATCAGCGTACAAGGCAAATATATTTGTAACCATCTAGCAATACCTACCCAAATAAGTCAGTGAGTATCAAGCTAATACTCTACCACATTTTAAAAATGTGTCCCATTGCTTATACCAGAAATTTTCATTTTTAAAATTTTTCATTTTAATCCACTAATAATTCCTTAATATAGAATATGTTAATACATACAGTTTACCTTTTGAATACATCTATGTTCGTATTTTAAAGCAATCTTCCTGTATCTCATCTGCCCAGATACAGAACCTGTCTAATAACCGTACTAACTGATGACTGCCCAGAGCAAGCTAGTAAGCCCCTCAGGAAGGTAGGGGCTCATTCTGCCCCCATATCAGCCCATCCATCCATCCATCTATCTATTTGGTACTAACTGATCACCTATGGCCTAGGAGGCACTCATAGAATACCGTGACTGCTGAGGTTTGAATTCCTTCCCACAAATCTGGCTACAGTGGTTTAGCATTTAATTTTTTTCCCCTTAGATGAAAGTATCTCGTATGCCTCCATATGGTGGGGCCAGTGGCACAGAAGAAACGGGATCAAATGCTACTCGAGAGGGGCATCCTGTCAGTCTCTCTCTCTTAACAAAGATTAAGATATTATTTACCAGATCCTGAGTTATTGTTCATCGGGTTCCGGAAGTGACACTTTGCAATTCCGGGCAATGTCAGAGGCCAAGGAAGTAACTATAGAATCCTATGTGAAAAAGAAAAGCAAGAATGACCTAGCGGGTGCCCCACCAAGACACAAGCTAAGGTTGATACCCAGGCTTGGTGTGACAATAGCAGATGTTGTCTCTGCCTTCCATGGTGGTTTGCGAAATGAGTGTGTCTTATTTTTTTAGAGCAATTTTAGCTTTCCAGAAAAATTGAGCAGAAAGCTGAGTTCTCCTGTCTTCCCCTCCCCCAGCACACATAGTTTGTTCCTGGCATCATGCGTGCGCTGGTGGGTAAGGGTGTTAACACTGATAAACCAATGCTGACACAAGTATTAGCTGAAGCTCATCATTTATGTGAGGGCCCACTCCTGGTGCTGGACATTCCGTGGCTGTGGACAAATGTGTAATGACCTGGGTCCACAGGACAGCATCACTGCTCCAGAACTCCCTGTGTTCCACATTTTACCTAGCCCTGTGCTTTTTCTTGGGCCATTCTGGATTCTCACCTTTTCTCACCGTGTCCCCTCGTGTGAGATCATAAGCCTGCCTGGGAGAAGGCTGCCTTCAGAGAGGCTTGGACTCTGCCCCGGGCCTTCAGGGACAGTGTGAAACAGTCTCTGTTTGCTGGCTCTCTTTGGTGCCCTTCTCTGACCTATGTCCATGGAGGCTGACATTCAGCCCTCCTCTCCGCTAACCCAGCACCAAAGACCTCCTAAAAATAGATCCGATTTCCGTTCCTAGTGTCCTTTCTTCTGGGTCTGGCAAGCTGGCATTTCTGCCTTCAGCCGCTTCCTCGGCTGTGCTGGCATCTTGGCGATGTGCGGATGCCATGACCGTGTACAACGTGGAATAAAATAAAAATAGATGGAGAAGCTGTGAGAACCACCAGAAGCCTTTTTGAGAAATAAGTTGGGTTGTTTTTTATTGTGGTCATTATCATTGGTTTTAAAGGATATTTATAAAGCATGGAAGGGAACGGCAGAAAGTTCTAGAAATGCAGAAGCCCAGGTTAGCACTGTTGTCTAACAGGGTTTCTGGCATAGAGTGTCCTTCTGCCCCAACCCCCACCTGTGCAGTTACCTGCGTTGACAGGTGTAAGCAGGGCCTGCTGTCATTAGTCTTTGGCCTGGTTGGCTGTTTCCAGACTCTGCACACAGGAGCGAGGTCACATGAGTGGGGGAGCCTGGTCCAGGCTTCAACCCCCACCTGAAGGTCAGAGATCCCCAAATCGGGATCTTCCACCCAGACACATCCACCCAGATGCACAAAAGCACCAGGGGCCCCGGTGCCTTCCCTGCTCTCCTGAAGTGTCCACCTCCCAAGCTTCCACGCCTGGTCCCTCTGCTTCTGACACCCCGCCACTCTGCTCCTCTTGGCTGTCTGTCTTCTCCCTGGGGATGGCCAGGCCAGCTTCCTGACAAGGCACCACACCTCCCCTCAGCCCATCCTCCTAGCCCACTGTGTGTGTGCTGCCCAGAGCACTCACTGCTAGCACAACACAGAACTGACTGCTCCAAGCCCCGCTTTCCCTGGACGGGAGGGTCGAGTCCACACCCTACCCCTGATGAAGCAGGCTGCCCACTGTAGTCCCAGGCGACCTCGCCAGGCCCCTTCTTGCTGCCCGTCACTCTGCATTCTGGCCACCATGAACTCAGGTGTTCTTCCAGTCCTCAGCCTTGACCTGAGTGCATGCCTTGCCTCACATGTCATGAATACATGCAGGCAGGACATGCAATGAGCACCTACTGCATGCCAGACCCCAAGGTGGTAGCAACATGACAATGGCCCCTCTCACAATTAAATAGGGGACTGTGTATATGATAGTGTTGCACAGAGCTACACATACACACACACACACGCATACATGTGCACAAGTGGGCACATACACACACATGAGCAAGGGGTTATATAGCTGGTGCACTGCATGTGAGCTCCATGGATAGTGCCATTGCCACTCCCCTGGTGATGCTGTGACACTAGCTGTTCAGGATGTCCCCATTAGGAGAGCCTGGGTGGGGGGTGCACAGTCCTTCACTGTATGTTTCTGACACCCTCCTGGGCATCTCTGTTTCAGAACAGAAAGTCAGAAAATAAACCTGGCAGGGGAGCTGTGTGAGAAGGGCTAATAGGGACAGACGTAGCTTTTAGTGCAGGAGGACAGAGGGGTGGGGATCAGGGAAGACCCTGGGGCTGAGAGGGCCCTACGCCTGGCTCTGGCTGCGAGCACCCGGCATATGTGAGTGCGAGGCGGTCGGGGGTGGCCCGGGGTGAGTCCCAAGAGTCTATGCTGGAGAAATGGGAAAGATCCCATCCTCAGGCTGCCTGTTTAGTAGCGTTTTAGAAAGTTCGTTTTGGTGGGCCAAGTCACAGTAGCATGGAGGGATGGAGACATCATCACAGCGGTGGATGGTCTAGGCTGGAACCAGGGAAGCGACTGCAGGGAAGCAAAAAGGTTTCCAGGATGTTTTCAGGATGGGACTTGGGGAAGGGTTCCAAGAAAGAAAGAATCTGGAATGTTCCCTCTGTTTTTCTGTCCTGAGTAACTGGCTGATGGTAGCCTCGATCCTGAAGTTAGAGAATAAATGCTTTGGCCCCAGATGGAGCAGAAGGTAGCAGGCTTGAGTCTGGACACACCGTGTTCCCAGCTCTCTCCAGAGCATGGAGTGGAGATATTGTTGAGACTGGATAGTCATCTGGATTCGGAATACTCCTTTGGGAGTTAGCAGCATATGAGAGCAAGCCCACCCTGGGAAGTCATTACCCAGCGAGACTTGAAGACAGTGCCTAGTGTGATGGCTCATGCCTGTAATCCCAGCACTCTGGGAGGCCAAGATGGGAGAATTGCTTGGGCCCAGGAATTTAAGACTAGCCTAGGCAGCATAGTGAGGCCTTGTCACTACAAAAAAAATTTTTTAAGTAAGCCGGGCATGGTGGTGCACACCTGTAGTCCCAGCTACTTGGGAGGCCGAGGCAGGAGGATTGCTTGAGCCCAGGAGGTCGAGGCTGCAGTGGGCCGTGATCCTGCCACTGCACTCCAGCCTGGTGATAGAGTGAGACCCTGACTCAAAAAAAAAAATAAATAACTTCAGCTCTCGTGTCCTGGGGTGTCCCCTGCCACTTCCTTGTTATCTGTCTGGAAGTTTCCTTTCCTTAAAATCCCTTCCCTCTGGCCCAGGGGAATTCATTCCTCCTTCCATGCCCTGTCATCATGCTGCAGCCTCTGTCTCTGTCTCCACCATGGCTGGGGAGAGTAGAGACTGTGTCTGTTAAGCAGTTAGGGACGTATTTTTAATACCACTTAACGCCTATTGAATGGTCCTGGTCTCTGTGTCATCTGAGGACACTTAGAAAAAAGCCTTGGGGCCCCCCTTGAGATACTCCTGCTCATATGTTTTCCCTCCATTTTGCCAGTCCCAACTGTAAAAGACCACTCCTCTCTCTCGTGTTGTATATACGGCTCATATATTTTATAATCCGTATGTGTTTTCAACAGTCCAGTCCCTTGCTAGACCTTTTTATTGCATCCTGAGAACTTAACTTAAAAAGCAAAGTAGCCGGTCTCGGTGGCTCAGCCTGTAATCCCGCACCTTTGGGAGGCTGAGGTGAGTGGATTGCCTGAGCCCGCGGGTTCGAGACCCGCCTGGGCAGCGAGACCTCATTTCTACAATAAATCAAAAAATCAGCCGGGCGTGGTAGCGCATGTCTGTAATTCCGGCTCCTTGGAAGGCTGAGGCGGAAGGATCGCCGGAGCCCAGCAGGTCGAGGCTGCGGTGGCCGGAAGCGGCCACTGCACTCCAGTTTGGGCGACCGAGTGAGACTCCAACTCAAAAAAAAAAAAAAAAGCAAAGTAAATAGTAAAATTTGAACAGAAAACCAGACACCGCATGTTCCCACTTCTCCGTGGGAGCTGAACAAAGGATCTGCAAAGACGTAGAGAATGGTGTTGATGGACTCTGGAGACCCAGAGGAGGAGTGGGAAGGGGGGGGGATGAAAAATCACCCGTCAGGTACAGTGTGCACAGGTGGGGGTGGCGGGTATACTTACCACACAGATCGAAAACTGTGTATCCCTCAAAGCTGTTGAAGTTTTTTAAAAGGAACAAGTTTTAATTGAGAAAGATGAAGTTTAAGGCACCTAAACCAAGGGGATGAACGTGAGGGTGGTGCGCTTCATTCCTTCAAGTCGACCTGGGTGGAACTTACCCATGGCAGGTCGGGGGAACGGCCCCCTCCACACACACACACACACACACACACACACACACACACACACACACACACACCCGCCCTCTCTGTCACACACACACACACACACACACACACACACACACACACACCCGCCCTCTCTGTCACACACACACACACACACCCGCCCTCTCTGTCACACACACACCACACACACCCGCCCTCTCTGTCACACACACACACCCGCCCTCTCTGTCACACACACACACACACACCCGCCCTCTCTGTCACACACACACACACACACCACACACACACACACACACACACACCGCCCCCCTCACACACACACACACACACACACACACACACACACACACACACACACACACACACACCCGCCCTCTCTGTCGCCCCCAGCACCTGGCGGCCCACCTGTGGAAGCACAGCGAGGCCCTGGAGGCGCTGGAGAACGGGATCAAGGGCTCGCGGCGGCTGGAGAGCCTCTGCCGAGACTTCGAGCTGCAGAAGGTGTGTTACCTGCCGCTCAACACCTTCCTGCTGCGGCCGCTGCACCGGCTCATGCACTACAAGCAGGTCCTGGAGCGCCTGTGCAAACACCACCCGCCCAGCCACACCGACTTCAGGGACTGCCGAGGTGAGCTGGGGCAGGGATGTCACCGGGCGCCAGGGATCAGGCCGGGGTGCCAACCTGAGCCTGGCCGGGGAGGGGCTCCCCAGAGAGAGGGGCTGGCGGATGCTGCGTCCCAGGTTTCTATAATCATGCTCGATTTTAGTACCTGATCTGATACTTTGTTACTCACTTTTTTTCACTAAATATTTCAAATGTTTTTAATATTGCACTTGAAGGTTGTAGGCTATATGTGACAATTTGCTATATAAGTAAATTGCGTGCCGGTGAAGTTTGAGCTTCTAGCAGGCACTCTCTCCCCCGACATTTATTTTTTAGATAGGGTCTTGTTCTGTCACCCAGACTGGAATGCAGTGTCACTATCATAGTCCATGGCAGCCTCTCACTCCTGGGCTCAAGTGATCCTCCCGCCTCAACCTCCTGAGTAGCTAGGACTACAGGCACACACCACCATGCCCAGTTACTTTTAAAATTTTTTGCAGGGACATGGGTCTCGCTGTGTTACCTAGGCTGGTCTCAACTCCTGGGCTCCAGTGAGTCTCCAACCTCAGCCTCTCAAAGTGTTGGGACTACAGGCGTGTGCCACCATGCCCAAGTCCAGCTAAGGGATCCTCCAATCTCGGCCTCCCAGAGTGCTGAGAGTACAGGCTTGAGCCCACCCACCGCGCTGTGCTGCATTTCAATTTTCCCATAAAGAAGGTGCTAGCAATTGTCATGACCCCTTTTTTCCTTCCCTTCTATATGCATTTTCTCCTTTGGACCTGGTTGGTTTTATGCAAAGAATCCTGGAGAAGCTTCGCTGGCAGTCAGCCCCCCCAGCAGCTTTCTTCTGCCTCAGCACTCTTGGGCCAGCCACAGAAAGTGACTGTGACAATTCCTAGCGCTCACTGCTGCTGGGCTTGTGTAACGCCAGGCGCTTCCGTGGGCCTTCACAAGCCTGAGGCACGGGTGTGCTTGTTTTCCATATAGGGACTACCAAGACTAGAGGGGTCAAGGAGGCTACCCGGAGTCACACAGCCGGGAAGTAGACGGTTTGGACCCTAAACCTAGAACCCATGGTCACAACCATCCTCCCCTACTGTTTCCAGATGGTTTTGCCCACTCCCACTCGTCAGCCCCTGGCCGGTACTATGCCAGGTATCCTGTCAGGATTCACACCTTCTATAGCCCCATGAGGTCAGTGCCATCATCCCATTTCACAGCTCTGGAAACAGGCTCAGAAAGGGAAGGGATCTGAGCGTTGCTCAGTTAGTAAACAGAGCTGCATTGCAGACCATGCTTTTCCCATGGTGCCACACGTCCTCTTCTTCAGCGGAGTCATTCTGTCTCATGTCATGTGTGGTCTGGGCCTAGGTTCCTGGTCTAGCCCGTAAGCCCCTAAAAGGGCCAGGGCTGCACACGGAGTGGGGCCTTTGTGGGTGGCCCTTGAAACAGATGGCGTAGATCTGTACACCCTTCAGAGGGAAAGGCCCTTATCTCTTCATTCATTTATTCGTTCATTCATTCAGAGACGGGTTTTGCTCTGTGGCCCAGCTGGAGTACGGTGGTACAATCATAGCTCACTGCAACCTTGAACTCCTGGGCTCAAGTGATCCTCCCACCTCAACCTCCCAAGTAGCTGGGATTACAGGTACCTGCCACCATGCCCAGCTAACCGCATTTTTTTTTTTTTTTTTGTAGAGACAGGGTCTTGCTGTGTTGTCCAGGCTGGTCTTGAACAAGGCTCTTACCTCTTGCCTGAAGCGTTAGAAACACCTCCCAACTCTTGGGCCACCTGTGTCATCTCTTTAAAAATCCATCTCCTTCTTACTCCTTGCTTAAAACCTGGGTGACACCTGACTGTCGCAGGCTAAAATCTAAACTCCTTCATTTCTGGCCTGTCCAGTCTCCCGTGCACCAGCTATGCTTTGAGCACCTATGCTATGTGTACGAGGGAGAAGGAAACAGTGTGGCCTTGCCTTCATGGGACCCACTAGTGGGTCCACAGGCGCATACCTGGGTGGTGATGACACTGCAGTAGGGCCTTGACAAGACGTGCACGGTGCATCTGGACCAGGGGCACTGGCCTTGGCCTTGGGGACTTAACGGCACTGTCTGAGGGACGGATGTCTAAGTTCAGAGCTAAAATTTAAATAGGCATTTTCCTGAGTGAAGGGAGGGTGTGGAGAATAGTGTTAGGAACAGCACACATACAGGTTTGAAAGGATAAAGACTGTCGACCATTCCAGAAAATAGAAGTTCAGTGTGAAATGCAGAGGGAGAGCAACAAAATGAGACCTGGAACTGTAAGCAGGGACCAGGTCCCACAGGGTCTCATAAACCCTGGAAGACCTTGACCTAAGAGCAAAGGTAGGACAGGAAGTGTTTTAAGAGGGGAATAGTAATACCAGTCTTGTTCTAGAGAAATCACTGTTAGTATCTAGAATATATAGAGGACTCCTGCCAATTAGTTTTTGTTTTGTTTTTTTTTTGAGTTGGAGTCTCACTCCAACCTCGCCTGCTGGGCTCCGGCGATCCTTCCGCCTCCGCCTTCCGAGTAGCCGGAATTACAGGCATGCACTACCACGCCCGGCTGATTTTTTGATTTATTGTAGAGATGAGGTCTCGCTGCCCAGGCGGGTCTCGAACCCGCGGGCTCAGGCAATCCCCTCACCTCAGCCTCCCAAAGGCGCGGGATTACAGGCTGAGCCACCGAGCCCGGCTCCAATTAGTTTTTAAAACGACAACCCAATACAGAGCAGGCCTGGCAAAGTGTGAAGACCTTGGCAGTTCATGGGCGGGAACATCCATGCCTTGTGGTGTGGTTTCCTGTAGGCCAGCAGTGTTAACACAAGCCACGCTGCCCCTTGCCTTTGCCCCTTGTGCCTGGAGTCGTTGCCAACACCTCCTTGGCCTTTCCTGGCAAAACCCTTCTCCTCGAAGCCCCAACTTGTGCCTGAGCCTTGAGGCTGAGCTGACCTCGTCCACCACGGCCTGTCGTACAGGTATTGCGGGTAGGTCATGCCTGTAGGAAATGGCCCAGAGCCCCTCCCAGTTCCGGGACCCCAAGACCCATGGTGGGGTGAGAAAAATGTTTGGTTTTGCGTGTGCGCTCCTTGGCCAACTTGCCCAGTTTGCATTCCCGTGTTTTTCCAAACAGTCCATCTTGGAAATAATCTACCCTTGACAAATGAGTGGTTTGTTACTTAGCTTAAACACAAGGTGGCAGCACTGGAGGACTGGGAGAGCAAGGTTCGTCTGGGCACAGACTTCCTGAGCTAGCGGGATGCCGGGTGCCTACTGCTGTTCCCAGCGTACCCCGCCCTCCAGCGCCACGACCGTTCCCAGCATGCCTTGCCCTCAAGCGCCTAGAGCGGTTCCCAGCATTTCTTCCCGCAAGTTCCTCTGCCTGTTCCCAGTATACTCTGCCCTCAAGTGTCTCCACCTGTTCCCAGCATACCCTGCCCTTGATCGTCTTGACCAGTTCCCAGCATGCCCTGCCCTCGAGCACCTCGGCCTGTTCCCAGCATGCCTTGCCCTCAAGTGCCTCGACCTATTCCCCGGTTGCCTCGCCCTCAAGCGCCTAGGGCTGTTCCCAGCATGCCCTGCCCACAGCGCCTCGACCTGTTCCCTGCTTACCCTGCCCTCAAGTGTCTCCTCCGGCCTGTTTCCAGCATGCCGCGCCCTTGAGTGACTCCACCAGTTCCCGGCATTCCTTTCCCTCAGCGCCTTGACCTGTTCCCAGCGTGCCTTGTCCTCAAGCGCCTAGAGCTGTTCCCGGCATTTCCTGCCCACAGCGCCTCCACCTGTTCCCAAGGTGCCCCGCCCATGGGCGCCTGTAGGCCAGGGCGCCATCTTCCTCTGAGAGCCCCTTCACTCCCATCCCGGCACTGGGTTCCCAGTAGATGTCTGTTGGTCCAAATTCGGGTGGCGATGTCTAAAGACCAGGCAAGCCCTGGGATTCGTCATTGTGGCGGAGACAAAGCATTATGGGATAAGCCAAGGAGAATTTAACCTGCCTCTTCAGGGAGAAAGCAAGAACACTCGGCACTTCCCTTCCAAAGTTGAGGACTGAAATTCAGTCGACAAGTGTTTCTTACTTTCCTTGACAGACCTACTCAGATGCTCAGCGACTGTGATGTGTGTGCACTCCAACTCATGTTCATGTGCTCTTCTTACATGTTGGACGCCTACAAGTGCCGGGGGCGCGGGGTTATTGAAAAGTAAAGTTGAGCCGGGCTCGGTGGCCCAGCCTGTAATCCCGCGCCTTTGGGAGGCTGAGGTGAGTGAATTGCCTGAGCCCGTGGGTTCGAGACCCGCCTGGGCAGCGAGACTTCATCTCTACAATAAATCAAAAAATTAGCTGGGCGTGGTAGCGCATGCCTGTAATTCCGGCTACTCGGAAGGCGGAGGCGGAAGGATCGCCGGAGCCTGGCAGGTAGAGGCTGCGGTGGCCGGCAGCGGCCACTGCACTCCAGTCTGGGCGACAGAGTGAGACTCCAACTCAAAAAAAAAAAAAAAAAGAAAATTAAAGTTGAATTTTACTATTGTTCTTTGCAGCCATCTTGGTCAACAATATAATTTCCCCACAAGGAGAAGCTGGATGTGCTGGACTGTTAGTTACCCAAAAGTGTCACATCATCACTTAGGTGCCCCAAAAGATGCCAACTTTGCACCAGATTCATTTGTGGTCTCTTTGTGCTCTCTGTACCTTGTTCTTTACAGGTAACAGGAGAGAAAAGAAAAATCTCTACCCTGGGACAAAATTCAAGGCTCACTTATTCTCCTGAGTCTCCCCGCTCTGGGTCAGCAGTCTTCCCAATTGAAGGACTGCGGTTGGCCACACAGCCAGGCCAGGGTCATTTATGTTTTCAAGATGCTTTGGGGAGACTGAAATAAAGCAAATACATAAAGTAAACCATCAGTGGTGGTTTTTTTTCCTTTTTCCATCCTTTTTTTTGAGTCAAGTCTCACTTTGTCACCCAGGCCGGAGTTCAGTGGCATGATCCTGGCTCACTGCAGCCTCAGCCTCCTGGCTCAGGTGATCCTTCTGCCTCAGCCTCCCAAGTAGCTGGCACTGTAGACACATGCCACCACGTCCAGCTAATTTTTTTATTTTTTTATTTTTATTTTTTGTAGGTATGATGTCTCACTTTGTTGCCCAGGCTGGTCTCGAACTCCTGGGCTCAAGTGATCCTTCCATCTCGGCCTCGAACCAAAGTGCTAGGATTACAGGCACGAGCCATCATGCCCATCACATCAGTTTTTACTGTACAGAAATCACAATTTTCCCTTGAAGGACAGCTTCTCACACAGTGCAGGAACTGAGGTATCTCCCTGCCTCGCTGAGCTCAAAGCTACTGGGAAATACCGGCCCTAACCTACAGACTTGGTGTGTGTTCCTTTCCCAGCTGCGTTGGCAGAGATCACGGAGATGGTGGCACAGCTCCATGGTACGATGATCAAGATGGAGAATTTCCAGAAGCTGCACGAACTCAAGAAAGATTTGATTGGCATCGACAATCTTGTGATTCCAGGAAGGGTAAGCCTCAGCAGTCTCTGTGTGCTTGGGAGGTGCAGCCAGAAAGGAGACATTTAAGGGCCTTAGGTCTGAGCCTTTTGAACACAGACACTCCTGAGGTAAAATGCCCTCCTTCTGTCTGGGAGGCAGCTGGGCAAGTGTCACTCAGCTCGGAGTCTTTGTGTTAGGAGGAGACTGAATGGTCCTCTGGCCTCATATTCTAATTTTTCTCCTTGTGGGTTGAATTGCTTGTTTACTTTTCTACTACCATCCTCCAGAGAGGATTTGCAGTAGCTTATTTTATTTTTTAATATTTAGTTAAATGAAAATAGAAGATCCAAAAACAAAGAATTGCATAAAATAGTGACAGCCACAGATCATGCCTGAATGAATGCCAGACATTCCTGTGCAAATATGGAAAGAATTTTTTTTAATGCAGTTTTCTGTACATAATTTTTTTGAGTCAGGGTTTCACTCTGTTGCCCAAGTTGGAGTGCAGTGGCACGATCTTGGCTCACTGCAGCCTTGACCACCTGGGTTCAGGAGCTCCTCCCACCTCAGCCTCCTGGGACTATAGACGTGTGCCACCACACTTGGCTGATTTTTTTATTTTATTTTTTTGTGTGTGTAGAGATGAGGACTTGCTATATTGCCTAAGCGGGTTTTGAACTCCTGAACTGCCTCGGCCTCCCAAAGTGCTGTTATTACAGTTGTGAGCCACCACGCCCCACCATAATTGAACTTTAATTCAAAATTAAAATAACATTTTAGCCAGGAAACAACCCTGAGAGAGAGGAAAGTTTTCTTACACTATTTGCCTTCAACTCCCAGCCCCTGCCTCAGATGAGGGGATTCCGTTACACACACTCCTTCCAGGCCAACAGCATTACAGAAATAGGAAAGCTCGCCATTTTTCACCTCCCCTCCTAGGAAGCAGGCATCGGTTGTCCCCAAATCAAAAATACTCAGTTGCTACATCTCATTGATCGCTCCTTGGGCTCTCAACCTTCTCGCTCCCCAATTTCAAACCCCACGCCTCATGGTCGAGAGACAATGGCAGCTTCTTTGGTCTGCTGTGGACTGGGAGCAGCTCTGTGGACTGGAACCAGTGCGTCAGGGATTCCTAGTCTTACCTGACAGGTGGCTCCTGGAAATTGCAAATCTCTGTAACTCAGGACAGATGAGGGAAGCGCCCTGTGCGTCTGAGTATTTCTGACAGGAAGCCTAATTACAAAACTGACCGGAAAGCAAGTTGTGAGAGGTTGTCAGAAACGTTGTGTGGTAGGTTCTGGGTGGAAATCAAAGCTGGGATTTGCTCCAGCTCTGCTGGTGAGAAAACCCTGCTGGGACCCAGCGCATACGCTACCTCCCTTACCCTTCTATGGGGAACCCTTAGGAAAACCCCGTGGAATTGGCATAATTTTCTAACTTTGAATGTTGTGGAATATTTAGCATACTATGTTGCATAGTGAACAGCCATTTGTAAAGAATTTCTTGTTCTGTGGCCGTGTTTTCCATGTTCAATGGAGAGAGGATTGGATTGGAGTAGGTAGCCCTGGGTTCACAGTCTGGCTCTGCCAGAGGTGGGATGTTTCACCTTCTGGAGCTTTCCCTCCCTTCTGTAGCATGGGGATCATGTCCTCTCCCTCATAGGTCATTAAGATCAATGAGATGTCATACATAAAAATGATAGATTTTCTCTTCCTTCTCCCCGACCTCCACTCGTTCGAAGAGATGAAGGATGCACTTATCATAATGTCATCAGTCACCGCTCAGCGCTGTAGAAAGCGTCGTAAACATTATGCCAGATATTGGCTCTGTCACCCAGAAGCTGCAGTTTTTACATCATTTGACTCCTTCGTTTCCTCACCTAAAAATGGGAATCATGGTACTGAACTTCTAGGCTCGCATGTGCCACTAATGTCGGCACTCGGGATGGGTTGACCTGTGCGCATGTTCATAAGGGGAGGCCCCGATTATTTACAGAGGTGAAGTTGAAATTGGGGTGCTGTTTCTGAGCCTCAGATCTGCCTTTCTTCCTCTGTCTTTCGCTCAATCATGCTGCCCCCCAGCCACTCACTGTTTCAAGTCCATGCTGAAAGGAATGGGAAGGTGGGGGCAGGGATCCCCAGAGGGAGCAAGTTCTGGATCTGGATAGTAGTGATGGTTATGCAACATTGTGATTGCACCGAAGGTCACAAGTGTAAATGTTCTGTGCATTTTACCACAATTTCAAAATTAACCTTTTTTGTTGTTGTTTTTTGGGTCAGGGTCTCTGTCGCCCAGGCTGGAGTACAGTGGCACAATCCTGACTCACCACAGCCTCAGCTTTCCGGGCTCGGGTGATCCTTCTGCCTCAACCTCCTGAGTGGCCGGGACTATGGGCACATGCCACCATGTCTAGTTAATTTATTTTTTATTTTAGAGACAGGGACTTGCTATGTTGCCTAGGCTGGGCTCAAGCAATCCTCCCACCTCGGCTTCCCAAAGTGCTGGGATTACAGGCGTGAGTCACCACACCCAGACCATTTTTTTTGTTTTTAAAGTGTTAGTGCTCATGCCATCCTTGCTTTCAAGAGTTTACCCAGGAAAAATATAACTTGGGATACAGTGTTCCTTAGACATATTTGCTTCTTGCTCTATTAGCCTAAAACAGTTACTGCTTTTTTACAAAGCAGTCTTAAATTGTGGAGAAGATTTCTGTAGCCACAGAACTCATATATGGCTTCTCTGTCCTGCAGGGTCCCTTGTGGCCACTCTGTATAGCCTTTTTCTTCTCTGAGAACTGGCCGGGGCCCTGTGACCTCCCTTGCCATGGGAGCCCCATGCACCCTGGAGCCACATGCATCTTCCCTGCCGCCCTCTGAGAGGCTGAGCATACTCTTTAACCCAAGTACCAGTTTCCTCTCTGTTAGGGTACGGACAGGGTGAGGGTGGCATGCTGGAGGGGTGAAGTGGGGAGGGGAGGCATGGCACCAGTAACTCAGAGATCCACGTAAATGCAAAGAATTGCAACACACAAAAAGGTTAAAAAAGAAAAGTTTATTTAAAAGTAAATGAGAGAAGAGAAGGAAGAAAGAAGATTCACCTCCCCACAGTCGGGGAGGGGGCCAAAGCCAGGAAGCATGGCGACAGCCATAGTTCAAAGAGCTCATGGCCACACCACAGTCTAGCAAGGCAATGGCCACTGGTTGCTTGTGGTTGAGACCTTTTAACCATTCCCCTTGATGGGGGAAGATCATTAAGGTGATTGGGTGTTGATCTGCTCCACATCATCACAGAGGGGCAGGCAAGCGCAGGTACTGACATCCAGTGATGGACAGCAGATGGGTGGCTTAGTCACACGATCGCTTATCTGTGTCACATAGGTCACAAAGGGCTGATTAGGTTAACCCTGGGGGGTTTCCTGCAAGAGACTTGTTAGACATTGACAATTCACAAACTCAGACGTTTGCAACTCACAAACTTGTATGACTTTGGCCAGCCAAAGGGTGATCTTTGATCTTCAGCCTTGACAAGGAACCTAAAAGTTTACTAGAGATTATTATGCTAAACCATGAATGGTTGGGCTCTCCTGGTCTTGCATCTGAAGATTTGCTGAGTGGGGTGGGATAGGCTGCTGCTTGTTTTGCAGTAGAATGTCTGAATGCTTTCTAATGGTTATGCTGAGGCAAAAAGACTAAACCTTTTCACTCTCTGGTAAGGGCGTTGCCAGTGGTCCCTGCCCCGTGGGTTCCTGGGAAGAAACACCTAGAGGCAGCAGGGCATAGCAGGCACATATTGAGCCAGAACCGGGTCCTCGATTTCCACATGCGAGGGACCCAGGCACGGGGAAGCCAGGTGAGCCCCCCGGGTCCATCTCTCCGCAGGAGTTCATCCGCTTGGGCAGCCTCAGCAAGCTCTCGGGGAAGGGGCTCCAACAGCGCATGTTTTTCCTGGTAAGTGGTGAGGGCAGCTCGTCTTCGCGAGGACCTGGGATCCATGTGGCCCAGGGGAGAGCAAGGCTTTCGGGGCCACGGCCACCCAGTGGGGAGCTGGGGGCAGCGAGCTTTAATGAAAGACAGGGAATCCCATCAGCTTGCTGGTTTCACCTCCACCCCCCTTCTCCTGGTCCCTCCAGTTCAACGACGTTTTGCTGTACACGAGCAGGGGGCTGACGGCCTCGAACCAGTTCAAGGTCCACGGGCAGCTCCCGCTCTATGGCATGACGGTGAGTGTGCACGAAGTGTGCCTGTGTGACGGTGAGGGTGCCCCGCGGGTGAGTGTGGCATGGGCTTGAGGTTGGGCCTGTCCTCCGGGGGGCTGCAGGGTGTGGGCAGGCTCCGGGAACATGAGCTACTGACACAGGCAGGCAGGAGGAAAAGGGGGAGACTTGACAGGAAGGGTCAGCACGGCAGGGGCCACCTCGGGGGAGCACGTGGGCTCAAAGGCCAGCGGCCTTCTACCCTCCCGCCCTTTCATGAAAAGAACACGCCTTCTGGGGCTCCTGGAGCAGAGCTTGGAGACGCCACTGCTTCTGCACATGGGCTGCACGGTATGCTCCTTCTAGAACCAGGCAAAGAGGCAAGTTGACATGGGTGGTGTGGCGTGAACTCGCCTCTTACCACCCTGAGCCTGGCGCCAGCCCTGGAGGACAGCCCTTGCTCCACGCACGGAGTCACAGAGCCCACTCTCAGGAGCTGGACCAGCAGGCAGCCCTGTCCTCCCCAGGATGGGTCTGGCGGGCTCCACCCCGTGCGCCCTGGGCAGCAGGTCGCCGGCACGGGAGTGTTACCCTGGCTCCTGCCAGCGCTGTCCCCAGCGGCTAGAGGGGGAAGTTTCTGGTGTCCACCAAAAACTTCTGTGTGTTTCGACCTTCCTGGAATCAGCCTTTCTGGTTTTGGTTTCCCGAACTCAGAGCCCCCGCTCCTTCTGCGGGGTCCCTGGGTCTCCCAGCCCTGCTCGGCGGCACCGCTTCTGTTCGGGGCCGCCCGACCTCGAGCTCGGGAATGTGTGAAAGGGCCTCAGGGTCACGTCCCGGCCTCTCGCCCGCAGATCGAGGAGAGCGAAGACGAGTGGGGAGTGCCCCACTGCCTCACGCTCCGGGGCCCGCGGCAGTCCATCGTCGTGGCCGCCAGGTAACCAGGGCCCACCCTCCAACCCGCTCCCCTTGGCCCGGCTGTGCCTGCCCCTGACACCAGCTCTGTCCCCAGCTCTCGGTCTGAGATGGAGAAGTGGGTGGAGGACATCCAGATGGCCATCGACCTGGCCGAGAAGAGCAGCAGCCCCGCCCCCGAGCTCCTGGCCGGCAGCCCCCCGGACAACAGTGAGTGGGGGGGGCTCGGGCAGGGTGGGCTGGCTTACGGAGGGCAAAGTCGTCACCTCAAAACCAGCCAGGCCTTGGCTCCGGTCTGCGTTGGTGTTTAAAGCCAAAAACCATGTAAGTTCTTTTTCTTAAAAGTTTTGCTGGTTTTACCCAGGCATGGTGGCTTACACCTATAATCCCAGCTCTTTGGAAGGCCAAGGCAGGAGGACTGCTTGAGCCCAGGAGTTCGAGACCAGCCTGGGCAACATAGCGAGACCTCATCTCTACAAAAATCAATCAAGAAGTTAACTGGGTGTGGTGGTGCATGTAGTCCCAGCTACAGGGAGGCTGAGGCGGGAGGATCACCTGAGCCCAGGAGGTCAAGGCTGCGGCGAGCCTTGACTGTGCTTCTGCACTCCAGCCTGGGCAACAGAGTGAGACCCTGCTCAGAAAACAGTCATAATAAAGTAAAGCCCAGAAAACAGCATGTGGGGACAGGGGAGCCATCTTTTCTGGGCTGGCGTTGCCACTTGTCACATAGTGTCCCCAGGGCGAGGGCTGCAGGCGAAGCACCCAGGCGTCCAAAGAGCCCCTGGCTGGGACAGGCGGGACGCCCCTCGGGTGCATGTGGCCGCCGTGAGCCCCCAGTCGTCCGTTCCTCCCTCAGCGCCTCAGGGTGTCCGGGAAAGTCTTCCTGGGAGGGAAGCTCAGAAGCTCTCCTTTCACCCCACACCACAGAGTCCCCTGATGAGGCCACCACGGGGGACCAGGAGTCGGAGGACGACCTGAGCGCCTCACGCACGTCGCTGGAGCGCCAGGCCCCGCATCGCGGCAACACGATGGTGCACGTGTGCTGGCACCGCAACACCAGCGTCTCCATGGTGGACTTCAGCCTCGCCGTGGAGGTACTGTGGGGGCGTCGCGGGTCAGGGCGGCTCGTCTCCACCTTGCGCCGGCCCGGGGGGGGACCCACGCAGGCTTCTGGCAGGGCTCGGGGGAGCTGGCTCCTGCACCTGCCCTCACCGGCCTGCCCGCCCAGGCCCCAGAACCAGGGCGGATCAAAGCCTGGGCTCTCTTCTGAGCGCCCCACGGTCGTCCTCACAGACGGACAAACGGCGCTTGGTTTCCAGTGCCCCCCTGCCACCTGGAAACTTGTTCTGTGCCCTTTCTTCTCGTGGTGTTAGCCCAGAACACGGGCACCCCGGCACAGCTGACAGATGGCTCCAGGCACCACGGGAACCCAGGGATGGGGAGGGAGTCGAGTCTGCAAGGTAGTGCTCTCACTCAGGGCGGGACCCGCTCAGGGCGGGACCCGAGAAAGGACAGGGGACAAGGCCTCTCTAGGTGGGCCCTGGAACGTGCTCTTTTAAGGTGGGACCTGGGAAGGGACACAGGATGGGGCCGCTCCAGGCATGCCCCGGGAGCCGTCACTGTGGAAGGGTGGAAAGGGATGATCCCTCTCCTCTCCGTCGTAAGGGTCATGGCAGACACTCGCATGACAAAAGACAGGGTGACAAGAGAAAGGCACAGCAAGGTGATTTAAATCTAGTTGTACGTGGCACGGAAGGCTTTGGAATGAAAACCCAAAGGTCTGAGGGGAACTGTCCATGTGTAGGCTAGATCCACGAAGGGTGGACAGCCGTCAGACCTGGGATTGGACCAAGATGAGCGCATGCTGGTAGGCTGAGGCCTGTGTGCTCCTACCCTCTGCGGTCTCTCTTGTCGCCCTCTTCCTCCCAGGTGTGGGGCAGGACTCTCTGGAATGGGGGTCTTACGACCTACTGTGGGACACGGGTAGGCCAGAGTTCTTTGTGGCCAGCTCCTAAGCAGAAAGGTGGAAAGGAAGGCGAGGTTCGTGTTTTTTGGTTTTATGGCTGGCTCTGGAGGAGGGGTCTGGTGTCTGTGCCCCGCCTGGGGGAAGAGAGACTCTCGCGTCTGTGGCCAGCCTCTGGGGAGAGTGAGGGGCGCAAGACAAGAGACAGGGCGGGTCAGATAAACCAAGGCCTTCGCTTTGGAGTGGAGTGTCATTTTCTGCGCCCAACACCTGGAAGGTGGCTTTCATGATGGGTCTCTCCTGCATCCTGAGACAACTTCCAGCCTTCTGTCCCCTGCTGGTGGCAGAACCCGAGGTGGGTGAAGCCTTCATGGTTTTCCCGGTGTTTCGTGAAAGCTCACGTGTCACTATGGAACCTCTGCCCGGGCCCCGCCCCCTCCACTGGTGGGTCTGTAGGAGAGCAGGATTATTATTACTTTTTACTTCAGTACTTTTGGGGGGATACTAATAGTTTTTGGTCTGGGCTCTAAGAGTACCCACCACCCCCACCTGTGCACATGGTACCCAGCAGGTGAATTTCCATCCCTTCCCCTTCCCCTCCAAGTCTCGTGTCTATCACACTGTTCTCAATGCCTTTGCAGACCCATAGTTGAGCTCCCCCGATAGTGACACCATGCGACGTCTGGCTTTCTGTTCCTTTGCTTTCTGGAACATAGAATGTTCTAGCTCCCACACATGCCTGGCCCAAACAGTGTCACTTAGGGGGACGGGCATTGTTGGCCCTAGAGCGCTAGGAATGTGTGAGCACTCCTTCATGGATGGGCTCAAGGGAGTCTTGAAATTATTCTCAGCAAGTGGCCTCCACAGTTCCGTGGACCTGTCCTCTCGAGTTTCCCGTGATGGCCCGCGTTCCGGCCCTTGCCTGAAGATGTCCTCAGGGGCCACATCCAAAGTGCAGGCCCTGGCGCCCCCACGGGCACAGCCTTTCTGCCCAGTCCGGATGTGGGGTCTGCCATGTGGGTCTCCTGGGTGTGCCTGGCCCTTGGCCCGGATGTGAACACCCAGGCCACATGCTCAGCATTCTTCTTGTTCTTACTGCTCCAGGTCTGTGTGCAAAGCTTGCCAGACTGAGAGTTCTACCAGGGGATGGGGATTCGGACAGGCAGAAAAGAGGGTTCCCACATGGATGAAGCAGGGAAAAAGTGACGATCGTCTCAAGGAAAAAATGCTTCCTCAGACCCCCATGCAGGGTGCAGCACTGTTAGAGGGAAGCCATCTTCGCCTCACTTCGCACTGACCGTCACAGCGTGTGGATTCTTCCCTTTGTGAGTCAGGGTCTCGCTCTGTCGCCCTGGCTGGAGTGCAGTGGCATGATCACAGCTCACTCCCGGGCTCAGGCAGCCCTCCCTCCTCAGTCTCATGAGTAGCTGGGACTACAGGCACGCACCACCACGCCTGGCTAATTTTGCTTTCTGTGGAGATGAAACCTCGCTATGCTGCCCAGGCTGGTCTCGAACTCCGGACTCAGGCAGCGCTCCCACTTCGGCCTCCCCGAGTGCTGGGACTATAGGCATAAGCCACTGTGCCCAGCCCTCCTCCTCGCAGCCCAGTGCCCTGCTTTCCCTCCTGTGACTCATGCAGGCAGAGACGAGGAAGGGGACGTTTGAGGACAGCATGAAGACTGCCAGCCTCAGCAGGAAGGTGTGGGCGAGGCGGCCAGTGGGCTGTGGGGCAGCGCTCGGGGCGGGGTCTCGTGTCGGGGCGGCCAGGAAAAGCCTGCCTGTGGGCCCCAGCGCCAGAAATGGCGAAAGCTGTCTTTGAAGACTAGACCTGCCAGACGGGACAACTGGGAAGTTCTTCCCAGACGGGAAGGAAACGGGGATCCGAGGAGAAAAGAGCAGTAGGGATCCAGACTGTGTTCGCCTCCCGTGGCAGCCGCGACACGCTTCCAGGCTGCTTAAGGCACCAGAAACGTGTTCCCTCCCAGCGCTGGCACCAGGAGTCCAAAACCAAGGTGGCACATGTGGCTCCTTCTGGAGGCTCAGAGGGAAGACATGTCCCCGCCTCTGCGGGCTTCTGCGACTGCGGTGATCCTCGGTGTCACTTAGCCAGATGCATCCCATCATTTGCTCTGTTCTGTGCCTCATGGGTGTGGCGTTCTCTGTGTCTGTACCCAAATATCCTCTTCTGAGGGCCCGTCCTAGTGATCTTGCCTCTTTCCAAGTGAGGTCACGTTCTTAGGCATGGAGAGACCGGCCTCAGCTGCCTCTTTGGTGGACACACAGTTCCACACCAGGGATGGAGTTTACGGGGCCAGGAGAGGAACAGAGGCCTCACTCAGCGAGGAGGCAGGGAGGCCCTGGGAGGAAACGGGGTGTCAGCTGGGCCTGGACCATGGATGTGGATCTTGTAGAGACAGTGACCGGGGATGGGTGAGAGTCGTTCACAGGGACAAGGGTCAGGAGGTGGGACACGGGCCTGGACCTGCACGGGAGGCAGGAGCGGGAGGCTCTGCGGGGTTGGTGCCCGTGGAGGCCGCTGGGACGGGGGCAGCAAGAGGGACCAGTGGACGTGCTTGGGGGGAAGCATCTAATCTGTCAGAAGTTGGAGCTGCGGAGAACCGGCCTTGGAAAAATCCGGGCCTGGAGTGTGATCAGCAAGGTGACCACGCTGTGGGCCGGCTTTCAGGGCACAGTGAATCACTTAAGAGGAAAACCTTGGACTCTGAAGGAGACTCTTTGATCCTGCATGAAAATACGAAGAGGAAAGGCGATCGTGCCGCCCTCGCCCCTGCAGGGTGTGATCCTGCACCTCTGTGAATGGCGAGGCCCCAGCTCCTGTGCCCCCCGCACCTTGGGGAACCCATCCCTTGGCAGTGGGGGTGGCGGCAGCCAGCAGGGGTTGGAGGGATGGATGGCTGGAGGTTCCTGTGGACCTGAGACACCCTCTCCCCATGGCCTGCGGGGGCCCCTCACGCCACCAAGCCCGTGTCCACAGCTCTGTCCGCCTCCTGTGTCCTCCCTTCCACGGGACCGGCTGTTGGTACCGCCCTCCGCCATCAGAGCGGCTAGAGGGCAGAAACATCTTCCTTCATCTCAACTAGCACAGAGTCCTCTCTGGGTACCTGACGGGGGCGGGGATCGAGTGGACTCAGAGGCAAATGGGTTTTACTGTGTGCCCATGTAGCCATTTTAAAAGGAACAACTCAGAGGTGTTAAGTGCTTTGCAAGGCTCTGCACCCATCGCCACCCTCCCTGTCCCACCTGTGTGTCTCCCCTGGTGATGTCACCTGAACAGCAGGACCCGGATGAGGCAACAGCGTGTCGGAGTGTGGACGGGCAGCGAGGACACAGGGGCCCTGGGCCCTGCTCCCACTGGCTGCCTCTGCGTTCCGGGAATCCTCCAGGACCTGGCCTGGCCCCAGACCCTCTCTTCCAGGCCCAGGCCCCCACAGGGACACAGGAGAGGGCCTGGTGATGCAGGACAGCCGCGGCTGTCCCCTGGCCACTAGAGGGCAGGCGGGAGCTGCTCTCCAGGGACCCGAGGCCCCGCCGCCTGGGAGGGGCGCTGGGTGTTTCCCCAGGGAAGGTGCCCCACACCCGGTGCCTGGAAACAACAGAACAGGCTGGAAGTCCACCGTCAGGGCATCGGCAGGGCCTGGTGACCTCTGCAGCCTGCAGGGAGGCGTCCTGCCTCTTAGCTTGTGGCTGCCACAGCCCCCGCGCTGCAGACGCATCACTCCCACCTCTGTTGTCACATGGTTCCCCTGGGGGTCCCCATGTCTCTCCTGAGGACGCCGCTCCCATCAGATCCAGGGCCCGCCCACCCCATCTTCACATCATACCTGTCATGACCCCATTTCCACTGGGGCCACATTCCAAGGTACTGGGGTGCCAGTCCATCTTCTGGAGGGACACAATGCAGCCCGCAGCAGGTGACAAGAAAAATGATTGAATCAGGCTCATGCGATCCCCTGGGGGCTTCTCCACATAGCAGGGAGTGCCAGGGGCTGCATTCTTAAGTCATGGATGCGTCTCAGCCCCGGGCCCAGCGCCCTCGGGGTCTAAGCTGCCTCTGCTCCTGGATCCGGCCCTGCACCCCGCTGGGACACGTGCCCGTCTGTGCTTCTCACGAGCTTGCTTGCCTTCCAGAACCAGTTGTCCGGGAACCTGCTGAGGAAGTTCAAGAACAGCAATGGGTGGCAGAAGCTGTGGGTGGTGTTCACCAACTTCTGCCTGTTCTTCTACAAGTCACACCAGGCAAGTGCCCGGCCCCAGCACAGGGGGCCCTGGGACAAGGGCTTGAGGTGAGGGATGCCTGCTGGGCAGGCTGGGAGCGCTTTCAGGGCTCCACGCAGCACCCACTGCTCGTGGGCAGACCGCCCCCTTGAGCTGGCCCTGCTGTGCTCCAGGGTGGGGATGCCAGGGGTCACAGGGACTCTGCGGGGAGGCCACGTTCGCCAGAGGCTGACCTTATCCATTTGCTGAAGGACGGCTTCAGCCCAAAAAGGGCCACCTGCCTGCCGGTGGGACAAGGCGGGTGGGGAATGACCTCACCACCGGCTCAGTCCTGGCGGAGGCTCACTTCCAGGGCCCGAGCCCAAGGGGCGGAGCCAGGCCACCCCGAGGCAGCCTCCAAGGCCACTCTGTTCCCCACCAGGACAATCACCCGCTCGCCAGCCTGCCTCTGCTCGGATACTCGCTCACCATCCCCTCGGAGGCCGAGAACATCCACAAAGACTACGTCTTCAAGCTGCATTTCAAGTCCCACGTCTACTTCTTCAGGGCTGAGAGCGAATACACGTTTGAAAGGTAGACACCCCCTTTTCCAGCACAGGGCACGGCAGAGGAGGACGCCTCTTCCCAACACCAGGATTTCTCCGGTGGGGCTGGGGGGAGGTGTTGGCCACAACCCTCACCCCTGCCAAGTGCTTAGTGTGGAAAGGCTTTAGACCTGGGGTCCCTCTGCCAGACACCAGTGTGCAATTCCACTCTCCTGGTCACACCAAGTAGGGTCACAACTTCCTGGGCTGTAAAGATGAGTCTTTACCCTGCAGACTGGGACAACGCCACAGCTGTCACGTGTGTGTTGTACAGTGAAGCCAAGCTTCCATGGGTACACGCAACCAGGGAGGGCGTTCAAGTGCTGGCCTGGCCCACAATTTAATGGCAGAAACACACACCTCGGGCTTTTCCATCAGTGGCTTCAGTAGTTATTTAGTCCGAATACTCCTGATGGGGCTGTGGCCAAAGATGCTGTTTCAGGTCAAAGGACCATTCGAGCAAGAAACACCTTAGTTCTCCTCAGGGTTCCCTTCTTGATGAGACTACCACACAGTGACCCAAGGCCAAGAAATAAAAGTGATGTGCAAAGAGCCAGCTGTTAGGTACCTTGGCTTGAGGCTGTTTCTAAAATTCACATTTCATGTAGAAATCCTGGGCCTCTGCTGCCAGATGCTCTAGGAGACCTCCAAAAAAGCAGCTGTCACTGCTGAGCCGCCATCCGGGGGTGGACAGGGGTCCTAGGGCTACAGCGAGGACAGGGTGGTCACTTAAGTAGGGAGAAACTCCACCCCTGGTTATGCCACGTGCTCAGACAGTAACCTGTTCCCACACTGATACAAATTCCACAAGGGTTTCCAAACTGATGAGCTAACTGTGATCTGTGCACAGTCTCTAGTAAATTCCCTGGGAATAACTCAAGGGGTTAAAATCAAGAGTTTAGGCCAGGCTCGGTGGCTCAGTCTGTAATACCAGCATTGCGGGAGGCCGAGGCAAGTGGATTGCCTGAGCCCGTGCATTGAGACCAGCCTGGGCACCTTGGCAAGACCTCGTCTCTACAATAAATCAAAAATTAGCCAGGCATAGTGGTGCACGCCTGTAGTTCCGGCTACTTGGAAGGCTGAGGCGGAAGGATCGCCGGAGCTCGATAGGTCGACGCCGGGGTGGCCTTGAGCGTGCCACCACGCTCCAGCCTGGGCGACAGAGTGAGACTCCAACTTGGAAAAAAAAATCAGGCGTTGAGTACTCCCATGACGCCCCAAAGCAGCAGCTCCAAGCACCACTGTTTGAAGCAGGAACCCGAGGACAGTAACCCTCCCACTTGGTCCTGGACTAGAAAACCTAAGCTCGAGGGACGAGCTGGGTGGTCTGGGCCGGGACCTTGGTGTTATCGTGGGAAAGCGAATCCAGGGAGTCTCGAAAGGCCTGGGCCGAGGAGTCCTGGGATGCAAGTCTTGCCACAGAGGCAGGACGAGGGGCGTGTTCCGTGTCTCGGCCGGTCCTGCTGCGCTCCAGGCAGGCATCACAGGGTCCTGCGGGGAGGCCGTGTCCACCGTAGGCCCTCGACTCCACATGAAGGTGACGCTGCTGCCGTTTGGGACGGGGTCGGGGGAGGGGTCTGTCCTGTGCAGTGTGAGATGGTGAGCAGCGCCACTTGCAGCTGAGCGCAGCTAGTGTGCCGTGAACGCCCAAGTGCGCGGAAGGGAGCTTCGGAAGGCAGGCTGGGACACGCGCCACTGTCTTCCGTGTGCCCCTGGGGAGGACTAGGGGCCAGGGTTCATGCCAGCAGCCCCTCGCCCCCAGCTGCCCAAAGAGGAGTGGGCGGTGCCGCCTCGGCAAGGACATTATCCTAGCTGCCTGCAAAATGCGAGTGCCCAGGCCAGTGGTTCCCAAACTGTGTTCCTCGAGAACCGGGGGAACCCTCTGCTGGGGTCCCGAGCGTTCACTTCCATACTCTTCTGCTGGAGTGGCAGTAACCACCAGGTAGTGTACCCCATGTTGGTTTTTCCTAAGTGAGGATACCAAAGTGTCACAAAGCTGACCGTGTAGGGAAAAGACGGGTTTTTAGAAAGCGGCCACAGGCAGCTATTTCGTAACCTTCCTCCTGTTCCAGGTGGATGGAAGTGATCCGAAGTGCCACCAGCTCAGCCTCTCGGGCCCATGTTCTGAGTCACAAAGAATCTCACGTGTACTGAGGGCTGGACGTGCCTGTCGCCATTCCCACAGTGGCTGCCTCCTGAAGACCCTTTCTTCTGTGCGAATGAAGCCTAGTAAAATTAACACCTTCTCCGACACAAACCCTGGTTTGACAGCAGCTCTCCTCTGTCCATGGCAGCATCCTCCACCTTGCCCTCTCGGCATCCAGACAGAACAGTGCCCAGCCCAGCCCTGGCAGCCCCTCGCCCGTCGTCCTCTGGGGGCTGTCCTCTAGCTTGTGCCAGTATTAAACACTGTCATTAAGAGAGTGCCAAATGACACGTCCCCCACCCTGCCCCGACAAGCAGTACAAACACCACCGCTCAACACAAGACAGGACGAGTGCTCTTCTGTTTCTTCACGAAGAAAACTTCTTCTCACCTGTAGGCTGCTGCGTTTTTAAAAACGGCCTTCGCAGTGTTTGCGACACACTCGGCGCAGCCTTAAGCAAATGAGATCATTTTCGGATTTCGTTTTTCCAATCTTTCTACTTTTATAATACTAGGTAGTAGGACTCACTTCTTTGATTAATAAGCGGTTTGCAGCACACAACGTTCCACTAGGGGTTTCGTGCTCACTGAAAACACTTGTTCCCGACTTTCTTTTTGTACGAGTTGACCAAATCGTCTACGTGGTTGCTATTTACACGCTGTGGTGGGTGGTTGTCTGTTCCAAGAAACTGCGGGCCCGGTGCAGTATCTGGACCGGCACCGTCCCGTGAGTGGTGTGTTCGATGGGAAGCTGAAATGCTGTGGTGTTAGCTGTCTGTGTCACAAGCATGAAACTGTATGTCCCTGACCAGGGCCCTTTGTGCTGTGTTCTGTGATGAGCGTCCTCGTGCGCGTACGTGGATGCGGAAGCACCATGAAGTGACGGTACGTAGTCCCCAGCACCTGCTCTCCCGGTATCCTCCCGCAACTGTGGTTTGAAAGTGCGCATTCTCTAGTAGTATATATTGTGCCTGTCTTCAGAAACGTGTTCCTTTGTATACTGACCCCCAGGCATGGGGGAGCGGCAGTAAGACACTGCATCTCCTTGAGCGTCGGGCTGCCCGGGGAACGTGGCGTCCAACTGCCTGGGCCCGTGGCGCCGAAGACCTTGGCCTGTGTGTGCTCTTCTATGGTGATCGGGGTGGCTGCTATTCCCTTGGTTCTCAAGCCCTTGCTAACCCAAGTCTCAAGCAATCTGGAGGCGGCGGCCCAACCACACCGCCCTCTCCACTGCCCTGCTGGGAAGCCCGCTTACCTGAGACACAGGAAGGTGCGCAGCTGCGACCGGCGTACGTGGAAACGGGGATTTCCACACGGATGGGGAGCTTGACACGTGTTAGTCATTTGCCTTACAACATGTACCAGACGGTTCCAGTACTAACAAAAGGGAATAAAAATACCTCATGCCACAGTCCAGCATATTGAAGTTTCAAGGCAAAACAACCAAGCTTGTCTCTTGTCTTTCTCTGTGTGTGTGCATATGTGCGTGTGTGTGTGCATATGTGCGTGTGTGTGTGCGCGCGTGTGTGTGTGTACACGCGCACAGTGGGAGGAGAGAAGGGCAGGGACTCACCCGAGACACACACATTTTGGAAAACTTGGCATGGAAGATGGAACATTCTAACAGACTTATCAGTAGCAGCTGTCACAGACAAATACGTATCCAAGAGAGGCAGAGAAGTGGGGAGGGCCTGTGCGCCACGGCTCCCTTGTAAAGAGAAGCCCCTTGTGAAGGAGCCCTGGAGACCCAAGCTGCTCCTGAGACTCCTCCCACAGGCCAGCAGGGGCGGGGCGAACAGTTCAAGGGTCATGGGCAGCATCAGAAAAGCATTGCCCCAAGAGGTCACCTGACAGGCTGGGCGCCATGGCTCGCGCCTTAATCCCAGCACTCTGGAAGGCCAAGGTGAGAGGACTGCCTGAGCCCATGGGTTCGTGCCCAGCCTGGCAACTTGGCAAGACCTCATCTCTACAATAAATAAAAAAAAAGTTAGCCAGGCATAGTGGCGTGCACCTGTGGTTCCAGCTACTTGAAAGGCTAAGGCGGAAGGATCACCTGAACCCAGCAGGTCAAGGCTGCACTGGCTGGGAGCATGCCACTGCACTCCAGCCTGACCGACAGAGTGAGACTCTGATTCAAGAAAAGAAAGTCACCTGTCACTAAATTCCCAGAGACGTGGGGCAAAGCGGTCTCCTACCTCGATATTCCTGAATGATTCCAAGCTATTTCTGCTGGACCCTGGTGGTTCCAATCTGTGGCCAGCACCCGTTTCCCATGTGACCTCAGAGGACAACTCAGTCCACGTCCAAGCTGCCAGGAACAGATGGCATGTCAGAGCCACCACCACACGCAAGACACACAAACCCTCATTTTCTGTGAGGTCTACTGATGTGTGATGCAGCACCTGCACTCAGAACACGCCCCGTGCACCCTCCACCTCCATTGCCACATTTTATAGCAGAAATACAGAAGCCATGTGTTTTAAGGAAGGAAATATAAAAATGCTTAGAAATTGGCCACGTTTTGCCAAAAGAAAAGTACAAAATGCGACATAAAGCAGCAAGCCAGACACTCCACAAGAGCAACTCGAGGCTAAAACCTGGATTTGGAAGGCTAGTAGTACGTCCAAAAATCTAAAATAAGAGCCCACTGTTGGGTGGCCAGGGCATCCCAAACCACACTGGTGCCCACCTCGCTGAGCATAGCCAGCTGGATACAGACAACTTCAGAAAGGCACAGGCCAGCCCAACCCAGCCAGCTCGCAGCCACTGGCTCCCAGGGACAGGATGTTTTGTGGACCCCTTTCCCAGCCAGTTCTTTCGTGAAGTCGGGCTACAGTCTTAACCGGCTGAGCCATGGGCAGCTCAGGGCGGACCCGGAGGCTCCAACACAGAGCTCACAGGTCTGGCTCCACTGTCGGGGACAGGTGCCGGTGGCGCTCCCGTACCTGGGCTCTGTGAATGAATGAATGGACGTGGAAGCACAGATGCCGGCTTCCTTGGCTAAGCAAGAGGCCCTTAAAAGCCTCCCAGCTGGCTGGGCTCACACCTGTCATCCCTGCACTTTGGGAGGCCGAGGAGGGAGGATTGTTTGAGGCCAGGAGTTTGACACCAGCCTGGTGACATAGCAAGACTTCCCATCTTTTTTCAAAAACAAAATCCAGATGATGGTGTGTCTACAGAAAATAACCCAGATGAGCTGGTACAGATGAGGCGATCCACTTTTAAACTCCAGTCAAGGCTGGGCTTGCTGGTTCAGCCTGTAATCTCGCACTTTGGGAGGCCGAGGAGAGTGAACTGCCTGAGCCCCTGGGTTCGAGACCAGCCCCCGCAGTGTGGTGAGATCTTGTCTCTATAATAAAATTTTTAAAAAATCACCCAGGTGTGGTAGCGCACACCTGTAGTTCCAGCTCCTTGGAAGGCTGAGGCAGAAGGATCGCCGGAGCCCAGCAGGTCGCTGGGGTGGCCGTGAGCCTGTGTGCCACTGCACTTCAGCCTGGGCAATGGAGTGAGATTCCAACTCAGAAAAAAAAAAACAACTCCAGTCAAACCGCATCTCCCCTGGGAATGGAATTGACAAAATGCTCTCAAAGAGTAACTGGTTGCCTTTCCAGGAGATGGAGTTGTGTGTTATTACCGTCCAGAGGCTACAGGGACTCATGAGAACCACAGCTAGTACTGGGACTGGCTTCAGCACCTAAGCTGCGATGTCCCTTCGCACCCGTAGAGCTGAAGAACTAAATTAGAAAAGCTGCTGTCTTCCTTGACTCTTAAAATCAGGTGCCAGTGCCCTCCGGGGAACAGTCATCTGGGTGACTGATTCTTTCTCCGGCAACGGTCAAAACTAACCTTTGACTTATATCTCCCATAGAAAAACGCAGTTCCCACGTAGACTACGCCCTAGCAGAACAAAACGCGATACCTCAGATTTTATTATTCCAGAGAGCATTCTTACTGCAGAATAACACATACCATAGGAATGAACAGCTGTCTCCCCTTACCAAAACGCACCCCTTATAGAAATCAGCAGTTCAACCCAAATCCACTTGTAGCAAAATACCACAACTTATGTGCAGAGTTTAAAACCTAGAGCAGCCGGACTCGGTGGCTCAGCCTATCATCCCAGCACTTTGGGAGGTCGAGGCAAGTGGACTGCCTGAGCCCGTGGGTCTGAGACCAGCCCGGACGAGACCTTGTCTCTACAATAAAATTAAAAGCTAGCCGGGCATGGTAGTGTGCGCCTGAAGTTCTGGCTACTTGGAGGGCTGAAGTGGGAGGATCGCTGGAGCCCAGCAGGTCGACGCTGGGGTTGCCATGAGCGTGCCACAGCACTCCAGCCTGGGCGACAGTGAGAGTCCAACTCAAAAAAAGCAACAACCTAGAGTAGCAGCAAATCTAAGCAATAACCCCCCGCCCAGACATCTCCGGGACAGGCTCTGTCCTCTCCCTGCAGCTTCCAGGCCAGCAGAGAGCCGGGCTTGCATCCCCAAGTCCACCGTCCACCCGGTAACTTCCTTGCTCCTACGAGTCCTTTGTCTTGAGAACTGGTGCGCCAGCAAGAGGTGACAATAGCTGGCATCCCTTATAGAAGAACGTCCCCGACCAGAGAGGCAAGGACTGCTACAGAAACCATCCTAGCGACCCAGAGGCCATCTCCCTGCTTGCCTGGCAAGCAAGGCCTCACAGCAAGCCAAGACGACCAGTCGCGGCGGCCGACAGAGCACGCGAACCCAGGATCCGGTGAGAGAATGGGAGGAGCCGCGCGGCCCGCAAGCACAAGGGCCATTTCGCACGTCTGCGACACTCAAGCCCACCTTCCCAGCGACCAGGTGCGCGGGCCGCGTAGGGCCAGCGCTGACCTGGGCGCCTGACACCCGGGCGCTTCTCCCCAGCGCCTCGCCGCACCCCTCAGCGGGCGCCCTGCCTGCTGCCGAGTCGCATCTCAAGGACGAGTGTGCAGAATAAGTGTGTTATAAAATTTATTCGTGTAAGCATTCAGACATCTGTAGGTGGGAAAGAGGATATGCAGATTCCACTACAAGGGGCAACAGAAAATCGCACGGGAAAGGACGGGACGCCTGGCGCAGACCGGCAGTGGCACGACTCCAGCGACTGTGGGACGAGAGCGCTTCATCGGGGGAATGAAGTCATAATTTAAAGCTTCGTGAGGCGAGATATGTTCCAATTGAAAACACTAAGAAATAGTACCATCGACGAGAAAGGAAATCAACTTCTAAGTGTACCAAAAGGGTCCTAGGGCAGACGAGAGGAAAATTCGCGTTTGCTGAGGTACAAATAGGAGTGTTCCGTGAGAGGGGCACTGATTATTATTAATGACAAACCCTGCAAATACAAAATAAAACCCAAATCACTGGTCACATAATTCAAAATTTACATGTAGTAAAGGCAAGGCAATAGACTCGTTATGGCCTGTCAAATATTTACTCCACTGACATTATCTACAGAAGCACTTGGCCAATTTGTACACAGTGATTCCTTAAGCACGCCGAGAGGGTTTCCGTAAAAATGACGCTATATACAGCCTGTACACCGATCCCCCAGCACGACCCTCCATCCCCCAGAGGGAGTGATCAACTTAAAGCAGGATACCTGAGGTTTCATGTCTTTAGTTGCCTTATCATAATCCCAAATATACATTTCAGGGTTGGTTTGCGATTTTAAAGACACTTTCCTTGAATATGTGCATTATGGCTAAAATTAACAACAAGGATAATAAAACAAAATGGCCGCTTGAGGGAGCCGACCCTCCCACCCCATCCGAGAGACTTCATCTGGCTGCGGCCCGGGGAGGACCGTGTGTGTCCTTGGGCGGGCGCCCCCGGCGCCGGGGCCCCTCGACGGCGCACCTCTTCAGTGGAGTCAGCAAAGGCTCTCGTTGACTTTTAAAAAGGAGGAGGGTGTAGAAGAAAAGAGAAAAATAAAACCCCAGTGCCGAAGGAATCTCAGTGGGATGAGGGTCCTCCACTCAGAGAGTATCTAGGGGGAGAGAGAGAGAGGGAGAGAGGCAGTCAGCGAACGGCACTTTCCGAAGCCCCAACCCAAGCCCTGGCTGTTGTGAGAAACTCCAAGTCATACAGAAGTGAGTGGAGCAAATATCAGTGGGTTAATAAGTCTAGTGTTTGAAAGAACTCATAGGATACCAAGTCCACCACACCAGGGGGAGAGAAGGCTCACTAGAAGCCCAGCCTCGCTGCACACAATTTACTTACGTAGCAAATCCTCACATGTGCCCCCAACTCTAAAATAAGTGCTAAAAGAAAAGAAAATCCACTTGTAACTACTGCAACCAGAGCCAAGGTAATTTGAATCTATGCGCCCAGGTTGTACTTCTCAAGCTTGACCCAAATAAACTCCCTGCTTATATTTTTAAAGATAAAATAACGCATAAAAATTAAGAAACCCATAGCCAGACGCAGTGGCTCATGCCTGCAATCCCAACACCCCGGGAGGCCAAGGTGAGAGGACTGCCTGAGCCCACGGATTTGAGACCAGCCTGGACAACTTGGTGAGACCTCATCTCTACAATAAATAAAAAAATAAGTCAGGCGTGGTGGCACACGCCTGTAAGTTCCAGCTACTTGAAAGACTGAAGCAGAAGGACCACCTGAGCCCAGCAGGTTGAGGCTGCGGTGGCCGTAAGCGTGCCACTGCACTCCAGCCTGGACGACACAGTGAGACTCTGACTCAAAAAAGAAAAAAAAATTAAGAAACTCATGATTCTGACACAAAAACTTCAGAGAATACAACAAAAAGTGAGAATGTGTGTAGCCTCCTGGAGAGGAGATGGGAGTAAAACAGTTCATGCTGCCCCTTTCCTCATAATCAGTTTTTAAAACCGAAAATCAATAATACTCAATGATACGGAAGATCCCAGGGGTGCACATACATTGCTGGTTGAGTGCAGGAGACCCTTTCTGGCCACAAAAACACTGACTTGGTCCAAGAACCCATCTCCTGGCAGTGCTCAGAAATACAGTCCAAAGGAGGAGCGACATATTTGCACAAGGCTGTGTCTCAGGGTTTTTGTGATTAGGGTCATTTGGAAACAACCTGATGCCCAACCGTATGGGAAAAGTAAATTATGCAAACTGAAATAATAGGGAATACAAATTGCAATTATCTATATTTAAGCAGCATAGAAAATATACACAAGTTATTAAGTATATACATAATTACAGGATGAATAACCCTTAGCAGAAATGCCTGGGCCCCAAAGCATTTCCGATTTGGGATTTGGAGATGCTTGCATTATACTTACCAGTTGAGCAATCCAAGACTGAAAATCTAAAATGCTTCAGTGAGCATATCCTCTGAGCCTCACGTTGGCACTCAGAAAGTTTCAGATTTGGCATATTCAACCTGCGTATGTGCACTCCACATGTAAAGTTTACATGCGCAATTTTGCTATCCTAAATAAATATTACAGAATGTCTTTAAGATCCGATCTGCACTATAACCTGCAGGTATGTGAGAAAATTAAACACATTCATGACCTGCATATAGCAACAGAAGGCAACGCATCAAAAGATGATCATAATATTCAAGCCATTATGGGAACATGGGCAGTTTCTGTCTTCCAAAGATTTTACAACACCATCTCACTTTAGACTACAAAAACGGGTGGGGGTGGGGTCCCCTCATGGCCACGGTCAAAATGGACTAAGTCACAGATCCAGGAGACACGGCTGGGATGAATTTGATGAGACTTGTCGCTCACATTCTAAGCTAGAGCTCCTCTTTTAAGGCATTCAAAATACTCAGCCCGCTCCCAGAGAACAAATGGTTACAGAAGAGCCTCTTAAAAGCACGTGTTGGTCACAGATCCCAAAACTCAATTTTCAAGAAATACAATTGACTAAATCATGAGATGAACTGATGCCACACAAAAGAATCCAAACATTAATTCAAACTAAGACAGAAAGGCTTTGAAAATTCTTCAGACAAGAGTCATTTCTCATTTTTTCCAAGGTCATCCGCTGACAAAGCATGCTTGGGAGCAAAACTGGTAAGAAGCCTGAGCAACAGCCACCATGACTGGGCGTGCTATCAGTGAACGCTCAGGGCTGCAGGTGCACGGAAGGAAGGCATGGCTGCCATACCACGCCTGCAGGGAGAAGATAAGCACCCGTCGGGTCATCTGAGGACGGGGGAGGAGAGAGGGTGCACTCATCAGAGGGAAGAAAAACGAGAGAAGAGTCTTTTGACAAGGAGAACGAACAAACAAATGGAGGTTATGCACTGTCAACCTCTCACTGGAAGTAACATTTTGAACCAAACATGGATGCAGATCGTTGCAAACCCACAGTTCAGTAAATACGGCAAAGACCAGCCAGAAAACCTTTTGGGCACCTAAAATATGTCAAGTCCAAACTGAGATGCACTGTCTGATGTAAAATACACAGCAAATTCCCAAGACTTAGGACAAAAAAGGAATGTAAAGTATCTTCTTTACTGATCAGTGTTTGCACTGACTGCATGTTGAAATCATCTTTTGGACGGAGCAGGCCAAATGTTCCACTGTTAAAACTAATTTCACTTGTTTCTTTTTACTTCTTAAAAATATGGCTGCTAGAAATGTGAAATTCTACGTGTGGCTCCTGCCACGCTTCTACTCGACGGCGATGGTACAGACCAACATGCATGCACAACTAAATGAAGGAGAACCGAGAGTAGGCGGTCCAGGGTGGGAAACACAGACCAGTGAATCACACACAGGCCACACGACCCATGCCCTGGAGCTGCTGGAGAAACCTAGTCAATTAAAACAGTCCTAATACTTCAGGCAATTCTGGACAAGGTGCAAAAAATTCTACACGTGGCACAACAAAAGAGAAAACTAAACCCTGAGCAAGATGCCCAGATCACCAGTGTCTGGCTTAGCTCTATTTACTTTATTATAAGGCTCTTTTTAATGAGCAATATGGGCCCCTAGAATAAGGCACAAAGTGACATGTAGTTTTTATGAGAAATCAAAGTCTGTGCCTGGGTGAGCCTCTGGGTGACTTGGTTATTCTGTCTTCCTTTATCCTGTCACATTATGTCACTTTTAGCTTCCAAGGTCGGGGAGGGTCACCCAAAAAGATCACTGTTTCCTTCAGGTACCTCAAAACTGAAGGCAGCTAAGTACCTCGTTTTTGTTTTCTATCCCAAACCTCGAAGCGAGTTAAAAAGCAGAACTGTCTGTCGCTGAGCAGCCCGAGTTCGGAGGACAAACCCAGAGCAGAACTGCGCCTTCCCCTTGACGTGTGAGAGGGGCTCTTCACAGGACAGCGGGCGGCCCCTTCGAATGTCACTTCCAAGAGGCAGAGGGGACCCATGTGCTCAAAACTACCTCAGGTGCTATCAAGCAGCCACCTCAAAAAAGACCTAGACTGCCCTTGTTGCCGCAGGGGCTCGGCCAGCTTTGGAAGGGGTGCCAGCCTGGATGCCCGAAGAGGAATGTCAGAGCAGCGGATGCCTGGCCCTCCCCGGAGCGTGGAGGAGAGGCCAGGGGCAAAGCACTCGCTGGCCAGCCACCTCCGCCACGCCCAGATGCCAGACGCCTGCACCTGTGCCGAGGGCAGCCGAGGGCAGCCAAGGGCCTGCCTTCACACTCACATCCCCAAGACAAGCCCTGAAGGGAGGCAGGGAAGGCCCAGGTGTCGCCCCACGGGCCGCTCTCCCGGCGCCCAGGCAGCACGAGGCCCCCAGGCGGAAGCCACAAGGCTCCCGAGCACAGCACACACTCGGGAAAGAAAAAAGCATGCCTGCCCCTTCTCATCAAGTGTCAAAACTTCCGATGCTTCCAATGCTTTACACTCTGAAGCCTAAGACCAAAGGGCCAGTGACATCTGGCTCGGGACTGTCGTCCTCTGATGATTGGCCTACGTAAGTAAGAGCAGCCGGGTCAACATCATCCTGTATTTCTGTGGCAGGAGCTGCAGATGGACAAAGTCCTGCGGTCCTTCCCAGTAGTTTCCGGACTCAGATCCTTCACTTAGGCTGGTTTCCATGACTCAGAGCTTAAGTTCTCTCTGATTTGACTCGGCTTCAGCCCTGAGGCCAGGAAGGTAACAGGAACAGACAGACAAGTATGAAGCACACACTGTCCCCGAGTCCCGGCCTGGGTGCCGGACTCCCCCCCCAGCACGGGCTGAGGAGGCCCCAGCAGTTACCTCTGGAGCCGCTGCACAAGCTGGGCCACCATGGTGTCGGAGATGCCGGGGCACGCCTCCTCCGCCAGGTAGATGGCGCCTCGCAGCTCTTCGATGGACCCCAAGTTCCCTCCACACGCCTGGCTCTTCTCCTTCAGCTGCAGACACAGGACAGGAAGAGTAGCATGACGCACACGCACAAGCACCGAGGAGCACTGGTCTCGGGGGGCAACGTGCGTGGGGAACACGACACCACCCGGGCCGAGTCCCGGCAGCCGCTGGGTCCCTTGGGACGCCTTTCAATGAAAACCTACTCATAACAGACACCGGTGACTCGGAAGGTGGGAGGGCGAGGGACGGCAAAGGACCCTGTGGGTGCGAGGGACACCACCCGGGGGCGGGCACGCTAAAAGTGCAGACGCCGCCCCTTCACAGCCCCGTCGGGTCACAGACAGGGGAGAGGAGAGCCAAGCAGCCGCCCTGGGAAGGGCCCAGGACAGGGCAGGGGAACGGCGCCATGGCCCCTCCAGGCCAGCACAGATCACACGCTCGCAGGGCCCCTCTCCCACACCGAGCTGTGATGTCTGTCCTCTGCTCTTTTCCTGTTCAGCCTTGACCCTGCACCAGACGAGCAGTGGCACAGCCTGTCAGAACATACTCTTGTTCGCCCTGATGCTGTGGTGTGAGCCGCCCACCAGCTCAGCCCTAACGTCCATGGGTTGGTTCCAAAGCTCCAGCCCACGGCCTCTGTGATCCCAAATGCTGTGGAAACACTCGACCGACCTCACGAGAACAAGGGGCAGCCCTGAATTCCGGGAATCCACAACGCCCCCCCGGCATCTCCCTCGGTCGAAGGTCAACCCCAAGTCTCTTTCTGTAAAGGCCCCAAATCTTGAGGACAGGAAAGCTGCTCATGTCAAGGCGCAGGAATGGATGCATCTCGAGGAGCAGGTGCACCCCAGGTGGCAGTGGGAAACACCCACGCCCATCTCCTCAGCGTCCTCACTCGTAAACAGCAACGATGGTCCTTTCTCGTGAGCTTGTAGGAGTATTATATGAAATAATGCACACTAAACACTTAACTCCAGGCCAAGTATTATCAGTAATACCAGTCTACAGGAAAGATGCCCAAGAGTTTACTGTTCTGTTAGCTGAGAAGATCCAGGATATTATTGCATTTGGGACTAGTCTGGAGTTGGTCCTGAATAATGATTTCCAGTGGCTTCATCGTGGCTCCAATCAGCAATAAACAGCCTCCACAAGAGACCCAGGAGAGTAACTGAGCATCTAGAAACCCCAAGGGGCAACCTCCCAAGCCATGAAACAAAGAGCAAAACGGCGTGTCACGGACATCCTAGGAAGAGCATAGATGCCCAGAGCGACCAGCATGGCTGAAGTCAGGCAGTGGCACGGTGCAGGCCCCGCACGCGCCCCATGGTGTCCACCTGACCCGGCGTGTTCCACTCTCTCCAGCTGTGCCGATGCCGCGGGAGGGGCCTTGGGCTCCAGCCACAGCCCTGCTCCCACTTGGCCCTGAATTTGCCAGGCTGGACGCCCTCAGATAAGCCCAGGAGGGCAGCTGCTGGGCAGGGAAGCGGGTGGAGGCTTGGCACAGGGGCTGGAGGGAGGCTGGCAGGACCGTGGCAGGCTGGGCACGGGCACTTTGTGGCAAGGGCAGAGGCAAAGTAGGTGCGAGCAAGGAGTGCGTGTGGCACTTGCCCCGTCAAGTGCCAGGACCCCCGACACAGCGCTATGGAAAGCTGCCCAGAGAGGGCTGGGCCCCATACAAGCAGAAGGTGTGCTTGGTGACGCCCTGTAAACTACCTAAAGGGAGCCTCAGCCAGGAAAAGGTCACAAAAGGGGCGGATTTCCAACTTCTTTTCAAACCTGCCACAACCATAAGAACACTCTTCACTCTTATAAAACCTACTTGAGACTCTCTCAGGCCTCAGCGTGCCAAGAGCCACCCAGGGAGCACCTTCCTGAGAAGGAGGGGGCGAGCACTCGAGCCAGGCACAGGCTGCCCACCCTGGGACGGGACAGGGGACGTCGGGAGAGGAGGGACTGCGGTGAAACAGGCGGCATGCAGAAGGAAGCGCCCAACCCCGGGGGCCCTCTGGGGAGCATGCTGCCGACATCTCAGGCCTGCTTTGCTAGTTGATTTTTTGTTTTTGTTTTTGTTTTTGAGTCGAGGTCTCTCCCTTCACCCACTCTGGAGAGCAGTGGCACCATCACAGCTTACCCAGCCTCCACCTCCTGGGCTCAGGTGATCCTTCCACCTCAGCCTCCCGGGTAGCTGAGACAAGTACATACCACCACGACTGGCTGCTCTTTTATTTTTTTTTAAGTGAGAAAGCAGGATGTATTGAGGGGACAGGAAAGCTCCCACAGAAGGGGGGACGGGACTTGAGGGGTCGCTCTTTGGTTTCCTTAAGAGACAAGGTCTTGCCATGTTGCCCAGGCTGGTCTCAAGCTCCCGGGCTCAGGTGCCCCTCCCACCTCAGCCCCCCAAGTGCTGGGACTACAGGCGTGAGCCATCGTGCCCAGCCTGCCAACGCGTTTTGGCGGCCCTGGCTCTTCCTGCCGACAGCGCACAGAAGCAGGGCCTCTCCACTCCCGAGAACATCAGGCAGGCGTCTTACCTCTGCAAACATCGGAGAAATAATTGTAGATAAACACTGAGAGAAAGGCCTCTTTGGGATGTCTTTCATCTTGGGGGAGGAAAAAACAGGTCATCAGACACAGTGCGCATGGGCAACAACGCAGGCAACCTCAGATCTGGACTGTCAAAGCCAGGGCTGATTCGACACAGCTCCCTGAGGACACTGCTACGTGCCTGCAACATCTGAAGAAGACCATCTTGCTGTCTCTCACCGGACTTCAAAGCGAAATTTGCAGTGACACGCAAAACCCACGTAGCTGGGAAACTGCGTCTGCATCCCATGGAGAAGGGACTTCGTGTGGGCGCAGGTTGCACTGCATGGCACCATCGCGCTGTCCTCGCAGAAGCACATTTCTAATGAAACCCCGGACATGGACAGCAGACCGAGGCTGGCTGTTCCCAGTGGCTGTAGTAGGACCGAGGCCTAGTTTTCATGTTTGCAAGCTCCATCTGAACACCTCACACCTGTCCACTTGAGCAAAGCAGGACTGGCAGGGCCACCGGGGACAACCATGGTAAACCCTGCTGGAGACAAACTCCAGCACGGAGCTTTAAATGCACACAGGCATCCACAGCTAATCAAAACTGAGGTTGACATAAGTACCAAACGCAAGGCATTTTTTATAAGGTCCTTAAAACTCAATCACAAAATTCTGACATGTAACCCCAATATGCAAATTAGGCAGTCATGTCAAGAGCTATGAAGCCGGTTCGCACGTGAAACCTCCCCTCTCCCCTCCCCATCGGAGCCACATGTCAGGACATCCTGGCTCCACAGCAGGGCTCAGGAGAGCAGGACAGAACACCAGGAAAAGGCTGGAGTCCAGATCTGAAGATTCTGGAGTCTGAATCTTTGGATGGAGAATCAGACAGCACTAAGCTTCTTGCTGTGTTAATCCCCTGACTGCACGACAGGCCACCCCAAGCCCACAGCAAGCTTCATGCAGAAGCAACTCCAAAATGTCACTGGTGATAGGTGCTGGTCATTCTAGTATGTGCAAGTGTACCTTATTTCTTTCTAATTCCGACGGCTGAAGAGCTCCATTCTCCAGATTCTTGGGATCTTTTTCTCGGATTGTGAAGATCCAGTCCCCAGAGTCGCTGCCTCCAGATGCTTGGCCATCTGTTTCCCTAGACACAGAAACCCAGGCGAAGTCCATCAGGGCACACACACGGGCTCCGAGGGGCGGAGACTTGCTGGGGAAAGCCCCCTGGGTGCCTCTGAACCCACCGTCTCCAACCCAACTCCACACCCACCACGCCTCTTCCAGTCCCCTGCCTCCCACACCTCAGAGAAGAGAAACCCCTGGAATGTGGTTCTGTGGCTTCCGGCCCCTCGTCCTCCTCACAGGGAAGCAGACACCTTGTCTCCTGGAGACCCGTCTCCTCATCCCGTCTCCCCCGCCCCAGCCCCATGGAAAGCAGGTTCCCCTCCTGTGGCCATGGCCATCCCTCAGCCACGTTCCCGTGCGTGCACTGCCCCCACCTGCCACCCTCCACTCGCTCCAAAGCCCACCGAGTCCCTCCACGTGTCACAAAACACGAGAGGGCCCGCAGTCCTTTTCCCGCCTGACCCTCAGCAGCAGTGACCCCCGACCCCACTGACCATCCCACATGCCTGAGGTGGCTGGGCTGGGCTGCGCCTGCCACAGTCCACCCTCTTCCCTGTAGCTCACAGGCACGGCCTCACCCTCATGCTGGTTCCCCCGAGAGCCGGTCTCACACTCCATACCTACCCCAAGTGACACCATTCCTTCTCACAGCGCCAGTGACCCTTCATAGAGAGGGGACCCCTAAACCAGCCTCGCCTTCCGGCCACCTCACCTGAACACCACACTGGCCACCACTTCAAGCTGCACCTCTCCTGGACTCACGCACGGCCCACACCTCCCTCGCGTCCTGTGCTTTGTCATCCCAACGCCATCGCCATGCTGGTCAAGCCTGGAATGTCTCCCTCCTTCACCCCAATCCATGACCAAGTCCTGGCTCTCAAAGCTGCCGTCTCTTTATCTTGTCGTTCCCGTGGCCACCACCCCAGTCTCCCAACAGCATGACTTCAACCACGTCCAAGGTCAGTGATCTCAACCCTGGCTTTCACACAGAATCACTTAGAGACCCTGACCAGCCACTTTGGGTCTCGTCCTCAGACGTTCTCACCCAACCAGCCTGGCATGCAGACCCGGGCCGGGCTGGCTCTAACTTCTGGCCACTGTGAGCCGGAAAACGGACGGACCTCCAGGTGCGAACTTCCCAGACACAACACTTGCCAGGCAGCTCCCTCCCAACCCCCTGATGTCAGAGCTATCAGGCCACCCTCGCCCCTCCCTACCAAAAAGGCTCTTTGGCCAAAGGAATTCCCAGATGCTTAATTGAGAGCAGTTTTCAGTAAGCAACCTCCTGGCACAGAGCTTTTACAACAACAAGTATCTACCAGAACACTATGTGGCGTCACAAAACACGCATTTCTAGCCTTTCAGAAATGTATCTGAACTGGTCAGCATTTTAAGAACTGGAAGCATAACGAAGGAAAGCGGAGGCAGTCGAGCTCTCTACGCACATCCCATCACAGGGATCTCACTCGAGAGAGCCTCCCGGCAGCGTCAAGAGGCTGAAGGACCCCCAACAGGCCCCTCCTGTGTCCAACACAAGAATCAGCACCGACCTGGGCTACCTCAGAAAGAAACAAACCCACCCCATCAAGAGACAAGCAGCAGATCCTCTCACACCTGCTCACGGCCAGCCCGGGCCGACTTACGCGTCGGAGTCCTCGGAGCTCGAGTCGTCGTGGCTCTGCTCGGCCTTCCACCTCTTGTACCTGTCGATGAGCTCCGTCAAGTAGGAGGTCTTCTTTGCGTTGCGTATGAGGAACTTGTGCTTCAGCAGTTCCTTAGCAGTGGGTCTCTGGAAGCACACGAAGTGTAAGGTCAAGTTCATTCTTTATTCTATTGTATTCCTCCCTGAAGGGCAGACTTCTGCCTCAAAATGTCGAGCCACTACACTAATGCATAAAACCAGTTCTACTTCAAAGCCTTTTGCTCTGAGCCTTATCCGAAGACTAGTCATTCAGTGCCTGTGCCTGGGACCCCCGCTACTGTGACGGGCACTTCGTTTCCAAGGGGTCCTTAACGTTCCGCAGGGAAGCGAGACCGAAGGAACCTCGCTCAGAAAATACGTCTCCATAGAACATTCTGCGTAGCGCTTCGCGGAGAGCATCCAAAAGAACTCATCTCCTAGGTTTAGAGAACATTTATTTATTTATTTATTTATTTAGAGAACATAAATGCTAGTGAGAGAGGAGATACATGTTCTGTGTCGCTTTGTCAGCTTTCTATACTGAGGTTTGGCCACACTCAAAAATATAATGAATGACGTGTGTTAACTGGGAACCATCTAAAAGAAACTGGAGAAGGGCCAGGAAATGGCCTTGTCCTGCCCGGGCCCTCTCAGCCTTCCGCTTCCCCAGGTGAGAGAGGCTGGCTGTCCAGGCCTGGCCCCAGGCTGCGACCGAGCTGAGGGCTTCACCCAGGCCCTGGACTCAGCACGGCCAGGTCAAAAGGCGCACTCTGAGCTCGGCCGACTGCGTGGCCCTTGCGGTTGGCAAACCCAGCTACAGGGAGGAGACCCAGTGTGGCCCTAGCTGGAGCAGACAGCAGGGACCCAAACAACGGTGAGTTAGCCCGGGTCCCCCCTCACTCCAGACTGACTGCCAAAGCCTCACTAACGAGAGCCAGACACGTTTCTCAAACTTGTGGAAAACAGGGTCACTTCAGGTCTTCCTCCCTCCTGTCCATGTGGCTGTGAAAGCCCAGCTCACTCAGAGGTGCTCATATTCGCAGCCTCCTCAGGGGCTGAGGGGAGACACAGGGCTGGAGACGTGTGTGCTGGGAATAAGCTGACGCTAGGAATATGGTTTTCATGGGAAGATGTGCACACACGTGGGCGTGTCTCCCCGGGTGCTGGTGCACTGCGCCCAGAACAGACATCATGATGTCATGCAATTCTGAACACCGTCGATATATAGAACACCACCCACAGCGCCACCTGATGCCTGCTGTAGTAATCAGAGGCTGACTTGGGGGGTCTCAAGGTGCAGCCCCTAGAGGTGCACAGGAAAAGCTGCATTTCCCATTTAATTCCTTTCCCCCAAACTGGCACCACATCAGAAAACCAAGGTGCTCTGGTAAAACTACTCTCCCATTTTTAGATAACAGCTAATTAAAAGGGGAGTTCAGCTTGGCCTTCAGCTAAAAACTCAGAAACAAAACAAGGACATATGGTGCCACAGGCAACGCCAAAATACACAGGCGGCTTTCAGAGAAATGTCCCTAGGATGAGGGACAGCCCTGCAGTCACCACCGCTGTACGCCTCTGCCAGAGTCGGTTAAACATGAAAAGGAAAGTAGGCAGGAAGAGGAGGAAGAGCCAGGAGGTGGCTCGCTTATAGTTTTATCTTTTGTTTCCTAACACACGCCACCTGGAAACTGAAAACATTGACTTTAAAGTCGTATTTAGCCATTTGTCTGCAGGCTAGCCTTTGCCATTATTAAGAATGGCATAACTGCTTACAACCCGATCCTCTATCAGTATTAAACATTTACGATTCCACATATAACAAAAAAGGAGAACATTTTCCAGACTCTGAGGTATGAGATGCTAGAATATCTAAAAGAAGAGTAGTAGCTTTTTGTTGTTGTTTTGAGAAAGCAGATTTATTGAGAGGACAGAAAAGCTCCTACGGTGGGAGGGGACCCTAGAAGGTTGCCCAAGTAGTGGATTTTTAATCCTTAAAAGATAAAATAACAAGAAAAATATTGGCAATTCAGAGAACTCAATCTACTCATTTAGAAAAGAAAAATAAATGACATCACGAAGACCGCTGAAACTGGTGCTTAAGCAGGCAGCATCTAAACCAGGTCCCGCCATACACGAAAGATGCCCAGCCCGGCCCAGGCACAACTCACAAAGCTCGGCTCCTTGTTCAAGCAGGCCTCCACGAACTCCTTGAGGGGCTTACTGTAGTTTCCTTCCAGCGTCGGGGGGTTGTTCTTTGGGATGAGGAACAAGACCTTCATGGGGTGCAGCTCGGAATGAGGCGGCTCCCCTTTGGCCAGCTCTATGGCGGTTATGCCCAGGGACCAGATGTCTGCCTACAACAAAAGGGCGTCTTCAGAAATACCCAACAGGAATACATTAAAACAGACATACTCAGGGGAATGTAACTCCATACTTAGGGTTTTAAAAGAAGATTTTTTAACAGATAATAAAATGCATAAGCCTTCAGTGTAGTTTCAAAACAGGGAACAACAGGAGAAAATTTAATATGCTGAAGATCTTCGACCTCTACACCAACAATGGCTTGTGTGGTCACCCCTACTGCACCTACTGTTGGGTGTGTTAGGTGTTCACTGTGGTGTCCCTGGAGCCAGCGGGGCAGGTGAGAGGGGTGAGCAGAGAGGTAGCTTGCAAGTTACCTGGTGCTCAGAACTCAGCTCAGCTCTGATGCCAACAACAGGCACCATGGTCTCAGAGACTTACCTCTAAATGCCAGTTCTACAGTCAAAGTTCTGTGACATTATGCAAAATAGCTAACTTCTGAGTCCTGCTGCCCTCCTCTGTGAAATCGGGGGTGGGGAGGGGTGTCTTTCACAGTGCCCAGAATTTAAAAAAAGATGTTTATTATGAAAAGGTTCCAACATACACAGAAGTGAGGAATATTACCACAATGCACTCTCATAGTCCCATCACATGAACTTATCTCCATATAGGCTTTGCCTAACCTGCTGCCACAGTATATTTTCAAGTACATCACAACCAACCTGTCGTGTCCCACCCCAAGCACACTAAGTCCCCTACGTACGAGTTCTGTTCTGAGAGCATGTTCGTAAGTCCAACAAAGTTAGCCTAGGTACCCAACTAACTTAATTGGCTATACTGTAATAGGCTCATAATACTTTTCACACAAATAATACATGAAAAATAAACACCAAAAAAATGAAAAAAACATTTTAAATCTTACAGTACCTTGAAAAATATAGTAGTACTTAGGTGATTTGGACATGCAAGTGCACGTATGCATCTTTTGAAAGTTTGCAACCTGAAGGTTCACATGTAAGGGACGTACTGTACTCTAATATGCCAATATAAGGACCTCTTATACACCTCAATATTTAAAATTAACCATAATTCCTTAATATTATGTAATACTAAAATCTTCTCAAATTTTTTGTTAGTTTGCTTGTTTTTGAGTCGCCCAGGCTAGAGTGACATGGCATGCTCATGGCCACCCCAGCATCGACCTGCTGGGCTCCAACGATCCTTCTGCCTCAGCATTCCAAGTAGCTGGAACTACACACACGCACGACCATGCCTGGCTATTTTTCTTTTTTAATTGTAGAGACAAGGTCTCCCCAAGTTCTCCGGGCTGGTCTTGATCCTGCGGGCTCAAGCAATCCACTTACCTCAGCCTCCCAAAGTGCTGGGATTACAGGCTGAGCCACCGAGTCCGGTCTCAAATGTTCAAAAAAAGTCTTTTTCTGGTTGGTTTATCTGAATCAGGATCCAAACGAGGGCTGCAGCTTCCAGTTGGCTGTTGGGTCGCCTGAGGCTCTTTCAGCCTAGAATCGTCCCATCTCCCTGGTGCCAACTTGAAGAAATAGGTCCCAAATTTGGATCTGTCTGGTGATTTCTTCCTGGGGTCATTTAACGTGTTTCTCTAGCCCCTGTATCTCTCGTCAAACGTTCTATGGGCTGTTCTATAGGCGAATTAAATCTACAGACTCATTTAGACTCACTGATGGCAGGAGTTGTGCAGCCCCACATGGGGACACCTGTGGTCCAGCTGTCCAGCCCCTTCCTGCCAAGAACTTAAGTTAAAACCTAACGAATCTCCCACTTGCTCTATAGCAAGGAAAGGAGGAGGCTGCAGCGTCGTTTGTGTGGCCGCAGGACACTTTCACAAGAGAGTACTCTTGCCATGTTCCTGACGCAGGAGTGCGTGGCACCAGAAACCCCTGCCAGGACCCACCCCGCCCCAGCCTACCAGTCCCGAGAATGATGCCTACCTCGTAGTCTGTCTGTTCTCAGTGAGGACAGGAATGGCTGTCGGCAAGACCTGTTCTAAATTTCTTCTACTAAATTCTCCTACTGAAGGGATCAGTCTCCAAGAACCGGTGTTAGAAGGAATACTATCTTCCTTCCCTCTACAACTTGGACTCTCTGCTTTATTTTGCATGTGCATTAGCCGAAAAACCGGCCGAAGGTGATTTTACTCTACAGGCCCTCGCCCCTGGGAGCAGGGAGATGGGTACGAGGAAGGCCCTCAAGAGCAGGGAGGGGCGAGGAGCCCGACTCCCCGGAGGAGCGGTCCTCCACGCCACGGGTCCCTGTCTCGGGTATGCACAGCTCCACCGCTGTCAGCCTCCGCAGCCCTCTCGGATTTCAGCAGAGCTACTGAAATACAGATACGGGCCTTGTCGTTTTTATGGGTAGATAATAGTTGTACAGATCTATGAGGCATGTATATGTGATTTTTTTTTTCTTTTTAGAAAACAGGATTTACTGAGAGGACAGAAAAGCTCCCACAGTGGGAGGGGACCCAAAGGGTCTGTCCACATGTGATATTTTTATATAAGCATACAATGTGTAATGTACCTGGGGATATCCATCACCTCAACACTGATCATTTCTTTGTGTTGGGAACATTCTAAATATCTCCTGGCTCTTTTGAAACATACAATTATTGTTAACTAGAGTTGCCCTGCTGTGCTATCGAACACTAGCTCTTATTTCTTCCATCTAGTCTTCCAAGTGGTCTCTGACAGACTCACGGGTCTGGAAAGACCTCTCAGCATCACTCAGCCAGTTAAACTCACCCCATGACTGGAAGACAGTCCCTGCCAATGGTACGTCAGGTGATGTCCTTGCACTGATATCACTCAGGGGCCTGAGAACTTGCTTTTGGGCTCAGAGCTGGACAGTAAGCAGATGGGCCAGCAGGCACCACACGCCACTGCTCACTGAACACAGTCGACTGAGAAACCCCTGCCACCTCTCCCCAAACCCAGCCCAGGCATTGCTCTCCTGGCTTCCCCGGAAGGGCAGCAGAACAGCAGCCTCAAGACAGCACGGGGGCCATCCTCCCAGCAGCCAGGCTGGAGGCCCAAGGGTCGCCCAGATGCCAGGTGTCTGGCTCCCAGGCTCTCAGCACCATGGGTGCCCCCCTGCCCCACTTAGTCCCCCCCCATGGGACTCTGGAGGGGTGAGGTCTCCCTGCCTGCTGCCTCCCCCTCCAGACATCTACACACAAATGACTCATCTGGAAATCTGAACTGGCACTGTTTTGAACAAATGGCGAACCACTTGCCATACAAGTAAAAAGAGCCACAAAAACATCCACACTTGTTAAAACCAATTAGTCCCAAGTTGTCGATCCTAAATAAGTGTCCAATTCGGAAAACGGTACCTGCTACCCAGAATATCCAGCAGCAGCACTGCCCACGCTCAACCTCAGAAGGAAGATTAAGTCGCTCCAGCACACGAACTCAGGGAAGCATCCTGCACTCACAACGCACTAAAAGGGGACCTTCCGAAGAAGCCGGCTTTGTCTGTCACCGTCTCTAGCAAACATGGCACCAGATTAAGAAGCTGGGTCTGACTTTTAAGACAAAAGTTATGTGGGGAAAGAGCAGTCATCTTCCAAAGCAATTAGAACTGAGGTACAAGAAGAGACCTATGTTTGGCCATTAGGGCAAGATGTGAAATTAGATATGAAGACACTGCTGACAGAAAAAACAAAGCATGGCTTTTAACAGAAGCCCCAGGCAAAAGTCACACCTGCAGATATTAGTTGTGAACAGAGTTTTTCCTGTGCGGACACCTCTGGGTAGCTTGCTCCTGGGTGACCACACAGAACTGTCTGGTACTGACGGATGAGGGCTCTCCTCAACCATGCAGGTGAAGGGGATGACACGCAGCAACACCCTCAACTTCACGACATCATGCTAGAGAAAGGAAGCAGGCTACAAATCTAAAGCGACAGAGAAGATGATTCTAGAAGAAACCACGATCAACTCTCTATCATCAAGAGGAAGAAGAAAAAACCATGGATGGCCCTACATCACAATAACTAATCAAAACAAAAATGGATTTAATGCCATCTATTTACTTAACTAGATGCAATAGTCAAGAACACATTTATAAGTGGCATCTAGAGGTATAAAGGATGTTTATGAGCATTAAGTAACAACACCTGGCTGACAAAATGGCCCAAGGTGACCACGTGCTAACACAGAGCCTGCTGTCTCCTGGCTCACATCCTTTCCTGCCTCCAGGGTCATTCCCGATTCCACAGGTGGGAGCAGGGAGGCCGGTGGGCTCAGCACCAAGTGAGGGGGAAGGTCAGTCAAGCGCCGCAGCAGACAAGTCGCGTGGCTTCCGGTGACCAGTGGCTAATCTTGCCATGTTTTCACTCATCTTTAACAATGTGCTTTTTTTTTTCCATCGATGCCTCACCTGTTCCACTTTTCACTGTGGTTGGATTGTGACAGTTATTCCAGAAATGACTGAACACAAGAGGAACTTAGCCCGGGCGGCCAGGTCTACAGATGTTTTACTCCTTTTTTCCCAGTATTTCCCAAACTATCACTAAAGAGCATGCATGTACTGCCTCTGAGTCCAAAGGAGCAGTTATTTAAAGAGAAAACAGATGCTGGGCTCTCAGTATCTTCAGGACATCAATTCAGTTCCAGGCAGGCCAACATCCCGGCCTCAGCGTCTACCATTGCCTCACCACAGTCTACAAGCCACACACACCTCTCTTCTCTTCACACACCCCATCCTTCCAACACACTGGACTTGGTCTGAAGTCCTTCCCCTCATCTTCGAGGAGGTGAAAAGCCCTGTGAGCCTCCCAGCTCTCTCCGGCATTCCCTCACAGGGCTCCCTGCTTACCTGTGGGGGTGAGGGTAAGGCTGAGGGTTACTGCAGCTGTTCAGTGAAGATACACATTATTCAGCACAGCACTGGACACAACTACCTAGCTCACTGAATGAGTAGACAAAGGGACACAGAACAGGGACAATGTTCTTACCCAAGTCCAATCCATTTGCTAACATATCAACACCATAACCCTAAAAGAAAGGAAAAAACTAAAGCTCTTCCTAAGACCCTGCTTGTGTGCTGAAACCAAAGGCTTCTTTGCAGGAGAGCAGAGTTCTCTCCCTTGGCACCACCTCCAAAGCGTGGGGACTTCTTAACTAAACCAAGCTTCCCTAAATCACCTTAAAAACACTGATAATGAAGGTTCTTAAGACATAAAAGCAATCAGAACTTGGTAAGGATGTGCTCAGATGAAGAACTAAGACTGGCATAGGATGCCTTGTGTAGACAAACACACAAGGGAACCCCTAATCAGCCCAGGCCAATGACAAGGGGTCACAGATACTGGATCAGAAGTTATTATGCTCCAGAAGGTTCTAAGCATATACAGAAAATGAAGTTTCTATGCCCTTTAGCTCAGGGAGATGCAGGTGCCCATGAGGTAGAGGCATCCCATTAGATCAGCCGACCAGCCCTTCTTTTGGAGCCAGTGCGTGCACGTGAGATGTGACTGCAGGCGTATACTCTCATAATGACCACACAGAACCCCGGCAACCTCCCGGTGTGAGGTCTTTCCATACATCGGGGCAGTGTCTGCAAGCACATGCAAGGAAGGCCGAAAGGAAGAACTGGGAAGAAGCTGAGTCTGTGCACCAGGAGATCAGAGCAGCCACGATCACCCAGGACAGCTTGGTGCGCATCGGCTGTCCAGCAGCCATCACTGGAAGGACACTGCAAAGCAGCCTCAGAAAAGCACCCTTTGTCAAGCCCTGCTTACAAGAGTCACTAGCCCAGAGTCACACCCAGTGGGGAAAGGAAGAAACCTTATCCCAATGGCCCCAACCCTGATAACCTCATCCTGAGACACAGACGTGATCCTGATCTGCACGCACCATGCCTCCCCGGCCAGCACCCCTGGAAAGCCAATTCCACATAAACATGGTGTGTTCGCACATGATTTCCAGTTAAGAGATGTTGGAATGATTCAAGCAAATGAAAGAACTAACTTTTGACACACGTTAGAGTGAAAGGCAAAGAAGTAAGTGACTGACAAATAATGTGACACAGTCTCAGGCTATCTCCTCCCCAAACAAGTGTGCCCTCCTGGGAGTGACAGACAGCAACGTTTAATCCACTTAACAAGAACACTGAAAAAAGGAATTAAAGAGAAAAACAATCCTGCAATATCACTGGTCAAAGCAAAGCCTTCTGATCTTAACAAGAGTGCTCGGAAGCTGGCAAAGCTGCAGGACGGCCAGAAGCCACCCGCAACGAACGGCTGGAGAGCTCCTGCAGTTGGAAGAGAGACGGAGGGGCCGGGTCAGGCAGCTGGGACAACTCTTGAGGACAAGAGTGAAGGGGGTGGCGAGGGGTGGGACTGAAAACGCACGCTCTGATTCCCGGCCACGTGGGTGACCCGCTAATGCACCGTGAAGAATGAGCAGAGGGGCAGCCCTCTTCCGGGTCCTCTCCAGCTGCCAGGGGCTTTCCTATCTTCGAATAAATTCCAACTTACAAAAAAAAAGAATGAGCAGAGGAGAGTCGGGCTGGTGGCGTCAGATGAGTTAAGGAACTGGGGTTCTGGAGTCAGGCCTGCCCAAACCTAGACAGATGAACTTTGATAAATGGGCCTCGGTTTGAAATAAAGGGAATGGACTAAACATACCAGTTCCTGTCAAGTCCTAAAATTGCAAGACCCCAGGGAAAGGGCCAGCAGTCACAGAGGCCACAGAGAGGGGGAGCAGCCACAGAAGGAATCCTTCCCACCCAGGGCAGTGACACTCGTGTGCAGCAAGCACGCCCAAGGCTGGCTACCTCTGCCATCTTGGGGACAGAGCAAAAACCCACCAGTCACTTACTGGCCAGTGGCCTCCAAGGTCATCAGGTGCCTATGGAAGTCATAGCCACCAACGCCTCTCGAGAGACAGCCGGGCTCCCCTCTCCCACGCTGGAACTTGGGACACCTGCAACCAGAGCTCCAACGTCAACACTTTGTAAACAGCAAATGGCCTGCAGAGGTGACCCAGGGTACTCAGGGAAAGTTGCTCTGTGCCTCGTGTTCCGTATTAACAAGGCGGGAAGTCCACTAAGTACTGGGAAGATTTCCATTTAAAAAGAAGAAATGACGTTTGGCCCGCAAACATCTCTGAGTTAGACATTTGTTTGCTTAGAAATTCGGGGCTCAGTAAGGTCAGTTCGCGAGGACCATGTGGCGCTCTCCCTGTGGACGGGCTCCTGGGACGAGCAGACTGTGGGAAAGAACGGACCCCGAGCGCCAGGAGGCCGAGTCCCAGGGAGTGCCGTCTACACAAGAAGGCTCACGAAGCTGGCAGGCAGCAGGGAGAGAGGAGCACAAGGACAACGAGGAGGCGGGGGCACATGACACGGAAAAGGAGTTGGGAGCCAGGGCAAGGATTTTGCCTCGTGCCAACACACAGCCTCTGGGAATGAGGATCTGAGAACGGGAGACGACAGACAGAAAGCAGCCCGGCAACTGCGAAAGCTCGGTTCTCCCCCTATCCGGCTCTTGCATTTCTGGGATCCTTCCACTTCTGCGGGAGCCTTTTTCTCTGAACGTCCATAAATATCATACAGAGGCCAGGCACGGCGGCACACACCTATAATCCCAGCACTCTGGGAGGCTGAGGTGAGAGGACTGCCTGAGCCCACGGGTTCAAGACCAGCCTGAGCAACTTGGCGAAACCGTGTTTCTACAATAAATCAAAAAATTAACCGGGCATGGTGGTGCGCGTCTGTGGTTCCAGCTACTCGGAAGCCTGAGGCAGAAGGATCGCCGGAGCCCAGCAGGTCAACGCTGAGGTGGTCGGGAACGTGCACACCAGCCTGGGCAACAGAGTCAGACTCCAGCTCAGAAAGTATATATATCCCGTACAGAGCTCTGTGAGCTTGGGCGTCAGCCTCCAGCCACACGAGGCCTGCATCCCCACCCCGGCTCTTTGCAGACCCACACACCTCCACACCCCGCCACTGCGGCCCTTCTGCTCCTCCCACCCGCCTTCTAACATGCTCCCTCCTGAGTCCCCTCAGCAAACGTACATCACCTAGGCTTGTAAATCATGGTGGGCTGTGTAAATAAAGGGCATTACATGATGCAGCAGGAGACAGAGAAGAAACTGTTTTTCACCAAGGTTGGAGCATTCCCAAGGTACCAGCTTCATTCCAACTTGGAAAAGCTACCAAGTTAAATACAAAAGGGGAAAACCCTTGAGACGCAGTTAAGGTGAAGCCCTGGCCCTCACCTTCGAGTCATAGGCTGACTGCTTGATGACCTCGGGCGCCATCCAGAAAGGGGTGCCCACGAAGGTGTTCCTTTTGATCTGGGTGTCCGTCAGCTGGCCCGCCACGCCAAAGTCAGCCAGTTTCACCTCGCCATGCTCAGACAGCAGGACATTGGCAGCTGCAAGACAGAGCCGAGAGTGCCTCCAACTGACCACGCCATCTGGGACCTATGCATCCTCACCCCAGGCAGAACAGGAGTCCACAGAGAACAAGCACCAGAGGCTACGCTCGACCGGATCCTCAGGCTAGCCCTGCCCTGGAAGGTGGTGACGGTGCAGGGCAATCAACGTCCCTCGAGAAGTTCAGTGGAACTCCACTGCCCTGGGTATTTTTCCAGGATTGAAAACAAGACAAGCTCTTACCTTTGATGTCTCGATGGATTTTCTTCTCCGAGTGGAGGTAATCAAGTCCTTTCAGTATTTCTCTTAATATAGTAGCAATCTGAGTTTCGTCTAAGGGGCCAGGTTCTAACTAACGAGAAAGATAAATTCATAAAGTTAAATGATGATCTTGATGTATATAGTTTGAGACAACAAAACATAGGCAATATCCATTTTAAATGGACAATAGCAATTAAAATCTAAAAACATCTTCACTCAATACAGATATTTTGCTAACAAAATCTATTAAGGAACCCAAGAAAATGACTTTGCCGAACGAAACAAAACCAACTAGAAACCAAAGTGGAGCCAAGGAGAAAGCTCCCGGGTCTGCCCTGCCTGGGGCCATATACTGGCGTGAGGGGCACCCCACTGACCCACAGCAGGACCCCTGGGGGGCTCAGTCCAATAAGCAAAGACAAGAGTGGTCAAAAGGAGAAGGCTAGGAGCTAACCCCGGTCACGCCTGCCCTTGCATTAGGATTTTTAAAATCTGTATTTTAAAGTTGCTACTTGGGGGAATGCAGTCGAAAGAGCTCGGTTCCTAATAGTTTGCAATCTGTTATTTAATATGTGTTATATAGTAAAACTTATTGCTTATTTGTTATGTCATCTTTAATGAGGTAAAAAGTGCCTCTGAAAACTTTTATTCTGAGAAACTCAATGATTACTGACTCCTTAATGTTCAAAACTCTACGGAGGTGGAAGGAAGAAATGTGACATGTGTATGTCCGCATTTACAAGGGAGGAAAACCAGGTTATGAGCTCAGTTCAACCTGGGCTGGAAGACCACCATCACCGGCAGAACAGGGAAGCCGCTCCCAGCCAGTCGCTGCACAGACTATGTCAGCATCAGTAAAACCCTCTCATGCTCCCTAACGACACAGTATCAGGTCTGCCGGAGGGAGGGGTAGCGGGGGCTGGCTGCTTCCCTGGACAACGATCCTCCGCAGGACGTCTTCAGAGCCGACAGCGAGTGCTGTCACAACCCACATTCACCAGTGTAGCCAACAGAAAGACACGACCAGGTGACTTTCACTAAGCTTTAAAAAGACAGATGTGCTTTAAGCCAAAGGGAATGGAAATGGAGACCCTCCTTCTGGTCCCAACGGACCCCCCAGTCCTCCTGTGTGTCTGGACGCCATCACTGGGACATCCTGTTTGACACCCTGAAAGGTTTGTGGGGCCCAGCGTGGGACAACTGAGATACCCCTCACTGCCTAGGCTACGGGCAGCTTGACACACGACCGCTCTGCTCTCTGGGTCACTTCTGGCACCGTGCCACCTTTGCCCACAGGCCCAGCCAGGTCTGCACTGCAGTCCCCAGGGTCAGAGCGTTCTCAGCAACTGCCTCTCCGCACACACTGGTCTCGTTGGGACTCTGGCTAGTCTGGCAGCAGGACATGCCCAGGATCAAACCACTCCATGGCGTTCTCCCACTCAGGACCCAGGTACACGAGAATGTGCCAGGCGCTTCAGTTTGGTCTCACATCACGTGGCCCACTAACCTGCCAGGAAGTATCCCACACTCTGATTAAGAGACTGCCTAAAAGGCGCCTCAGACTTGAGACAGTATGACACGCTCTGTTCCCCGAAGCCTAGTTTTTCCCAAAGTTGTCTGACCAAGGGTTTATTTTCAAGAAATACGTACCAAGGCTACAGTTTCAAACAACACAATCTGAAAAACAGCCTTGCTTATTAAGTCTGTTTTCTGCACATCCGTTTTTCAGTGTTCCCAGAATGCAGAAACTGTCATCTTCAAAATGAGTAAAACATACTTTTACCTGGGGAAAAGGGAGAGGAGGGAGGCAGGCCAGAGTGTGTATTCCCACTCACAACCCAGTAGCACAGGAGGAGAAGCTAGGTAGTCAAAGTCCGTCAGAGCAGCTGCATCGGCTACAGGCCAGCCTCAGGGGTGGCCTGTTAGGAACCAGGCGCACAGCAGGCGAGCAGCGGGCTAACAGGTGGAGCCCAGCTGTAGCTGCAGCTGCTCCCCATCGCTCACGTCACTGCCTGAGCTCCGCTCCTGTCAGATCAGCTGCAGCATTAGATTCTCAAAGGAATGCAAACCCTGCTGTGAACTGCACAAGCAGTTCCTCATGAGAGTCTCACGCCTGAGGATCTCAGGTATCACTGCCTCCCATCACCCCCAGGTGGGGCTGCCTAGTTGCAGGAAAACAAGCTCGGGGCTCCCACTGATTCTGCATTCTGGTGAGGTGTACATTTCATTATATATGACAATGCAATAATAATAAAGTACACAATAAATGTCATGCACTTGAATCACCCAAAGCCACTCCCCCACCCCCAGTCTGTGGAAAAACTGTCTGCCATGAAACCAGCCCCTGGTGCCAAAAAGGCCAAGGACCGCTGAGGTAGAGCATCCTCTCCTGCGGCAAGTCTCTGCCCGAGCGGCTCTGGAGGACCGTGCAGCGAGACGTGGGCTGGCCGCTCCTCCCTTCCATCATCCAGCCTCTGCGAAGACACAGCAGAGCAGCCGCGTGTCATGACCAAGGCGAGATGAGAACAAGCACTGAGGAAAACCAACGGAAAATCTTCCCCAGATAATGCTGCTCTGTGATTAATACCTGTGTGGTTACGTCCTCTTAAATGTGGCCTGGATGCCATCAGCACTGATTGACAGACCCATGGGGGAGAGGAGACATACCCTGCTTACTCAGGAGGGAGGACTCCTTCCTGGCATCAAAATTCACTATATAAGGTATTTGGCTGTTCTCTAGCCCCCATTCCTCAGAGTGGATCAGACCAGGTTGAGCTAAGCTCTCTGAGTCATATACTAGCGTTCTCCAGCGTTACCACTTCTAGGCAGTATAAACATGGTGGTCTCCTTTGTTAAGGAGACTCTTCAAACGGGTGGATAAGAAAGAATGTCAGGAAAAAGGGCTAGACAACACCCCCTCTCTGGGCGACTTCTAATTCCTCCACCCCACACCTGCCCTCCCTGTCTTCCCCTATGACATGGGCCATCAGCTGGGCACACAGCCACAACCAGCGGCACACTTCCCAAGCTCTGTAAAGCCAAGCCGGGGCCATGGACTGAGTCCTCGTCAGTGGAGCAAATGAGCAAACGTGACCCATGCTTCCTCCTGGCATGGTCTTGAAGCACTGGCAGTTGGAGAGAAAAATGGCTGAAGACCAGGACGTCCTGGGCTACAGACAGTAGAGCCACCCGTCCAGTGCAGGCCTCTGTGACCGTGTGGACCACAGCCACTGACCCATGTGGAGAAGAAAAATCCGTTTCTCTCTTGTGTGAGATACTTTTGGAGCCACTATGACAGTATCTTGGCCTAAACATTAATGACTATACATCTCATTTTTTAAAAAAACATTTTGAGTCAGGGTTTCACTCTGTTGCCCAGGCTGAAGGGTAATGGCACGGACAAAGTTCTTTGGGGCCTTGACCTCCTGAGCTCAGGCAATCCTTCCACCTTAGCCTCCCAAGTAGCTGGGACTACAGGCATATACCACTGGCCTGGATAATTTTTTTTTTGGTAGAGACGAGGTCTTGCTGTGTTGCCCAGGCTGGTCTCAAACTCCTAGGCTCAAGCAATCCACCTGCCTCCGCCTCTCAAAGTGCTGAATTACAGGTGTGAGCCACTGTGCCCAGCCATTGCATATTCATTTTTAAGTCTGTTGGCCGACTGATGTGGCACAGTTCCTCTGTAATTAGACTCCAAGGCTGTTACCTAGATGTTTCATCAGCTAAAACCTTTCCATCTCAGGGCCTCTGAGGCTAACCCTCACCCAGCTCTCCCATCGCTGCCCTCTGCTGTTTTCTTCCTAGAAAGGAGCCTTCTAACAAATGGCGTTACTGACTGGCCCCCACCTAGGATGCAGCTCCCAGCCAGTGGGATGTTCTGCGGCTTTGTCACTGCAGTATCCCCCAGCAGCTACCACAGCACCCAACACACAGCAGGCACATGACACGCGTGCTGTGAATGAAAAACGGTTTCACTCACTACGCTATAAAAATCAAATACATGGTAGTTAGGACGTCTGGAGTCACATGACACTTCTTATACCCTTCTAAGCCATGGTACCCTCAAGGCAGCTGGGGACCTGAGAGAATACTGACATAATGGCTTTTCAAACTATATTCCAAAGAACCCAGTGTTTCCTCAGTGTAGTCTTGGGAGTCCTACAGACATTTAAATTCAATTTATTATTGAATTTTAAATTTTAAAAAAAATCAACAGATTGAACACTTAGATATGTGCATTCAAAATAAAATGTATTCCAATTTTATATTCATGGCTCTTAATAATACAGTGTCTTTATTCTCCACACTAGACCCTAATTTTGCATTTTTAAAAGTCAAAAGGGATGCAGCATCAGGAAAGAGAGAGGACTCCTAATGGCCATACCCTCTGCCAGCATGACCCTATGCCAGCCAAGGAGATGCCAGGCCCCAACCATCCAGTTCGTCCATTGGACGAAGTCTCAGCAGTTCACCAGAGCAGACCTGGTTAATCCCACACTTGAAGTCATAAAGCCTTTCGGCTGCACGTTCACTTTGATACTGAGGTCCATGTTGCTCAAGATCTGCCCAATTTCTAACCTGGCAGTCACTTTCCCCTTCTAGGTGCGCCCTACCTCGCACCTGTAAGAAGGATCTCACCTTCAGTTCTCCACAGCTCTGACACTTGCTCGCACTCAAGAGGACCCAGGGGCACGGATATGGGAAAGAAGAAAGGGCCGTGACACTGGGTAGCTCCTGCCTACCTCAAAACACCCGCATGCCATGACTAAAGTGCGGCCTCTTCTTTGAGGGGCCGAGGGCAAGCCAAAAGAAAAGGGAGAGAAGATGGAGAAGGAGACTCGAGGTCGGAGAGGACGGGGGGCAGAGTGGAGTCAACAGAGGCCACAGGCTCTGAGCTGGCACGGTCAGGGTCAAGGTCCCACTCTGTGTGCTAGCCGGCACCCCCAGCTTCTGAGGGTCTCTGTTCCCTTGCTGATGAGATGGTCAGTGACATTCACAGAAATGCCTGTCTTGTCACCAGCACTGTCAATGTAGAAGGTAGATGGTGGTTTGCTAGGATTCTCATACCACATGGGAACTCTGTCAGTAGAGAGTTCTGTGCCTCTATCCCCTCAATGTCAATTTCACAGACTGTAGTTCAAAGAAATCCAGAGAAAGTTATAAGCAAATAAGTTAAAGTACTGTAGCGTTAAGAATGAACACACTAAAGCATTTAGGGACTGGGAATGCTGTTCTGAAGAACTCAATGTCGGAGTAAAGAGTCCCTGTAAACAACTTTGTATACGTCACAAGTGAAATTCACTTAAGATAATAGTAAATCTAATTACACAAAATGAGGTAATTTTCTACATTCATGCAGTATTCCCAAAAAGAGTGAAAAATGGAAAGCTTTTAATGTAAAAGCAAGACATAAAATTTCTCCAGCTATTTTATTGTTCTTCCCTTTTAAATATACTAATTTTTTCTTGAAATTTTCCTTTTTAATACCATCATGATCACTTGTTTTATGGTTTATAACAGAATATAACTTGGTAATCGGGTACATTAGCCCTTAGGTATACACATAAGTTTTACCGTCCCCCAAAACCATCAACTGCTCGTATTACTATGAGAAGGAAGTTTCCTCGTGAAGGGAATTTCTTTTCTTGATGAATAAAATCTATGTAGACTGTAAAACCATCACCTGACAACTTTGTCACCACCTACCTGATGACTTTCTGTCACATGAGACCCACCCTCTTGGTGAAATGACAGGTTTGGCCTGCCCAGGGATTCACTCCTCACCTAGAAGCCCAGTGTTTGCAGGAGGGCTGAGCGCAGCTGAGCGCTGATCACACTGGCTTCACTGCACAACCGCAGGGAAGGAGACAGCAAGTGCCACACAGCTGTGTGAGTTCTTCAAAGAAAAAAGCTTTTGTACAAACTGTGCTTCAAGGATAACTTAGGCTGCGCTTGTGACAGATGCTGGTTGTGTGTGTGCATTCCAGCCAAGCCTGACAGGAAGCCACGGTTCACAAGCGGAGTGGATCACAGGCTGGGACTGAGCAGCCCCCCCTCTCTGGGCTTCCACACGGTCTTATGTGTGGACGGAGGCCGCTGATGGCACTCAGGGGTCCAGAGGAGGCCACACTGGCTCAGGCCAGCCTCACCTCCAGGAACCAGGAGGCCAGCAGGTAGTGGAAGCGTGTGCCCTCCCCTGGCCTGACCACTGCTCTCACATCCAACGTCTGGCCTCAATAATCACACCCTGTCTCTTACTTCCACAATGAAAATATCATGCGCTTATTTTGGAGCTAAGATACCATCCGAAATATGAAACAATGATGGGGCAAAGGGAGTAAAACCGGCTTTAGAAAATAAGCTGCTCTTAGGTGAGAAAACTCCAGGCAAAGTCCTCCACCGCTTCCATGAATGAGTTCACTGGTGACTTTCTATCAAACCTACCCATTTCTGTTTCCCATGGGGAAAAAAAATGGTTTTGAAAGTAGACTGATAATTTTTAGTAATATGTAAGAAGCAAAAGCACATAAGGAATAGTTTGGTTCCTGTTTTGAGCAACTTGAAAGAGGGAAACAGAAAGGGATACATTCAGAATTTGCCTTAAAACCAAGGTTTACTGAGAAAAGCTCTGATGCGCACACTGTATCTGACATGATACTTACTAGATCTAGTGCGGAGCCGCCACCAAGGTATTCCATTATTATCCATAATTTGGTATCCTATAAAACAGAAAAGGAAAGAGCTATTTTAAAAACACAACCAGAAAAATGTATTTTAAAGAGCCCAAGACTGTTTTCCGCTATTATTTTGGACCGAGAAAGGTTTATGAACACACATCAGCAAGGGAAGGGAGTCATGTTGAGAACTGCGCAGCTCCCCACTATCCCCTCAGAGTGCATGAGACCCCCCACAGTTCTCTGGGAGGGAGCCATGGGTGTTGTAGGTGGGGTCAGGACCGAACTCCTCTAGAGAGCTTGTATCTACTGACCCAGGATCTTGAAAAGGGGACGAAGGGTGTTTCCATTTCCAAGCCACCTCACTATGCACCCTCAGGCCCAGAAAGAGCTGAGAACCTGAAGCCAGTCAAGACAGCAGCGACAAGACCCCTCGCTGCTCCCTTCTGCAGCACTGAGCACCTGTGCCTCCAGGTCCTGTGAGTAGAGGGAGCCCTCAACGTGGCCCCTGGCTCATTCATTTGTCTTGCAGACAGGGAGTCGGTTTCTGACGTCTCCAAAAGCTGCCACTCTCTCCCGCTTCAGGGAGCTTTCCAGAAGGGCAGGCCCAGCCTAACACTCATGTCTGTGGCCTCTCAGCCCTGGTCTCCACAGTGCCCGGCTATGTGTCTTTTTCCATGGTCTCTCTCGAAGCTACTCAGCCCTTGTGACTTCCCAACACAAATTCCAAAGCGCTACTTCCTTGGAAACAAGCCCACAAACTTCTCACACCTTCCTGCAGGAAGGTAGGTGGGAGGCAGGTTATGGGGCCGTGGGGTGAACCCGGGCAGGATTTGGATTCTGCCTCCCCTTCACCATCTTAAGGGCCTGGGCTGTTATTGTTCTCTGGGAGCTTTGGACTGAGTGTCCAACCCACCAATGGCAAGCAGCCAGGACCCCAGTGCTAGTCACTGCCAGTGTCCTGGGGTCAGCAGGGTTTCTACATCAGCACTTGATGGCAGCTTCTGTTTGTGTAAAGGGAAAAGAAACTTAGCTGTGCCCGGAGGCCTCCTGAACACTTTCTTAGGGAATGCATCCTAATTTCCAGGCCAGGAAATCTCTTCACCTGCCCCCTACCCACATCCTGAGAAGCTTGACTTGCCCATCTATTGCTCTGATTCTCATTTCAGATTTCCTTCTCTGTATTTTCCACTTAATAGCAAACCAAAGTGCCTAGGGACAATGCCCAACATGCTCAAGCCCAGGAAATGTGAATGGTGGCCCTCCATGACCAAGGAAGGGTAACTTATGTTCACTGCATGTTCACTTTAGGGGGACAATGATGTACACCCTGCATTTGTAAATAAGTTCCTTTTCAAAGAAGTAAACTAAATTCTGCCACCTGCAGTTAATTGCAAAATAGTCCAAATCAACCGTCCAAGTTTCAACGTATGTCGAATATTTTCTCAAGCTTGTGAATGCCCTTGACTCTAATGCAAGAAAGGCAATTTCTCGACTGGAAAAGGCATGGAGGCCTCAAATGACGGGCTTGAGCCAACCTCTGCTCAGCTGCAGATTTCCAATGCTATCTGCTAGCTGGTATCTGAGTTGTTCTCTCCAGGCATTCCATAGTCAACTCCTCCAGGGAAAGCCCCGGCAGCTTTCTGGACGACACAGGAAATAGAGATCGCTTTTCTCGAAGAGGACTGGTGACTTTCACCTTTCTCCTCCCACTCCCCCTTCCTATGGCTACTGTTTGACTCAGCTCCCAGCCCTTCTGTGTTCTGGGCATGGCGTCTGCTAACAGCAGAAAGTCAGTGTCCCTGACCTCCCCTGACTCCCACCCCAGCTAGCTGTGCAATATGACACCCTGGGAAACAACTTTTTGCTGACTTAGGGACTGAGTGTCACCAGGCAGCTTCCTGAAGCAGCAAGACCAAGTGGCCGCCCCTCGCCCATCGCACGTCCAAAGCTCCACCCTCCGAGGACAGTTGGCCGCTGCTCCCCTCCTAAACCTAGCCACCCGGGCGGGTCACCATCCACCTGCCCAGGAAACCAACAACCCTCAGCCAGGCGACGTTTGCCTTTCGTCCAGGATCCCTCGCAGGACACACTGACTAATTTTTCTGCATCATCCTAATCCTTCTGGGATGCGTCAGCAGCAGCAGGGCAACTACGAGCTCCCCACTCAAAGGCGAACGCCCCATCCTTTCACGGCCAAGTCTCCACTTTCCGGGAGAGGAAGATGGAGGAAAAGGACAGCCCCGCCCGCTTCTCGGCAGCCGGATCCCAGTGGCAGGCACGCTGCACAGGAACGCCACCAGGCCCAAGGCCCACCAGGCCCAAGGGCACTCAGGACACGGGTTTCCATTCCATTGAGAGCCAGGACACTGCCTCTCAAACACGCGGGCTAGGCCGGTGACTCACACACACATGCGTCCTTGCCTCACAGCACTGGGGAAGGGACGCTGCACCAGGAAACGCCCCACTCTCACGGAACCTGCTGCTCCACCCCGCGGGCGTGCGACCGCGCCAGCCATGCAAGGTCCGTCCAGGAGACTGGATGCAGCTCTCCAGGCACCGGCAGGGCTGGAGCACCGCCACGTGTCCCGTGCTCTCTACCTCTGCTCCTCAGGCACCAGCCACTAGAGTGGAGGGCTGTGAATAACTGACGCCGATGACTAAAGGGCAGTGGCTTCTCCTGCCTCCGCCTTCCTCTCCCAAACGGAAAGGGGAGAGAGCGAAGGAGGGGCAGGGCGGACAGCGACCAGAAGGACAGCGACAGAGAAGGGCCCATCTTGCAGCCCAGGCTTAATGTCGCCGTGAGGGTTCCCTTACAAGCCGTGGGAAGTCACGAAGGGAACAGGACAGACAGTGTTCTTCAACCTTGTTTGTCCTCCTGCCTCAGGGAGAGAGGCACATGCCACCTCCCCCAGGGCATGCTCGTGGGGCTCACCCCCTCCTTCTCCTGCCTCTCACTGCCTCCAATCTGTGTCCCCAGGTCCCAGGAGCCCTAAAGCGATGGGTTCTGCTCTGCTCCTCCCCTTCCTGGCCAGAATTCCCAAACCCTAACCCCTGCTGCTGGTTTCCTCTTTCCTACTGGAAGAGAAGGGTGCTGAGAATAAACCTTCCTGCTCCACCATGCGGATCAGGACAGAGAAGCTCTGGACATTATGAAAAAGTGGGGCAGAAGGAAGGGCGGATCACCTTAGAACCTTCTGGTGCCCACAACCTGGGCTGCACCAGCACCACACACCTGGAGCACCGCACCTCCAAGACAGGACCATCTCCAGTCAACAGACACCAGAAGAGGCCCCTGAGCTCTGCTGTCAGTCATGACCCCAAAGCATCATTCCCACCAGCACCAACCCAAAATAAGAAATGTTCAAAAGGGAGTGCACAAATAAGCTTGGGACAGCGACACTTTGAGGCAAGGACCTCCCCATTGGCCACATCATGGGTTCTCAACCTCAGCCGGATTTTGGGGGCTGGTCAATTCTTCCTTGTGGGGGCTGCTGCAAGCACATCAGTGCCCCTGCATCTATCTACCTGCTAGAGGTAACACACTGGCATCCTGCCATGACCCCTAGGAGCCAAAGTTACTCGCAACTGGGAACCCGTAAGTTCACCTAGGATCAATGTTGACAGGCTGAAGTCATTCCAGGACCAGAAACGCTCCCAGTAATCCTCACCTTGTCCTTGGCACACATGAAACTCCAGGGGGAAGCCGATCGCAAATTCCCTGGGAGGCATCAGGCAAGTGGCTCACACCCGCTAAGCTCTGGGCTCCTCGCCATCACAAGATGGGCGTAAGACCCGTGCTTTCCGTCTCACTGTGCAAGTGACAATAAAATGAGACTCATGCATGTGAATGCACTTCACAAGGTTCAAGGTCCTAAGTAGAAGCAAAGTACTATCAGCTTTATGAACGTCACCTCCCATAAATGCCTGGAAATAACCCGGTAGGCCCAAAGCAGCCCAATTAACACAACTAAATACTTTCTGACCAAAATGAAATCTGGAGCAAAGATTCATGCACCCTGCACCAGAGGCCCCAAGGCAAGAGCCTGAGTGGCCTGGCCAGGCCTGTGATCCAGGAAGGGCCAGACTCTGTCACTGCCAGATGCAGAACCACTATCCTCACAAAACCTTCCAAATCACAACTTGTGCAGCACTGATTCCCCAAGAAAAATAAATCAGCAGGCTTCTCAAAACAAAGATGATTTAAATCTGAATAATGTTTTCTAATGACCTCAAACAACCTACGTTACAAATGATCTTGTGATAAATAAGTTTATTTAATACATTCAGGAGTCAAAGTGTAAAAGGTACCAAAATAAATATAAAGGGGGGCCCCAAAAGAACCTGGAATTTATTTATTAAAAAAATGTATTTATTTTACATGTTTAAATTTCAATCATCTTCAAAGTACTCTGATTCACTACACCGATCAGGACAGTTTTTGAGCTCATCAATTTTGATACCTTTTGGTGCGTTTTTTGGTTTCATCTCTTATACCTCATCAAAATGTTTCCCTTTGAGGACTTTCTCCGCTGAGGAATTTTTTTTAAAAGTGCATGAATAGGGAGGATGAGGCATGGGGTCATGCCATCTTTGGTCAAAAACTGCTTAACACTCAGCTCGCTGTGGGAAAGTGTGTTTGTAAATCACCCATCAGGAAACGGGCAAACAGGCATGTTGCAAGAATCTCCAACAAAATTTCACTGAAGCCTACTGCAGCCTCTCAAACAACACTAGCTGGTACACTGATGCCGATGGCATCCTAGAACGTAGTGGTGAAAGCCTGTACTACAAGGGGCCCTCCCTCCAAAAAATGATTCTGGCTTTTTGGGTGAAAAGTCTCATACAGTGAAAAGTCTCCCTCCCACTCCTGACCCCCATGACTCAGCCAACCACCCTCTCCCTGCCCCAACAAGTTATAACATTGTATGTAACCTCAGAGAGATATTTGACACATACACAAGCGAATACCTATAAAAAGTTCCCCTTTTGCCCACAGGGTAGCATTCTATATACCCCTTTGTACACCTAAAGCTTCTGAAAGAGCACTCCATGTCCATTTATAAAGGACCTCTTTGCTTTTTTTTTTTCCAATGGTAACTAGCCTATGCCCTGGTAACCTCGGCTGTTTGTTTTCTTGCTCTCCTGAGCCAGGTGTCAAGGACAAGCCACTCACAGGTATCCATACTGTCAGGTCCTGGAAGTGGAAGCTGTGGTCCAAGGGAATCCATTTGCATCTTCCCTAGATTAACAAGTTACTCTCCAAAGAAAGGTTGTCCTGACATACTGCCTCCAGCAATGACTGAGGATACTAATTTGCTCCTTCCTAGGCCCACACAATGGAATCAAACTTCCTTTTTTTTTTTTTTTTTTGCCATTTTCATGGGCTGAATTGTGCTTCCCTGCTACCCCCCCGCCAGCAAGTCATTTGTTAAAGTCCTAACCCCCAGCACCTCAAAAAGCAGTTGCATTGGGAGACAGGGTCTTTAAAGAGGTGAATAGTTACCAGGAGGTCATTAGGGTGGTCCCCAATCCGATATAACTGGTATCCTTATGAAAAGAGATTCGTCATAGACACACATAGGACACACACAGGGAAAAGACAGTCACCTATCAACCAAGGAGAAGCCTCAGAAGAAACTGACCCTACTAACTCCTTGATCTCAGATCTTCTAGCCTCCAAATTTGTAAGAAAATAAATTTCTGCTTAAGTCACCCATGTCTGCTTAAGTACTTTGTCAGGGCAGCCCAGCAAACCAAGGCAGTTGTCAAACCGTATGTTTGGGGGGGTGGATTATCTCAGGAAATTTGTACTGATCCTTTTGTGTGTGTGTGTGGAGTCCAAGTCTCACTCTGCTGCCCAGGCTGGAGTGCAGTGGCATCCTCACAGCTACCACAGTCTCAACCTGCTGGGCTCAGATGATCCTTCTGCCTCAGCCTTCCAAGTAGTTGGAACTACAGGCATGTGTCACCAGGTCCGGCTAATTTTCTGATTTATTGTAGAGACGAGGTCCGCCAAGTTGCCAGGCTAGTCTCAAACACCTATGCTCAGGCAATCCTCTCGCCTCTGCCTCCCAAAGTGCTAGGATTACAGGCAAGAGCCACCATGCCTGGCTCTTTATTGACCCTTCTCTTACTGCAAGGGTGAACATCTTTATAATATTGAAAAGATCTTTACAATATCTTTACAATATTGAAAAGATATTTTCTTTCCTGTAAGCTCTCTGTATACCCTTTGTCCATTTCTTTACTGAGTTACCCACCTCTTTTAAAAGTAGAAGCTTTCAACATATTAGGAGATGAGACTTTTGTAACAGAGCTACAAACACAGCATTTTCTCCACCTGTCATTAGCATTTGCTTCGGGTAGTTTTTGCTTGCAGAAATTAATTTAATGTAGACATGGTATCAGTAACAATACCACTTACCAGCAAACTTGTCCTGAAGTTTTTGAAAGCACTTCCTAAGAACCCAGAATCAGTGACCAGAACCAGGGACCCCCCTCATAGTAACAACCTTCACAGGGGCTTGATAGACATCAGATAACTAAATAAAGGTTAAAAAAAAAAGGCAAATGAGCCAGGTGTGGTGGCTCTCACCTGTGATCCCAGTACTTGGGAGGCTGAGGTAGAAGGATCACTTGAGCACAGGAGTCTGAGACCAGCCTGGGCAACATAGCAAGACCCCATCTCTATAAAAAAGGTATGTGGTACACACCTGTGGTCTCAGATACCCAGAAGGCCAAGGTGGGAGGCTCCCTTGATCCCAGAAGTTTGAGGATGCAGTGAGCTATGATCACACCACTGCACTCCAGGCCAGGTGACAGAGCAAGATCTCATCTCTTATAGAAAAGAAGGCGGCTGAGTGCGGTGGCTCAAGCCTGTAATCTCAGCACTTTGGGAGGCCCAAGTGAGGGAATTGCCGGACCCTGCAGGTTTGAGAACAGCCTGGGCAACTTGGTGAGACCTCATGTCTACAATAAACCAAAATATTAGTCGGGCATAGAAGCGCGTGCCTGTAGTTCAAGCTACTTAGTAGGCTGAGGTGAAAGGATTGCCTGCACCCAGCAGGTAGAGGCTGCAGTGGCTGTGAGTGTGCTACTGCACTCTATCCTGGGTGACAGAGTGAGACTCCAACTCAAAAAAAAAAAAATAGAAAAGATGGTAAACAAAGAAAGGCAGATGCCACGCAGTTGACAATGAGCAACAGTTTTAAAAGAGGAATTTAAAAGCAAAGCTCCACTTTGCAACTGCACTGCATCCAGAGGCCTCCCATTCCACTAACTGTAACAAAAGACTCTGATCAAGATGCATAGGCAATGCAGGTTTTATTAAAACCATGTGGAGTCACAAACTTCTTTACGAATGTGGGTTTCTTAATAAAAAACACCTCTTGGTGCGTTGACGCTCCTGTACTCGAAGTGTTAAGGCCTGCTGGAGGTCCTGCTGCCACCCATACCAGCTCTATGACACTCCAACTTAGACAAGGCTTCAGTGTCTGTCAGCCTCCACTTCCCACCTGCACCTACCTAGATAGCACCCCTCTCACAGGGGCACTGACAAGGACGAAGGGACATAGTGCCCGGCACACAATCCTGTGCTGGGAACAAAAATGAAATAGGAGAAACGCTGCTGTAACGCTGCAATAACACAGACAGAAACAAAACAACCCAACTGACAATTATTGATCAAATCCTTAAGGAATAAAATCAAAATCATCACCACAAGGTAACTAAAATGATGCCATAAATACTATAACACCAAAGGCTACGCAACAGCCAATGATTGATTGATTGATTTTGAACTTTTTTTTTTTTTTTTTGAGGCAGGGTCTTACTCTATTGCCCAGGCTGGAGTGCAGTGGCACAGTCACAGCTCTCCACAGTCTTGACCTCCTGGGCTCAGGCGATCCTTCCACCTCAGCCTTCCAAGTAGTTAGGACTATGGGCACACACCACCACGCCCAGCTTATTCTTAAATTTTTTATTTTTTGTAGAGATGACCTCTTGCTGTGTTGCCCAGGCTGGTCTCAAACTTCTGGGCTCAAGCAATCCTCTCACCTCAGCCTCCCTAGGTACTGGAATTACATGCATGAGCAACTGTACTTGGTCAAAGATGTATTTAGAAAAAATTCACAGCATTATATATATTCATTACTAAGCCAAAAAAATTAAGTGTTCAATCCAAAAGCGTAAGAAGCACAGCAGAGAAAGGAATTAATGAAGACACATGCATCATTAATCAAAAGTATTAGAATGAAAAATAAATCCAGTAATTTTAAAAAGAGATAACCTCCAATTACTGCAATCAAGAAAATAAATAACACGTGCAAATACAGCAAAAGAAAGAAAATCATTACAGACAGCAAAATTTTGACTAAATGCAAATCAAACACATGGCAAATTTTTACTACAGTAAATTTGAAAATACAGAATAAAAGAGATTGTTTCTCAATAATGTATTCATGGAATTTACTCAAGAAAGGATAAGATGTATAGGCAGAAAAGGGTGGGTAAAGAGAAAGGAATCAATTCAATTCCTCTAAAAAAAAGGGGTGGGGGCGTTTATGACACCCATACAAATAGATAGCAAGAGGTTCAAATGATTTTGCCCTTGAATAATCCCAAGCCCTGAGGAACAGATGACCTGGCAACTGCCCCAGGCAGTGCTTTTTGATGACTTACAACGTAATACCAAAGTCAAGGAGGAGGAGGTTCCCACCAGAAGCAGCCAGAACCCTGGGAAGGGGAAGGTAGGGCTCTGCCAGGAAGGATGCCTATTTCTGAGACCAGGAGCTGCCTCTGGTAAGAGTGTCTAGCTCGAGGAGGGCCTTTCTAGAACCAAAGGTGCTTTTGAAAATGAGCATGGCAAGTGTACAAGTCTCTGAAAACTTAAATCTTTCTCATCTCTTTTCCTAACACTACCGGCCCTACCCAGTCACTGTTGGGGCTTCCTAGCACAGCCTGCCTGCAAAATGGGCAGGTTGCAGGGTTCTGCACAGAGAGGTTGGCACGGAGAAAGTAGAGTCCTCAAAGGAGGTGGGAAAGCCACATTTCCCTTCACAATGGGTGGCCACAGGCTCCCTCCAGAAGAGAACAGCCCTAGGCAAGTTGGCAGGATCCCATCATCTCACATTAGTACAAGGCAGCAAGAAGCAGCAGGGCACACTATGCTAAACAGCTTCAGAAAGAGCACTCCATTTGACTCCCAATAATCCTATCTGCGTAGGTAATGGGCCTTTCCCCATTTTACAAATTAAAATAGCTGGTCACATGGCCAGGAAGAAGAGAAACCTAGGGCTCAAATCCAGATATTCTGACCTTGAGTTAGAAGCCTAAACAAGAACCACAATTTAAAAACTCAGACTTAATTTCTAAGATTCCAGTAAGGAAAATACTCTAATATTATTGTTCTTAACATTGAACTATCTTAACTAATTTCCTTTTAAATGCCAATGAGCTCTAATCTGACTCGCTGAAAAGCACATCCATTTACAAAATGTTTGTCCATATTTTAAAGGATTTACATGCCCCATTCCATCATTTAATGCCCCATGCCATGTTTAAGAATTCTTGTTCTAATGCCCTTTAATAAATTGGAAAGAACACTGGACATTCCCTAAAATGCTCTTCTCAGGGTTCACAGTATAGGTAGTAGTCTCTTTTGGAAAGCGCTGCCTTATATTGTGTGTGTTAGTAATTAAGTTTCCCTGGATGGGTATGGAGATGTTCCTATGTTCCTCTTTTCCATAAACACAAATCTGACACAACATAAGAATATATCTGCTGATGGGAAGTTTCTGTGCTTAAATTCGGTAGATACTAAGATGAATAAAACATTCCACTTAAACTTAAAGACTACTTACAAGCTAATCAGGGAAATACAGACACAAACAACCTCAATCTGAAGAAAATGAAAAGAAGTAACAAAGAGAAGCATAAAAAAGTACCGTGGGAGGTAAGAAAAATATTTTTCTTTCCCCCCATATATCTGTTCTCATTAAAGAGCAGGCTGGGCGTGGTGGCTCAAGCCTGTAATCCCAACACCTTGGGAAGTCGAGGTGAGAGGATTGTCTGAGCCCATGGGTTTGAGACCAGCCTGGGCAATTTGGCAAGATCTCATCTCTACTCTAAATCAAAACATTAGCTGGGCATGGTAGCACATTCCTATGGTTCCGGCTACTTGGAAGGCTAAGGTGGAAGGACTGCCTGAGCCCAGCAGGTCGACACTGGGGTGGCCATGAGCATGTCACTGCACTCTAACCTGAGTGGCAGAGTGAGACTCTCACTCAAAAAGAATTTTTAAAAGTTTTTTTAGAAAGAGCAAGCATCACAGTCAATGATGACAAACTGCTTAGTCAAACAAGTTCTATGCCATCATCTTGCTATGAAGTCAGCAACGTTCTTTCTGCAAAAAACCAATATTCCCAATAACTACAAGATTGTTCTTCTGCTAGGTGGCCATCTTAATGGTCAATATGCAACATGTGTTAGAAACACCAATCATAAAAACCAAAAAAAGTGATTACCGATGAGTTAGCAACTCAGTTTGATAAAGTCCTAGCCCAAAAAGGGTCAAAAGACCAAGTCAGAAGGTGAGTACAGATGAGAAAGACATAATAGTATTTTGAAAATGTTTAAGAGGTGCCTTTAATAGTAATACAGGGACAATCTGCGAAATTGGTAGATTCACAAACAATGAACACTGTAGTTCAAATGCACGGATGGCAAGCTCACACTCCCTTGCCACGTGTGGGTTTAACCTAAAGCTAAAGAGCTCCTGAAGGAATTCTTGGCCATGGTTGTCTGTTCAACACTTGATGGTTCTGAGGGAGTCCCTTCTGGTGTTTGAACTCCCTGGTTCTCCTTCCTGCCTTTTGCTACTTCACTCACCTTTATGTTCTGCACAATTTATTCCAGCGTGAACTGCTGGGTACGTAAACCAACATGCTCCTGATTTATAACAAGTCTGTTAACAAAGAACACCTGAAGCAGCTGAGCTGCACTAGGGTCAGACACACAGACTCAAGGACACCCTCACAAGGCAGCCCTGGGGCACCAACACCAGCAACAGGCTCGGGAGTGGGGCATGCGGTCGCAGATGGGTGCAGACGCATCTGCTTCTTGCCCTCGCATCCAGCCAAGGCATGTATGCTACCAACGCTGGGCTCCACGTCTGCCTCAGTGAGGAAGAAAGTCCCTGTCGCAGCACATAAAAATCCATGCAGCGTGATTACAGCCTCCAAACCAGCCAGCCTCGCTGCTGTCAGCACCCAGCAAACCACATGCTGTCAGCAACGATCATGACGTCTTGCTCCCAGGAGACAGGATTCCAGGAGACAGGATTCGACAACAGGGCCTGGCCCAGCAGTTTGTTCCTCTTTTCTTGAAGCAGATGTCTTTATTTACCTAAATGCCTGAAAGTCATGCTGCGTTGCATGAACTACTGAAGAGAGTTCATTTACCTCACTGGGAGTGAGTCTTCTCTTTAATTAATTACCAGCAGCCCCTCATTATACAATCTAATTAAGATTTGTGATCTCTGGTATTATACCACATTTTAGAGACGAATTCAGAAATACACTTTTAGAAAATCGAGTTTACTTAATATTTAATGAAGTTTTAGTAAAGAAAGCATATGGCATAATTATTTTATCTAAATACGTCAGCTGTGTTTAGATACCCCAGACAGAGGTTTAAACATGCAGAACGTGTATAACTTAGGCAAAAAGAACTAAAAACACAATTAATGCTTATTTTAAATTATAAGTAACATTAGCCAGAACACAGAATTTCTTTTCAGAGAAGTAAAATATTTAGCCTAATTGCAACTTAAATTCCATTCAACTTTCTGGATAGGAAAACATAAAATGAAGCTGCCAAATGTCTTCAGGGACTTTCTTCAATTACACTAGGACAGTGTGTTCAGGAGGGAGAAAGGAATCCAGTCTCCATCCTCGGAAACATTTCAAAGCAGATCTTTTATATTATCTTCGGCACTGAGCCTACAATTTTTTCCCCCCATAACTGGTTGCGAAACGAAATGTAGTCCCTTGTGATTTCAAAGCAAGACTTCTTGCTGATTTGCTTCTTCCACCCAAAAGTAAACAGCTTTGCCTCTACCCACAGTCACACTGGGATCTGATACCACGGGCTCCATCTGCCATTTTGATGCTCCCCAGAATTTCAAGGACAGACACTTGCATACTAAAAATTACTTGGAGAAAACAGATGTGCTTCTCCCTCTCCCAGAAGTGCAGCTATGCTGGGCCAATCAGGGAGGCAGCCAATGACTTCCAAATGACAAAGGCAGCCTTGGAGAGCGGGTGCCCAGTGCCTGCACATGTGGGAGGGGACAAGGGTCCCTGCTGCTGGGAGCCCACTGGGCTGGATTATTTCCGCAGACGAGCAGACGTGCATGCAGGACGTGACACTGGCAGTCAAGAGGCAGCAAGCATGCTCCTAAGAACCCAAGACATCCTCCTGTGTGGGATAAGCAAATGTGACCTCCAGACCTTGGTGAGGCAGCAAAAGTGGGAGAGAGAACTGTTACAACCATAACTGAAGGCACAAGGATAAAGGTTCTGTGTATTGCTCAGAGGAAGGGAACTCATGGAAACAAGAAGTCTACTCCGACTGTACTACCGCCTCAAAGGAGGGCGTGCGGCCACGGTGCGGGAAGGAGACCCAGTGCTGCTGCAGCTGTGGTGGGCACTGCTGCCAGCTCCCGGAGTGGCCAGAAAGCAACGGCCACAACTTGGTGTCCCCGCCAGCGTGGGCTCCTTTGAGTGTATCCTCGCACAGGATCAACAATTTGGCTATTCTCAAAGAACACTGCGCCTCCCCGCTCAATGAAATAAAAACATCTGGGGAAATTACCACGGGAAGGAGCTAGGCATCTGATCGTGTTTATAGAAATGAGCGTGAACTTCCTCTTTCAGAGACTCTACTTATTATATTTGTGCCACTTAAATGGGACCATAAACCCAAAGTCCCTTTCTTTAGAGGGTACAGTAGATTAACTGGAGCCAACAAATGGCGAAAACAGGCACACGCAGAATGGAAATGACGGGCCTTTGGAAGCAACTCTGAAATCAATTGTGTTGGAAATAACCAGCCAAAAATCTAAGGAAACAACCCAAAACAGATGACAAAATGGATAAATCACATCATCTCCTGGTGCACACACACATTCTACTTTCCCTTCCAAGTCTTAATGTGCTTAGAGTACAGCGGCATCAGGCGCAGCATTTCTAGAAGCAACGAGACATATTTCTGACTCTGGCACAGTCCAGGCCACCGAGCAGCCCAGGTACAAGCATTCCTTCGCTGCCAGACCTGCTCCTGGGCCAGGCTCCCCTTGGACCAGTTCCTCGTCCCCAGCGCAGCTGCCTCCTTCTAAGGGCACTGCCCCAAAGCCACCCTCCCTGTGAGTCCCACCTGCCCAGGTTCTCCCCACAGCCCTTACAGAGGTGGGGTGACCATGTATTTCAGGTTTCTACTTCCCGCCACAAACTCCAGGCAGACCCAGAACCAAATTCTTCATGCACATTTCTTTCCCCTGCCTGCCAGATCAAAAAAAAGCAAGACATCAAAGTTTCTGTTCTCTTATTTTACATTCTGTGCCACAAAAAAAGTGATGATGCCCCAGAAGAAAACCAGGATTCCACGAAACACAGGCTAAAACCTCTTGTCCAATCTCACACTGCCTACCTCCAATTTTTTGGCATGATCTTTGAGGAATTCAAGAGCTCCTGAAACACAGAGGACTCAAGAGACTCAGGCCCTGCCAGCAGGGCTCATGAGGGCAGCTGCACCCATAAACATGAGCTCTGTGGACCACCCAAGCCTTGACTCCTGACCTGCCTGTTGGCTTGTCCCTCATTTGGATAAAAGGAGAGAAGGAAGCATCCCCCTCCCATCCCCAGGCAGAGGAGGTACTGCTGGCACCACAGTGGAACACAGCAGCACACAGCATCCTGAGGACAGAGGCTGCGAACTATGACATCCTGACTTCTCCCAAGGCAATCTCTAGCCCTCAAGTACACCACAAAATGGTCAGGGGAGCTAGCCACACTCAGCCATCAAACCACTAACCCTTCTCAGTGAGTGTTAAGCCAACTGCTCCACAAACTTTCTGAGTGTGTTTTCTGAATTGGTTTCGGGGTCTCTGAAATTGGCCCTCTGACCTGATTAGATCTGAAGATGTTAATGACACTATTTCCAGTTGTAAAGACAGTTCATGGTATGGACCATTTATAGAAATAGGAAAAATATCTGCACTGGGCACTCCAATGACTTATAAGGAGCTAAATAACTGTACGTGATACCTTCTGCAAAGCATTTCTGCAAAGCTAAAGGAATACAAGGACGTTGGTTGGTTGCTCCTAACGTTAACAAAGTGGTGAAAGACAAGGATGAGCTCAAGGATCAAAATGCTCAGCTCAAACACCACAAGAATAACCCAAGAGTGCCAGGTGTGCCCTGAGGGAGAATCTTGTCTCCTGTAGTTCCCAGGCTGAGACTGCTAAAAAGCAAACACAAGACCTCATCCTGTGCTTGCCTGAATGACAGGTTACAAGCTGACCTCTCAGGTTTGCAGGGTGTCTACTGGCAAAGTGAGGGCACTGGTTGGGAAGGAACGGGCTCCTGTCAGTTGGGATGTGAGTCCCAGATCCTGGCGAGTGTTCTTTGCAAGTGGAGAGCGTGAAAGAACCTTCAGGGCTGGGCCTGACTGTGCAAGGACATGAAGGAACTGGCCAGGTAACTATCGGGTTACATTATGTGCTACATAAATCAAGTTCCTTTGTCCCTCCTCCTGTCCTGTCTCCCTACCGAACAACCTGCAAAAGAGGGCAAGAGCATCACCTGCCAGTGTCCTGTCTGCAGAGCCATAAGAAACACCACAGAAGACATGACAGAAGCCAGCGAGACAGCAAGAGAAGGGAAAGCAAGACGGGAGGAGCCAGCCTGAGCCATCCCAGACAGTGGCTGGGAAAGAAGGTTCTGGTAACACTGTCTCCACATCTGCTGTCTCAAAAAAGCCAAGAGTGACTTCAGGAGGGTCTTCAACGGGGTTTCCCTGGAAACAGCTTCAAATAATGGCCTAGTGCTCTCACCGTGCCACCCTTGTCAAGCACAGACACATCTCCAAGTGTGCAGCCCAATGGGCATCCTGCCCCTCAGGAATTTAAACCAGGTCATTCACACGGCCAGGCACAGCCGTTCGGGGTAGGGGTGCATATCTGCATTTTCAAAGCCCCCTTCCTGTATGTTCCATTTTAAGCTACTACTCATGGATGGAAGGAAACACCTTCTCATCAATCCCCTCACCATGGGAGCTTCTGATTCACCGAGTCAGAGCTGCTCAGCGAAAAGTATTCACTGCCCAGGCAGGTCGAATGCGACGTTCCCCTGGGGGCGTCTCAGGGGAGCCACCTGGCAGGTGCTTCTGAGTGTGCGTCTGAGGCCAAGGGAGGAACAAGGCCAGGTCCAGAGACTCAGAAGTTCAGGCAGCAGGTAAACGCTTGGACAGGAAGACGTGCAGAGCGTGGGCAGGGAAAGCAAGCCAAGCACCAAACAAACAGCAGCCACGGCAGAGGGGCCGATGGGGCCACTGGAAATCCCAATCAGGAAAGGCTACACCCCTGCTGCCCAGGCCTGAGGCCAGAGGCCTCCACTACCCTGCCCGCAGCTGCACTCCGTGCTCCCAACACATGGGCTGACTTCTTAACTAAATGAGCTAAATGCATTAAAAATCTTAGAAATGTCTTTAGACAGACTTCAAGAGAAATAGAGACACAGATCTTAGGCTAACACCGTGTTCATCAGAACCCCTTTAATCCCTCAAACTCTCAACCCGTTTATCAGACTCTAATGTACCACAGAGATTTCAGCTCTTGTGATTTCTCTGTGTGTGTTAACATTACTTTGTTTCCTAAGGAACAAGACACTCACAAATACCTTACAGCTTATTTTCTCTCAAATCCCATGGTATCACTCAGAAAACTATTTACTGAAAAATAAAACTGTTTAAATCATTAATGTGCTATTTCAGTAATTGCCTTTTATTTAATGCTTCATGGTTCTTTGTCGCTTCATCTAGTTTTAAAAACAAACATTTTAAGAAAAGCTTTCAAACAACAAAATAGCAGGAGGCCCACAGAAAGCTATTACTTAGTATACTTTGCATCTACAGACTTAGGCTCTTAACCATGATTTGATGTTTCCTAAGGCCTCATCTTCCCAAGTGTGTTGGCTGGAGAAGCTACTTAAAAGGGATCTGTGTGGACCTGGCACAGAATTATAAGTGAGCATCAAAAGAGAAGGAGGGTGCCCCACAATTATATACTTTAGAAAATGATGCATATCAAACCCCTCTTGGAGGGCCCCTGAAGCTCTGAGAATACTGTAACAGAAACTTCTAAACTCATCGCAACCGACTACATCTGGTCAGGGAGCACTTACTAATACCTCCAAGAACGGGACTCCTGTGGAAACGCTGCTTTGTCTCAAGGCTACCTGTGGGGCCGCCCCCCAGGGAGCCAGCCGTTCCCCAGGCAGTCTGACAGGCTTCACGCAGGATCTCTGCCCACGGAACCCAATCATGACCACAGTTAAACTGCACAGACAAATGTTAGGCAGTCCCAACTTAATAAAACACAGTAGAAGTGATATTAGTGGCAAATTTCATTATTCCAGAGCCTCACGAGAACAGGAAGCCCACATTTTTTAATGACACACCCAGACTTTTAAAGTCTCACACCTCAGTGTTCTTAAGTATCCACATCTTTTCTTACTACATACGATGAGGTAAAAATGCATCTCCATGTCAGACTAGCCAGCACATTGTCTTCCTAGAACCAATCTGGTCATTCAAGTGGCTGCCCAAACTTTGAAAGGAGAATATAAGAAAAAAACAGAAAGGGAAACCACAACAGAGGGTTCCAACAATATTTATATCACATTATTCACACCTCTAATGTGTGGTTTCAAACTCACATCTCTAATTAACCAAAGTGACTAAAAACAGTTTGGTTTTCAGGAACTAAAGGAGAATTCGTTCGCACAGCCTCACAGAGGAGACCTGAGGTGGTCGACTCAGAGAAGCCAGCAGAAAGAGAATTATTTGCTCAAAGAGGACAGCAGGAGGATGCCACTCTGTTGATAGCTATGCCAATGGACCAGTTCTAATCTTCCAAATATAAAATAGAGGCAGAAACTTGATTAAAACCAGAAAAAGTAATGTTGAACTTGGCACATTATTAAACCAAGAACTGAAGTTAGAATTAAATTCATACAACAGCCTTGAGTTCATAACCTCCTCAGAGCATGTGAAGCTCACTGCCTGTATCACTGCCTTGCATTAAAAGTTGCTGTTTGGTTCACACGGTCCACAAAAGAAGGGCAAAGACTGCAGAGAGCACAGTGCACCCTTAGAAAGTGTGCGATCATGGGAGGCTTAAAAGGAGACGAATATGAGAACCAGGAACCACCTTCCTGATACATCCACACCAGGCAGAGCCTCATGAGAGCACAACATCTGAGTGTGATCGTGAGCTTAAAAGAATATCCTTAAAAATCACAAGGATGATCTTAAAGGGTGGGTATAAAAGAAGAAAAAAAAGGGTTAACTCTGAAGATGGTCCCCTTTTCTAAATTGTGTACAAACTATCATAAAGGAAACATTCACAGCGGGGCATGTGACAGTCTCTCACAAAAATTCCGCAGTGACCAACCACAGTCACCGGCCACCAACACCACAGCGAGCGATGTGGCACAGTCCCTCGTGTGCTCACAGAACACACCTGAGCAGGACCAGCCATGACTCACACACCTGCAATGGTCAAGCACACTCACTCTCCCCATTACCGACCAAAAGGGAGACATGAGGTCTATTAAGAAAGGTGGAAAGATCACACGTGGGTTTAAATCAACTTCTCTCTGCAGCCGTTCCTCAACTTGCAAAGATCTTTTACTTTTACACAGTAAAAGGGAAAGTTCACTCCTGGCAGATTTTTCCCAAGAATACAAGTGAAAATTTCTCTTCAGCTCTGCAACGTAACTTCTTAAAGACAAAAGAAACTTACAAACTCCCCAGGATACACACTAGCTTGTTTTGCTATATCCATAATCAGAAGGCAACAGAGCAGAAGGAAGCACCATGACAGCTACTAACAACAACCAAGCCTGCCCAGGGTTGCCACCCATTTTTAGTCTGTAACTTTGTTCTGGGGAAATGTGGATTTCCGGTTTACCATGCCGTGCCTTCCCTGGGCCAAGATCTGGAGCCATGCCTTCTAGGAAGATCAGATTTCGGTCTCTGAAATTTGCACACACGAACACCAGACTCAGGTTGGGGTGACCACCAAAGTGGTTATCAATAACCCTGTTGACAGCTTCGTTCTTAATCCAAGCAAGAAGGGAAATAGACTCTTCCAACTCGCCCCAAATGACAACGGTGGCTCATGGTGGCCAGAACACTGGCCAACGTGCACTGAGGGGCAGGCACAAAACCGTAACGAGCTGTCCAGAATCCAAGACCACCATCTCAGAGGAACCCTGTCCTCAAACAGGAGAAAGTTGCTAGGGCTTTCTTTCACTCCACTCACTTCTAAGCCCAGTGAATGCAGCGCCATTTGTTCCCTGAGGTAGCTGAACCCTACCTTGGCTGGAAGCAAGAGAAACAGCTTCCAGGGTTCGTCCACACATGTCCAGGGTTTGGATGGACGCAGGCTCGGGGCTGACGGGCAAGGAAAGTGCATGTCTGGGCGACACTGACAGAGCAGCTTACCTCCATGGAAGTCTGTCGATGTCAGGTCATGTGCCCACTGTCCCTCGGGCTGCCATCCCTTTGAGGAGAGGGAGACACTGATGGGAACCAAAGCATCTTCTAAAGGCAAGTTCTTACTGCAAGCTGGCCCAAAGGTCCCTGCAATCAAAGAAATCATTGTGGTTTTGCATGTGGCATACTTGTGCCCCTTTTCTTCTATGGACAAGTCTGTGGCCTCAGAACGGAAACTCAACTTTCAGAAGGAAAAGTGTTCAGAAACACAGACCCAGCAAGGTATAAAGGAGACGAGGGAAGGCTTCATGCCACAGCTCAGTGTAAAAAGCAAATATCATGGCAATTCCGTCTCAAAGAAGCGTGGCCTATCGATCATTACTGGCAAAGATCCAATGTTTTCTACCAAGCATTTCGACTTAAGCCAGTTCCACTGCATCACACTTGTTGAAAATATGTGATCAATGATGACTCTAAAATCCATGGACCATCCTGCACCAGTCTCGACTAGAAGCAGGAGAAAAAGCTTGCATGTAAATGCGAATTGCAGATGATTAGCTGCTGTAAGCACTGGTCTATAATCAACCTTGTCATTGACCTATCTCCACTGAGTCCATTTGTAATGACAAGGAAAAGTCATTAGATCCAATTAAAGCATATAATCAGAAAACCAATTGCATACTAATTCAACTAAAAATAATCAAAATTCAGTAAACTAACTTGAGTCCCTAATCCAGTGGAACAACGCTTGGTCTACTTAACAGGTTACGTAAATTACTCTTAAGCAATTCAATCTGCAGTAAGCCAAGAGTCACCCAATGTTAAAACATCAATACTTCCCAACCTCAGAGATAGCAAAACTGTTTATATATGTCACCTCACAGTTGCCTTTTAAAAAAACATTTGCTTTCTCTCAAAGAGATGCCTACAGATATTTGATCCTTGCCACCACAGAAATGTGAATAATGAAAATCAGAATACTCTGTTTACAATGATCTGTGTATCAAGCTTACAAAGAAAAGAAGATTTATGAAAAGATATAGCGGTTTTTATGATGGAGAATATTTGTGTCTTAAAAGTTTGATTCAAATATATGTTGCAGGTATCCAATCAAAAAGGAAGGAGAAAAAAGTCACTTGCAAATGAATTTACTTCTCTAAAGATGAATCACCACAACAGGGACAACAGGATTCTCAAACACAACAATAAAACCTTTAGGTCTGGTAGGTTTTCAAAAGGCAAAAGTCTAAACCAGTTGTTCGTTACAGAAATGTCCACATCAGCCTCTTCTCCAGAGCCCAAGAGGACTCAACTGTCAAGACAAAAAAGCAATGTTATTGCAGACCTGCCCTAGGACGTACAGGGGAAGAGGAGGGATACAGCTCTGCAGGCAGCCACTTTCCTAGTAACTGGAATGACCACAACAAGAAGGAATGTAATCACAGCCCTGGTGGCTTTACAGGAAACCACAGAATCATCCACATGTGAGAAGCAAAGCAGTGCTGACAAAGGAAGGTGCAGGACCACAAAACCCAAGAGCTTCCTGGCAGAGGCTGGGTGTAGGCACAGGAGAGGGAGGGACAAGGGCTGCCCTGCTCATGTGACAGTCACCTGGCAGATGAAGCAGCACCTTCATTATCATTGACACAGTCCAATTTCCAGCCACACCCAAAGGGGAGACGTGTGGATGCTAGGCTTATGGATCTATGTCAAAGTGGATCATAGCACAAATCCTCATTCACTCGCCCACCACAGTTGAGTACAGTGGTGACCATCACCTAAGCACTGAAGATGGACCAAAGCCATGGACACGTGTTAGGCAAGAATTTCTCCTGTTGATCTGCCCAATAAATAAGGTGGCAGTAAATAAAAATTCAAAATGGTCTTTTAAAGGTGTTACGCCAGATTCCAGCAAGTGTGACGTGGGGACCCTGGGCCAGGAGCCTGCAGGGCCGCTGCCATGCTGACTCGCTCAAGCTTTCGGTGGGACCTCACTGGTCACATGCCAACGGCATGCTAACCTATGAGCAGATGCCTGCATCCCCAAGACAGTGCAGGCCGACAACAGATCTCCATAAATGGGCAGATGGGTGGGCAACGCCATTGAGGGCAGGAGCCAGCAAAGGTGTCTCTGACAGGGCAGTGCCACCAGGTCCACCCCACCAACGCTTCCCCTTCCCCCTCCCAACTTTGCAAAATGGCTAGACTACTGAGTAAGTATCTGAAATACCCTCTGTAGAAGGAGAACAAGCCACCGGAGAGAGGAAATCCAAAAAGGAAATGAGGGGAGAGAGATGTGACGGGACACCAGGTGACTGCAGGGAAGCAAGTGATGGTCCAGGACCGAGATGCCTCTGCCCTGAATCCTGCCCCAGATCCGGCCTCTATGACAGCAGGGAAATGCAATCATGTGACTTCTCTGTGCCACAGCTTACTAGTCTAGAGAATAAAAGGGCTAAGAGCCCCCAGGGCCTTTCCAGCTCTAATCGTCTTTCATTCTGACTTCTGACTTGATCCAAGGGATACTGCATTACATGGCAGGTGGAGTCAAGTCCGATCGGAGACAGCAAAGAACTTCACAGACAGAAAAGCCCAGTTTCTCCTGCAAATGAGGAAACCGGTCCCAAGATTAGGTGACCACACTGCCTGGTTTCAGTCCCAGCCAGGACAAGATCTCCAGAGAGAGCTCTACGGATCTCTGGAGCCTGGGGTCAGGATGGCCAGAAAAGAACAGAAAGGGATACATTTAAAAAAAAAAAAAAAAAAAAACAGTCCTCCATGTCCAACTAGGCCTTGTATGCACAGGCCTGTTCTCCCAACCCTAAAACCTCTACTTCAAGTTAAGCTCAAGTTGTATTAGCCCATAAACCTTCCTAGCCCAAAATGCAGAGGGAAAGTACCAAAGGGAAATTTGAAACCAATGTATGGGGATGATCCAGTGTTACAGTACCTTCAAAAGCATAAAGAACCATGTGGCTCCCACGACAGTCCAAGCCACCCAGACTTCTTCATCCTCCCAACAGCCTCTTGTTGTTTTAAATACTAAAATGTATTTTTAAAGGCAAAATTATAAAGCTAATTGAAGAAAAATATTTTAAATACTAAAATGTATTTAAAAAGTCAAAACTATAAACCTAATTGAAGAAAATTTTTAAATATATTTCTAACCTATGGAAAGTTGATGTATTTCTTAAGTTTTCAAAAGTAGAACTCATAAGATATAAGATAAAAAACTGATGGAGTAACCATATGAAAACTAAGGATTTTTTTTCCCCCCAACAAAGGACACCTCAAGTTAAAAGCTGTATGATAGAGTCAGAGAAGACAACTGTGGTATCAAAAACCAAGAATTAATAACTTAAATATATCTCTTTAACACCAGGAGACAGGAAACCTCACAGAAAACCTCACAGAAGATAGGAACAAAGAGTTCAACACAGTGGAGAATCACAATGGCCAAGAACATATAAACAGATGCTCAGACTTACCATTAAGAGAAATGCAAATAAATATCAGAAAATACTACATTATAGCTAAGAGCTTGGGAGAAAAGCAGAAAGTTTTACAGTATTAATGTTGGAAAAAAAAAGTAGACAAACCATGCTCATTATTAATCATGAGGGAAATGTAAGTCAAGAGCTAGACAGGGACCCTTCACAACCACTAGGATGGCTATAATAACAATGTTTCTAGAAAAGGAAACAAAGAGGAACCAGAACCTTCCCTCAGCGCCATGAAAGCATAAGTCACTATGGAAGAGTCTTAACAGTTCCAATAAATACAGAAACAAACAAACAATAAAAACAAAAAGCAGCTTCTCAAAATGTTAAGTACAGTGTTACCACATTGTAGTAAAGTCTTAAAATCTTATGCTGCCATGGCATTCATTAGCTGTGCTCAGTCACCCTTGACAGTTTCCAGGTCTCTACCACACCCAAACGGCCCAGGCCAGTGGTCAGAGATAAGGACTTCGAGGCATCTCCCTGCTTAGTAGACTGGGCTTCCTGTGTTCCTTTAAACCAGACCACTCAGACAAGTGCCCCCAAACTTAAAGTGCTCCACACCCAAAAGGAATACCCTCAAAAATACTGCTAGCTGCCACACTCTTGCACTCTCTCTCTCTCTCTGCCTGATTCTTCATTCCTGCCAGGTGTAAGTGGGGACAGAGGACTGTCCTCTCAATTCACTGAACCCTCCCTGCCCAAGATCTGTTAAGCAACAAATCTTTAAACTCGGATACGATTAGCATATTTTAGATGCATGTATCAAAATATCACATGCACCCAAGAAATCTACAATCATTACATATTAATGTTTTAGAAAAGCATCTTCTAAAAGAAAGAAATCTTTGAGCTTGTTTTCTCTTGTAGTGGTGGTGTACTGAAATTGTACCTTCCATCTGAAGAATAGGGTTTCCCCAGGATGCCAGGGAGAACACAAGGTCAAGCTCCCAGTGCCAGAACGATGGTCAGGCAGGCATAAACTGGACATAGGTCACAAGAGCCACAGGGCATCTGCCAGTATAAACAAGTTTCCCACTGAGGGAACTCCTGGTCATGGGTCAGAAAACTAGGCATTAGGCCACCCACCAGGTAAAAGATGTAAGCCACGAAAGGCACACTGTAAACACCCACGTCCAGCTGCCTTTCACTTCCTGTTGGGGCAGCGTTGCTAATCACCCTGACACTGGAATCCCGGTTTAGCTGAGGACTCCCAAAATACACATGACCCTATAATTCCACTCTGGAGTATTACCTAAGGGCAATGAAAACATGTCCACACAAAAACTTGAACACAAACATTCATAGCAACATTATTCGTAATAGCCAAAGAGTAGGAACCACCCCAATGTCCACCGACTGACAAATGAATAATAAAATGCAGTCTATCCATACAATGCAATATTATCTAGCAATACAAAAATGAAGTATTGACACATGCTACAACACAAATGAACCTTGAAAACATGGCAAGTGAAAGAAGCCAGACACAAAAGGATGCATATTCTATGATTCCATTTATATGAGGGATCCAGAACAAGCAAATCTACAGAGATGGGAAGTACTTTGCAGTGGTTGCCTACGGCTGGGGGGTTGGGAGAAAATGGGGAGTGAATGCTGATAGCTACTGGGTTTCTTTTTGAGGTGATGAAAATGTTCTAAAACTGATTATATTGATGGCTGCAAAACTCTGTGACTAGGTCAGAAACCACTGAATTGTGCATTTTAAATGGATGAATCAGTATGGTACGTGAATTACAGACCAATAAAGTTTTTTCAAGTAAAAAAAAAAAAAGACGCAAGAAAGAAAACAGAGAAAAACCCACTGCCAGTGAGAGCATAAACTGATAAGGCTACTATGAACAACCACATGGTAGTATTTAACTAAAACTAGTACCCTATTTCAGAGTGTGAAGGCCAAAGTACTGCATGGGAATATTAAGAGTCAGATGAAAAGATACTCAAAATCGTTAAGCCATTAGGAAAATGTAAATCAAAACTACAATGAAATACCATTACACATCTACTAAAATGGATAACATAAAAAATACTGTCAATATCCCAAATGCTGATGGGAATGTACAATGATACAGCCACTCTGGAAAATTAAATAGATACTGTATGACCCAGAAATCCTACTTATAGGTATTTATCCTAGAGGGAAAAAAAACTTACATTCATACAAAAACGGTACATGAAAGTTTACAGCAACATTGTTCAACATCACCAAATTCTAAAAGCAACCCAAATGGCCTTCAGAAGGTCACTATGGCACATTCATACAACAGTGTACCACACAACAAAAAGGAACAGTTAATACATACATGAGCCGGGCGCAGTGGTTCACGCCTGTAATCTCAGCACTTTGGGGGCTGAGGCGAGAGGGGTTTGAGACCAGCCTGAGCAACTTGGCAAGATCTTGTTTCTACAATAAATCAAAATTAGCTGGGTGTGGTGGCGCACGCCTGTGGTCAGTTACTTGGAATGCTGAGGTGAAAGGATTGCCTGAGCCCAGCAGGTTGAGGCTGTGGTGGCCATGAATGTGCCACTGCACCTCCAGCCTGGGCAACAGAGTAAGACTCCGACTCAAAAAAATATATACACACACATGACACTAACTGAAAAAAGCCACTAATGAAGGCTGCATACCATGTGATTCCATTTACAACACTCTAGAAAATTCAAAACTGCAAGGACAAATCAATGGTTTCCAGAAGTGGCAGATGGTATCGGAATTCTTTAGAATGTTGAAATTATTCTGTATCGTATGTGTGGTGGTGCTTATAAGAATCTACACATATGAAGGGGGATGGAAAAAAAACCAAACAAAACAAAAATTGTTTTTGGAAGGCAGGCCTCTTGTAGTACAAGATTCTCCTTTAGGTAAGTGTTTTAGGAACCCATTGGCATCAGTGTACAGGCTAGCATTGTTGTAAGAGGCTACACTTGGGTTCAGTGAATTTTTTGGGGGGAGATTCTTTCAACACATTTGGCCATTTCATGATGGGTGATTGATCACACAGCTGCCCACACCATGCTGAGTATCCAGAAGTTTTTGACCAAAAAATGGCATGATCCCATGTCCCAACCCACCTATGGAAGAGGTGAAACAAAAATTGCAGAAGCACTAAAAGGCATCAAAATGGACGAGTTCAAAAACTATTTCGAGCAGTAGAAAAAGCTTGTAATAGGTGTACTGCATCAAATGGAGAATACTTTGAAGGTGACTGACTTTTAAACATGTAAGAATAAATACACAATTTTTTATAAATAAATTCTCATTTTTTGGGTCCCCCTCATATGTTAAAACACACAGGCCTATACACCCCAAAGAGTTTAACTATATATAAGTTTTTTTAAAAATAAGTATGTTGGGCCAGGTGTGCCCGTGTGACAGCTCACACCTGTACTCCCAGCACTTTGGGAGACCAAGGTGGGAGAATCGCTTGAGGCTAAGAGTTTAAGGCTAGCCTGGGCAACATAGCAAGATCCTGTCTCTACAAAAAATAATAATAATGTTGTAGGGGTAAATAAACTCATACACATTACACAAAACCATACTTTGTCTATTGAAGACACACACACACATATTGAAACAGAGAATGATCTTACACAGATCAGTGATGATGGTGTTATCAACTGCAAACTAGGAAAAACTCAATTCTCCTCATCTGAGATCCAAAAGTGAAAAAGGAAGAAAGACAACAAGAAAATTACCAACAACTGATTTAACAGAATAAAATAGGTCATTTTATTGGCTGTTCTCAGAGCTTAAAGCTCAACCCAACCAAAGCTCCAAGAGGCTACAGTGGGAACATCTCTGTTTTAGCACTAAGAATAGCATATTGTGTTTAACAAATAAAAAACCAAAAGCCTCAAACATACCCAGAAAAAGGTTAAAAAAAAGGTCAACATATCAGCCCCTCATTTGTTTTCACATTCACTGACACTACTCTAATGACCAAGGTCAAAACTTAAAATCTGATAATTATTTCTGACCTTGGCAATCATCAGCTTGTTCTAAAACATGAGCCAGGTGAGGGCCTCCAGATACACAGTGCCAATCCAGATATTAAATAATGTCTCAGGGGATCTTAATTTTGTAGTAAGAGCACGAGTATCCAAGGGAAAATCACAAACTTCCCAGTATGACACTGCTCCGTGAAGGGGCAGCTCCCTCTCATCTGAGGAATCTACTGTTCGGCTGCAGAAACTGGAGTTTATGATGACACTGACTAGCCAGCATCATGGTCAACACTTACATAAACCGTCCCTGCAGCGACCAATCTTCTGCAGCCCATCAGGTTCTGCCTTCTGCCCTCTCCTACATCAGAACAAAAGTAAGCCAGAAAAGCTGGACAGGCCTGAACAGTGGAAAAGCACTGCCTGAGTTGGGACACATCCTGTTCATGACACTCTCAAAGCTCACAGAAACCACAGTGGGCAAAATCAAGGTCCCTGAGCTCCTCTGTCCAAAATACCCTTTGGGACATTTCCCAAATGTCAGTCCTAGAAATACCATTACTTGCACCTATTTTCTGGGACACAAGAGCACTGCTCAGCATCTTCTCAACCGTGGCACTACTGATATCTGATAAGTGACTGCGCAGGGCTGCCCTGGGCACTGCAGGATGTTGTAACAGCCAAAAATGTCTGCAGACATTGCCACATGCACCTTCAGTGAGGAAAGGTCCATACAGGGCAGTCACAGGGGGTACAGAGAGGTTCAGGGTACTAGATTTGGGTGAGCTTGTCCACCTCTCTATCAAAAAAACAGGAAACCCCTCAGACAATACAAGGACCTCTCCACATGGGAGCAGCTCAACTTTCTTCTCTGGCCCTTTAAGTTTAGTTTGTGGATGCTCGTTTCAATGAAAGTACTGCCAGGACTCCTGTCTTTGGAAGGAGGAAAGACAAAAATGGGAAAGAAACGGTGTGCTTTGGTCAGAATTTCTGTGGCCTTGGAGGCTTCATCCATGGCAGGCACACATCTGAACTAAATCTGAACTAAAGTGTACTCAGAAACTATTCATCCATTTGCAATCCTAAGAACGTCTGAAGCCAGAGGCCAATACAAGAGCATGATCTGCGATGAAGTCACTAGGAGAAATGCGTGAGAGCAAAGATATAATTCAGAAACATGTCCTAGCAGGATACGTTCATTATCGAGTAGCTAGCCACTCGTTATTTCTTCTCTAAGATACAAAAAGATCATGAAATTATAATACAACGTGGGCAAGGCAGAGAATCGTGTGTGTGTGTGTGTGTGTGTGTGTGTGTGTGTGTGTGTGTGTGTGTTTTCCTGGAGATATGGCATAACAGGCTGATGACATGCTATTGTCCAGAGTAGGATGCATCTGAGAGTGAGGGGGCGGCTATTAACAGTGACGCTGGGACGAGAGGCATAAACCAAGACTCCAGACAGACGGTGACCTGTGCAGGAGCCTCGTTCCCAAAGATGCCCGTCATTTACATCAATTTTTTTTAACTTCTTTTCCTAAGGGTAAAATAAATGGTTTTTCTATTTCATCGGGAACTACTATTTTCTCTTTGAGGAAGGAAGAAAAAAACAAATGACAAACATGAAGCCCAAAGAATATAACTCTGAAAAATTCCTCTAAGTTGAGATGATGAATCTGTAATGTACTCATACAATCGACGCTTTACCAGAATAGTATACACTTTCATAGAGTACTTAGTTTTCTAGGACTCATCCAGGGACTTTCCCTTATTAGTTTTCTAGTGAATCTGATGGGTAGAATTTCCCAGACAATTTTTAGGAACTGATGAACATGTACTTGTAAGTCAGAGATCTGAATTCACTTTATAGGACATGTTTCCTTCAAAATCATCCGACAGCAAAAACTGCTATGACAAGTAAAAATTTGAAAATTTGCCTTGTACGTGATTTGCTTTGTTAAGCTGGCTTGATGTTTAAGAGTACTAAATCATTTACCATAAAGGAAAATAACAAACCTTATTTTTAGCATGCTAACGATATTTTAAGACTCATAGGTTTTGAGTCATTTGGCACAGATAACACTGCCTTTATTAAAAAAAAAAAAAAGGTTATCATTTGCTAAAAATCAGCTATATGCCAGGCACTTACATACATGATCTCAACCTTGTAAGTCATCCTGTAAGATATTTATCTGCATTTTATCATCAAGGAAGTCAGCGGCCCAAACAGCACCCAGACAGTTGAGTACACATACTAGAATCCAAAACTAAAACCCTAGCTACAACGTTAGGTGGCTCAATATGGAGACTGATAGGCTATTTAGTTTCCTCAAAGCAAACTAAAACTAAATGTATACTGCTGAAGAGACAGCTCAACACGTGTGAATGCCGCACAAGGAAAAAACAGGCAGAAGCCTGTACTGCCCCACCCTCTACCCTGTCGTCACTGGCAAACTAAAAAGCGGAACTGTATAATTCTCTCCCTCTCCTCCTGTGTGCAACCCCATACCCTGTCCCACCCCCACACAGGCAGTTTCATTTGACTTTGTGGATGGTTATTTCTGTGGTAGAAAACCCCAGTGGTATAATGGTTGGGACATGGAAGGTTTTGGTTAATAATCTAGCTGGCTTAATTTCCCAAAAATTAAACACTTAAATTATAACAAAGAGTATGTGATCGTCTTTAAGACCTTCCCAGGCCTAACAATCATCAGTATAAACAAAATTGTTCACTGTTGTATTGTTCCCTCTCCTCCCTAAATTGTTATCCTTGTTTTTGTTTTTAATCTTTGGGGGGAAAATTCGCTACAGAGAACTCTGTGGCTTTATATCCCTGCTACAGTCAAAATTAACACCACTCTCCTGATCCTTAGTAACATTCAGTGTGTTTAGACCACTTACCTATTGTTTTTTATCTTTTTCTAGACTGATGAATGAAACCAAAACATTATCATGAGACCTTTGAATACGAACCTAGCAACAAAGAAACCAGTTTCTGGGAACCTCTTCTTTGTGCAGTCCTGCTATGTAAAAGTCCCTTAACACAAGGTGAAATCCTAAAGCACCCTCTCCAATCACCTCCTAAAGGACCAACAATATTCGGTTTGATCACTATGGGGAGTGTCTTAAAATGGCAATGAAAATCACATAAAGCTCAACTATTTCCAACTCTGTGTCAAAGACCCATTTGTCTTACAAATCAATTTAATCTTACTTGACATTAGGACTATAATAATTCAAACTCCAGCCGGGCTTGGTGGCTCAGCCTGTAATCCCGCGCCTTTGGGAGGCTGAGGGGAGTGGATTGCCTGAGCCCGCGGGTTCGAGACCTTCCTGGGCAGCGAGAGCTCATCTCTACAATAAATCAAAAAATCAGCTGGGCATGGTAGCGCACGCCTGTAACTCTGGCTACTCAGAAGGCTGAGACGGAAGGATCGCCAGAGCCCAGCAGGCAAGGCTGCGGTGGCCGGGAGCGGCCACTGCACTCCAGTCTGGGTGACCGAGTGAGACTCCAACTCAAAATAATAATAATAATAATAATAATTCAAACTTCTGAAGCCTAAGACAATGGGAGAGCAGCCTCTGACTCAATCCGGAGGGTCCTCTCTGGGCCAAGGCATTCCATGACACTCCATTACACAAGAATGGGCAGACAGGATTATAGATCTGGATTCTTGTCCTGCCCGATTATAATAGTTAATTATTGTTTAACAAGAGCAGTTCAATATGTTTTCAGCTAAATAAGACAATTCTGTCTCTTACATGGTTTAAAAACACCAAGGCCAACTTTTCACAATAGTGATGTTATTCCAGGCATTCTTGTGGCAGTGATACTCCCTAAAGGACAATCTGCCTCAAGAAATAGAGAGCACTTTGGAAAAAATTACCAAAAACTTTTCGCCCTACCTGGAGGCCACCAGTCTCCGGAGAAGACCACTCCCTAAGTTATTCCACTTCCTTTATAGATGAAGTGGCTTTGGAAAAGTCCAGCAGGTTGTGCACCCAGCCTGCTTCCCCTTCCCATGAAGCACACGATTCACTGACAATTCCCGGCCTCCCCTGGGTAAGGTGTGGCCATGTAACTGGGTTCTGGCCAGAGAACGTGACCAGAAAGAATGCGTTCTATGTCTATGCCTGGGCACATAAGAACTCCCCACACGTGAGTCTCCCATTTCCCTCCCACTGACTTGTGGCAGCTGAACACAGCCACGTGTAGAAGACGGAAGAATGGTAAGCTAGAAGGAACAGGGTCCCTGAATCAGTGTTTGGAGGAAAACAGCCCATGTATCAGGGCAACCAGTGAGCGAGAGAGAAATTTCTATCAGGTTTCAGTCACTATACGTTTAAGCAGCTGACATGATATTAACTAAACAAAATACGCTGGGCAACCACAGATCAAGGTTAGGCTGATCTGGAACTGACGTGGTAGAATCGGCAACTTAGCAAGAGCAGGACATGTGGGATGGAATCTCTAGATAGATACAGTCAAGGTAAGACCATATTTGGCCACAATAAAGCAATCTATTCCAGCATGCGATAAAGATTTTGCTAAGGAGCTGAGATCGAAGAAATATTTTGGGCCACTGATCCTTCATTTCCATAGTTAAATATTAGCTGGTGTACACCACCACATATTTGTGAGGATCTTCTATACTTTCTTTGCCAAAGGTATCATAATTCATATTAAGATACGTCAGCATACCACAAGAAACCCAACTCTGGATTTACTACAACACTACTGTTGAAGTCATTTCACAGAGGACGTTAAGCAATACAGTGGACACTGTCCAAGCCGAGTTTCTTTAGCTGTTTGTTTGTTCTTGATAGAAATTCAACACCAAGACAACACTGGCATTCCCCTATGGAAGTTGCACATGTGACACTTCCCGTGCTGCCCTGTCAAGACCCAAACCAGCTGCACCATCACAGCAATATTTGTTCTTGGTGTTGGCATTCCTCCTCCTCCTTCTTTTTTCCTGATTTTTTTGGTTTGACCTCACTAGATATATACACTGCAAATTACCTCCATTGCAAAGTTGTTTAAAAGATGAAGTATGAAAAATTCTATCAATTAAGGAAGGAAATCAACACTCATTAAGTGCCTACTATACGCCAGGTACTTTCACATACTTAATTCCATTTAGTCTTTGCAGCAATACGATATATAATATAACTTTCCATTTTACAAATGAGAAAGCAAGTTAGTTAAAATAAATAAATAATAACTCATTCAAGTCCATACACCAAAGAAAATGACAGCGAGATTCAAGTACGGTGACAATGGGCTCTAAAACTCACTCTTTCCATCTCAAAATGCTTCATTTAACCTAATGACGTATTAACATCTTTTACACAAGGGGAAAAAATAGGATTGCCACTCAGTTTTTATTTCCTTTAAATATTATTCATTTTAGTAATAAACCAATGGTTTGCAACATTTCCATCCTTCAACTTACGCTTTAGTATCCCATTTCCACAAAGCCAAAACCCACACTATCCCTTCCGATATCAGAGCAGGTTACAAGTTGCAACTTAGAGAATTTAGAGGATAAGCCCAGGAGAGGAGGAGGCCTGGTCCAAATTTTCCAGGGATATCACTGCCTCCCCCAGGAAATCATCATTTCTTCCTCCAAAGTTGTAGTTTCCACAAGAATTATTTCATAGGTTTTTTTCACGAATTCACAAGATCTCCAAAGCCCCATTTTAAAAGACACTACATTTGTAATTTCAGTGAAACAGGCACATGTCATGGAACTTGAAGCACAAAAAATAGTCTTATGCTCTCCTCATGGTATAATAAGATTACCCTACAACATCTAAAATGGTAAAATGGTTCCATACAGGATCAGAAAACCATTTTTAATACGATCCTTTATCACTTAAAGAACAGGGTGCATGTCCAAGACAATTTGTAATGTTGTATTATTATACCTACTATGTTATTTAAGTAATTATCTACTTACCTAGCATTCTTAAAAGTCAAATGTAGATAAACTCACTAACTAAGCAACATTATCAAGTCTCAGCAGCAGTTTTTAACAGCATTAAATTAAACCACAGTTGATAACTGAAAGCATCAAAAGATTAACTTTCTTAGGTTGGCATGAGTTTTTGATACTAATCAAACCATCTTAAAATGAGGTGATTCATAGTTGCTCTAATAACTTAATAAGAAACAGTTTTTGATGACAAAAGTCCCACTCAGAACCACACTTTCTTGTTTGAAAGAGAATTTCAACATCAAATACTTCTACCAAAAATATAGTTCCATAGGTGACATTTAAGATGATAAAGCTATCAGAGCCAGGTTCTTTTGACTGAAAGGTCAGAACATTCCTCCTTCCTCTGGACTCTGTTGTGCTGTATTATATGAGAGTCCTTCACATCCGCTGCTTGCACCTCAGCTGAGTGCTGCATCATGGAAAATGGCGTTATTTTAAGCCTTACCTTCAGATAGGATCCATAATATTTGGTTACGTATGGACTGTCACACTGACTCAGCACTGTGATTTCTTGTTGAATGTCCTCTATCTCATCCTCGGCTTCTTCCAGATCAATGATTTTTATGGCAACCACTTTCTGAGTCCGATTGTCAATGCCTTTGAACACCTCTCCAAAAGAGCCCTTGCCAATCTTCTCTAGTTTTGTAAAAAGCTCTTCTGGATCTGCTTTCAGGTTCTGTAGGAGAGAAGAAAAAGAAGGGAAACTTCAATACCTCATGGCGCCATGACTGCCTTTTAGTTTTATCTGTCGCACTACGGACCACAGTCATTCAGGGATGGGATCTATTTCCCATGTCTAGGACCAGGCTGGCTGTGAACCCAGCTCTTCAGGCTTGGGACATGAATCCCTGGGTCTCTCTTGCATGTGTGTGTTAGACTCTTATGCGCAGCCACATTTGCAACAAGAACAACCACCCAGCTAGATGTAAAACAAGAGGAAATAAAAATTTAAACACGTATTTGAATACGTTAGACGAGAGGCACAGATTTATTGAAAAACCCTAAGCAAAAATTCCACTTTTCTCCTCACCCTATCCCCAAAATGTCCTCAGTTCAGGTGGTTATTTATTCAAACACAAGTTAACTAGTTGTATCACCTAACAGTAAAACATGCATGTCCTAACCATGCATCTTTGTTCACTGCTATTGCCTTCACCTAAACAACAATTTAACCAGATTCCAGAAAATGATAAGCGCCTGTTTTCTTTTGTCACATAAATGCTGTACCCTTGAAGCAGCCTCTAAAAGCTCTTACCCACCCACCCAATGAGTTGCATATCCATATACAGTATACACTTCCAAGAAGTCCAGCTGTCAAGAATCCAAGCTCTCATCCTAACAGCTCCGCCATACAAAGACGTGTGGACAACTGAGTTCTCAGCAGGGGCAGTAACTTGTCATCCCCAGGGCCTGTTTGTCAGGAAACTAAGGGCCAACACTGACATTTAGCCAGCCGAGCCAGGGATGCTGCACATCTCACCACAAGTAACCACTCAGCCCCAGAGGCCAGTGGCACCCCGGCAACAAGCACGAGCCTGGAACTCCACAGAGCAAGAAAGGACTCTGAGAGCCGCCAAGCCTACAGACACATCTTTCCTGGGAAACAGCCCTCAGAGGAAGAGGATGCCGGGCCAGTCCTGAAAGTCTACACATCCTTCAAAGAAACTGAAATATTAGGAAAAGGGAACAAGGCAGGGAAAGGAGGGGGAGAACTGAAACGGAGGTGGAGAAAGAGAAAAAGGAGAAGGAAGAATAAAAGACCCAGGAAGATGACGTACCCACACAGCAGTGTATGTAAATCGTACACAGCATTTCCAACTTTGGCAGTGTTATGAGCTGGGTGAGCTTTGGGGCTAACCAGGCGCCAGCCACTCACCTGCTTTCCAAGGGGCCACAGGAAGCAGGTGAGTCCAGCTCAAATCTGGAGGCCTTGCTGTGCCACAGCGCGTCCACCATGGAAACCATGCACCACAATGACGCATGAGTCAAGTCACAAGTGAGTTCTTCACACAGAGCCCCCGCCCCATATTTGAGATCGCACACGGAAAACGTAAAAGCCCACAAAACTCACCAACCATCTTCGTAAAAAATGAACACAGTGAGGTCTGTGTGCTGGACATTACACACATGATGTGAAACGCGTCCTGGGGTAACTGAGAGAAAAGATGCTGAGATCGTGTCACCTAGAGCCCCGCCCACACCGGAAGGTCATGGCCGGTGTAATCCATGGTCTAACAAGCTGCAGGGATTACAAGGGCTACAGTTTTAGCCATGATCCCCCCTGGCTCATACAAGCTAAACAGGCATCCACTGTGTTAAAAACGAACTCAGCATTTCACTTCATCTCTACCTGAAGTACTGCACTAAACAAATCAACTGGGTGATTAGTAGAGATGCATTTAGTTTTAAAACTGTTTTCCGTGACAGGACTGTGTTTCCCATGTCTTTCACAAACTCGGGAAGCCTGGCTGTGTATTCCAGGCTTTAAAAATCACAGTGCAAGACCCTTGGGTCTACCAAGACAGTCATCAACCAGCAGTCAGTGCCCAGGATAATTTTTTTAAGTGAGGATTGTCTTTAAAGCTGGCGGGGAGCCCCATAACATTTTCTTGTTTTCAAACTTGTCGTGTACTCCAGTTGAGCACCCTTCAAAGTCATTTTTGGGAACATGGCCAGAGAAGGCCAGAGAAGCCCGGGTGAGAGCCCCCACCCACCCTCCCACACACTGTCTTGAGCCTACACGTTGCCCTCCTTTCTAACCACGCTGCTAGGGCTGAAGAATTTCAGGAGGCAAAGGGGCAGCACTCCTTTCCTTTTTCACGTGCAGCGACATAACTCCATCTTCAGCAGTCCAGCCTTCGTGGCCCCATGCCCCTGCCCTTACCTCCCTCCCTCCAGGGGGAGACAGCGCAGCCCTCCCTTCCTTCAAGGCCAGCCCCAGGAGGGGGGCTCTGGAATCCATCCTTCTCTCCTCCAGGGTTCGACTTCACCAGCAACGCTCTCCTCGCCTCCGTCTCCCATTTACCCTCTGCTGGCTCTCCGCCCTTGGCAACATGCTCAAGTTCCTCCCACTAAAACAAACAAAGCACCTGCCTGCCCGGGCAGCCCTCCTCCCCTACCCCGTCCTGCCCTGAAGTTCTCTGAAAGTCAGCTGACCTGCCCATCTGCTACCACCGCAGCCTGGCTCCACCAGCTCTGCTCCGCGACACTGCAGTGCCATGCGTGAGCCCCATCCCACACCCCTCCCCCGTGACTTTCCAGTCCCTTGGCAGCTATGCCCTGCTCTCAGCTGTCTTCTTCTGTCCCCCCAGCCCCCAGTTCCAGAAGACTCTTCCCGCAGACGCCACCCTGGCCAGCGGCCCTTACGCCAGGGCATCCTCCCAAGGGTCCATCCTGTGCCCCACTTCCTCCTCTAGTCCTTCTCCGCAAACTGTGCCAGTCTCGGGGCTGGGGCCCTTGTTTCCCAAACCTGGTCCAAATCACCAGGACACTTGACGGTCCAACAGTTACACCTGGGGGCGAAGGGGGGAAGAGGGTGAATCAGCCACATGTGTAAAACACCCCACTTGGTTTTGATGAGGCGCCACCTCTAAGGAAACGCTGTTTTAAGCGATCACGTGTGTGATAACTTTCAAAGTGCGACTACCACCTTGTCTTTGAGTTGAACTCTGGGGATCAATTACTTGCTGGGTATCGTCTCTTTCTGCCGGACAACTCAAGCTCAGAATTTGTCACCTCCCCTGCTGACCTGGACTGTCCTCCTGTAGTCTCCTTCTGCTCCACACCGTCTCCTTTGCTCCAGGAGTCTGGGGACCGTGTCTCCCTCACCTCTACACTCATGTGCCCGGGCACAACAGAATGAGTGGCACAAGCTTGATGGTCAGGAACTGACCTCTGAGAGACAAGGAAATTCAGACTCGCTCTGACACAAACAGGATCCAGGCCAGACACTACAGAGACTGTCCTCCTTGGAGGGACAGAAGACCCTGGCAGGGAGAAGGGGTCGACATCTCCTGCAGACAAGGGTGAGGAGACATGGGAAGAATCTGACTCCTTACATCAGGAGAGCCGGTTGCCGCTGGAACTTACAAGCGCAGAGACTCCCATGTCTCAACAAGCACCCCCATCACCAGGAAGGCTCGTTAGAGCAGCATGCCGGCCCCACCCGGAAGTGCTGACTTAGGCCATCTGGTGTGGTCACAAGAATCAGAGCAGCCAGCTGATGCTGCTGGTCCAGGGACCATACCTGGAGAACTGCTCAGGAGACCTGGGGACAGAAGTAGGCAGCCTCGACATGCAAGCCACTACAGCAGCTTGGATAGGTTAGCTGATCACTCCACCCCTATACTAAGAAAACAGTTTTTCTTTTTGAGAGTTGATTTTAAAAGTAGCCCACGAGAATGTATCCAAACCCTTACAATGTCGTTGAGGACCTTGTTACAAAAGGAGTTGTCAATGAATCCTGCCTCTCTGGTCCACGCCTCGATGAATGTGACTCTGGCACTCCTCCCAGCAAGAGACAGTAACTACCACCCCAGCCCTTGAATCCAGCCGGGCTGGTCCTGCACCATGTTCTGACCAACACCATGCGGCAGATGGGAAGCTGTGGGCCCTCTAAGACGAGGCCCCAGAGCTGCCTCCTCAAGACTGCAAGACCATGAGGTAGTGAGAGGCAGAAATCACAGATGGTGTGGTCACAGAGACGCATTCAGTCACGTCCTGGAGCCTAGCTGAGGTCCCAGTACCTACATGAGGTCATCTTGGGCCACCCAGCCCAACCATGCCACCAACTGACTGCAAAGAGCCAGGAAAAGCCAGCAGAGTTGCTCAATCACTCCACAGAATTGTGAGAAGAAGTCAGTCTGCTGTTTTAGCTGCTAGGTTTTAGTTGGTTTGTTACTCAACAACAGACAAATGATAGAAAAAACTGATGCTAGAAGCTGGGTGCTCCCAACAAAGGCCCTGACAGCTCATGCCCCGCTCGGGGTCGAGGGGAGGCGGCCCATCCACTGCCAGACGCCTCTCGCCCTTCTGCTCTTGAATAGGAGCGCTGGTGGCAGCCTCCCTCTTCCTGTCTTGCCAGTTTGTTCAAGTCAGCTCTCTGAATCAAGAGAGGCCACAGCCAAGGAGCTGGTAGCCCATCCACAGTCAGCCCTGACACAGACAGAGAGCACAGACCTTGAGTCTGACATGGAGCAGGGAGCAAAGGAGGAGACAGCAGGGCAAGGGGAGTATCTCGCCCATTTGAGGGACATGAGCCCTCGGGACTGGAAGGCATGCTGGCAGATCGTAATGACACCAATAGTTAACCCATCCCCTGCCTCCATACCTCAGGCAACTCTGCCCACTGCTCCCACCAAGAGGCAGAGTCTGTTATCCCATGCCTTGAACCCGGGTTAGCGTGTGGCTCCTGCGATGGCGTGCCATTTCCAAGGTCAGGTCTCAAGGGGCCCTGCAACTTTCGCTGCCCTCTTGCAAGGCCTCCATCAGAACCTGAAGAGGCCTGTTCGAGCCACGGGAGAGGCCACATGCACCACACCAAGGCACCAGCCAAACGCCGGGTCAATTGCGAGACCTGGAGAGAGCTGCCCAGTTGCCCACATGTCCCCGAGACGCCCAGGCCCCAGCCACTCTCCAGCAGACCAGAGCCACATAATGAGCCTGAGCTAGACTGGCAGAAAACCACCCAGTTCCTGCTAGGAATGGTAAGAAACACTAAATCATTATTGTCTTAGGTCACCACGTACTGGAGTGGTTTCTTACACAACAGATGAGAGAACTCAAGACAAATCACTGCGGGAGAAATTGTCTGGGGGGGCGTTCTATACTTTGGAGAGAAATGTTGTATTTTAATCAATGGCCTGTTTTCCTTTCACCTGGTCTAAGGCAGCTCAGGATACAGCTGTTTTCACTCTTTCTTTTACCATCTTCCAGAAGGACCTATGCAGAAGCTGCCACTTCGCACACTGAGCAGCCACTGTGTTGCCTCACATCTGCTCACATAGTGTGAGTCTTCCAGACCTCCTCAGCAGCTGGAAACCCAGCTTTGACCCGCTATTGGCAAGGAGGGCACCATCTGCTAAGGTTGACAGCAGGGCACTAAACAAAGCAGGGTTCCCGCAGGCAGCTTTGCCCTTTGGCAATTCTCGCACAAGTTCGTTACCATACAGAGTCCCCCATAGCCAGAAGAAAATCAATGCCAAACTGACTTATTTCAAGCAGGAACCTCAAGATTATGCTGCCAGAGTTGTCCTCTGAGGAAAGTAGATTTCCTTGGCAGAAAAGGTGCCATTTTTGCCAACCATCTTGAGAACTTTCTTTTAGAACGGTCAGTGCTGCACTGAGCAGCAGCCATGCCTCGGATGAGAAAGGTCTACCCTGCCTGAAAGGAGGCAGAGTCCCAGGCAGCACCCAGGCAGGAGTCAGGACACCCAGCGGCCAGGTCCTTTCTGGGGCAGGGGAAAGTTTGGACGCAAAGAGACCCCCAACATTCCCCTCCCAAGTCCCCTCTCCTAGGGCAGCAAGACTAGGGGATGGGGGACGGGCTAGGGTGCAGCCTATACACAGCATCCCACTCCTCAGGCCCCAGACTCAGCCCCCCAAGAATACCTCGAGGCCATTCCTGCAGTGGAGCAGAAGACTCCAACCTGGGAGGGCAGGAAGAATGAATCCCACCCTGGAAGGGGTAGGAAAAACGGCTTCTCCAGCATGCTCCCAGCAAAGGGAAGCACAAAGGGGTGACTCTCATTCACATGCTCACTGAACACAAACCCCCACAAGCTGCTTCCCATCGATGAGCCTTGGTTCCTCCACAAAGAGAAGAATTCCAGGACAGAGATAATAATAAATTAGCACCTATCTGGAGAAAATGCAACTGAGAGGCCAGCACAGTGGTTCAGCCTATAATCCCAGCACCTTGGGAGGCTGAGGTGAGGGGACTGCCTGAGCCCAGGGGTTCAAGACAGCCTGGGCAACTTGGTGAGACATCGTCTCTACAATAAATTAAAAAATTAGCTGGGCATGGGGGTGTGTGCCTGTGGTTCCAGCGACTTAGAAGGCTGAGGCGGAAGGATTGCCTAAGCCCAGCAGGCCGAGGCTGCGGTGGCCGTGAGTATGCCAACTGCACTCCAGCCTGGGTGACAGAATGAGACTGACTCCAAAAAAGAAAAGAAAACAACAAGCAACCGAGAATGAGGCTCTAGCGCCCACCAGTCGAAGTGTCTGACACTTCCATGCAGTGTCTAGAATAGACGGCACTGCACTCAAATACTGCTCTTCTACTCACAACTGTCCAGTTCCCACAAAATCTTTCCCATCCATTTTCAGAAAGAGCCCAACTTCCCATTCTGAGGGGCCTCAGGATTGTGTGGAAACCTCAGGGAAATGACACTTGATTTTCCTAGCTCTGGTGGCTTTATTTCCTTCTTATCGTGACAACGCCAGGTCATCTGTCTCTGTAAATTTTAGTCAGCTAACTCTGGGCCTTCCCACAGCCTCATGCCTTGTCTTGTTTATTTTCACCCACAAGATTTAGGAAAACCAAGGCATCTAGTATACTTAATCATATTAGGGCCAACATTATTAATAACTGACCAAAATAAGTAGAAGATCCATTTCCCCGGGCCAGCCTAGACTCTGGCGACACTCCTCATCCCCTCCCCAGCACGCCTGCGGAAACATCACCGGCCCATGGCAACAAGACTTGAGGGAGTGGGAAGGAAGTGGGACTTGAGGCCGGGGCAGGCGGGGCTCCAGAACTGAGGGAAGAGCTGCAAAACCAAGGGAAAGGCACCAGGTGGGTCTGGGGTCAACCAACTCACAAGAGCTTCTCACTGAGGACGAAATGAAAGTATTCTCTTTTGGTACAACCAGTTACCCCAAACCTGGGATCTCCCAGAAGCCCAAGGCCACGAGAAACCAACCCACGTGTGCCCAGCATGCACCACAGTAAGGACGGGCACCCATACCCACTGGGCTGCAGCACTGAACACAAAGTCACCCAGCACTGGAGAGGATGGCCATGAGCTCTTAAACGTGCGTCTGTGACTACTAAGGACTCCTAAGGAAAACGCCCATTTAAACTCAGTTCAGATGTAAGAAATTAGACTTGAAGTCTTCCGTGACCAAATTCCCATGTAAAATTTATGCTGCCTATACATACCTTTTTAAATCTCAACTCAGGGCACACAAATGAACCCTCTAATTTTGTAAACAGTGATTCTAAATGTCTGACCAGTCACTGGTTAGCACACGCTAAAAGGATGCTGATGGAAATTACACAGCCAGTCTCTATTTCCCAGTTTTCATAGACTGCAGTGATGGCCTCTTCTCAGGGAATCTGAACAACACACTGTAGCGACGGTGTGGAGCAAGTTATCGTGACACGGGGTTGGAGCCAACAGGCTACTGTCCATTCGGCAGACATCTAGTGAAAATGAGCCACAGACAGTAGCCCTGCATGTTTGAATAACATGCTCCAAACCAGCAATCCTATATTATGTGCCCTGAAAGGGAGTCACGAGTTCCAGGAAGCTACCCACGGTCCTTCCAGATCATACTTCCCAAGTCTGGGCCAAAGCTGATAAGCAGAGTCACTTACTCACCCAACCCAGAAGAAACCCACACCAGAGTTCCTTAAAACACTATAGAATTTTTATTTATTTATTTATTTTAATTAAAGTAGAGATTAGGTCTTGCTATGTTGTAGGCTGGTCTTGAACTCCTGGGTTCAAGCAATCCTCCCGCCTCAGCCTCCCAAAGTGCTGGGATGACAGGTGTGAGCCACTGCACCCAATCTAGAATTTTAAAGTAAAAGCAACCTAGTGAAGCATTAGAAGACTGGTTAAATAAACCTCAAGGTAGCCATATCATGCAATATTGATTTTTAGCATTTAAAAAATGCTTTAAAGACACGGATCCGAGAGAAACAGTACCGGGCAGGAGGCAGAAGCCTGCTGCTAGGTTCAAACTCTCCTCTACCCTCTGTCAGCTCTGCAGCTCAGTGTCTCTTCCCCTCAGTATCCTCATCTGTAAAATGGGGTACACAGAAGTACTTCCCTCTCAGCTTTGTCATGAGAATTCCCTGAGGGAGTCCATGCAGAGCTACTGACCCGGAGCCAGGAGCGAGTAACCACTCAGTCAACTCACTGCTGTTAGGCTGGCTGTACAGTATTGGTATAGCAGGAGGACATGCCTGGATCATAGTAAGCTTCAACAAAACTATATACACATATGAAAAATCATACGTACAGACTGGCAAGTAACGGTCGAAGCATCTGTTCACAAAAATAAGACTAGCAGAAAACAGGACAAAAACTGTTCTCAAAAAGAAAGAAAAACCTGCCCTATTGTGAAGACCTGCTGGGCCCCACCAGATTACCAATGCCCTCCCCTGCTCGGCACTCTTGCTGCTGTCCCCTCAGCCCACGAAGCTTTCCAACTGACCACCGGGACACCTCCTTCTGTCCTCCCCTTCACCCACAAAGCCCAGAGGCAAAGAGGACATGGGATGATGGTGGAGACCACATCCCCCACTAGAAACAGTGATGCAGATGTGTGGGCTGCCCAGGGAATGCTGGGAAATCCATGTGGGGTGCTGGGAAATCCATGTGGGGAGCTGGGAAAAAGGCTCTGCAGGCCACTCGTGAGGACAGAAGGAAGTCCCCAAAGGTCAAGTGAGGGTCAGGGGCACCAGAGGCCGTGCCCACACCTGGACACTCTCCATGGGTCCTCAATAGCCCCCTTCCCCACTCCTCTCTGGATCCAAGTGCACATGTGCCTCCTGCCACTTGAAAGACTCGGGGGGGTCCAGACCCAGCAGGCAATTCTGAGAGGGGGCACCTTTTCTGAGGAAGGGCCAAATGCAGTGGGAGAGGCAGAGGCAGAGCCAGATCCTTGATGCTGAGAGAACAAGTGACCACCTGAATCATGAAGGAAGAGGGAAGGCCTCACGCTGTCTCACCAGCACCTTCCACACAGCAGAGCCAACAGCCACCAAGAGACCGGTGGGGGGCCAAGCTTGCTCCCAGAAATCCCGCCAAGGAAGGGAGGACAGAGCCACCCACTTTATTTCTTTGAACGAGTGTCCCCTACTGTTATGGCAGACATGACTCCCCCTCCTCCCACCCCAACCCCTGCACGTCTCCAGAACGGACTCAAAGGCAAAGAGCAACAGAAGAGCACTCTGTGGGGACAGTCTTTCCAGTCACAACTCTTTAATGATGATTCGGGCCCCCGAGCTGGATGGAGAAATGTCTCCCGCCAGGCTGGACCTCATGTTCTCAGTGGGAGCCTGAACCCTCATTCACAGGGATGCGTAGGTCGGCCCAAGAGGGTCCTCTGCGCCCAAAGGCCCAGGTCAGCTGAGCACAGATCACAGACCTTCAGAGGATACCGATTCTCATCATGTACTAAAGCAAACCGGCCTTGCTCTGCGGGTTTGCCCTGCCAGTGTCATTACTACTCCTGTCTTGCAAGGTAATGAAACTTCAGTGAGCAAGAAAGATAGTTTGAGATGCTTCTGTTTTACAGACTGATTCTGCGCTCTCTGCGAAAGTCATAAGGTAGGTATTTGCATGTTCCCTCTCACCTAATAAAAAAGCGAAACCCAGTCCTCCCAGCCCAGTCTGGCAGGAGGACAAAACCAGCACCTTTACACTGGCTTCAAGGTTCTGGTTCCTTCTCCAAGAGAACATCCAAGCGGGAAGTGTCCTGTTGCCCACTCAAGGGTCACAAAGAGAAATTCCAAAGCTTTGCCTTCTGAAGCTCAGAAGCAGAGTCAGTCCCCATGTTTTATAAAAGTATTTCAAAACACTCTATATTTCATAATCCCTTGGGAGAATTCATTAAAATAGTTCTATCATGACTTAAGTATTTTATATTTTTAAACCTGAATAGCTATTATCACTTTTTCAATCATTTCTGGCAATGAAAAATGCATGTGGCATGACCAATCAACCTCCCAAGTTCCTTAGCTCCAAATGTGCTGTTTGCGTAGTCAAACGTACTGGACGGCAGTGGCTGGAGCGAAGCTCTTCTCTTTGTTTTTCCATGGGAAAAAAAAGAAACTGCTGAAGGCTGACATGTTGTAATACCCGGCGGCTTCTGACCCACCATCCCTACAGCAACCGGTGAAGGAGTGCTGGAACACGGCCATGCTGGACGCAGGAGGGGAGTCGGCGGCACGCACGGACTCCCCTCGCTTCCAAGCCGGTGGCCTCTCCACCGAATGGCGGACTCGCCTCTGGAGGAGCTGAACTTGGCCTCAGAATCCCTTCGCCCCTCATCCCAGCCAGACACCACCAAGGCAGCCCACTGGGCACACAGGCGGAAACCCGCCCGCCGGCTTGGCCTGCACCTACCCCAGCAGGCCGGCGCTGGCTGCTCACCCTCCCAGCTCACCTCCCACACCCTTCTCTCCCAGCCCAGGCACGCCCGCCCCGGGCATTTTGCTGCTGACAATGTTACAACCTACCATTTCCAAAGCTGGAAGCCTCCGCCCCCCCTCCCCGGGTGCTCTCTCAGCCCCACATCCCAGCTGTGCCAGGGCTCTTCCAAAACATCTCCTCATACAGTCCCCTCCAGGCCACTGGCTGGTCCAGGTCTGGCCATCCCCCAGCCACAGCAGCAGCCTCCTCAGCTGACCCACTTCGAGACCTGCCTGTGCCCCCTGGACAGAGCTGATCTTCCGACAAGCTCCTGGTTTCCTTCGCTGCTTAAAACCACGGGGGACGACCCCCCATCCTCGACACTGAGGTCACAGTCGGCTTGTGAATCTAAACTCCAAAGCTCCTTCCTAATCCCCCACTTACCCTCTTGATATTCAACTCCGTAACACTGTGCACAGCACCAAAGGCCACAGACTGCATGATCCCTTTCACAGAAATTTCTCAAAGTGACAAAACTCAGGTGACAAACAGTCCCGACTGCTGACGTTGTGGGGAGGGAAGGTGGAGTGGGTGAGGGGAAAGACTTCGATGGCACAGTTCTGCATCCCAGTGTGTAGAATACTCGAATCAACACACAGAAAAGTTTCATAGAATGACACACGCACACAAACCACATAAAAACTCTTGAAATCCAAATTAAAATCTGCACCTGAGCTAACAATATTGGACCAACACCCATTTCCTGGTTTTAACAGCATGCTGTGGTTGTGTGAGACACCACAAGGGACAGCTGAGTGACACAGGACCTATACGTTGTTTCTGCAACTTCTTGTGGTCATAAACTATTTAAAAATAAGGAGCTAGCTGGGTGCAATGGCTCACACCTATAACCCCAGCACTTCAGGAGGCTGAGATGGGAGAACTGCTCAAGCCAGGAGTTCAAGACCAGCCTGGGCAATATAGTGAGACCTCATCTTCACAAAAAAATTTTTTAATTAGCTAGGTGTGGTGGCATGCACCTGGAGTCGCAGTCACTCAGCTTGAGCTGAGGAGGTCAAGGCTGTGGTAAGCTGGGATCATACCACTGCATGCCAGTCTGGATAACAGAGTGAGACCTTGTCTCAAAAAATTAAAATTTAAATTTAAAAAATTGTTTAAAAAGCTAAATTAATGTTTTTAATGTTTACATCCAATCTCCCTTTGTGCATCTTATTCCTTCTGTCCCTGAAAGATCACTCTCAGCGCACTGTCATGGGTGAAAAAACGCCTATTCACTCACACCTGACGACTCCTCCAGCAATGTCTGCTCCTTTTCCCCAGAGTAAATCTACCAAAACTGTACTAACAACATTTTATACATTATTTTCCCCTTCAAGATTATGGCCTACCTCTTAGGAACATACCCTCAGTGTTGCCAGCTTCACCTGGCAAAGAGGTGGCAGCACCCACACGTCCTTCCTGCAAACACAGTCTTGGCCACACCCAACCGAGGCAGAAGCCAAGCCAAGATGCACAGCGCCACACGGAGGAGATGAGGAAACACAGGTGCAGCCTAAGTAAGTGTGTGCCCCACCACACACCTGACAGCTGCATCACTCTGATGCTGCAAGGTGTCCCATTTGGGCAGCAGCAACACAAGATCTCAAGAGAAAAGACACCAGATACATGCCCCAAAAGAAACTAATGGACGGAGTTGCCAACACTGTCCTTCTGAATGCTCAGAATCATCTGCCAGAAATGATGGTTTCTTTTTTTTTTTTTTAAAGTTGGAGTCTCATTCTGTTGCCCAGGCTGGAGTGCAGTGGCAAGCTCACAGCCACCACAGCCTCGACCTGCTGGGCTCAGGTGATCCTTCCACCTCAGCCTTCCAAGTAGTTGGAATTACAGGTACAGGACCACTATGCCCAGCTATTTTTTTGTTATTGTAGAGATGCGGTCTTGCCAAGTTGCCCAGGCTGTTCTCTAACCTGTGGGCTCAGGCAATCCTCTCACCTCAGCCTCCTAAAGTATTGGATTATAGTCATGAGCCACTGTAAAATGCCACAGGCACCTGGAGATTAAACAACACAAGTTCAGAACCGCCAGTTTGAACCACTGACATCCGTGTAGAACCGAGTAGCACTACTATTGAATGAAAAAACAGAATGTAAGTAAAGTCCCTTACACAACATTTGTGAATACAGTAAGTACTTAATAAATGGAAACCGCTTTTGTTGCAGTCGTTATTTGTGGTGCAGTTAATATTGAATTATTCTTTCTGACGAGACTTGTTCAAGACACAGTAGTTTCTTGAAGGCCTTTGTACAATCTAGAGCCAGAAGTAAAATCCAGGCTGCCTAATCACAAACCAGTGCACTATCCTAAAATCAACAAAGATACTGAGGGTTTTAATCCCTTAGAAAAAGGACAAGGCCAGTTCCTAGGGGCCTGAGTGAACATCCTCAGAAAGGGAGAACACAACCACACAACCCGGTGAGATCCAGAGGCCACACGCCGTGGAGACTGACCAACCACCAACAGGGAGGGCTGGGGCCCCTGCAGACCGGGTGATATGTCTGGGGGGGGGTCCTAACAAGTGGCTTCCAGGAAACATGGAGCCATCGAGGCAGTGACTGTACCCCAATTTACAAGACCTCAGGTGAGATGACCCTAAGAGCTACAGATGAAAGACCATGCCTATGAGAACTTGAAGAAATCTGCAAACATCTTCAACTTCCTTATAATAGTAACTACTAAGTCTCCTAAAACAAAAAGGGCCTATCTGCAGGGGCCCTGGAAAAAAGGCTCTACCCCACAGGTGCCTCAGGAGAACGGAACTGAGGTCAGACAAGAGGTCCAAGTACAGGGAGCATGACCGCAAAGGAGTAAGGAAAAAGGCCCTGGTCTTGTGGGGCTGGGGGATGGGCACGCGCGCACGCACACGCACATGCACACGCACACACACACGCACACACACACACTCCTCCTCTCTCTCTCTCTCTCTCTCTCTCTCTCTCTCTCTCTCTCAACCAGCTGTCAAGAGGTCTACATGGTTCTGAGAGAAAAACACATATACTTACTCTCAGATACTTAGTGAAAGAGAAACCCTACCAACAATATCAGAATAGCAGAAGCTTAAATGAACCTACGTGGATGTCTTGACAAACAATTGGAATACGTAAGGTAGCTACATTCTCTCACCCATGAATGACGAGATTCCTAGAACTCCTGGCCTTCTCAGTGTCACAGATTAGGTGACAGCTCAGTTAGAGGCAGTGACACTCTCCTCAAATGAGGCCTTAGGTGTGGTCTGGGCAGAACGGAGCCTTGAAGAAAGCCGTTGCCATCCTGAGAGCCTTCTCTGAAGGCAGCATGACCTGTTTGGGATCAGTTATGTGACTGGTCCAAGGGCACAGAGCCTGAATGGGAAGCCATGGCCATCTGATCCTAAACGCTGAGCATATCCATTACTGTCTCCCAAACTCTGACAGCAAAATACCACAGAAAGCACCCAAAGAAAGAATCAAAAGTCCTGGAATCAACAGCCCTGTTGCATGCTGCGTGACCCTGAGCAAGTTCTTAGCTTCTCCATCAAATGGGGTGATGACACCCGAAGCAGTCACCTCACTGGCTTGCTTGAGATCCAACCTGCTGCAGAGGCCACACAGTCACTTATCACCACCTGGAACAGAGCTGGCACAGACTTTCCATCCAGCAAGCACATCAAAGAACAAGTGCAGTCATCTTCCACACAGCACTCGATGGTAGGGACATTTTTAGAAATCACTAAAACACAGAACATGCTGCGTACCACACAATGCAATAGGCATCCAAAAAGAGATTACAAATTATTGTAGTTTTAAAGCACAGCTGAACTTTATTCCAACCTCATATTTTTAATACAAATTACTGATCCCTTAAGAAATCTTAAAGGTAACTGTCAGCAAATAAAATACCCTGAAAACCTATCCCATCAGATTCATCTGACCATTAAATTTGAAGAGGCATTCTGTGCTGAAAGTAACACTGAGCAATTTGACTAAATCAAGCCTATTAGCTGGTAAAGGTCTTCCCTCATTCTAACAAGCTTAAAGCTCATTTTTCTTTTGAGTCCGAGCCTCACTCTGTCACCCAGGGTAGAGCGCAGGTGGCATACTTACAGCTCACTAGAGCCTTGACCTCCCAGACTCAGGCAATCCTTCTACCTCAGCCTCCTGAGTAGCTGGGGCTACAGATGTGTGCCACCATACCCAACTAAGTTTTTTATTTTTTTGTAGAGACGAAGTCTCCCTATGTTTCCCAGGCTGATCTCCTGGACTCAAGCAACCCTCTCACCTCAGCCTCCCAAAGTGCTGGGATTATAGGCATGAGCCACCGCACCTGGCTAAATCTCATTCTTTACTAAGGTCTATTAAACATGCCCCCCAAAATCTGAAAAGCAAGCTGCCCTTTTAATAAAATATCTATATATGAGGACTACCTAAGCCCAGGGGTTTGAGACCAGTCTGGGCGGCTTGATGAGAGCCTCATCTCTACAATAAATCAAAAACTTAGCTGGGCGTGGTGGCACATGCCTGTGGTTCCAACTACTTGGAAGGCTGAGGCAGAAAGATCATCTGAGCCTAGCAGATCGAGGCTGTGGTGGCCATGAGCATGCCACTGCACTCTAGCCTGGACACCAGAAAGGGACTCCAACTCAAAACACACACAAACACACACACACACACACACACACACACACACACACACACACACAGCCACTGGAAAGCTTACAAATCAACCAAAAAAAGACCAAATAAAAGTCAAATGCCCTTTTATGGGGAGTTTTCCAGCCAGAAATCCCATCAGCAAAAACCTCCGCAATGTCCAAACCCCATGTGATTCTGGACTGGTACACCCCTGGCCTCCTGTTGCCGTGGGAAGTCCCTGGTGCATTTCTGCTATCAGGACCCCAACACACCTTAGGGTGTCCCCTCAACCAGATTCTGATGCTCCACAAAGCAGCCAGTCTTAGATACTCTGTGATATAAACAGCAGAGGACACCTTGAGCTCCCGATTTTGACTTTAGTTTCAGTTTTTGTTGTTTTGTTTCTGAGGCAGGATCTCACTCTGTGGCCCAGGTTGGAGTGCAGTGGTGCAATCACAGCTCACGGTAGCCGCAACCTACTGGGCTCAAAGGATTTTTTGCTTGTCTGTTTGTAGAGATGAAGTCTCCCTATGTTGCCCAAGCTGGTCTCAAGTTCCTGGCCTTAAGCAATAGTCCCAGCTCAGCCTCCCAAAGTGCTGGGATTACAAGGGTGAGCCACCCTGCCTGGCCCTGACTTTCATGCCGAATGCTGACTCAGGACACCAGGACTCCTCTTGAAGCCAAGGAACAAATGTGTACCCATTTTCCCCCTCAGTTGGCCCTCACTCTTCAAAGGCACAAATGGTATTAGTGGGTTCTTGGGCTGGACTTAACAACTAACCACCCAATGGTGCCCGCTGTCCCCAAGTCAGCCTCTGTCTCCTTTAGATGTGTGCTGACACCACATGGATGCAGGACACTGCATCAGGAGAAGGGCATGGTGGGAGATGTCTGCTGTACCATCCTGGAGTCAGACACCTCACAGGGCGGCCCCCTCCCTGCTGGGCATCAATAGGGATTCTCAACCTGGACCACCCCTGGGGAACCTTTAAATAACCTGATGCCCCAGCTTCAGCCCGGACTGACTGCATAAGAATCTTTGGGGATGGGACCCCAGTATCAGTATGAGTTAAAGCTCCCCAGAGGATTTCAACATGCAGCCAAGGCAGAAAGCCAGAAGCCTGGTCTGGGAGACTGGCCCGAGCTCAACAGGAGGCTGGGAGGCCAGTGGCAATACCCAGCACACTCCTCATCCTGGATGGTGATCACGGATCTTCCTCCACCTGGGAAGGAATCCCATCCGTGTAGGGAGGGGCACATCCTGGGGGCAGCTCACTTTTCAACCTTTTCCTCTCCAAACCTTCTTCTCCACAAGGCATGGGCAAGCCCTCGCCACCGTCCCTCTCACCATCTGACTTCGGTGACCTAGAACTAAGGCTGCAGACCCATTCCATACTCACCACAGACCCAGCCCCTCCCTCCGCAGACTAATTCCACTCCCACTGCAGACCCATCCCAAGCCCATTCTCAGCCCCAAAGGATGTTCTCTGAATGAACTATTTGGTTAACCTAAGATCTCCAAAATACAACCCTTAATTTACCAAAGACGTATCTTTAAGCAAATGGCTCCCAGAAGCTCAAAGAACTGACAGATTTTTCCAGTCCTCAAACATCTTTTTGAAGAAAGTTTCATTCCTAGCTAATTAAAGATCATTTTTAAATTGTGATGCCTAAATCAGAGGTTTATGCAGAAACACGTTTTGCTCCACATTCCCATAAATCGACTAATCATTACAAGATAACTTGCTCCCGGCTTGTTTCCCTGAACAGAGAATTTACTTTTCTAAGTGGCACTATTCAGTTTATCTACTCAAACTCTTGCAATATATTACAAATGCCCCACGATCTGGCTTACTAAACTCACTTCTCCCACAGTATACACTTTATTTCAACCCTGCAACAATCATATCACCTAGAAGAAAATGTACATAGACATTCTGCAGTATTTGACAAAAAAGAAGACGGGGCAGAGAGAAGTGAAATCCTATGAAGTTCAGTGTCTAGGCCTACATATCCCAACAACTGAGCATATTCCTAGAACTCTATTCCTTAGTACTTAAGGGATCCTAGTACCAGCATCTACTATCTATCTATCTTCAAGACTGATGTTTAAGATGGAAGCTGCTCTATCTAATAAGAAAAAGTAAATTCAATTTTTAAAAAACATTTAAAAGAGGGAGAAAAAAATCACCATACCACCGAGATAAACAATCGCTTCTGGCCTCAGTCTCCCATAATCACACACACTCCCAGCACCTGTTCTGTGGCCTTAGAAGCCACGTCTGAATCTCTGTGGGGTCAGAATTTGGAAAAAACAACTCCAGAGAGAACAGCGCTTAGACACCACGCAGTTCTGTGGGACACAACACCGGTGTGTGACAGGGCGAGCCAGGCTGGGCTCCTGGTCCTTCTCAGCATGGCTCTCAGGCCGTGCTCCTGAGCACTCACTCAGCTGTGTCACCTCATCTGCATCCCCTTCAACCCCCGTGGCTTCAGAGCAGAGGGAGCTGAGGAACCAAGGGTCTAGGGGCTTCGAATCACCCACGGTCACAAAGCTCCAGCACCCTCAAAGCTCCCATGGGGGGGGGGATCTCAGCCCTGCCCCAGGCTCCCCAGTGGCTGCTGGGTGTACTTGTTCTTCAATAGAAGGCTCCCTGGCTGAAAGATGAGGCCTGGCTGGGGTTTCCTCGGATGACAAGCAAGCAGGCTTGGACACCAAAACCCAGAAGATTTTGTTGGGCAAGAAATTGCTAAAAAACATGCACTTCATTCCAAACAAATTCTAGAGTTCACTGGAAAGTGACTCCTGGCACATACTTTGGTTGCTTGCTTGCTTGCTTGTTTTTAAAGAGAGGGGGGCTGGCTCTGTTGCCCAGGTTGGAGTGCAGTGGTACAACCATGGCTCACTGCAGCCTCCAACTCCTGGCCTCAAGCAATCCTCCACCTCAGCCTCTGAGTAGCTGGGACTACAGGCATGCACCACAACGCTGGGCTAGTTTATACTCCTTCATTAAAACCAAAACACAACAACAAAAGCCAGGGAAACATTCTGACCATACCTTGCATACAGTAAGCACTAACAAATAGTAGTTCCCATTTCAAAGGCCACCAAGCTGGGAGGTTTTCATAAATATTCCTTTCCAGACCTCACAACTCCAAAAGAAAGGAAGCACCCTCACAAAACAGCAGAGACAATGTGAGTGCAGATCTCGCACAAGATCCCCCACAGCTAGGAAACAGGGTCTAAGGGTCATAGGTCTGGACCAGAAAGTGCTTGTGAGCGTTGCAGGGTGCGCCATTCCAGAAGCATCTGACTAGCCCAGCTTGCCCCTGGTCTGCACCCTAGATGCCATCATCAGCAGAAAGAGCAGAGTCAGATACCACTTCCAACTCCCTCCAGGTGAACTCACCTTCCTGCACGTATTTTATGAAGCTGGCAGCAACAAACGATGAGTATCAGGAAACTGACTATTCAAGAAGTCAGACCAAACAGTGTGGTGTATGCAGATTTCAATCAATAATCGCATTTCCTCTACCTGAAAATTCTTCGGCTTTTAGAGGCATCAAGGGGGAAGTGGCTAGAATAGAAACGCTAAGGTCGAAGACAAGGTCGATTTGTCACAAACAGAGTACATGTATCCTGCCCATCAGGAAAAAAAAAAAAAAATCAAGTGTCACTGAGCATTCTTTTTCTCCCTAGGCGGCAGCGCGCGCAGGAGTAACGCGAGCAGTCGAGCTGCATTCAGTGCCAGCCACGTCCCACATTTCACAGAATCCTGCAGGCTCCAGCCAAGCAGGGAGACCACTGCAGCCAAGTCAGCTCTCGTGCAGCCCTCAGGAATTAAGGACTCCACAGACTGGGACACGCTGGGTAGGGGCGAGCACACTTCGGGAAACGGTCAGAGAACAGGAACCTCAGTCTTGGTGGGCCACACGGTCTCTGCCACGTATCTTTCTCTCCATTTTAACTCTCTTTGTAAAAGAGAAAAACCATTCTTAGCTCATGAGCTGACAAAAGCCAGGCAAGGGCACCAGCCGTTGGCTGACCCCTGGCACTAGGCCACCAGACAGCAGGCACACTCTGTCCACTGCCTGCCGTGTTGGCTTTGCTGCGAGCCCACGAGAGGAGCCGAGGGCCACACAGCCATGGGAGCTGCCACAGCCTCTTGGAAATAGCTTTCACGCAGGGCTCAACAGAACGAGAAACGCCCTCCCCACACTGCCATGCTCCCCGACCTGTCCTCGAGCATTCACAGAAAGGAGGGAGAGCAGGGCCTTGGGCGCCCCACTGTGCTGGGAGCCTCCTCTGCCTGGGCTCCGCCCTCACCCCCTCCCCCAGTTCCCCCTACAGATAAGCAGAGGAGTTGGTACCTGCTATCTGCTGATAAGTCACTCACCAGTGACACGGCCAGTGCGATAGCATTCGGCTCTTAGAGCCTAGAGCCGATGTTCTCCTATCACCCTACACCATGACCCTTAAAGGTTCATCTCTGTCAGGAATATTTTTATAGTCAGTGCCACCTCTCTGGACGGTGGCCCCTGGAAGGCTCTGGTCAGACAGCTCTCCTAGGTGAGCTGGCTCAAATGGCTAAAGAACACCGTCTCTATGCGGCCTCTCACAAACACACACGCGTCCCATTGGAATCTCCCCTGCCCTGGACCGGCTCTACCCTCAGGCCCAACGGACTGTTTGCTTTGTACAGCACCCCAGAGCGGGCTCATTTAAAACAGCACAGTGCTGCCATGTAGGAGACCCTCAGTGGTGCTGCCCTCCCAACCCTGTCATGACTTCTGGAAGGTACTGTTAGGATACCTTAGGGATATAATGGGAGCCAAGGTGTTGAGGCCCAAGCTGCCAGCCTTGGCACAGGGGACAGACAGACCCTCCAGATTAGGAACCAGGCACACACTCACTGGGGTGAGGCGTCACTGTCTGCGACATGACAGGGACTCCACCCAGGCGCCCACCAACAGCCCCAGAAGCAGCATGCAAGAGGGAAACATGCACTACTAGGCAGGGACTGCTAGACCAGGCAGACTCAAGAAGACACCACTGTCTCCCCACCTTCCTCTGGGTACATCGCTGCTGCATCTCAGGATAACACAGGGTGAGAGCGCAGAGTCTGCAGCCAGATTGCCTGGATCTGATTCCCAGCTTTATGAGGGGGACCCTGGGCAAATCACTTACCTGCTCTGTGCCTCAGTTGCTTACAAAACCACTCCTAGTGCTGAAGCATCCCCCCCGAGGGGAGTTTCGAGGCGTGACCCACTGGTCACCTAGCCTCCTAAGTTTATCACCCATCATTACATCTTTCTCACACTCAAACCCCCTCCCCCCCGTGTCCCTTCTCTCTTCCTCCTTAGTTAGGCCCAAACTGAGGTGAAGACTTCGTCACTTCTAAGAAAACCACAGAAGAGTTGTTACTTTGTTCCGCCCTCCCAAACCTGTCATGATTTCTGGAGGTATCATAAGAAGACACAGGAGTTGGGGGCTGGGGAGAGGGGAGACAACAGAATAAAAAAGGGGGGATTTATAGGCAAGATTTGCAGTTATTCCACAGACCCTGATATCCACCAGCACAGAGCAAAGAGGACTGTTTATATCACATGATCCGACCTGCCGCCTACTATGTACACTATTTTCCATTTCCATTCTGTTTGCTCCAGTGATGTCACCCAGAAGCACACACCTCTTCAGGGAGGGAGGTGAAGGGGATAAGCAGAGCACTAAAACGTCATCAAAAGAATAAATACTGCAACACCAACACCCTTTTTTTGTTATTGGGCTGCTTTTTTCCATTTTGCCATACTGATATAGAAATATAAGTGTTACGAGGCGAGCAGCACTAAAGCTATGGAACCACGACCTGCTGTCCCCTCCAACATTAAAATGGCTCTTGATGATGGACCATCAGTGAAACACCAGGAAGAAGAGACTCAAACACCTCCCCCGTCCATACGCCCATAGCACTTTGGAAATAATGCTAGAACTTAAAAAAATCTCCTAAGTCAGTAAAGCAACGTGCTTAATAGACTGGGCTTTGGGATCAGACTGGCCCAAGGTTCATAGCTCGAGTCAAGCCCAGATGCATCATTCTAAAATAGGACAAGTCATCTCTGCAAAGCTACGTATGTCATAGAGCACAGTAATAAAGACTGCAGAACAGTACTCTCTTAAGTGAGTTTGGTACTTATTAGGTACTCAATGTCAACTCTTTTTTTTTATTTACAACTTTGTACTAAAATCATACCTACAAAGAAGCAGGACTATTATATTAATAAATTGCTGGAGGGACATGAAATGATACAGCCACTTCAGAAGGCAGTTTGGCAATTTCTCAAAAAGTAAAACATAAAACTGCCACATGCGAAAACCAGAGAATCTCCAAAAGAAATAAAAAAACCTACGATATAACCTGGCAATTCCATTCCCAAGGGAACTAAAAGCATGTCCATGCAAAGATGTGCCCATGAATGTTCACAGCAGCTTTATTCACAACAGCCACCCACGCAAACAACCCATGTCATCACTGGTGAGTAAACAGGTAACACATGGTACATCCATGCACTGGAACATGTTCCACTGCAAAGGGAAATGAGTGCCAGATACACGTTGTACCACGAACCCCAAGAACACGATGCTGGGTGAAAGAAGCCCGTCACAGAGAAACACATACTGTGTAATTCAACTTGAATGAAATGTTCAGAAAGGGCAAATCTAGAGTGCCACAAAGCAGATCAGGACTTGTCCAGTCTGGGGTGGGAACAGAAATTTAACCGTGGATGAGTCTGAGGGATCTTAGTGGGGGATAAAAGTGTTCTCCATTGATTTATGGGGACAGCTGCGCCATTCAGTAAAGTGCCTGAAAACTGAACTGCCCACTTACAATGAGTGAAATTATATATGTAAAATCTATCTCAATAAAGATGTTTAAAAGAAAAATGACATGTTACACATCTTTACACATCTGTCTCCACCACTGGCTGGGAGATCCTTAAGGGCACAGACTTCCAGGCTCATCTAGCCCCTGCGTCTAGTAAAATACCAGGCACCAAGTGAGAGCTGAAATGCCAAGTGAATGAAGGATTTTTTAAAAACAAATCCCCTGCCTGAGCTGGCGGGTTTGAGACCCGCCCAGGCAGCGAGACCTCATCTCTACAACAAATAAAAAAATCAGCCGGGCGTGGTAGCACACGCCTGTAGTTCCAGCTACTCGGAAGGCTGAGGCGGAAGGATCGCTGGAGTCCAGCAGGTCGAGGCTGCGGTGGCCGGGAGCGGCCACTGCACTCCAGTCTGGGCGACAGAATGAGACTCCAACTCAAAAAAAAAAAAAAACAAACAAAAAAAAACAAATCCCCCCACCAAAAAACTTTGCCTTGTTCCACACCTTCAGGATTCACCTCAACTTCACATTCCTGTCGTGCACCTAACTGATCCCCAAAACCAATGACCATGGTGGCCACAAAGCAAAGGTATCCTTGAAGCTTCAAGCTGCTCAAAACCATGACCCAATACCTCAACGGAGCCTGACCAACTGATTATGATGTGCAGTTTATTTCTGTTCAAAGTTTAGAAGGAAAATCTGTTTTATGTTTTCATAACAGCAATATAATGAAAACTTCGGGGGCTGCAAGCAGAGAATAAAGACAATGAAATAAACATCAGATCCAAAAAGGGGGAAGGCCCAGAAAAATTATAATCTAATTTAAAATAAATTTCTAAATGTTTTCAAGCGATTTCTTACTGGTGATTTAGAAGCTGCCAATTTAATAAATGCACCAGATACTTTCCCTACAGAATTATTTAATTCCCATCTCTTCGAAGATACGGAAACCGCAACACCAAGATTAGATGAATTGTCCAAGGTCATAAAGCAAATAAGCGGCAGAGGCAAGATTTGAACCAGTTTGCCTCAACAGCCCATGCCCTTAACCTTGACATTTTACCCTTTTACCATGAGGAAGTGCATTTTATTTATATATCTAAATAGCAAGTCCTGGTATACTGAAACCTGGGGTTAAGCAGGGCATATCACATAAATTCTAGATGTGGAATATAGTGGGCAATACACTTTTACTCACGACTTCATTATTGCTGCTACAATACTAGCTGAGAAGAGAAAATCTTGCATTGCAAAGCAATCCTTAATAAGTAAGACCTACTGAAACATACTCTTCCTTGGTACTTTCCAGTGGACGGATAAAATGACATGAACATGGTGAGTCAAAGCTACTCATTCCATCTCTTCACCTGTTCTTCCCTAAGATCCACTTGGACTTTAACCACAGGCCATTTATAACTTCTTATTTCTTATCCTAGCTTGAAGACAAAGGTCACTCACAAGATGGCATGATTTTCAGGGCATGGTCATCAGCTCTTATGATTTAATATTTTCTTGGAACCACATCCTGACAACCCCAGTGCTGACTGGCATGTCAGTCATTTTAAGGTGTTGTAAACGGGACTTAAATAAGCAACCTTTCAGAAGGTGCGGAAACCTAAATAAGTACTGCTGAGTAAAGGACTTTCCAGCCAACTCTCTTGCCTGTTAGGTAAAGGGCAAAAGGACTGACAGAAACAATACATTCTTCCTTTGCACAATTAAAAAAAAAGAAGCCAATCTCTACCAGTAGTCTGGCTCCAACTTCCTCCAAGTCCTGCATGCTGCTGATGGCAACTAAAACAGAGACGATCTCACTGACTTAGGGTTCTGTTCAAGTGGCAGCACAGCCCTCCCTCACACACACAGAGCACTTCACGCTTTTCAGAGAAGCATCATAGAAATGGCTTCTTAGACCCAAGAAACAGCCTACAAGGGAGTTCATTTACTTCAGACTAAGCAACAGACACAGTGAAAATCAAATGGCTGAGCCTAAGAAATACTCAGGTTTCTTGGCTCCCAATCTCCTTTCTGTATGTGTCCCCTTTTCCTGGAGTGAAAGTGAGGGGAAGGAAAGCTGGCCACAGCCCCTGGAAAAGCTGACTGTGGCGTCTGACTCTCTGAGTGCTTGTCTTTTACTATATTTTTTCTACCTACCCATCCAAGTGTTAACACTCACCATGGATGGCCGCCAACAAGTCAGTTTAAATCCAGACCCCGTAATTTCCAAACCCCACCAGAATATCCAGCCTGACAGGGGTCAGTGAATCTGTGGAGACAATGGGACAGAGAACAAAGTCTTTGCCCTGCTACTCCCTGGAGCAGAACTCCCCCACCCCACATCCAGCACACAGCCAAGAGTCCCCAAACCGAAGTCACCCGAGCCTAGAAGTGCCCCAAAGGCCAAGGAGGGGAAGCCAGGCCATGGTTCTGCTTTGGCTGGCTCAGAAAGAGGAGGCTGTGATGTGACACTCCACAAGTTTACAGCTTCAGTGAAAACCCTCTCTACCCAAGCACCCTACAGAATAGTTTCTTCCCCCAATAAAGAGAACTAAACACTTGAAGGGCTGACCAAATGAATAATGCAACAAGCGTGCTTTCCCGGCTGGCCTGCAACGTGAAGTATGCGTGTATGTATTTAAGTGTGGCTCTCACAGTGATTCAGGTAAAACAACGCAACTTGGATTCAGAGGTCAGAACTGAGAAACCTCCACCCTTCAGAAAAGCATGAAGCAAAAGAGGCCTCCAAGCACAAAAATAGCTGTTCCAAATCCCTGGGCATGTACTGTGCTTCTCAGAAGGGGCCTCAGGCCCACTCGCAGAACATTCTGGTCCATCATGAAGGCACACACTACAGAAGGCCAAACAGCTGGGTTCCCACAGACAGCTAACGAGAAAGCAGCCGCAACTGGGATGGGGTGGGTGAGGACCCTGAGCTGTGGCTCTGATAGCCATGAAGAAAAGACACCGAGAATGAAGCAATCGCCAAAAGCCAGTGAGCCCCTCTATTCCCAAGTGGCCCCCAAGGACATCGCTGAACTACAGGCAGCAGGCGGACACCCCAACTGCAGAAGAGAAGAAATGCTGTGCTGAAATCATTAACAGTTTACATGGAAAGGACCACCCTTAAAAAGCTACCCATCAGCCGGGCTCGGTGGCTCAGCCTGTAATCCCGCGCCTTTGGAAGGCTGAGGTGAGTGGATTGCCTGAGCCCGCAGGTTCGAGACCCGCCTGGGCAGCGAGACCTCATCTCTACAATAAATCAAAAAATCAGCTGGGCGTGGTAGCACATGCCTGTAATTCCGGCTACTTGGAAGGCTGAGGCGGAAGGATCGCTGGAGCCCAGCAGGTCGAGGCTGCGGTGGCCGGGAGTGGCCACTGCACTCCAGTCTGGGCAACAGTGAGACTCCAACTCAAAAAAAAAAAAAGGCTACCCATCTAGAACCAGGTATCTGCAACTTCAGTCATCCACACATACCTATTCCAGATAAACCATGTATCACACACAAAAAAACTTTATTTTGCTTCTGGGTCCTTCTTGATCCAGGCTTAGTAAGAACAGCACACTGCAAATTGGCAAGCGTGCATCAACTGGCTCTCATGTGAAGTCAGTCACGTTGGTGGAACTCAAACTCAAAAATAACTATGAAGAGACTTCTAGTAAAAGCCGTCAAGTGCAAGGCACGCTTAAGCTACTCTCCTCTGCCCACACTGAAATTAATGCAAGAATGAAAATGCAAAGAAAAGCCCATCTACAATAAAACTAGGAACCAGTTCTACCCCTAAGCCACAAATAACAAAGACTATCTGCCGAATACAGGGAAATGAGAACCAGACCGAGGTAGGAGAAAACACACCGCAACTCTAGGCCCCACAGAGAGGCATCTTTTAAACTAATGCCCTTTTCTAGGAAGGTGGGGGCTGAGGTCGCAGGTAAGATTCCAGGGTGGCAGGTAGTGCCCTGTGGAGACCCAGCTTCAGACCACAGAGCCACCAGAAGGCCAGGCTCATGGAAGCGTCTCTACTTTCCTAACCAGGAGAGGCTTCCTGAAATGGAGGTGAGCTTCCCACAGTGGGTCAGAGGCAGCCGAGCACTTCAAACCTCACCAAGGGAGTAGGGGCCTCACTGGGAGTCCCGCAGCCTCTACCTGGAGCATCTAATCACTCTAGGGAAGAGCAGGTGGAACACAAACCATAGGCAGAAGGAACAGGGAGAGGCCAGGGTGCCAGGGGACAGAGCCAATCTCCTACCCCTCTACCCCTGCACAGTCCTGCTCCCTCTGGAGGGCTCCGACCCCTGCACACCTGCACCAGTCCTGCTCCCTCTGGAGGGTTCCAACCCCTGCAACCCTGTACCAGGCCTGCTTCCTCTGGAGGGCTCTGACCCCTGCACTCCTGTACCAGGCCTGCTCCCTCTGGAGGGCTCCAACCCCTGCACCCCTGCACAGGCCTGCTTCCTCTGGAGGGCTCTGACTCCTGCACCAGGCTTTCTCTCTCTGGAAGGCTCCTACCCTCCATCCTTCCACCAGGCCTGGACACACAGCAGATCCAAACAGAACTCCACTTCCTAAGCCAAAGGAATCCTCACTGAGGTGTGCAAAGAAGCCTCTAAAAGAAAAGGGGGTGATGAAAAAAGAAATAAAATAAGCAAAAGGAAACTATTTCCAAATTCCCAAGGGAGGGGGAAACATTTCTAATACCCTTCTCAATTCTCAAAGAAATTAAAGAAAATCTGGATTCACTTTTATAAAATCAAAAAATTATTAACACAATTGGAGACAGGCAATAAAAATCATTACCAACACAATAAAGGCAGCAAAAAGTTGAAAAGACACTGCTAAAAACGATGCCATAAAGAAGAGCTTATCTAGTAAACACTGGAAGAGCTAAAAAGATAAGTGGTCAGAAAAGATGCTTACGTGGAAGCCACAGAGATTCTCGCACGTCTACTGCACTTGAAAACGCAAATGCAAAACAGCAAGAAGCCCATATCCACGCATTCATCCAAAGGACACACTAACACAAGTGGAAAGGTTCCTAGATCACTGAAGTTTCTCGTTACTTTTTTAAAAGCTGCAAACTACCTAGGTAGACATCAATGTAAAATTAATTACAGGAACTGATTCCGTTTGGTTGGGCGGGGGGGAGGGGGTTGCCAAGGCTCTCATATACACATCCACAGGAAAAACATGGAATGACGTACACTCAAATGTCACCAGAGGTCATCTGTGCTTTCTGCACAGTCCCAATTGTTAACAATGTGCCTATTTTACAAATTTCCATTTTTTATGAACACACATGCAGATCAAAAATGCCAGACTTGACTTCAGGGAGACTTTAAGTTTATTCTTGGATCAAACCATTTTGGCTGCTCAAGGTCAGTTATTAGACAACTCTAATCCATTACCCTAAATCAATCTGGATAATAATAAAGAGGCTAAAAGCAGCAAATGTCCTTCTATATTAGATTACACTTCCTGAATTATATTATATCAAACACTGTAATTATTGCATTGCTTTTAAACAATTCTCTCCATAAGGAAAACCAATGCAAAAAAAAAAAAAATCATCTGAAAATTTCAAGAAGAAATGTTTTTTAAGATCATTAAATTTTTTTTCTGAAGCTAAAAAAAAGAAACATGAAAGCGTAAGTAAATTGGGAGATCATGGGAATGTCTTAAGGTATGAATATAATTCAATACTACTCTTAACATCTGTCATTCTAGGTTTCAACCAGAGAAGGAAGGGAGAACAGAAATAACTTCTGATACATGAAATTGTTCAGTTTTAAAAAGACAGCACATAGACAATCACATGGCAAAAGCTGAGAAGCATGCCAGGGTCCAGCTGATGACTGCCCTGCCACTCACAAGGGACACGGCACATGGCGTCAGCACGTTCTCCCAAAGGCAAGTTATCCCAGCAGACCTGAAGAGCAGTTCCAGTGGATCTCAAATGGCCTCTCTCATAAATGAAAAGAGCTTCCCCCACTAAATGGTACAAAAAAACAAACATTTGAGTAATTCACCTTTTTGTATTTTTGGTTTTGCTTTCTTATCTTTTTAAGTGATAAAATCACCACATCTGTCAAAAAGCCTAAACTATGCCATAAGGTGACCCAATTTTGCCAAGAATATGGTAAACAGAGGCTTCCTTCAGTCCACTGGCCACAGATGGTTTCACCCACCACCAGACTGCCTGCCTGTCCTACAGGTTTCTCAGTCAACCAATCCAGAGATAAGCAGGCTAGCTTATTTCCCAAATATCAGCCACAACTGGTCTTTTATCTCCAATCCTTATCTTCAATCCCACAAATATAGGTAAATCAAGTCTCCAGCATGGAAAGTCAAATTCCCATTTCTTACTTCCAAAAAGGTGTCAAGAACCAAGCAACAGGCTCAGAAGAGCCAAGAAAATGAATTTTCTCAACTAAAAACAGACAGAACACATGATCTCTTCATGTTTGTCATGTGAACCCTTTAGAGTTATTCATGACTTGATCTCTGAGGCCCTTAACATCCGAGTTCCCCTTCTTCCCATATCTAATTGTTTTAAGGTACAATTTTTATATTAAAATTTTTTAATGATCACAAATGATAGAAAGTCAATAGGGTGTTTGCTGTGAGCTGCTTTTCTAGTGCCTGTACCAAAACATTGCCTGTCCATGATTCCTGTAATGGCAGGACACGGGATGGGGAGGGGAGGTTAGGAGGTAAAATCTGCAACTGTGACATACGGTTTTCTCTGCAAGGCTCCCATATTCTGGTTAGCCGTCAACCAGTAACCCTGGCCTTATGACCAACAATTGCGACCAACTGTGCAAATGTCTATGTGCAAGCCTCAATCAATATCACAGCCTCAATCACCTACCCAATCTCCAATAAACTGATTCAAAGCTGCAATTCTTATCCACACAGAGCCATCTGCTATGAAACCCTCATGGTGGATGAGGCTATTTACAGAACTAGGTCACCAATCCCTCCCCTCTCCATTAAGATCTCAACTGAAAGAGACCCCAGCTCTCCACTCCGGTGGGCAAATCCACTGGACCACCCGACGTCTTGTAAAAAAAATAATATGGATTCGACAGCCAGAAGCATGTGGGTTCAAATACATTTCCACCTCCCACTAGTTATTTGCCTTTCCAGGCCTTAGCTTATGCATTAGTTAGAAACAAACAAAACACACACAAATGCATATATACGATCGATTTCCTGGGGATAAAACAAGAAAATTATTTCTCTAAACTGGTGGTAGTAAGCATTCCCATGTCCCTGTTACAGTTCGACCTGCAGCCTTAGCTGCATTTTCTTTTCTGAGCCACAACTGCCAATGTTACATAAAGTAGTGGAATCACAGATGACAGGCACACCCAGGAAATTTCAACTAACGGGTAACCATGGGAAGATAAATCAAGTGACGAGGAACTCTCCCCCATCTCAAGGGTTTACTCTCAAATAACACACCTGACCATGCAAGCGCCTCACGATTCTCCCTTGTGTCTCATCTTTTTCTCAGAAAAATGAATGAGCCACCAAAACTACTCTGTGACCTTCAATATACCTCTGAATTGCTCAGGTAAGCCCTTAAATAATAACAAATAGAGAGGTCCCCAGTCACTTCCCGCAATGGCAATGGTCGTGATTCAGGGCCTCCTGAACTTAGACACAAACCCCGGCAACTCTATCCTGAGATCACGTGCATAACACACACTATGAAGCACAGGATTTCAGTTAAGAGAACTTTTTTGTTCCAACCATTTGAGACACATGCAGCTAATCACCAACTAGGCTTGCACAACTGCCTCCCTCAGCCCGATGCTACCGTCTTAGTCCGTTCAGGCTGCTAACAAAACACCCAACACTGAATAACATTTATAAACAACATAAATGTATTGCTTACAGATGTGGAGGCTAAGAAGCCCAAGATCAAGGCGCCGGCAGATTCAGTGCAGGGTGAGTGCCCATTTCTCACAGACGGCACCTCCTAGCTGTGTCCTCACTTGTCGGAGGGGGCAGACAAGCTCTCTTATAAGGGCACTAATCCCATTCACAAGGTCAGAGTCCTCATCATCTAATCACCTCCTAAAGGCCCAACCTTGCAATACTGCACTGGGTTTAGGTTTCAACACATGAATTTGGGTGGACACAAACATTCAGACCACGGCAACTACCCACCTTTCCCACTATGGACGATGCTAGGTGTCACCTCACAGAGTAGGTGGTCACATCCCACATCTCTTTAATTTAATGATCCTGCCTTTTCTACAGGAATCTCACTTTCTCAGGCAGGCCATCCACAGCACACCATTAACTCATTAACAGTTTATTTACACTGGCTAGAGTGGCATCGCTGCAGATGTCTCTTTGAAACCTAAATTCAATACTCCATAAAGATTTTCATGCAGGTTGGTTCATGAGTCGTCACTAACACTGGAAGTCATTTACAACTGAAGAATTAGTCAGAAATGGTTACAGGGTTCTTGTTTCATTTCTGCCGTTTTTATTTTATACAGGAGCCACTCTGGGAGGAAGAGGCGAGAGGATTGCCTGAACCCAGGGGTTTGAGACCAGCGTGGCCAATTCGGTGAGACCTCATCTATAGAATAAATCAAAAAGTTAGCCAGGCATGGTGGCGTGTGCCTGTAGTTCCAGCTACTTGGAAGGCTGAGGAGAAAGGATCCCCTGAGTCCAGCAGGTCGAGGGTGCGGCGGCCATGAGTGAGCCACTGCACTTCAGCCTGGGAAACAGAGTGAGACCCCAACTCAAATAAATAAATACACACATAAACACATAAATACATAGGAGCAGCCTCTTTCCTACAGTTTTGTCTTCCCCCTCAAAAGGCAACCACGGTAACGATTGGATCATTGCAGTCCAGCTGTGCTTCCTAATACATATACTGGTCTCCCTTGAGAGCTCAGGGACATGGCCATCCTTTTCCCAGGAGGAGAGAAACCTTAAAATACTGGGCTCAAATATAAAAATGCTCATTTGCATCTTACTTTGCATAAACTCTCTGTTTAGTTCCAGATGCCCAACTCTAAGTATGCAAAATAAGATGAAGCCATTTATACAACCTACTGCTTTGAGTGTATTCAACTCAATACTTTAATAACAAAAACCAAAAAGAAAACCTTCTGAATTAGGTTCATTAATCTACTTCTGAATTAAGCTGAAGATTAATTTCAACTTTAAAAAAAAAATGTATACTGCGACTGGCATATAAAAACCAAGGCCTGCCTAGGTTTCCCAGCTCTCCGTGTTATCTGTCCCTCAAGCAAATCAGAAATAAGCTACGAGGCCACCAAGCCTACTTGTATCCAAGCCATCAGGAGACACCATCTGACTTGAAAGCCCCATACCACCTCCTCGTCTTATTGTTTTAGCACTTTTATCCTACTCCAAACTAAATCTTTTGAATATGTTTTCTTTCCCATTATCTCAAGCAGGAAAAGGGGAAGGAAAAACCTAATCCTTCTCATCTGTGCCATCACCCCAAACTACAGCCAATTCTACGAACAGATGCCATTGGCTCAGAATGCCGTTCGTTAAGCCACTAGTACCTTCAAGACCTTCTCAAATACAGGCCTAATGCGGCCTCCTCCATGAAGGCTTTCCTTCCTTCACCCACTTTGTGCCTGTCTCTGGTTAATATTGCCCTGCACTCCATTCCAGTGCTTGCTGGAATGCCTGCCCGAAGCTGGGCTTATATAAGCTCAGCAAGGATGACGGGGCAGCTCCTTCATCTGCCCCAGGCTCCAGCATGGTGCATTACACATCGCAGACATTCCATAAATCCTGGCCGAAGAATGAGTATCATGTCTCATCAGGAGTATAAAAAGCACTTAAGTGCTGGCAGAAATTGGATTGCTTGAGGGGTCTTGGTTAGAGGTTAGTGACATTTCTGATGGAACTGCTGCGATAAGGGGGGAAAAAAAGGCAAATGGCTTTCCCAAGTCTTCTCCAGTTCTAATGTAAGATAATGAACAACCCTTTGCAATTAAGGTAACCACAGAATCCTACCCTCAACGTTAGCTACCCAAGGAGATAAAAATCATACAATTCTGTATTGTTTGACTTTTTTACAATGCATCATATATTGCTTCTTTAATATTTTAAATCAACTAAACTTCTTAACTGCTCAATTTTTTTATTTTTTGAGATGGAGTCTCACTCCGTCACCCAGGCTGGAGTGCAGTGGCATGCTCACAGCCACCCCAGCGTCGACTTGCTGGGCTCCGGCGATCCTTCCGCCTCAGCCTTCCAAGTAGCCGGAACTATAGGCAGGTGCTACCATGCCTGGTTAATTTTTTATTTTATTTTATTGTAGAGACAAAGTCTTGCCAAGTTGCCCAGGCTGGTCTCGAACCTGTGGGCTCAGGCAATCCACTCACCTTGGCCTCCCAAAGTGCTGGGATTACAGGTTGAGTCACTGCCCGGCCTGCTCAATTTTTTTAAAGGCATCTTCACCTCAGTTTTCAGGGGGCACCATGTGGTACTTCCCCCTCCTTACAGAAGCCACCCACAGGAATGGGAATGATGGAAGGGACTTGGATGCCGGGCACCAAACCGAGGTCGGGAACATGAGAGATGCAAGGCCAGCAAGGTGGCCACAGGTCAGCCGGGAATGCAAATGGGGGTAGGAGAAGTACAGCGGCAAACCACGCACAAAGGCTGAGGGGGCGCCAGTGCCAGCCCTGGGGCCAGATCTTCCTCCACTCAATCCTGCTAGAAAGGAGGAGCAAGGGTCCTCTGAGGGGGTCAACACAAACAGGGGACCACCCAGAGGAGAGGGCAGCTCCCTCGCAGCAGCACCTAGTTTTCTAACTTGGCCTCACCATGAACGGAGGAGGGGCAGAGGATGGAAAGGAAGCACAGAGCTGCCCTAACTGGATCTGCCCTTGCTGGTGCTGGGGCTGCTGCCATGGGCACGTGGAGAATCCCAAGCCCCTCAGCTCTGGCGAGGACAGAATACGCCGGGCGACCTGGGGTCCACCATGCCAGGAGAGGCTACTTTTGGTGTAGTCGGAAAATGAAGATGCCAACGAGGAAAAAATGGTTCCTGTAGAAAAATACTTCTAGAACCAAGCAATGTATTTTTAAAACGCCTCCGCTGATCTTTAGGGCAGTTAAGCTATCCTCAAGCCCCTATCTAGGTGGGTCTATGCCACAATACATCTGTCAAAACTCACAGAATGCACCACAACAAGAGTGAACACTAATGTCAGCTATGAACTTGGGGTGACAATGACGTGTCCATATGGATGGTTCATCAACTGTAATATACATACACTCTGGTGCAGGATGTGGACACCAAGGGAGGCTGTGCATGTGCAGAAGCAAGGGGCTACAGGGCATCTCTGCACCTCACACCCCATGTTGTTGGGAATCTAAACTGCCCTAAAATATAAAGTCTTTTTTAGAAAAAGGAATCAAAGACAAACACTGCGGTACACTGAGCCCCGCAGAGACAGCTCCAGGGCACGTGAGAGCCGGTCAGGTGCTGGGTGACTCTGTTTCTGAGGAAAAAGCATGGGCAAAGAAGACCCCAAGAAGCCAAGAGGCAAAACATCATCCCATGCATTCTCTGTGCAAACCAGCCGGAGGAGCACAAGCAGCACCCAAAACCTCAGCAACGTCTCAGAGTCTCCTAAGAGCTCAGAGAAGTGGGAGGCCATGTCTGCTAAAAAGAAAGGCACACCCGGAGACATGGCAGGCAAAGGCAGACCAGCCCTGGACGGGAGAGAAACGAAAGCCGATGACTCTCCTGCGAGAAACAAAAAAGACAGTCAACGCACCCAAGGGGCCTCAACAGGCCTTATCTTGTTCTGTTCTCAGTATCACCCAAAAATCTAAGGAGAACATCCGGCCTATCCACTGGCAATGCTGCGAAGGTGGGGAATGATGTCGCCGCAGTTGGTGGCAGCCTCAAGAAAAGACAGCCGCGAAGCTGGTGGAAAAACACAGAGAGGGCCCTGCTGCCCACCGAGCTGCAAGAAGGCCCGATGCAGCCAAAAAGGAAGTCGGCATGGCTGGAAAAAGCAGGAAGAGGAGGAGGGTGAGGAAGAAGGGGAGGAGGAAGACGATGAAGATAATGACGCATAAGCTGGTCCTAGCATAGTTTTGTTTCTTGCAGTAAAGCACTTAAGTCCCCTGTATACAACTCACTTCTTTCAAAGAAAAAAATGAAAAGGGAAGGCTGTGTAAAATGACAATAAATGCCCTCATTACTCAAGTTAACCCCCCAAAGAGTCCCTCCTTAAACTTACTTTAAAATGGGCCATTTTGCTTTAATTACTAAAATTACCTCTGGCTAAAATAGCAACAAAACACAAGGTCTGGTTTAACCTGCCAAGTTGTAAAAATTGTCACCTCTAGACCCCCAATTCATCTAAAACATTGTGCCTCTCACAGAGTAAAGCTGCTAACAGCAAATCAGCCAGATAAAACCCCAAAATCTCTCTCTCAACTCAAACTGGCATTGCCGAATGCTTCAGTTGCACAAATATTAAGGAAGATCATTGTAATAACATGATCACCCAAATACCGACCCCTAACACCGCGCTCCTCTGCTTTCACTGCCCTTCTGGTGGGTCCATGAGTGTATCCACTGTATAACCTAGCCATCATGACAGCTGACTATAACCATGAATTCTACCTTTTTCAGAGTGAACACTTGGCAGAGTCCATCCTCTCTGTCTCATATAAAACCAGCATTGCAACAGGCCACTCCACCCGTGCAGCATACACTACCCTACTGCTAGATAACCAAGTGGAAAACTCCTGGGTGGTTTTATCCAGTTAAAAACTTCCCGCACATACTATCTCCCATTCTTCTAGAGTGATGTTACTGTACTAGGGTCCTTTGTGAGCATACACTTGACACGATGACTAGCTAGGGTCCCACTTCGGGAAAAACTCTGTCTGACACTTCTCTCCCCTGCCTTGCGATAACTGAGTCACATGGTCTGGCTTCCCCAGCAGGGCTGGCAAGGGACATTCAATGCCCAGGGCCCCATCGCTCCTGCCATCAGGATCGGTCTCGGGTTAAGGATACCACGTAAGCCAGATGCACCCAACTTTCTGTGCTAGAGCAATTGAAAAAAGAGGCACTCTTTATTCCCCCAGGATCACGTAAGGAAAGCCGGATGCTTCTGGTGGCCACCTTTATCACCAGCAGAGGAACACTAGCTTAAGAAGTGATTCACCACCATGGCAGATGACGGGGAGCTCCCAGACTCCACAGACCTGGAAGCCACACCCACCTAGCCCTTTCAGTAGTGTGAGCAAGTGAATCCCCCTATTTATTTTTGTTTAAACTAGGTGGGGTGGTTGTTCTCTTGCCTACAATAGAAATTTTTAAAAAACGAGTTAATACAGTGAGTATTGGCCTCAACAGTATTTCTTTACTTTTTTTGAGTTGGAGTCTCACTCTTGTCGCTCAGGTTGGAGTACAGTGGCAGCCTCGACCCGCTGGGCTCAGGCAATCCTTCTGCCTCAGCCTTCCAAGTAGCTGGAACTACAGGTGTGGGCTATCACACCCAGCTATTTTTTTTTATTTATTGTAGAGACGAGGTCTCACCAAGTTGCCCAGGCTGGTCTCAAACCCCCGGGCTCAGGCAATTCTCTCGTCTCGGCCTCCCAAAGTGCTGTGATGACAGGCTAAGCCACCGTGCTCAACGAACAGTGAATATTTCAATACCAGCCAGCGTCATGGCACTCACCCTGGGCCACACCAAACGAGGCAGGGTAAAAGCAGCACCACAGGAAACCACTGGGCTAAAATGAAAGCCTGTTTAGTTTAATTAGTGGCATCACTAAGCTGCACAAAATATCAGGGCCAAAGTGAAGCATGTATTACATATGTGGAGCTCTGACAGATGATGTATCTAATAAGTCTTTTAAAAAAGAAACTTCTGCAGCCAGGCAGGGTGCTCACGCCTATAATCCCAGCACTGCCGGGCTCGGTGGCTCAGCTTCGGGAGGCCAAGGTGAGTGGACTGCCTGAGCCCGCGGGGTTCGAGACCTGCCTGGGCAACTTGGCGAGACCTCATCTCTACAACAAGTCAAAAATTAGCCGGGCATGGTAGCGTGCGCCTGTAGTTCCAGCTACTTGGAAGACTGAGGCGTAGGGATGGCCGGAGCCCAGCACGTTGAGGCTGCAGTGGCCGGGAGCGGCCACTGTACTCCAGTCTGAGTGACAGAGTGAGACTCCAACTCAAAAAACAAAACAAAAAGCCGGGCTCGGTGGCTCAGCCTGTAATCCCGTGCCTTTGGGAGGCTGAGGTGAGTGGATTGCCTGAGCCCACGGGTTCGAGACCCGCCTGGGCAACTTGGCAAGACCTCATCTCTACAATAAATCAAAAAATTAGCCAGGTGTGGTAGCGCATGCCTGTAGTTCCAGCTACTTGGAAGGCTGAGGCGGAAGGATCGCCGGAGCCCAGCAAGTCGAGGCTGTGGTGGCCAGGAGCGGCCACTGCACTCCAGTCTGGGTGACAGAGTGAGACTCCATCGCAAAAAAAAAAATCCCAGCACTTTGGAGGCTGAGACAAGAGGACTGCTTGAGGCCAGGAGTTCGAGATCAGCCTAGGCAACAGTGAGACCTCTTCTCTATAGAAAATAAAAAAATTAACCAGGAATGATGGTGCATACCTGTAGTCCCAGCTACTCAGGAGGCTGAGGCAGAAGGACTGCCTAAGCCCAGGAGGCTGAGGCTGCAGTGAGCCATGATGGCAGAGTGAGACCCCAACTCAGGAAGGAAGGAAGAGAGGGAGGGAGAGAGGGAGGGAGGAAGGAGGGTCCTGTCATCTACGAAATTATAAGCTGCTCTTGACTTAGGGGAAAGCACCTCACAAACTGTTCCCACTGATAGATTAGCCACCCCCAGTCCCCTGTCTATCTAACTGAGGCCAACGCTCTGCTGTGTGGACACTCTGTGAACACTCTGGGACTCAGAATTCAGAGCAGAACTCACTGACTAGCAGGTAAGGTTGGGTGGAGTAGCCAGATGTTAATGAGATCGAGATCTGAGATCTGGAAGGGGGCTCCTCCCTTTTCAACCTCCCTCTTTATAGTGATCACACTCCTCCCAAGTTGCTAACAGCCACAGCCACAGGTGACCTAATTAATCAATCACCAGCCTCAGCACCTGGCCTGGACTCTCCCCCACACCCAGGCCCAGCTCACTTACCTGAAACAGAACCTACATAAGATCGGTCTGTGCTAGTCAGGGGTATCACGGTTCACTCACCCACACACCGAAGCCAGACCCCTGGAGGCTTCCCCAGAACTCGCCCTCTCTCCATCACCATCATCACCAAAGCCTGCCCTGTCTACCCCACAGCTCCCCTGAATCCCCTCTCCTCTCCACCCAGCCACCGATGCCCTAAGTTCAGGCTGGCACGAGCTCCCCGCTGGGGAGCAGCAACGGTCTCTAGCTGGAGAACCAGCCTGCTTCTCCCTCGCCGGTCCAACCACTAAACTGCCAAAACCCAAACTGGGCTCATTTTGCTGCTTCAAACTTCCCCAAAAATTTTGCATCAGCTAAAGCCTAAACCACTCAGCATGGTCCTCTGGGTGATAATGATGAGGTAGTCCAGGCCCAGATACAACATGACCAGAGACGATCTGATCTGGACTATCTTCTTCAACCCCATGTTTCTTTTCTCCTCCCTTTCCCCTCAAGTCCAGCAGAACTGAATTCCTTGGACTTTTTCATATACCCCGCCTATTTAAAGACTATGCTTTTAAACATTCCAATCTGTCTGAATGCCCTCTGTCTTTAAAATAAATTCTCCTTCTAGAACAGAGTGCAGGTATCATTTCCTTCGTTAATCTTCAGACTGCCACTTCTGGATATTTAACTACTCCCTCCTCTGTGCTAGTTCTGTGCCTTTTACTTCTACGAATGCATTTATCCCGCAGGAATGTGCGTTCCACACACACCTCTGGTCTTAAGCTCTAAGTTCCTTGAAGATGAAGCTATCCATCATCTAATCCCTATGTCAATGCCATTTCAGACACATGACAGACAGATCCTTCCTCAACTCAAAACACCACCTCCTACATTCTCTATTGCCTGATATTCTACCAAATTAGATACCGATTTAGATCAACACACATCCTATCATCCCATCACTAAGCGAGACTATATGGACACTGTCCCAGCACCCACCTAAACCACTTCAAAAGGGAGAATCTTGCTTCCTTTGGGAACTGCTGAACCCCTGAAGGTGATGTAATAAAGAGGAACATGGTCAACACAAGAGCTATACAGTATCAGTATCAGGTGGTCAAGAAGGACACTGCAGGTCACATGAGGCCGAGTACAGCTGGAAAGACCAATCTGAACCAGCCCAGAAACAGCACGTGGGACCAGGCCTGCACCCAGAGACACGGAGGAAAGTCCTCCCTCCAACTCTCTTATGCCAGCTAGCTTCCTACCTTCAGAACCAGAACTTAACTCTTAAGATGACAGGTCACTTAAACTTTGAGGTAAAAAGCGTTTCCAGTCCAATTTCACAACTGATGTTAATTAATTCACTTCTGAAAAGAAACTTGCTAGATTTCTTTTTTTTTTTTTTTGAGTTGGAGTCTCACTCTGTCGCCCAGACTGGAGTGCAGTGGCCGCTCCTGGCCACCGCAGCCTCGACCTGCTGGGCTCCAGTGATCCTTCTACCTCAGTCTTCCAAGTAGCTGGAATTACAGGCGTGCACTACCACGCCCGGCTGGTTTATTGTAGAGACTCTGAGGTCTAACAAACAGATGAACAAGTAAAATCCGGACTACGTTAGGGGACTACCCCTACATTAAACTTTATTTCTGACACATGAAAAACTTTGTTTCTTTTTACAATGATAGTGACCACAGAAACAAATGACAGTAAAAACATTAATATAGCTCTTATTTTTTGTCTTATACCCTTGGATAAATGGCCAAATAGTCTACACACATATATAGTTTTTCAGCTTAAAACAGCAAAGATCTTTACAGCACAAAGTCTGACAACACTTGCTCTTTTTCTTTAACTGCACTTCTATCCAACAAGTTTCCATAAAAGTTAAACAAGTCCTTAAAGACAATCAATCATAGAAGAGAGCAAAATCTGAAAATTTGAACAAAGAAAAAAACCAAAATTCTGTAGCACTAAATTATCATATTAATGCCTTGGTTTCTCAAGTTTTTCTAGTCATTAAGGAAAAAAAAAATAGGCTGGGCATGGTGGTGCATATCTGCAGTCCCAGTCACTCAGGAGGCTGAGGCAGGAGGATCACTTGAGCCCAGGAGTTCAAATCCAGCCTGAGTAACATAGCTATGTCTTAAAAAAACTAAATTATAGAAGGGTAGTAATAAAGGCCCATGTCCTTTATCCAAAATTCCAGGCTCTGAAAACCAACAGTTTTCCCAGCTCCTTTGAAGGCAAGATCTAAACTGATCTGGAACCATGTGGCAGCAAACCCCAAAATGTAGGGCTACTCACAGTCTCCTCAGTGGTACAGACAGGCATCTCCCTCAGCGTTCCACTCCGTGGCGTGCTGGGTGCAGCCAGACGTCCAGGCTTCGGCCCTATTCAACACTACTGCTAAATACCGCCCCTCACTCCTTTATGCACCTGTGCAGCATGAAAAAATGTATGCAAGGAATGTATTCCTTCAATGACAAATGCCCTGCCACAAAAGTACACACATTAGGACACTGTTAGAAAGCAGACAGGTCCTATTTTGGGGTGAATGCTCATTTAGAGCAGCAACTTATGGTCACAATATTTGCACTTAACTGCAGATTTCTACATCATCTGAAACTTTTAATTAAATCAAAAGACTTGAAAGAAACACACACAAGATAAAAGAGCTACTTTAAAGCTAGAATATTTATCACGTATGTATAAGATACTCATCAGAAGGACAATTAAAAATACAATTCAGCCCAGGAAAATTCTGTTTGTCCTCCTCATCTGTGTTTGCTTCAAAGTCACCCCGAGTCTAGAGCAGGATAGGAGAGGGGGCCCGTGGTCTTGAGCTCATGCTCACACACACGGCACGTGTGGGCCCCAGTCCACATGCAGTGACCCCTGTTTAGAAGACAACTGGCAAAGGGTGAGGAGCCCAGCGTGACTCTGCAAGCCACTGAGTAAGCAGCCTCAATGGTCAGTGTGAGCAAAGCAATTAACTACAGAAGACTCATTAAGTAACACGGTGCTTTCCAACAGCACTACTGGGGGAGGAAGGAGGAGAAGGCATTTTTTTCTTTCTCCAAAGGCAAAAGAAAGCAGCAAGGTTATTCCTTCTAACCAGCAGGGCCAAACAAGAATAGGATTCTGGCCTAAGGCGGGGGCACACCAAATGCCAAAGGCGGTACGGGAGTCAGTTAAGACAGTGAGATCATCACCATGAAACCTGCACAGGAACGTGGGGCAATTTTTATGACATATTCTGCGTGGAAAACAATATCAAAAGTGCACGTTATGGCTGCAATTATCTTAAAGACCTGTAAGGACACAGATGACTGGAAAATAGGAAAGAGCTATATTCAAGTTGTTGGATCATAGATGCTTTTGCTTTCAATGGGGATGAAGTGAGGATATTTTTCTGGAGGAGAGGTTCCCATTTCTGTAGCAACCTTCAACTCCCATCTCACAGTGTATCTTTAAAAGAATATGCTCAGGCAAGGGCCAGGGTAGGGAACAGGGTATGCAGGCTGCAGCAGATAAGCCACTGCAGGCTTTCCGCTGCTTTCAAAGGGCCTTCCTATCTATCGCAAAGCCTCCAGCAGAGACCAGCAGGATTATCGCCACTCTGACACCAAAAGACAAAGACCAGAAGGATCATCTTTAGGGAACCTCAAAAACAGCCTTATTGGACTGCTGTAGCGAGCATATTAAGAAATCACCTATTGCAACAGCAAATGTATAAAAATACTGAGGATTTCACCATTTAAAATGTTTTAAAAGACTTAAAATATTTTATCATCTTAAGGAAGTTCTCACTCCAATTATTTTCCAAGATGCTAAGGGCAAACTTTGTTCCTCTTGGAAAAACAAAGCGGAGAACTCATCTCTGCCCAGGAGTGCTGCATCCCAAGTTTCTTGTAGGTTGCTTACTGGTAGAGCCATTTTACAATGAAGAAAAAGAACGCATTTTATATGAACACACACATATGTACAAAAACATACACATACGTGGGTGGGAGTTTCTCGGGCCTCCTCTCAAGAGACCATCAACAGCAAAGCATCCAAGAGAAGGACCCAGCAGCACACCACTGAGAAAGCTACTTTTCAACTCAGAGTTGCTTTAAACCATGTGACCCCTTTAAAATACGATGCTTCATATCTCGGGGAAATGAAATTCCATCCTATATCCGTGGGCTGGCACCAGGGTCCCAGGCAGTTTGGGGAGTGTGTCCTGAGCCCACCAGCACCATCAGAAGTGTACACTTCAACCTCAGTCTCTGTACTCATCCTTCAGAGATCAGTGCAGGCAGTCTCTGGAACCAGACCAGGAAACGCAGCAGTTTCACTTCATGGGAGTCCCTTGTTTTTTCTCGAAGGCAACAAGGAAGGCATTCTGAATGACACAACTGTGTTTTTTAGAAAGGCTTCAGACTCTTCATTCACAAAGAAAAAAAGAGCTCAAACCCCTTAACTACCCCTCCTGACAAGTCAACACCCTAAATCTTTATACCCCAAGTGCTGTTTGCCCTTATATTTGAAAAAGCCATACAAAATACTTTTCCAACTCCTCATGCAATGAACTGTTAACAAGTCTCAGAAATTTTACAATGCACCTAAAACAAAAATCAAGGCCCCAAAACCATTGCTTTGATAAGAACAAAGTCTAACCAATTCCAGTATACCCTCGTAAAAGACTACATTTTTAAAGTGGAGGGCGTAATACAGAAATACAGAAGATTTCTGAGTTAGAAAGCAAATCAACTATTTATACAAAAAAAGCCTTGACATTCCAAACATTTAGAAGTCTACTAGTCTGAAATATTTCCCCAGTTCTGAAATACAAGTATGTATATATCTCCAGTTAGGTGTTAAACACAACCGTGACCAAGAAAAGAACACCAATCTTGGCCAGAGAGTCCATTCATTTCTTCAGTGGGGAAAAGGTCCAAGTGTGCGTGCTCCTGGCTCCCACCTTGCCCCAGCAACTGGAGCGAGGAGAAGCTGGAAGGAGGAGATGGACCTTCCCCAGGGTTTCCCTCAGATATTAAGGGAAAAGACAACACAGCATGAATACTAACCGCTTACAAGGGGATCCTGGAAAGGAAGCTGGGGCTAGTAAGTCTGGGGACCCTGCAGTGGCTGAGCAGGAGGAGGGGCAGGCTCAGAGACCCAGGAGCAGGGGCCACACTTGGGAGGCACCACAGGGGTGAGCAGACCCGGGACAGGGGCTGGAGGATAGCTGGGTGGAAACGGGGGCTCCAGGTTTAGGCAAGTGTTTATACACGATCAGAAGTACTAGGAAGTCGCCAAGCAGGGAGTGACAGGACAAAAACAACACTTATAAGAGGCTATGCTGGCAAATGTGGGAATGATCAGGGTAAGGGTATTTGTTCTAGTTCAGGGTTTTCAAAAGAACCCCCAAATGCCAGGTCCGAGGGAGGCTTTCCTTAAAAAATTGGGTTTCAAGCCAGGCTAAGTGGCATGCACCTGCAGTCCCAGTACTGAGCAGGCTGGTTCGGTGGCTACAAGATTACCTTAGTGCTTCTCGTGGGTGAAATAAGCTACCGCCTGTGGGCTGCAAACGGAGGGAAAAAACAGGAGCCCAGGAGTTCAAGTCCAGCCTGGACAACACAGCAGGACTATGTCTCTTTAAAAAATAAAGTTCCAAGGTCAGAAAGACATGGAGCACACATCTTCCTCTGTCCCCAGCAGGTTTCTAAATACGTGCTCAAAAAGTAGAGGCTCTGACAAGTCTTACAATTTAAAAGCAATTCCCAAAGTTAGACCCCCAGTTCCAAAGTCAGACTTCTGAATAACAAGCCATGAGTTAGAGCAGTGGCTTTTTACTGACTGCCTTTCACATGGGCTGCAGTGTGCTTCACTACACAGCGGGGAGCCACAGGGATTCGGAATTCTTTTTAATTCTCCCGCACAAAGTGTGGTTCTCTGGGCAGCAGCACACTCTGAAACGTGCTAGAAATGCAAACTCCTCCCCAGACTTTTAGAATCGGGGTGGGGGGGTGGGGGGGTAGAGCCCAGCAGCCTGCATTTTCTCAAGCCTTCCAGGTAATGCTGATAGATGCTCAAGTTTGAAAACAACTGCATTAGATTACAAGGTGCTCTTTCAGATACTACTTTTTCAAAACAACAACCTAAGCAATGCCTGAAAGGCAACACACAGAAGCCAGTCAAAGGCTGCAGGCCCACCCACAGGAAAGCCTAAGAGCTCAGCAAAGAGAATGGAAACCAAGCGAGAAGGAAAGCATCTTAAAGTCCAAGTCACCTTCCTGACACCCACAATCCCAAATTCCAGGAAGTCAGTTAAAAATATTAAAGGAGGTGAGCAAGGTGGCTCATATCTGGAATCCCAGCACTTTGGGAGGCCAAAGCGGGAGGACTGCTTGAGCCCAGGAGTTTGAGACCAGCCTGGGCAACACAGTGAGACCTCATCTCTACAAAAAAATTTTAAAAATTAGCCAGGCATGGTGGTGCTCACCTGTGGCCCCAGCTATTTGGGAGGCTGAGGAGGAGGATCGCCTGAGCCCAGAAGGTTGAGGCTGTGGTGAACTGTGGGAGCCTGGGTGACAGAGGGAGGCCCCAACTCAAATAATAACAATAACCATAATAATATAATAATAAAGGAGTTTGTTTCCTGATCAAGAGGAATAAATGGCACAGTGGAGAGCCCAACAACCTGAAGGCCCACAGCTCCCCCGACTACAATGCAAGATGACGGGCGTGGGGCCACTGCCACCACCAGGAGGTCCAGCACCCTCAGGCACAGGATAGGGCACACGACCCCGGGGCCCGTGCCACTTCGCCCATCCTGCCAGAGCTCCCGAAGCCCACCCCCAAGGCAATGCAGACTTTTTCTCCAAAAATTCACAATCATGAAACATGAACACGTGGTTCTTTAAAAGTCAACAAATACTGTAAATAAAGTGCTCCCCATTCCCACCCCCCATCCCCCCCTCACTGCTCCGTTAGCAGCCCTGAACCAGCTGCTTTCAGGAAGCCACAGTACAATTGATCACCGGGGGAGAGCCTCGCTGGGGATGTGGCCCAAGGGCTCTGAAAGGCCTGGCAGGAGGCATCAGAAGGAAGGAGGAGGACACACAGGCTGGCAAACCTGCTATTCTCTGGCTGAGGGACCTTGGGCGAGTTTCACAGCCTCAGTGTTCTCACCTGTAAAACTGGTCTAACTGCCCATCCCTCAGAGAGCCCCTGATGGCTCACCAGGGACCAAGGCTCCTGCCACAGGGTTCGGCCCCATCCAGGAGAACACAATTCAAGCCCCCTTCCTACAGGGCTTCCCACAAAGGGCAACACATTTTAGAGATATTTCTTTACTCCACTGACATAAATACAGCAACGCCAAAGGCACATGTGCTTTTCCCACCTGGTCATGCAGGTGACTCAGTGAGGCGGATGTAAAAAGAAGTCTCCACTGGTAGGAACTGCAAGGAGTGAGTCCTTGTTCTTAGAATATTTTTCTTTTTAAATTACTTCTCAAGAAATACTTGGCACAGCAACACTGCCTCAAACACACTAAAGGAATGTCCAAACAGCACCGTGCTTCATGGAGAGTTCAGGTGGCAGTTGTGGATAACCTGGAGTTCACCACACCCAAGATGTTTTCAAAGTTCTACAAGACTATGCCTAAAATAACTGCTGGCAGCGCTCAGTTCCCAAGTTCTGGACTGGTTTCCATTTGTACTCAACAGTGTATTGCTCTAAATTTCTACCTAGAATGTACTCTGACTTGTTTTGTTTTTTGAGTCAAGATCTCACTCTATCGTCCAGGCTGAAGCGTAGTGGCATGATCACGGTTCACCGCAGTCTTGACCTCCTGGGCTCAGGCGATCCTCCCACTTCAGCCTCCCTGGTAGCCAGGACTACAGGTGCACCACCGTGTCCAGTAATTTTTTTATTTTTTATTTTTTATGTAGAGACAAGGTCTCACTATGTTTCCCAGGCTAGTCTCAAACTCCTGGACTCAAGCAATCCTCCCGCCTCAGCCTCCCAAAATTCTGGGATCGCAGGCATGGGCCACCAAACCTGACATATACTCTGTTCCTTAGTAGGAAATCACTTTAAGGCAATACCCACAAAAGCAGCTGTCTGTGTTTAGATATGTTCACTTCGAATCCTTCATCCATTATGCATTTTATGGCTAGCACTGTACAGTGCCCCGAGCTCGCACACAACAACACTTCATTCCCAAGTCCTCAGTGGGCAATCCACTAACACGTGGCAAACTGGATCAGCCATGCAAGCGCCTAGACCCACTCCAGCTATTCAACATCTGCAGCACATCTGTGCTACGGTCGTGCACTGACCTCCACAAAACATGCAACCAGGCCAGATGATGCCGCCTCTGCCCTCCAAGTAGCATATACTCAGCTCTGGACCAGGAGTTTGGCCCCCAAAGCACCATCAACTTAATTAAATGTTTCTCCAAAGAGATCCTATGGGACTCTGAGCCTGCAGGATCTTGGGACCAAAAAAATGAGAGAAACAAGAAAAGCAGGTTTTCAGTTCAAGCTAGAGAAGTGAAGGTCACTGATGGGTAGAGAGATGAAAAAATAAGCATCTGTTTATGTATTTAAGAAAGAAAAAGAGAGGCAAAACCAAGAAGGGAACAGAGGCTCAGGAATCCTTCCCAGCAGTCAGTCCTGTGGCCTTGGAATTCCGTCACCTGCCTGGCTCTGTGTCCACTCACTTATAAATGGAAGGACAGTGACCAGGAGGTCAAAGGGTGCACTGGGTCAGCATCTAGTTGGGTCAATCCCGAAATCCCACGAAAACCCTAAAGCTAAAAGCCACCAAGTGCTTGAAGCGGAGAGAAGACCACAGCAATAAAATTTCAGAAGCTGGAAAGGAGGTGGCGGGAAGGAAGACGGGTTAGGAGAAGACATGTCTAAACTGGAGATGGAGAAAGCAGAGCCAGCTCGGCTCACAGCACTAAATTCCCGAAACTCAGGAGCAGCCAGCACCAGTTGGCTGCAGGGGAACCTGAGTGAATGAGGTAGCATATGAACCTTAGCTAAGAAGTGGGTAGATGGCTGCATTTCCCCCCCTCCCAAGGCCAGCCCCCCCCGGGCATGCAAATGATGGAAAAGATACTCTTTGCAAAGGAAAGAAACACTGAGGGTTTCTGGATCAGGCAGCAGCAGACAGTTGAGGGAAGCAGCAGAAGGAAGCTACATAGGAGGCTGTACCCGAAGCAGTCCCCTTCCTCTGTCAGCGCTCGGGTGGGCATGGGGTTCCCAGCAGAAGCAAGAGGCACCAGCCCAAGAGAGGCACCACAGCGTGGACAAACAGTCCAGACAAGACCAGGCCAGGGGCGCCATTCTGCAGAGCGGGATGGAGGAAACACTATAAGAAACTGACACAAGCCATTCCCCACTGTCCTGTCCAGTAGGAAAGCCCGATAATGAGCGCCATGGGTGAAAAGCCCATTCAAGGGCTGGGCTTGCCAACCAGCTTGGGAGTCCCCAGTCTTACCACATTCGCGACCAGTAGATTTTTCACTTTCCTAATACTGAGAGTGGGTGAAAATGAGAAAGCATCTGAAGCTGGTTGCCACAAACTTCTGTCTTTAAGCACAAGTGAAAGGGTCTTTTCTAAATTGTCACCTCTTTCACAGTACAGCTAACAGTGGCATATATGCAGTATTTGCCTCAGACACCACTCTGACTAGCATTCCATACTTTGTTTTTTTTTTTTTTTTTTTTGAGTTGGAGTCTCACTCTGTCGCCCAGACTGGAGTGCAGTGGCCGCTCCCGGCCATCGCAGCCTCGACCTGCTGGGCTCTGGCGATCCTTCCGCCTCAGCCTTCCAAGTAGCCGGAATTACAGGCATGTGCTACCACGCCCGGCTGATTTTTTGATTTATTGTAGAGATGAGGTCTTGCTGCCCAGGCGGGTCTCGAACCCACGGGCTCAGGCAATCCACTCATCTCAGCCTCCCAAAGGCGCGGGATTACAGGCTGAGCCACCGAGCCCGGCTCATACTTTGTATTTTTAATAGGATTATAAACCTGAAAAGACAGTCTTCATGATGAGACAAATTCATGTCAGCAGCAACCAGGAACAAAATTTGGAATGATGTAAATTCACGTCAGTGGTCACAAATGAGTTAAGTATGAAGGAACACTCAAGGGTGACGTGAATTTGCATACCAAAAAACCCAGAGAACAAACCCAACAAAGGAGAAAAAATGAGGCCTTACAGAGATCATGCTCAGAAGATAAGAGCAGATATTTCAACCAAAACAAGAAAAGGACACTATCATAAAGGAACAGAAAACCAAAAACAGCTTTTAGAATTTAAAAAACAAGAGCAGACATGAAATACTCACTAGGAGAGTTTGAAAAGTTGAGATAATTTCCCAGAAAGCCACGTAAAAGAGACAAAGAGATGGAAAATAGCTTCAAAAAGCTGAAAATATTTGAGAACCGGTCCAGGAGGGCCACCATCCAAGTAATAACGCGTTTCAGAAAGAGAACATGAGGGAGGGGGAATCAAAAAAAAAAAAAATTCAACAAGATCGGAATTACCCAAAAGAAAGAGCCTACCAAGCACCTGTCACAAAAAAAGAAAACAAACCCACACCAGGACTCATTGGGAAACTTCAGTACACAAGGAAAAGGTCCAGCTCCTCTCAGGTTCAGGAAGAAGAGAACAGCCTGCATGCATGGGACCAGTATTGGTGTGGCACTGCATCTTCAACAGCAACACTGAAAGCTAATATGCTGTGGAGAAATGCCTTCAATATTCTGGAGGACCAGCCTGGGCAGCATAGTAAGATCCCATCTCTATAAAAAATTAGCCAGACGTGGCAGCCCACACCTGTAGTCCTAGCTACTCAGGAGGATGAAGTGGAAGGATAGCCTGACCCCAGGAGGTTGAGACTGTGATGAGCCATGAGTGTGTCACTGCTCTCCAACCTGAAGACACCGACTTAGAGAGAGAGAGAGAGAGAGAGAGAGAGAGAGAGAGAGAAGCAAAGCAAATCAGCCAGGAGAGATCAAAGGGGGCCTTTGGAGAGTAAGAGATGGAGGGAAGTGGCAAGCAGCTGCTGTTCCCAACAAACATTACAAAGCTAGCTATAAGCAGGGCTCGGTGGCTCACACCTATAATCCCAGCACTTTGGGAGGTGGAGGCGAGAGGATTGCCTGAGTCCAGGGGTTCAAGACCAGCCTGGGCAACTTGGCGAGACCCCGTCCCTATAATAAATCAAAAAACAAGCTGGGGGTAGTGGTGTGTGCCTGTGGTTCCAGCTACTTGAAAGGCTGAGGAGGATCGCCTGAGTCCAGCAGGTCGAGGTTGCAGAGGCTATGAGTGTGTTACTACACTCCAGCCTAGGCAACAGATTGAGACTCTGACTCAAAAAAGAAAAAAAAACTAACTATAATCCAACCCTTGGAAACCAGGGAGCCATTCAGGGTTAGGAAACTCCATAGTGACAACCGGGAGCCAGGTGTTTATCTTTTTTCCAAAGCATTTGGCACTGAGATTTTTAATAATTTCCACAGCAAAAACATGAATTATGGGAAAGACTGCCATAAACTGGCCCAATGACAGTGGCTGACCCTGGGCAGCTACACAGGGATAGCAGGGCACTCACTCCAGCCACAAGATTCCATAAATGATAACCATGCTGAGCTAAGGCATAGAAAAAGCCACAGAAGGGTGGGTTGGGTGTGGTCCACTTCCTTCAGGTACAGAGTTTGCAGATGGGCAGCTCTGAATCATGGCAGCAATCACCCAAATAAAGAGCCAAGCGGCAGGTTTCTCAAGAGACCATCAGACTCTGCCAGGCTCTGGCTAGTGTGTGCAACTGTAAAAATGCACTAGAAAGCAGCAGCGACCATCAACAACTCAGTGACTCCTCACACTACATCTTGCACCAAGGTCCTCAAAAAATACTGTTGAACTGAAAATCAGTGTCAACCTGCACCAAATATGGAAGCTCAGCTCCACACATCAGAACAATAGCTCAAAGAAGAGCATCAAAGTCACCTGTGAGGGAAAAAGCAATGGCGTCTGCTGCCACTGGCCTGTGCAGGACACTGTGCTCCATAAGCAACAGAGAAAATCTCATCGGCCCAGTTCCTACTTGAAGGTCACTTGGTTCCGTGTGAATTCTATCAAGAACATTCCTAGATATAGAATTAGAACCAAAATGTCCTGGACGCCTCCAAAAGTTCTTGGTGTTTTTTTTTTCGTTGTTTTTTTTTTTTTTTTTTTTTTGAGTTGGAGTCTCACTCTGTCGCCTAGACTGGAGTGCAGTGGCCGCTCCCGGCCACCGCAGCCTCGACCTGCTGGGCTCCGGCAATCCTTCCGCCTCAGCCTTCCGAGTAGCCGGAATTACAGGCATGCGCTACCACGCCCGGATGATTTTTTGATTTATTGTAGAGATGAGGTCTTGGCCAAGTTGCCCAGATGGGTCTCGAACCCGCGGACTCAGGCAATCCACTCGGGTCTCGAACCCGCGGACTCAGGCAATCCACTCACCTCAGCCTCCCAAAGGCGCGGGATTACAGGCTGAGTCACCGAGCCCGGCTTTTTTTTTTTTTTTTAAACTTTAATTTTTAAAAAAACCTTCTGACCCTCCTCCCTCAAAAAAACTTTCAAACACAACAAATTCTTCCAATTGCTACAATTGTTTCAATGTTCTTCCCAGAGATAGAGGAGACATGAAGTAATGAAACAGGCATTTTACAAGAACTCACATGGAAGAGCGTGTTCCTATCACTCTTTAAAGCTGAGCAGCAAAAAGGCTCATAAAGCGACGGAAGTAATCCGACTATAAAAGGTCCATAGTTCACACCACCAAGGACGGAGTGAACCCTGCTAAGAAGTCCACCCTGGCTGTCCTGTCGATGCCTAAGCTCCCCACCCTTAACTACCCGGACTTCCTCTCACCTCAAGTGTTCCCATGCCTTCCAGGGGAGAACCACCCCCATCCCCCGGAATCCACCTCCTCTGCCTTCTCCCACTATCCTAAGAACATGATGCTCCTCTGCTCAAAGTGGGCCACGCCTCCTGCTCCAGACCCAGGGCCACTCAGAGGTCCGCAGATCCCCTTGCCTGAGGCCCCCACCGCCTCTCCAGCTCTGGGGTCTATCTAGCCCGCCGGAACCCACCTGTGCCTTCCAACCATGCCTTTGCTGGCCACAGCCTCAGTCACTGCACCCTTCCTAAGGCACTTGGCACCAGGCAGCTGACCTCCTGAAGACCCACACTCCCCACGGCTCCCAGCGCCCTACTCTGGGGCTCCCCTGTCCAGCCCGATGCTGGAAGACTCCAGCGCGCTCCACACTTCAGCATCTCCCCCAGGTGGTCTCAGACCTACATTGCACAGGTGTCCTGAGTGTCCACACACTGTGACACACCAACCTTCTCCCCTGCGCGCAGTTGGCAACAGGGTGAACTGCGCAGGCATCTCCCAAGAAAGCAACACAACAGAAACCGTGGACACGTGACACTAACAAAAAAAAGGACGTGCGCACTTGGGCCACAATTACATGCAACAGTCTGCGGTTTGCCTTCGTTTCCCAGACTTACAGAGCGCACAGGTTTCCTAAGGATGGGCAGAACTCTATCCCAGTGCTCTTGGCAAAGACCTGTTTCTGCAAGCGACCAGAGAAACGGAGGAAGGTGGGGAACAAGACAATGTGGACAAGCAGAAATGGCACGCTGCTCAGCTTGTCCTCTAGATTGTCTGTACTTTCGTATCTTACATACACAACCTCAAAATATGCTACATTAACCAGGCCCTAGGACACATGTGACTTACTGAATTCAGTACTTTTCAAATTGAGGGTCATGAACCAGTGGGCTGTGAAATCAAGTGAGTGTGGCAACCAGCTCCTCTTTAAGTGAAATATATCACAGTAGCGTATCTCCAGTCCAGGCTGTGCGCCCCTAACCCAAAAGGCCCCGACATCTGAAACTTTTTGAGTACCGACTTGACACCCAAAGGAAACGCTCACTAGTACCTTCTGGAAGCTCAACCAGTAAGTAAATAATGCCAATATCCCAAAATTAGAAACAATCTACTCCCAAGCATTTTGGATAAGGGATACTCAACTGTAGTAAGGATTAATACTGTTCTCCTGAAATTTGTCTCCGCTTCTAATGTAAAATATATTCCTTATGTGGGTCGCGGTCCAGAAAAGTGGAAAAGTGACCGATAAACTCCTGTAATATAAATTTAGAAACCAAAATCTAATTCTTTTTAAAACAGCAATTTATGCAAACTGAAACCTGATAGGTGTTCTTGTCTCCAACTGAAGCTTGATTTCCTTTTATTCTCAATTAAATTGAATAAAACAAAAGTTCAACAAAAGACACAGAGTACTTATAGCCACAAATCAGCCTGATTTCTTTTATTTGCAGTTACTACTTCATTCAGTTCATGATTTCTTTTTTCCTTGTGGTAATATAAAACTGGGGTTTGGGAAGAAAAGGGGGAAAGGACTCAACAAACTTCATTAAGCATTTATTTAAAATGGTAACTCATCCAGATTTACAGTCATCAACCCCAAGGACCTGACACATGAGTGTTAAATAAGGGTTTCTGACGGGATAAAATATCTATCTCATATTTCTAATTTCTTCACAAATCCAACTTGGAATCAAACAAACTTTAATGTTTGCAAAAGTAACAATAAAATAATATAGCATGGTGAGCAAGAACATCGTCTTGAATTCAGGAAAGACCTGGTTTCCAATCAGGAATTTGCCACATAATATAATATGTTACCTTGGTCAGTTCAATTAGTGCCCATTGGTTTCCACATCTGTGGAATAAAACACACCTGTGCCTCAAGCAGCACCAGGAGAAGCAAGAGGCATAAATGAAAAACGGTGTTGATACTAGCATGTTAGTTGTTTTGTTTTTTTTTGTTTTTGTTTTTTTTTGAGTTGGAGTCTCACTCTGTCGCCCAGACTGGAGTGCAGTGGCCGCTCCCGGCCACCGCAGCCTCGACCTGCTGGGCTCCGGCGATCCTTCCACCTCAGCCTTCCAAGTAGCCGGAACTACAGGCGCGCGCTACCACGCCCGGCTCATTTTTTGATTTATTGTGGAGATGAGGTCTCGCTGCCCAGGCGGGTCTCGAACCCGCGAGCTCAGGCAATCCACTCACCTCAGCCTCCCAAAGGCGCGGGATTACAGGCTGAGCCACCGAGCCCGGCTGTTTTTTGTTTTTAATTCACTGGTTTTTTTAAAGCATTCTTGCCTGGGCTGCCTGAATTCACTCCGCTGGCTTTCCTAACTTTTTAAGCCAACTCCTTATAAGTCCTGGTCAGGAGATGAGAAAAAAGAGGAGGACGTGAGACCTATCAGGGCAGGAAACAGAGGGACATGTGCTTTTCTCCATTTTATCAGACAACAGTCAAAAGAAGGTGTGCTTTTAATTTAATCCTCAGCACAAACTCTCAAGGAAGTCTCCCAGGGTAGCAGCAGCTGCTAATTCGAAGTAGAAAATAAATGTGCTCGTTGTTTTTCTCTTCCGGGGGGAAGGGAATGGAAGGGAAAAGAATGTTCTTCCCCAAATGGCACACTAAAAATTGTTATCATACAGTTTGTAGATGTGTTAAGCACAAGAATGATTGGAGAAGCCACGATCTCACCTCGACAACTTAACAGCTAAAAACGTGCTCAACTTTTCTACCAAAAAACATTTACTATCTTTTATACTGAGAAAGCAAAATAAAAACAGTTCCCATGTAACACCATCTAGGAAATACGTTATATTGGGGAGACAAAGTTAATACAAAAACTTTTCTTCTTTCCTTGAGATTTAAGAATTTTAACCCACCACTCTTAAAAAAAATATATTAGAGGCAAAAACCAGATATCACCTGGTGACCATCTGATACTGACTTCCCAGCACCAGCCAGAGGGACTGTAAGCACCTTTTCAAATTGACTGGCTTTCCATGAAGCCCAAGTACCTACGTACTCATACCTAGCATTTGTGCTAGATTCCAACCTAAGAGCATAATAGTCAACCCAAAGAAAGTGATAAATATATATTTTTTAAAATCATTACAAGAGGTATTTCTTGCTCCACTGGTAAGAAATTCTTTTTTTCACCCAGCTCACTCTGATCTACTCACCTCCGAATTCGACCCAAAGCAGGAGCTTTAGGAAAGACCAAGAAACCACATCTGATTTTTACCTAGTAGTCAGTAGAAGTCTGGGTTTTAAATACATGTTAAATTCAAAGTTCTTTAAATGATATTTAACACAAGAATATTCAAGCACCTCCCTAGTCACAATCTTAAGATACTAACTTTAACTGTCACTGCTTTAAAAAGCAAACAACTTGAGCTAAAATTCTAGCTGCCATTAAAGTAGGTACCTTTGAGTTCCTACTTTTCTAGAAGTCAAACCTGAGCAATGAATTCCAGTTTTCTTTTTACGGTTAAAAAAAAAAAAAAAGAAGAGAGGTGAATGATCTCTCTCAAAGAGGAGGGTAGATCCGGCTCTCGAAAGCCCAGGTTTGGGCCCTGTGCTTCTCAGGCCTCCAGACAGAGGCAAGGAGCTTATCGGTATCCATAAAATACCCAATAACCACTTGGATACTTTTCATTTGTTTTCCTAAAACTCATGTTCATTCTCTAAGCTAAACTGTTTGAGGGAGCAAAACTTAAATGACATGTCCCAACTGCATCCTAAGATCGTAAATCTAATCATTGTGCCACCACTTACTCGCTTACAAAACTTTACTGTGAGCCAAGGGTGGTGGCTTTATTTTTCAAGGGGTTAAAAACAGTCCCCAAAGGCGAAAAAGTTTAATGCGTCTAAATGTGAAATTCAGCTCCTCCGCCATCTCCCCGCAAAAAGTCACTGCTAGGCCAAGATGCCGCAAAGTACCGAAGGAGACACGCTTCCCGGGCAGGGACTCATCTAAATCCAATCAAGTCTCAAAGTGAAAGTCCAGTGTCCCGGTGCCGGGCGGGTGGAGCAGGTCTGGGGACACTGGAGCGCACGCAGGCCAATGGATGCCTTCTTCCAGAAGGCGTGCAAGCTCGCACTTTCCCCTCCTCGGTCCACAGCACGCGAAAGGCTGGGGACACATGCACTGCAAGTGGAACTCGCAGCTACACCTTCCTGCACCCCGCCCTGCCTCCTCCGCCCGGGCCGGGACGAGTCAGGGCGCGCTCCAGCTCCCCTCCCGGCTCGAGGCTCCCGCCCGGGAGGCTGAACTGGGAGCTGAGTCCCGAGGGACGGAGTCCTGGAGGCGTCCTCACCGACCCGGCCCGCAGGCAGGGCCCGGGGACCGAGCAGGGCCTCCAAGGGCATTTCTCCCCAACACTTCTTCCCGGGGACAGGGCGGGCGCGGGCCTGCAGCTCCGGAGGAGTTGGGGGAGAGGGGTGCGGGGAGGGCGAGGCGCCCGCGCCCCCACATCCGGACCCAGGCCGCGACCCCCACGGCCCCGACACACACACACACACACACACGCACGCAAGCACACACGAGGGGCCCCGGCGCGCAGCGGGGCCAGGAGGCTCCGATCGCGACCCCGGCCGCGCGGGGCGCGGGCTCCGGCGCGACGCCGGAAGGGGGGGCGAGGGGGGCCGTGTTGACACCGCCAAGTTGCCCGCTTCCGCCCGGCCCGCGCCTGCCTACCTGCATGCCGGGCAGGCCCGACTGCACCGGGGAGTGAGCCATGGCGCGCTGGACCGCGGTTCCTGGGACGGGACGGCCGGGCCGCGGCGATCCGCGCGGGCGACGGGCCCGCGGGCCGCGCGCAGCCCGAGGCCACCCAGCCGCGGCGGGGCCCGGCCGGGCGGCGGGGCTCAGCGGCGGGCGGCGGGCCGCGTCTCCATGCACGGCGCCGGGGAGGGGCTGCGGGGGGCGCGGGCCTCGCGCGAACTGCCGCCGCCGCCGCTCGCCTGGGGCCGGGCGGCCTGGGCCCGCTCGCGCTGGCCGCCGGAGCCGGAGTGGGCGCGCGCAGCCGGCCCAGCCCGCGAGCGCCCAGCGCCCGGCGCGTCCCGCCCCGGCCCGGCCCCCGCGCCCGCCCCCGCGGCCCGGCCGGGGACCCCGCCCCGCGCTTCCGGGAGGGGGAGGGGGAGGCGAGGAGGCCCGGCGGCCGCGCGGGAGCCCTAGGCCGCAGCCGCCGCGCCGCCGCTGCCGGGCGGGCCGAGGTCCCACGGCTCCCGCGGGCGCTCTCACGCCCCCGCGGCCGGCGCGGGGGGAGGGGGCCCGCCGGGGCGGGCGCGCGCGCGCGCGGCGGGGAGGGGCCGAGCCCCGGCCCGGGCTTGGCCGCGTGCCCGCCGGGCCGGCTGCGGCGCCCGGGCGGGCCTGGGCCGCGGCGAGCGCCGGCCCCTGCTCGGCCGGCCCCGCGGGCCCTCCCGGCGAGCCCGCCCCGCTCCGGCCGCCCCCCGGGAGAGGGGTCCCGGGCCAGCTCCCCGGGGCGGGCTCTGTCCGCGCGCGGGGTCCTCGGGAGGGAGCGCGCCCCGCGCGGCCTCAGCCCGTGGCCTGCTGGGCGAGACCGGGGCGGAGCTGCTTCCGTGCCTGGGTGAAGTTTCCATCCAGCCCAGGGAGGAAACCGAAAGGGGAGAGGCCGAGAGCGGCTCATTCCTGGCGCTGCTGCTTCTCCAAACCGCCCCGCAGGAAACTTAGCTCAGAAGTGAGGGGGCTGGACCCCACTCTGCCTGGACGCGCCCTCCCCGAGGAGGGGAGAGGGGTGCGGAGGGGCCGGGAAAGGGGAGAGAGCCAAGGAAGCCGCGCCCAGACTTTTGCCCCCAGCGCCCTCCCTCTCCTCCTCCGGCTTCAGAGGCCCCAGGCCCACCGGGCACCAGTTCAGTCTTCCCTTTTAAGCCCCCCACCCCACTCCACCCCCAACTAGAGAGGAGAAAGGCAAGCGTGGAGTCAGGCCATGCTGCCTCCGAGATGCCCCCAAAGTGCTCTGCCACTCTTTCAGAATTGCTGCTCTGTGGATTGCAGGGACCCCGCCACCTCACTCACACCCTGAATGCCCACTTTGCGCTACGTCTGTGTGAGGTGGGCATATAACATGAGCCCCTAAGCTTAGAGGCCTCCACCTAGGTAAGGTGTTTATTCTGAGGTGTCTGTATTCTGAGAACCTTGGTTCCCTATGGGTCCACTGGATCAGACAAGGAGTAGAATGCTAAAACGAAATCCCTTTCCCTTTGGAAAAAAAAATGCACGTTTTTCCTCTGAGTGTGTTTTACCTTCTGATCGGTGTAATTGATCATAATTTTCATATTTGAAAAGCCCTGCCACTCCTAAGTAATTCTGCGAAGAGGGTGTGGCCATACCAAACTAGGAAAAGCATAGGCCCGTCTTGGTGGCTCAGCTTGTAATCCCAGCATTTTGGAGGTCGAGATGAGTGGATTGCCCAAGCCCCCGCGGTTTGAGACCAGGCCAAGCACCTTGGTGAGACCTCGTCTCTACAATAAAATCAAAAAATTAGCTGGGCATGGTAGCGTGTGCCTATAGTTCCGGCTGCCTGGAAGGCTGAGATGGAAGGATCGCCAGAGCCCAGCAGGTTGACACAAGGGTGGCCATGAGTGCACGACTGCACTCCATCCTGGGCGACAGAGTGACAATTTACAAAAAAAAAAGATAAATTCTGGGGTTTTGGGATTCCCCCCCTTACTGTAGTAGCTATCCCTAAAATTAAAGATTTTTTTTCAGTTGCTAATCAGAACCAGTGGAGATCATCTTACTAAGAAGTACTCTCTTAGGGTTAGCAGAGTCAGGGCAAAAACATAGCACCAAGATAAGAAGGAAGAAAACAGGACAGATGGACAGAAATGTTTGGAAGCCAATTCAAGGCTTTACGGTAGGAAACGCTCAGAAATCACTTGGCAGTGCTCATTTCCAGCAAATTAGGCACAGGGATGGGGGGCAGTGGTCCATAATATTCTGGGTATAAAAATAACCAGAATCCCAGTTTGTAGCCCGAGGCTAGTGAGGCAAAGAACATATAAGTGACAGCAGGACACAAATTATCTGGGCAAGTGACTTGCATCTGTTAGCTAATCGCTGCCCTGTACCCTGGCTATCTCCTTACCACAACTGATCTTCATTCCATCCTTTGACTATATTCATGCTGTTGAGCACAGTTCTCATCAGAAGAGGAGAACACAGGCGTCACTGGTTCTGCTTGGCCCCATGCAGGGAATACTGCCCAGTATTCCCCAGGGCAGTAGCTCCCCACCTACTTTGTTTTGGCAGAGCAGAGATGATAGACAGGGCCTGAGCCCCAAATCAGAGCCTACCCAATTCCTCACTGCACACATGCATTCATTCATTCACACCTTCTTTGAATACCAACTACAAATCAGACATCCAGTTCAGTGTTGGGCACATGAACACCAGAACCTCATATACCTCTTACCCCTCTAGCCTGGTCTTCCAGATCCCTGACTTTGGATGTGTACAGTACTATAGCTGGTTAAACTGATTAAGTGGTAAGAGCTACCATTCCCACCAAGGAAAGAAAGGGATAGTGCTCTCACCCTTTCTCACCTCTCCCTCTTGTCACTTTCCCTTTACCCCAATACATAATTACGAAAGATCCACGCGGAGAGATTGGGAGGGTCTCCATAGAGATTGTGCATTTTCTGGTCTCCATGGAGATACCAACACATTGAATTATTTACTTACTAACCTTTTGAATTATTTTCATCCGCTGGTCCTCTTTGTCTTTCATGTTCACTTAAGGCCACGAATTGGGTGGTGAATTGTACTCTGACATATATTCTGGACCACAAGGGACATTTCTATATCCCTATGTAGAGCCCCCTCCAAATAGACAGCCCCCTCTATTGACTTCCCCTAAGCCAGTTTGTCCTCAGTCTCGGCAGAGCTCAGAGTGCAGCAGAAAACAAGAATTCAACAATCGATCCCTTCACTTTTCTTTCTGAGTTGAAAAGATAAACACCCCCCAAATGCCACTTTATAAAGAACAGCTAGACAAGTAGTGCATTAGCAATTTAAATTCACAGATTAAAGAAAGGGACTTACATGGTGAACTTTAAAGAGAGAAATCGGACTAGCTCGGGTAAGTAATTAACAGAAGGCTTGACAAATTTCTACACATGTTTAGTAGGTGAAGACGAATTATTAGAATCGGTATAAAGAATGTCTAGTCATCATTGGGTGACACGACGGCAAGAAAATATACGCTAAAGTCTGAGAGAAATATCTCGGCTACATCGGGGAGTGGGACCAGCAAAGTTTCATTTTGTGAGTGTAAAGCTCAGAGGTCAGGCTGTCACAGGGCCATCATTCTAAGTCAGTTGTTGGTTGCACCCTGTCTTGGTTTGCTGGGGCTGCCATAACAAAGAACCACAAACTGGGTGGCTGAAACAACAGAAATGTATTTCCTCTCAATCCCAGAAGCAGGATGTCTGAGATCAAGGTGTCAGCAGGGATGGTTTCTTCTGGAACGTCTCTCCTTGGCTGGTAGTGTCTGTCTTCTCTTCTCACGGTCTTCACTCTGTATATTTCTTCATAGCGTCAACCATCTAGGCTCAGGTGATCCTTCTTCCTCAGCCTCCCGAGTACTGGGACTACAGGCGCACACCACCACCACACCCGGCTGTTTTTAATTTTGTATAGAGACAAGGTTCCACTATGTTTCCCTGTCTGGTCTCAAATTTCTGGGCTCAAGCAATCCTCCTGCCTCAGCCTCCCAAATTACTAGGATTACAGGCATGAGCCACTGTGCCTGCCTGACTCTGTGTATCTCTATGTCCTAATCTCTTTATAAAGACACCAGTCATAGATTAAGGCCACCCCAATTACTTCATTTTTGCTTAATTACCTCTTTTAAAGTTCCTGTCTCCAAATACAGTCACACCGGGGGTTAGGGCTTCAACATATGGATTTGAGGGGGACTCCGTTGAGACCATCACACAGCCCCTCGGATGTATATGAGTTTCTGGTCAGTCCCCTTTAACAGGGTTCTCCAGACCCCACTTTCAGGCATGAGAGCATCCTTCTCCTCTCCCAAGGCCTGTGGACCTCTTTGCACACTCCACACTGCACATTTCTGCTACTAGGCATTGCTTCATAGTTCCTTGGGCGGAGCCCCTGAACTCCAGCTCGTACAGAAACCAGAGCACTCGTCTCCAGTCACTGGGCAGCTGAGAACAGGCACAGGGAACACACAGGTGTTTGCTTGACAAAATATTCCTAGTTAGAAGAAATCACCTGGAATCCATGACAGAATCTGCCAGAAAAGAGTTCAGAATATTTTTCAGGCCTACAAATAGTCATTTCAGGCACAAAGTTCTTTTAATAAGATCTGCTTTTCCCCCAGTGCCTCCTTTTCCCCTGTGTGTCACTACACTTGGAGGTGACACTGGAGAGCTGGGGTCTGCGTCTCCAAGGAGTTGGGGGACTTTGTGGCATATTCCCTCTAGGGGAGTTACAGGGCCTCACACTAGGGAGCTTCAGGCTGTTTAGAGAGGCTCACTTGAACAAGCTCACTAGAAAAATTCTCATGTGCAATTTTGCTTGGCAAAGAGCCAATGGACAGGGCTTGTCGCCGTCTGAACAGTGGCCACTTGACCCTGCCAATCAGCTTATAAAGGCTTCAGTATACAAAGACTCATCAAGCGCTGTGTATGTGTATTTCTCTCCCTCCCGAGGCTGGGTTTGCTTTCAGATGTATCCAGAAAGGACATATATGAGATCACCCCAGAAGGGTGATGTCATCCAGCTTACAGTCACGGAGCGGCAGCACCAGGTTTTAAAAGCTCTTGGCCCTGTTTTCTGACAAGGAAGACAAATTGGAGAAAATCATTTTAATTTTCACTTCAAGCAGATCCAGGCAATTATGTGCTTCAAGGACATTGTATAACCACACAGAGGTAAAATGTGCCTATGAGCTGCAGACATTAGTTCCAGAATGCACATAACTTAAGTAAGCTTAGAATCACCATGGAAAGGTTGACCCAAACACTATCCTGTTATCAAAGCCTCACCCACAAAAAGGACAAGCATGTAGTCTTGTACCTTGATTTCTTAGTCCACCCTCATTTGTTTCTCTTTGCATCAGGGTCTCACTCTGTCACCCAGGCTGGAGTGCAGTGGCATGATCACAGCTCACTGCAGCCTCAAATTTCTGGGCTCAAGTGATGCTTCCATATCAGCCTCCCAAGTAGCTGGGATTACAGATGTATGCCACCACACCTGGCTAATTGTGTGATTCTTTTTGTAGAGACAGGGTCTTGCTATGTTGCCTAGGCTGGTCTCAAACTCATGGACTCAAATGGTCCTCTCACCTTGGCCTCCCAAAATTCTGGGATTACAGGCGTAGCCACTGTGCCCAGCCTCCAGCGCATTTTTTAATTCAGTTTCCTAAAGAAGCAATGTCAGGCATACAATTAGTCAGAACTCTTTGAATGCCAAATGACAAAAACCTAGCTCAAACCTCCATAAGCACAAAAGGGAAATTTTAGCTCAGTCACAGAAATCCACACTTGGCCAAATCAGGCCTGGCTCAGTCCAAGAGGACAGGTTCAAGAATGAAGTCCAAACTCTATCTTCCTCTGCCCCTCACCTTCTTAGCCTTTTCTTGGCTTCAACCTTGCTTCTGTATCCTTGGTTCTGTGGGTATGGTGTCAAGAGTCACTCCTTGTGACCCAAAAAGGAAGAGTGACTTTTTCCTAGCCAATGTACATATGCCAAATCTAGTGGAAGAACTCAAATTTGGCTGGGCATGTAACCCCAGCGCTTTCAGAGGCAGCTCATCTCTACAATAAATCAAAAAATTAACTGGGCATGGTGGTGCACACCGGTAGTTCCAGCTCCTTGGAAGGCTGAGGTGGAAGAATCATCTGAGCCCAGCAGGTTGAGGCTGTGGTGGCCGTGATTGTGCCACTGCCCTCCAACCTGGGTGACAGAGTGAGACTCCAACTCAAAAAAAAAAAAAATTGTGTGTGTCCTTTCTTGAGATGAGAAGACAATAAGGCACAGTGATGGAAGAGCCTAGTCCAAATGGCATGGGATGGTGGCACAGGAAGGGGCAATTCCCCACAGAAAGGAGACTCTCAGTCTGATATTTTCCACCCCTTGGTTGCCCAGCACATGAGTATGAGTGTGCACACACACTCCACACCAACCCCCCCCCCCACATTATCTTTTTGCATATGTATAACTTCTTGTGTGTCCTTCCCCCTATCCCCTAATCATACAACCAACCCATGAATAAACCATTCATACTTATCTCTTCCCAAAGCAGATCCAACCCTATTGCTCTCTACTTAGATCACTCATTTCCTAGTCCAGTGACTCTGGACAGTATGCATTTCTCGACCAGGGACAGTGCCTCATGCCTATAATCCCAGCACTTTGGAAAACTGAGGTGGGAGGATCACTTGAGCCCGGGAGCTCAAGACCAGCCTGAGCAACACAGCAAGACCCCTTCTCTATAAAAATATCTTCAAACATCAGCCAGGCGTGGTGGTGCATGATCCCAGCTACTTGAGGGGCTCTCTTTGTCAAGTCTAGATGTGGCTTTCCACAGGCAAGCAATCTGTATCTAAATGGTAGATGTAATCATCCTTCATGTGTTTAATGTATTAGGGAGAGGAAAATGTTTGAAAACCACCTTTAAAGCTCTTATTTGAAAGAAAGAAGAAGGAAAAGGAGCAGGTGTCATGGTCAGTCCATAATATACATGACACCTTCCTGGAACGTAAGGTGGGGTTAGGGTTAGGTTAAGGTGGGGTCAGCCCCTGGGGAGGCACTTAGCTCTGTTTCTCGGTTGAGTCTCCCTTTTTATGGCCCTCCACAGCCACCTTGGGGAGACGCCTGGGGCAGAAGGGGCAGCCCACATCTTGTTGGTGAAAACTTGGGGTCTTGAGGATTTTCTAGTGCAAAGGCCCAAACGTTCTCCTTCACAGCACCCTTGGGCCAAAAGAAATACCGAACAGGGCAATTGATTAAGACAAATACAAACAACTTCATATGCACTTCTGTCTTAATAATAGTCATTTGAAGAAATAATACTGTAAATTTGTTTTAAAAAGCAATATTTTGGGCCAGGCACAGTGGCTCACACCTGTAATCTCAGCACTTTGGGAGACTGAGATGAAAGGATCGCTTCAGGTGAGGAGTTTGAGACCAGCCTGGGCAACAAAAAATTTAAAAAATTATCTGGGCATAGTGGTTCATAACTGTAATCCAGGTTACCTGGGAGGCTGCAGCAGGAGGATCACTTGAGCCCAGGAGTTTTGGGCTGTGAATTATGATTGCATCAATGTACTCCATGTTGGGTGACAGAGCAAGACTCTGTCTCAAAAAAAGAAAAGAAAAAACCAATATTTTGTTAATAATTTCACTCTTAAATATTACAATTACTAATGGACACGTGTTTCTGTTGGACACTGCACAATTTCCCAACCCATGAGTAACCAGCCGTTCATGCACTCACCTCTTCCCAAAGCAAATGAAACCCTAGTGCCTTCTACTTAGATCACCATTTCTTAGTCCAAGGACTCTGGTCAATATGCATTTCTCGGCTAGGGGCAGGGGCTCATGCCTATTAATCCCAGTGCTTTGGAAAACTGAGGCGGAAGGATCACTTGAGCCCAGGATTTCGAGACCAGCCGGGGCAACATATTACATAATGGGAAATTATTCCCCATATTACATAATAAGAAATTATTACTCTGTCAGGAATAAGCACTCAGCAGGAGGGAGGACCCTGGAAGTTAAGTATGGTCATTCCTTTCTTCAACTTCTTTAGAATCCTAGGCAGGACAAGACACCCAACTTGCCAGGTCAAATGCAAAATGCAAATGCAGAGCCCTTGTTCAAAGCCTACTGACAATTTTGAGACAGCGAGAGCAGAGCATTAAACCAAGCGCAGGGCCCTTCTAAGTGCGGCGCCCTGTGTGACTGGACACGTCACACGCCCATCCGGCTAGCTTGGTCTCAGGCTTACTTCCCAGGCGTTCACCTGCCTCTCTCTGACTCGCTCTCACTGCCATCCGCTTGTAGGGTTAATACTGCCTTCTCATTCTGCAAGACACACGCCTCTTCCAATTTTGGACTGTTGGCACAGGCTGGGAGGTCCTCCCTCAGCAAGACTCTGTGGCTTTCATCCAAGACTGCATGGCTTCCTGATGGGCCAACTTGGCTGAAGCTTGTCTGTTTCTTCTTGCAGCTTACCAAAAGCCACAAAAGTAACCAGCACCCTTGGCCTAGCCTTTTTTAGACGAAGAGCTTCCTAAACGTTGGGCTGTGGCGAACCAGAGTGGCCGACGTCCATAGCCTGAGCCTGCGGCAGCTCGGCAGTGTCTGAAGTATACAGAGCCCCAGGCCAATTGCCTCTGGCGGGGAGCACTATCATCTATTTAGATCAGTGATGCCTTACAAGTGCTATGCTGCTTTATGTACACGGGGAAGCATGAACTGTTATAAAATTTCATTCTCTGCTAGAAGCCCAAATTTCACCTGCATGCAACTTACCTTTTTTTGGGGGGGTCAGAGTCTCAACCTGTCACCCAGGCTAGAGTGCATTGGCACACTCACAGCCACCGCAGCCTCGACCTGCTGGGCTTGGGCGATCCTTCCACCTCAGCCTTCCAAGTAGCCGTAACTATAGGTGTGCAACACCACCCCCAGTTAATTTTTTTAATTTATTATACAGATGAGGTCTCACTAAGTTACGCAGACTAATCTCAAACTCCTGGGCTCAGGCAGTCCTCTCGCTTCTGCCTCTCAAAGTGCTGAGATAATAGGTGTGATCCACTATACCCAGAGCAACTTACTGATGTAGTAAATCTTCACTTGTACCCCACCACTCAAAAGAAATGAAATAAAATAAAATAAAGCCAGGCTTTAGATCAGGGGTTGGCAAGCTTTTTCTAGAAAAGGCCAGGTAGCAAATATTTCAGGCTTCATATTCCATGTGGTCTCTGTTACAGTTACTCCTCTCCATAGTTGTCTCACCAGAACATCCCTAGACAAGACAATTCAAATGAGCATGACTTCATTCCGCTGAAACTTGACTTAAGCAAATTGGTAGCAGGCCGGGCTTGCAGCTGGGAGGACCATAGTCTGCGGACCAAGGTGAGTGATCTTGGTAAGTTGGGTGAGTGGACAGAACCATAGAGGAGAGTTCAAACAGGACAAGTTTAAGGAAGTGCCGCAAAGGAGGAAAAAAGAAATTACAACCACACTGCATGGATACGTGGAATAGACAGAAAAAGATCAAGGAGCCATCCTGGACTATGGGCCATGAATACATAATTGTAGCTCAAGATAAAGGCAGAGTCCATGTATAATTGCCGAGAGCACGTGGAGACAAACCTCTACACAGAGGATCCAGGCCTCCAGGGCACATTGCCAATGGATCTTCATCAAGGAAAGGGAGTCCTGGGAGACTATCTGGGAGTAAGCATGGGCTCTGTAAGGTCAGGGTCCAAGCTCAGTTTTATTTCTTATGACCCCAAGAGTGTTCCCACTGTCAGGATATAAAAGAATTCTTTAGTAAATACTTGTTTATTTATAATCAGACACAGGCAAGTTTAAAAATTATAATTCTGGCCAGGTGCAATGGCTCATGCTTGTAATCCCAGCACTTTGAGAGGCTGAGGCGGAAGAACTGCTTGAACCCAGGAGTTCGAAACCAGCCTGGGCAACATAGGGAGATTCCCGTGTCTACAAAATGTCAAAAAGTTAGTCGGGTATGGTGGCATGTGCCCATAGTCCCAGCTACTCGAGAGGCTAGTTGCCTTCAGTCCAGGAGTTTGAGCCTGCAGTGAGCTGTGAACATACCACTGCACTCCAGTTTGGGCAATGGAATGAAAACTTGACTCAACAAACAAAACATGCCACTATTTAAAAAACGTTAGACGGGTGCAGTGGCTCACACCTGTAATTCCAGCACTTTGGGAGGTAAAGGGAAGAGGATTGCCCGAGTCCAGGGGTTTGAGACCAGTCTGGGCAACATGGCGAGATCTTGTCTCTACAATAAATCAAAAAATTAGCCGGGCATGGTGGCACACGCCTGTAGTGCCAGCTACTTGGAAGACTGAGGTGAAAAGATCACTTGAGCCCAACAGGACGAGGCTGTGGTGGCCATGAGCATACCACTGCACTCCAACCTGGGCAACAGAGTGAGACTCCGATTCAAAAACTAAATAAATGAAGTACAAATTAAAAAATAAAAAATGCTTCAAAATATAGGGAAACTGGCACTTATATAACAAAGGCTGAAATGTAAATTGGTATAATTTTCTTGGAGGGACATTTAGTAATACAACAAAACATTTATACCATTTGATACATTTGTATTTGAGATATTATACTTAGGGTACAATTACAACTACTCAGGATACATATATGAAGATGAGATCATATTGCTGTTTATAAGAAAAAATTATAAAACACTTGAAATACAAGGTCTGACAATTAAGTTCACGAACTCAGCCGGGCTCAGTGGCTCAGCCTGTAATCCCGCGCCTTTGGGAGGCTGAGGTGAGTGGATTGCCTGAGTCCACGGGTTCGAACCCACCTGGGCAACTTGGCGAGACCTCATCTCTACAATAAATCAAAAAATCAGCCGGGTGTGGTAGCGCACACCTATAATCCCGGCTACTCGGAAGGCTGAAGTGGAAGGATCACTGGAGCCCAGCAGGTCAAGGCTGCGGTGGCCAGGAGCGGCCACTGCACTCCAGTCTGGGTGACCGAGTGAGACTCCGACTGAAAAAAAAAATTAAAAGTTCACGAGCTCGTCACCATGCATTTATGTTGGCAGCACTGTACAAACTTGGTAAGGTTTTATAACCTTGGTATATCAGTGTCCCACAGCTGTGTTCATGTCAACATGTGACAGTGTCTTGCTGAGTGGCTTCATTATCGTTGTGTTTTTGTGTGCTGTTGTGAGAATGTCAGAGCTTGAATTAGAGCAATGAACAGCCATTATATTTCTTGTTAAACTTGGCAAGAGTGGAGGTGAAATCAGGGACATGTTAGTCCAAGTTTACGAGGATAATGCCATGAAGAGAACAGCAATGTACAAATGGATTAAATGTTTTTCTGAGGGGAGAGAAAGCAGCACTGATAAAGAGAGGTCAGGACGGCCAGTAACGAGTAGAACTGATGAAAACATTGCAAAAATTTATCAAATTGTACTTCAAAATCACCGGCTGAGAAGCATAGCAGACCAATTAAGCATTGATAGAGAAACAGGAAGATCTTAAGTGAAAATCTTGGCATGAGAAACATATGCAAAAATGTTCCTGAAGGAGCTTTTGCATTATGACCATGCACCAGCTCACACAGCACTGTCTATGAGGGAGTTTTTAACCAGTAAATAAATAACTGTATTGGAACACCCTTCCTACTCTCCTGATCTGGTCCCCAATGCCTTCTTTCTTTACCCAATGATAAAGGAAATATTGAAAGGAAGACATTTTGATGACATTCAGGACATCAAGGGTAATATAATAACAGCTCTGATGGCCATTCCAGAAAAAGAGTTCCAAAGTTCCTTTGGTGGACTAGGTACTGGTGTCAGTGCATAGCTTCCCAAGGAGAGTACTTCAAAGGTGACCATAGTGGTATTCAGCAATGAGGTATGTAGCACGTTTTCTAGGATGAGTTCTCAAACTTAATTGTCAGACCTTATATCCAATTACAAACATTTGGCTAAAAGTTAGGATATACTTGTAGAATTGTATAAATTCTATTTAGCAATTTAAAATTATTGTGCAAATTAATTTTGACATACTTATTAAAGATGTTTATGGCTCACATATGGATAAATGAGAAAAGTAAATTATAGGAAAGTATGGACATTATAATAACATTTTTTCAGTGGAGTATAGGTATAATTCTCAACAAACAAAAAATTCCACTATTTAAAAAATGTTAGCCAGGCACAATGGCTCACATCTGTAATTGTTCTAGCAATGGCCGACTAGGTTACTTCAGAAAAAACCCGCCTTTAAGATGACTAGGGCTGGGCACAGTGGCTCATGCCTGTAATCTCAGCACTTTGGGAGGCCGAGGCAAGAGGATCACCTGAGCCCAGGGGTTCAAGACCAGCCTGGGCAACTTGGCGACCTCATCTCTACAGTAAATTTAAAAATTAGCTGGATGTAGTGGCACACATCCGTAGTTCCAGCTACCTGGAAGGATCACCTGAGCCCAGCAGGTCGAGGCTGTGGTAACTGTGAACATGCCACTGCACTCCAACCTAGGCAACAGCGAGACTCTGACTCACAAAAATAAAATAAAATAAAATAAAAGAATGACTAGGGCCCGGCTGGCTGGAAGGCAGTGAGCTATCTCAATTGATTTTTCACAATTACAGATTGAACTACCTGTTCTTCCCCCACCCATCACTACTGTACTTGACTAGTCTAAAAAATAAAAAAATAAAAATTAGAAATGCTAGATAAAATAATTAATAAATGGAAAAAACAAAACCCATGTGCTTAAAGCTATTGGTGAACTAGCAAGGCAATTTGTAGAGCCAAAATCCAGAAAGGGAAGCTAAGAGAGGTGAACTTGGCAGTGGGAGCTGCTTCTCTCCTTGTGGCAATTGCTAATTTGGAAGACAACTCTGACAAAAGAGCAAAACAGAAGTTTTGCACTTCAACAGGGCCAGATGGGCAAAGTAATGGATTTCACTGTGGAAGAGAGGTCTGGCAAACAATCCAGGTTTTTAGATGGGACCACAAAATACTACATCCTTAGAGTAAGGGTGAATCACAAATAGACTGACTCTCACAGGAGTGAAGTCTATCTTCAAATCAACTCAGAAAATTAGATGAAGATTATTTGCCCCAGCCCACCTTTATGCCAGAAGTAAACATAAATTCTCTTTGGAGAAAGATATCAGCTGGGCACGGTGGTTCACACTGTAATCCCAGCACTTTGAGAGACCGAGGTAAAAGGATTGCTTGAGCCCACGAGTTCGAGACCAGCCTGGGCAACTTGGCAAGACCTCATCTCTACAATAAAAATAAAAATTAAAAAAAGCTGGACATGGTGGCTCGTGCTTGTAGTTCTAGCTACTTGGAAGGCTGAGGCGAAATGATCGCCTGAGCCTAGCAGGTTGAGGCTGCAGTGGCCGTAAGCATACCACTGCACTCCAGCCTGGGTGACAGTGAGGATACACTCAAAAAAAAAAAAAAAAGAAAGAAAGATACCATTATCTAAAGCCTCAAAATGTCTCTACAATTTTTAGTAAACAATGTCTGGCACTCAATAAAAATAACCAGGCAAAGTAGAATACAACTTGATTTGACACAAAACCCAGGGAAGAAGTATATAATAAAAACAGAGCCATAGGAGATAAGAAAGTGATCAGAATAAACACTAGGACAAATAGAGTCAAGAAATTATTAAATGACAAGATGAAAAAAACCATAAAAAAATAAGTAAAAATTCTAGAAATAAAAAATACAATAATTGAAATTTAAAAAGCTTGATGAATTTAAGAGTAGATTAAATACAACTGAAAAGAGATTAAATAGAGAAATAGTGTGTATGTGTGTGTACACACTGAAGTTCAAAACATAATGTTGAATAAAAGAAGGCAGATATAAAAGAATAATATACATATCAAGGATTGCTATATGGTTCTCCTTTAGAGAGTTCCAAATCAGACCAAACTAATCTATAGTGTTAGACTTTCAGAGAATGGTTACATTTGGGAAAGATAAAGAGAATAAGGTATAAGGATTGAGGGAGGCCATCTCTGTTGTTTGTTTGTTTTTGAGCTGGAGTCTCACTCTGTCGCCCAGGCTGGAGTGCAGTGACACACTAACGGCCACCCCAGCATCGACCTGCTGGGCTCCGGCAATCCTTCCAAGTAGCCAGAACTACAGGTATGCACTACCACACCCGGCTAATTTTTTATTTATTGTAGAGATGAGGTCTCACCAAGTTGCCCAGGCTGGTCTTGAACCTGCAGTCTCAGGCAATCCACTCACCTTGGCCTTCCAAAGTGCTGGAATTACAGGCTGAGTCACCAAGTCCGGCCGAGGGAGGCTATTTCTTGACCTGAGGTATGTTACACTATTGTATTCACTTTGAGTTATTTATCAAGCTGTTAATGATTTGTGTATTTCTCTCTGTGTGTTATATGCCAATAAAATACTTATTAAAATATATATGTATACACACATAAATCTGAAAGACTATTAATAGAGGTCATCTGTGAGCATTATGAATAATTTTTTCTTTTTTCTTTCCTTGGCTTCTTTCTACAATAATCACGGATTCCTTGTGAATGAGGAAATAGAGAGAAAAAAAGAAAAATAGAGAAGAAAAATGCTGACCAGTTTTTACTTATTAACATTCTTCTGATGTCAGAATAAAAGGAAATGGGATTTAGATTTGGTTTAAGAAGGAATCTTCTGGATCTAAAAGTTGTTAATCAGAGAAAATTATGGATTCTTCTTCCCTGGTGGCTTTTCAAAATAGAATAATGTTATGTACGGTCTTTGCTAAAGACCCAACTGTAAATCAGAAGACTTCTTGAGATTCATCTTGCATCTACGATCATACAGTTTTTGATATGAGGGAGATATATTCAGGGAACTCCTTTTATAGTGGATTTACCTTAAAGCAATGAGCTAGGGGCTGGGAATAATAGTATGTAATCATGTCTTGAAAACCTCACACTCTATGGAGGTCCTATAATTATAGATGAAACGTAAGAAAATAGAATAAATACCATTCATGAACAACTATGAACTGAGTGCCAGATATGAGCCAGATTCTGACCGAGGGACTGGGATAGGAAGCCCGACAATCAAGTTTAGGAACACATCCTAGAAAACCGCTACGTACCTCATTGCTAAATATCACTATGGTCACCTTTGAAGTCCTCCCGCTGGGAAGCTATGCACTGATGCCAGAGTCAAGTCCACCCATCAAAGCAATTTTGGAACTCTTTTTCTGGAATGGCCATCAGAACCGTCATCATATTACCCTGAATGTTCTGAATGTCATCAAAATGTCCTCCTTTCAAGAATCCTTTTATCATCGGGTAAAGAAAAAAGTCATTGGGGGCCAGATCAAGTGAGTAGGGAGGTTGTTCCAATACAGTTATTTGTTTACTAGCTAAAAACTCCCTCACAGGCAGTGCTGCGTGAGCTGGTGCATTGCCGTGATGCAAGAGTGCCTTTGGGACACCTTTCTCATCCCAGTTAAGATTTTCCTGTTTCTCTATTGATGTTTATTTGGTTTGCTGTGCTTCTCACAATCAGCCAACGACTTGACAGGCAATGTTTTCATCAGTTCTACTGGCTCCTGGCCATCCTGACCATTCTTCATCAGTGCTGCTTTTTTTCCCCTCAGAAAAGCGTTTAATCCATTTGTACACTGCCATTTTCTTCATGCCATTATCCTCATAAACATGGACTAACATGTCCCTGATTTCACCTCCACTCTTGCCAAGTTTAACAAGAATTGTTGCTCTGATTCAGGCGCTGACATTCTCGCAACAGCACACAAAACATGCAACAGAAATAATGAACACAATGCGGCAAGACACTGCCCACATGTCAGCACGAGCACAGCTGTGAGACACCGGCATACCAAGGTTGTGAAACCTTGCCAAGTTGTTTGTACGGTGCTGCTGACATAAGCACATGGTGGCAATTCGAACTTAATTGACAGAACTTGCATGACAATAAACAGAACAAAATCCATGCTTTCATGGAGTGTATAGTCTAGTAAGCAAGCAAGCCCACAGCCTATCAGACGATGGTAAGAGCAATGAAGAAAAACAACACAGAATCGGGATAAAGAAGGATAATGGGGGTGGTTGTGCAAAGTGAGCTCTTGGACCTAGGACAGACAGGGAAGGCCTCTGTCTGGGGACTTTTGGGCAGATACCTGAATGGAGAGAGGAAGTGAGCCATGTGACTTTCCAGACATGAGCAGTCTGTCTCGGAAGAGGGAGTATGTCTCGAACATTTCTGAAGTAGCGAGAAGGCCAGTGTGTCTGGAGCAGTAGGCGAGGAAGGATGGTAAGAGATGATATTGCTTGGAGCGGATCACATAGGGACTGGTGATTCAGGAGGAGGAATCTGAACTTTATGATAGAGAAGACACCGGGGAGTTTAGAACAGAGGCAGGAGGTGACCTGCCTGCCAGATGGAGAATTGACGGTGGAAGGGCAATATTCAGGTAAGACCAGTGAGAAGGCCCTGGCTTTTCTCCAGGTGGGACATGATGGGGAACTGGACTGCCAAGGTATTACAGGAATTATGAAATGGGATATAATTCTGCCTCTATTTTGAAGGCAAAGATAATAGAATGTGTTGACAGAGCATACGAGAGGGATCAAAAAAACCCTAAATTTATTTATAAAAAGGTTTGTATTTATTCTTTCATGTTTAAACGTTAACCACCTTCAAAGTACTCTTTGTTTGATGCAATACACCTATCGAGACGTTTTTTCCACTGCTCAAAACAGTTTTTTAATTCATCCGTTTTGACACCTGTTAGTGTTTCTGCTGTTTTTTGTTTCACCTCTTCCACATTGGCAAAATGTTTCCCTTTCTTTTTTCATATGGGGGAAACCAAAAAAAGTCATTCAGGGTGAGAGCAGGTTAATAGAGAGGGTGGGGCATGGGGGTCATGAGGTTTGGGGTCAGAAACTGCTGAACACTGTGTGGTGTGGACAGGTGCATTGCCATGGTGGAAGAACCAGTCACCTGTTTGCCAGGTGTTTCTGGAAGTTTCTTCCACAAATTGTGACACAACCTTCTCAAAACTTCCAGGTAAAAACTTTGGTTGACCATTTGATCCACAGGATCAAATTCCAACTGTGATATAAGGGGTTTACCCTTCAAAAGACAATTCCGTTTTTGGGGGGGAGGGGCCTCCCTCACATGTAAAATATAAGGGAAAGAAAAGATTCAAGGATAACTCTCAAGTGTCTGGCATGAGAAACTAGTGACTGGAGATGCAACATTTACCGCAAAGGAGACAGTCTTGAGAAGTGCAGTTTTTTGGGGGGAGGGGAAGGTGAGAGGCTACGTTAGCAGAAACAACTCACTTTTCTCTTCGTACAAGGGAGAAGCAACTAAAAAGATGGGATTAGGTAGAGTGGATGAAGAATTCCCACACTTCTCACATTGCATCTCACACTTTGATGATGCCTTTGCAAAGTTTGCGTACCACACAGAGGTTTGTAGCCCTATTAAATTTGTTTTAGACTTAAGTTTTTTACGGTAAAATAGACATGAAATTTACCATTTCAAGCATTCTCAAGTGTACAGTTCACTGGTATTAAGTCCATTCGCATTATTGTGCAACCACCATACTCATTTAGCTCCAGAAATTTTTCATCTTCCCAAACAGAAATTCCTCCACCATTATGCACTAACTCCCCGTTCTCCCTCCTGCCAGCCCTAGTAACCACCATTCTACTCTGTTCCTATGAATTTGACCACTCTAGGTACCTCATGTAATCCTATTTTTAATACCATTTGCTATTAATTTACTCAAATAAGTTTTCTTCGGGCAATTGTTGCAGTTTAATAGGGCTACAATTATGGAAAACCGTAATGTTCACTCCTGGAAACCATTTGAACTTATGCACACCCCTCACCCTTGACCTTTCTTTTACCATCCTTGACCTTAACCTTCCTAGACGAAGGCGTCACTTCCTCTGGGAAATCCTCCCTTGCCTCTTCACTTGGGGTAGATACTCCCCCTGGAGATTTCCATGGCATCTTGGGGGCGGGAGGTGGGAGGGGAGCTGCTATCATATTTCTTCCCAGATACGCTGCATATGATCATCTCTTTATTTTTCTGGCTCATCAAATAGGCAGATTCAATCACCTTTGTGTATCCAGTAGCTGATTCAGGACCTGACACTCAAGAAAACGTGGAAAAGGAAGTAGGAAAGGCAGGGAGAGAAGGAAGGTGGGAGAGGTCTAAAATAGGCTGTCTTTTCATTACCTGGAGATCTTTGGATTGCCATAGGGCCACCTTGCTTCAATTTTTTGTTTTGTTTTTTTTTTTGAGTTGGAGTCTCACTCTGTCGCCCAGACTGGAGTGCAGCGGCCGCTCCTGGCCACCGCAGCCTTGCCTGCGGGGCTCCAGCGATCCTTCCGCCTCAGCCTTCCGAGTAGCCGGAGTTACAGGCGCGCGCTACCACGCCCGGCTGATTTTTTGATTTATTGTAGAGATGAGGTCTCGCTGCCCAGGCGGGTCTCGAACCCGCAGGCCCAGGCGATCCACTCACCTCAGCCTCCAAAGGCGCGGGATTACAGGCTGAGCCACCGAGCTTGGCTACCTTGCTTCAATTTACTCCTGGTCCGTTGGGTCAGATGAGATGCAGGTGTATTCTAGAAATATTGCTCAGTGTGATACAATGGAAAATTATTACATGATGACTTCTGGAAGCATCTCAATATCGTTCCACTATTGTAATGATACTAAGATTGGAATTATAGTTCAGCATTGTCCAGTAGAAATTTCTGCAATGATGGAAAGGTTTTGTATTTGTACCATCCAGTAGAGTAGCCACTAACCTCATATGGCTATTGCCACTTGAAATGTGGCTAGCGTGACTGAGGAACTGAATTTTTAATTTGATTTAATTTTTTTTTTTTTTTTTTTGAGTTGGCGTCTCACTCTTGTCGCCCACGCTGGAGTGCAGTAGCATGCTCACGGCCACCACAGCCTCAGCCTGCTGGGCTTAGGCGATCCTTCCTCCTCAGCCTTCCAAGTAGCTGGAACTACAGACGCATGCCACCACACCCGGCTAGTTTTTGTGATTTATTGTCGAGATAAGGTCTCACCAAGTCATCCAGGCTGGTCTTGAACCCCTGGGCTCAGGCAATTCTCTCCCCTCAGCCTCCCAAAGTGCTGGGATTACAGGCTGAGCCACCACACCCGGCCAATTTAATTTTTAAGAACAGTTTTTGTAGAGCTGGGGTCTTGCTATGTTGCCAAGGCTGGGTTTGAACTTCTCAAGCCATCCTCCCAGCTTGGTCTCCCAAAGTGCTGGGATTATAGGCATGAGCCACTGTGCCTGGTTTTGTTTTAGTTTTAATGAAACTGAATTTAAATTTAAGGAGCCCCATGTGACTAGTGTTCACCATTTGGTTAGCTCAGTTATAGACTCTTAATATTGTCATGTTTTCTAATTTCCTCATTCTGCAGATGAAGAAACTCAGTCTTATAAGAAGCACTGTTGTTTGCCCAACTTCCCAATTCCTTATACTGAAACATGTTTCTGATTTTGTCACTACTCCTCCCTAATATGACCTTTATGTTGAAATCTACTTGTTCTGTAGAAACTCAGAGTTGGCTGGGCTTGTTGGCTCAGCCTGTAATCCCAGCATTTTGGGAGGCCGAGGCAAGTGGATTGCCTGAGCCTGCGGGTTTGAGACCAGCCCCAGGCAACTTGGTGAGACCTCATCTCTACAATAAAATTTAAAAAACAGCCGGGCGTGGTAGCACGCGTCTGTAGTTCTGGCTACTTGGAAGGCTGAGACGGAAGGATCGCCAGAGCCCAGCAGGTCGATGCTGGGGTGGCCATGAGTGTGCATGCCACTGTACTCCAGCCTGGATGAAGGAGTGAGACTCCAAATAAAAAAAAAACAAAAACTCAGAGTTTTCAGATAGCAAACCAAATGGAATCATTGCAGGCTAGTAACAGTAATAAACCACTTAACAGAAGACCTTAAATGCAGCTATATTTAGATATATAAATATATAAATCACATAAATGTGATTTTTCTCAATAAGGAATCTTTTTTTTTTTTTTTTGTGAGTTTGAGTCTCACTCTGTCACCCAGGCTGGAGGACAGTGGCACGCTCCCGGCCACCTCAGTCTCAACCTACTGGGCTCCTGTGATCCTTCCGCCCCCAGCATTCCAAGTAGCCAGAACTACAGGCGCGCACTACCACGCCCAGCTAGTTTTTGACTTGTTGTAGAGACGAGGTCTCGGCAAGTTGCCTGACCTGGTCTCGAACCCGCGGGCTCATGCAATCCTCTCTTAGTATGATTATAATAAATTACACACTGTGTGTCATCTGTCATCTGACAATTACTTTTTCTAAGTGGAATCATTTGTTGAGTCTCAAACTTAGCTGTATATAACCTTACTCTAGTAGCAAACTGAACATCTGAACAAGAAACCCAGTTTCTGAGACATTACATTCTCACCCAGTTAATAATGAAGGGCAGATACATAAAATAACATAAAATGACTTACTATAAAATAAGTATCTGCCCCGGCGCCCTGGATGAGTTACTGAAGGGCCACACTAGTGACGTCATCTGCCCAGGGATCCCCAGCAGCCTCCAGGGAGGTGCTGTGTCCCTTCTCCCCTGACAAAAGGGGAAACTGAGGCCCGAGGGGGCAAGGAGAGTCGGCTGGAGACCAGGTCCAGCCCTCGGTGCAGTGCTTTGTCCTCTCCGCCACGTCCTCAGGAAAGAGCCTGGAGGGGCTTTTGGGCTGTCTTGCCCTCCTGGAGACCGACGACAGCTCTCTCTGGTTCCCACCAGCCGGTGCTTCCCCTTCTCTCTTGCATCTAAACATAGCTGCATTTAAGGGCTTCTGTTAAGTGGTTTATTACCTCTCTGACCTGCACCCCTTGATGGGCTCCCACTGTCTGGAGAGTGAGGATGTCCCGGATGAGTCTACTGTGTGCAGAGATGTCATGGGAATTGTCAAGAACATTCTAGACCGCAGTGTCCTTAAGGGATGCTGCCTTGGACCTGGAGATTGTTGAAGGAAGCCCCAAGGGATAGAGGCAGTGATCCTCTCAGGATGATGGCCTGGGGTCCCCAATCCCCCCAGAGGGGCTTTTCATGGCCTGGTCACCCAGGGGCCAGCCTCTGTGTCCTCCTCCTACTGCTGGTGTGACTTCTGGAAACCAAAAGTTCATTCCTGTTGCAGCTTTCTGCATTGGGCACCATTGTCCTCACCCACCTCAATAAATCTTGAAACATGCAAAAAAAATAAATAAATAAATAAAGTATCACTTCTACTTCTGTTTTCAAACGCACCTTCATACCTGCATAACTATGTTTTGGGAGGTCGGATATGGTGGCTCACACCTATTATCCCAGTGTTTTGAAAGGTTGAGACAGGAGAACCACTTGCGGCCAGGAGTTCAAGAACTGGGAAACACAGCAAGATCTTGACTCTACAAAAAAATTTTAAAAATCAGCCTGGCATGGTGGCATGTGTCTGCAGTCCCAGCAACGGAGGAAACTGACCCAGAAGAATCGCACAAGCCCAGGAAATCGAGGCCAGTGAGCCATGATCATACCACTGCACTCCAGCCTGGGCAACAGAGAGAGACCCCAACTCAAAAAAAAAAAAAGCTATGTCTGGGGCCAACTGGCTACAGACTTAAGGTCACCAGTTTCAGATGTGCTGTCAATCCTGCCTGCAGACACCTCTGCTACCCTAAGTGGTCATTCTTCCCATACCCTGCACAGTCCAACACTCTCACTTCCTCCCAGTCACCCCTGGCCGTGACTCTCTCCTGCTTGGTCAAGAACAGAAGCCATCAGATGTGAAATATCTCAGAATCTCGCCACCCTGCCTACAAGCCTGTGGACATGGGTCTCAATCCTCTCATCCTATCATAATGGGGGACGTGCCCTTCCTCACATCTAAATCCACTTCCTCTGCCCCTCCTCCCTCCTCAGTGACCTTACACTATCTCTGTTTCCCTGTCACTTCCGGATCTTCTGTCTCTCATTTTGACTGAGTCTTCCCCATCAGCATTTAAACATGCTGTTGTCTCTCCTATTTTATTTTATTATTTTTTTAAAAAGTAGTATTTATTTTATTTATTCATTTATTTTTGAGTTCAAGTCTCACTCTGTCACCCAGGTTGGAGTGCAGTGCATGCTCACGGTCACCCTAGTGTTGACCTGCTGGGCTTAGGCGATCCTTCGACCTTAGCCTTCCCAGTAGCCAGAACTACAGACGTGCACTACCACACCCGGCTAATTATTTTATTTTATTGTAGAGACGAGGTCTCACCATGTTGCCCAGGCTGGTCTCAAACCCATGGGCTCAGGCAATCCTCTTGCCTCGGCCTCTCAAAGAGCTGGGATTACAGGCTTGAGCCACCGCACTCTGCCTAAAGTAGTATTTATTAAGAAGACAGAAAAGCTCCCACAACGAGAGGGGGCCTGAAAGAAGGTTGCCTATCTCTCCTATTTTAAAAGAAACAAAAATAACCTTCCCTTCACCTCACATAGCCCACCCGCTACCGTCTCAACTGCCTCTTTCCCTTCACAGACAAACTGCTTGGATGTGTGTTCCATTCCTTTATCTCATCTCCTCTCTCAGTCCCCTCCAACCCACCACTCTGCTGTGCTCAGTTCACCAAGGACCTGGGCAGCTACATCTCCAGGGCAATTTGCAGTCTTCTATCTTTTCATTATAGCGTCTGACATGGTTGACCGTGCTGCCTTCTTGGAGGGAATTCTGCTCTTGGTGTCTGGACCTCAACATTCTCCTGGTATCCTCTGACCTTTTGAGTTTCTTCTTCTTCTCCCCAGAGGACTCAATCAATCGTATCCAGCCTTTAAATACCAGAAGCCCTGAAGGCTCTGTTCCAGGCCCTCTCATTCTCTTACTTTTCTTTACTCTCTTGGGTCCATTATGCTATTTAATTTTCCTGAGGACTCCATTTACAGCTCTAAGTCCTCTCTCTTGAGCTCAAGACTTGTAAATCTGACTCTCTCCCTGTGAACCCCATGTGGATATTAACAAAGGTCAATATTTTCTCCCACAAACTTCATTCTCTTCTTGTATCCAAAACATCAACTAATGAGACCACACAAACCCACTGACACAAAAACATGAGGCCCATTCTCGGTGATCCATGGGTCTCATTCTGATCACCTCGGATGTCCTATGATCCCATCCTCTAAATGGCTCTGAAATCCAGTCATTTCCTCCATCTCTGCTCTTTTTTTTTTTTTTGAGTCGCAGTCCCACTCTGTCGCCCAGACTGGAGGGCAATGGCACGCTCCCGGCCACCACAGCCTCGGCCTGCTGGGCTCCGGCGATCCTTCCGCCTCAGCCTTCCAAGTAGCTGGAACTATAGGCGCATGCTACCACACCCAGCTAATTTTTGATTTATTGTAAGATGAGGTCTTGCCAAGTTGCCCAGGCGGGTCTCGAACCTGCGGGCTCATGCAATCCACTCGCCTCGGCCTCCCAAAGTGCTGGGATTACAGACTGAGCCACCAAGCCCGGCCCCATCTCTGCTCTTACCACCCTACTCAAAACCCTGATTCTCCATATGGTCCACTGCTAGGAATGTCATATTCACCTGGGAGTTCGTTAGATGTGCAGTGTCTTGACCACACCTCAGACCTACTCAATCAGAATCTACATTTACTAAGACCCCAAGTGATTTGCACACACATGGACGTTTGAGAAGCATCTCTCTCAACCACTGGCATCCCTCTGCCTTCTCTCCCTGCTTCACACCTCCCCCTTCTGAAAGATTCTCCTCACAGCAAATCAAATCACGTCACTCACGTGCTGAAAGCCTTCCAATAGCCCCCATTTTCTTAGAATAAGATGTGTTCTATCTAGTCTTCCTTTAATGTGAAAGTGGTTCGACATAATGTTTTCTTTTATCTAACTTTCATCTTTGCTGTATCTCTTTTAAGACAAAAAAAATTTGACAGCTTTAATTTTTAAAAAGGACTAAACAAGGAATGTCTTATTTTTGTTCTTTTTCTGTACCAATGTTACATTTGCTTTGCAAAGGGACTATTTCTCAGATTGTGAGTCGTTATTTCATGTAATAAAAGCATATAAAAGCCCTCAATTATTAAAGAAGTGGTTTTCTTCTGAAAACTCAATAAATTATGCTCTGAAAGCTCAAGAGAAACCTCTTTGGGTAGATGGGATTAAAGTCTGAATGTTTTAAGGCATAAAAAAATAAAAATCTAATTTTATTTTTTATGAGGAAGACAATGTCCCAGCCATGACGGCCACTTCTTTAAAAGAGCATCATCTGATATGCCCAAATATGTAGAAAACAGGTTCGACATTCTGTTTCAATTCCCATGTCAAAAGCCAGTGCAGAAAAAGGGTTTTGTTGTCATGGGTAACCCACGGATCTTTGAAAACAAAGGCGTGACTATAGAGTCTGTAAAATTCAATTTTTAAAAAAGCATTCCTTCCACTAGGTCAGACATGAAAGAGGAGTTTGGGAAAAGAAATATTTCATGAGGCTCCAGAATCCAATCCAAAATATAAGATTCAGTGCAGATTCTCAACAGCTTTCTATGGCTTATCATTTGCAGTGGGGCCAGGGAGACTGCTGGTAGACCTCCATGAGGTGTGTCTGGAATGTTGGCTGAAACCCTCAGGCACGCCTGCTTTCAGGCAGCAAGGCCCAAGATATTTCTAGAAGACCCCAGCAGAGCTCCTCCTGACCAGCACTGACTCCGTAAAACACTGGGTAGCAGGGAAGCATTTTCTTGCCCAAGGAGGACCACAAGCAAAGGCAAGATTTTCAAAGGACAATTCCAGAAGAGATGACAGTAGCTTCTGCAAAGTTGGGACCAGCGAGCCTGAAAACTAGAATGAGTTTGAAAGGACAGAACTTGTGGGAAGAGAAGGAGGATCAGAAATACCCAAAATGACTAAGCAAAAGAAGCCTGTCACATAGAAGCCTATATTATGTGATTCCATGTATAGGAAACATCCAGAATGGACCGATTCATAGAGACAGAAAGTAGAATAGTGGTTGCCAGGGCTGGGGGGAAGAAATGCAGAAACTGGGGGTTGAAGACTAAGGGATGTGAGCTTTCTTTTTGTCATAATGAAATTGTTCTGAATTTGATTATAGTAATGGTTGCATAACTGTAAATGTACAGAAAGGCACTGAATTGTGCATTTCAAATGACTGAATTGTATAGAGTGTGAATTATATCTCAGTAAAGCTGATAAAAAATAAAACAATTAATTTTTTTAAATGCCTCCCCCCAAAAAGGCAAGAAAGAAAGTTTTGAAGATATTAAGCAGAGCTAGTTCTTGTGCTGCATATATAACTATTTCTCGATTTTTTTTCCCGAAGTCATTTATCAACCGTTGACTTTCTGCTATGTAAGATGAAGATTTGGCTTCTTACACATGATCCCCCCATGCACACATATACTTTCTCCTTCCACCATCCTCCCAGTATAGCTGTATTGTAATTTTTGCTAAGATCGATATTCAGTGTTGATGACTCTCACATTTCTACCTCCAACAGAGTTCTTTCCGGACTCTATCCAAGTGCTTACTAAACATCTAGCCAAGCACTTTCTATCCAAGTGCTTACTAAACATCTATCCAAACACTTACTATCCAAGTTCTTACTAAACATCTATCCAAGCACTTACTGCCCAAATGCTTGCTAAACATCTATCCAAGTGCTTACTATGCAAGAACTCACTAAACATCAATCCAAGTGCTTACTATCCAAGTGCTTACTAAACGTCTATCTAAGTGCTTGCTAAACATCTATCCAAGTACTTACTACCCAAGTGCTTACTAAACGTCTATCCAAGTGTTTACTACCCAAGTGCTTGCTAAACATCTATCCAAGCATTTACCATCCAAATGCTTGCTAAATATCTATCCAAGTGCTTCCTACCCAAGTGCTTACTGAACATCTATCCAAGTACTTACTACTCAAGTGCTTAATAAACATTTGTACTTTTTTTTAAATTTTAAAATATTTTTATTATTTTATTTTTGAGTCAGACTCTCACTCTGCTGCCCAGGCTAGAGTGCAGTGGCATACTTATGGCCACCACGGTCTTGACCTGCTGGGTTCAGGCAATCCTTCCACCTCAGCCTTCCAAGTAGCTGGAACTACATGCGTATGCCACCATGACTGGCTAATTTTTCTTTATTGTAGCGAAGAAATTTCGCCAGGCTACCCAGGCTGGTCTCAAATCCCTGGGCTCTGGCAGTACTCTCACCTCTGCCTCCCAAAGTGCTGGGATTATGGGTGTGAGCCACCATGACTGGCTAATTTTTCTTTATTGTAGAGATGAGGTGTTGCCAGGTTGCCCAGGCTAGTCTCAAACCTCTGGGCTCAGGCAGTCCTCTCACCTCCTCCTCCCAAAGTGCTGGGATTACAGGTGTGAGTCACTGTACCTGGCAATATTTGTACTTTAATACTAACGGACATCTTCATTTTTCCAAAATTAAGCTCTTGATCCTTCCTCTAGCACCTGCTCCTTGCACAGCCTTTCCTGCGAGGCCTTTTTAGTGGCTCAAGCCAAAACCCGCAGGGGTGTCTTTGACTCCACTATTCTTTTGGAGTCTTAAGTCTTACTCTGTCGCCCAGGCTGGAGTGCAGTGGTATGCTCACGGCCATCCCAGCATCGACCTGCTGGGCTCTGGCGATCCTTCCATCTCAGCCTTCCAAGTAGCCGGAACTACAGGTGCGCGCTACCATGCCTGGCTAATTTTTTATTTATTATAGAGATGAGGTCTCGCCGAGTTGCCCGGGCTGGTCTCGAACCTGTGGGCTCAGGCAATCCCCTCACCTTTGCCTCCGAAATTGCTGGGATTAAAGAGTTGAGCCACCACACCCGGCCAGAAGTCAGCTTCTTATGAGGTTTTCCCTGGCCACCATATCTAAAATACAGGTTGGGCACAATGGCTCATGCCTGTAATGCCAGCACTTTGGGAGGCCCAGGAGGGAGGATTGATTTGAGCCCAGGAGTTTGAGACCAGCCTGGACAACACAGTGAGATCTTGTCTCTATAAAAGTTTTTTAAAAAAATTAATTGGCTGTGGTGGCATGTGCTTGTAGTCCAAGCTACTCATGAGGCTGAGGTAGAAGGAATGCCTGAGTCCAGGAAGTTTAGGCAGCCGTGAACTGTGATGGTGCCATTGCCCTCCAGCCTGAGCGACAGAGTGAGACTCCAATAAGAAAAAACAAAAACAAAGCCAGGCTCGGTGGCTCAGCCTGTAATCCCGCGCCTTTGGGAGGCTGAGGTGAGTGGATTGCCTGAGCCCGCGGGTTCGAGACCCGCCTGGGTAGCGAGACCTCATCTCTACAATAAATCAAAAAATCAGCCGGGCGTGGTAGCGTATGCCTGTAATTCCGACTACTCGGAAGGCTGAGGCGGAAGGATCACCGGAACCCTGCAGGTCGAGGCTGCGGTGGCCGGGAGTGGCCACTGCACTCCAGTCTGGGTGACAGACTCCAACTCAAAAAACAAAAACAAAAAAACAAAAAAAAAAACCCAAAAAACAGCCAGGCATGGTGGCTCACGCCTATAAACCCAGCAGTTTGGGAGGCTGAGGTGAGAGGATTGCCTGAGCACCTGTCCACACTGTGCTGAGTGTTCAGAAGTTTCTGGCCAAAAATGTCATGATTCCCATGCCCCGCCCTCCCTATACACCTGATCTCACCCTAAGCAACTTTTTTTTTGTTTCCCCAGATGAAAAAAAGTCCTCAGAGGAGAAGATTTTGTTGATGTGGAAGAGGTGAAACAAAAAACAGCAGAAGCACTAAAAGGCATCAAGACTGACAAGTTCAAAAACTGTTTTGAGCAGTGGAAAAAACTTCTCGATAGGTGTTTTTCATCCAACAGAGAATACTTTGAAGGTGATTGAAGTTTAAACATGGAAGAATAAATACACAATTTTCTGTAAATAAATTCTGGGTTTTTTGAGGTTTCTCCTCATATATATTGTATATGTATTTATTATATATAAACATTTTATTGCCTCATTAATTTTCTGTCCACTAGGACATGAGCTATACAGAGAATTAGGGGCTGTTTTACTCATTACTATCACCCTTGTGCATGGCGCTTAACAAATAGTTGTCAATGAATAAATGAATATTTATAGTATTGTGATTATGTAAATCTTGTTTGCAGTTGGGCCATTTGTATACTATTAATTCTTTTTTTTTTTTCCCCTTGTACACCTTCTTTTGTACTCTGTAATTAGAAATGGACATTTTTGGACCCGACGTGGTGGCTCACCTTGTAATCTCAGTTCGTTGTGAGGCTGAGAATCACTTGAGCCCAGGAGTTCAAGACCAGCCTGGGCAACATAGTGAGACCTCATCCCGAAGGAAGGAAGGAAGGAAGGAAGGAAGGAAGGAAGGAAGGAAGGAAGGAAGGAAGGAAGGAAGGAAGGGAAAAAAGGAGGCCGCTCTCAGTGGCTCATGCCTATAATCCCAACACTTTGTGAGGCCGAGGTGAGAGAATTGCCTGAGCTCATGGGTTTGAGACCAGCCTGGGCAACTTGGCGAGACCTCATCTCTACAATAAATAAAAAAATTATCCAAGTATGGTGGTGCATGCCTGTAGTTCCGCTAACTGGGAAGGCTGAGGCAGAAGGATCACCTGAGCCCAGCAGGTCAAGGGTGCGGTGGTCATGAGTGTGCCATTGTACTGCGGCCTGGGAGACAGAGTGGGACTCCGACTCCAAAAGAAAAAAACAAAAAAGAAAGAAAAAGAGAGAAAGAAATCAATATTTTGGGCTTGTTATTGTTGTGGTTGTCATTTTTCTTTACTGTTCTACGTGCCATCATTTAATCCGTCTCCTCTGTCTCCAAGAAAGTGTTCACATCCTTTCAACACATCCATCTCCTGGGGGTGTCTCCTCAGCCTTCTCCAGCATGGAGTGGTCAGACCTGTTGCACTGGTCATTGCTTGGGACTCCCTTAGGTGTTCCCCTCACGTCTCTCTGCAGGAGTCCCTGTTTTCTGGATCATGTATCTTTTTTTCTGTGTTTGTTCTCTTATTTTGTTGGAACAACTCCTTTGGCTGCTTCCTAAGAAAGTGCGATTCCTGAGAAAGTTTCAGAACTTCGACTCTCTGAAAACATCCTTATCCATCCTCCCCTCTCGCCCTGTTGACAGTTTGGTCAGATACAGACATCTGAGAGGGAACACATTTTCTCTCAGCATTTCAAAGGCAGTGCCTCTGTGTCTTCCAGTTTCCTGCATTGAGGCTGGACATCCAGTGCCATTCTGATTCCAGAAACCTGGTATTTTTCCTGCTTTTGTTTTTAAAAGTTTTAAAATCCTCTCTATCCTTGGCTGTCTGAGACTTCATGATCATAGACCTTGGTGTAGACGTTTTTTTTTTCTTTGGTGATGCTGGGCCTGCAGTGGGTCTCTTGGGTCTCAGGAATTATCTTTTTCGTTCGTTCTTTTTTTTTTTGAGTCAAGGTCTCACTCTGTTGCCCAGGCTGGAGTTTAGTGGCACAATTGTGGCTCACCACAGCCTTAACCTCCTGGGCCTAGGCAATCCTCCTGCCTCAGTCTCCCTAGTAGCTGGGACTACAGGCATGCGCCACAATGCCTAGATGATTTTTTTATTTATTGTAGAGACGAGGTTTCACCATGTTGCCCAGGCTGGTCTCGAACTCCTGGGCTCAACCAGTTCTTCTGGCCTCAGCCTCCCAAAGTGCTGAGATTACAGGCCACCATGCTGGTCAGGAGTTTTCTTTGACCATCTGCTCCCTTTCTCTCTTCCTGGAACTCCCACCATCTGAATGTTCTACTTCCTGAATTGATCCTTTATCCTAGCTTTCCAAGTTTTTGTTCTATTTCCTTGGATTTGTCTTCTAAGATTGTTGCTAATTTTTTGAGTTCTATTACCATGTTTTTTTCCCCAACAGTTATTTCTTGCTCACTCTCTGTTCTTTTTATTCTTTCCTTTTTATTCTGAAAAAATCTTAAATGCAGAAAAATTGCAAGGACAGTGCAAAGAACATTTTCTTCCAGAGCCATTTGAGACTAAGTTGCTGACAGGGTAACTTATTACCCTAAAATTATTTTAACATAAACTACTTATTATTGTTGTTTTATTTTATTTTTGAGTCAGGATCTCACTCTGTCCCCCAGGCTGGAGTGAAGTGGCACGATCACAGCTCACCACAGCCTTGACCCTCTGGGCTCAGGCCATCTTCCCACCTCGGCCTTCCAAATTGCTGGGATTATAGGTGTGAGCCACCACACCCAGCGCTAAATCCTTCTTAAACAATACTTCAGCTGGGCTTGGTGGCTCAGCCTGTAATCCCGCGCCTTTGGGAGCTGAGGTGAGTGGATTGCCTGAGCCCACGGGTTTGAGACCCGCCTGGGCAGCGAGACCTCATCTCTACAATAAATCAAAAAATTAGCCAGGCGCGGTAGCGTGCGCCTGTTATTCCGGCTACTCGGAAGACTGAGGCGGAAGGATCGCTGGAGCCCAGCAGGTCGAGGCTGCGGTGGCCGGAGCGGCTACCGCACTCCAGTCTGGGCGACAGAGTGAGACTCCAACTCAAAAAAAAAAAAAACAAAAACAATACTTCAACCTGTCTTCCCATTTTCAGGGGTATCAGCAGGACTGGAATGCCTGAGCCTTCTGAGGGTTGTCCAAATCAGCTTACTCCCAGCTTTCTCAAGTGCCAACTGAAATGTCAGCTCTTTCACTTCCGTCAAGTCCATTGCCATGCAGTTATCTGCTTGCCAGCTATTTTTGTTTGTTATCTTCTTTCTTTTTCCTTTGTTCCTATGGATATGTGACTTTAAAAAAAAATCCCTTTTCTGTCATATTAGTAGAGTCTGAGGAAGGAGTGGATGGAGGTCAAAATGCATTCAAACAAGCAGATATTAGTGCTTTATGAAGCACTTTTTTTTTTTTGAGTCAGGGTCTCACTCTGTTGCCCAGGCTGGAGTGCAGTGGCACGCTCACAGTGATCACACTCACAGAAGCTTCCACCTCCTGAGCTCAGGCAATCCTTCTGCCTCAGCTTCCAGAGTAGCTGGAACTACAGGCATGCGCCACCACACCAGGCTAATTGTTTATTTTTTTTGTAAAGATGAGGTCTTGCTATGTTGCTCAGGCTGGTCTTGAACTCCTGGGCTCAAGCAAACCACCTGCCTCGGCCTCCCAAAGTTCTGGGATTACAGGTGCGAACCACTGAGCCTGGCACGAATCAAATTTTCTGTACAGCCTGTGCTCAGTATTTGTGAATTCCATATTTGCAAAATCACCAACTCTCTAAAATGTATTTGTAACTCCAAAATCAATACCACACTCTTTCAGTCACTTGTGGACATGCACAGAGCACAAAAAAAATGGAACCACTTAATGCCCAAATTCCCAGCTGAGGCTGGACAAGGCGACCGTCTGCCTTGTTTTGGCCCTCGAACTGTAAACAAGCGTCCTTTTTTGCGATCTATTTAGTGTCATGGCTTTTCCATCTTTGTGCTTTTCCTTGGTGATCGTGCTGTTTCAAATGGTCCCCAAGCGCAGCGCTGAAGTGCTGTCTCGTGTTCCTAAACACAGGAAGCCTGCGATGTGCCTTGTGGAGAAAACACATGTTAGAGGAGCTTTATTCAGGCATGAGTTATGGTGTCCTTGGCCAAGTTCAGCAAGAGGGAATCAGCAGTTGATATTCAGCAAGGTGTCTTTAAACAGAAACATGCATAAAACAAGGTAATGCATTGATCAGTTGGCAACGTGTGACCCGAGGCTCGCAGGAACTTACTTCTGTATGTTCCCTAGAAGTAATGATTCAGTATTCACTAACTCAATGTTCAGGTGACTCTTTTTTTGTTGTTTTTTAGAAACAGAGGCCAGACATGATGGCTCACGTCCGTAATCTCAGCACTTTGGGAGGTGGAAGCAAGAGGACTGCATGTGTCCAGGGGTTCGAGATCAGCCTGGACAACTTGGCGAGATCTCATCTCTATAATTAATCCAAAAAATTAGCCAGTCATGGTGGCATACACCTATGGTTCCAGCTACTTGGAAGGCTGAGGCGGAAGGATTGCCTGAGTCCAACTGGCCATGAGCATGCCACTGCACTCCAGCCTGGGCAACAGAGTGAGACTCTACCTCAAAAAAAGAAAAGAAAAGAAAAGAAACAGAGTCCCATTCTGTCACCCAGGCTGGAGTGCAGTGGCGTGATCATGGCTCACTGCAGCTCAGACTCCTGGACTCAAGAGATCCTCCCACCTTAGCCTCCCAAGTAGCTGGAACTATAGGTGTGCCCCACCATGCCTGGCTAATTTATTTTATTTTTTGTAGAGATGGAGTCGACATCTCCCTATGTTGTCCAGACTGGCCTCAAATTCCTGGCCTCAAGAGATCCTCCTGCCCAGGCCTCCCAAAGTGCTGGGATTATGGGCATGGACCACCACATCTGGCCCAGTGTTCAGGTAACTTAATAGAACATAACTGTCACGAATAACAAGAATCAGTTGTAGACACTTAACATTTTTAAATGTTTACTTAATTTAATTCTTTATCCACTGACTTTTTTTGTTTCAACATCCTTATTAAGGAATAAGTGGCACACGTTAACCATATACATTTAAGGTGTAAAATTGGATAACTCCGACATATGTATACACCTGTGAAACCATCACCACAATCAAGATAATGAACGCATCTGCCACCCCCAACAGTTTTCTCATGTCTCTTCGTAATCCCTGCCCCAGGCAAACACTGATCTGACTCTGTCACTATAAATTAAGTTGCATTTTTTTCTCTCTCTCTCTCTCTCTTTTTTTTTTTTGGAGTCTGTCACCCAGGCTGGAATGCAGTGGCACGATCACGGCTCACTGCAACCTCACCCTCTTGGACTCCAGCCCAGGAAGGATCCTGGGCTCAAGTGAGTAGCTGGGACTACAAGCACATGCCACCATGCCTGGTTAGCTTCTTTTGTTTTTGGTGGAGACAAGGTCTCACTATGTTGCCCAGGTTGGTCTTGAACTCCTGGACTCAAACAATCCTCCCGCCTCGGCCTTCCAAAGAACTGGGATTATAGGCATGAGCCACCATGCCTGGCCTTAGTTTGCATTTTCTAATGCAAACTAATTAATGTTTTAGATTCCTAACTAATGCCGAGGCTGGTACTTGGAAGAGTGCCATCAAACTGGGCCGGTAGTGTGTGACATTGGCTTTGCAAACCAGCAGCAATGAAAGAAAACCCGCAGTGCAGATGGAAGGGTTTTTGACTGTATTAGACTGTGGCAAAACGTATAGCAAAACCGCACCTGCAGTATCTTGGATTCCTTACTTTTTAGATTCCTAACACCATTTAGACGTCACCTAGTACATGCTCATTCTTTCTGGCTTCCTTTGCTTGGCATTATTGTTTTAAGATCCATCGTGTTATTGTGTATATAATAGTTCATCCCTTTTTTACGTCTAACAGTATCTCACTGTGTGAATCCATTCATTGTTGATGGATTTGGGGGAGTGTTTCCGGTTTTTGGATAGTACAAATAAAGTGGTTATAAACATTCATGACAAGACTGTGTATCCACTATCAAAACGCTATAATAAGAGAATACAAATTTCATTTAAAAGTAGAGAGATTTGAATAGACACCTCATCCAAGAATCTACAGGGATGGCAGATGAAAAGACGCTTGGGATTTTTTAGTCGTCAGGAAACGTAAAATAAAACCACAGTGAGGTAATGCTACACACCTGTGAGAATTGCTAAACGTGAAAAAAAGACCAGCATTGGCTAGGTGTAGTGGCCCACGCCTGTAATCCCAGCACTTTGACAGGCCAAGGTGGGAGGCTCGCTTGAGGCTAGGAGGACTACATCAGCCCAGGCAACACGGCAAGATCCTGTATCTACCAAAAAAATGTTTAAAAAATACACACACGCACACACACACACACACACAAAAAGATATATAAACAAAAAGATACCGACCCTATCAAATGTTGATGAGACTTTAGTACTAGAACTCTCATACGCTGCTGCATGTATGTATGTGAAGCATTATCCAGTAAGTCCTCTACTTATGAACAAGTTCCGTTCTGAGAGCACATTCGTAAGTTCAATTTGTTCATATTTCCAACAGAGTTAGTCTAGGTACCCAACTGACACAATTGGCCGTAAGGTACTGTACCAGCTATATCACCACTGCTTTTATGCTTGTTTCCGAACATCCTGGGCTTGAAATAAAGATACTGAACTACTGTACTCTATACAGTACAATACAGTCAAATACACAAAAGTCCAGTCACTTGTAGAGGATGCATGCCCGTGACGATGTATGCCAGACATGTGAACTAACCAATGTGATTAGACATGTGAGTGCACGTTCTCATCTTTGAAAGTTCGCAACTTGAAGGTCTGTATGTAGGGGACTTGCTGTAATTATTTCAGAAAACAAATGTTTAATTTCTTGAAATATTAAACACACATATACCATATGACCCAGTTCATCTGCTCCTAGATGTTTGCCCAGAAGAAATGAATGCTTGCGTTCATATACATGCATGACTTGTCATGAACATTTATAGCGATACCACACTATCTTGATGGTGGCAGCATGTAGGTCTTGAAATCAAGTAGCATGAGTCCTCCAACTCTATTCCTTTTCAAAGTTGCTTTGGTCATCCTGGGTCCATATGAATATCAGACGTGACTTGTCAAGTTCTGTGAAAAAGCCTGCTGGGATTTTGATTGGAATTGCATCAAAGGATGAGTATTTCTGAGAGATGTATCTTCATTGGTAGGGCAGGGACCAGCTTCAATATGTAACTGTATCCCTGGGGAACAAATCCAGGGCTCCCTTGACCTAGCATTTTGGGGTCAATCTTTTGTGTAACCAGCTCATATACAAGGCAGGACACAGCCATCTCCCCTCCCTGCTCTTTGGCCAGGTTCATGTTTATGTTGCTCGGAATCTCTGCACAGAGGCGTTTCCATCTCATGAGCAGCCCATTTGCCGTTTAAGTGGAACCTACAAAGTCCCCATCCAACACAGCAGGGATATCACTGATGGAGAGATTTCTGAACCAGCAAATCCAGTTGGTCTGGCTGATCCTGTTACCAAAGTTCACAAGCCTAAAGCCTATTATCTATAGTTTTCTGGAAGGGTAGGAAGGTTAAAACTCCACTTAAAACATCAACCATGAAAGCAACACATCGATGACTTTACCTGTTCCACTTATAACACATTCCATTGACAGCACTCTTTCATCCTGGCTAACAGAAGTTCTTACCATTGCCCTGAACATGGGAAATGGACTCTAGACTTTTTTTTAAAAACCCAGTCTAAACTCCCGAATGCAAATTCAGCTTTGGTTTCCTTTTTTATTTCTTTATTTATTTTAGAGACAGAGTGTCACTCTGTTACCCAGGCTGGAGAGAAGTAGTGTGACCATAGCTCATCACAGCCTTGAACTCCTGGGCTCAAGCAATTCTCCTGCCTCAGTCCCCTGAATAACTGGGACTACAGGCACATGGCACCACTCCTGGCTAATTTTTTGTAGAGATGAGGTTTCACTGTGTTACCCAGGCTGGTCTCAAACTCTTGGCCTCAAGCAGTCCTCTCAACTCGACCTCCCAAAATGCTGTGATTACAGGTGTGAGCCACCCTGCTTGGCCTGATTTTCTTTTCTTTTTTTTTTTTATTTTTTATTTTTAAGTTGGAGTCTCATCCTGTCGCCCAGACTGGAGTGCAGTGGCCGCTCCTGGCCACCGCAGCCTCAACCTGCTGGGCTCTGGCGATCCTTCTGCCTCAGCCAGAATTACAGGCGTGCGCTACCACACCCAGCTGAGTTTTTGATTTATTGTAGAGATGAGGTCTCGCCAAGTTGCCCGGGCGGGTCTCGAACCCGCGGGCTCAGGCAATCCACTCACCTCAGCCTCCCAAAGGCGCGGGATTACAGGCTGAGCCACCGAGCCTGGCTTGGCCTGATTTTCTTTCTTTCTTTTTTTTTTTTTTGAGTTGGAGTCTCACTCTGTCGCCCAGACTCTCCCGGTCACTGCAGCTTCGACCTGCTGGGCTCTGGCCATCCTTCCGCCTCAGCCTTCCGAGTAGCCAGAATTACAGGCATGCGCACCACGCCCAGCTGATTTTTTGATTTATTGTAGAGATGAGGTCTCGCTGCCCAGGCGGGTCTCGAACCCGCGGGCTCAGGCAATTCACTCACCTCAGCCTCCCAAAGGCGCGGGATTACAGGTTGAGCCACCGAGCCGGCTGGCCTGATTTTCTTAATAAGGAGAAGGGAGGAGAAACTTGCTCATTCTCCTAAACTACTCTCTGTCTACACAGTCTTTCCCTGGTCCCTCACACAAAGTATTTACAGTCTATCCAGACTTGCAACTTGGGAGCTAACAAAACTCTCCAGAAAGAGAATGAGGCATATCAGTGGGGCCACTCTTGGGGTGTTTCAAAATGTGTTTCTTTCTGTTTGCAAATGGCCCTGTGTGTAACTATCATGACATTCTCGATCCTGCTATTGTTCCGTTAATCCACAGTAATCGTCTTAATCTGTGAAATCCTAATTTTGTTACGAAGGAAGTGGTTTCACTGGGAATTGAGACATAGAATTTCCTCTGTGAATTACAAAAGCAGCTCTGGGAAGATTTACAGCCAAATTGCTATAAGCTAGTCGAGGAAGCGTGACTATTCAAATAATCTTTCTGAGTCTATTTTTTTCTCTGAAATTTGGGGGCGGGAATGGGGTAGAGGGGGCAGGAAGAGTGGTCAAACACCTTCTGGCAAAGTGGTTAGCTCACCTCTCCCCCATTCCCCCAAGGGCCTCAGGGGACACCTTCTCTCTAGACTCTATCTTTTTTTTTTTTTTTTGAGTTGGAGTCTCACTCTGTCGCCCAGACTGGAGTGCAGTGGCCGCTCCCGGCCACCGCAGCCTCGACCTGCTGGGCTCCGGCGATCCTTCTGCCTCGGCCTTCCGAGTAGCTGGAACTACAGGCGCCGCTACCATGCCCGGCTAATTTTTTGATTTATTGTAGAGATGAGGTCTCACCAAGTTGCCCAGGCGGGTCTCGAACCCGCGGGCTCAGGCAATCCACTCACCTCAGCCTCCCAAAGGCGCGGGATTACAGGCTGAGCCACTGTTTTTATTTTAAAGATGCAGGGTGCGATTCAGGGTTAGGTACATAAGTGGTCATCGTTCAGGGAAAGTTTAGGGCTTCCTTCGGTCCCCTCTTCGCCTGGTTTGAAATCGGGTACCCTTATTGATGTTATGTGCCACCCCGCCCCCCCGGGCAGTATCCCCCTACTGCCAATCGCTTTCTTAGTAGTATGATGAACACAGACTCACAGACCTATCACAGAAACAAAGATCTGAGCACCATTTGTACTCACTCATAAGTGGACCCTGAACATTTATCATGATGCTTCCTAGTTTCTTGCTGGGCTCTACCTGGTTCTGGCCCTCCCTTCAGACACCTTCTGTCTTTATTTACTCCCCTGGGAGATTGCCTTTCCTTTTCATATCTTTTATTAAGTATCTAGTTCTTAAAGTTCTTCTAAAATCCATTTAAAAAATGGGAACACTTGTCAGCTTCTCTTTTTCCTTCTGTTCATCATTCTCGTCACAATTATTTACTGAACATCTTTTATTGATTTATTTATTTTTGCCAGGGTCTCACTCTGTCACCTGAAGTGCAGTAGCATGCTCATGGCTCACCAGGACCTTGAATTTCTGGACTCAGGAGATCCTTCAGCCCCCTGGGTAGCTGGGACTACAGGTGTGTGCAACCATTCCTGACTAATTTTTTTTTTTTTTTGAGTTGGAGTCTCACTCTGTCACCCAGACTGGAGTGGAATGGCTGCTTCCGGCCACCACAACCTCGACCTGCTGGGCTCTGGCGATCCTTTCACCTCAGCCTTCCAAGTAGCTGGAACTACAGGTGCACTGATTTTTTTCATTTTAATTTTTGTAGAGATGAGGTCTTCCTCTGTTGCCCAGGCTGACCTTGAACTCCTAGGCCCAAGTGATCCTCCTGCCATGGCCTCCCAAAGTGTGGGGATCACAGGGGTGAGCCACGGAGGCTGGTGTCCTTTCGGGTTAAATTTGAACCAGTCTGTCTCTCTTATATGTGACTCTAAAAACCTTGACACAGGCACCCAGTGTTCCGCAGGACTGGCATAATCACGCCTGAAGTTCCCAGGCTGCAATCACTGATTTCCAATCACTCAGCATCTGTGGGATGAAATTATCAGCGAGGCAAGTTCAGAATTGATCAGACGCTTTCCTGGAAAGTGGCTTCCAGCAGAATTTCGAGACTCTTAAGTCACTCATCATTGCTATTTTGGGTTGTGTGTATGCGTTTGTATTTATTTCTCAACATTTAAAGGCTAAATACACACCATATTTATTTACGTAAAATAAATGTACATTTTTCTGAATTGTGCCCCGTCTTTAAAATAAAAAAATAGAAAAAGTACATTTAATACACATATTTTACATATAAATATTTATTATATATGTGTGTGTGACTTTCTGTCCTAGAACAAACTTTTTACTATAATTAACAGCTTTAAAAATATTCTTCTAAGCCGGACTCGGTGGCTCAGCCTGTAATCCCACGCCTCTGGGAGGCTGAGGTGAGTGGATTGCCTGAGCCCACGGGTTCGAGACCCACCTGGGCAACTTGGTGAGACCTCATCTCTACAATAAATCAAAAAATTAGCCGGACGTGGTAGCGTGCGCCTGTAATTCCGGCTACTCGGAAGGTTGAGGCGGAAGGATCGCCGGAGCCCTGAAGGTTGAGGCTGTGGTGGCCGGGAGTGGCCACTGCACTCCGTCTGGGTGACAGAGTGAGACTCCAACTAAAAAAAAAAAAAAAAAAAAAAATTCTTCTAAAAGAAAGTCCATGTCTCTCACCCATTTATCCAAAAGTCTATTTATAGAAAAAACACCAGAGGCATATTCCTTATTTGGTGTTTGTGTTTCTTCCTTCTTCTACTGTTGCCTGCCTGAAAGATATTTTTGTTGCTGATACAAAGGGTTCTTTTTTCTTTGTTGTTTCTTTTGTATTTTTATTTTTAATTTTTATTTTGAGTTGGAGTCTTACTCCGTCGCCCAGGCTGGAGTGTAGTGGCACACTCATAGCCACCACAGCCTCGACCTGCTGGGCTAAGGTGATCCTTCCGCCTCAGCCTTCCAAGTAACTGGGACTACAGGTGTGTGCCACCACACCTGGCTCATTTTTTGATTTATTTTAGAAACGAGGTCTTGCCAAGCTGTCCAGGCTGGTCTCGAACCCATGGGCTCAGGCAATCCTCTCACCTTGGCCTCCCAAAGTGCTGGGATTATAGGCGAGAGCCACTGTGCCTGGCCCTGTTTGTTCTTTTTAAAAAGCCATGGACTATCAGTTTCCTCCCTGGCTGTGATGTAAAGTAATATTGCTTAATAGACATTCCTAGCAATAGAGTAGGTGTTTCCATCATAAAGAGAACACATGATACAATAATCAAACAACATAGGATATCAGAAAAAGCAGCAAGGGAACTTACCCTTAGACCTGCCAGACGCTGAGTTTCCAAATAAGTCACCTCCTTTCCCAGGCTTCAACTTCCTCCTTAATGAGGTAATGAAGTTGACCCCAAAGACTCCGACAATTCTTTAAAATGCTCAGAAAGAAGCTCCTGGAAGGAAATGTTGGCCACATGTTGACTTGGGGGAGCACAAGGTTAGAAATCAGTTCTCGTTTCTCATCGAATGCTTGTTCCCCTTATTCTTAGGGCTCCCTTCTTCTCCACTTTCTTCCTGAATCGCTCTTTTGTTTTCATTGGCTATTTTCACTCCCTGATCTTCTTCTCTCTTTCAACACATTTTAGCTTTTTTATTTTAAGAATTGTTTAGAGACGGGGTCTTACTCTCTTGCCCAGGCTAGAGCACAGAGGCGTGATCGTAGCTCACCGCAGGCTGGAACTCCTGGGCTCAAGTGATCCTCTATCCTCAACCTCCTGAGTATCTGGGACCATAGGTGTACACCACCATGCCTGGCTAATTGTTTTTTGTTTTTTTTTTTTTGAGTTGGAGTCTCACTCTGATGCCCAGACTGGAGTGCAGTGACCACTCCCGGCCACTGCAGCCTCAACTTGCTGGGCTCCGGCAATACTTCCGCCTCAGCCTTCTGAGCAGCTGGAACTACAGGTGCGTGCTACCACACCCGGCTAATTTTTGATTTATTGTAGAGACAAGGTCTCGCCATGTTGCCCAGGCAAGTCTCGAACCCACGGACTCACCAGGCAATCCACTTACCTCAGCCTCCCAAAGTGCAGAATTACAGGCTGAGCCACTGAGTGTGGCTCTGGCTAATTGTTAAAAGTCAAAAAACAACAGGTGTCATCAAAGCTATGGAGAAAAGGGAAGGCTTCTACACCGCTGGTGGAAATGTAAGCTAGTTCAACCATTGTGGAAAGCAATGTGGCATGTTCTCAAATATCTAAAAATACGATTCAGCAACTCCACTGCTGGGAATACACCCAGAGGAACACAAATCGCTCTACCAAAAAGATACCTGCACATGTATGTTCATTGCAGCACTACTCACAATAGCAAAAACATGGAACCAACCCAGATGGCCATTGAAAGTGACCTGGACAAAGAAAATGTGGTACATATACATGACGGAATATTATGCAGTCATAAAGAGGAACAAATTCATGTCCTTTGCAGCAACATGGATGCAGCTGGAGACCATCAGTCTAAGTGAACTCTCATGGAAACCAAAAACTGAATATTGTATGTTCTTATCTGCCAGAGACCAGCTCCAGCTGGGTTCAGGGTACCCCAAAGGTGGAGACGGTGTTGGTGATTGGGGGGAAGAAGAGAGAAAGAGAGAGAGAAAGAAAAAGACTGGACTCTGGTCTAGTGCAGAAGGGATATGTGTTATTGGGAATTACAACGGGTCTTTTATACACAAAGTCAGATGTGGGAGGGGCATCCCCCACCCACCAGAAACCTTAATCCATGAAAACTTAATCAATGATTGCCTTTAAACCCTTTTCATATGATAATCTTAAAACCCTTTTCATATGATAATCTTAAAATCCCATAACAAGCCGGGCTCGGTGGCTCAGCCTGTAATCCCGCGCCTTTGGGAGGCTGAGGTGAGTGGATTGCCTGAGCCCGCGGGTTCGAGACCCGCCTGGGCAGCGAGACCTCATCTCTACAATAAATCAAAAAATCAGCCGGGCGTGGTAGCACATGCCTGTAATTCCAGCTACTTGGAAGGCTGAGGCGGAAGGATCGCCGGAGCCCAGCAGGTTGAGGCTGCGGTGGCCGGGAGTGGCCACTGCACTCCAGTCTGGGTGACAGAGTGAGACTCCAACTCAAAAAAAAAAAAAAAAAAATCCCATAACAAAGGATAACCTAATCTGTGACTGACATATTCTATAAACCTTTTTCATCCTAAACTGATTGATTTATACCAAGTTAAACAATTCTATAGAAGCTTAAGTATTTACTTTACAAAGGAAAGCGGCCCATCCCAGAATGTTTGGAATGTGGCCCAGTCCAAAGTTCACAGTGCGCTACCTGCAAGTAACCCAGCCGCATTCTTTCAACAAATGGCTGTCTTCTAAAACTGTATTCTACAATTTACACCTTCAATAAATCCTAAGATCATGACCCAGAAGCCTGTGACCAATACTAAGGCTCTTAGATGTGACCCGAGTTTGAATTATAAGTTGTGTGAAAGCCAAAACTGCAGTTTGCGGAAGAATGGGAGCAATGAGCTTCTAAAGTGAGCTTGTGTTCGTCCCAGTCTCAGAGTTTTTATGTTTTGAGCTCACAGGAGCTTAATCTGGTTAGTGCTGAGTAGAAAGGGGGAGGAAATGGGGTCAATAGCTCCCGAACGCATCCTAGTGGTCTCAGGGTCAACGGCCCTTCCTGATCCCTAACGCCCAGTGGGCCTCTGTGGCCGGCTCCCAACGCTTATCCATAAGTGTGCCCTGACTACTGGACACGGGAGCACAGAGGTGAGAACAACAGATACTGGACACTGCGAAAGGAGGGAGGACAGGAGGGAGGAGGCATAACCACATACTGAGTGCCACGTCCACTACCAGGGGTAGAGAGGGCTTGCTAGAAGCCCAAACCTCAGCTGGGCTCAGTGGCTCAGCCTATTATCCCAGCACTTCTGGAGGCCGAGGTGAGTGGATTCCCTGAGCCTACGAGTTTGAGACCAGCCCGGGCAATTTGGTGAGACATCATCTCTACAATAAAATCAAAAATTAGTCAGGTATGGTAGCGCATGCCTATAGTTCCAGCTACTTGGAAGGCTGAGGCAGAAAGATCGCCAGAGTCCAGCAGGCTAACACTGGGGTGGCCATGAGTGTGTCACCGTACCCCAGCCTGGGTGACTAAGTGTGACTCCAACTCAAAAAAAAAAAAAAAGCCCAAACCTCATCTGCCCACAATTTACTTATGAAGTAAATCCTCACATGAGCCCTAAAACTCTAAAAAAAGAAAAGAAAAAAAAACAACAACAAAATTTTTTTAGGGATGAGTCTCGCCATGCTGCCCAGGTTGGTCTTGAATTCCTGGCCTCAAGGGATGTTCCCATCTCAGCATCCCAAAGCTCTGGGATTACAGGTGTGAGCCACCATGCCTGGTCACATATGAGCTTTTAACATAATGCTTTGGGGCTCTGAACGTTTTTGTTTGGCACATCCAAAGATCACTGGCCTTTATTTTGTTGAATGCTGAACACAGATATAAAGGGTCCTTTGAATAGCACCTGAACATGATAGGGTTTCGATAAAGTAATTCAGTAAATAGCTGGGATTTAGCAAAGTAGGGAAAATATATAGAAGTCATTACTTAATTTAATCATCACAACAGCTCCAAGAGGAAAGAACTACAGCACTGATTTCATTAATTCTAGGGAAAAATATACATTTTTTCCACTAACATCTCAGAATCCTGATGCATCTTACAGTTTTTTTTTTTTTTGTTTTGTTTTGGCATTTTACCATTGGTATTGGCCAGGCAGTAGCAATGAGCAGTTGTTTTTGCCTGTGTGTATACAAACTTGATCATTGCTCTTAGTATTATCATTTCGACCGAGTTATGAGCATTGCTGGGACTAGACGTTGAGCTTAATTGACATTGTATAAGTCTTTGAAAAATATTGCACTGTTACTCAGCATTGAAATGAACACTCCTAGTGAATGCAGAAAAAAAAACCAGAAATAGAGTTGGAAATTTGTTGTTGGAAAAATGATTGCATTTCTAAGTTTTTTTCAAAACAACAACCAAAGACTTTATGGACTCAGACAAGAAAGATTCCCTTACAGGTAGATGAAGCTGTGTCACTTTTAGTTACTGAAATGTGTGTAAAAGAATCATTAACCACATACCAGACAGCATCAGAGGAGACAGGAGAAAATGCCAGATTTCTGGTATAGATAAAATAAATGTCAAGGCAAGAGATGAGAGGGACCAACCCATATGCTAAATAGGGCTACTGTTAAGGCCACGTACCAAAGTTTAATTGGCAATTTAGTAAGTCCCCTACATATGAACCTTTGTTGCAAACTTTCAAAGATGTGTTTGAATGTCCAATCATGTAAGTTAGTTCACGTGTCTGGTGTACATTGTCACATGTGTGCATCCTCTACAAGTGGTTGTGTTTTGTGTACTTTACTGTACAGTAATGTTTGGGTTTTTTTTTTGTTTTTTGTTTTTTTTGGTTTTGTTTTTAGTTGGAGTCTCACTCTGTCGCCCAGACTGGAGTGCAGTGGCCGCTCCCGGCCACCGCAGCCTTGACCTGCTGGGCTCTGGCGATCCTTCCGCCTCAGCCTTCCAAGTAGCCGGAATTATAGGCATGTGCTACCATGCCTGGCTGATTTTTTTTTGATTTATTGTAGAGATGAGGTTTCGCTGCCCAGGCAGGTTTCGAACCCATGGGCTCAGGCAATCCACTCACCTCAGCCTCCCAAAGGCGAGGGATTACAGGCTGAGCCACTGAGCCCAGCTAATGTTTGTTTTTTAATGTATTATTTGTGTGAAAAGTATTATGAACCTATTATAGTACAATACTATATAGCCAAGTGCATTAGTTGGGTACCTAGGCTAATTTTGTCAGACTTAAGAACAAATTAGACTTACGAATGCACTTTCAGAATGGAACTCATTTGTATGTGGGAGACTGACCGTATTTGTCTTTCTTAGATGTAAGTAAATAATATATGCCTTTAAAGAGGCATCTTACATTTGGCAAAATATATTAGCTCCTTATTGCAGATTGAAAAGCTGAGGGCTGAAGAAATTAGGTCATTCGCCCGTTTCACAGTGCTCACCAATCATAGAGCCAGGATTCAAGTCCCAGCCAGTCTGATGCTGAATCTCATGGTCATGATCACAAAACTGCTCCTCACAACATTCAGCATGGTAGCAGGCAAAATGAGGATTTGTCAGGACAGACCAAACTGTCTACTAACGAAGGTTCATTCTTGGTGAGAGTTTTTCTAAACATGGAAACGGCATCATCCTGGTGGGAGAGAAACTAAGCACATGGTTGCTTCTAAGACCCTGAGCCAAGAATAGATGGGAAAACTCAGAGGATGACATTTTCCACCAGGCCAGGTCTCTGTGGACCCAGGTACAGAAGCCAAAGGTCACCCCTGTGGGCCTCTGGTTTGGAATTCGTCAGAGCCACTCCCACGAGGCTAACTTCAACCCATCAACGGAATTGTTTCTGATTTTGAAACTTAACATTTTAATTATAATGTTAATTATTATTTTCTGATGACTAAAGTAACTCATGCAAAACAAATGGAAAATAGACGAGAAAATAGCCACTGTTTCTATTCTGGCATACATACATTTTTTTTTTTCATGATCTGTGATTTTGTTTTCAATTACTTTAAGTCTTATGAGCACACATAATTCAGAAATTTGTGTATTTCTCTTCTACTTTAATCCTTCTAATGAGTTGGCAAAAGCACCATTACAATTAGGCTGGGTGTGGTGACTCACGCCTGCAATCCCAGCATTTTGAGAGGCAGAGGTGAGAGGATTGCCTGAGCCCAGGGGTTCAAGAACAGCCTTGGCAACTTGGTGAGACCTCGTCTCTGCAAGAAATTTTAAAAAATTAACCTGTGATCCTGGCTACTTGGAAAGCTGAGGAGAAAGGATCATCTGAGCCCACGCAGGTTGAGGCTGTGGTGACTGTGATTGTGCCATGCACTCCAGCCTGGGGAAGAGAGTGAGAATCTGACTTGAAAAATAAAAAATTGGGTATTGATTCTTATATGTTTAAGCTTCGGTCACCTTCAAAGTACTCTCTGTTTGATGCAATACACCTATCCGGATACTTTTTTTGCTGCTCAGAACAGTTTTTGAACTTGTCCATTTGGATGTCTTTTAGGGTTTCTGCCGTTTTTTGTTTTACCTCTCCCACATCAGCAAAATGTTTCCCTTTGAGGACTCTTTTCATCAGAGCAAACAAACAAAAGTCACTGGGGGCAAAAGGTGAATAGGGAGGGTGGGGCATGGGGAGCATGCTGGTTTGGGTCAGAAACTGCTGAACACTCAGTGTGGGCAGGCTGTTCATGTAAATCACCCATCGGGAAATGGGCAAACATATTGAAAGAATCTTCAAAAAAAAATTCACTGAAGTCGAGCGCAGCCTAAGTGCAGCTAAGTACGCTGATGTCGACGGGTTCCTAGAACCCTTACTTACGAGGGAAGCCTGTACTACAAGGCGCCCGCCCTCCAAAAGGGAATTCCAGGTTTTTTGGAAGTTCCCCCTCATATACAGTAGTTCTACAGTTTTGCGTTTCTTTATTTTTTGTTTTTATTTGAGTTGGGGATCTCACTATGTCGCTTAGACTGTAGTGCAGTGACAGGATCATGGTTTATCACAGCTTTGACCTCTCGCCTCAGCCGCCTGCATAGCTGGGACTACAGGCGCACACCACCATGCCCAGCTAATTTTTTTATTTTTTGTAGAGACCAGGTGTCCCTTTGTTGCTTAGGCTGGTCTCAAACTCCTGGGCTCAAGCAGTCATCTTGCCTCAGCCTCCTAAAGTGCTGGGATTACAGGTGTGAGCCACTACACCTGGCCTATGTGTTTTTGAATAGCCATTTAAAGACAATCCTAAACTATGACTTAGTCTGACTTAGTAAAGAATTCAAAAGTAAAGTTTAACTTGCTACTATTTCTTAGTCATACTGACTTTTAAAAGCATCTGACCTTATAGATCTTCTCTAAAAGGTGAGAATTGTTAAATATTCTGTTTGATGTTACATATAAGCCACGCTACAGTACCTCTCAACAAGCAAAGATCATTTTACATACAAAGAATTCTAATTCATTAAGACCAAAAATGTAAAGTAGACATCGCTAGCTTACCTTCAGCCCATGTCTTTAACAGGCTAACGAACACATTAAAACACAGGTGAGGCTTGCTTGATTCTGAAACAGTGAAAAGATTCCCTCAGTATTTAAATATATTCATATGACTAGTTATACAGATCTAAATACAGTATAAAACCTATCTCAGTAGGTTTTGAGATGGCATTCCCCATTTTGGGGGAAAGCTGAAAATTACTGATCAAGTCCAATCAAACATTTAGAAGGGGAAAACAGTGGTAGCATTTGCTTAATCGAAATTACTATCAAAATTTCAAACACTGATCATATTTATTTAACCACAAGCCAGTTTTACTTACACTGGGACTGTATGACCAGGCAGGCATGGTGGCTCACGCCTGTAATCCCAGAACTTGGAGAGGTGAAGATGAGAGGATTGTCTGAGCCCAGGATTTCGAGAACAGCCTGGGCTACTTGATGAGGCCTTGTCTCTACAGTAAATTGGAAAATTATCTGGGCATATGGAGTGCGACTCTGGTTCCAGTTATTTGGAAGGCTGAGGCAGAAGGATTACCTAAACCCAGAAGGTCGAGGCTGCAATGGCCATGAGAGTGCCACCGCACTCCAGCCTGGGCGATAGAGTGAGACTCTGATTAAAAAAAAAAATGTCCAACAAAAATAAATATTTTGCCAGTCATTCATAATCTGAGTTCTGGTGTACGAGATTAATTAAATGATAGGATACATTTAAAAAGTCAGGAAGCCGGGCTCAGTGGCTCAGCCTGTAATCCCGCGCCTTGGGAGGCTGAGGTGAGTAAATTGCCTGAGCCCGCAGGTTTGAGACCCACCTGGGCAATTTGGTGAGACCTCATCTCTACAATAAATCAAAAATCAGCCGGGCGTGGTAGCACGCGCCTGTAGTTCCAGCTACTCGGAAGGCTGAGGCGGAAGGATCGCCGGAGCCCAGCGGGTTGAGGCTGCGGTGGCCAGGAGCGGCCACTGCATTCTAGTCTGGGCGACAGAGTGAGACTCCAACCGAAAAAAAATTAAAAAGGCAACAGACGGGCATCCCCCTCAGATCCCCTCCCCCTGTGGGAGCTTTTCTGTTCTCTCAGTAAATCCTGCTGCCCCCAAAAAAAGTCAGTTCTGTTTTGTAGTAAATAAGGCGATGGCCAATTATTACTTCTTAGTGGCTGTTTTGAGATAAGCTGTGAAACCTGCCCTTCCTGCTTTCTTCTTGATGCCAGTGAAGATCATTTTTGTTCCAGGGATGCGGTTCTTGGGATTCTCCAAGTACTCCATCGGTGTTTCCTCTCCCAGGTGACGCTTTTGTTCCTACTGGCGTCAGTGTAAGAGCATCCAGCGGCCTGACCTGCGTTCCCCCCAGGCACCATGGAGATGAGCCCTGTCTCTGCTTGCCTCTCTGCTCCACTGTGTGGAACTGGGCACACTTCTGAACGGAATCTTCCTGACTTTCTCTCTTTTGCCGCTAGCAATCCCAAAGTTCCCACTGGGAAGCTGGATGTCTTGCTCTCTCTAAGGCCACATGTTCAAGTTTCGGATCAAGTTGCTTTGCTACTTTTTCTTTGGATGTAATGTTTATCCTAAATTGCGTCTCATAGATTAAACAGCTAAAATATGGTTTTCCATCATTCAAATCTTGTCTTTTTCAAATACTTGAAACTTGCGGAAAGGATAAATCCTTGGCATTTCTTTCAGATCGGTTTATTGCACCCATAATAAGCCCTAAATAGACAATGGGATTCTCTTAGAAAAAGAACCCATAGGTAACTGTTCTGAGTATCCTGTGAGCGCTCTCTCCCTTTCTGCCCTCTTCTCCATCTCCCAAAGCACAAGCTTCTTTTTCAATATTTAACTACCTGAAACATAGTGTCTTCACTTCCTAAGACTGCCATAACGAATGACTACAGCTGGGTGGCTTCAAACAACAGAAACGCATTCTGTCCGTTCTGGAGGTCAGAAGTCTGAAGGAAGGTGTGGGCAGAGCCATGCCCACTGGGAAACCCCTAGGGGAAGAGACTTCCTTGCCGCTTCTGGTTTCTGGTAGCTGCTGGCAATCCTTGGCATTTCTTGGTTTGTGGACACATCACTGTCATCTCTGTCCCGTCTTTACAGGGCTGTGTTCTTCTCTCTTTGTCTCTCTGTCTCTTCACAGGGCGTTCTTCCCTTTTGTGTCTGTGTCTCTTCTTTTGAGGACACTGGTCATATTGAATTAAGGGCCTATTCGACTTCCATGTGGCCGCATCTTTTTAAAAATTATTATTTTATACATGATATAAAATTTATCCTTTAGATATCCTAATTACGCCCTGTGCACCTTGGCATACACATGTTTTTTTTTTTTTTTTTTTTTTTGAGTTGGAGTCTCATTCCATCGCCCAGGCTGGAGTGCAGTGGCACACTCATGGCCACCCCAGCATCGACCTACTGGGATCCAGCAATCTTTCCGACTCAGCCTTCCAAGTAGCTGGAACTACAGGCACGCACTACCATGCCCGGCTAATTTTTGATTTATTGTGGAGACGAGGTCTCGCCAAGTTGCCCAGGCGGGTCTCAAACCCGTGGGCTCAGACAATCCACTTGCCTCGGCCTCTGAAAGTGCTGGGATGACAGGCTGAGCCACTGAGCCCGGCCATACACACGTCGTTATTATACATGATATAAAATTTATCATTTTATCCCTTTGACATCTACAGCTCAGTGGCATTAAGTACATTCACAACTTAGCGCAACCAGCTACACTATTCATTTCGAGAACTCTTACATCATCCCAAACTGAAACTGTACCTATTAATCACTCTCAGGCTGGGCGTGATGTGGCATAAGCCTGTAATCCCAGCACTTTGGGAGGCTGAGACAAGAGGATTGCCTGAGCCCATGGGTTTCAGGTCAGTTTGGGCAACACGGCTATATCTCATTTCTACAATAAATTTTTAAAAAAATTAGTTGGACCTGGTGGTGCACGCCTGTAGTTCCAGCTACTTGGAAGGCTGAGGCAGAAGGATCGCCTGAGCCCAGCAGGTCGAGGCTGCGGTGGCCATGAGTATGCCACGACATTCCAGCCCGGGCGACAGTGTGACTCCAACTCAAGGACCAACCAATCAACCAAACAAACAAAAAAACAATAACTCTTCATTCAGTAACCCTCCACTCCTTCCAGCCCCAGATAACTACCATTCTCCTTCAAGTCTCTATGTATTTGACTACTCATGTTACCTCAGAAAAGTGGAATCATGTCATAGTTGCCCTTTTGTGACTGGCTTATTTCACCATAGCATAATGTCCTCAAGGTTCTTTCATTTTGTAGCATGTGTTAGAAATTCCCTTTTTAAAAAAAAAAAAAAAAAAAAGCTGAACAATATTCCATTATATGGTTAGACTATGTTTTGTTTATCCATCTGTTAAAGGACACGGGTTATTTTCACCTTTTGGCTACTGTGAATAATAATTCTAGGAAATTGAGTATACAAGTATCGATTTGAGTCCCCGCTTTCAATTATCTTGGGAATATTCCTAGAAGTAGAATTGCTGGTATTTCTAAGTTTAATTTTTGAGGAACAGCCAAACCACTTTTCACAGCGGCTAGATCATTTTATACCCCTGCTAGCATGCCTAAGCGTTGCAATTTCTCCGCATTCTTGTCAGCACTTGTTAGTTTCCATTTTCTTGACAATAGCCATCCTAATGGGTGTGAGTATTTTCTCATCTTAACTAATGACATTTGTAAAGACCCTATTTCCAAATAGGGGTCACATTCCGAGGTTCCAGGAAGGACATGAGTTTGGGGTGGACACTATTCAGTCCAGTACTTGTGGTGAAGGGGAGTTCCTATAGGCAGAGTGAGATTAAAGAGGACAATTTCTAAAAATCCAATTCACCAAGGATAGGCTGCGATACCTAACTTTGAGTCTGAATGAAGAATGATGGAGGTTAAATGAAGAAATCATGAATTTTTGTTAATGACTGACTTGCTACCCATTGTGGAAGAAAATGGTATTCAATCAACTGGATTGATGGATGGATATTTATTTTATAGGCAGCATATCATTGGCTTAAAAGAGTAAATGACAAAACCATTCTGAAAATATGATTTAGCAGGTGAAAGCCAAGAGAAAAAACACTGGAGGATGTGTGTTTTGTACATGAGAGGTCAAGGTCATTGAAAATGCGTTGTAAGTCAACATCCTAATTACCCCATGTGCACCTTGGCATACAGACATCATCATTCCAACACATCTTGGCTTATTTCTGTTTTCTCTGTCTCAGTAAATGGTGCTAACTACACCCACTAGGCTGTTCTGCCCGAAACCTGGAGTGGTCCTTGTCCTCGCCTTTTCTTCCTTCCTCCCTTGGCCCCGATATTTCATCAGACACTCCTGCCCAAGTCTTTCAGATCCATCCATATTTCTCCATTCCTTCGCTTGAGGTCAGGCCTCTATAGCCCCTCCCCTGGATTCCTGCCTCCTAATGAGGTCTCTGCCCAATCTCGCCTTCTTCCAACTCACCTTCTATGGAGTGTTCACCTGATCTTTCCATGATGCAAATTTGATCAGCATCCCACTCCCATCCCTACTCAAAATCCTCAAAATTTGCCCTTAGAAGAGCATTCAAGGCTGAGCATGGTGGCTGACACCTCTAATCCCAACACTTTGGGAGGCCGAGGTGAAAGGATTGCCTGAGCCCATGGGTTCGAGACCAGCCTGGGCAACTTGGTGAGATCTCATCTCTATAACAAATCAAAAAAGTAGTTGGGTGTGGTGGTGCATGCCTGTAGTTCCAGCTACTAGGAAGGCTGAGGCGGAAGGATTGCCTGAGCTGAGCAGGCCGAGGCTGCGGTGGCCGTGAGCAGCATGCCACTGCACTCCAGCCTGGGTGACAGAGTGAGACTCCTCAAAAAAAAAAAAACAAAAAACAAAAAACAAGGGCATTCAAACTCCCTAAAATGACCCATGGTAGGGTAGCCTGATCACAACCAAACTAGCAGACTCATGAGGAGATCATAGAGAGGCCACTCCTTTGGGACAGGGGTTCCAGTGCTCCTCCTCCCCGTGTGTCTTTGTCCCTTGGTCCCTTCCCAAGCCCAGCTCTTTGGGGCTCAGTGGTACAGAAGCCCTGAAGGAAAGGAGGTGGCAGGAAGGGCTGGGGGCCTTTTATTTCTTTGTCTATTTCTTTTTTTTTTGAGTTGGAATCTCACTCTGTCGCCCAGACTGGAGTGCAGTGGCCACTCCCGGTCACCGCAGCCTCGACCTGCTGGGCTCCGGCGATCCTTTCGCCTCAGCCTTCCAAGTAGCCGGAATTACAGGCAGGCGCTACCACGCCCGGGCTGATTTTTTGATTTATTGTAGAGATGAGGTCTCGCTGCTCAGGCGGGTCTCGAACCCGCGGGCTCAGGCAATCCACTCACCTCAGCCTCCCAAAGGTGCAGGATTACAGGCTGAGCCAACGAGCCCGGCTCTATTTCTTAACATAGCAACATTCGCACACAGCCCCACTCTCTGCTGCGAGGTGCTTCTTCGTTTTTTTGTTGTTGTTGTTTCATTTAGCATGTACAATCACCTTGTGAAGGAGGTTCTGCTCTTACTGCCATTTTACAGATGAGAAAACAGGCTCAGAAAACTTAAAAGACATGTGCCAAATTCCTTGGTCAGCATGAAGCAGACCTAAATTTAAGTCAACATCCAAAGCAATTGTTTTCTTCCACATTCTCACACTCACTAACTCCCATTTCTTTGACATACCCTTTCTGCTCCTTTTGCACTGAGTTTCACCAATTCCACTTCCTTCTGTATTTTTACTTCTTTTGGGCAAGGGAAGTGTTTCTTCTGGTTTCCTGTCTCGGTTCTCCCACGGAACCCTTCTGCCTGTTCTACAGTATTCCACAGAGCTGATGAATGAGCTATCACTGAAAATGGATCTTCTGATTTAGAAATATAATTGTTCATCTAATTTGGACAAGTAACTTATTTATATGGCTCGAAGATTAAACATACAGAAAGACAAAGAGAAAAATGCTGTTTCTGCTATTATCCCCTATCTTTTGGTCTCCATTCTTCTCTTCCCCAACAACCATGTCTATTATTTTCTTGTTTATTTATCCAGAGCTTCTTATGCAGTATAAGTACCAATATCTATTCTTATAATCCTCACTTTTTATACAGAACTTTGCATACTACTTACGCTGTCCCATACTTGCTTTTTTCATTTAATGATAATATATATTCGAACTCATCCCTTATCAGGACATAGAAAGTTCCCTCATTCTTGAAATAATGTCTTGCTGCAACTTCGATGGAATTAAAGAGCATCATCTTAAGTGAACTAGTTCAGGAACAGAAAACCAAATACTGCACATTCTCACTTCTAAGTTGGGAGCTAAATGAAGGCTATGTAAAGACATAGAGAATGGTTTAATGGAAACTGGAGACTCAGAAGGGGGGGGAGTGAAGGGATGAAAAAAATTACCTGTCGGATACAGTGTGCACAGGTGGTGGGGGTGGTGGTTACCCTTAGAGCCCAGATCAAAACTGTTTGTACCCCCCAAAGCTATTAAAATAAAAAACAAAGTTCCCTCATTCTTTATTATAGCTGCAGAGCAGTTCAATGGATGGATATTTTCTATGATTTATTTAGTTAGTCCCCCAGTGATGAAATTTGGCTAGTTTCCATTTTTTGGCTATTGCAAAAAAATGATAGACTTCATTTTGAATATATAGAAAAATATGCCTAAGTCAAAGGAAATATTCAACAGATAGGGCCAAATAGCTATCATTATTTGTCTAGTATCATATACGGTCTAATATATGTTCCCTCCAGCAGCGACTGAGAGTGTCTGGCAAACAGTTAGTGTTGTCAGACTTTGGGAATATTTTTAGCCAATCATAGATAAATGGTAGTATCTTACTATAGTTTTAATACATATTTTTTAATGTGCAATGGAGACCACATTCGTATTTTTAAAACCATGTGCATTTCCTTTAATCTTAGCTGTTCATGCCCTTTGCTCTTTTAGGGGTAGTGATTTTGGCCTTCTTGTTGATACTTCAGAGCTTTTTATATATTAGGAATATTAGTACTTTGTGATATGAATTATATACATGTTTTTTCTAACTTTGTCATTTGTTTTTTGACTTTGCTTATCTTGCTTTGTGCCATGCAAAATGTGTTTTTTTTTTTTTTTTTTTGAGTTGGAGTCTCACTATCGCCCAGACTGAAGTGCAGTGGCCGCTTCCAGCCACCGCAGCCTCGACCTACTGGGCTCTGGCAATCCTTCCAGTAGCTGGAACTACAGGCACACGCTACCACGCCCAGCTGATTTTTTTGATTTATTGTAGAGATGAGGTCTCCCCTGCCCAGGCAGGTCTCGAACCCGTGGGCTCAGGCAATTCACTCACCTAAGCCTCCCAAAGGAGCGGGATTATAGGCTGAGCCACCGAGCCCGGCCCCATTACTGTAGATTAGTAACAATTTTAAATTTAGTATTTTGATTTCTCCAAGTTTATTTTTTCAAAATAGTTTTGACTATTTTACTTCCTTTGCCTTTTTATATAAACTTTAGAATTCACTTGTTATAAGTACGAAAAAACCCTACTGAGCTTTTTTTTGGGATTACTTTATATCTTTACATCAATTTGGGGAAGAATTGACATCATTATTCTGTGGAGTCTCCTGATCTATGAACATAAAATGTCTCTCTATTAATTTGGGTCTGCTTTAATTGTTTTCAGCATTAACGTTTTATACTTTTCAGTATATGAATTCTACACATATTTTGTTAGATATAAATGTCTCATCATTTCGAGTGTGCTGTTGTAAATAGTATATACTGTATACAAATATTTGAAATTTCCATTACAATTTTTACAGCTAGTACATAGAAATACAAGAGATTTTTATGTTGACTTTGTATTCTGTAACCTGCTAAACACATTTACCATATCTAGGAAGCTTTTTGTTGATTTCTTGGGATTTCTTATGTAGCCAATCATTTTGTCTGCACACAAAAACAATTTGGATTCATTTCCAACTTGTATGTGCTTAATTTCATTGTCTTGTCTTATTGCTCTGAACGGAACTTCCAACGTGGTGTAAAGTAAGATGCAGAAGTAGTGAAGGGTTTGTTTGTTTTTACTTTTTAAGGTTGTATCTATCAACCTTTTCATATATAAGCTTTGGGTTTTAGTAGTAACAGAAAGACTGCCCCACTGGAAGTTATTTTATAACTGTGTTTTGTGTGTGTGTGTGTTTTTAAAAGATGTTAGGGCAGGTACATTTGTGAGACCTGGAAAAGAGAGAGAGTTAAAAATGTATTACTGTAGTCTATGTATTTCTTTCACAGTGTTTGAATATTGCAATACAAGAACTTGACTTCTTTTAAATTAACTTTTATTTTTATTTATTTATTTATCTTGTTTTGTTGTTGTTGTTGTTGTTTTGAGTTGGAGTCTCATTCTGTCACCCAGACTGGAGTGCAGTGGCCGCTCCCAGCCACTGCAGCCTCGACCTGCTGGGCTCCGGCGATCCTTCTGCCTCAGCCTTCCGAGTAGCTGGAATTACAGGCATGTGCTACCATGCCCGGCTGATTTTTTGATTTATTGTAGAGATGAGATCTCGCCAAGTTGCCCAGGCGGGTCTCGAACCTGTGGACTCAGTCAATCCATTAACCTCAGCCTCCCAAAGCGCAGGATTACAGGCTGAGCCACAGAGCCCGGCTTAAATTGACTTTTAAATTTTATTTATTTTATCTCTTTTTTAAAAAATCACACGCCACTTAAACTGGATGATGTAGGTGAGAACTCTGTAAATGTCATATTACCTCCAGGAAACAAAAGGTATCCACACTCAATTTTAACAAATGAGTCTATTTGCTAACATGAAGTGAGTCGAAATTCAAGCAGCCTGAAAATTCTAAGTAAAATTTTAGGGATGACCAATAGGGCAACCTCCTCAGGTCCCCTCCCAGTCTGGGAGCTTTTCTGTCTTCTCAATAAATCCTGCTTTAAAATAAAAAAAAAGAATGACCAATAAACATGTAAAAAGATACTCAATCTTGTTAGACATTATCAAAATGCAAATTAAAGCTCTAATGTGATTCTATTATACACTCAACAACACGATGGCTAAAATGAAAAAAAAAACCAAACATATATGCATATTAGTCAGAAAATGGAACACCCAGAATGTGTATACACGGCTGTTGTGAGTAAAAATTGGTACAGTTTGAACACTGGGTAATATCTACTTAATGCTACCATATATAGCCCATGACCCACCAGTTACAGTCTTGGGTCGATGTTCTAGATGAAAACATACCTGTGTTTGACAAAGGTATTCACAAGAATATTCATAACAGCATGATGGGAATAGTCCAAATTGGAAGCTACCCAACTTTCCACCCACAGTAGAATGTACAAAGAAATTATGGTATATTCACAGTGTTGCGTACAAAAGCATATACACCAAGAAAGAACAAGCTGCGTCTACAACACAGTACCCTGGCTAAATCTCACAAACATAATGTCAAGTGAAAGAAGCCAGACCCAGAAGAACACATGTTGTACGAATCCATTTATAAGCAAAACTGCTCCCTTGGGTTAGAAATCAAGATAGCAGATACCCTAAAGGGTGTAGGAGTAAAAGAGGCATGAGAAAGCTTCCAGGCTTCTGGGCTTCTGATAATGCTTGGTTTCTTGGTTTGAGTGCCATTACATAGGTGTGTTTGATTTCTGACAATTGACCAATTATACACTTCTAACTTGTGTACTTTTCAGTACGTATTTTACACAGGCCTTAAAAACCAATATTTTTTATTAAATAGTCATGATTGCTAATTGGTGAAGAAACAATTGGCCTCAAAATTCAACCACACAATGCATTATTATTATCATTATTATTATTTTGAGTTGGAGTCTCACTCTTGTCACCCAGGCTGGAATGCAGTGGCACACTCAGGGCTACCGCAGCCTCGAACTGCTAGGCTCAGGTGATCCTTCTGCCTCAGCCTTCCAAGTAGCTGGAACTACAGATGCATGCCACCACACCCAGCTAGTTTTTCTTTGTGATTTATTGTAAAGATGAGGTTTCACCTAGTTGCCCAGGCTGGTCTCAAACCCCCGGGCTCAGGAAATCCTCTTGCCTCAGCCTCCCAAAGTGCTGGGATTACAGGCTGAGCCACCGCACCTGGCCAATTTTTTTATTTTTTATTTTTTTTGAGTCAGAGTCTCACTCTGACGCTCAGGCTGGAGTGTAATGGCTTGCTCACAGCCACCGCAGCCTCTATCTGCAGGGCTCAGGCGATCCTTTCACCTCAGTCTTCCAAGTAGCTGGAACTACAGGCAAGTGTCACCATGCCTGGCTAATTGATTCATTTTAGAGATGAGGTCTTGCCAAGTTGCCCAGGCTGGTCTCAAACCTTTGGGTTCAGGCAATTTTCTCGCCTCCACCTCCCAAACTGCTGAAATTACAAGCATGAGACACCGTGCTCGGCTGATGCATTATTTTTAATGTACTGTTGGATTCTCTTTGTTAATTTAAGAGTTTTGTGTTGATATTTATAAGTGTAACTGGTCTATAGTTTTCTTGAGGAAATCTTTCTCAGGTACTGGGATCAGTATGACACTTGGTTCACAAAATGGATATGGAAATTTTCCTTCTTTTTCTAGACTCTGGAATATTTTAAGAAGAATTGGGATTATCTGATCTTTAAAATAGATGGAATGTAGAATTCTGTGAAATTTGGGCCTCGCATATTTTTGAGGAGAGCCCTTTGAGTACTGTCTCTATTTCTTTAGTGGTAATTAGTCTGTTTCAGCAGGTTAATTCTGATACATAGTATTTTTCTTAGAAATTATACATTTCACCTGGGTTCAAAAACTTATTTGCAAGGGATTGTATACCAGTAGTGCCCAGTTTTTAATTTATGGTTATTTCTAATTTTGTATATTTGTTCTACTTGTTTGACTCTTTCTTTTATCTTTCAAAGCACAAAGCTTTAGATTTATTTATTAGTTCTACTGTTTGTTTTGTTTTTTTGTTTTTTGTTTTTTTTGAGTTGGAGTCTCACTGTCGCCCATACTAGAGTGCAGTGGCCACTCCCGGCCACCGCAGCCCTGACCTGCTGGGCTCCGGTGATCCTTCCGCCTCAGCCTTCTGAGTAACTGGAACTACAGGCGCGCGCTACCACGCCCGTTCTTGAATCCCTTGACTTAGGCAATCCTGTCACCCCTGCCTTCCAAAGTGCTGGGATGACAGGTGTGAGCCACCACACCTGGCTCTTCTGCCTTCTTTTTGTTTATTTTATTGCTGTTTTCTTGAACCTTTTGGAACAGGGATTTAATCAATTAATTTCCATTTTCCCCAGTTTTGTTGATATAGGTAATTAATGCAATAAATATTCCTCTAATAACTGCTTTAGTAATATGCCACCGATTCTGATATGTCATATTTCATTATCTGTATTTTCCAGAAGCTTTCCAATTTCATTTGACCCAAAAGTTATTTAATAGTATACTTTGAAATTTGCAGATGGAAGAACATTTTGCTTCATTATTTATTTCTAGTTTATTGCACTGTGGTCAGAGACTGCTATGTGCTTTATTTCTATTCCCTAACACTTCTTGACATTTTTCTTTGGAATCTAAAATGTCAATTTTTGTGAATATATACTTGAAAAAGTGTATTTTTTAGTATTAGGAACTGGAATATGATATATCCTGCCTACCATATTGAATGTGTTGTTTAGTTTTTCTATCTTCTTCCTTACTTTTGTCTACTGAGGCTGGCTTCTTTTGAGAGCAATCAGCTCTACTTTTCCGAGCATGTTTCTGGTGGTTTCTCATGCATTCCCTGTGACATTCGCTTTACGAAGGCTGTTGCTTTCCTGTCAATGAATGGATATTAACAGCTCTTACATCTTTGTGGGGAATTGTCACAGATAGCCTTACAAAATGTCCCTCCTTGTCTCTTTTAAGGCTTCTTTCTGAATTCTAACTTGCCAAAATGTCAGGATTGCAACCCCCTTTTCCTTTTATCTATATTTGTCTGGCATATCTGCACCCATTTAAAAATTTTAAAACTTTTCTACGTATTTTAAAAGATGCCTCCCTTGTGTATAGCAGAGTGTTGCAGTTTACGTTGTTAGCCAGTCTGAAATCTATTGTTTTTGGCAACCCTTGGCAGCTGAGAAGTCTGAGGACAACAGGACACACGTTTCTTAAAAGTGATTTGATTTTGGGCTGGGTGCAGTGGCTCAAGCCCTATAATCCTAGCATTTTGGAAGGCTGAGGTAAGGGGATTGCCTGAGCACACGGGTTCGAGGCCAGCCTGAGTAACTTGGCGAGACCTCATCTCTACAATAAATCAAAAAATTAGCTGGGTGCGGTAGCGCACACCTGTAGTTCCATTTACTTGGAAGGCTGAGGCGGAAGGATCACCTGAGCCCAGCGGGTCGATTTGGTGTTGGCTGTTGGGTCAGTTTCCCCGAGTATGACAGGTGGCGTGCCTTTTTAGTATGGTGTTCCAGCTATCTTTTATTTCGGGAAGTTTTTTTTTTTTTTTTTTTTTGAGTTGGAGTCTCACTCTGTCGCCCAGACTGGAGTGCAGTGGCCGCTCCTCACCGAGCCCTCGCACCTTCCGACCTGCTGTCTCGGCTCGACCCGGCGATCCTTCCGCCTCGCAGCCTTCTCGAAGTAGCTGGCCAATCTACAGGGCGCTGCGCGTACCACGCGCGGCTGTTCTAATTTTTTATTTATTGTAGAAGATGAGGTCTCACCTGCCAGGCGGACGTCTCGAACCCGCAGGCTCAGGCTAATCCACTCACCTCAGCTCCCAAAGGCGCGGGATGACAGGCTGAGTCACCGAGCCCGGCTAGAAAATAATTTTTAAATATATAAAACGTTAGATCCTAACAAAATGATTTCCTAATGTGTCTCCCAGTCCTCCTGTTATTTGGAATCAAATTGTATTCAGCTGTGCTACACAATTCTGTCCTGTCTTCAACCAAGAGAAAAACTTATGCCAAGGTCCCTCTGATGTCAGTCTCAGCACCAGTCCCATCACCAAAAACACGTAGCAATTTAGCATGGAGAAGCATGAAAAGGGCTAGGAGGGGGGGACATGGTGAAGAGAACGCCGCACAATTAGAGCAGCGTCAATTGGATTTTTGGATGCCTGGTTGTCTTTTCATGATTCACACTCTCCTCTCCCTAGAGATAGTACTGGGACAATGATTCGTCTCTTGTTTACCTTCCCTTAGCCTTCTGGGCTCACTGTCCCCAACATCCATTCTCCCCTTATTTGATATAATGGGACTCTCGGTTTGGCATATGGCGGCTCTACGAAAGACTGTGTTTCCCAGACTCCTTTGCATAAATGCACCACTGTGACCAAATTCTGTCCGAAAGGATGTGCATATAACTTCCAGACTGTGGCCATGAAGATGTTTTCCTTCTCTTCCCCTTTCCTTCTTCTCCTTGCTAAGAACGTGGGAGTAGGGACAGTCATTTTGAACTATGACGTGGAAGCCATGCCTAGGATGGCAAACCCATGGAATAGAAGGAAGCTGGGTCTCAGATGATACTGGGATTCACAGACAACCTGCCTAGATTTCTCTGCAAGAAAAAATTACACTTCCATCTTGTTAGATATAAATTTTTCTGCTAGAGCAACCAAGCCTAAATCCTAATGAATATACCCTCTCAGGTGAGTTTATACTCAGTTCTCATTGGCTTTACACCCGCTCAGTCTTTGTCCTGCTGGCCTGGCATCTTTGTGAATGCCTTGTCACACAGGGTGCTGCCACCCGTCCCTGTTGCCACCCCTTTCCACCCAGGATCATCTGTCCCCATTCCTGTCCATGTGCTGGACTTGGAGTTCCTTTCCTTCTACCTTAGTGCTTCTCAGCTCCAGGAGGCAAAAGAGTCTACTAAGCGTTTTATTAAACCGATTAAAAACCTTAAAGAAACAATATTTTAATGGTGGAAAAAAATCCGTTCTGGAATTTTTATTTATTTATTTATTTTTTGAGTTGGAGTCTCACTCTGTCGCCCAGACTGGAGGGCAGTGGCCGCTCCCGCCCACCGCAGTCTCGACCTGCTGGGCTCCGGCGATCCTTCTGCCTCAGCCTTCCAAGTAGCCGGAATTACAGGCATGCGCTACCTACACCCGGCTGATGTTTTGATTTATTGTAGAGATGAGGTCTCGCTGCCCAGGCGGGTCTCGAACCCACGGGCTCAGGCAGTCCACTCACCTCAGCCTCCCAAAGGCACAGGATTACAGGCTGAGCCACTGAGCCTGGCTGGAATTTTTAAATCAAATGCTATTATTGGCCATTTAGATTTGTTTCTAAATATTTGCCATGACTAAAAGTAACAAGGCATCATGGGAAGAAAATGGACTTGGGACAGAGACAGTTGGCGCTTGACTTCGGCTCTGACCACTTACCATCTGTATGAGTTGGGACAAGGCATTTTTCCTCCCTGGCCTTCGGTTTTCTCCTTTGTAAAATAAACACTTTAATACCTATCTCTCTGATTTGTCATGAAGAATAGAGACAATTACAAAAACAACTAGCAGAGCTGCATTCACACATGGTGGGCTCAAAGAGGAGTGATTGTGTATTCTTGTATGTAAAGCTACTTCTACATATCTGTTTTTTTTAAATGATAAAATTCCTGAAGTGGGGACTACTTATTTAAAAGATAGAACATTTTTCAGATTCTTAATATTATATACACTTGGTGTGAATTATTATTGACTTTTTTTTGAGTGAGAGGCTCACTCTGTCACCTAGGCTGGAGTGCAGTGACACGCTCACGGCCACTGTGCTTCAAACTGCTAGGCTCGGGTGATCCTTCTGCCTTAGCCTTCCAAGGAGCTGGAACCACAAGTACGCGCCACCACACCCAGTTAATTTTTTGATTTATTGTAGAGACGCGGTTTCGTCAAGTTGTCTAGGCTGGTCTCGAACCCTTGGACTCAGGCAATCCTCTCGCCTCGGCTTCCCAAAGTGCTGGGATTACAGGCATGAGCCACTGCGCCTAGCTTATTGACATTTTTCAAGTAAAGAAACTAAGGTTCAGAGAAATTAAGACGCTTCTAGGATTTCAATGCTCATAAATGGTAGGGATCAAATTAAACCCAGATTTTCTAACTTTTAATCTGTTACTAAACGTCACAGACCCAGAATCTCCAACCTTAGAGTACAGGAAACTGAATTAAAATCCTTTGTGAAAGGATTTTACAGGCTCAGCCTGTAATCCCAGCACTTTGAGGTCAGGGTGAGTGCATTGCCTGATTCTGCAGGTTCGAGACCTGCCCGGGTAACTTGACAAGATCTTACCTCTACGATAAATCAAAAATTAGCCAGGCATGGTAGCGTGCAGCTGTAGTTCCGGCTACTTGGAAGACTTAGGCAGAAGGATCGTGGAGCCCAGCAGGTCGAGGCTGAGGTGGCCAGGAGCGAGCCACTGCACTCCAGTCAGGACAACAGAGTGAGACTCCAACTCAAAAAAAAAAAATCAATGCTGCATACGCTTCTTCTATCATGCAGTTGTTTCATTTCGACTTGTCCTTCCCTGATTAAACTTTATGGACACACACTAAAGGGGGTGTGTGGTCAGAAGTCACAACTTTAGGAAGTCAGGAGGCCTGGGACTTCCTCCTAACCTTGCCATCTACTCTTCATGTTATCTGGGCAGAAATGTCTGCTTCTCTGGGCCACAGGTAGCTTATCTGTGAAGTGAGAACTCTGGGTGATTCCTAAGGTCACTTCTGGTGTAAAGTTCCATCCTTAAGTAGAGTGATGCAAGCATATCTGAGGAACCAGGACAGACATGGTCTTCCCAGAAGCCCCTGACTAGACATTATGTCACAGCTGAACGAACCGTTGCAAATGTATGCACATGCGTTCACATTTTCTTTCAAAATATCTCCATACCCCATGCCGGGCGAGGTGGCTCAAGCCTGTAATCCCAGTACTTTGGGAGGCGGAGTTGAGAGGATTGTCTGAGCCCAGGGTTCGAGACCAGCATGGGCAACTAGGCAAAACCTCGTCTCCACAATAAATCAGAAAATTAGCTGGGCATGGTGGTGTGCACCTGTAGTTCCAGCTACTTGGAAGGCTGAGGTGGAAGGATCGCCTGAATCCAGCAGGTCAAATCTGCAGTGGCCGTAAGCGTGCCACTGCACTCTGGCTTGGGCGACAGTGAGACTCTGGCTCAAAACAAAAACAAAAAATATTTTCATATCCCAAAAAGATTCCTCCTGTTTGCATCAGCCCATAAATGTTCTGCAGAAGGTGGCGCTGGGCACTAAAGCTGGATCTACTCCAGAGTTTATGGGTAAGAAAACGTATTTACATGGCAAAGAACTGGAAGGAAATGAAGAAATGAAACTTCTTGGTTTAGATGAATGACATAAGAGTAGAATGTGTCTTTTTTTTTTTTTTGCCAGATTTTTCTATGAACCTAAATGTCTTTTTTTTTTAGATTAGAAAATATAGTTTATTTAGAAAGTAAATTTGAGAGAGAGAGAGAGAAAGAGGAGATTCACTTCCCCAAGGTAGGGGATGGGGCCAAAACTTAAGAAAGCATGGCCTGGCCCTAGCTCAAAGAACACATGGCCACACCGTAGCTTAGCAAGGCAATGGCCCTGAATGTCTTTTTAAAAATTATTATTAGAGACAAGGGTTCGTTCTGTCACCCAGGCTGGAGTGCAGTGGCTCAACCAGAGCTCATTGCAGCCAGGCATGGTGGCACACATGCCTGTAGGTCAAGCAATCAGATCCTTCTGCCTCAGCCTCCTGAATAGCTGGGACTACTAAGGTGCACGCCATGACACCTGGTCAAGTCTTATTCTTTTTAAAAAATGTTTCTGGTTTGTTTGAGTCAGCGTGAATAACCATAATAGACGTGGTAGCCTTCGGGAGGGTCTCTGAAACTGGCTGGTATCTACAAATGGGCAGATTTCTGCATGGAGCATGTTTAATAATTTGCTGCACAAACACGTTTTTCAGATGTAGAGGCCAGGGTTCGCCTAGGTCCTCTGTTTTAGGATAATATCTGCATGCTCCAACACTCCACTCCCGCCAATCTCACTCTCCCTCGCTCCACTTGAAATTAGAGGCCTGGGGTTTGGGGTTTGCTGCACCCCCCCACCCCCGCTGTTACTTTGAGAGCTGAGGGTTGCTTTTGTTGTTTTGTTTTGGAGTCGGAGTCTCACTCTGTTGCCCAGGCTGGAGTGCCATGGCATGCTCACAGCCATCACAGCCTCGACCTGCTGGGCTCAGGCGATCCTTCCACCTCAGCCTTCCAAGTAGCTGGAACTACAGGCATGTGCCACCAGGCCTGGCTAATTTTTCTTGATTTGTTGTAGAGATGAGGTCTCGCCAAGTTGCCCAGGTTGTTCTCGAACCCCTGGACTCAGGCAATCCTCTCACCTCTGCCTCCCTAAGTGTTGGGATTACAGGCATGAGCCACCATGCCCAGCGGATCCGTAGTTCTCAGCTAGGAGAGATTTTGTACCGTCTTCCCCCTCCCACCTCAACCTCAACAAGGGATATTTACCAATGTCTAGAGACATTCTTGATTGACATAAAGGAGGCATCAAGTGGCCAGGAACGCTGTTCAACATCCCACAATGCACAAGTCAGCCCCCCACCGCAGAGAATTATCCAGTCTCCAGTGTCTGTAGTGCCAAGGTTGAGAAATCATACTTTCCAGGTAAGAGACACAAGACAGGGTGGAGGCTTCCCCTGGGATAAGCTGTTGTTTACAAAGGGTACAGGGAACACGCAAGGGGCGGATGCCAGTCCTGCAGTTTGGCCCCAGTGACTTCATTAACCCCTAGAAATCTGGAGTTTCTACCGATGAAGACTGACCTCGCTGGAATCTGCTCTACCTGTGGACACAGAGAGTTGGACTTTGTCCCGAAACTGCGCCTGTGACACACATTCTTACATTCACAGGACTTCTCCATGCCAATTGCCCTTTCTATAAAGCCTGTTTCCCCAAGCTTCCTGCAAAACCAGTTTCTCAAGCTGGCCATCGTGAGAGAGGTGTTTGCACAGCTCTGATATTTCCAAATCTCCTCTTCCTTGATGACGTGAACTTGAAGGCATTAGAGGACATTCTTGACAAGGAGGCCAAGTACTAGATAAGAGGAAGTTGACCGCGAGGCCCAAGAAGAGAAGCCATGAAACAATCAAATCATGAGGAAGTACAACTAAGATTGGCACAAACTCCACCCAGAGGGTGATGGTGGAGGAATGTTTTCATGAGTTTAGTTGGCTTAGAGCATTGAAAAGGGAAAGGTGAAGAAAAAGGCACTGGTCAGAGACACAGGAATCAGAGAGGACAAGGGTTCACAGACAGGATAAGGCAACATCTGTCTCTTCATAGTGGAGAATGGGAACTTATTGGCGGACGTGGCTTGGCAAAAACATTTCTTACAGCATCTGGCTTCTTTTACTTTGATTTTATATTCACTGCACAACTCTGATCTCAATGTATTTTTTTCAAGGTCAAGTGTTTTCCTTTGACCGGCTAAAATGACGATTTGACTGCCTTTATTGCAAATTTATAAGTGAACCTTTTGGTTTTGTTGAGTCCTGCCCATGTAAAAAGGCCTATTCACCCTTGAGTAAGTCTGAATTGCGGGATCTGTAATGCTGGGGATTCAGGAAACAGAGCTGGAGGCCATGGGCAGCTTCCATGGCAACAAGAAGAGGGGCCGGGTGGCTTCTGGGAGAGCCAGAAACAAGGCATTAAAAATGGTTTTCAGCACGAGTGGGTCTTTGTGTGCAGATTTGCACACCATAGTCCTCGTCCAACCGTTAGTGGGTGACGCACTGACGGAGAGAAGATACAGGGTCTCTCCCTCTCTCATTCAGGGAATTTTTGTCTTCTCACTAGGCGAGCCGGGGATATAATCTTATTAAGACAGAGACTACCTGGTTAGGGAAGGGGAAACCCTTTTAGATCATAGGAGTGGGTCAAACAGATTAAATGAGATTCTCAAAAGCAGAATCTCTTGAGCCATTGCCAAGGTCAATGTGGTTAACAGGGTGGGGCCAGGCCTCTGGGCCACAGAAGTTACATATACTCACTTTCTCAAGGTCCTGCCTCCTTAATTTCTGTGCCCTTGACACTTTCCTCACCTAAGTCCCCTCCCTTGTGGTTCTGGCCTTCTTCCAGCTGCTCCTGGAACCACCCACTTCTGGAATTTTTTTCAGTCTTAAATCTGGGCCTGCTCATATCTTCATTCCATCTCTCCACACTGGATCCCTTACTTGGCCTAATCACACCCAGACATGCCAGGAGGGTTCAGACAGATTCAATGTAAAGCCTCCCCCACCTCCCCCCTGGGGAAATTGCCATGCTTCCCCTTGATGGAATGTTCTATTTCTTCCTCCAGATCCCACGCCCTTTATCTGAGATCAACAAAACCAGAGACAGAGTTTGAGCTTGTTCTGCTAGCCACCTGTGCTGTGCCAATATTAAGATGGATGGAAGCCCTGACGAGGCCAAATTATAGTATGGAGCCCATGTAGCAACCAGGAAAGGTTCTTATGGTAAAATGTTTATGTGAAACAGGATAGGAATGTGCGTGATGCAAAGATTACAGCCCGGTACCAGAATGCTTCTCCAACACGATGCTCTCAGAAGAATTTAGGTCTTTAGTCTTAGGGCTGTTGACTCAGAACATTTGGGGTTAGAGATCAGGAATCTGAACGTTGTGTGAATTTTCTAGGTGGCTCTTCTGGACTCTACAGAATGAGATCTTTCATGTAAAAAACTGTGTGCTAAGGAAATCATACTGCAGCAAAAGATTGTTGTGCCAGTTTTGTTTTGTTTTGTTTTTTGAGTTGGAGCCTCACTGTGTTGCCCAGGCTGGAGTGCAGTAGGACGCTCACGGCCACCACAACTTCGACTTGCTGGGTTCAGGTGATCCTTCCGCCTCAGCCTTCCAAGTTGCAGGAACTAAAGGCATGCACCGCCACGCCCAGCTACTTTTTTTATTTATTGTAGACATGAGGGCTCGCCAAGTTGCCCAGGCTGGTCTCAAATCCTCTCACCTCGGCCTCCCAAAGTGCTGGGATTATAGGCTTGAGCCACTGCACCAGGCTGTACCAGATTTAGTGGGATTACAATGGAGCTTTCTTTTCTTTCCTTCTCTCTCTCTCCTTCCTTCCTTCTTTCCTTCCTTTCACCTATCTTTTAGAGGCAAGGATCTGTCTGGGTTGCCCAGGCTAGACTCAAATTCCTGGGCTCAGGGGAACCTTCTGCCTCAGCCTCCCAAAGAGCTGGGACTACAGGTGTGTGCCATTGTGCCCAGCCTGATGGATTTTTCTTGCCTCACAATTTCCACTACCCCTATTTTATCTTTACAAATAAGAATAAAGGATTTCACTTTTACAGGTAAAAATAAGGTACATGGAAATACATAAACACAAATTTAAAATGTGTACATGAAAAGGAGGAAAAATAGCTAGGCTCGGTGGCTCAGCCTGTAATCCCACGCCTTTGGGAGGCTGAGGTGAGTGGATTGCCTGAGCCCGCGGGTTCGAGACCCGCCTGGGCAGCGAGACCTCATCTCTACACTAAATCAAAAAATCAGCCGGGCGTGGTAGCGCATGCCTGTAATTCCGGCTACTCGGAAGGCTGAGGTGGAAGGATCGCCGGAGACCAGCAGGCGAGGCTGCGGTGGCCGGGAGCAGCCGCTGCACTCCAGTCTGGGAGACAGAGTGAGACTCCAACTCAAAAAATAAATAAATAAATAAATCAGCCAGGCATGGTAGCGCATGCCTATAATTCCGGCTACTCGGAAGGCTGAGGCGGAAGGCTCGCCAGAGCCCGGCAGGTCGAGGCTGCGGTGGCCGGGAGCGGCCACTGCACTCCAGTCTGGGCGACAGAGTGAGACTCCAACTCAAAAAAAAAACAAGGAGGGAAAATGAACTGGGCGAAGTTCCTAGACACAGTGACACAGGTAGTCCCTGAACGGCACAGGTGAGAGATGATGAAGACAGGACCTTTGCAGTGAAGTTGTAGAAAGAGACCTTCCTAGTTGGGCATGGTGGCTCACGCCTGTAACCCCAGCACTTTGGGGGCTGAGGTGAGAGGATTGTCTGAGCCCACAGGTTTGAGACCAGCTTAGCAACATGGCAAGACCTCTTCTCTACCATTTAAAAAAAAAAAGCTGGGCGTGGTGGCACACGCCTATGGTTCCAAGTAGTTAGAAGGCTGAAGTGGAAGGATCGCCTGAGGCCACCAGGTCGAGGCTGTGGTGGCCATAAGCATGCCACTGCACTCTAGCCTGGGCAACAGAGACTATAAGAAAGAAAGAAAGAGAGAGAGAGAGAGAGAGAGAGAGAGAGAGAAAGAAAGAGAAAGAAAGAAAGAGAGAGAGAGAGAGAGAGAGAGAAAGAAAGAGAAAGAAAGAAAGAGAGAAAGAGAGAATGAAAGAGAGAAAGAGAGGGAGGGAGAGAGAGAGAGAGAGAGAGAGAGGAGGGAGGGAGGGAGGGAGGGAGGGAGGGAGGGAGGAAGAGACCCTCCTGACCTAGACATGAGACTTGGATTTGATGCCGGCTCTGGGTTACTAGCCGTTTTCTTGGGGTAAGATAGAGCCTCAGTGTGTTGGGTTGTCCTAATTGAATATTTTTTGACATTACCGAGCACTTTCTACTTCCCAATCCCTGTATCTCTATGCCTCACGTATCATCCAATTATCACAGAAGCCCAGAGACTATTATTATCCCAATTATTCAGATGCAGACGTTTAGAAACAGAGAGGTTAAGTAATTTGCTCAATGGCACTCAGCTAGGCAGCAGCAGAGCTGGGATTATGAACATGCTTTGGGGAACGTACAGCTCTATAGAACATCAGGAGGCAGCATTTTCTTTATAAAGTGGCACAGGAATTCCTTTAATCAGAAAGAAACCTTAGGCTTCTTCTTGGTGACTTCACACTTTGCTTTACTCCCAAAGGGTTTCTCGCTGAGATCTGAGACCCAGACCCTGAGCTGGACCGGCTGGGGCAATACACCCCTTGCCGTGACTCAGGAGAATTGTCACAGGGAAGCCCCACAGAGGTCACCCTTCTCCCACGACGTCTGCCTTGTAACTCGGAGGTGTCACCCGCACCTTGAGGTCCAGGCACTTGGCTGGCTGGTGAAACCTGAGCTGGGGTTTCCAAGTCGGTAGATCTGGGCTCAAGTCCTAGCCCTGCCGCCTGCTGGTGTGGGGCTGCCTGAAACTCCTTTATTTTTTATTTTTTTTGAGTTGGAGTCTCACTCTGTCGCCCCTTCCGCCTCAGCCTTCCAAGTAGCTGGAATTACAGGCATGCGCTACCACGCCCAGCTGAGTTTTTGATTTATTGTAGAGATGAGGTCTCGCTGCCCGGGCTCAGGCAATCCACTCACCTCAACCTCCCAGAGGCGGGGGATTACAGGCTCCCAAAGGCGGGGGATTACAGGCCGATTACAGGGGGATTACAGTCACCGAGCCCGGCTGAAACTTCTTTAATCCTCTGGGTGCCACCCACCTGCAGCCCTTGGGGGTCACCAGGAGTGGGCATCTCAAAAGTCCCCCAGATGACTCAAATGCCCGGCTGCACCGAGAGCCCGACTGACCTCTCCAAGCTTTGCGTTCCTAGTGTGTAAAATGGGGGGATGCCTTCATAACCAAAACTTACTTATGGACGCCTATTTTTTTTTGGCCATCAGAAAAAACCCGTGAATCCCATACTGTTCATCCCCTGTGTAAGTGTCTGGCTAGAGGCAGAACTGAGGCCTAGACCAGCCATTCCGACTCCAGGCCAGGTCTTGCCACTGTCCCACAGCTCTCCCCACCGACAAACATTTCCCACACGGTTGTTCTGAAGACCCTCCAAGAAACTCCCAGCACAATGCCTGGTGCATGAGTCAGGCGTTAATTATACTTAATCATTAACTGGAGACTAGAATTTATTCCAGCCCACATCTTTCCAGGTGTCCTGAAGCTCTCTCTCTATACATATATGTACCCCTCCCCCCAAACCTTTTAAAGCAAAGCAAGGCAGTGTGTTTGTCTTTCTTTTTCTTTTCTGAGTTGGGGTCTCACTCTGTCACCCAGGCTGGAGTGCAGAGGCAAGAGCACAGCTTGCCGCAGTCTCCAGCTCCCGAGCTCAGGGGATCCTCCCACCTCAGCCTCCTGAATAGCTGGGGTTACAGATGTGCGCCACCCTACCCAGCTAATTTGGGGATTTTTTTGAAGACATGGAATCTCGCTGTGTTGCTCAGGCTGGTCTTGAACTCCTGGCCTCAAGCAATCCTCCCTCCTCAGCCTTCCAAAGTACTGGAATTACAGGCATGAGTCACTACACGCCAGTGTGTTTCTTTATCGATTACTGGATGCATAAAATTCAAAATCAGGGCCCCCACCCCCAGGCCTGGCTCCTCTGGACCAACTTTGCTTAGCCAAGGCTGTAGCAGGCAGTCCTTCAGGATCGTCACAATGTGGTCTGTTTGCTGGAGCAGAAGAGGACAGTGGCTTTCCCCTCGGGACATGGGGTCTTGGAAGCGGTGGGGAAGCCGTCTGGCTTGAGCCACAGCCCCTCAGTCTTCTTGAAGGTTGTGCTCCAGGAAATCTTTGACTATTGTCTTTGGGTATCTCTGAACGACTTCCTGGTGCAGTTGTGAAATCCAAGTTGTGAAATCCAAGGCGGTGGTCCCAGGGAGCCAGCTGCAGGCTGTGCATTCTCAGGGTGACTGGACCCCAAGGATGTCAGCAAAACCTTCCTTCAAGTCGCCGCCCACTTCTCCTGTGCATGTTGGAGTCACCTGGAGGCTTGCTCGAGTGCAGATTCGGAGCCCGTCTCCAGAGCTTTTGATTGGGGATAGCTGTGGCAGGACCTGAACAGGTGGTGCATGTCTAGCGAGTTCTCAGGTGCTGCTGATACTGCTGGTCTGGGGACCTCACTCCGAAACCACTGGGCTAGAGAGACTGTCATCATTATCACCTGGGCCTCAGGAGGTAGCCTCTTGGGGAATCTAACAATGACCTTGATCTGGCAGATGAACTACTACACTGGGTCACATTGGAGAATGGAGGGCCATGTTGTGTGCAGGAAGCAGGAACTTTGGCAGGTCCAGGACCAGGAATCTAGGAACTCTTACCTGGGGACTCTTTTTTTGTTTTTTTCTGAGTCACCCAGGCTGGAGTGCAGTGGCACGCTCACGGCCACCACGGCCTCGGCTTGCTGGGTTCAGGCAATCCTTTCTCCTCAGCCTTCCGAGTAGCTGGAACCACAGGCTCATGCCACCACACCCGGCTAATTTTTTGATTTACTGTAGAGACAAGGTCTCGCCAAGTTGCTCAGCCTGGTCTCGAACCCCTAGACTCAGGCAATCCTCTCGACTCTGCCTCCCAAAGTGCTGGGATTACTCCTAGGGACTCTTAAAGGGACAGTCTACAGTTAGGCAGCCTTGCACGCTGACACTGAGTAGCAAAGTCCAGGGACAAGTCTCAGACGCCAAGAAAGTCTTAACAATGACAACAGACAAGGTCTAGAAACAGTCCAATTTGGGGTGGTGATGCTGATGAGTGGGATACCATCACAGTGGGTCTTCGGGCAGCAGGATTGAATATTCTGGATGTTTGACACTTCTGGGTGCAAAGGCAGCGAAAAGGGTGTCAGGGTCCTGAACTCATGGGAGACTAGCTAGAGCCAAGGAAGAGTAGAATGCTACAGATGCATCTGCTCTTGACAGGGGCTGAGGCGTGGGGGCTCAGAGTCTTAGGAAGCAACCCTGGTAAAGCCATGTGAAAGTATCAGTGCGATGAACATACAGCTTTTTGAAAAAATATTATTGTGACAGGGTCTTGCTCAATCAACTAGGCTGGAGTATAGTGGCATGATCGTAGCTCACTGCAGCCTCGGACCCCTGAGTTCAAGTGATCCACCGGCTTCAGCCTCCCGAGGAGCTGGAACCATAGGCATGCACCACCATGCCCAGCTAAGTAGAGTCAAGGTCTTGCTATGTATGCCTAGGCTGGACTTGAACTCCCGGCTTGAAGCAATTCTCGCCTCAGTCTCCCAAAGCACGGGGATTACAGACACAAGCCACCGCACCTGGCCTGACAAATGCTTTTTGCCACAGGAAACCTAAAAATAAGCTTTTTTGCACGATACCTACTGAGGTCAGAAATTGATCTTGAAAAATAGTTTTGGAGCTGGGCTCAGTGGCTCAGCCTGTAATCCCGTGCCTTTAGGAGGCTGAGGTGAGTGGATTGTCTGAGCCCACGGGTTCGAGACCCGCCCGGGCAGCAAGACCTCATCTCTACAATAAATCAAAAAATCAGCCGGACGGGGTAGCGCATGCCTGTAATTCTGGCTACTTGGAAGGCTGAGGCAGAAGAATTGCCTGAGCCCAGCAGGTCGAGGCTGCGGTGGCCGGGAGCGGCCACTGCACTCCAGTCTGGGTGACAGAGTGAGACTCCAACTCAAAAAAAAAAAAAAGAAAAAGAAAAATAGTTTTGGTAAAAAATGTCCAGGGTCGATGGCTTTTGCACTCTGTAGGCAACGAACTCCCAGGCTTTGCTCTGTGGCCACCACCTTGAATCTGCTGGGTCTGTCCCAAGCCCAGAAGTGTCACCTTCATTCAATTTTGGAATCACACCGTCTTCTCCTGCAATGTGGTTAAGAGCAAGCAAGATAGCAGAGTTGAGGTCGGGCGTGGTGAGCAGCGCCCTGAGTTTTACGAGTGCTTCCATTAATCACTTGGGCTCACATTGACATTTCTAGACCAAACCAGCGCACGTTGCTTTAAATGAGAAAAGGATTTGACTAGCCTAGGAGTTTTCATCTTTCATAAAGCGGGGGGGGGGGACTCTGCAGACTGACTCATCATAATCAAAAAGGTTTTCAACCCACTGCTCAACTGGTAAATTGTTTTTATCGAAGCATCTGCATGTCATTAGGCTAGTGTGTGTGCTCTGAAATTCACCGGTATCCAGGTCAAAGGAGACTCATTTCTTTCACTCAGAGCCTGGGATGAAAGGAACACCAGGATCTGAACGCTGTGCGGTTTCTGCTGGCAGGCATGTTTTAATTCCGTCTTTTGTATGTTTTTTTCTTAATGGAGTTTTAATTGCACTGAAAACGGGGCCGGCTAAAATAAGGTTCAGTGATAGATTGGAAGTAAGATGAGTCAGCATGCAAATGGCACAGGAAGTCGAAAAATGCCAACATGAGGGCTGGCAGTGAAGTCTGGGAGGGGCTGGGAAGGTGACCCAGGACTGGTAATGGCTTCCCACATGTCGTGGTTACACTGAAGGGGGCTTGGACCACAGTGGGCGAGACGGGGATGTTTGCTAATGTTCAGCACCTCTCCTCTGGGGGCTCTTTGAAAGCATCTTTCCTTACTCCAAAAAGATCCACGACGTGCAATTCAGTGTGTTCATCCAGTCCAGTATTCACGCAGGTGTCATTTTGAGAACTTTCTCCTACCAAGCCCACACGACTGCCTTCACAATCCAAGGGAAGAAATTTATCTTGAAAAATAGTTTTGGTAAAAAATGTCCAAGGGTAGCCGGACTCGGTGGCTCAGCCTGTAATCCCGTGCCTTGGGAGGCTGAGGTGAGTGAATTGCCTGAGCCCATGGGTTCGAGACCCGCCTGGGCAACTTGGCGAGACCTCATCTCTACATTAAATCAAAAATGAGCCGGGCGTGGTAGCGCGTGCCTGTAGTTCCAGCTACTTGGATAGCTGAGGCGGAAGGATCGCCGGAGCCCAGCAGGTCGAGGCTGCGGTGGCCGGGAGCGGCCACTGCACTCCAGTCTGGGCAACGGAGTGAGACTCCAACTCAAAAAAAAAAAAAATGTCCAAGGCTGATGGCTTTTGCACCCTGTTAGACAATGAAATCCCAGGCTTTGCTCTGTGGCCACGCAGGGCTCATCCATTGTCAGCCTCACTTTCCTGGTGAGCTCACACCTAAACATCCAGGTACCTGGTAGTTTCAGCCACGTGGATGCTTGTTGGATTTGCTGTGTCCTTCCCAGCCCCTTAATTCTGTAAGGCTTACAAGATTTTTTGTAAACAGTAACAAAAACAAACAAATAACCGCAGAACAATACTAGAGTTAGCAAGGACATAATCTAATCTCTGATAGGTACAGATATTTATTTGGGGGCCTGGTCCTGTATGGTGGCTTTTATTTATTTTTTATTTTTTTTGAGTTGGAGTCTCACTCTGTCACCCAGACTGGAGTGCAGTGGCCGCTCCCGGCCACCGCAGCCTCGACCTGTTGGGCTCTGGCGATCCTTCTGCCTCAGTCTTCCGAGTAGCTGGAACTACAGGTGGCGCTACCACACCCGGCTAATTTTTTTATTTAGAGATGAGGTCTCACCAAGTTGCCCGGGCGGGTCTCGAACCCGTGGACTCAGGCAATCCACTCACCTCAGCCTCCCAAAGGCACGGGATTACAGGCTGAGCCACCGAGCCCGGCTGGTTTTTATTTTTTAAGCTCCCAGAATATCCTACATGGCTGAATTGACACTCTCTCAAAATATGGGAGATTCAGTATTCATGAAATAGGAGTCTTTTGGGCTTTTATGTGCAAGGCAAAAGCAAGGAATGTCTCCTCTGAATATTTTCATGGAAAGCTATTCCTTGTCTTGAAGAGCTGAGAAGATACAGAGAGCGATTTCCCCTGAGATCTGATTCGCTTCTTTTTCGGGGGCCTTGACTCTGTCTTTACCTGAGGGTGGAGGTTCGGGTGGACCGAGAGGCCTGTGTTTTGTACCTAAACGTTGCTACCACCAGCCATCAGATTCTCCTAAGGGGCTCCCCAGGGTGCAACTGCATCGATTAGCATGTCCACAGAGTTTTCCTGCCTGCCTTCAGCCCATGCTCCCTCTGGCCACACTGCCTGTGGCTCTGTCCTGGTGAGTTCAGCTGGGGACTTTTGCTTGCTTTTCAGAGGAGACACACGCCCAGAGAGTCACTTCCTGTGAAACTCCAAAAAGATGCCCACACAGCTGATGCCTCAATTACTGGAGCTTTTACATCGGGTAGGTGCTTCCTGGACATCAGGAAACCATTCCACGCTCCTGTAGAATCCTCTGACCTGGGAAGAGCAGGCTGGGAGGAGGGAACAAACCAAGGCGGCAGGAGCACTGGGCGGGCAATGGAGGATTCTAGAGGTGAGAGGGCCGTTGGCATGTAGCATGACAATTTTTTTTTTTGAGTTGGAGTCTCACTCTGTCGCCCATACTGAGTGCAGTGGCCGCTCCCGGCCACGGCAGCCTCGACCTGCTGGGCTTCGGCGATCCTTCCGCCTCAGCCTTCCGAGTAGCCGGAATTACAAGCGCGCGCTACCACGCCCGGCTGATTTTTTGATTTATTGTAGAGATGAGGTCTCGCTGCCCAGGCGGGTCTCGAACCCACGGGCTCAGGCAGTCCACTCACCTCAGCTTCCCAAAGGCGCAGGATTACAGGCTGAGCCACCGAGCCCGGCTTAGCATGACATTTTTCAGGAGCCTTGGACTGTGGCGGGTCTCTAATGCCCAACCCTGAAAATCATCCTGGTCTCTTTCCACATCTGGCCAGAGTTCTATTTCTATATATTGTCCGCCACTGTCTGTTAGTACATTCAATGTCTTACCTTTATCTTATTACCCAGGGGTCTCTTTTCTTTTTATTCAGTCTCACTCTGTCATCCAGGCTGGAGTGTAGTGGCACGCTCACTGCCACCACAGCCTCAACCTGCTGGGCTCAGGTGATCCTTCCACCTCAGTCTTCCAAGTAACTGGAACCACAGACTTGTGCCACCATGGATCTACCTTGGCAGGAGGGAGGACATTGCCCCTACCCATCCTTGACCCTCAAAGGAGTCTTCTCTTTTCCTGGACAAGAGAAGCTGTTCTTACCTTGGTGGAAATAAATAAAGACTACCAAAGAAGGACAAGCAGAGGTTATTTATTCAGAGCTTGCTAGAGTGAGGGAGTCAGCCACCATCACTCATGTTTGGCAGAGGCTCAAAGGTGGGCAGGGGAGTGGGGGAGCTTGACAGGGGACAAAAGGGATGGCTTCAGGTGTGCCCTGTTGAGAGGCAGTTTGCCTGGGGAAGCCTGTGGAGGTTAACTAGAAGCAGGGTAGCCTCGGTGACTGGTTGAAGGGCATATTTAGCTTCCTTTTTTTTGAGCTGGAGTCTCACAGTCACCAAGGCTGAGTGCAGTAGCACACTCACAGCCACCGCAGCCTTGACCTGCTAGGCTCAGGCGATCCTTCCACCTCAGCCTTCCACAGACATGCACCACCATGTCCGGCTAATGTTTTATTTATTGTAGAGATGAGCTCTTGCCAAGTTGCCCAGGCTGGTCTCGAACACCTGGACTCAGGCAATCCTCTTGCCTTCGCCTCCCAAAGTGCTGAGATTACAGGCGTGAGCCACTGCAGCCGGGCCATATTTGACTTTGTCTAGCAGGTCTCAAGTTGGAAATGGGAACAAAAATTAGGGAAGTCCTGGCCGTTTTAGATCCATTATTGGAGAAGTTATTGCTTAGCTTCCTGGGCTGGATTTTAGAGATAGTGACCTAACTTTTTACAAGTCTGATTTCTGAGCTGGTTGCTGCAGATTGTGGGCCAGAGATTTTTATTTTTTTATTTTAATATTTTATTTATTTATTTATTGAGTTGGAGTCTCACTCTGTCGCCCAGACTGGAGTGCGGTGGCCGCTCCCGGCCACTGCAGCCTCGACCTGCTGGGCTCCGGCGATCCTTCCGCCTCAGCCTTCCGAATAGCCGGAATTATAGGCACTCGCTATCACACCCGGCTGATTTTTTTGATTTACTGTAGAGATGAGGTCTCGCTGCCCAGGCGCGTCTCGAACCCACAGTCTCAGGCAATCCACTCACCTCAGTCTCCCAAAGGCGCGGGATTACAGGCTGAGCCACCGAGCCCAGCTTGCCCAGGGTTCTTAAGAAAGGATAACAGGGATGGGGAACCACCAATGTCAAGGTGGTGAGCTAGGAAGGAGATCTTATCCCCAAATCCAAAAGTCTTGCTGAAGGCAGCTGGCATCCCTACCTAATGGTCTAACCTGTGGAGAGGGAAGGAACAGAGAGGCCAGCCCCAGGCCAGAGCACAGCCCGTCTCCCTTTCCTTGTGTGCTGGTATCCTAGCTTCCTTCCCTAATGTTCTCATGACACTTGGCCCATACATGCCCCGGAGCACCTGTTCCCCTGTGTGCTCACTCATGTGCTCAGGACTTACGGACCTTTTTCCTTCTCCACCTTTCCTCAGCCCTCATCTTTTCCCTTCAAAGCCCTGTTCTCAGAGTGGGAGGTCTGGGTACCTTCCCAGGTGATGGGTGTCTCTAAAGAAGATGCTGGCTGGTGCGGTGGCTCAAGGCTGTAATCCCAGCACTCTGGGAGTCTGAGGCAGGGGGATTGCTTGTCCTGTGCAGTGGAAGGGTCTCTTTAATTCAGTCAGCTTGTTAGGACAGTAAGTCAAGGAGTCTGATGATATCCAGAGTGACCCAATTCATAGCAATCCCACCCCCTGGCTGGCCTCTCCCGTTGGAGACCTCATCAAAGCTTGTGGGCGAGCCACAGCCATCCTCGGGTAGCTTACAAATTCTGTTCCTGTTTATTTAGGCTCCGTATTTGAACGCTCATATAAAGTCCAGCAATTGGGTTCACAAACTATCCGAGAAAAAGTGCTCCGTACCTCATTGCTGAATGTCACTATGGTTATCTTCGAAGGACTCTCCTTGGGAAGCTGTCTGTGCACCAACGGAAGTTCCAAGTCCACCTGTGAAAGCAATTTTTTTCTGGAATGACGCTCAGAATATTTTATTTATTGAGATTTGACAATTAAGTTCGCAAACTTGCCACCACAAGTGGCAAGTTTGAGACTCGTGGAGGGTGGGGTTTAGGCTGAGTTTACGTAAGCAGCACTGTACAAATATCTGTTTTGGAATATCCTTCCTACTCACCTGATCGGGCCCCCAGTGACTCTTTTCTTTATCCAAGGAGAAAGGAAATATTGAAAGGAAGACATTTGATGACTTTCAGGACATCAGGGATAATACGACAACAGCTCTGATGGGCATTCCAGAAAAAGAGTTCCAAAATTGCTTTGAGGGGTGGACCAGGCACTGGCGTTGGCGCATAGCTTCCCAAGGGGAGGACTTCGAAGGTGACCATAGTGATGTTCAACAGTGAAGTATGGAACACTTTTTCTAGGATGAGTTCGTGAACCTAATTGTCGGGCCTCATAGAGCATGTTCTGTCTGCAACGCCAAGTGTGGGAGTGAACAATCCGTGGCTTGGAATCTGGGAGAGAAGCCATGGAGTGCTGGGCCTGCACCACCTTTGTCAATTGAGAAGATTCTGCATCTCCCACCTTGGCCTTGACACGAAGTTCACGTGCCTGGTGCTATACAGAATGCTGGGGAAAAAGAATTAGAAAAAAAAAATCCACTCCCAGCTCAGAAAACCCCTCCTCAAAGATAAAGAGGAAGAAAATGATAATTTTTATTTATTATTATTATTTTATTTATTTATTTATTATAATTATCAATATTATTGAGTTGGGGGTGTCACTCTATTGCTCAGGTTGGAGTGCAGTGGCACGATGATAGCTCGCTGCAGCCTCAACTTCTGGGCTCAAGAGATCCTCTCGCCTCAGTCTCCCAAGTAGCTGGGATTACAGGTGTGCACCAGCAGGCCCAGCTAATTTTGTTTTTATTTTCTGTAGAGACAAGGTCTTGCTATGTTGCCCAGGCTGGGCTCGAACTCTTAAGCTCAAGCAATCCTTTCAGTTTAGCCTCCCAAAGTTCTGAGACTGCAGGCATGAACCAACATGCCTGGCAAGATTTTATTAATAAATAAGTATTTAAACCAGAACGTGATGACCATCACGGGCAACCTGCTATGGATGGAGACGGCTCATGACAGGAGGCAGGTTTTGCAGCATGGAATCAGGCGACATCTTAGGCCCTTTTCCTCCCAGGAAACTGGGAGATCGGAAGGGCTATTCTCTTCCTGAATGATTCCATGGCAAAGAGGAGGATCTCAGATCCTTGAGAGAACATTCCTGGGCTGTAAGTCTGGCTACTTTAGTCATTAAAAGATCCACGTACGTTGGAAGGGGACTAAGAAATTCTAAAAGAACAGGGAGATGAGAGGGCATCCCTTCCCTTATTTTCAATGGGGAGAATTAGCCTTCTTTTTTTTTTGAGTTGGAGTCTCACTTGGTCGCCCAGACTGGAGTGCAGTGGCCACTCCCGGCCACCGCAGCCTCACCTGCTGGGCTCCGGCGATCCTTCTGCCTCAGCCTTCTGAGTAGCCGGAATTACAGGCACGCGCTATCACGCCCGGCTGATTTTTTGATTTATTGTAGAGATGAGGTTTCGCTGCCCAGGCGGGTCTCGAACCCGCGGGTTCAGGCAATCCACTCACCTCAGCCTCCCAAAGGCGCGGGATTACAGGCTGAGCCACCGAACCTGGCTGAATTAGCCTTCTTACATTTATTTATTTACTTTCCATAGCTTTAGGGGGTACAGATAGGTTTTGGTTCCATGGACGCATTATATAGTGGCAAAGAAGTCTGGGCTCTAAATGTACCCACCATCCCCACCTGTGCACCCTGTACCCGACGGGTGACTTTTCGTTCCTCCACCCCTTCCCACCCTCCCCTTCTAAGTCTCCAGGGTCCACGATAACGTCTTCTATGCCTTTGCAGATCCTTCGTTTAGCTTTCGCTCATCAGTGAGGACATGACCACGCCTCTTATTTTTAATTTGTGTCTGCCTGATTTCAGGAATCAGGGTTGGTTCAGAGGGACTGTGCTGGGGACCCATCATGGATTCTGCCTGGCGCTGATGTCACCCAGGAAAGCTAAAGGGAATCTCCCTTTCAGATGTCCCCTGCAGCCCAGAGTGAGAAGCCAGGTCCTTGTCATGCTAGCCAAGACCTCTCCGCCTGGAGGGACGGATGAGAATTTATGTCAACTTCTCTTCTCCTCACAGAGCCTAAACCCCACCCTTCACGAGTCTCACACTTGCTCTCTGGTTCTGGCTCACCAGATAAGGTTTCTATAATGGAAAATAAGAGCAAAAACACTTGTCAGTTGGTGAGTCAGAGCTGTTCACCAAGCGATTTAAGAAGCTCTGGTTTACGGGATGACTCAGGGAAGTGGACGCCCAAGCAGAAAAACCTGCCAGAAGGTCACAGTTTTTACACGCAGATGTTTTCTCCTCTTCCCTTCAAGGAGTCTCTTCCCAATCTAGTCCTTTCTAGAAATCCAGCCCCCATCCTTCCTACTGCTGCCAGGGCTCTGCTTGGAGTGGGCGTCCTACTGTTTCTAAAACATTCCCTAGAAGTCCAGACATCTGTCTATAGGGGGGTTTCTAGCAAAGCTATCAGATGTTGCAAGAGATCTTAACTAAGTCATAAACCCACCTAAGTCATAAACCCAACTAAGTCAACTAAGTCATAAATCTAACCTTCTGCCACCAGATAGGTCATTGTCTGATATCTTCAACCAGATGACTGCTGGTCTTATCTCAAAATATCAACATTGCCACAGTTTACTGAACATTCATTCGTTCGTTTATTCCTTGACCATCCATTAAGTCTAGTCATTGATGGCCAACTCTGCATCTGGTACTGCCCTAGTGTGTGGATAAAAGATAGATTCTGCCTCTATGAATATCCCTACAGAGCGATGAACAAATACATCAAGCTGTGGAGTCTGAGCCACTCATCACCCAAAGATACTTATGTGAGCCCCAGAAGTGTCCAGGGACCCCAGAGGTTCACCTGGCACACGGTCTGAATCTTGCACCTTGTAGTCCTGAAAATGATTCCGTGGAAAGACCTGGAAGCCTTTCTTGAAAAGTATCTGGTAGTAGAGACAGATGAAAGGAACTTTAGCTTGGTCTTGGCATCTGGCCAAAGTCTGTGATTCCTCTTGGCAACTAGGCTTGCCTGTTGGAAGGCGGGACAGCCAAATTTGGACATGCTGACCTCATGCGCCTGGGTTACCATTAAGTCTAATCAGTGTCCTGATGAGTACCGTTTCCATTTATTGTTATACCTGAACACTTACTTTCGAATAAGAGTAAATATTCTAGATCAATGTGTAATGAAAACACGTAGAGATCATGGTCTTCAAGCAATGCCCAGGTCTTCATTTACTGAATTGTCTTCTTTTTTTTTTTTGGAGTTGGAGTCTCACTCTGTCACCCAGACTGGAGTGCAGTGGCCGCTCCCAGCCACCGCAGCCTCGACCTGCTGGGCCCCGGCGAAACTTCCGCCTCAGCCTTCCGAGTAGCCGGAATTACAGGCATGCGCTACCACGCCCGGCTGATTTTTTGATTTATTGTAGAGATGAGGTCTCGCCTGCCCGGGCCGGTCTCGAACCCGCGGGCTCAGGCAATTCACTCACCTCAGCCTCCCAAAGGTGCGGGATTACAGGCTGAGCCACTGAGCCCAGCTCCGAATTGTCTTCTTGAACACACCTCCTTATCACTGACCAAATCTTTAAGTTCGAGTGCTAAAGAGTAGATACATCTCTGGCCTTGTCACTTGCCACTTGGAGAAGAAGGGAAGCTTAATAACTTGGTGACAACATCGTCAACATCAGTACCTTGCCCTGGTGAAGCTAAACCAAAAGAAAACTCCCTTTGTTCCTGCGCTGATTTTAGTGGAAAGGAGTTCGAGGCTGCAGTGAGCTGTGATCACATCACTGCACTCCAGTTTGGGCAACAGAGGGAGACTCTGCCTGAAAAAAAAAAAAAAGAAAGAAAGAAAGGTTCTTCATTGAAATGTCAAATTTTAACAACTGACTTCTACAATTTTTAATGATAATATTGCATAGTAATTAAATAATTGCTGGTGAAATATCAGATTTATTTTTGTAGCCCACACGTTTAGTCTTTGATGACTGTACTTGGCTCTGGCATCAAGTAAATGTTGATTTTAACTCTCAGTCATTCCCATTCAGCTCGTATAAACATTCAGTGCATCTGTAGTCCCAGAGAAGGCCTGTAGTCCACATCTTTTGGGTTTTTTTTGAGTTTTTGGTGTTGTTTTTTTTTGAGTTTTTGAGGTTTTTTTTTCTTTGAGTTTTTGAGTTTTTTTGAGTTTTTTGAGTTTTTTTGAGGTTTTGAGTTTTTTTCTCTCTGTCAACCAGGCTGAAGTACACTGGTATGATCACGACTCACCATAGCCTTGAACTCCTGGACTCAGGCAATCCTTCCACCTCAGCCTCCCGAGTAGCTGGAACTATAGGCATGTGCCACCACACCCAGCTAATTTAAAAAAAAATTGGAATCTTTTTAACTGCACCGTCGCCTGGGCTGTTGTGCAGTGGCACACTCACGGCCACCGCCACCTCGTCCTGTTGGACTCAGGTGATCCTTCTGCCTTGGTCTTCCAAGTAGCTGGAACTACAGGCACGCACCTCCATGCCTGGCTAATTTTTTGATTTATTGTAGAAACGAGGTCTCAAAGACTAAATGTGAGGTCTCACCAAGTTGCCCAGGTTGGTCTCGAACCCCTGGGCTCAGGCAATCCTCTCACCTTGGCCTCCCAAAGTACGGGATTATAGGTGTGAACCACTGCACCTGGCCTAAGCTAATTTTTAAAAAACATTTTGTAGAGATGAAGTCTCGCTATGTTGCCCAAAGTGGACTCAAGACTCCTGAGCTCAAGCAATCCTCCTGCCTCGGCCTCCCAAAGTGCTGGAATTAGAGGAGTTAAACGCCATGCCCAGCCCATACCATTCTTAATGACTGATTTATGAGGGAATCAGGCTGGGGACATGGGGGCAAAGGTCAAAGGGTAACCAGAATAGCTGGAGAAGCTGTGAGCTCAAGAGCTGGTGATGACATCAATCAATGTCTCCCCACACACATCTGCCCGACACGAATCTCCCTTCCTTCAGAAGGAAGTCACAGCAGCATTTCTTTTTTGTGCCCTGTACCCTAGTTGGTGCTAGCATTTTAGCATCTGGACTGTCCTCTTGTCCCCACTCTTGCTCTGAATTCTTTTGTGCAGAGGACTTGTTGATTCCTCCATCACCGGGGTCTTGCCTTGTCCCGTTGTCTACCCTTGTGGCTATGCCCCATTGTCCATTGTCAGGTTCTCTGAAAGAACTTTCCATCTCTCAGAGACAACCCTGGGATACTGCTGCACGGCCCATTTTCTGTGATGTTGGCCAGCTGAGGCCCTCTCTCCAGGCCGAGAAAGTTCTGCTTCTCTGTTGGCATTCCCTGGAAATTCTGTGGCCAGGGCGCAGCTGCCATAGAAACGAATTTGATTAGAGTACTAAGGCACAGCTGCCATATTGGTATATGTAGAAACGAGCTTGATCAATGTAAGGACACAATACGCTGGAATTCAAGACATCTTTGGAAGAAACAGATAAAGGGAGAAAAATGCATCACAGGTATAGGCATTTAAAGAAACAGCTCTGGCCAGGCACAGTGGCTCACACCTGTAATCCCAGCACTTTGGGAGGCTGAGATGGGAGGATCGCTTAAGCCCGGGAGTTCGAGACCAGCCTGGGCAACGTAGTGAGACCTCATCCCTATAAAAATTTTTTTAAAAATTTAGCTGGGCATGATGGTATACACCTGTAGTCCCAGCTACTTGGAAGGCTAAGGCAGAAGGATCGCCTGAGCCCATGAGGTCAAGGCTGCAGTGAGCCGTGATCGTGCCACACTGCACTCCAGCCTGGGTGACAGAGCGAGACTCAACCAGACAATACCTGGCCTTGAACTGATGCTGATTGTATCAGTTCATGAGAGTGAGGACCCTAGGGGAATGGGATCAAGTAACGGGGGGAGGGTATGCTCGCTGCTACAGTCTCTCTCTCGATTATTCGCTGAAAGCAGTCGAATAGACACAGAAATATTTGCCCTACAACTTACTGAACTAGAGGTCCTTTTATGTCTCTTTCCAAAGCATGCTTATTAATATTTGATTGAATAATTCACAATGCTTATGTTTCCTTTTTTCAATTTAAGCTTTTTATCCTGAGGAAAAATCTCAGACATCAGAAAAGTTACAAGAATAAACTGATGATTCATATACCCTTCAACTGAACTCACCAATGTTAGCCATTTTTACACATTTGCTCTCTTGTTCTCATTCTCATGTCTCTCATTCTTTCTCTCTTTCCCCTTCCCCTATCTTCCTCCTTTCTGTCTCTCCCTCCACCTCTCCCTCTCTCTCCCTCCCTCCTTCCTGTTTCATATCTCATGAGAACAAAGACATTTTCTTCCCTAACTGGAGTACAATTAGTCAAAGTCAGGAGACTGAAGAATGATGCCCTTCTCATATCTAACCAACAGTCCAGCAGTATCCTTTAGGGCCATTATTTTCTAATCCAGGATCTGGTCCAAGGTTGTGCGTTGTAGTTCACTGTCACATCCCTTTACTTTCCCTTAATCAGTTCCTTGGGCTTTCATTTTGGGTCTTCAGTGATATTTATTTTGTCTTCAGTGACATTGGAATTTGTGAGAGTACAGGCCGTTTGCTTTGTAGACTATTTCCCCATTTTATCCATGGTTACCATCAGTTTTCCTCTTCATTAGAATACGGTTGTTCATTTTTGGCAGGCTTTCTTCAGAAATGACATTGGCGTCGTCTCAAAGCATCACATGAGGAGGCGTGTGGTGCAGCGTGCCCTGTGTTGGTGTTCACTCCATTAGGGTCCCTCCGCTGCAAAGCTTTTTTTTTTTTTTTTTTTTTTAGTTGGCGTCTCACTGTGTCGCCTAGGCTGGAGCCCAGTGGCACGATCACAATCACAGCTCACTGCAGCCTCGACCTCCTGGGCTCAGGCATCCTCCTGCCTCAGTCTTCTGAGTAGCTGGGACTATAGGTGCACGCTACCACTCCCGGCTAATTTTTTGGTAGAGAAGAGGTCTTGCTATGTTGCCCCAGCTGGACTCAAACTTCTGGGCTCAAGCAATCCTCTTGCCTCAGCTTCCCGAAGTGCTGGGATTATAGGCGTGAGCCACCACGCCCGGCCGCAAAGTTCCTTTTATTCTCCTTTGCAATTAGTAAATGAGACATAGCCTGTACCCCATTGTCTTAGTTAGGGTTCTCTGGAAAAACAGAACCAATAGCCCGCACGTGCATGCGTGCGTGCGTGTGTGCGTGCATGCGTGTGTGTGTGTAAAGAGAGAGAGAAAGAGAAACTTAGTTGAAAGAACTGACCCATGCAGTCATGGAGACTGCAGAATTTGCGAGGCAGGCTGGCAGTCTGAGACCCATCAGAGTTGATGTTGCAGCTCAAGTGTGAAGATAGTCTGGGCTAGGCGAGAGACTTGCTTGCACCCAGGAGTTTGAGACCAGCCTGGGCAACATAGCAAGACCCCGTCTCTACAGAAAGTAAAAAAAATTAGCTGGGTGTGGTGGTGCACGCCTGTAGTCCCAGCTACTCAGGAGGCTGAGGCAGAAGGATTGCCTGAGCCAAGGAGGTCAAAGCTGCAGTGAGCCGTGATCATGCCACTGAACTCCAGCCTAGGCAACAGGGTGAGACTCGGACTCAAAAAAACAAACAAGAGTCTGAAGACAGTTTGCAGGCAGAATTTTCTTTTCCCTCAGAGACCCAGTATTGTTCTATTAAAGTATCCATTGATTAGATAAAATCCTCCCTCCCCAATACAGGGGGTAATCTGCTTTCCTCAAAGTCTACTGATTGAAATGTTGATCTCATCTAAAAAGTATCCTCATGGCAACATTCTGGTGTCCCACCAATATTTAGTTTAGCCAAGCAGACACATAAAATCAACCATCACCCCTGACAAACTTTCACCCAATGGCATTAGCACCCATTGCTAATTTTCACCTTACGCGGTTGTTAGTTACTATGATGGTTCGAACTGGCAATACTTCCAACTCTATCACTTCTTCTACATTTATTAGCTTCTTGGAAATTAGAAACTTACAGATTAAGCTACATTCTCTTCTTACAGTTCCCCAGTGGAATGGAATATAAAACCATTACTCTGATATATAAACATTTCATGTCATTTCATTTTAAGAACATTTAAATCTTTGCATCATTTGGAACTCACTCTGAGTTGAATCTATGCTCCGTGATCTGTTGGGAGATGGTTGTTCTTGAAACTCTTGCATGTTGCACATCTTGTGAACCGGAAATACCTTTGTTCCAGACTATCTTTACAAGGATATTTGGGAAGTAAACCACCTTGGAAGACAAAGATGGAGTCTCCTCGAAGCAAAGGGCAGGTGTGCTAATGCCTATCGTGAGAACGTCATCAGTTCAAGGCTCCTCTCCCTTAATGTAATCCACGGTGCATGTGAGTGACACCTGGCCCTTTTCATGTCAGCTTGTGGGGATTAGGGCCTGGGAAACCCCCGCAAAAGAATGTTGAGAATGCTAACCCTCGGCTTTCCCAGGAATCTTCTGTCTTCTACCAGCATCTGGCAGGCTAATTTGTTAGCTTGTAAGAAGGATAAAATCTCAGACTCTTCGCATCCTTAACAAAATCCTGTGGAGTCCTCTTCCTTGGTGCTCTTCTTTTTAGTTTTCCTAGTATTCTTGCATGCTTATTTGTCCCTGTAAACTTAGCATTATCTGGTCCCAAAACAATCAATTGGCTGGCCACAGTGACTCATGTAATTCCAGCTTTTGGGGAGACTGAGAAGGGAGGATTGCTTGAGGCCAGGAGTTCCAGTCTAGCCTGGGTAACATAGCAAGGACCCATCTCTACAAAAGAATAAAAATAAAATAAAGTATGACAAAATCAACCAATCAAACAAAAAACTTGCAGTATTTTTTTTTAATGGAGCGTGTTAACTTTGCAAATCCATTTACAGCACATCTGTGTCTTCACCGTCAAATGTTCCTCTTTTCAAATATTCTTTTTTTTTTTTTTGAGTTGGAGTCTCACTCTGTCGCCCAGACTGGAGTGCAGTGGCCGCTCCCAGTCACTGCAGCCTCAACCTGCTGGGCTCTGGCGATCCTTCCGCCTCAGCCTTCCAAGTAGCTGGAACTATAGGCACGTGCTACCACGCCCGGCTAATTTTTCATTTATTGTAGAGATGAGGTCTCACCAAGTTGCCCAGGCGGGTCTCGAACCCGCGGGCTCAGGTAATCCACTTACCTCAGCCTCCCAAGACACGGGATTACAGGCTGAGCCACCGAGCCCAGCTTCAAATATTCTTATGGTCAACTTTTGTGATCCAAGTCTTCATCCATTTACACTTGAATTACAACCATAATGACAGCCAGGTGCAGTGGCTCACACCTATGATCCCAGCACTTTGAGAGGCTGAAGCGAGAGGATTGCCTGTGCCCACAGGTTCGAGACCAGCCTGGGCAACATGGTGAGACCTCATCTCTACAATAAATAAAAAAACAAGCTGGAAGTGGTGGTGTGCACCTATAATTTCAGCTACTTGGAAGGCTAAAGCAGAAAGATTGCCTGAGCCCAGCAGGTGGAGGCTGCAGTGGATTTGAGCATGCCACAGCACTCTAGCCTGGGCGACAGAGTGAGACTCACACTCAAAAAAAAAAAAAAAAAGAAAAAGAAAAGAAAAGAAAAAGGGAAAAAAAAGAAATAAAAAGCATAATGGCCCAAATAAGGCCTGTCCTTTAGCAAAACCTGGGCTCCATCTGTGAAATGGGTTACTAATTAGCCAATCCCATAGATTTGCAGGGAAAAGTGGAGTTCATGCATATGGGCCAGGCACCATAAGGGTGAACTCGGTAAATGGTAGCTGGTCCAGCACGGTGGCTTACATCTGTAATCCTGGCACTTTGGGATGCCGAGGCAGGAGGATTGCTTGAGGCTGAGAGTTTGAGATCAGCCTGGGCCGCATAGTGAGACCCTCGTCTCTACAAAAAATAAGCTGAGCATGGTGGCATGTGCCAGTAGTCCCAGGTACTCAAGAAACGGAGGTGGGAGGATCACTTGAGCCCAGGAGTTCAAGGCTGCTGTGAGCTATGATCAGGCCACTGCACTCCAGCCTGGGTGACAGAGTGAGAACCTGTCCTCAAAATGCAAATAAATAAGTAAATGGCAGTTATTATTTTTTCTTTTTTGTAATAATGATTTTTCTTCCCATTTTTTTTTGTTTTTGTTTTTTGAGTTGGAGTCTCACTCTGTCGCCCAGACTGGAGTGCAGTGGCCGCTTCCGGCCACTGCAGCCTCGCTTGCTGGGCGCAGGCAATCCTTCCGCCTCAGCTTTCCACCATTTGGTTTTAAAAATCCCAGTTCTGACCATTTTAATTTGTGCAAATCTGTATGTTAAGGAAGTCCTGATAATTATGACAGTGTGGAAATATGATTTATTAAATTCCTATTGAACACAGAGTCATTAATTTGACTAATATGGTTATTATGTCTATAAATAAGATCCTCTTCTTCAAATTTATCTTTTAATTGAAAAACATTGTACATTTTTCATGGAGGCCACTACTTAATCATTTTCACAATTTAATGAGAATGAAAGGCCTGCTTTTATTCAGAAAGGGCTAGTAATTGATGACTTTGCTCTGTATTAGAACTATTATGATCAAACTGAGTCCTCCGTCCTTGGAAATGTTTGGTTCATAGATTAAAACCGATAGAAGGCACTTTCATCTTCAGAGTTTTACTGAAATTTGGCAACTTGCTTTCTCCTGAGATGTATTTTTCTGGTCTCACTATTTCATTTGGATATTTAAAAGCCCCGGCTTTTAGGTCATAATAAAGTGTCAGAATAATTTCCATAATAATATGCTAGCTCTTTTCTTAAACCTCAATCTAAAATGCAAGGGGACTCTTGACTTGTTAAAGTCATTCAGCACAGTAACCTTGACCAGAGACAGGAACAAAACTCAGGCAAGGCCTGTGTGGGCCTTATCAAGAAGCTAGTGGGATGTGAGGTGTGATCTCCTAGTCCAAAAACAATTCTGTCTCTAACTGGCTGAGGAAGATAATGCTTACCATGGCTCGTCAAGGCCCATTCCAACTGGGGAGACTAGTAGCTGGTTATCATCAGCAACCTGGCAGGGATAAGGCCAACCATCTGATTGACACACTCCTCTGGAAGGAACTGGTAAGTGTTCTGAGAAGTTAGAGAGACAAGAGAAGGGTGCCAATGACAGTCATCCACGGTGACGTCTATGACTGCCCCCCCCCCGCCGATTTGCCTTGGTCCCCTTACCCCTTCTATCTGTGTCATTCCTAAACTCTTCTGGCAGTCTGGAGCACCAGAAACTACTGTCATCTGAGGACTTCCGCTTAAGTAGACAAGGAGAGTGTGGCCAGGATCTGGTATTGCTCATGTTAATGGAAGCATCCCACATCTAACTGGTTCAATAAGAGGGTTGCACACTAAAACCACACTCCTTACTAGTGCCTGGCTGGATATTTCCATAGGCTCTTCCAGGTCTGGTCTCTTCTGGTCTCTACTCTGCTCTCTGTCCCTGGAGGTTGGTCTGTCTGAACCGCATCAAGGAGCTGCTTGCTCAAGGGCATCGAGTTGCGTTCTGCCATTGGAAGGCAGGAAAGAGGTCAGGGCATTTCCTCCCTTGGGTTAGCGGCATTGCTCTACCAAAGCCCATGGCGCTGTTGCCAAGTCTCAGAACCGCTCCCGCCCCTGTCCCCAAGCCTAGCACTGGCAAGGTCTTTACTGGATCCAGGAGCTTCATTGCCATCTGGTTTCTGCTGTTGCCGCCTGAGCTGCTGTGACAAATCACCACAAATTAGGAGGCTTGGGAAAGCATAACTGTACTCATGGTTCTGGAGGCCTGACATCCGAGGTGAGGGTGTCATCAGGGCCATGCTCTCTCTGAAGGCCCCAGGGGAGACTCTGTTCCAGGCATTTCTCTTAGATTCAGGTGTTGACATGACTTGCGGACGTGTCACTTCAGTCTCCATATGGCCTTCTCCCTGTGTGCACGGCTGGTTCTGTGTCTTTTTATAAGGACACAGTCATATTGAAGAAGGGCCCACCTCACTCCAGGAAGACCTCATCTTAATGGGGTTATGTCTGCAAAGACCCTGCTACCAAATGCGGCCACAATCTCAGGCACTGGGGTCAGGACTTCTACACATTTTTTCAGGGGACACAACTCAATGCCCAACAGCGCCTGGTGGATGCAACACCCTACGTGGGCGCTTTCCCCCTCCAGGTCCTCATGCCCCCCCAGTCTACCTCTCTTAGTCCTTCCTGCTTCCCCTTCTTCAGGTGTTCCCCTACTGGAGACCCCATAACCTCAAACTATGGCCTCTGGGCATTCTTCTTCTGTCCCCATGCCACTGTGGCCGCTCTAGTTTTATTTTATTTTATTTTTGGCAGAGATAGAAGAGTCTTGCCATGTCTCCCAGGCTGGTCCTGAACTCATGGGCTCAAGCGATCCTCCCACCTCAGCCTCCCAAAGTGTTGGGATGACAGGCATGAGCCACCGTCCCTGCCTGCTGCCGTTCTAGGTTGAAGGCATTCATTTTCTCTGTCCTGTCTTTGTGTCCTAACTTCCCCACTTCCCAGACCTAACCCAACTGGGCACACATTCTCTGTTCATGTGAATGGTTTCAGGTGTGGGTTGGCATGGGATGCACACTCACCCAGGTTGAATGCAGGGAAGGAATTTCGTCAGATGTGAGGGGGAACCTCCCCATCTCGTCCACACATACTCACATGAACTGACAAGGAAGCATTGCTACCCGCATAAACTTCCATGAGAGGATTTGGGTTAGAACACAACAAGAATGATGTGGGTGGAGAAAGACTAAAAGTGCCTGGAGACACTGGAAAACCTAGTTTGGATGACCTTGGAGACCAGTGGGATCAACCAGCCTTGAATGCCATCTTGTCTTTGACTTTCAATGATGTGAGCCAAAAAAAAAAAAAAGTGGCCACACTGCCTATGTCAGGTTAGATCAGGGTTTCTTTCTGTCTTTTTTTCTTTTTGAGTGAGAACCCCACTCTATCACCCAGGTTGGAGTGCAGTGGCATGCTCATGGCCACCACAGCCTTGACCTGCTGACCTCCAGTGCTCCTTCCGCCTCAGCCTTCCAAGTAGCCGGAACCACAGGTGTGCGCTACCACACACAGCTTAGTTTTTGATATATTGTGGAGATGAAGTCTCACAAGTTGTCCAGGTTGGGCTTGAACCCGTGGGCTCAGGTAATCCTCTTACCTCAGCCTCCCAGGGTGCTGGGATTACAGGCTTTAGCCACTGCGCCTGGCCAGATCAGAGTTTATGTTACTTGCAGCCCAAAGCAACGACACCGCTAGGACTTTCGTGGGTTTACCCATGATTAAGCAGGTGGAACATATTTTTAGCCAAAACAAACTAGAAAAACAACTTCTGGTTGCCAGTGCTGAGGATGATGATCGAGCCACCACCCCCAGCCAATATATATATATATATATATATATATTTGAGTTGGAGTCTCACTCTGCTGCCCAGACTGGAGTGCAGTGGCCGCTCCCGGCCACTGCAGCCTCGACCTGCTGGGCTCCGGCGATCCTTCCGCCTCAGCCTTCCGAGTAGCCGGAATTACAGGCACGCGCTACCACGCCCGGCTGATTTTTTGATTCATTGTAGAGATGAGGTCTCGCTGCCCAGGCGGGTCTCGAACCCGCGGGCTCAGGCAATCCACTCACCTCAGCCTCCCAAAGGTGCGGGATTACAGGCTGAGCCACCGAGCCCGGCTGGAAAATATATTTTAAAAAATGTACAAATCTGCTCTCTTGTTTCCCTGGGTTTTCACCCGTCCCCCAGGTCTGTCCTGAGTGGATGCAGCAGCCTGGCTTAAGACCCGAGAGTCCCACGGAGAGAGCGGGTAGTTGGCCAATCTCAGGTGTCCTCAGAGTGCTCTGGGTCTGGGAAGAACAGATCAACAACTGTACTTGTTGGAGAAGGCATGCTTTCCCAAGCATGTTGAACAAGCTGTTGAGGGAGAAAGAGTAGAACAGAAAGCATGTTTCTGAGTAGAAAAACTTTTCTCTCTGTTCTCATATCACGCCAATCAACACCCGTTTCTGTGACCCCAGATATGGGATTTCTTCCTACGACCAAGGAAGCAATCGGTTCTACAGCGGACACCAGCAGGGTTACCCTTCAGTCCAACTCTGACTCCTCCTTGCTGAGTATAATATCAGACCCCACAGGCTGAAGGCTCCTTTCCACACGTCTGCCCTCACTTCTGATGACAATCACAAGCCTCAGGCTTTTCACCCGGCGCTTGGGACCAACCAGCTACGAGTCAGGGTTCCCATGACCCCCTCCTTGGGTTCAATTAATTTGCTAATGCAGCTCGTAGGACTCAGAAACAGTTTACTGGCTTACTATAATGGATATTGCAAAGGACACAGATGGAGAGAGGTGTAGGGTGAAGTCTGGGGGAGGGGCGTGAAGCTCCCATGCCTTCCCTGGGCGCTCCAGTCTCCAGGAATCTCCCTGGGTTCAGCTCTCCGAAGCTCCCTGAACCCAGTCCTCTTGGGCCTTTTCTGGAGACTTCACTGGATAGGCACGATGGAAGCCTGGACAACCGTATAGAAATAGGATTGGGCAGAAAGGGTATGATCTCTTACTGACAGACGGAGTGAAACCCCCAGGGTCTGTGTGTTCTGATTCTTCTTGGCCGGTCTGTCCATCATTCCTTCCCCCCTGATACGGGGCAGGACCCTTCTGAAGGGGGGGTGTCTTACCACAGGGTAGGTCTGAGAATGGTAGGGGAAGGCTAGGGTCATGGTTTTAGATTTTACGGCTGGCTCTTGGGGAGAGAGGTTCTGGTTTCTACAAGCCACTTTGGAAAAGAAGGGTTCTAGTTTCTGTGGCCAGCCTCGGGGAGAAAGGATAGGAGGCAGGAAGGCAGGAGTCGGTCAGAGACAGATGCTTCTGAGGTTTAAAGAACCCAGCAGTGTAACAAAGGCAAGGGGGGTTATGAGGCAGGAACCATGGACAAAAACTTTCATATATACACTCGTGTGTGTGTGTGTGTGTGTGTGTGTGTGTGTGTGTATAATATCACACATATGTAATTAAAATAAATGTATAGTAGGGCTTCCGGATAGGGATGAAAATGAATACAAATATTTCCTCCTTAAATCTACTAAAATGGCAGTAAAGATGGTGATATATACTTTTTTTGTTTTGTTTGAGTTGGAGTCTCACTCATGACCACTGCAGCCTCTACCTTGTTGCCCAGGCTGGTCTCAAACCCCTGTAATCGAGCCACCACCCCCAGCCAAAATATATTTTAAAAAATGTCCAAATCCACAAGAATTGGAGAAAAGACAACACCGACAATTCTGGAAACTGAAAAGCAGATAGATGAGCGCTAAGCGACTTGGCTGAGTTTCAGAAAGTTAAAGTCAGGGCTGGGTGCGGTGGTTCACGGTCTGTCGTCTCAGCACGCGGGGAGGCCGAGGCAGGAGGATTGCTTGAGCCTCGTAGTTCGAGACCAACCAGGGCCACATGGTGAGACCTTGTCTCTTAAAAAACCCAGATAATTGGCCTGGTATGGTGGCACACTACTCTAGTCTCAGCCACTTGGGAGGCTGGGATGGACAGATCGCCTGAGTCCAGGAAGGCAAGGCTGTGGTGAGCCATGATCATGCCGCTATACTCCAGCATGGGAGTGACTCTGATTCAGCAAAAAAAAAGTTGGAGTCAAAATTAGCAGAAAAGAAAGTCATAAAACAGCTCAAACTAGGCATGCACACACACGTACACACATGTGCACACGTATACACAGAGGTCAGGAATTAGCAGTGCCAGGTGTTCTAGGAAGCAGGGGTGAAGGCGGGGTGGCCAGGAGGAATGAGAGTCCCTAAGCCCATCCTCTCCCCTGCACAGTTGGCCACTTCTCCTCCCCACCGAACTACCTCAACAGAGAGGTGTTGTAGCCTCCAGAGAGGGTAACACCAAGGATCACAGCTGGGCGTGGGGCACTAGCTGACAAACAAAGGGGTACTCGCCAAATGCTGTAATCCTCCTCCTCTCACTTGCGACTCCAGGACAGGCACCCGGTAGCCCTCCATCTGAAAAGGGGAAACTCTTCTCTGGAGAGCCTGATTAGCTAAAGGGGGGAGGATCTAAAAACACTGCCTTCTGGGATTCTGCAATAAAGTGGCTCACCTGGATTTCCCTGTAGTGAAGACCATGGCCATGGTCACAGAGCTGCCCTCAGCCTTTCCACTCCTACTCTTTTTTTTTTTTTTTTGAGTTGGAGTCTCACTCGGTCGCCCAGACTGGAGTGCAGTGGCCGCTCCCGGCCACCGCAGCCTCGACCTGCTGGGCTCCGGCGGTCCTTCCGCCTCAGCCTTCCAAGTAGCTGCAACCACAGGCATGCACACCTGGCTAATTTTTTGATTTATTGTAGAGATGAGGTCTTGCCAAGTTGCCCGGGTGGTTCTCGAACCCGCAGGCTCAGGCAATCCGCTCACCTCGGCCTCCCAAAGTGCGGGATTACGGGCTGAGCCACCGAGCCCGGCCTACATTCTTATATTTATTAGTTTATCTTGCCTATGTCCGTACTTGGAAAATAAGGATGGTTAATAAATATTTGTTGCACAAATAAGTGAATGAATGAGGGTATATGCCAAATCATGCAAACCGTGGCATGTAGAAAGTGCTTTATAAGTGTGAATTTCTTTCCCAAATTTCTCCTCAGATAAAAACAGTGGCTTCCACAGGACACCTGGTATCATTCTGGGGGACAGTGACCCCTGCTGGAATCTCTTCCTGAATCCAGACAGACTAGAAGGCCTCCATGGACAGTCCCAAGGTGGAAACTTCTAGAAATACAAACACTCAGCATTCGACCAGGCTTTCCGAAGTGGATGCATGAAAAATTCCTGAGACGCTCTTCCTGACATTTACAGAAGCCTCTTGTGGGTCCTGTTTTTCCACGAATGAGCTCTTCTGCCATCTTGTGGCTAAGCTGGGAACTTCCAGACAAACAGTTGGCCATGACCTCACTTCCTAAAAAGCACAAGGGCCGCTGTGGGGTTGCCCAGAGACATTTGGCAAAACACCCGTGGTCACTCGACCAGACGCGGGGGCCATCCAGCTTCTCAGGTTACCGGTTTTTAGAAACAGGAAACCCCTGAGGTTACCGCTTTGGTGGCCTCTACGGGAAACAGCTGAGAGAGGAGCTTCCCCAGAGCCCCACCTTGCCTGACTTTAGAACGGGCCGCACTATCACCCCAGTCACAGCTGGACCCCGAGGACTTGGTCTGCTGACTCAATACATGCCTGTAGATGCCACGAACACGGGGCTTTCTGTATTTTGTAGCCCTAGTGGGTTAAACAGCATTCAGGACATAGTAGATGTTTACTAAACATTTGCTGTTGAAGGGATGAAATAATTGCTAGCATGTATAGAGCATTTACTATGTGCCAGGCCCAAGCACTTGATATTGCCTCATTAAATCAGAGTGACCAACTTATCCTGGTTTGCCAAGGACTGTGGACTGTTGGTCCCCTTAAGTTAAGCTCTTGCAACACCTCCTAAGGTTGATGCTTCCATTATCCCCATGTTGCAGAGGAGAAGACGGAGGCTCAGTATTTTAGTGCATCCTCCATTATCATACACTTCTTTTTTTTTTTTTTGAACTGGAGTCTCACTGTCGCCCAGACTGGAGTGCCATGGCCGCTCCCGGCCACCACAGCCTCGACCTGCTGGGCTCCAGCGATCCTTCCGCCTCAGTCTTCCAAGCAGCCGGAATTACAGGCATGTGCTACCACACCTGGCTGATTTTTTGATTTATTGTAGAGATGAGGGCTCACCAAGTTGCCCAGGCGGGTCTCGAACCCGCGGGCTCAGGCAATCCACTCACCTCAGCCTCCCAAAGGAGTGGGATGACAGGCTGAGCCACCGAGCCCAGCTATCACACACTTCTTAAGCGGTCCCTATTTAGGGACTTAAAGCCGAACTTTGGATTCTACGGTCTGCGTTCTGACCATGATTCTACATCGCCCCCGAAATGAAGTGCAGTTCATTGGGGACTGGCTTTGGCAAACCTGGCTCTTGCTGCGGATGGGACTGGCTCTCTCTCAAGGTCTTCCCTGGTCCTGTGACAGTGAAGGCGGGAAAGGGATTGGAGGTGTCCTCAAGCCCTTTCTGAAGAAGTTCAGGCAAATAACGGAATTAGAAAGGTGAGTCGAGAGAAAGGGAGAGGGAGGGAGGGAGAGAGGAGAGAATTTGCCCTTCTTGGTGATTAACCCTCGAGATGTTTATAAACTGAAAGTTTACACCTAGACCAGGTGATCAAGGAGGCAGATGGAATCGGATTTCCTGCTTCCCAGCCATAGCACTTATTTCCTTTCCTTTCCCTTTCCTTCTTTCTCTCTCTCTCTCTTTCTTGGGCGTCTCTGTCACCCAGGCTAGAGTGTAATGGCACAATCACAACCACCACAGCCTCAATCTCCAGGGCTCAGGTGATCCTTCCATTTCAGCCTCCTGAGTAGCTAGGACTACAGGCATGTACCACCACATCTCACCCGTGGTTTCCATTTCTAATCACAGACCACTCCAGCCACTTCTCTTTATATTGGGAACAAACATGGACTCTCTGCTTCCTCCCTAGGTGTGTGCTCTCCCAGTGTGAGAGAACAGAGTCACAATAAAGCCACCATCAAGCTTGGGTATGTCTGTTGCTTACAGAATTGTTAGATCTCTGGCAAGTCACAAGTGTGGCTCAGTTTCTCATCTGTAGCTCGGGGATGCCGGTGATGTTTATTTCTGAGAGCTGCTCAGAGCATTAAATGAGATAAAATACTTGCGGCCCTTAGGGCAGGCCATCAGGGAAGTAGTTCGTTTCTCTCATCTCCCACATTCGGTCTGTCAGAGAATCCTACTGGCTCAGTCTTCCTCCAAGCTGTATCCAGAATTTCACCACTGCACTGCCATGCTCTGGTCGGAGCCACTGTCCCAGAAGGTCACCTGCACAGACACTTGGCCTCTTTCAGCTTATTCTTTTTCAATTTTTTCCCCACTTTTTAGAGAACGGGGTCTTGCTGTGTTGCCCAGTCTGGAGTGCAGTGGCATGATCATAGCTCACTGCAGACTCAGACTCCTAACCTCAAACGATCTTCTCACCTCCCAAATAGCTGGGATTATAGGCTCACACCATCACATCTGGCCTAGTTTATTCTTTTTTTTTGAGTTGGAGTCTCACTATCGCCCAGACTGGAGTGCGGTGGCGGCCACCGCAGCCTCGACCTGCCAGACTCTGGTGATCCTTCCGCTTCAGCCTTCCAAGTAGCTGGAACTACAGGCGCACGCTACCACGCCTGGCTAATTTTTTTGATTTATTGTAGAGATGAGGTGTCGCCTGCTGAGGTGGGTCTCGAACCCGCGGGCTCAGGCAATCCACTCACCTCAGCCTCCCAAAGGCGCGGGATTACAGGCTGAGCCACCGAGCCCGGCTTCCAGTTTATTCTTAAGACAGCAACCAGAGGGGTCCTGCAGTCAGTTCGTGTGACTTCTCTGCTCAAAACCTTCTGGAAATTTCTCAGAAGCCCAAGTCCTCACCCTGGCCTGTAAGGCTCAGCATGAAATTCACACCCCTTTCTTTCTGCCCTTAGCCACTTCCTTCCCCTGGCTTTCCCACTCCTGTGAGTTGGCCTCTTGCAGTTTCTTGAAGACACCATCCATGCTCCACCCTGGACCGTTCCACTGCTGTCCCATCTGCCGGACACTCTCCACCCTCAGCTACCCTGTGATGGCTCCCTCACCTCCTTCAAGTCACTGTTCACATGTCATCTCCCAGGAAGGGCCCTCTGACCATCCTCTTCAAAATTGCACCCTTGCCAGGTACGGTGGCTCATGTCAATAATCCAGCACTTTGGGAGGCCGGGGCAGGATTACTTGAGCCCAGGAGTTCAAAACCAGCCTGGGCAGCATAGCAAGACCTCGTTTCTGCAAAAAAATAAAAATAAAAGAATTAGCTGGTAGCCGGGCTCGGTGGTTCAGCCTGTCATCCTGCGCCTTTGGGAGGCTGAGGTGAGTGGATTGCCTGAGCCCGCGGGTTCGAGACCCGCCTGGGCAGCGAGACCTCATCTCTACAATAAATCAAAAAATCAGCCGGGCTTGGTAGCGCGTGCCTGTAATTCTGGCTACTTGGAAGGCTGAAGCGGAAGGATCGCCAGAGCCCAGCAGGACGAGGCTGCGGTGGCCGGAAGAGGCCGCTGCACTCCAGTCTGGGCGACAGAGTGAGACTCCAACTCAAAAAAAAAAAAAAAAAGAAAAGAATTAGCTGGTTACAGTGACACATGCCTGTAACCCCAGCATCTTGGGAGGCTGAGAAGGGAGAATCATTTGAGTCCGGGAGTTCGAGACCATCCTGGGCAACATAGCACGACCTGTCTCAACCAAATACATAAATAAATAAACACATCCTCTATTCTTCTGCTCTGTTTTATTTTAACTCCTAGCACCGAACACCTTCTACCACACTACATAGTTTTCCAGTCTCCTTATTTACCACATTTGTTGTTTATGGTCTGTTAAATGCACAGAAGCTGGGATGTTCATCAATTATAATTAAACCTCTGTCAGTCGGATGGCCGAGCGCTGGCTCAGTGCCTGGTCACAAAAGTTACATGTATGTTACACTCTTACAAAGTTAACCCATCAGAGACAATAACTACAGTTGCTTTGACACACACCAGTTTTCTATGAAATCTTTTGAGCTCAAGGAGATCAAGCATACTTCTCTTTAAGCAATTTGTCCATAAGTTTCTTGCTTTGGAAAGTGCATTGAGAGATCAAGACTGAGATGGAAACCAAAGTGTGCAAACCAGCTCAGGAATATATGTATTTTTTCTTTGAACTGAAGTCTCATTCTGTTGCCCAGGCTGGGGTACAGTGGAATACTCATGGCCACTGCAGCCTTGACCTGCTGGGCTTAGGCTATCCTTCCGCCTCAGCCTTCCAAGGAGCTGGAACCATAGGCATGCACTACCACCTGTGGCTACTCTATTTTTTTTAATTTATTGCAGAGATGGGGTCTCACCATGTTGCTCAGGCTGGTCTCGAACCCCTGAGCTCAGAAAATCCTCTCGCCTCCACCTCCCAAAGTGCTGGGATTATAGGCGTGAGCCACCGTGCCTGGCTGGAAGATTTTTTCTCCCCCTAGTTCTTTATTCCTACTCACTCTAGCCTCAAAATAATGCTGCCTTTGGGGGTATTATAGAAGATTTTCAGTAGAAAATATATTCAGTCATAAGAAACAACAACAAAAAAAGCTCTTCCCTGAATATTAATGTGTGTCTAAATATTTTATCTTCAATTTTCAATCCGGTGAATTATTCAAAATAAAATGCAGAAACGATTATTTTGGAGCTGAGGTACCATCCCTAAGAGGAACTTGGGTTGAAGACTTTTAAGAAAGACACAAAGTACCTTTAAAATCAGAAGAAAATGCTTTTGATTGGAAGTGCCTTTTCCCCTATATTGCAGACTTCCTATCTTGGGTGCAATGGAGGGACTTTTCAGATACTCATGTCACTGTGACTGTTTGTTCTCCAGAAGCACACTAGCCTTCAGGACCACGCAATTCTTCAATGACATGTGCTGCTTCCAAGGTAACAGGGTGAAAGATCTCCAATGCCATGCCTCTACTGGTCAGAATCTGTCCTTTACTCCAAGAGCAAGAGAAGTCCCTCATTTCTCCTGACTGGTCACCACCTCTCCGGTGACAAGAAGATATGAGAGTTCCTCATTGGGGATGGTTACTGCATCTCCCTAAGTTTTATATGTTGAAGTACTAGCCCATAGTACTTTAGGATGTAACCTTCTTTAGAAATAAAAATGTGATTAGATGTGATTGTAGATGCCATAAGTTAAGACAAAGGTATACAGGAAAAGGGTGAGTCCTCTTTTTATTTTTAAGTTGGAGTCTCATTCTTTCACCCAGACTTGCTGGGCTCAGGCGATCCTTCTGCCTCAGTCTTCCAAGAAGCTGGAACCACAGGGGCGTGCCACTATATCTGGCTAATTTTTTGATTTATTGTAGAGATGAGTTCTTGCCAAGTTTCCCAGCCTGGTCTCGAACCCCTGGACTCAGGCAATTCTCTCACCTCAGCCTCCCAAAGTGCTGGGATTACAGGTGTGAGCCACCATGCCAGTCTAGGGGAGATGAGTCCTTAATCCAATATGACTGATGTCCTTATAAAAAGGGGAAATTGGGACACAGACACAATGAAGAGTCACAGTCAGAACATCATCTACATGACAGGGAATGCCTGAGTCTACCAGAAGCCAGGAGAGAGGCCTAGAACACATCATCTCTCATAGCTCTTTGGATCGAACCAACCTTGCCCACATTTTGATCATGAACGTCCAGCCTCCAGTACTGTGAGACAATACATTTTTGCCATGAAAGCCATACAGTTTGTGTTGCTTGGATACTTTGCTAAGAAACGAACACCGGAACTTTCTCTCTCCGATTCCCACCCCATAGCTTCCCTTCAATTTTGCCTAAATCTTCCCCTCCTCAGCCTGACTTGTCCCCAAAGGACTTTACCAAGGCCTCATCCCTCTCCCAGGACTGTCTGCATGGAAATTTTATGCATGGAAGCTAGAGTCCTGTCCCCCGTTTTGGAAAGCAATAATGTATGAAAGTCAAAAACATAGGTTTAGTGGTCAGAACAAGCAGTGTTTAATTCTTCACTGACCATACAACTTTGGGAATTTAAAAAACCATGAACTTCCCATCTGTTACCTGGGGCACTAACGCCCTTCACCCTGTAGAATTAAGTGAGATGGTAAAAGTAAAGCCCAGGGACTCCAAAAGGTTGGATACCCCTGCTTAGAGGATGCAAGGTATGATCCCCATCAATACCCTTGGTTCTCCCAGAGGGAACTAAGGTCCCTCAAATTCCCATTGGGAATGCTTGGAATGTCACTGCTGTGAATCCCAAGTAATTCCAACTTGGTCAGTCCCGCAAATGAGGTTCCTGCCAGGGCCTGTATGCTATTAAACCTAAACGAGATAATAATGATTAGACGAAGAAACAGCAAATACTTAAGTCCTATGTAGGAAACATGTGCCGGTCTGCCCAGGAACAGGTTAGCAGGACGCTGATTCAGAGATCACGTGGGTGCCGTTCCCAAAATATACCCACCCTTCACATTCTTCTCTATCTCTGGGATCCAAAGAAAACGGATGTTTTTCCTTCTGGCCAACATAAGAAAAAAAAATATTCATTAGTCTCCATTCAGCTAAGAAATAGTCACAGAGAATTTTGACTTGGTAGTCGCTAATGTAGTAAGAAGAGGCTGTTTGGTGACAATTAGTAGGATTTAGAATGCTGAATGAGGCTGTTTCCCATGGCTTCTTGCCAGGAACTTGGCCCTGAAATGGCAGCAATAATGAGTGCCACGTGGCTAGCAGGGATGAGAAGGGAAAAAAAAGCTACTTGGAAGTAGCTTTGTGTATAATAAGAAGGACAAGTGACTGGCCACAGTGGCTCACACCTATAATCCCAGGACTTTGGGAGGCCAAGGCGGGAGGATCGCTTGAGCTTAGGAGTTTGAGACCAGCCTGGGCAACATAGCAAGACCCCTTCTCTACAAAAAATTAAAATATTAGCCTGGCATGATGGCTCATGCCTGTAGTTCCATCTACTCAGGAGGCTGAGGCAGAAGGATTGCCTGAGCCCAGGAGGTCAAGGCCGTGGTGAGCCGGGATGGTGCCACTGCACTGCAGCCTGGGCAACAGCATGAGACCCTGTCTCAAAACAAAAAAACGAACCACAAAAAAAGAGTACTCTGTACTAAGGGCCAAATTGAAACGCTGACTGCCAAGCACAAACTTTTTTTTTCTTTTTTTGAGTTGGAGTCTCACTCCGTAGCCCAGTCTGGAGTGCAAGATGCTCATGGCCACCGCAGCCTCAACCTGCTGGGCTCAGGCGATCCTTCCTTCTCAGACTTCCAAGTAGCTGGAACTACAGGCTCAAGCCACCATGTACAGCTAATTTTTTTTTTAATTGTAAAGACAAGGTCTCACCATGTTGCTCAGGCTGGTCTCGAACCCCTGGTCTCAGGCAATCTTCTCGCCTCGGCCTTCCAAAGTGCTGGGATTACAGACTTGAGCCACTGCGCCTGGCCAAACACTCTTATTTCTTATTTCACAAGGACACGTTGCCATGTCTGATGGATTAGCTGAGTTATTTGTACATATGCTGTTTTTTTTTTTTTAAATTATTTTTGGTTTTGTGGCTGCATATATGTTGGTCAAGATGCTTTCTTGACTGGTTTAGGAATCTTTCATTGCTAGCTTGATAGTGACGTGTGACAACCCTCAGACTTAATCCCTGGAGAACCAATTTCAAAATGAATGTTATATCCCAGTGTTTCTGCTGGGATATGTCACATCTAACCTGACGTTATCGATCACTCCTCATCATCACTTAAATAAAAGGAAATCGACCCATAGTAAACGCAGGTTAATAGCTCATAGCTAAATGCCACGGATTCTAGCCAGTTCCGATGTTCTCATAAGCTCATATACCTGGACCCTGATGGCAAAGTCAATAAAAAAACCCAACTGGGTGTCGACTTCCCTAAGAGACAGACTTAGGAAGAATCTTTCAGCTATAAAGTCTTATGTGCAGGAAGTTTATCAACTCTACTGCCAAGAGCGTTTCACCTTGATTGCTTCCTACACTTTAAAGACATAATCTCCAAATTGCATTGTTATTATTTAAGACCAACGTTTGCAAAGAAAACATCGGATGGAATTAAATGCATTCTACCATACTAGGACGATGTTGCATGGATTTGAAATGGCACATTGGAAAAACAACAAAGATAATTCTGTTTCCTGTGGAGAATATGACACGACCCAATTCTCTTCTTTGGTGCCTTACTCTAGCGCTTTATCAGCTGAGCTCTGCTCAGTTTAAAAGTGGTGAGAGATGAAATATTAAAATAATTGGGCTCATAGCTATTTGTGTACTGTGTGATGATGCCTTGAGTTCCATAAAAGGTAAGAGGCTTTGCTGGAATTGAATACCGTCTGCTTCAAATCATTTATACACTTTGCCACCTAAAAACTATGAGTCAGGCATGTTCTCCTAAATTTCTCCAGCAGAAACTGAGATTCCGAGAGTGTCTAATTTTTTTCAAGGTCACATATCAAGTAAACAGGGGAAAGGGAGTTGAATCGTTCCAAAGTTATGTCTATCCCATTGCATAGTGCTATTTTGGTCTTATTAAAACAAGGTGGGAGCTTAAAAATCCTGCAAACAAGCACAACGACAGAAACATCTCCAGTATAGAGAAGAGGAAACACACGGTGACACTGTCTTCTCAGAATGCACAGTTAGTGTGGATAAGATCCAGATATCTTGAGAACAAAACTTCCACATGCATTCAGAGGCTACTGACTGAGGTGGAAGAGGCTGCAGATATCTTCTTGACACTGTATTTTACTGTCTGTTCAAATGTATGAAACTCAAATGTCATTTGGAGGCAAAACTCCCCAAAGATAATGTGAAGACAAGTGAAACCCAACAGTGTGAGGCGTTTCTCATGATGTTAGAGAATGACCCATCTTGGTGGGTAAATATCCAATTAAAGGAAAAAGAGATGCATTTTCCCCAATGATGAACTTAGCAGTTTCCTGCAGAGTCCAATGAAGGGAAAGGAAGGTGCTGACCACTGCAAACTCGGTGAAGAAGTGGAGTCCCAGTTTCTAAGTCTGTCTTGTCATCTGGTAGAGATGCGATTTCTAGAGGTGCGATAGCACCACAAAAAGGATTCGTGTTTTGTGGGCAGACATGCTTCACGATGCCTCCTGCTACCCAGAGAAGTTACATAACTTTTTTGGAGCTCAACTTCCTCATTAGTGATGCTACCAATAACCCTTTTTTCAGAGGGCTGTGTATACATTATAGGATATCATGTCTGTTGCTCCTAAGACATTGTCGTGGTTCAAGGACTGCTGGGAGTTTCTGAAGGGAATGGTATCTACAACAAGGCAGAAACTAGGGAGAGCAAAGGGAAACTTGAAGCAAAATAAGATACAAAAGGACATTTGATAGGCATTAGCAAGAAAAAAAATAGCAACTGATTTGGGGAGGCCAACGAGAAAGGATCACTTGAAGAAAGGTGTTTGAGACCAATCAGGATAACAGCAAGACTTGGACTCTACAGAAATATTTTAAAATTAGCCAGGTATGGTGGTACCTACCTGTGATTTTAGCCACTCTGGAGGCTGAAGAGAGAGGATCGCTTGAGGCGAGGAATTCCAGGCTGCAGTGAGCTATGATTGCACCCCTGCCCTCCAGCCTGGGTGACAGAGCAAAACTCTGTCTCTAAAAAATAAATAAATAAATAGCTACTAAAATGTGCATTGGCTAGGAGATAGTACGAGTAATAGGTCATATGAGTAAATACATTCAATGACAACATAAATCTACAAATGCTCAAAAATTTTTACCCAGAGAAGTTACAAAATAACATAATAGTAATGCAATAATAATATTATGTTATTCAAAAATAACATAGTAATGCAATGATAATAAGAACAAACACGTTCATTCAGTGAGTCTAAGTTTTTATTTTATTTTATTTTAGACATAGGGGGTGCATGTGCAGGTTTTTTGCATGGACATATTGTGTGATGGTGAGGTTTAGGCTTTTATGGAAACTGTTCCCCAAATAAGGAGCCTGGTACCCAATGGACATGTTTAATGACCTTCTGCTGTTATCATTTTTATTTTATTTTATTTTTTGATTCAGAGTCTCACTCTGTCTCCTAGGCTGGGGTGCATTGGCATGCTCACGGGCACCACAGCCTCGATCTGCTGGGCTCAGGCGATCCTTCCGCCTCAGCCTTCCAAGTAGCTGGAACTACAGGCAGGTGCTATCAAACCCAGCTAATTTTTTGCTTTATTGTAGAGATAAGGTCTTGCCAAGCTGCCCAGGCTGGTCTTGAACCTGTGGGCTCAGACAATCCTCTCACCTCGGCCTCTCAAAGTGCTGGGATTAAAGGCGTGAGCCACCGTGCCCGGCCACCATTTTTATTTTTAACAGGAGACTTTATTTCTTTCTTATTTAAACACACACACACACACACACACACACACACACACACACAATACAGCACACAACAGAAGGTCAATAAACTTTCAGAGTGGGTCTGCTGATGGCATTCTCAGAATTCTTCAAAATTTTGTCTTTGAGTGAAATATCAACCTTATGGAACAATCTCATGCCCATGTGTGTGAAACAACGTGAGACTAAATGTATGTTTCAGAGAAGCCTGCGAGATGACAGAAACCTAACTGATACCTCTTCTAATTCACCTTTTAAGTCTATTTTCAGCAAAATCACTACACAAGGGCAATGATCATTGCTCAAGATGTACCCATAAAAAAAGAACAAAACACTGACACAAGCTACAGTACGGACGAAGCTGAGATTTATAACATTAAGTGCAAGAAACCAGTCACTAAAGGTCACTTATTGTATGTGTCCACTGATATAAAATAAGGACATCTACTTTGATCGGAACAAATGACTGGATGGTGTCACTTGCTGAGATGGGAAAGGCTGGGACAGGTGGGGGTGGGGATGGGGTGGGATGGGGGAAACAGTTCAAAGTTACGCATGCCATGGGATGTTTGAGATTTGGGGAGAGAATTCAAGATGAGATTAGAACCCAGGACCAAGATGGAGACCCATGATGCACATCCAGGAGACGCTGGCCGGCTGCCTCATGGAATAAAGCGCTCGGAGTACACAGGGTGACCTAAAGAAAGCCCAGAAAAGGTGGAGGCAGGCCTTGAGGCCAGGGAGATGGGGCTCGAAGGCTGATCTCTAAAATAGGTCAGAAAGAACTTGATGAACACTGTAGTCCAAGGCATGCTATGTTCTCTTGTGTTTGTCATCAAAAGTTATCAGGTTCGATTTGACATCCGGCTATCGTGGTAAGTGCCAAAATGAAGAAGAAGTGAAAATGCATGGAAACGGAGGATACATTGTGGTTGGATTTCCTCCACACCTGGATAAATCCTCCCCTTTAGAAAGGTGCCCGAGGTCTGGGATGAGGCCCAAATCTGTCTTACTCTCCTTGCTACTCACTCCTGGGGAGTGTTTTTGACATGCATTAGATGAATACGGAGGCAAGTGCTGTGGACGCCAGATGTCAGAATGGGAAGGCCTGGGGAGGCACACCGCTTGGACGCCGGGAGGAGAGGTGGCATTGTCCTGCCTCACAGCACTCCGGGGTACGCAGGAGTCCTGTTTGCATCCTCCTAAAGGCCAGCAAAGAGCCTGGGAAGTCAGCGTGGCACTCAGAAAAGAGAGCCTGACAAGATGTGCTTTATTCAGCCCTGAGGAGAGTTCAGTTCTGCAATTTACTCACCTCTTGACTTTCATTTCAGAGAATCTTCATCACCTGAGTTTTTCTGTTGTTGTCACTTTGTTTTTTTCTTTTTGGGTTTTGGGAAATTGTTTTCTTTCTTTCTTTTTTTTTCTGAGTTGGGATCTCACTCTGTCACCCACGCTGGGGTGCAGTGGTGCCATCATGGCTCACCGCAGCCTCGACCTCCTGGGCTCAGGTGATCCTCCTGTCTCAGCCTCCCACATACCTGGGACTACTGGCCTGCGCCACCATGCCCAGCTAATTTTTTTTTTTTTCTTTGTAGAGACGAGGTCTTGTTATGTTGCCCGGGCTGGTCTCAAACTCCTGGGCTCAAGCCATCCTCCCACCTCGGCCTCCCAAAGCGCTAAGATTACAGGCGTGAGTCACTGTGCCCAGCCCCTTGTCACCTGCTGATTGGCAATTGTTGGCTACGTAACAAACTAACAAACTAAGTGAAACGTTTACGTCAGACGGTATTTGCAAAATTGTGTTACAGGTTCCAGTTAGTAACACAAAGCAGAATTTAAAATAAAATAGATGAATAGGGGCATTGTGGAAGTTCCAGAGAGATGTCATCAAAAGAAGGCTTTTTTAATCAAGAGGAGGGGAATTTTTTGGAATCTATAAAAAAGATTATAGTTTTTTTTTTCCCCTCAAAAAAATATTTGGAAAGAAATTTTCAAGAAATGCTTTGAGGTTGCCGGAGCAGGAAACGGCAGTGCTGATGGAGAACCCTCAAAAAAGCTGTGTGGAAATTGGAGGTTTCATTAGCTCAAGGCCAGCAAGCCCTCATTCCTCAAGCATCTTACACTCCCTCCAAACTGCTAAAAGACAAAGCAGACCCTGAGTTTTATCTGTTAGACGTTGTCTTGGCTTCAAATTTTTTCCCAACAAAATGCACGATCCACCTCATTATCATGCTATTATGACACGATGATTGAGTTTTTGTGTTTTTTTGAGTTGGAGTCTCACTCTGTCACCCAGGCTGGAGTGCAGTGGCACTCTCATGGCCACCACAGCCTCGACCTGCTGGGCTCAGGTGATCCTTTCACCTTAGCCTTCCAAGTAGCTGGAACTACAGGCGGGCACCACTGTGCCTGGCTAATTTTTTGATTTATTGTAGAGGTGCGGTCTCACCATGTTGCTCAGGTTGGCCTCAAACCCCTGAGCTCAGGCAGTCCTCTTGCCTCCGCCTCCTAAAGTGCTGGGATTACAGGCATGAGTCACCGTGCCCAGCTATGAGTGATTTTTAAAATTGATGTATTGATTCAAGTTGCAAACTAGGCCAGATGGAAGTAACAGATGTTAATGCAGTGAAACAATTCTCCAGGGTTTCAAACCTTTTCCTTCCTTGTTAATAGTCCAAAAAATCAATTCTAAATATCACTATGGGCATTAATAGGAGAAAGAAGCATTTTGTTATCTTTGCTTTTTTACGAGCCTTTGAGGCGTCATAATTCATTCTTTATTGTGAGGTTTTTTTTTTTTTTTTACTGAAACCATCAGAAATTCTGTTCTAATTTAGGAGTGAGTTAGCTGTCCCACGTTCACAAAATACTTCAGCTTAAAGATGGGTGGGAAGAAAACAAATCCCAGAAACTGTAAATATGATGCAAATTCAAAAAAAAAAAAAAGGTGTGCCCTACAAAAAGCACACTCCCCACCTTTTCCTGGTTCAAGCAAGCTTCCACTCCTTTTCCGTTTTTCTTCCTCCTGTTAGACACGTGGCTTGTCCTAATACATTATAAGATTGCAAGAAAGGAAGCTGGCTTGTTGGCTAATATTCTCTCCTCTGGCAAAGTCAAGCATTTTTCCTCCATCTGAGGTATCTCCTCTGTAGGCGGATTTTCAGACAGTCAGATCACAAAGTTTCCTGAAATTTCCTTGAAAAATCTATTTACTGGTCTATCACCACAGATTGGGGAAATTTCCAACTCATGTCAACTTTTCATTCTATCATTCTACCACTGAGCTTTAGAGTTAATTGATGCAAGATTAAAGAAAAAAAACCCAAACAACTCAGTAGTATAAGGTGTCCAGGCATGTTTACAATTATTTGTTCACTGAGTCAAGTTTAGCCATTTCATTTTATTAAAATGTCCCCACAGTGGACATTCATCAAACAAAAATTTAAATTAAAAAAATTAATGAAGTTACTCAAAAAAAGTGGAAATGGGATTTGATGTGTTGTTTCCAGGATGGTAAAAAATAGTTAATATATTTTGTTGAAAAACTCCAAAGGATATTTGACTATTAACAGCACACGAATACCTGTGGTTCATAGCAACTAACGTTTATGGATATAAAACATTTATGTGTCTAAAAATGAGATAAAGACATACAAATTCTAGCTGAAATGAGGCACAAAACCACCTCTTACGAAGATATCAATATTTCATTTTGTTTATTATTTATTTTAAAAATATTTTTTGGCCGGGCTCAGTGGCTCAGCCTATAATCCCAGCACTTTGGGAGACTGGCTCAAGTGGATTGCCTGAGCCGTAGGTTCGAGATCAGCCCGGGGAACTTGGCGAGATCTTGTCTCTACAATAAATCAAAAATCAGCCAGGCATGGTAGCGCGTGCCTGTAGTTCCAGTTACTTGGAAGGCCGAGGTGGAAGGATTGCCTGAGCCCAGCAAGTTGAAGCTGGGGTGGCCATGAATGTGCCATTGCACTCCAGCCTGGGCAACGGAGTGAGACTCCAACTCAAAAGAAATAAAAAAATAAAAATAAATAAATAAAATAAAATAAAAATTTTTTGATGCTTTTAAAAAATTTATTTTATTTTAAAGATGTGGGGTGCAATTCAGGATGAGGTATACAAGTGGCCATCATACAGGCAAAGTTTGGACCTACATTTGATCCCCACTTTGTGTGGTTTGAGATCAGGTACCCTTATTAATGTTATGTGTCCCCTCCATCCCCAGCAGTTTCCGGCTATTGCCAATCCTTTCTTATAGTATTATGGTAAATGCTCAGGGTCTGCTTATGAGTGAGAACATGTGGTACTCAGTTCTTTGTTTCTGTGATAAATCGCTGAGTATGATAGACTCTAATTCCATCCAAATGGCTGAAAAGTCTGTAATTTTGTTATTCTTTATGGCTGTATAATTTTCCATCATGCATATGTACCCATTAAAAAAAAATTCAGTCCAATTTTGATGGGCAGCATGGTTGGTTCCATGTTTTTGTGATTGTAAACAGTACTGCAAGATACCGATATTTTAAATAGGCAACATCAGAAAAAAACTCATTGCCTTAAAGTCATAAGTCCATCACCCAGGTGACTTGCAAGGTGTCACAGATGAACTACTTATTCTTTGTATGATTCTTAAAATGCTTCTGAAGTCTCTCTGTTTAAAAAGTCTTCGTGTATTTAACTGTATGTCATAGGCATGTGCGTGCACAACATATTAAAGAAATCATGTCCGGGAAATTCTTTGACAAACTAAAGTTGTCCATCATGTTCTCCTGAGTAGACCTGACAGCTGGTGGAGAGATTCAGATGAATGTTTAAAAGAACTGTGCATTGTAGCCTCCCTAGAAACTTTGACGTCTGTCCTGCCCACCCACAGAGTGACCCCTGCAGGCTAGATAGATGCACCCACGTGTATGCAGACACCCACCAACAGGCGTGCACAGACACGGAGATTGCACCATGAAGACGTTACAACCCCCAAGTTGACCCTCTCCAGGTATTTCACAGACCATGTGGGCACGGCGGCCAAGGATCTGAAGGTGCAAGGGACCTCGTGGCACAGGGGTGAGGACGGGCCAGGGTGGTGGACGGAGGGCCCCAGAGCACCACGGAAAGAGTCCGACAGCGGCCCGCCTGGGCCTGTCATCTGGGGCCATCGTCTTGGGACACCTGGTAGGCCCCAAAGCAGAGAGCTGCACTTCCCCGCAGAGAGTCACACTGAATTTTAGCCATTTGGAATGTCTGAGTTTTGCATGTTGGCTTGAAGCTGTCCAACACTTTAAATGATACTTTTTAGGGACACAAAACAGAGGCATTAAGAAAGATGAACTCTTTTATTTTTTTTCTAAACTTTTCCCCATGCACTTTAATCTAGAAAGTAGCCTTAATATATTAAAGATACTATGGACTTGAATGCTATGACTTGGAAATCTCACTGTCTTGTGTTCTGCAAGCCTGTGTGTATGGAATAGAAACACAAAGATCAGGAAAGAAGGAAAAAATGGAGGAAGGAGGAAGGAAGGAGGGGAGAGAGGAGGAGGAACAAGAGAAGACGAAAAAGAAGAAGAAAAAGAGGAAGAGGAGGAGGAGAGAGAATCCTATTCATGCCTCTATAATAAAAAAATAATAAGAGGCTGCGTTCTGCCTCCAACGGCAAGACTAAGCCATCATATATTGTATATATTCTGCATACCTGGATTTTAAAAACTTCTCCAGAAAGTCGTGTATTAGCAAGAGTACTGTCTCCCCTTTGTGATACTCCTCAAAGTCTTAATTCTAGCTTCTTAAAGTGCTTAAAGAGATATTCACAGAGGGAGAGGCAAGGTGGGCTGGTGCTGCGGGAGAGAGGCAAAGATTTGCAACACAGAGAAAGCAACGTTTATTATTCACTTTCTACAGACAGGAAGGGGCCAACGTTCATAGGCAAGCGTGGCCTTGAAGGCTGGGGAGCTGGGTCCTTGAAGGCTCTTGAAGGGGAGTTTGGGCTAAGAAAGAAAGTCAGGAGGTTGTATTCTTTGATATAGATAACAGAAGTCACCTAAGTCTTGTTTCTAGACATCCCCACTCACAGGTGTCTCCTGACTCCAGGTGGTATGCCTCCAGGTGGCAGGCCGGAGGCTGGTTAAGAACCACTGATAACAATACATCATTGCGGGAAGCATAGATGCTTAGAAGAACAATTAGGGGTAGACAAGCTTAAGGGGTTTGAAATAATTACCAGGTCCCAACCCTGGGAGGCGGGTTCTATCTCTTGCTAATGATTAAGAGGTCAAAGAATAGGCTGTTTAGCAAAGCATAGCAGGATTAGAACTGAAACTAAAATAAAGCTAAAATGACTGCACCACTGCTAGAATTATTTTACCAAGTTCTTCTAAGTTTCTTGGGGTTCCCGTCTTTCATTTACTGTCCTTATCATTATTCTTTTTTCTCTTGGAAGAGTCAAAGGGTTTTGATGATATGGGGTTATTTTTTACCAGGAAGGATATTTAGGGAAACCTCTGTAAAATCGGGCATTCAATAAAGAGAGAAACTACCTGATATACGATCAGGCAAACAGAAAAAAAAAAAAAAAAGGATAAAGTCAGTTAAAAAAAGTGAAAATGCTCAGATAAATGTTAGGTTGCATTGACTGGCCCACTCACAACAAGAGTGGTTAGTTTTTCCTCACGCCTGTCATCCCAACACTTTGGGAGGCTGAGGCAGGAGGACTGCCGGAGGCCAGGACTTCAAGACCAGCCTGGGCAACATAGCGAGATCTTGTCTCTAAAGAAATAAAATAGAAAATTAGCTGGGTTTGGTGTCTCACGCCAGACATCCCAGCACTTTGGGAGGCTGAGGCAGGAGGATTGCTTGAGGCCAAGAGTTCGAGACCAGCCTGGGAACCATAGCAAGACCCTGTCTCTATAAAATAATAATAATAGTAATAATAATAATAATTTAAAAAATAACGATAGACACGGAAAATAAACAGTGATAACACAACAGAGAGGCGCGCCTGCCCGGTAGCAGGCTAACTGCGGACAACACATCCTCGCACCGGTTAAAAGAGCTCAAATCGGTTTTTCTCTTCAGTCTGCGGGTACGCAGGCAGCTTTGCCAAAAGCGAGCTGAGGCTGCACCTCTGGGCTCTGGGAGGGACCGGCTTCTCAGCTCTGCAGAGAGAGGAGGCTCCGCCGGCCTCCGCTGGTGACCTCGACGCCGGCCTTCTCCGAAAGCCTTCGGGGACCCGCGCCCCGGGCCTGGGGGCGGACTTGGCCAGGCGTGCCAGCCTTCGAGCTCTGTGGCCGCCCCCGCTTCCTGGAGACCCCGGGAGCTCGCCCCAGAGAACCCCAGTCCCGGGGGCCCAGGGAAGTCGAGACCCCCCCGGAGACAGCTGCGGCCCCTGGGAAGGGAGGGTGGGGGCGCGCGCGCCGTCCGCCTGGCTCCTGGCTCGGGGCGCACCACCTGGAATCGCGGGAGGACGGCCGCGCGGCACTGGCCGGCCTCGGGAGCCCCGTCGAAGGATGCTGGGACGCCACCCCCTTCCCTGTCTCTCGATGATGACTTGCCCAGTGTCCTGCTGGGCTGGGTGCGCTCTGGGCGTGGGGTGGCCTCTTTTCCAGGGACAACTTGGGTCAGAGGAGGAGGGGGAAGAAGGAGGAGGGTGACGACGGGGAGAAGGAGCGGAGGCTTTGCGTCCTGCACCCCCTCACCTACCCCCCCCCCGCCCGGGCATTGGGAAGAGGAAGAGTTGGCTTCGCTTTGGAATTCGTGGGCAGTTTCCTAGTAACAAGGGGCTTCGGGTGAAGGTAGCTAGAGAGGGTAGAGAGGGCGAGGGAGGAAGGCAGGCCGGCATGGGCATTCATGAGACCTCCTTTGAGATTCCACCGGCCACCTCCCGAGTCCCCACTGACTCCTCAGCTACTTAAAACGGCGCCAGGGGACAGCTCAACGTGTCCAGGGCCTGTGCGCCCCAGTTCCCTTGGGTGACTTCCTTCACCCCCACTCTGCACGCCCCTGCCCGCCTCGGTCCTCACCCGCTCTTGAGGAGCCGCCACGTGCTGGGGGAGCTCTCGGCCTAGAGCATCTGCAGGGCCGTTCACGGCAGTCAAGGCCAGGAGTCCGCCAGGGCCATGACCTTTTATCCCCAGTGCCCCAGGCTACCTGAGTCCACGCCCCCACCCCGGGCACCTGCGCCTTCATCGTGCCTGAAGGGAAAGGAGGGACCTTGGTTTGCGCTCTCCAGCACCAGGCGAGACTCACTGTGGCATCCCGGGAGCTGCAGGCCCAGCTGCCATGTGAGACCCACCGCCATGCCTTCCCTCTACTGGGCTCCCTCCCTGCTGCGGGGATCCTCCTGCCAAAAAGGTGGAACCGCTCTCCTCTTTCACAGGTAGTTTGGGGTGAGGGGGCGGACGGCAAGTGCAGGGGAGTTTGAAGAGCCTGGTGGCCCTCCCTGGGGGACAGGTAGGAAGTAGAGGCTGGAGGGGACAGGGCAGGCATCCTTATTCCAGGGGCCTGGAGAAGAGAAGGAAAGGTCAGACCTAGGAAGGGTGGGGAGGGGTCAGGCTAGGACCATCAGTCAGCAGAGGAGCCCACTGGAACCAAGAGACGGTAGGAGCGCCCACCCTGCCTAAAGAGAAAAAAAGGAAATGTCCAGAGACCTGGAAAGGAATGGGTGCAGATGTCCCACCATGTTCCCAGCAGGGACTGTCAGGGGGAGAAAAGAAACAAAGCCGAAAACAAGTTGATTCTCATGCTTGCAGTGTGGACCTGTCTAACCTCCTCAGAAAATCTACCTGTGGGGTGCCGGTGCCAGGCTCACTAGTTGAGTAGCAGGCTCCATAAAAGCCCAAACTTCACTATCATGCAGTATATCCCGCCTAACAGACCTGCACATGGACCTCTTGAATCTGAAATTTAAAAAAGAAAAAAAACAAAGACAAAACCAAATCACAGGTTCTAGGAGTTCTTCACCTCCCATCCCTCACTCCTAGGTGGCTTTGGCAGAGTTTGCAGTGAATAGATACTGGTAGATCTAAGGACTAGTCAAATGATGAATTCAGGTAGCATCTTTCTTGTCACACTCAAAGCCCTCTGATTGGATTACAGAACATAAATAAATACATCCTAAATCCATCCCCAGAAAATCTTGTTATCCTTGCCAACAATGCTACCATTTACCTAGTCAGTTGAACCGGATGCTCAAGCCATCCTTGCCTTCTGCTGCTCCTTCTCATCCTCTTCATAGTCAGCTGGTTGCCACATCTAATAGACTTTGACGTCTAGGAATCTTTGGGCCCAACATGCTCTTCCTGCCTCCTCTCTTGCTGCGGAAGCATGGGTATGTCTTAGCTTCTGCCAGCTCTTCCTCCACCAGTTTCTTCTTCATTCACCCCCACCCCATTCTGTCAGCCCATCACTAAAACTTGTCATTATCTTCAAATCAAGTCTGAAGTTCTCTGTGGATGACTCATGTTCTGTCTTGTGTTTCTGAGCCTGTCCCAGGTACCTCAGCCTTGCTAATCTTTCCTTTTTCAGAGACACTGTCTCACTCTGTTGACTGGAGTGCAGTGGTGTGATCATGGTTCACTGCAGCCTCAAACTCCTGGATTCAAGTGATTCTCCTGCCCCAGCCTTCTGAGTAGCTGAAACTATACATACACATATCCACATTCAGATAATGAAAAAATATATTTTTGTACAAATGGGGTCTTGGTATGTTGCCCAACCTGGTGTCAAACTCTTGGGTTCAAGTGATCCTCCCACCTCAGGATATAAGTGTGTGTCACCACACTCAGCCAATGGTTTTGATTTTTTTTGTTGGGACGGGGTCTTGGTATGTCGCACAGGCTGTTCTTGAACTCCTGAGCTCAAGTGATCTTCCTGCCTCAGCCTCCCAAAGTGCTGGAATTACAGGCACAAGCCACTGTGTCCAGCCTGCTTGCCTTCTTTTTACATCATGATAGCTTCTTGAGATCTGTAGACTTGCACAGAACTCAGTTTACATGAGATGTTGAATCGAATGAATGAATGTGTGAATGAATGAATAGATGTGTGAACAAATGAGGTTCAATTTTATGAAGAAATGTCTAGATTTTCCTGCAGTAAGGAAACTCTGTTTATACTAACTTATCCAGAATTTTTTCTTGGCATACTTAATAAATCATATCTACAAATACTTCCTGGACAATTTTCACCCCAAACATGGTTTATGAAAGTGTAACTGAAGGCATAGATTTGTGGAAATGATATGGATAACTCAAACATAATGGCTTTAATTCCTCTTCCATGTTAAGCTGTGGAGCGCCTCCACCCTAACATGGCGCCCAAAGAGGCCAGACCTCAAGACAAAACAAGCCCTAATTGGGCAGCTGAGGGATGTCAGCATACAATCCTCTCTTACGGGCCTATCAGTGTGTGCCGCGTTACCTTAATTGATTGGCAGAGATACTAGATTTAAGGTCACGGGAAAGAGAAACAAGGAGCTGAGCTGAGACGGCTGAGACAGCTGAGACGGCTGAGGAGCTGAGACAACGATGTAACAGCCTGGGATTAAAGCAGCTAGCAGAAGAATCGTGAGAGAGTCGTTATTGAAAGCGACAAGTGGTGGCCGGACGGGGAGAGCCATTTTGTCTTTGTAAAGAGCACATTAAGACCTGGAGTAAACTTGTCCGCAGAAGAATGGTGTCGGTGTCGTCTTTCTTCGGCTCGCGACAACTGGTGGCCTGTACGGGGAACCTTTTCTCCTTTTGTGCCATACGGCGTTCAGAACTGCGACAACCAGGGCGGTCGACCGGTAAGTGAAGTCACAAGGTCCTCGGTAAAGAGGTGATTTGCACAGGTCCTCGGTAAAGAGGCGATTTGCACAGGTCCTCGGCAAAGAGGCGATTTAAGAAGGTCCTCAGCAAAGAGGCGATTTGAGAAGGTCCTCGGCAAAGAGGCGATTTGAGAAGGTCCTCGGCAAAGAGGCGATTTGAGAAGGTCCTCGGCAAAGAGGCGATTTGAGAAGGTCCTCGGCAAAGAGGCGATTTGAGAAGGTCCTCGGCAAAGAGGCGATTTGAGAAGGTCCTCGGTAAAGAGGCGATTAAAAAGGTCCTCAGTAAGGAGGCGATTTGTTTTAAGGTCCTCGGTAGCGAGGCGATTTGTTACAGTCTCTGGCATAGGAATTTCTCTGCCATGGGCACTACTTCCTCTCACCCACTTTTCAAACTTTAAAGTCCCTCTTGAAAATGAAAGGTTTGAAACTAAGGGACAAGACCTTGACAGACTTTATTCAGCAGATAGATGCAGCTGCTGCTAATTTGTCTTAAGAGCTTTCTAAGTATCTTGTAGGTAATTGGACTCAAGAGTTCGACAACCTGACAGAGGCTCTACGTTGTGAAATCATCAGCGTCAACTCCATCAGAGTAGATCCAGTCGTCGCTCAAACCTTGGCCTCCTGGATCGCCCAGGCAGCATACCATCTTAAAGAGTGGGCGGGAATGGGTTCTATGGCCCTTTTGTTATTCTCTTGTTGTGTCCTGTGCCTCTATTGTCTCTGCCGTATGCATCGACGCAATGCACGTGACCGTGCGCTACTAGCGCAGGCCTTTGCTGCCATGGAGGTGGATCAATCCCCTCAGGTCTGGGTTGCCGGGCTAGGGCAATAAGAGCAGGGCAGGATGTGAGAATAGTACTGCACACGGGGGCCCAGGAGGAGTTACCCCGTGGAGGGCATGTCCAGCTGCATATGGGTTGACATCGCCTTTCCCATCCCCAGAAAATCGGTGTCGGACAGGTGGGCAGTCGGTCTGGCGATTACACGTGCGAGATAGACTGTCTTACATGGTCCTTGTTATATGGGGGCTGTGACCACTACCCTCTCCTGCCAAAACAAATAAAAAAGGGGGAGCTGTGGAGCGCCTCCACCCTAACATGGCGCCCGAAGCGGCCAGACCTCAAGACAAAACAAGCCCTAATTGGGCAGCTGAGGGATGTCAGCATACAATCCTCTCTTACGGGCCTATCGGTGTGTGCCACGTTACCTTAATTGATTGGCAGAGATACTAGATTTAAGGTCACGGGAAAGAGAAACAAGGAGCTGAGCTGAGACGACTGAGACAGCTGAGACGGCTGAGGAGCTGAGACAACGATGTAATAGCCTGGGAGTAAAGCAGCTAGCAGAAGAATCGTGAGAGAGTCGTTATTGAAAGCGACAAGTGGTGGCCGGACGGGGAGAGCCATTTTGTCTTTGTAAAGAGCACATTAAGACCTGGAGTAAACTTGTCCACAGAAGAACGGTGTCGGTGTCGTCTTTCTTCGGCTCGCGACATTAAGCAAATGAAATATCAAGTCAATTAATTTATTTTTGACTTGGAAAATTTCACACAAATGGGAAGAAACCACTGGTAAGTAATGGGTTTCAGCTTGGGGTGATAGAAATGTTTTGGAACTAGACAGAGGGGATGGTTGCACAACATTGTGAATGCACAAAATGCCATTATTGTCACTTTAAAATGGTTTATCTTATCATGTGAATTTCCCCTCAATACTTTATTAAAAAATATCACACATGCAAAAAAAAGTCCAGGTTAGAAAAGTCACAGTACATCACTTGTGCAATAAATCCATGAATAATGTATTACTAAACCTCAATTATTCAGTAATTTTTTAAAACCAGTATTTTGATGTATTTAGTCTTTGTGTTTTGACAATCGTCCCGCCAATGGTTGCCTGCTTGCTGGGCGATTTGCTCCTGGGGTAGGAATCCTATTTCATGAATTGTCGAACCCCTTGAAGTACCAGCAGAGTTTGTTTAATACAGGAGGCTTGGAGGATGTGTTGATTGCATTGAATTCAAATGTTTGCTAATGATGATGATTGGGTGAAGGGCAGGTCGTTCCTTGTACCTTTGAGTAACAGGATTATGCTGAACTTAGTAATCACAAGAGATCAGAGCCTACCTAGGAGCCAGACGCCGGGGACTTGAGGTATTGTGACTTGCAGCATGGAGTGCCGAGTGAGTTTTATCAGCTATGGTTTTTTCTTGCTTCTCTGTTGAGCGATGCAAGTTCCCTGCCTGAACTACAATTTTGATAGTATGCACTCACCGTCAAGGATGGCCTGTTGTGTTCCTCCAGCTAGAGAGGACATCTGGGAGTATTAAAATCAGCTCCTTTTTTTCCTAAAAAGTCCAATGGCACCATTTACGTGGGCAGCCAATGTTGTCTGCCAAGAGACCCTGGCAGCAGCTGATGGCGTGCAGCTTTTTATTTTTATTTTTAAATTTTAAGTTCAAGGAGAACATGTGCAGGCTCGTTGCTGGGGTATATCATGTGATGGTGAGGTTTGGGCTTCTGTTGAACCCATCACCCAAAGAGTGAGCATGGTACCCAACAGATAGTTTTTCAGTCCTTCCCTCCTCTCCCTCCCCATTTTAAGGAGTCCCAGTGTCTGTTGTTCTGTCCTTATGTCTGTGTGCACCCAGTGTATAGCTCCCACTTACAAATGACAAGTGGTATTTGGTTTTCTGTTTTAGCATTAATTAACTTAGGGTAACAGCCCCCATCTGCATCTGCATTGCTGTGAACAGTATGATCTTGTTCTTTTTTATGGTTGCTTAGTATTCCATGGTGTTTTGCTCATTTGCTTTATCCAGACCACTGTGAATGGGCACCTGGGTTGGTTCCACTCCATTGCCCAGCTGGAGTGCAGTGGTGTGATCATAGCTCACTGCAGCCTTCAACTCCTGTCCTCAAGCAATCCTCCCGTTATAGCCAGGTAGTGATAAGGAGATGCTAACATGCAGAGAGGGTTGAATCTTGAGTCCTTTATTGAAGCCAGTGACTGAGAGCAGACTAGTGTCCAAAGAACTCTCGGCCCCGAACAGGGTGAGTAGAAGGCATACAAAGACAAAAATTACATAGGCTGTACAGCTTGATTTACATTTTCTTGACAAAACATTGAACAGCTAGATTAGACACAGAATTTGGAACTAGGGAGTTTCCAAGCACTGAGGGGAAAAGGAATGTGCGTGTGTGGTGTGATTACGGGAAGGTTACATAAGGGGGTCATTTCTGGGTTAAGATGGAAGATTCATTACAAAATAGAGTTACTTATGTCAAGCAAGCTATTACAGGCTATTATAGGTTTTGCAGTTAGATATTTCATTCCCCCCTTTTTGTTGTTCACGAGTCAATGCATTGACTCATCCGTCATAAGTATATTATTATACTGGGGTCTCGTATACATAAGTTTTACAGAACTGATTCGTTGCTTGATAAGATGAATAATCGACTTTATTATGCAGGGCCCTGTGAGCAAACCAAGGAGGAGAAGTAGGAGGGGTCCAACTAGACCAGTAACAAGAGTTGCTAGCCATGGGTTCCAGTCAAACGAGGATTGGAACCAGGATTTAGTTTGTTCCCTTTCTTTTTGTTGTTTGTCCAAATTTTCTCAGACCCTCTGGAGGGTGTTTTTAATAACCCCTGATTTGTTGGCATAGAAGCAACAAGCTTCTCCGAGGGTTACACAGAATCCGCCTGGGGATAGGAAAAGTAAGTTTAGGCCTTTACGATTTTGGAGGACTTCAGCCAGGGGTTCTACCTGTTCATGGAGTTGGTCCACGGCAAATTGTAGGTTACCTAGATCAGCATCAACTTCTTGTTCAAGGTTAGATAGATCCAGTTCTCTACGAATCAGAGCAGTGGTGCTGATTGCAGCCATTCCTGCTACACTCAGCCCGACTAAGGCAGGTACTAACAAGGGAACAGCACGTTTTAAACGAGCAATTGGAAGACCAGGGGGATTGAGTAGAAGAGCTCCTTCAGGACCGCTATAAGCATAAGCCTGAGGTAGCACATGAACAATAATATAGAAAGTAGACTGATTAATTAACCTTTTGGTAGTAGCGCATTTTGTAAGGCCTGTAGAACTAGTCAGCCAGGTTTTGGCAGGGCCCACGTAGGCCATGGATTCGACCATGGTTAGTGTGAGGGATAAGTTACAAATATCAGAGAACAGAGAAGTTGTTAGATTGAAACCTGGAGTTATAAGGCAGGAGGCTTTACCAGCTACATCACGTCAAGTAATGTGAACCATTTCTGGAGAACATTTACTTTTGTCTGCATTGCTGATAGAAGTTTCAACTCCTAGGCCCACATAGTTTGGTTTTAAGCAGAGTCAGCAATCTGAAGCCAACTGGGGCATAGTGACATTAAGCAGATGGTGCATATTAATTAACATAGGAAAAAGACTAGGGGGTTGGCAGACCAGCTTTGGAAGCAGTCGAGATGAACTTGGGAGCTGCTGAGGTGAACCCAGGGTAGTGACTTGGCTGGCAGAAGACAGAGGCTGAGGCAGAGGTTGGTGGTAACCAAACAAGGGATTTTTCAGTTCTACCAATGGCCCTACTGATTTGGTCATGGCTTTGTAGGCAAGTGTGTGCCGTTGGATAGTGAATAAGGCCCCACGGTCATAACCATTCATGTAAAGTCGTATACCCCAGGTATTTCCTATACTCCAGAAAGAATGGAGAGGATTAGTAACCTTTATCGTATATAGGCTATTCTAGGTCAGCACATGACCAAAGGGTGATTTCAGATGTGTAATTAGGCCCCCCACTATAAGTTGCAATGGTGACGCATATCCAGACTGGGCAAAAGAAGTCATTTTCTCAATTACTACTGTGATCAGTGGGGTTACTGTGGCAGAGACTTTACATAATTGGGGGTTCCCCACTGTGTACATGATTCAGTGTAGTAAGGGTTTTGTCTACCATACAGGTTTCCAGATAGACATTCTTTTTCTCTTTGTAGCAGGTCAGGAAGTGCTATCTTAAACTGGACTGGATGTGAACTGTGGGTCCAATTTTGGATAGGTAGGACCTCTCCTGTTGTGAAAGAGGTTAGGGAGAAAGAGTACAGAGTGTCTTTAGAGTTTCCAAGTAAAATAAACCAAGTTAAATTTATTGTGAGCATGGTAGTGCAGTAACACATTTTAACATAGGAGTTAAGATAGCATTAACAGGGACTTTTTGCCACATGTCCAGTCTGTGGCTGCCAATGCTATGCCTAAAGCTAGGGTAATTGGGATAAATAAGACAAGGGCTAAGGGGTGATAACAATACATTCAGGGACTTATTAACCAGTAAAAATTTTCTATTCCAGGCAGTTGGACGTTTCAGTTGTGCATCAGTCAGTCAGCCCATAGTGTGGTTGAAGCAGGATGATGGGCTCAGAAGGTGATTTTGAAAGAGTTTTTAGGATCCCTGACTATTGTCCAGTTGGCTGAGCAGGCTGGTGGAATGATATCGTTGTCTTTGACTTTTTTGAATTCAGGCCAATATTCTGTTAACCTTGAGTGCCATCGGGGTGGTGAGGATAATGACGAACGGTCCCTTCCAGGCGAGGGTCAGTCCTTTCTTCTGGAGCTTTTTGACAAAGACCAAGTCCTAGGGCTGGAATGGATGACAAGGCATGGAAGATGGAATCAACCAGACAACCTGGATGTTGGAGTAGACAGCTGCCTGAACCTGTTGGCGAGACTGGAGATATTTTAACAGAGACTGATTGGTAATTTTTAAAGAAAGAGGTACATTGGAATGGGTTAATACAGGTTATACTTGAGAAGTCTAGGTTTCTAAAAAGACAAAGTTTGACAAGGTTACTTTTCACTTAGAGTATGTATTTCTCTAGGATACAGCCTCTATTTTTATTATCGTGGTAAGGTTTAGGAGCAAAACAAAAATGGCTTCTCACTTTTGGTCTGTCCTTTTATTTCCCATTTCTGCTCTTGGAAATATTTTTATGATTCTGGGAACTGGGGCAAAGATCAATCTTCTGTAACTGCTTCCTGTTGAGATGGGCTGTAGAGATGTCCCCTACCTATTTATTTACAAGGGCATGTATAGGAAACAGTGGTATCTTAACTGGATATTATTTGGATTTTTTTATTTTTTTGAGTTGGAGTCTCACTCTTGTCACCCAGACTGGAGTACAGTGGCTGCTTCCGGCCATCGCAGCCTTGACCCGCTGGGCTCCGGCAATCCTTCCGCCTCAGCCTTCCAAGTAGCCAGAATTACAGGCCTGCGCTAACACACCTGGCTGATTTTTTTATTTATTGTAGAGATGAGGTCTCACTGCCCAGGTGGGTCTCGAACCCATGGGCTCAGGCAATCCACTCACCTCAGCCTCCCAGAGGCATGGGATTACAGCCTGAGCAGCAAGACCGGCTATTATTTGGATTTAATAAAATACCAAGCGAGAGTATATGCAAAAATTATTAGGCAAACAATGATGCAAAAGGCCATTGTCTCAGAAACAATGCTGGAAAAGTGAAAGTAATTCCATCTGAAACCTGTAATTTATCAAAGTATGCTGAAATATATTTTTTGTAAATTATCTATAGTAGTATTTTAATAAGGAAATATAGCCCCTTTATCTTATTTATTTATTTTTTGAGTTGGAGTCTCACTCTGTTGCCCAGACTGGAGTGCAGTGGCTGCTCCCAGCCACCGCAGCCTCGACCTGCTGGGCTCCAGCGATCCTTCCGCCTCAGCCTTCCAAACAGCTGGAATTACAGGTATGCGCTACCACGCCCAGCTGATTTTTTGATTTATTGTAGAGATGAGGTCTTGCTGCCCATGCAGGTCTCGAACCCGCGGGCTCAGGCAATCCACTCACTTCAGCCTCCCAAAGGCGCGGAGTTACAGGCTGAGCCACCGAGCCCGGCCCCCTTTATTTTTTTAATCAACTATTTTACTATAGAACAAAAATGTACATATTAATATGTTTTCTATAAGTAATTTTATTAGTTTCCTAAGCAAGTATGGACTCTTGCTGCAAGAGTCTGAAGGCAAGATGGTCACCCTTTTGTTGTATTGACCAATTGTTTAAATAAATATATTACTGTCTTTATATTTGGACCGTACTTTTTTATGAGTTGGAGTCTCACTCCGTCGCCCAGACTGGAGGGCAGTAGCATGCTCCCAGCCACCGTAGCCTCTACCCACCGGACTCCAGCGATTCTTCTGCCTCAGCCTTCCGAGTAGCCAGAATTACAGGTGTGCGCTACCACACCCGGCTAATTTTTGATTTATTGTAGAGATGAGGTCTCGTCAAGTTGCCTGGATGGGTCTTGAACCCACGGGCTCAGGCAATCCACTCACCTTGGCATCCCAAAGTGCTGGGATTACAGGCTGAGCCATCGAGCCCGGCCTGGACTATACTTTTGTCCTAGCAGCTCCAAAGCTTGTTTCAAAAATAGAAACAAGGTCTTACAGTGTCGCCAGGCTGGTCTCAAACTCCTGCCTCAAGTGATCCTCCTGCCTCAGCCTCTCAACCTTCTAGGATTATAGACATGAGCCACCACACCCAGCTTATTCACCCTTCCTAAAACCAGCTTTCTCAAGGGGAATATGAGGATGATTTTTGCCTCTTGTAGCAGCTGTAAAGACAGAAAGCAGCCCTGTGTGCAGAGTCCTGAACAAGGCACCTGCACCACACCTGTTGTTCCGGTAAACCTATTGTCATTTATTTTTACTTTATTCCTTATCTGTCTTTCCTCTTCTTACTCACCTTGGACTCCAAGGCAGGGTCTCAAGGGGTGCCTTGGTTGTTTCTTGCAGAAGGGCCCTTACTTCAATGTGAGAATCTAATATTCTAAAAGACTCCTTGGAACACTGTCATTTTCTTAACAGGGATTGTAAAAGGAACTTTTTGAGTTATGTGACTGCATGCCTTTCCGCTTTCAGCCTCTATAATCAGAGGAAGGGCTGACCCCAAATACGCTAAAATGACTAGAAAGAAGAAGAAAAGTACACGGGAAATCTCTACTCTGAGTTCATGCACTTGCATAGCTTGGAAATCTCAGGAGTGGACTCACAGCTGGGGCGGGGGGAGGATGTATCTCGATTTGAGCAGAAGCAGACCTTCAGGAATGTTACGTGGGAAACTTGCTCCCTTCTGTGTAGGGTAAACCTTAAATGATAACACAGGCTACTGACAAGCTCCATGAAGACAAGAGAGTGTCTTTATTTGGCTTTATGTGTCCATAGGAGAGTGGGTAGAAGTCTTCCGTCTGGTTGCATGTACCAAAATGCTTCCAGATTTTCTTAGGGGTACTTTTTAAAAATAGAATGGCAGTGTGGAAAATGAGTAAATACATGAAAGACACGTGTTGGAGGCACTCCCGAGATCTCCTGATCTCTTTGCGTCATCTCTGCCTATTAGGTAGAAGATTCCACTTGGCTACATGGACAGAAGGCTACAGAGAAAATCAGGTGTGTGGGCGTGACCTCGGGCTGACCCCCATGGGCAGACATGCTGATCGGGATTTCTGGGCACAATGGAAATCTCCCTCGCTGACTCTTATGGGGCCAGCAGCGTCGCAGACATATGGCTCTTTGCTCTGGGTCTCAGAAGTTTCACTTAGTAGAAACCAACTGTGAGAGCTGAAATAATGGAATGTGACTCCCTTTCTCCCTGCAGACCCCAGGGGCCACTGAATCTCAGACAGGGGTAGGCCAGGGAATGTCAGCAAGTATGAACAAATCCCTTCAAAGACCTCAGCTCTGGATGGTGATTTGACAGAAACCAAGACCCATCTCACTTCTTTTAAAAAAATTAATTAATTTTAAGATATGGGATACAACTCAGGATTAGATATACAAGTGGTCATCGTACAAGTAAAGTTTGGACCTCCCTTTGGTCCCCACTTTGCCTGGTTTGAGATCAGGTACCCTTATTGACGTTATGTGCTCCCCTCCTCCCTTTTCAAAATACAGATTACAAGCTGGGCACAGTGGCTTACCTGTCATCCCAGCACTTTGGGAGGCCGAGGCGGGAGGATTGATTGAGACTTCGAGTTTGAGACCAGCCTGGACAACATAACAAAACCTCATATCTACAAAATAATAATAATAATAATTAGCCAGATGTGTGGCTCAGACCTATAATCCCAGCACTTTGGAAGGCCAAAGAGGGAGGATTGCTTGAGGCCAGAAGTTTGAGACCAGCCTGGGCAACATAAGGAGACCTCATCACTAAAAACCAAACCAAACCAACCAACCAACCAAACAAACAAAAACCAGGTGTGGTGGCTCACACCTGTAGTCCCAGGCCAAAGCAGGAGGATTGCCAGGAGTTTGAGCCTGAGCAACATAGCAAGACCTCATCTCTACAAAAAATCAAAAAATTAGCCAGGGTGTGGTGGCACATACCTGTAGTCCCAGTTACTTGGGAGGCTGAGGCAGGAGGATCGTCTGAGCCCGGGAGGTTGAGACTAGGGTGTGCTGTAATGATGCCACTGCACTCCAGCCTAGGCGACAGAGTGAGACTCTGAATTTTAAAAAAAGTTGGTCTTAAAATAGAAAAGAGTGACCCTTGATCCTCTCTGCATAATCATGAGAGTGAAACATACTGAGATTACCCCATTATAAATACGGGTGTGTGTTTGTAAGCAGAGAAGCTTTGAGATAAACTGAAGCCCAAGCAAAACTCAGAGGAGTTCTAAAGCATCTCAAAGAAATAGCGCAACATGTTGGAACATGGTGTTAGAGATATAAATAGAATTCACTTGTGAATTAAGTGAAAGAAACACATGACTCAAAATGATTAAAGGTGGTTGAGTAAATTAAACTTCTAAACATTGCTTCGAATACCTTATAAAGAAGAAAAACGCAATGGAAATAGTTAGCCTAAACATAAATTGTGGTTTGGTAATGACTCCTAATTAGCCTTGGAGTTTGGATACAATCTGTATGTTTCCTGTGGCTGCTGTGACAAATTCTCGCAAACTACATGGCTTTAGACAACAGAAATGTGTCATCTCCCAGTCCTGGAGGCCAGGAGGCTGAGGTCAAGGGGTCTCAAGGTCAGCTCCTTCCGGAGGCTTCAGGGGAGGATCCTTCCCTCCTGTTCCAGTTCCTGAGGGCTCCAGGCATCCTTGGCCTTGTGGCCACATCACTCCAGGCTCTGCCTCTGTCTCCATGAGGCCTCCTCCTCTGTGTCTTCTCTTCTGTCTCTCATAAGGACACCTGTCGTTGGCTTTAGGGTGTGGCCTCCTTCAGAATGACCACATCTGAATGTATTACATCTATAAAGACCCTATTTCCAGATGAGGTCTCATTCTGGCATGGCAGATGGACATACATTGTGTAGGGACACTCTTCAACCCAGAACCCCAGCGCCTTAGTCTGCTTGTGTTGCTGTGAAGAAATGCAATTTATAAAAAATAGAGGCACGTGGCTCATGTTTCTTCAGGCTGTACAAGGAGCAGCGCCCGTATCTGCTTCTAGTAAGGACTTCAAGGTGCTTCCACTTGGGGCAGAAAGGGAAGGGGAGCCCGCTGGGGCAAAATTACACGGTGATAGTGGAGATGAGAGAGAGAGGGCGGGGAGGGGAAAGAGGGAGGGAGGAAGAGAGAGAAGGGAAGAGGGGGAGAGAGAGAGAGAGGGAGAGAAAGAAGGTGTGGCAGGATTTTACAGAGGGAGACAGACACCCCAGGCCAGCAAGCATTGTTTATTTGTGCTGACACTGGCTCAGTGGATTCACATTCAAAGGCTGAGCCCTGAGTGCGGGGTGGGGGGGGGGGGTGGGGGGGGGGGTGGGGGGCATTGCCTTTTTTACATTTTCAGCTTCTTTGTCCCCCCCCCATAAGGCTTACCTGTTAGTAATATACATTCTAATTGGGTATTTCACAGCTCAAAGTTGCAGCGGAGTTATACATGCGCACTACAGATTGAGGGGGCTACATTCCATCCCAACATAAATCTATCTAAGAAAACGCTTATGGTGGTAGGAGGATCCTTTCACAATTTTGGGAAGGCTTTTATCTTACTGTACTAAGAGGGCCCCTTCTCTGTCCTGGGAAGGCCTTCATCTTGTTAGGCTTGGGGGAAGGGCTCTCTGCCTCAGAGGAGAGAGAGAGGAGAGAGGAAAGGACGGAGGGGAAGAGAGAGGGAGAAAGAAAGGAGAGGGAGAGAGAGACAGAGAGAGGGAGAGAAAGAAGGAGAGAAAGAGAATGAGAGAGGGAGCGAGAGATGGCAAACAAGTGACTGCTTCTTCCACTATGACAACACACCTGCCCAACTGCCCTGAGTGTTCAGCAGATTTTGACCAACGGCATGACCCCTGTGCTCCATCCTCCCTAAGCACCAGGTTTCGAGCCAAGTGACTCCCCCGCCCATGAAAAAGCTCTCAATGGGAAATGTTTTGACAATGTGGAAGAGGTAAAACACAAAACAGCAGAAGCCCTAAAAGGCATCCGAATCTCAATGAGTTCAGAAACTGTTGTGAGCAGTGGAAAAAGCATCACAATAAGTGTAATTGCATCCAACAGAGAGAGAGGGTGCTTGGAAGGTGACTGAAGTTTAAGCATGCAAGAATAAGCCGGGCTCGGTGGCTCAGCCTGTAATCCCGCGCCTTTGGGAGGCTGAGGTGAGCGGATTGCCTGAGCCCGTGGGTTCGAAACCCGCCTGGGCGGCGAGACCTCATCTCTACAATAAATAAAAAAAAAAATCAGCCGGGCATGGTAGCGCATCCCTGTAATTCCGGCTACTCGGAAGGCTGAGGCGGAAGGATTGCTGGAGCCCAGCAGGCGAGGCTGCGGTGGCCGCGAGCGGCTACTGCACTCCAGTCTGGGCGACAGAGTGAGACTCCAACTCAAAAAAAACCCCAAAACAAACAAAAAAACCAAATAAACATGCAAGAATAAATACACAGCCGGGCTCGGTGGCTTAGCCTGTAATCCCGCGCCTTTGGGAGGCTGAGGTGAGTGGATTGCCTGAGTCCGCGGGTTCGAGACATGCCTGGGCAGCAAGACCTCATCTCTACAATAAATCAAAAAATCAGCCGGGGGTGGTAGCGCGTGCCTGTAATTCCGCCTACTCGGAAGGCTGAGGCGGAAGGATCGCCGGAGCCCAGCAGGTCGAGGCTGCAGTGGCTGGGAGCGGCCACTGCACTCCAGTCTGGACGACAGAGTGAGACTCCAACTTAAAAAAAAAAAAAAAAAAAAAAAGAATAAATACACAGTTTTTATACATAAATTCTGGTTTCTTTGGTTCCCCCTTGCACATATATATACCATACATTATGAAGTTCGCAGTTTTAACCATTTTAAAGTAGATAGTTCAGTGACTTTAGGTGCATTCACAAGGTTGTGTAATCACTGTGCCCATCCGACTTCAGAATTTTTTATCTCCCCAAACTGAGACTCTGTTCCCATTAAATGCCAACTCCCCATCTTCCCCACCCTGCCCACCCCCAGCCCCTGGCACCCACCATTTGAAGTTTTTTCTCTGTGAATTTAGCTATTCTGGTTACTTCATCTAAATAACGACACTGTTTGTCTTTCTTCATGACTGGCTTGTTTCACTCAGCATAAGGTTTGTCCATGTTGTACATTGTGCCAATGTTCTTCTTTTTAAGGCAGAATAATATTCCTGTTTGTTATGTACCCCATTTTCTTTGTATATTCATCTCTTTGGAGGCACTTGGGTTGCTTCCAACTTTTGTTACTGTGAATAGTGTTTCTGTGACCATGGGTGTGCAACCTACCACTCGTGTGTTTCAAGAAAACTAAAAAGCCAGACACACACTAGATATATCCCATAATGAGAAGAGGGGGGAAGATACACTTATCTACAACGAAAATAAAAGAAAGAAAGAAAACTGTTTCCAGTTTTCAACTTTTTTATTGGAAAGCCACGATAGGTCAGTCGAAACAGAGCAGTTTTCAAACATTTGAAGGAATGTTACTTATAACAAGTCTACCTGGAATTGTAGACATGCATGTTTGACAAAATTTATGTTTCAAGCACACTTTCTGGAAAAGTACATTGTCAAGGACATACTCTTGCAAGAAAACAAACAAATGCAGCCACATGGAATAAAAGTCTGGGGAGAACAAAAACCATGAAATAAAAGAAGCACTATCAATAATCAAGACTGTTCCTCATGCAGTTGAGATCTCATTTTGGAAAGAAAGAAATCTCTCCAGATTAGAATAGATGGACAGAGGCCTCCACAGAGAACATCTGTCTGCACTGATGTTTGGAAGGAGGTGAGGACAATATTGCTCTTCCTGATCGATGAGGGATAGATGAAAATAATTAAAAACACCAAGAAAACAAAAGCTGGGCAAAAATGTTGTGAAACTTATAGGTTGGTTTTAGCTGCCTCACTCCACTTCTTTGGAAATGGAAGCCCATGAATCTCAGTGCTTTCTTTAGGAAAAGTGATGACAGCTGTCCCTGTCATGGATGCATGACCTGTGATTTGACTCCTGGGATGGGTGTGTGGAAATTGAGGGGGAGAGTCATCCCTTCACCAATTATCAAGGCCAGTACTCTACCCATAAGGATGGATATTTATATGAAGAACCGACAGAGTTTTACTTTGTCTTTATTATGATGCTATGTCATTTTATTATGAAAAGACATATTCACCCATGAGTTTTGGTTTTGATTCTTTTTCTGGAAATGATTGGTATGATCATTGTTTATGACCAGTATTTTCTCGTTTATTTCTCGGGCATAATCATTACAAAAACAGGCACAGGTATTAATGTTTAAGCTTTTTTTATTTAAAATATTTCAAATAGGACACATCCATATACACTTGTTTTGACTACATATAAAAGTACACAAGGAAGTGAAAAGAAATTGCTAAAGGTTACTCTTGATGTTTATTTCTGGAAGGTAAGAGAGGCAGGAGAATTTGTTGCATATAACATATTCTGGGAAGGCTTAGTGTTTGAATTTTTTTGTACTCTATGTATTATTAGTTTTATACCAAAAAGGAGGACTTGTTTGTTTTAGAAGGAATGTCTTCTGATATTTATTTTAAAAAGACCACTGAATGTTTTATTGCCTTGATGTTTAAACTTAAAGCCATTAAAGAATCAGAGATTAACCAAGTTAAACTTCTAAAAGACCCATGGCACATACTGCTTTTTATCTTCTGGGTTTTTTTTCTTTTAATTTGGAATAACCTTTTAAAAGAAAATATTACTCATTTAAAAGAAGTGTGTCTGGAGTTTAGTAATTCCTTGAGTTTCACTTTCTATTTTGAGGTAAAACTCTCATAACCCAGAAATGACTATTTTAACTATCTTATAGGGTATGATTAAGTGGCATGTAGTGAATTGACAATAGTGTACAATTAACACTACTGTCTAGTCCCTAAACACTTTCCAAAAGGAAACCGCATACCCTTTAAGATGTTGCCTTCCTGCCAGCCCTGGCAATCACTATCTGTTTTCTCTCTATATACATTTGTCTATTCTTGAAATTCAATGCACATGGAATGATACATATATATATTTTTTTCTTTTGTGACTGACTTCTTTCACCAGGCATAATGTTTTCAAGGTTTATCCATGTTGTAGCATGGATCAGGACTTCATTTCTTTTCATGTATGAATAATATTCCATTGTGCGGACTGAATACGTTGTTTATTCTACCGTCCTTGGATGGTTAGGTAAACTTAAGTGCAATGCTCTTTAGAAAATAATCCAATATGTCAGCCTCCATCTTTGATCCAGTGAAAGAGGTATGCATGTTGCACATCAAGAAGTGACCACTTGTGATTACAACTTGTAGAACATGTGAAGGCCACTCAACAACCACACATCCTGGGTTTCTCCGGCTACAGGTGAGTTTTGCAGTCACTAATTCCTTGTCTGAAGAGATCCTCCCACTCAACCTCCTGAGTAGCTGGGACTACAGGCGTGTACTACCATGCCTGGCTAATTTTTTAAACTTTTCTCTTTTTTTTGTAGAGACAGGGTCTCACCATGTTGCCCAAGCTGTTTTGAAATCCTGGTCTCAAGCAGTCCTGCCATTTTAGCCTCTCAAAGCACTGGGATTACAGGTGTGAGCCACCTCTTCTGGCCTCTACTTGTAACTTGCATCAATACAACTATATTTAAGAAGAGTTGACACAATATATCTGGTATGAAAACTGTTCTCAATAGCCTAGAAAAAAGCTGTACTTTACTTTAGCAGTTTCCCAGTTAAAGAACAGATAAAGAAAACTCAAAGCCATTCCTTTGCCTGCTAGTATATTAAGCTAGATATAATATGTTGGTGGAAAAGAATATTTTAAACCTGACCATGTTTGTCTAAGAGCAAGACTTATCCCATTTCAAGATGGGCACATACTTATATAGCCATGTACTTATTACAAAAATAAAACAGATAAGGTCCCTCTTACCTACAGTTTTGTTGTTTGCAGTTTGGATGACGGTGGGCTGGTCAGGTTCTTGACTTCACCACAGAAAGGAATTTCAGAGCAAGTTCAAAGGAAAGTTTATTAAAGCAACATAAATGAGACAGCCCCATTCCTGTACAGAGACCTTTTTAATAAGAGGATTCCTTTTAAAGTATTTATTAAATTTGTTGCATATAACATATTCTGGGAAGGTTGTCAATTAGCAATTTCTGTCTGCAATTGATGCTTGAGAATAAGACATCATTGTTACTGTTTAGGGGAGTATATCTTATGGGACTTCATTAAAAATTGTCATATATATAGCATATTCTGGGAAGTTTGTCCATGCATGCACAAAGAGTTAACATGCTTAGACATGAGTTGCATGTAGCATTAGCATCTTAAATCTTCACCCATGTGTGTGTGTGTGTGTGTGTGTGTGTGTGTGTGTGTATCATTTTATTTATTTAGGTATTTATATTTTAAAGACGTGGTGTACAGTTCATGTTCATTATGCATGTACCCTTGTTGATAAGGTATGCCCCCCACCTCCCCAGCAGATTCTCACTACTGCCAATCCCATCCTCACCTTCCCCTTTTTTTAATCATTAAAATGAGCAAAAGTTCATGGTGAGGGCACCGTGTTGAGGTAGTGTGCACACGTCCGCTGGGGACTTTCCCTCTGGGTTCATTTCTTTTTCCAAAAGGGAGCTATATCCCCCAGGTGACCACAACACAAGCATCGGGCAAGGCTTCTGACACTTGTGACCACAGGTGTATGTACCAAGCTTCCTCATCCAGGACAGGTGTGAGATACCCCTGTGCTACCTAGCCCGCCTCAGTTTAATTTACCTGTGGTCAGTGGAGGCCTGAAAATATTATATGGAAAATTCTAGAAAAAATCCATCAGTTTTACATCTCCTCCTGTTCTGAGTAGCATCATGAAAGCCCATGACTTTGACCTTCATCCTGCCTGGCCTGTGAATTCTGTTTGTCTAGTGCTCCCCACCGTATACACTGCCTGCCCATTCATCATTTAGAAGCAGTGTTTATTATCGGATGACTGTTGACCTGTGGCAGTCCTTCTGTTCAAGTCACTCTTACTTTACTAAATAATAACCCCTGTAGTGATGCTGGCAATTTGGATATGCCAAAGAGACCCTGTTCAGTGCTTCTTTTCAGTGAAAAGGTGAACATTCTCACTTCAAAAAAGTATACTGAGGTTGCTGAAATGTAGAGTAACAATGGATCTTCTGTCTGTGAAATTGTGAAGAAGAAAAAATAAATCTGTGGTAGATTTGCTGTTGTATTTGAAACTGCAAAAGCTATGGCCATCATGCATGATTCGTGCTTAATGCAGATGGAAAAAGTATTAAATGTGTGGGTGGAAGACATGAACAGAAATGTGTTTTGACAGACGTTGGGTTCAACACTATGTGAGGTTATAGGCAGCTACTGGGGGTCTTGGATGTATAACCTCAGGAGAAGGGGGACTACTGTATACAGGAAACTTGATTCAACATAGACTTCAATTCTAGACCCAAAAGTATCCTGCCTGGCATATTTGCTTATGGATCCCAAAGCCAAGTACTTGGTGAATAGTTGTGATGCTGTGGGGTTTTAAAAAATTTATTTATGAGTTGGGGTCTTGAGAGGACCGTAATAAAGTATACCATAGACTCAGGTTAGGAGCATGCTATAACCCAATAAATATGTAATCGCCTTGTGAACAATAGCACAGCCATTTTTAGTTTTCTGTCTTAAAACATAACCTGTAGCTGTTTAAAGTTTCAGTTATGGAAAAAACTGCAAAGCTCCGGTTACAAGCTTCAACCCCTTCCCTTATCTCACTTTCCCCTTAGCAACAACCAATCAGGTGCCAGGGGTAATCACCTAAGTTTCCAGATGTCTCTGCAAATTCCCTAGCTAGTGGACTAAGGTCAGCCCGAGTCAGGCTAGCCAATCCTCCATGATGAAGCTGACCACCAGAGGTTACTACCCAATTAAATGGTAACAAAACTGGAAAGCCCCCCAAACTCCTCCTCCCTTTGTGTAAAAGCATAAAAGGCATCTGCTTAAGGAAATCAGGGCCTCTGAATGTACTCCGCTGTGTTGGTTGTCGACAGAGGCCCAGGCTCGAGCTTGCAAATAAAGACCCTCTTGAACTTTCATCGAAATTGGCTCTTGGTGGTCACTCTCTTGAAAGTGAACTTTCGGCCATTACAGTCTTACTCTGGCAATCCTCCCACCTCAACTTCCCTAGCGGGACTACAGGCATGTGCCATGATGCCTGGCTAATTTTTTTTTTTTATTATAGGGACGAGGTCTTGCCAAGTTGCCCAGGCTGGCCTTGAACTCCTGGGCTCAAGTGATCCTCTGCCTTGGCCTCCCAAAGTGCTGGGACTACAGGCACTTGCCACAATGCCTGGCTAATTCCTTGATTTATTGTAGGGATGAGGTCTTGCCATGTTGCCCAGGCTGATCTAAACTCCTGGACTCAGGCAATCCTCCTGCCTCGGCCTCCCATGGTGCTGGGATAACAGGCATGAGCCAATGCTGTGGTTTATAATAAGAAATAATACCTTTGGTCTTCACCCAGTTTCCTGGCACATACTCCTAAGCCCTTGGGATCTGTGAAGCACTCAGTGTCTTTTTTGTATGCTAATATGACTGGACGCTGGAGCTCTGGAGTATCCTCAGGAAGGGGGCTGGTTGACAGGGAAACCAACCACATGATTAGAGGAGTGGATCCTTCAGCTCTTGACTTTGGGAAAGAGAGAGGAGATGCAGGTTAAGTTGATCACCACTCGCCAATGATGTGATCAGTCATGCCTGCTTAATGAAGTTTCTACAAAATCTCAAAAGAGCAGCATTCAGAGAACTTCTAGGTTGTCTGGAGTGGGGTCCAGAGAGGGTATGGAAGGGCCACACCCCTTCCCACGTCTCTTCATGAGCCTGCTTATCTGCATTCTTTCAAATATTCCTGTAATAAATTGACAGTAGTAAATGTTTCTCTGAGTTTTGTGAGCTGTTCTAGCCAATGAATAGTAGCATAGAAAGGGGTCGTGAGAACCTTTAGTTTATAGATAGTTGGTCAGAAGCATGGATTGTGATTGGCATTGGAAGTAGGGAACAGTCTTATAGGGCTAAACCCTTCACCCCTGGGGTCTGTGCTGACTCTAGTTAGTGTTATAATTAAACTCAATTGCAAGGTACCCCGTTGGTGTCCATTAAAGAACTCAAGCATGGGTAAAAACAAAACAAAACAAAAGCCAAAACCACATGTGGTGTCAGAAGTGCTGTACTGAGTTTGTGACAGTCCCCGGAAGGGACTCTGGGAGCTTATCAGTGAAATGTCCATTTGAAACCACCACCTTTGCTGTTCTCCTGAAATGATTGAACTCTCTACATGCTGAAGTATGTGGTGGATGCAAACTCAAGGGTATGATGGAAACCTCATATGGACAATATTTGCACAGCAAGCATGGACCTCTCATTTATTAATGCTTAGCATAGTCGGCCGAGTACAGTGGTTCATGCCCGTAATCCCAGTTCATTGGGAATCCAAGGCAGGAGGATTGCTTGAGCCTGGGAGTTCGAGCCCAGCCTGGGCAACATAGCAAGAACTTGTCTCTAACAACAATAGCAACAACAACAACAAAAAAGCAAAAACACAAAAAGCAAAAAACAAAACAAAATAACTTCTTGGTGTAGTCTACTTTTTCTACATATTATCCCTCTATCTGTATACACCCATTCATATGCCTATAAATCTATAAATTGTCCACTACAGCTATCTAACACCTATCAATTATTTATTTATCATCCATCTATCAAGTATTCATTATTTACCCGTCTATCATCTATATTATCTACGTATCTGTCATCTATGTTTATCCATCTACTATTTACTTATACTTGAGATAATGGAAAATAAATTTTTCACTAACTTGATAAAAATATAGCCTTCTTCAAAGGTTAGCCTGAAATCAGGGGTATAATTCTTTTCTTAAATAGATATAATAAAATGTTCTGAATTCTTTTAAAAGTAACTTTATTCTAACCCTTTCATTTATTTTTTAGTCTTGGCAAACATGTAGGGTTTTTCTAAAATACTTTATAGGAACTTTTTGCATGCAGAGCTGTCTGGCTTTTTGTTATTATTGTTGTTGTTGTTCATGTTATGTTGTGAGTCATTGAAGAACAAAAGTGTTTGTCTTATTCTCATCTTAAATGCTTCATATCATTCTTGAGAATTGATTAGTTGATCAATAAACCTTGGAGGGGTCCAGAGTGAGGGTCAGTCTCAAATTCCTCTTCTCATCAACACTTCAAAGTTCTTAGATCTCCCTGTGTCCTGTAGCTGATTGTACAGGAGCCAGCCTTAGAGGCCTCCACACTGACAGGGTCCAGAAGGCCGAAGACCCCAGGTTACAGGGCAACTCTGGGCAGCTGTTGTTCCTGTTTCTTCTGTCTTCACTCTCGATCTCGCCACTGGAAACCCGGAAGTTGGAAGATGTAAAGAATTCTATATGGGAGAAATAATTCTTACCAAATGGTAATACTCAGTAAAGGAAGGGTTTGTTTTGTTAGAAGTATACTCTTCCATTAAGAGCACCCTTGGCCTTATTTTCCCTTTGTTAAGAAGGTCTGTAATTTTGGTTAGGGATTGTGACTAAGATAAATTGAGCCTGGAGAGCCTTTTGTTTTACAAACGTTGAAGCCCATTCTCCCTGACAAGGGATAATTGACACAGATTGTAAATACCAGGTGTGACATTATGGAAAGCGAGTCAGGCCAGCTTGTGGTTAAGAAACCTTGAGAATGTTGCTTTACCCCGGTTAATTGTAAATTGCTGTATCACAAGTGTAACTTACAAAACAGGATAAAGATACATTGCCTGTCCATTGTCCATTGTCCACTGTTCATTGAATTGAAACTGATGGTCTTGAAAATGACAAACATGTTTTCGCCTCAAGCCAAAATCCAGGGTATAAAAGGAATTGAAAAAGACAATAAATTGGCATCTGTCCTCCTCACAACAGAGTCAGGTGTCCAAGTGTTTTTCTCTTTCGCTGACTCCGTCTCTCCTTCGGGAAACCCTGGATCCTGCTGGAGCTGGACTCCAGCAGGTATTGATTCACTGAGATTCAGCTTCCTTCTTCGAAGTGTCATCAGAAAGCTGGCATAGCGAGTGCTTTCCCACACTGGTCTCCTCTTGGTGCTGCTGTTACATGAGAAAAGAGAGTAACCATCTGCTGAATATTCAGGTCAGTTTTGTATAAAATTCAGCAAGTAAAACGTTTTACTGCTTCATTCAATCCTCTGTTTTCAATGTGAATGTGCATTACTTATAGTTTCTTTCATAAATGTTAATTGCATCTCAGCCATTTCTTTTCAAGTTCACCAGTGAGAATGACATGCTTCTCGTCTAGGTCTCGCAAATTTGAAAAAAAGCCATATTCAGTCATAAGTCCCCACATTTCACCACAACGTGACTGTGTGCATCTGCATTTCAAAAGAAGTGAAGTTTCAAATTCAGATGATGGGCACTGTTTATTCCAGCAAAAATATTCTAAGTACTATAGGAAGATCAAAATACTCACTTCAGAAACACAGAATGTGGGATTTAAGTAAAATCTTATAATAGGAGGCACAATGATATTGCAGTTTGCTCAAAACAATGGATAATGAGCTGTTGAAGTCAAGATATAACTGAAAACAAACAATAAAAAAGGAAAGACTGGAAGTTTCATGTCAACCATCCTTTTGAAATCCATTAATATGCTTTGAAAACACTGGATATTACACCATTCATCATCCCATGTAATGTGATTTCCATCGAGGGAACAAAATGATCTGTAGAATGAGCTCTTCAACTTATGAAACATCCAGTGTGTGATCTAAATCTTTACTCCTCATCCAACACACAATGAAGTGGTGCATACTACATAGAACTTAGTGTCTGAAGTGCTGTGGAGGGATTAAAAGGCGAACGTGTGATCACTTCCATATTCCCATGACCTGAGGAAACATGTCCATAGAAATCACACACAGTTTTATAATTGGGATAGAGGGGTAACTTACGGGGACTGTATAGTGGAAAATGGAGAGCAATGCCTACTTAGTGGGCAAATAATTCGATTTCCATAGGCTATAAAAAAGCAGTTGAAAGTACTGTGGGGGAAGAAACAAGCAAAGCATGGGTGCACTGGCGAGTTACTGTGAAGAAGGCCATCATCCTGGATGGGTGGGGGGAAGAAAGAAATAACAGAGCATAGGAAGCGCCAAAGATGGTCCTGTCTGGGGTGGGGGTGGGGGTGGGGTGAGGGCTGTGAATATTCAGGAATTTAGACAGGGAATCTACTTACAGGTTGAGAATAGGGGAGGACTGTGTGGCAGGAAGAGATCTTTCAGACCTATGAGGGTTGGATCAGAGAAGCAGGGAGAACAGAGATAAGAGATATGCACTTACATATAATATGTATTATACTAAAATATATTATATTAAAATAATTTTTAAATGACTAATTTTAACCTAGTTTTACAGACCATCTCAATGAGTTTAGAAGAGAGAAATTTTAATATGAATTTGAACAAGACTGTTTTGACACACTCTAATTAAAATAAAAAGAGTTTTGCACAGCATTCCATCAAATCCTAAATAAGTATATACCTGCATGAAAAAGAGGTCAGTGGCACTGAGGACAACCTGCAAAGGTGCAACTGTGACAGGAGAAAATTCTCAGTTGCAAACTGTCAACCCTCTGCTGACTTCTGCACTCTGTTTTACCTCTTGGCCCTGTCTTATGATTCTAAGTTGGCATAGCTTAGGTTCAGCCTCTTGAAATAATCTCTCATCTCTTGGAGGTTTTGTTCTATCTTTTTAAGCTTCTTTTCTATGTTTACAGCTTGGGTTAGTTCCATACTTTTGGTCCTCAAGCTCTGAGATTCCTTCTTCTGCTTGGTTAATTCTGCCTCCCATGCTTATCAGTTTGTTATTTATTTCATTCACTATATTCTTTATTGCTGTTATCTCAGTTATCCACTCCTTCATTCTTTCCTCTTGTCTCTCCTCATTTATATTTATTCTGTGTATTAATATCTTGATATCTGGGTTTGTGGTTTGAGACCAGTCATTCTGGGGGCTCTTCATTGTTTGAGTTCTGAAGTCTGTATTTTCAGTGGCTGACCTTTCAGGGGTCTGTGTGAGACTCATATTCTTCCTTTGGTTTTTCTTCATTTGTGTAAGCTTTCCTCCCCCCTTTGTTAACCTCTTCTTTAATTCTGTTGTTCAGTGATGGGAGGATAGCTTTTGTTTCTACTTGCTCAATCTCCTATTATTCCTTGTGTAGATCCTCTGAATCTGAATTCTGAAGCTGGACTGGGGGTGGGGGTGGGGTCTGTGCTTTTTGCAGTTTTGAGATTTAATTAAGGGGGGAGCTGTAATTCAGAAACTATCTGCAGATCCCAGTATGCTCTGACAGGTGTGTGGGCCCCCTGGAATCCACTTCTCACTGTTTTACAATCTGTCCAAGGAGTGGAGGTGTCTGCTTGCCCCTGAAAGCAAAATGAGAGAAGAAAAGGAAAAAGAATGGAAAAAGGAAGGCAGAAGATGAAAGGAAGGTGGAGAGAGAGAAGAGGGAAAACAGGTGTACCAACTAATGAGTAGACAGAGAAACAAACAAAGAAAAAACCCAAAAAGACAAAAATATACAAAAACTAACAAACACCCCATCCCCCCCGTTGGTGTACTCTCCCTCAAAAATACCCATACACAAACACAAAATCTTAAAAAAAAAAAAATTAAAATAACAGAAAAAAAGGAAGTCAAAAAATGTAAACAAAAACAGAAAGAGAGAGAGAAAAAGCAAAAACTAAAACAAAAAACAAACCAGAAAAAAAAACCCCACTCTGGTCTCGAGCCCCTCCCCTCCACTCTCTGCACAGGTTGACAGAGTTGTTCTCAGTGTAGGTCAGATGCCCCATGGACTACTGTGGGAGGATGAATCAGATCTGGACTCACCCTACTTGCTGCTGCTGCTGTCAAGTCTTCCACTCAGATCTGACGTGTCTGTGCCTGTTTCAGCGTGTGGGGGGGTGTCTGTCTTTCTGAGTCCAATGAGAGGATAGCCTCTGGGTCCTAAGATGGAGGCTGGGCAGAGCTGGGAGGGACAATGCAGATCTCTGCCTGGTCCGGAACTGAGAAGATGGAGCTTTATTCCGGATTTCCATGACCAGCCTTCTTCATGGTTCCTCCTGCTCATGCCCAGTCTGCTGCTGCAGGTGATGGCATGGACCGGATGCCAGGTGGTGAGCGGCGACTGTTCTCTGATGCCTCCTCTCAAGAGAGCCTCAAGAATGGCAGATAATCCTACGTGCCCTGGTCTCCAATTTCAGGGCAGTGGTGGGTTGCAGTCATCTCCAGAGGAGAGTCCCAGGTGCATGAACCCGAGTATCCTGCTCAGACAGACTTTCACTCACCCACTGGCGCACACCCACTCATGCAGAGAGTCTTTATGGACACTTTCTTTTGTGGAGACTCACATTCCGACCTGTTCTGTCATCATCTTGCCCAGAAACCTTGTAATAATATTCTACAAATATGTTTTGGTCCTTAATGCTTTCAAAATCCCACAGATGTAATCCTTTCAATACTGCTGGTCTTTCTGCTCCTCTCCCAATGATCCCAGCATTAGCTACTTGCTTACTTAGACACATCCTGGATTTTGACATTCCCAATAACTGCAACTCCTTCCAGTGATAGGAAAGTCCTATAGAGCACCATGTGTCAGATTCTGTTCTGTACCATTCTAAACACCCTATTGTATAAAAAGTCACCTAATGCTCAAAACAACCCTTTGAGGTAGGTACTCTACTTATGCCCCTTAGACAGCAAAGGAAGTTGAGACACAGAGATACTTTGCTCATGGATCCAGTTAGCGACTGGCAGGACCAGAGTTGAGCCCCAAACACTGAGGCCCTTCACCACTGCACTATGCTGAGTCTCCACTTTTCCTGGTGCCCAGTTATACCTCCCTGCCTGTGTAAGTCACTACTTCACGACTACAGCCCGGTCGCCAATTGACTCAACACCCAGTGAATGGAACACTTTCCACAGCCCAGTGCCCTGTGCCCATGCCCTCACTCTCCTCTGGCCGAGCTTTAATTCCATGGTCAGTCATCAGAGCTCTGTCCTTGCATACATGACCTGCCTCCTTCTCTCTGTCCCTAGGAAATCCTGCTCTCCAGGTGCTCTGCCACAACCCAACCATGGGGCTCACTTTAAATTCACGATGAATCTGACACCCACCCAAGTTGAACCCCTAACACTGCTTCGCAATTGCATTCCCCTCGTTCATTCTCTAGTCCACTTTGAGGGGACACTCCCCTGCCTTCTTCTCAGCCTCCTCCCCAACCCTGTCTCTAACTGAAGATCTATCTCACTGCAGAGACAGAAGCAATCCCGAGAGGACATCCAGCCTCCCATCACACACCTTCCACCTACCTAGTTCATCGGGGCTCGGATACTCTCCTTTCCTCTTCTGTTTAATGCATCAACTACCTTTCCTTCTTTTCAACCTGCTGGGTTCAGGCAATCCTTTTGCTTCAAGGCTTCCAAGGAGCTAGTACCACAAGTGTGCGCCACTCACTACACCCGGCTAATTTTATGATTTACTGTAGAGATGAAGTCTTGCCAAGTTGACCGTGTTGGTCTCAAACCATCTGGGTTCAGGCAATCCTCTAGCCTCTGCCTCCCAAAGTGCTGGGACTACAGGCATGAGCTGCTGTGCCTGGCAACTACCTTTCCTTAAGATCAACTTTCTTATCTGTCTGGCAGAGCCCATGCCCTCTCCAGAGCACTAGTCAGCAACTTCCCTCCCTCTTTCCACCATTCTTGAGCTTTCCATACATGTTTTCCCCGTATCAACAAGCTGCTACTTCTCCAGTCTCTAAAACAGAAAACCATCAAAACCTCTAGCTACTCCTTTTCTCTTCAGGGTACTGAGACAGGAGAGAGCTAGAGAAAGGCTAGGCAGGCAGACAGGCAAGTCCTCTGGTAACGATGTGGTGAACTCCTGACCAGCCTCTCAAGCTAGAGCTAAAGTCCTCACTGCTGGAATCGAAAAGCAACCAATCAAATCAGCAACAACTCACAGCTGGTAGGAGCCAGTTGGCTTGGACTTAGGGCTATAGAAGCACCTGGTTTGGGCCCCAGACGGGCAACCCCTTCAGGCCCCTTCCTGCTGTGGGAACTTTTCTGTCCTCAATAAATCCTGCTTTCCCACTTTCCAGCTGTCCATGTCCCTCATTCTTCCTGGGCATGAGACAAGAATCTCGACCCTAAAAAGCTGTGGAAGACAGTAGGAGCCAAAAAAGCGGTGCACCCCAGAGGCTGGCTTGCCAGCCGACGGAGCCAGCTGAACCAGGAGACCTGCCCGGAAGATGGCGAAACTCCGAAGTTGAGGCACCCAGGGGCTAGACTTGCCAGCCCACCAAACCAGCAACACTCTCAGGGTTAGGCTTACCAGCTCCTCCACGACCCTCTCTGGGGCTTGGCTGGCTGACCCATTGAGCTGACACTTTTGAAGCCCAGGCTGACCTGAAAAACCCGCATCAGTACCACCTCATTTCTTTCTTCCTCTTTCTCTTTTCCTTCACGTCAGTCCTTTATACCCACGATTCCACCAAACCACTCATACCAAGGACACCAGCCACCCCATGTGCTGATTCCGCTTCACTTGGCCTGAGTAGCATACAACAGAGCTGGCCCTCTCTCCTTTAAAAGCCATTCTTTAGTTGGCCTCACCAACTTTTCTGTTTGGCCACTCTTTCTCAGGCTCCTTTACTGATCCCCTAACCTGCAGGAGCTCAAAGCATTGCAGTGCCCTGGAATCAGTCCTGAGGTTTCTCTTTTACAGGTACAACCACTTCCCAGGTGACCTCTTCCAGTCTCCCTGATTAAATGCTATCTTTATGTTGTTAACCCCTACCTTTGTATCCTCAGCCCCTACCTCTCTTCAACTTGCAACTCATATGCCTAGTGGCCAACTCAGTCTTCCCTCTGGTGGCTCATAGGTACCTGAAATTTGCTCTTTCCAAAATGGGGCTGATCAACAGACCGTTGTAATTTACTTAAATGAAGAGCCCCTTTGTTCTTGGATAAGAAATGCATGGTGATATTACAATCCAGGGAAGGAAAAAGTGTAGTGAATGTAGTTGTGCATTACATGGGTAAAGACCACTTCTACCCCCAACAGGTAAGGGCAGGTCATGCAATCTATTAAGACTAATCAAGCCCTGATCACCATAACAGGATCAGGAAGGAGCAAATGATCCACACCAGATGATTGAGAATCCTCCAGGGGATTTTTCTGCCAGAGCTATTGGGAGAAATGGTTCCAGCTGCAAGGATTGCTACAGCGGTAGTGATTCTAGGACTTCAAGACATTATCTTGCTTACCCCACAAAGAGCTTCCTATGACATGAGTGCCAGAGCACAAATGACACTGCCTGAGCAACCTTTCCCTGCCCCCAGTCACTTGTGTCTAGAGCTAACTGTTCCCTGGACTTCTTTAGAGAAAACAACACAGACCTGTTGCCTTTGGCCAATGGCTGGCACATGGAACTGCTAGAAGTTAGAGAAGTAGCAAGACCAAGAGCTCTTGTGAGTGTGTTGTGTGCCTGTCCTGTTCATGTTGACAGTGATCAAGACCAAGCCACACGGCCACAAACAGGAACAGAAATTTGGCTCACTCCTTGGGTCTAAGTGGCCAGGCCTTCCACACCCACTAGACCTGGTTACAGTAGATTCAATACAAAAGGAAACTCAATACCAATCCGTTTTTTAAAATCTTTAATTATACTTTATTTTTTTCAGAAACTTTTAAGTTTTAATACTCTTCACTAAGACTTCATTTAAATGTTGCCCCCATGACAGTGAACTCGTGTTTGCTCCTTCTAATGTTGCCACTGTTTTCCACATGTTACTTTGTGTTTTTTTGTTGCTTTTTTTTTTTAATTTTTAAATTTTATTTTAAAGATGTGGGGTACAATTCAGGATTAGGTGTACAGGTGGTCATTGTACAGGTAAATTTTGGGCCTTCCTTTGGTCCCCACTTTGCCTGGTTTGCGATCAGGTACCCTTATTGATGACCAACCAGTTTTTCTTCTTGTTCTTGCTCTTCTGCACAGCTCGATCCTGTTCTTCAAGCAAAGTCAGACACAGCTGACAATATCTACGATAAAGCTTTTGACTGTAAAACATAATAATGAACACTGTGATACTTTTTATCAATGAGAAACACTCAAAACAGTTGATTGGTCATGAATTATACTATAAAGGGGGGTGATAATATCAGCTGAAGTCTTTTCATGGGAAATTGGAAAATAAAAGGGATCATTTACTCTCATTCCAAGAATATCTGTTCCTAATTAGCTAAGAGAGAAGCTATCCCAGAGGCCTTAATGTGTAACAACTAAAGAAGATATATTGTATTATAAGTTTTACACAAGAAATGCATCTAATCTACAAGTACTTTTTTTCCATTTTCTCTTCCTGAATTTCACATAGGTTGTGATATCAGAAATAGATTCAAGGAGGTTATTATACCCATTTATCACCTAGAATTTCCAAATGGGAATATTTTATTTACCCTCCCTTTGATACAATAAAAACTTTGTACAAAAAACAGTGAACCCAATTCAGTAAAACCTACAAATCATTTACAATATGAGATTAACCTTCTATATAACTGAATACAATAAACTATCACAAGTTTAAGACATTTAATTTGAATTTAGCAAGCACCTTTAAGGAATGAAGAACAATTTCTTTATGTTAAGCAACTGCACTGTTATTTGAAAGGGTAAAATGGGTTGTCTTCATTGACCTTCAGGAAACACCTCTCACTTCAATCATAATGTAAGGACACAGAAGTAAAAAATTACTTCCCGAGAGAAACATCAAGTTAAAATTATGTTTACATTGAGTTTCCAACAAATGGAAGATCAGAATATTATTCCTAAGGCATCTATATGCATGAAGAGTAAGAAATGAGACAAAGGGTCTGGGTCCAAAATACAAAAAGCCTTACCTCTGCTCTTGCTGGGTTTCTAAAACACGCTCAATGTTCTGCTGAATAGTTTTGAGGTCATCGATGCTTTTTTTGATTTCATGGCAAATATACCTAATGATTCCTATTTTGACAACACATAAGTGTTAAAATTTTTGTTGAAAATTATTTTGTTCTCACATATTCAAGTCCATAAGGGTAACGTTGGTTCAGCAGTACTGGAAAGATACTGAACATGAACATCTGGGTATCACTTCAAAAATCAAGAGCATTTACTTCTTTCCTCTTTGCAAAATCTTAGAGTGACAAGTATTTCAATATGAAAAGATATACCTGCATATCATCATTTAAATTTAAGATGAAAAAAACAACTAAACAAACAAACAAAACAAGCTAAGGGGCAAAGTGTTCTGTTTTCCAAAACCTACGAAAAGGTCTCAAGAAAAGTCTTTAATTTGTGAGAAAATTTTTATAATGAATAATTTCTAATAACGGTATAAAATATCCTTTAATTCAAGGATATATTTAGATGAACTATGGTTAGAACGCCTTATATAAAACACACAATGCTACTCCGTTTTCAAAGTGCCCAAAAGGCTCAAAGATAAGTTATGGAAAAAATAAGAAAAGTATCTTTTTAATTTGAGGAGAGAGATTCTCAAGTTAATTTGATGGAAAGACAACAACGATGGGTAGTTCAAGAGACTTTAAGAAAATTCAAGAACACTTTCTGGATAATTTAGTGGAGTTTTTCATATATACTTTTCACCAAATATGTTGCATTTTGTAAAATTACAAAATTGCAGAAATTTACATTTTGCAAAATTTTTAAATGTCCAGTATAATAATGCTTTGCTAACCATATGGTTTATTTTGTTATGGATCTACTAGCAATATGTATCTTTCAATAATTAGGAAGGAGCTGATTATACAAATATTTTATAAATCCAGTTTCCATCTAAAATAATACCTAATACAGCTCATGAATCAAGCACATTGTCACCACCAAATAGAGCAAAGCTTTCAAACCTTGTTTGTAGGCATTATCCATAGAAAGAAGACAAAAATTGAGTCTGACACTGGGAGGAGTTTGTCCTTTTATATGTGAAAAAATGATCAACATTACTCATTATTAGGGGAATGCAAACTAAAACCACAGTGAGACACCACCCGACACCAGTCAGAATGGCCACTATACAAAAAGCAAAAAACAATAGAAGTTGGCATGAATGTAGTGAAAGGGAAATGCTTATACATTATTGGTGGGCACGTAAATTAGTACAACTTCTACGGAAATTGGTATGGAGATTTCTCAAAGAACTAGAAGTAGATCTACCATTCCATCCAACAGTCCCACTACTTGGTATCTACTCAAAGGAATAGCAATCATTATACAAAAAAGACACCTGCATGCTTATGTTTATCACAGCACAATTCACAATTGCAAAAATGTGGAATCAACTTAAATGCCCATCAACTGATAATGAAAATTGATATATATATATACCATGAAATACTATTCAGCCAAAAAAAAAAAGCTTGATAATTTGAAATAAAGTTCTTTGCAGCAACTTGGATGTAATTGGAGACCATCATCATAAGTGAAGTAATACAGGAATGGAAAACCAAACACTGCATGTTCTCACTTGTAAGTGGGAGCTACCATAAGGGTCTGCAAAGGTATGGAGAATAGTATCAAGGACACTGGAGACTCAGAAGGGGGAGGGCAAGAAGAGGGGAGAGATGAATAATCCCCCACTGGGCACAATGTGCACTAGTGGGGGGGGGACAGGCACACACAGAGGCCAGACATCTTGACCACTCTACAATCTGTACCCTCTAAAGTTATTGAAATAAAAGTAAGTTAATGTGGGGCCGGGTGCAGTTGCCCAAGCCTGTAATCCCAGCACTCTGGGAGGCTGAGGCGAGAGGATTGCCTGAGCCTGAAGGTTTGAGGCCAGCCTGGGCAACATGGTAAGACCTTGTCTCTACAATAAATCAAAAAATTAGCCAGGCATGGTAGCATGCACCTGTAGTTCTGGCTACTTGGAAGGCTGAGGTGGAAGGATAGCTGGAGCCCAGGTCTACTTGGGGTGGCCCTGAGTGTGCTACTGCATGCACTCCAGCCTGGGTGATAGAGTGAGACTACAACTTAAGAAAAGAAATTATTGTAACTGATATCTGTCTATCCATTTTTTTATTTTTTATATTTTATTATTTCAAAGATGTGGGGTACAATTCAGGATTAGGTATACAATGACCTATCAATTTAAAACTTTTATGTTTTTGGTTCTGATTACCCATCTCACTCAGAAGGTATTAAGGTCACTATACTGACTAGCAACTATTTTAGAGGCTTGAATTTGCACTGTCTCCCTCTCCCGCCCCTGCAAAATGGTCAAGTGTTATAAAATAACTAAAGTGTGAGAAAAACGGGTATAAAAACAAATATGTGACTTACTATGGGATACTGTGTGGAATAGACAACACTTCATTTTCTTCAACTATTTCAGTGTGTAGAATAAAAACATCACTCTCACCACCTCATTGCTAGCAACATTCTCTTCACAACAATGATATGAGGAATGAAGTGAAATTTACCTAGCTGCATTCACTAAGTACTTCTGTGACAATCTGTCTATGAGAACAAGGCATTGAATAACAGTCAAGCAGCCCACTGAATACTTCCAGATATAAACATTATGTGGTTGGAAACAATATTCTCTACGAAAGTGCCCTAAAACTTACCTGTAGGTGTATCCAAAAAATGCTGGAATTCATTCCTGTGAAGAAATTACACTAACTTTATCATCAGTGATTAAAAAAAATTAGCATATTTGCATTGGAAGAAACGTTTTATGGGACATGTGTGACATGGAAGAGTTGTCCCCTGAGCTAAAGTTGACTTTCTTAAGGTGCCCTATTGGGCTGGCAGAACGACTCTGAGCACATTACCATGAGTCTTGCAAAGCTGTTTCTGCATCAAGACTGCTTTCCCCAGGGCTATCACTTCCAGGATCATTTGCTGCAGTGAAAACAAGGAGACAAACATTTTTAAAGGAAGGACGATATTTAGGAACTATGTTGTGGAGAAATGTCACATGTGGGGAGTTGTTTAGGCTCTTTGCTAGCTGAAGCTTGAAAGTAGATGTATGCATGGAATAACTTCCGTGATGCTCAGAGGAAATCTAGCAGGACCAGTGTCCATCTCATGGAGGCATTTTTTAAGCCTCCTGGAGCTGAAGTCATAGGACACCACGCACTATAGATCAGATCCCTTCAAAGTCAGGAGTACACTGCACCTGTCCAGAAGAGTGGCCATAAGAGCTTTTGGAAATCTGCTTCAAGGAGTGAGCAACAAACAAGAAACCTAAACCCCATGAGCCTGCTTTAGGACACAGGGTGTTTGAGCGGGTGCAAGGTGAAATCCAAAGCAGTGATCAGGGCCACAAGCTGGTTACATGCTTCTTCCCTGCTGTCCACCCACATGGTCCATGTACAAAGAGCCCAGACAAATTGTCCTCACCGGCCAGCACAGGCTTCTGGACCGCTCAGCCTACCTCTTTTTACCTCCATACTCCAAGTCATAGGGGGTCATACCCTTAGCTTTCAACGGGGCCTGGTCAGCTTCCTGGATGAGTTTCATTTTCTTGGGTGCCATGGCTGGCTGTCCTGAAATGAAGACCACTTCTAGTGAAATGGGAAGTGTTAAATGACAGCACCAGGAAAGGGTCTCTGGGTTCAAAATGACTGGGGCTGGCCGTCCTCATGCCTCTTCTTGGAGCAGGAGGGGACAAGGGAGACAAAGTCAGTCCGTCTCCACTGTCCCCACCCTTCCAGTCTGTCCCATCCTCGGGGCTGGTGGCAGAGCTCACACTTGCCCCCCACACCTGAACTCCAGTGCCCTATGCCAGATTCTTACCCTTGGTGCTACCCCTCGGTGCCAAAGCTCAGTCCTGCCCCTCGTTCCCAGGTGACCCCCACTTTGGCCGGGAGGACCGACCCTGGGGCGACAAAGTGTGCTTCCCGCCGTCTCCAGGGGACTTGAGCCGTCTGCCCCATCCAGGACCATCAGGTGCGAGGACTGCCCACTCGTCCCCAGGTGGCCCCGTGCAAGTGTAGAGAACCCACCCTGGGGTGACAGTATCTCTCCCACCATCTCCAAGGGATATGAACCTGCCTGCCCCGTCCATGACAGTCAGGTGTGGGGGCTGCCCGCTCCCTGTGGAGGGGGCGTGACAAGAGTGACTGCCGCCTCCTCCCCCCAATGAGCCCCCTCCTCGGAACCCACCCGCCACCCGCCGGAGCCTTACCTCAGGACCTTGCACTTCTGCCTCAAGGACGTCTGCGATCAGGAACCTGTGGGGGAGCGGGGGCCTGGCTTGCGCGCATCCTCGCTGATTGGCTGGCACAGCACGCACACGCCAGGCGGAGCCCGCGGAGTCGCGCCCCTTGGGGGCCCACTCGCTCTTCCCCACCCCAGAACCCGAGGGACAGGTGGGGGGAGTCAGGGATGACGCCACTGCCACCGCCTCCCCCTCCTCTCCTCTTTCTTCCTCCTCCTCCTCTGAACCCACCTGCCACCCGCGGGAGCCTCGCTTCGGGACCCTAGACCTCTCCACCTCACAGGACCTGTGCAGGAGCAGGTGGCCTGGCTTGCGCGCGCTCCTCACTGATTGGCTGGCACAGTACGCATGTGCCAAGCGGAGACCACTCGCTCTCCCCCACCCCAGAACCCGAGGGACAGGTCTCCGTGCTCTGGGGGAGGGGGGGCGTTAGGGATGCTTCCAATGTCACCGTCTCCTCCCCCCACCGCCTCACAGGACCTCTGTGGGAGCAAACGGCCTCCCTTGCGCGCACTCCCTTGCTCGCACTCCCTTGGCTGGCACAGCACGCATGCGCCTGGTGGAACCCACAGGCTCCGCCTCCTAGAGGCCCACTGGCTCTCTTCCCACCTCAGAACCCGAGGGACAGGTGGGGTAGTCGGGGATGACGCTGCTGCCGCCTCCTCCCCCATCTCCTCCTCCCCTTCCCCCTTCTCCCCCTCCTCCCTTTCTCCCCTTCCTCCTTACCCTCTGCCGCCCTCTCTTCCTCTTCCTCCTCCTCTCCCCTTTCTCCCGCTCTTCTCCACCTCCCCCGAACCCACCTGTCTACCTGTGGGAGCCTCGCCTCGGGATCCTGGACCTCTCTGCCTCACAGGACCCGTGAGAGAGCAGGCGGCCTGGCTTGCGCGAGTGCCTCGCTGATTGGCTAGCACAGCACGCATGCTCCAAGCGGAGCCACGCCCCTAGAGGCCCACTGGCTCTCCCCCGCCCCAGAACCCGAGGGACAGGTCTCCGTGCTCTGGGGGAGGGGAGCGTTAGGGATGCTTCCTCCCCCTTCCTCCACCCCCGCAGTCCCATCCCTCGTTCTTTCCCCTCCACCTCACCGGACCTCTACCGGAGCAGACGGCCATGCTTGCGCGTGCTCCTCGCTGATTGGCTGACACAGTATGCATGCGCCTGGCGGAGCCCATGGAGCCACGCCCCCTAGGGAGGCCCATTTGCTCTCACCCCCTCCCCCTTAGGACCCAACGGACAGGTGAGGGGAGTTAGGGATGATGCCGTTGCCGCCTCCTCCCCCCATCTCCTCTTCCCCTTACCCCCTTCCTCTCCTCCCCCCTCTCTCCCCTTCCTCCTCGCCCTCTGCCTCTCCTTCTTTCTCCTTCTCCTCTCCCCCACCTTCCTCTGTCTCCTCCTCTCTCCTTCTCCTCCCCTCCCTCCCTCCTTCTTCCCCCTCCTCCTCCTCCCCCTCTCTCCTTCCTCGGAACCCACCTGTCCACTCGCCGGAGACTCGCTTAGGGATCCTGGACCTCTCCGCCTGACAGGACCTGTTGCGGGAGCAGGCGGCCTGGCTTCCCCGCGCTCCTCGCTGATTGGCTGGCACAGCAGGCATGCGCCAGGCGGAGCCCACGGAGCCACGCCCCCTAGAGGCTCCCTCGCTCTCCCCTGGGAGGACGCCCGGCTGACGTGATGGGGCATGCACGTGGGCTGCCTTTCTGCGGACCCAGCCACGGAGTTCCCGGCCTGGCGGGGTGACGGCTTTCTGGACCCCGGCAGGGCCTTCCGCTAAGCCGACGTTGCGTCTGCTTTCCGGGAGACCTCCCCTTTCCTCCCTGGGGAGCTGCAAGTTGCCATTTCTTTTTTTTTTTGAGTTGGAGTCTCACTCTGTCGCCCAGACTGGAGTGCAGTGACCGCTCCCGGCCACCACAGCTTTGACCCGCTGGGCTCCGGCGATCCTTCCGCCTCAGCCTTCCAAGTAGCTGGAACTACAGGCGCATGCTACCACACCCGGCTAATTTTTTTGATTTATTGTAGAGATGAGGTCTCGCTGCCCAGGCGGGTCTCGAACCCGCGGGCTCAGGCAATCCACTCACCTCAGCCTCCCAAAAGCGTGGGATTACAGGCTGAGCCACTGAGCCCGGCTTGCCTTTTCTTTAGAGAAGCCGAGAGACTGGAGTGGATGTCCTTGTCGGTCCCCACCCAGCGCAGCCGAGCCATGTACAAACAGTGACACCCGCCTTCGCAGTGGGACCATCTGGGTGACTGTCGCCATCCTGGTTGGCACCCCCCCAGCCCCAACACCTCGACTGTTACTGCATGCTTATTCTCTTAGGGAAACTTTGGGATCCTTCACACACACACACACACACACACACACACACACACACACACACACACAAATCACACTGAAATATTGATTGGGGTTTTCAGATTTTTTGAAGCAAGTAGTAAATCTTAAATGCACTTTAAAAATCTCATGATCACAATTGTCATTTCAGTTGGGCCTGGTAACTAGTAAGAACATTTAAAAATTTTTGTGATGCTGAGTACAATACAATATAAATGAGTGTCATAAATATGTTTTTATGGTGTTCATTGACTCAAAGACCAAAAGTTTTCACCCCCACACAAACTCAAAAGCATGCCATTTTCTCAGTACTAGAATAGTGTATTGTTACCTGTACATGTCTAAAACTCTATCAAGAAGTGGTTTCTGTTACATTTATACAAGGAAAGTCCATTCGGTTTCTATGTTTGAAAATTCAAAGTGATTTTCTTTAATGAGTATGTAAGACAGTATACTTGATAGCAGTATAATAGACTAAATTGCACAAAAGTGAAATGGAAGAAAAGGACAAAACCTGCAAGTTCAGAGACTGTAGCATTAGGTGATACAGACATGAACTGGGGAAGTGGCCATAGATCTTGATGAACAAGATGAAATAAAAATTGACAAGTTTCATTATTTGTTCAAATACAAGAGACGAAAAAAGAAAGAAAACAGTAAATATGATTCTGAGGCATCTAGGCTAACTAACAAGAAAAGAATTGACGTTTACTGAACTAGAAAAGTGAAAATAGGGGAGTTGCAGTCTTAGGGGGATACCTTATAAATAATGATGGAATTTTAAGGTGGTACTAGGATATGTAACTAACTGAAGTTGCCTTGCCAGTCTTTCTTAACCAGTGTTCCACAAGATATGTAAGTCTGAATGCCCTAAATAATTCACTGTATGCAATAACTTATCTTCTGTGTGTCTAGAATGGTACTAGTTATGTACTGTCCTTGGGAGAATTGAGAATACAGTCACCATTTTTTGTGTTCCCTGGTTCAGATGACAAACTGCAGTTGAGAAGGACTACCTATATACAAGTTAAACACTTGAAGTTAGAGCTTGGAGGGAGCTAGGAATATTTACGTTATCAACAGAAAATTGATGGTTGAGGCCCTGAGGTTCATCTCCATCAAGAAAAAGTACACTGAGTGTTCATGGCTCACATAAAGCAATACCCACACTTATAAAGAGTGGAAAAGAAGCTAGTCAAAATGACTTAGTGAATAGAAAGGTAAGAAAAATGATTTCCATCTTAAGTAGTATCACAGAAGCTTGAATAATTTGCTGCACAAATTTAAGTAAGAATAAAAACTAAAACAAGGACTGAATTCGTCCATTAGGGCTTCAACATTGGCCTTTAAGAATTCCAGTAGATTGGATGAAGACCAACTCCTAGGCACTAGCCTAGGACTAGGTAGATAGGAGGTAAAGGTAGCAGATATTAAACCCTTGGTCAAGAAGTTTATTACTGACAAGGAGGCTAGAAACATAACTGTAAGAAGAGAGGAGGCAGCCTGTCCAGCAAAATCCATGCAAAAGAAGGGAAGTAGAGCTAAGGAGAAAGGAGATTTTAAAGCCACAGCTGAGGGAAGGATGTTTATAATAAGACCTCACGTGAAGTAATAAGGGATTTCATCTAGGGCTTAAATAAGAGGATTAATCTGGGGAAGAAGACAGCTTTTTCTTAAAAATCTAAAGTAAAGGTGAATAAAATTAGATGTACAGAAAGGAAAAGGACAATTTTAATGTTGAAACTTGTTTTATTTATCAGAATAGTTATTCTTTTATATATTCTGAGTAAGAAATGTCTAAATATCAAAATAAAAAGTTACCCTAAAAAAGTAAAAAAAGTCATCTCTAATTGTTAAAAAAGTTAAAATGATCGAGGATAGTAAACAGAAAAAAGATGAATGAAAGTTTGTATTCAAACTTGAGATTCTACTGCAAAGCTATTGTTGTGTAACCTTTATGTTTAAATTGAATTGGATAATAGTTTCCTTTTAAAACTAGAATTTTTACTTAAGATATTTCTTTTTTCGGTATTTTTTTCTTTTTTATATTTTATTTTATTTTATTGAGTTAGAATCTCACTCTGTCGCCCAGGCTGGAGTCAGTGGCATGCTCACGGCCACCACAACCTCGACTTACTGGGCTCAGGCGATCCTTATTTCTCAGTCTTCCAAGTAGCTGGAACTACAGGCATGCACCACCATGCCCGGCTAATTTTTTATTTATTTATTGTAGAGATGCGGTCTCACCAAGTTGCCCAGGCTGGTCTCGAACCCCTGAGCTCAGGCAAGCCTCTCACCTCGGCCTCCTAATTATATTTTATTTTAAAGATGTGGGGTACAATTCAGGATTAGGTATACAAGTGGCATTGTACAGGTAAATTTTAGGCCACCCTTTGGTCCCCACTTTGCCTGGTTTGAATCAGGTACCTTTATTGATGTTGCATCCCCTGCTCCCCACCCTGGCAGTATCCTACTAATGCCAATCCCTTTCTTATAGTATTACGGTAAATGTTCAGGGTCTGCTTGTGAGTGAGAACATGCGGTACTCTTTTTTTTGTTTCTGTGATTGATCACTGAATATTGTTGACACTAAATCCATCCATGTTGCTGCAAAGTCCATATATTTGTACTTCTTTATGGCTGTGTAATATTCCATTGTGTGTATGTACCAAATTTTTAAAAATCCAATCCAGTTTCAGTGGGCAGTACAGATGGTTCCATGTTTTTGCTATTGTAAATAGTGTTGTAATATACATGCGTGTGCAGGTATCTTTTTTGTAGAATGCTTTGATTCCTCTGGGTATATTCCCAGTAGGGGGATTGCTGGGTCATATGGAAGGTTAATTTTTTAGTTCTTTTAGAAATCACACTGTTTTCCATAGAGGTTGACCTAGTTTGCATTCCCACCAGCAGTGTAGAAGCGTTCCCTTTTCTCTGCATCCTCACCAGCATCTGCTGTTGTTTGTTTTTATTAATGATGGCCATTCTTACTGGGGTTAGGTGGTATCTCAATCTGTTTCTGATTTGTATTTCTCTGATGATTAATGAGGCTGAGACTTTTTCATGTGTTCATTGGTTGCTCATATATCTTCTTTTGAGAAGTGTCTATTCATGTCTTTTGCCCACGTTTTAATGGGACTGTTTTTCCCCCCCTTTCAGCACTTTTGAGTTCCTTGTAGATCCTGGGTGTTAGGCCTTTGGTTAAATATATAGTTGGCAAATATTTTTTCCCATTCTGTGGACTGTCTCCCTGCTCTCTTGATGGTTTCTTTGGCTTTGCAGAAGCTTTTCAGTTTGGTGAGATCCCACTTGTCTCTCTTATCTCTTATGGTATGGTCACCTGGGGTTTTGATCAGGAATTAGTTGCCTACACCAATTTCTATAAGGGTGTCTCCTGCATTTTCTAAGATTCTTATAATTTGACATTTTACATTCAGGTCTTTGATCCACTTAGAGTTGACTTTTGTGTAAGGTGATAGGTAAGGGTCCTGTTTCAATCTTCTGCATGTGATCAACGAGTTTTCCCAGTACCATTTATGGAATAGGTTCTCCTCTCCCTAGTAGTTGTTGATGGAGGCTTTGTCAAAGATGAGTTGGTTGAGGTTTATCTCCTGGAATCTCTATCCTGTTCCATTGGTCCTCATGCCTGCCTGTTCTTGTACCAAACCAGGCTGTTTTGATTCTTGTAGCTTTATAATAAAGTTTTAAGTCTGGAAGTGTGATACCTTCCACTTTGTTTCTTTTGCTAAGAATTGTTTTGGCTATTCATGATTGTTTATGTTTCTATATGAATTCCTGTATTGCTGTTTTTAGGTCTGAGAAGAATGATGTTGGTAATTTAATGGGTATTGTTTTGAATCTGTAGATTGTCTTTGGTAGGATGGACATCTTAACAATGTTGATTCTTCCTATCCATGAGCATGGAATATTTTTCTATTTGTTTGTGTCTTCTTGGATTTCTTTGAGCAGTGTTTTGTAGTTTTCATTGTAAAGATCTTCTACTTCTCTGGTTAGGAAGATGCCAAGGTATTTCATTTTTTGTGGGACTACTGTGACTGGGATTGTGCTTTTTATTTGGTTCTCTGCTTGTTTGTTGTTGGTGTATAAGAATGTGACTGTTTTGGGCACATATATTTCATAACTCAAGACTTTGCTAAAGTCCTTTATTAGTGCAAGAAGGTTTTTGACAGATTCTCTTGGATTTTCAAGGTATAGGATCATATCATCAGCAAAGAGGCATAACTTAACTTTTTCTTTTCCTATTTGGATACTCCTGATTTCCTTCTCTTGTCTAATTGCTATTGCTATGACTTCCAACACAGTGTTGAACAGGAGGGGTGAGAGTGGGCAGCCTTGTCTTGTTCCAGTTTTCAGGGGAAATGCTTCCAGTTTCTATCCATTTAGCAATATGTTGGCTGTGAGTTTATTGTAGATGGCACTTACTATTTTCAGGTATGTTCCTTCTATGCCTTGGTGTTCAATGATGTTTATCAAGAAGGGATGCTGGATTTTATCAAATACTTTTTCTGCATCTATGATATAATCATGTGATTCTTTTTTTACATCTGTTGATGTATTTAATTACATTTATGGTCTTGTGGATACTGAACCAGCCCTGCATCCCAGGGATGAAACCTACTTGGACATGGTGGATGATTTTTGAGATGTGTTGTTGGATCCGATTTGCTAAATCTTGTTGAGAATTTTTGCATCTATGTTCATTAGGGATATTGGCCTATAGCTCTCTCTCTCTCTCTTTTTTTTTTTGTTGGATCTTTACCTGGTTTGAGTATCAGTGTGATGTTCGCTTCGTAAAATGATTTGGGGAGAATTCTATCTTTCTCAATTGCCTGGAATACTTTCAATAGGATTAGTATCAGCTCTTCTTTGCATGTTTCGTAGAAGCCCACTGGAACGTCACCTGGTCCAGTGCTTTTTTTGTGGTATTTTTCTTATGATGGAGTCAATTTCCTGTGTTGTTATTGGTCTATTTAGTATCTCAAGGTCTTCTTGTTTGTGTGATGTCAGGAAGTCCTCCATTTCATTTAGATTATCAAATTTGTTTCTATACAGGTGTGCATAGTAGTCACTGATAACATTTTGTATTTTTTAAGGGTCTGTTGTAATTTGATCTTTTGCATTTCTGATTGTGTTTATTTGGGCTTTTTCTCTGTTTTCTTGGTCACTCTGGCTACGGGTCCATCAATCTTCTTTATTCTTTCAAAGAACAAGCTTTTTGTTTTGTTGATTTTCTTCTATGATATTTTTGTCTTCTATTTCCCATATTTGGGCTTTTACTTTGGTGGTCTGGATTCCTCTGCTAATATTAGAGTTTTGGTAGTCTTGTCTTTCCAGTTCCCTTAGGTGATTTCTTAGGATGTTAGTTTATGAACTTTCCATTTTCTTGATGTGCATTCATAGAGATACAAATTTCCCTCTTAGAACTGTTTTCATGGCATCCCAGGGGTTTTGGTAAGATGCTTCTTCATTTTCACTTGTTTCTAGGAATCTTTTAATTTCTGTTTTGATTTCTGTGTTGACCCAGTAATCATTCAGCATCATGCTATTTAGTGTCCATGTTTTTGTGGGTTTTGGGGGAATTTTGTTGGTGCTGATATTTATCTTTATTCCACTGTGGTCTGAGAAGGTGCATGGCAGTATTTAGATTTTATGATATTTGTTTATGCTTGATTTATGGCTGAGGATGTGATTGATCTTGGAGTACATTCTAAGTGGTGATGAGTAGAATGTATATTCTATGGTTGTTGTGCGAAGTGTTCTGTAGGTATCTATTAAGTCCATTTGGTCCAGGGTCAAATTGAGGTTCTGGATCTCTTTGGTAGTTTTTGCCTTGATGATCTATCTAGGGTCATTAGCAGGGTATTTAAGTCCCCAACTATAATACTGTTAGAGTCAGTATCTTCTTTTAGTTTACTTAGTAGTTGCTTTATAAATTCTGGTGCTCCTGTGTTGAGTGCCTATATGTTTAGGATGGATATTTCTTGTTGATGGGTTGAACTTTTTATCATTATGTAGTGTCCTTTAGTGTCTTTTAAAATTTTTGATAGTTTAAAGGTTGTTTTGTCTGATATTAAGATCATGAATCCTGTCTTTTTTGTGATCCATTCATCTGAAAATTTGTTTTACATCCTCTAACTTTGAGTCTGTGCGTGTACCTTCTGGTATGATGAGTTTCCAGGATGCAGCAAATTATTGAGTCATGGTTTTTATCCAGTTTGCTATTTTGGATCTTTTCTTTTTTTTTGAAAGCAAGATTTATTGAGAAGACAGAAAAGCTCCTACAGTGGGAGGGGACCCGGAGGGACTGCCCTTTGGGTCAGTGGTACATTTAGTTCACTCACATTCAGGTTGATTATTGATATGTGATTGTTTAACCCCATTATGAGGTTCTTATAAAGTTTTTTATTTGTTTGCTTTCTTTCAACTTTTGGGTTGATGTATGTGTGTATTTTCAAGTTTGCATTCATGATGCATTCTCTGTTGATTCTGTGTTCTCCTGTTCTCTTGGGAAGTGCATGGTCATTCTTTATTTATTTTTTTCTTTCTTTTGTGCCTAATACCTTTTTAAGTGTCTCCTGTACGCTGATCTGGAAGCTGCATAATCTCTTAGGGATTGAGTGTCTGGGAAGGATTTTAATTCTCCATTGCTGATGAAGCTGAGCTTGGCTGGGTAGAAAATTCTTGATTGAAGTTGTTTATCTTTGAGGACTTTGAATGAATATTGGACTCCAGTCCCTTCTATTTTGTAGTGTTTCTGGTGATAGGTCTGCTGCTATTCTGATTGGTTTTCCCCAGTAGGTAGTCTGGCATTTCTCTCTTGCTGCCTCTAGGATTTTTTCTTTTGTACCTACTTTCTGTAGGTGAATTATTCTGTGTCTAAGGGTTGGTTTTCTCATTTGATGTCTTGTGAGGTACTCTGTATTTCTTGTGTTTAGATGGTCACATCTATGGTGAGATGGGGAAAGTTTTCTTGGATAACCTCATGAAATAATGACCCCAAGGTGTTCTCCCTTTCCCTTTCTTCTGGGATACCAATTAGGTATAGGTTCAGTATACTGATATAATCGCACACCTTTTGGAAGCTTTGTTCTTTCTTTCTGAGTTTTCTCTCTATTTTTTTACAGATTGGGTTTTGGTCTTTAAGTTCTGAGATTCTTGCTTCTGCTTGATTAATTCTGCCTTCCATGGTTGTCATCATGTTATTTATTTCCTGGATGAAATTTTTGTGGCCCAAATCTCTGTTACAAGTCTTTCAGTGTTACATCTTGTCTTTATTGAGTCTTATTCACTCTTTCCATCCATTCCCTAATCCCTATTGTACTCTGGGGCCAGTCATTGGTGACTTCCATTGTTTGGGCTTTGCAGTCTGATTATTCAGATGTTTTCCCCTTGTTACACTGGGAATTACCTGTGTTCTTCCATTGCTTTTCCTCATTTGTGACAGATCTCTGTCTTTTGTTTAGTTTTGTTATTTAGTGGCAGTCAGTGAGGACTTCACTTGTAATGTTTGCTCAACCCTCTAGTCTTCCCTGATCAGGTCTCTGAATTTTTTCTATTTTGAAACAGGGCTGTGGGTTTTGCTGTCTCTTTTAGTTTTGAGAGTTGAAAAAGGTGGAGGATGGGGAGGTAGGATCAGAAACCACTTGCAAATAACCATGATTGTGGTATGTGTTCCCTGAAACCCACTCTCCACCACCAGTCTATATGATGATGAAATGGGTACCTGTATATACCTCCTGAGTCCAAGCTTTAGTAACAGCAATGAAAAGACCAGAGAAAAGTAAAATTAAATAAGATGAACAAAAAAACAAAATACAAACAAACAAACCCAGAGAAACAAAAGCTGAAACCAAAGCAAAAACAAACACACAAACTAAAACCAAAACAAACTGGGGAAATAGCAAAACAAACAAAAAGGAAAACAAAGAAAAAATAGGAAAACCACACACACACACACACAACACAAAATGGAAAAAAGAAAAGAGATTTTAAAAAGGAATTCAAATCAAACCTTCACACACACACTGAACTAAAAAAAGAGAAGAACAAAAATCCCCCAAAACAAATGAACCAAAAAACCTGAAAGATGAACATTCATTCATAGACAGAAAACATAAACAGAAAACAAAAAACAAAAGAAGAAAGAAAGAGAAAAAGATTGGGGGGAATCCAGATAGAACCCTCATAAACACATTCATGCACAAAGGAAAAAGAAAAAAATAAAATAAAAAAATAAGCCGGGCTCGGTGACTCAGTCTGTAATCCCACACTTTGGGAGTCTGAGGTGAGTGGATTGCCTGAGCCCGCGGGTTCAAGACCAAGACCTCATCTCTACAATAAATCAAAAAAATTAGCCGGTGGTAGCGCGCACCTGTAGTTCTAGCTACTTGGACAGCTGAGGCGGAAGGATCGCCGGAGCCCAGCAGGTCGAGGCTGCGGTGGCCAGGAGTGGCCACTGCACTCCAGTCTGGGTGACGGAGTGAGACTCCAACTCAAGATAAATAAATAAATAAATAATAATTAAAAAAAGAAACAAAGAACCTCCCCCCCAAAAAAAAACCTGTCCTTTTGTGGCAGGTCCTGTAATTGCTTCTCTCCACTGCTCCCTGTACTGTCTCTTGCGGTGCTACGACCTCATTCACAATCTCCTCTGTGTCATCCCCCGTTTCAGAAAGAGGAGGAGGTAGGGGGCTGGGAGACTTCAGTCCTCCCCTCCCACTCTCATATGGTTAGGGGGATACCCTCCCTGGAGGTGCAGGATTGTCCCTTTCCCAGGTACTGTCATGGGGCGCCCCAGCCACGCTTATCCTAGAGTAGAATCCTCCTATTGTGTCTGATATCCAGCCTCCACCTGGGTGCGTCCCTCTCAGTTGTGCCCCAGCTGTGTGGGTCTGACATTTACAGAATTGCAGGGGAAGAGGGGTTTGGGTCAGCCCCAGCCTCACTGCTGATCTCTTTGGGGAGTCTTCCTCATCCTTTTCTGGTCAAACCCTTTGTTCCAGAGCTGAATCAGGATAGGAGGTGGGACCCCTGAGACTCAGCATTCATCCTGTCTCTCTGGAGTTTGTGCTTTCAGGATATTCCCTCTGAGTCACTATCAACCCTTGAGTAGTTAACCTGCCATCACAGAGATTGGGTTTGTCACTCTGTGGTGAGCAAGTTGGAGCACTTCCCTGCCCAGTTTTCAAGATGGTGGCAGGGTGCCTGTTTCTTCTTCTCCAACGGGGTTCTGCCTCTGGTTTCACTTGCTGTACTCCCTCCACAGTCCTTGCTGCCAGTGTCTGGCCAGGCACTGCAGTGATGGGCCAGAGCCTGCAGCAAACAGTCAGCTCTGGCTGACAGGGGAGATTGTGAATGAGGTTGCAGCAGCTTCTTTCAGGGAAGGACTTTGCTGATTTAAAAAAAAATAGTGCTTGGCTTCTGTGCCCCAGGCAGCACTACGGTCCAAGCAGAGCAGAGCAGAGCAGTGTGTGTGTGTGTGTGTGTGTGTGTGTGTGTGTGTGTGTGTGTGTGTATTTAATCCTCAACATTGTAAGGTAGATGTTACTTTTTTTCCTCATAAAGCAAAACTGAGACTCAGTGGGATTAAATGAAATGCCTAGGATTCTATAGCTGAAAAGTGGTAGACCCCAAATTTGGGCTCATGTCTCCTGACTCTAATTCTGCTATTCTTTTTTCATCACATCTGCCACACACTAAATGAGATCTTATCTATTTGATTCTGTTTTAAATATTGACTATTTGATATGAAACAATGAATAGCCCTTTTCTAGACATTTATATTCCACTTTCTCAGTTAATCATAAGAAAAAGAAGCAAGATAATTGTGGCTAATTGATATAATCATAGAATTTTACAACTGGATGGAATTTTGTAAAGCAACTAATCCAACTGGTTCATTATACAATTTAAAAGACTTGGGAAAATTTTGTGTCTATGTAAAGTTGTCTCTTGGATCTAAAATATGCATGAACTTTTCTGCTTTTACTTTAAGAGTATGGAAAAATGTAGCTTCATCTGTGCTTGGAAAGTTTGTCTTTGTTAATTGGTCTCACCTTGAGGAAGCTAGAGTTGTGGCCGTATCAGATGGAGAAACCAAGTAAGATTTGATTTATAATTTTTCTAACTTATATTTGCTTTGTTACCTGATGTCTTTTATTGATTCATTTTTTTAACTAATGAAATTATGTTAAGAACCTATTTACACTCTATAGTGAAAATGAAAGTCCACTAATGATACCATTAGAGGTTCAACCACTATTGACGGTTTATTGTATATCTCTTGATATATTTTAGATCCATACATTATGTTTTCCCTTTAAATGGCCTGGAAGTTCTGTATTCTGATTCTTTTCTAGCAGTGGTTATCATTATATTATTTAGCAAATATATTTCTCTTTCTGACAAGAATTAACAGCATATGTAATCTTATCTTTATCATGTCCCCACTGGGTTTCATTTAAACAATACATTAAGTTTTTAAAGCATATATCATCTGTTTTAAGAATTTTTTCTTAACATTTTTTCAAGTTGACAATCATTTTTGTCAATGAATATTTAGACAAGTTATTTATTTATTTATTTATTTAACCATTCAAATAAACGTTTTCCTGATTTCTTGTTTTTTTTGTTATTTTTCGTATGGCTAGGACTTTGTGAAGTAATTTTTTTTTTTCAGAAAAACTGGGTGGATATTATGTTTTTTGAGTTATTATATATCGAAAATATCTTTTTTTGTTTGTTTTCTTCACATGTAGGTTTAGAATTTTGGAAGCCTAGTTTCTTTTCCTTTTCCCTTACATCTCTGCATGCATCTCTCAATTGTGTTCTGTTATACACTGTCATATATGAGAATATATGCTTATATCACTTAGACTTACATATATGGTATATAATGTCATTGATGACAAGTCAGTGCCAGTATGGTTCTTTCCTTTGCTGGTATCTTCTTTTCTGTATGAAACTTAGGGATTCTTTTTTAATTATCAAAATTCTGTTCCCCTATTTTTTTGGTGAACTCCAAATTATCAATTTTTTTCTTTATGCTCTTGGCATCATGTCTAAGAAATCTTTACCTAGCTTTAGGTCCTGAAGATTTTCTCTCTCTTTTTTTTAAAGTTTCATAGGTTTGTCTCATTTTACATTAAATCAATAATAGATTTTGAATTCCTTTTTGTAAAAGATATGAGGCTTAGATCAAGTTTCATGTATTAGCCGTGAATATTCAGTTGCTCTTCATCATTTGTTAAAAAGAATCTCCTTCCTCCATTTGTTTGCTTTTGCATTTTTGTCAAAAGTTAGGTGGGCTCGTGTGTATGGATCTATTTCTATGTTCTTTATTCTGTTCCATTGTTTGCTATGTCTATTTTTATGCCAGGACCACATTGTTTTGATCACTATAAGTATGTAGTAAGTTTTACTATCAGGTGGAGTGATTCTTTCAACCTTTAAAAAAAATTGTTTGAACTATTCTAAGCCTTTTGTCTTTTCTTATACAGTTTAGAATTTTTCTGCATCTACAAAAAATCTTGGAGAGATTTTAATAGGAATTGTATTAAACCTATAGATCAATTTGGGGAGATTTAACATCTTTGCTATGTTGAGTCTTCTAATCCATGAACACAGTATATATCTCCCCATGTATGTAGATCTTTCATCAGTATTTTGTTTTTATTTATCATACTGATTATATACATGTTTTGTTAGGTTTATACCTAAGTGTCTAATTTTTCTTGGAGTAACTATAAATGGTATTATATTTTAATTATTTTATTTTAGTTTTTGGGGTCAGAGTCTTACTCTGTTGCCCAGGCTAGATGTGGTGGCTCGATCATGGCCACTGCAGCCTCGACCTGCTGGGCTCAGAAGATCCTTCCACCTCAGCCTTCCAAGTAGCTGGGACTACAGACATGGGCCACCGTGCCCAGCTAACTTTTTAATTTATTGTAGAGACAAGATTTCACTATGTTGCCCAGGCTGGAATGGTTATTAAGTTTTAAATTTGTTTCCTCAGTTAGTATATAGAAATAAAAATACAGGTGATTTTTTTTTTTTTTTTGGTGAAGAGTCCAAGATGGTCAGTTATTTTGTAAAACTGAATTGATTAGATTCAGGTTAAACTTTTTTGGCAAAAATACTTTATAGATAATATTATATACTTCATATTGAATTTGAGAGTAATTTTTTAACTCTTTAAAACTTGTATTATATATTTAGTTTCTTAAAGAGAAAGTTTAATTTTTTATGGATACATAATGTATATATTAATGGGGTACATGTGATATTTGTATCTGATATTTTAATATATGCATATAATGTATTATACTCAAATCATAGTAATTAGGATGTCCATCATCTCAAACATTTATCATTTCTTTGAGTTGGGAAAATTTTAGATAGTCTCTTCTAGCTCTTTTTAAATATACAATTAATTGTTAGCTATAGTCTCCCTACTGTGTTATCAAACATTAGAACTTATTCCTTCTATTTGTACCCACTAACAACTTCTCTTAATCTACCTCTATTCTTCCCATGCTTGAAATTTTTGACTGAAATGTCTTATAAACCCTTCCTGAAGTACAGAAAAAATGAACTGATATGATCACTTAATACTAGAATAGCACTTAACATATTGCCTAAATTTGAGTTATTTTTAGTAATCATAAGACCATGAATTTCTTGGCCACATGTAAGTAATGAAAATAGCAAGAAAAACCCTCTTTTGTTCCATCCTCTGTCCCTCCCCACTGCCCTTACTCTCCTCCATGCAAGCCCCATATGCCCCTGGGTTTAGAAATGCAAGGTCTGTATCATCCAAACTGAGAAGTTGGTCCTCCTGGAATGATGGTTTTCAAGGTCACCAGAGTGCTTTTTGTACTATGAATCCACCTTAACAGTACCTTTTGTTGCCATCCAAACACTAAAACCATAACAGAGTAACAGTGACTGGGAGTGGCACATGAAATGGCATTTTATTTTATTTATTTTTTAAAAATTATTATTTTATTTTAAAGATGTGAGGTACAATTCAGGATTAGGTACATAAGTGGTCAGCATACAGGTGAAGTCTGGGACTCCCATTGGTCCTCACTTCACCTGGTTTAGGATCAGGTACACTTATTGATGTTATGTGCCACCCCTCCCTTGGTGATGACCCAGTACTACCAATCCCTTTCTTGTAGAATTATGATAAATGTTCAGGGTTTACTTATGTGAGAACATGCAATACTCAGTTCTTTGTTCCTGTGATCATTAAGTATGATAGACTCTAAATTCATCTAAGTTGCTGCAAAGCCCATAATCTTGTCCTCCTTTATGGCTGTGTAATACTCTACTGTGTATATGTACCACATTTTCAAAAATCCAATTCATTTTCGATGGGCAGCATGATTGGTTCCATGTTTTTGCTATAGTGAAGAGTGCTGCAATAAACATACGTGTGCAGGTATCTTTTTAAAAAATGATCTGAATTCCTCTGGGTATATTTCCGGAAGGGGGATTGCTGGGTCATATGGAAGGTCAGTTTTTAGATCTTTTAGAAATCACCACACTGTTTTCCACAGACGTTGTCCTAATTTACACTCCTACCAACAGTGTAGAAGCGTTCCCTTTTCTCTGCATCCTCTCCAGCATCTGTTGTTTTTTGAGTTATTAATGATGGCCATCCTGATTGGAGTTAGGTGGTATCTCAATGTGGTTTCGATTTGCATTTCCATGATGATTAGTGAGGCTGAGCATTTTTTCATATATCTGTTAGCTGCTCAAATGTCTTCTTTTGAGAAGTGTTTTTAGATGCAGAAAAGGCTTTTGACAAAAATGCCGGAGTCTGGCTCTAGTGGGTCAGGGTTTCCTGAAGGAGGAACGCATTGGTGCAGGAGAGAAAACGGACACTGACTCTGTTGCAAGCAGGACAGATGCCTCCTTATTGTCTTTTACAACTCCTTTTTATACCCTAGATTTCAGCTTAAGGCAAAAGCATGTTCTTTGTTTCAGAGTTAATCAGTTCCCAGTTTAATAAGTTTCTTGTCCATCCTGTTTTGATCTTTGTTTCAACCCTAATGGGGTTTTGTCTATCATTTTCTCTGAACCATAATGACGTCCTGTTTACTTTCTAAAACTACAACATTAAACATGTCATTTTTAACCCTGAGTGTTATCTCCAAATGTCATTTCTTATCTATGTACAACGAGTTACAAGTTCTCTTAATGTTTTATCTTAAAAAATCAGTATCCTAAAGTTCAACATTAACTATGAATTTTGAAAACTCCTAACATTTTCTAATGATTACCATTTCTTAATGTCCATACAAAAACTTACTTATCTCTACAATCATTACATTACAAATCACTACCGAATTTTAAGCAGTATAATTGTCACATTGATTTGTAAGTCTTCACACAGCAATTTGCAATTAACCGGGGTAAAGCAACATTCTCAAGGTTTCTTAACCACAAGTAGACCTGACTAGCTTTCTATAATGTCCCACCTGGTATTTACAATCTGCATCAATTATCCCCTGTCAGGGAGAATGGGCTTCAACGTTTGTAAAACAAAAGGCCTCCAGGACTCAAGTCACCTTAGTCACAATCCCTAACCAGAATTACAAACCTCCTTAACAAAGGGAAGTAAAGCCAAGGGTGCTCTAATGGAAGAGTATACTTCTAACAATAGAAATCCTTCTTTTACTAAACACTAGTATTTGGTAAAAATTATTTCTCCCATATAGAATTCTTTACATCTTCCAACTTCCAGGTTTCCAGTGGTGAGATCGAGAGTGGGGATAGAAGAAGTAGGAACAACAGCTGCCCAGTGTTGCCCTGCAACCCGGGGTCTTCAGTCTTCTGGACCCTGTCAACGTGAAGACCTCTGAGGCTGGCTCCCAGCATCTCCCCCTTTTTTACTTTTTAAAACAAAGCTGTGGAAATCCATGGAGAGTTGAGCGATGTCTTTCTTTAATTGTCTGAAGATGACTGGAAGTAAACACAAAAGGAGCAGAAATATTACTCCACAGATTCCAACATTAATAAGAAGGGATAGCAGAGACTTTTGGTTTACCATAGAGGAAAAGTTGTCAAAAAATGATTGAGCTAGTTGACTAGACTGAAATCCTTTTCAACTTGACTTATATCATGAATTTCTTGGTGTAATTTAGACAGATCAATACTCAGCTCCAAATGATTCCAAATACCTGAAATGTAATTTTTTATTTGATTCCAGGTATGAGTAGATTCATTTACTGAAAGGGGGGTCACACAGATCCATTTAAAATTGGCGTGACACCTTAAAGACAATTTGATTTTTAGTGTGACCAATTCTTTTCCCATGGCAAGTATGGCTTCTTCGAGGGCATTGACCTTATTTTCCAATATTTGGTCAATGATTTCCTGAGTGGCAAGAGCCAGAGAGACATTTTTTGCAAGTTGATTGGCAAATGACGCAGTATGAACCTCCCTTGCCAAAGCTACAGCTGAAAGTGAAGGAGATGTGGCTATAGGAATTGAAGATGTAATGCCTAAAACTAAGGTAGCCACAAATCGCTTATGGTGGCTTAAAAGGGAATTAACGTTATAAAAAACTTTCAGGCCATATTTGTCAAACCATGGAGTTGTTAATTTTACAGGTAACACCAAATAAGGAGGTTGTTTTACAATCATATACCCTTTATATGACTCAGAAAAAGTAAGACAATTAGCAAGTTTGCAATTTTTACAAGAAATTTGATATATTTGTCCATCAAAAGAAATTATTAAAGATTTATAATCAGTGGTTACTAAAAAGGCATAAGGAGATTGCAAACAAGTTCTTCTTTTATATACAGTTTGTCCTTGTGGGCAATGCAAAACTATAGGTCTGGTTGTTATTAAAGCTTTCCATATATTAGGCTGTATAGTTTGTTTTTTTTTTTCATTTTCCACCAAAGCATTGGGGGAACCCATCCATCAGTATTTTATCTATTGACCGGCAAAGATGAAGGCAAATATGAACTATCCCAGGGGTGATTGGCACTTGTTTTTAAATATCCCCTATAATCTGTGGTTGGGTCATCACAGCTCCAAGTCACTTAAGGAAAGATTAATATTTGGGATAGGAATAGTAACTTTAGAAGAATACATACATTCCTTCCAGTAAGGGCATCCCACTCTGGGATGTACTTTAAGCCAATCATTTTTATTTTTAGCATATCTTTGCTGAGCATGACTAACACATGTAGGATACTTAGAGGAGTGGGTTGAGGGCAACTTAATTTTGGGTTTGATATCTCCAGGCATTAGTAAGATTAATGACCAAACATTGTGCAGGTTTGAGTTGCCTGGTTGTGGGTCAGGGGAATCGGTTACCATTCCTTTTTTTTTAGTTGGTGAGCATCCAGGAATAATGGGAGCTCATTCTGAAAGTGGGGTAGATGTGTTGGGAAGGGCAAAACAAATCGGAGCAAAACTGGAGGTGTCAGAAAATGAAAAATTGTGATTTATAACTGTTTTAATTTGTGAGCAGAAAATCTGAGGACTTCCCATGAGGGGAGTATTATCAGCAAAGACTGTTATAACCTCATCACCCCAAGTAACAGGTTGAAATATTGGAGGGTTGGGAATGTATGCCGAGTAAGATTTTTCTGAATTGGCGTAACCCACCTGGCAGGCTATAATAGCCAACATAGCAACAAACAAAGACAGTAGAAGGAGTGGAGGAAGCATTTTTGGAGTGAACCAAATCCTCGGCATCATGAGTGAGTGCCTTGATTTGTCCCCATGTAGGTGGTTTGCCTTGTCTGGTTGAAACGGCTCAACAATAGCGTCTGGGCAGAGGAACGGGAGGCAGCAAACAATGAGATGACCTAGATTGAATGGGCGGGAGTGGAAGCGATTGCTGGATGGTGAGGTGCTTCAGTTTCAGTACTATCACCTTCTTCTCCTCATCAATATCTGACTCAGACTGATGGGGTGGTCTTTATCTTGTCTGACTGTACCTCAGTGGGGATAGAGAGCTGGACATGTCTAATCAGGTGATCTGGTATCCAGATGGGTGAGGGTAAGTCCTGGGGAAAGACACAAGCATACTCTCTCCCACATGTTAAAAGAACATCAGTTCTTTCCACTGGCCTGTAAGGAGTTCTTTCCATTTTACCATCAGCTTAACAGTTTCCTCAGGATTCCCATGCCTAGTCATAGCCAAATGGCCCAAGGAATTCAGATTGAGATGGTTAATTACAAACATAGCATGATTCACAATATGGTGTGGAGAGCTATACTTAAACTCCCCTTCTCGTAATTTGACTATTTGATTTTTTAGAATTTGGCTGGCCCTCTCAACTATGGCTTGGCCCTGAGGATTATAAGGATTTCCCACAGAATGACAAATAGCAAATTGGTTACAAAAATGTTGAAATACTTTAGATGTATAAGCAGGAGCATTATCAGTTTTTAGTTGTTTAGGAACACCTAATTGTGAAAAACAAAAAATAAATGTTGAACCATGACCTTATAAGCTTCTCCAGTTCTAGCTGAAGCTAGGATTACATGAGAAAATGTATCAACTGTAGCATGCACGAATGACAATTTTCCAAAACTTTGGAAATGAGTGATGTCCATTTGCAACAAAACATTAGGCTTCAAACCACAGGGATTTACTCTGAGTTGTAAAGAACTGGCAAGTTTAGAACAAGAATTACAATTTCTCACAATTCGTCTAGCCGTATCCCTGGAAATATGAAATTGATACCTTAATGCTGCAGCATTTTGATGATGAAGTTGATGAGACAACCGGATCTGATGGACTGAATCATTCTCCGAATAAAAATATATGGTAGATTTCATGAAGGCATCTGCCAAGTGATTGCCTTGATGTAAAGGCCCAGAAAGTCCTGAGTGAGACTTTATATATGCCATGAAGAATGGTTGATTTCTATTGTTTATGGCCTGTTGTAATTGAACAAGCAAATCGAGAATAGTTGTTTTATTAACGGGGATAGTAGCACAGTCTCAATATGAGCAAACAACCCTTTAACATAACAAGAGTCAGTATAAAGATTAAACCTTTTATCCTGTAAAACAGAAAAGGCATGCAGCACAGCTCGTAATTCGGTTTTTTGGGCTGATGTCTCAGTGGTATGTAAAACATAAGGCTCACTATCTATAATAGTAATAGCTTTGCTGTTAGAGGAGCCATCAGTAAAAACCAATGTCGCATTTTCCAGTGGTGTTAAGGAACAGTTTTGTGGAAAAATTATAGGATGCTGTTTGATAAATTGCAAGATAGGATTCTTAGGGAGATGAAACAATATTTGTCCTTAAAATCGATTAAAGCAATTTGCCAGTCCTCATTGGTTTGCAAAAGTATTTGGAATTGAATTTTATTGTAAGGGATGATGATATTATCCACATCTTTTCCAAAAAGCTTTACACTTCTGTGCCTGCCTTTAATAATTAGGTGAGCTATTAAATACGGATAAGAGGCTAAAATCTTTTTAGAGGTCATGGGTAAATTTAGCCCTGCCACAATGGTCCCCCTGCCACAATGATCCTGTTGGGGTATAAGGAGTGGCTAAGACAATTAATTCCCATGGTTTATTGTAATCTACTCTAGTCACCTTTTGAGATTCAATGGCTTTCTCCACAAGATGTAGAGCTTTAGTAGCCTCAGGTGTTAAAGACCTTTTGGAAGTGGGGGATGGATCCCCTTGTAATATGTTAAAGAGAGGCTTTAAGTCAGCAGTTGTGACATGTAAATAGGGTTTAAGCCAGTTAATGTCCCCTAGTAATCTTTGAAAGTCATTTTATGTCACCAAATGATCTTTTCTTAGTTGAATAGGTTGATGACTCACAGTTTGTGTATTCAAAACTCTGCCCAAATAAGTAAAAGGAGGATTTGGTTTGAACTTTCTCAAGGGAAATTTTCAAACCAGTCTCAGTAAAGGTTATCACTGTCTCATCCAACGCTTCCTGTAAAAGGGTACCATCTTCGTGTGCAAGTAAAATGTCATCCATGTAATAAATTAAATAAAGATTAGGGAACTAATCTCTCACCTTTTGAAGAGCTGAGTTTACAAATTTCTGACAAAGAATAGGACTATTTTTCATGTCTTGCGGTAACACTTTCCAATGAAATCTTTGATATGGTTGCTTAAAATTTTCAGATGGCAGACTAAGTGCAAATCTTTTGCAATCCTCCAGATTCAGAGGTATAGTGAAAAAGCAATCTTGAAGATCGGTTACTATTATGTTAAAGGTCGCCAGTATGGCAACTGGAGATGGCAGCCCAGGCTGCAGTGCCCCCATTGTTTCCATCGTGGCCTTAATGGTTCTTAGATCTTGTAAAAGCCTCCATTTACCTGATTTTTTTCTTTATGACAAATATAGGAGTATTCCACAGGCTGTTCGAAGGTTCTATATGTCCAGCCTCTAGTTATTGTTGCATTAACTCTTTTGCTGCCTCAAGTTTTTCTGATGGCATGGGCCATTGTTCTACCCACACTGGTTCATCGTTTTTCCAAGTAATAGAGTTGGCAGCTTCAGGAACAATGACCCCCATCATAAATTTGTATACCCAATTCCTGACCTGTCCAATTTATGCTCAACCTGGATGGGCTCCTTCATACCTTGACCTGTCTTTCCCAGATCTTTATAAGGATCGTATTTCATTTGTAGCATTTGAGTTGATACTCTATTGTCTGGGCTATATAAAAGCATTCTCATCTGAGTGAGGATGTCTCGTCCCCAGAGTGTAATTGGGATGGATAGTATGACATAAGGACAAAAAGTTCCTGAATATTGATTGTCTGTCCATTTTAAAATTTGGGAACTCTTGGCTGCAGAGGGGACCCTTCCAAGACCCATGAGACTGTTAGATGCAGCCCGAGTAGGCCACAAAGAAGGCCAATCTTTTCCAGCTATACAGGAGACGTCAGCCCCTGTATTGAAGACTCCCTGGATTTTCACTCCTTGAATATATGCCTTTAAGAGGTCTAGATGTAGTTATTTCCTGAATCCAAAAGGCAAGATCACTAGACCCAAATCCACAGTCTCCTCTGGGTGCATCAACCAATGTTTTTCCCATTTTATGATATGGTAGAAGGAGTAACTGAGCTATTCTTTGGTCTTTATTAAATTGTACTGTTTTATGAAGAGGGGCGACAAGCACTTGAATTTCTCCTGTAGAATCAGAATCTCCCACTCCAGGGATGATGGAAACACCCTGGAGGGATAATGAACTTCTCTCTAACACAGTTCCCATAATCCCATCAGGAAGAAGACCCTAAACTCCTGTTGGAATAGAAATTACTGGGATATCTGGAGTTAATATTGTTGTGGTGGAGGAACAGAGGTCCAGTCCTGTGCTCCCTGGGGTTGCTCTGATGAGGCCTGAGATAAAATGAAGGGAACAAATGAATTCAGAGTACTAACTGCCCCTATCCTTGTTTGGGGCCAGGGCTGGCCCCTCAATCCATTTCCTGACCCCCGAGCGGGTTCTTGCTGTCCTGTAAGAAGGGTGCCGTTTTTATGAAATCTAGATCTACAATCCTCGGCCCAATGAAAACCTTTTTGACACCGAGGGCATAAGGACCTAGGTGTAGAGGTATCAGAAGGCTGTGGGCTATTGGAAGTTTTGATCTGACAATTTCTGCTAAAATGACCAGGTTGTCCATAATTGTAGCAGGTCAATGGGCCATTGTTATTAATTGGTTTATTAGTTCCACCCTTTATTCCTTGCACAAACTGAGTGTAGGTCTCTCCCTTAAGTGCAGCCACTCTAGCCACTCCCTGAATAAATGCAGGGTTGACATCCGCACACTGTCTGATATAATCAGTGAGCTCTCCCGTCTTTTTCAACGGCCTAATTAAAGCTTGACAGGTATTATTTGCATTTTCAAAAGCCAATTGCTTGATTAGAATATTAGCCGCCTCCTCATTAGTAATCACTCTGTTAACTGCAACCATTAGCCTGGAGAGAAAATCCTCATAACTTTTATCACCCCTCTGCTTAACTTCCCCTAAGGAGACGGTTTGTCCTGCTTCTATAGGTAGGGATTTCCAAGCATTAGTAGCACAGATGTGTGCCTGGATAAGGGCTTCTTTAGGCATGTACATTTGCCCCTGGGAGGTATAATAATCCCCCGATCCTGTCAACATGTCCAAGGTTATATCACTTTGTCTCCCATTCTTGTTTTTGGCTGCCTGCTTTTTAGCCTGGTCCTCAAACTCAGTTTTTCATAACAAAAAATTGCCTCCAGATAGACAGGACTTAGTTACTCATTCCCAATCATAAGGAGTCATCTATCTATGTGTAAGAGTATCTAGTAGTGTAATAGTATAAGGAGCCAAAGGACCACATTGAGCACAAACCGCTTTTAGTTCTTTTAGAATTTTGTATGGCAATGGTTCCCAAACAGGGGTTTCATCTCCAGTAAACTCTTGACTATACATTACAGGGAAACAAAGAGAAAAATTCAAATTGTCTTCCTTTTCTGCCTGTCATCTGGCAGTCTGAATTCCTGAATGCTGATTTTCAGGCAATGGGAAGCACCCTGAGCCAACATAAGGTGCAGATTTAGAGTCCTTCCTATAAGGGCGCATCAGAAGTTGGCTGTCTGAAAGTGAATTATCTGGATTTCTTTTCATGGTATTTGCTAGGCTTGTCTTCTAAACTGCCTCATTAGGTGGAGACAATATGTCATCATCTGACAGGGAAGTAGCCAACATCGTCTGTGGTGGAACTGGGGTTAACAACAGCTGCTTCCCTTCTGGACTATCGGGGAATTTGTCAGGTAATTTTGTAGCATTGTGCTGTGGGTCTAAGGCATCCTTGATCATATTCCATAAAGCAAAAGCATCCACGGGCACCTTTTCCAGGCTGTGCAGGGTATAGTAAAGTTTTAACTCTTCCCCAACTTTATTCCATATAGCCAAATTGATTGTGCCCTCTTCAGGCCATTGTTCTTGCACAAAATGAAGAAAACAAGATAATTGTGTAGAGGAAATTTTAATTCCTCTTTTAGTAAGCATATGCATCAGAATACTTGTGAACAGCTTTCTTTCCTTAGATTCACTCTGGCCCATGATCATATCACAGCTCTTAAATTACTTACCCTTCCTCACTCTGCCTATCTCTACAGAGGGGTCTGTGGCACCCTGGGTAAGGTCTTATCTGTCCCAGTTCTAATTAGAACAAAGCTTACCTGTCAGGTCCCTGTATGGGTGCCACTTGCTGGAGTCCAGCTCCAGTGGGTCAGGGTTTCCTGAAGGAGGAATGGCGTTGGCACAAGAGAGAAAACGAACACTGACTCTGTTGCAAGCAGGACAGATGCTGCCTTATTGTCTGTTACAACTCCTTTTTATACCCTAGATTTTGGCTTAAGGCAAAAGCATGTTCTTTGTTTCAGAGTTAATCAGTTCCCAGTTTAATAAGTTTCTTGTCCATCCTGTTTTGATCTTTGTTTCAACCCTAAGGGGTTTTGTCTATCTTCTTCTCTGAACCATAATGACGTCCTGTTTACTTTCTAAAACTACAACATTAAACATGTCATTTTTAACCCTGAGTGTTATCTCCAAATTTCATTTCTTATCTACGTACAATGGGTTACAAATTCTCTTAATGTTTTGTCTTTAAAAAATCAGTATCCTAAAGTTTAACATTAACTATAAATTTTGAAAACTCCAGCTGGGCTCAATGGCTCAGCCTGTAATCCTGCACCTTGGGAGGCTGAGGTGAGTGGATTGCCTGAGCCCATGGGTTCGAGACCCACCTGGGCAACTTGTCGAGACCTCATCTCTACAATAAATCAAAAATAGCTGGGCGTGGTAGTGTGCACCTGTAGTTCCAGCTACTTGGAAGGCTGAGGTGGAAGGATCACTGGAGCCTAGCAGGTCCAGGCTGTGGTGGCTGGGAGCAGCTACTGCACTCCAGTCTGGGTGACAGAGTGAGACACCAACTCAAAAAAAAAAAAGAAAAAGAAAACTCCTAACATTTTCTAATGATTGCTATTTCTCAATGTCCATACAAAAACTTACTTATCTCTATAATCATTACATTATAAATCACCACCGAGTTTTAAGCAGTATTTGTCACATTGATTTGTAAGTCTTCACACAGCAATTTGCAATTAACCGGGATAAGGCACATTCTCAAGGTTTCTTAACTGCAAGTAGGCCTGACTACCTTTCTATAATGTCACACCTGGTATTTACAATCTGCGTCCATTATCCCTTGTCAGGAAGACTGGGATTCAACGTTTGTAAAAACAAAAGGCCTCCAGGGCTCAAGTCACCTTAGTCACAATCCCTAACCAGAATTACAAACCTCCTTAACAAAGGGAAGTAAAGCCAAGGGTGCTCTAATGGAAGAGTATACTTCTAATAATAGAAATCCTTCTTTTACTAAACACTAGTATTTGGTAAAAATTATTTCTCCCATATAGAATTCTTTACATCTTCCAACTTCCAGGTTTCCAGTGGTGAGATCGAGAGTGGGGATAGCAGGAACAACAGCTGCCCAGTGTTGCCCTGCAACCTGGGTCTTCAGCCTTCTGGACCCTGTCAATGTGAAGGTCTCTGAGGCAGGCTCCCAGCACAAAATCAAGCATCACTTTTTGAAAAACACCCTTGAACACATAGATATAAAGGAAACATAACTCAAAATAATAAGAGTCATCTGTGATAAATCCACAGCCAACATATTGCATAACAAACAGAAATTGGAAGCATTTTCCTCTGAAAAACATGGAAGTCTGAACCTCTTCTGTTCAACATAGTGTTGGAAGTCCTAGCTAGAGCAACCAGATAAGAGAAGGAAACCAGGAATATCCAGATAGGAAAAGAGGAAGTTAAAGTATCCCTCTTTGCTGATGATATGATCCTATACCTAGAAAACCCAAGTGAATCTGTCAAAAAGTTCCTTGCACTGATAAAGGACTCGGGATACAAAATCAATGTGCAAAAGGTAGTTGCATTTTTATACACCAACTACAAACAGACAGAGAAACAAATAAAAAGCACAATCCTATTCACAATAGCCACACAAAAAAAAGAAATTCCTTGATTTCTTCCTTACCAGAGAAATGAAAACTACAAAACACTGCTCAAAGAAATCAAAGACAAATAAATGAAAATATATTCCATGCTCATGGATAGGAAGAATCAACATTGTTAAGATGTCCATCCTACCTAAGGCAGTCTACATATTCAACGCAATACCCATTAAATTACCCACATCGTTCTTCTCAGACCTAGAAATGACAATACAGAAATTCATATGGAAACATGACCACGAATAGACAAAACAATCCTCAACAAAAGAAACAAAGCAGGAGGTATCACACTTCCAGACTTTAAACTTTATCATAAAGCTACAATAATCAGAACAACCTGGTAGACCAGTATAGACCAATGGAACAGGATAGAGATTCTAGAAGCAAAACCTCAATTTCTCAACCAACATATTTGACAAAGCCTCCACCAACAACCACTTGGGAGAGGAGAACCTATTCAGTAAATGGTGCTGGGAAAGCTGGCTGACCACAGGCAGAAGAATGAAACAGGACCTCAGCCTAGCACTGTATACAAAAATCAACTCTAATAGACCTAAATGTAAAACCTTAAACTATAAGAATCTTAGAAAATGCAGGAGACACCCTTACAGACATTGGAATAGGCAAACAATTCCTGATGAAAACCCCAAAAGCCCATGCCGTATGAGATAAGGTAGACAAGTAGGACCTCATCAAACTGAAAAGTTTCTGCACAGCACAAAAAAACCATCAAGAGACTGAGGAGACAACTCATAGCATGGGAAAAAATATTTGCCAACTGTATATCTGACAAAGGCCTAACATCCAGGATCTACAAGGAACTCAAACATGACAAAAGGAAAAAAACAAAACAAAACAAAAAATAGCCCTATTAAAAAGTGAGCATGAAATGGTATTTTAAATGTATATCCTTCAACCATTCTGTCCATTGATAAACTTATGGGAATTCAAGGAGACTCCTGCTGTAAAATTTTGGGCCGTAATATCCTTATACAAAGATGAGTAAACAGGGGAAATGTACAAAGACCATGAAAAGCCATTCAACAAAGAAGGAAATAACAGCTCTTGGGAGATGGAGGTAGAATGCATCCCTAGCAGTAAAAATTAGATACCCTTGTCATAGTTCATATCATTCTGAATTTTCTGTTATGCCACATAAATAAAACCATAACAATAAACTTATATGTATGATTAATTTAATAGCTCTTTCTTTAGATGGTATGTTCTATAAGAGTGGTGAACATATCTGGTTTGTCACCACTTTATTTTAATCTCTTGGTTAGTGCCTAGGCACTCAGTAATTATTTGAACAAATAGAGACTTAGACAAAACTCTTTTAATTGGAAAAAAGAGAAATTCATTCAAAGTATTTTGGGTAAAGAGTTTAGCTATTTGTTCATATATTCAATATATTGATATGTGAGTATCAATATATTGATACTCTTAGATACTGTAGTAGGCACTGTAGATATTTTAAAAAGCATTTTTATTATATTTTAAAGATGTGGGGTACAATTCAGGATTAGGTATACAAGTGGTCATTGCACAGGTAAAGTTTGGGCCTCCCTTTGGTCCCCACTTCGCCTGGTTTGAGATCAGGTTTTCTTATTGATGTTGTGCGATACCATTATTAATAAAAGCACACAGTCCCTACTCATGATACTTACAGTTGGTGGATGGGAACAGACATTAACATCTTGTGTGAATTTTGGGGGTCAAACTGCAACTATAATTGCACCGAAGGAATGGCGCTATGAAGCCATATGACAGAGGGATTGACTTAGCTAGAGAGGAATTTGCTGTAGTCAAGAGCAACTTTCTTGAGGAAGTATTGATTAAACTGATATCTGAATGTGAGTTAGGAGTTAGGCAAGGAGTCAAAAGGAAGGTGAGAGAAGACATGTATGACGTCTCTATGGTAGGAAGAAAAGCAGCAGGTATTGAGGAAGGTGAGGCAGCAAAGGAGATGAGAGAGGCAACCTGAGAAGCAGAAGGATGGCTGAGAGGTTACATGATGTAAGCTATAGAAAAAGGTAAGAAGCCAGGCCACGTCCTTTGAAGAGATTGAGCAAGATTTTTTTTTTTTAAATTTTAGATCCATGGGGTGCAAATGCATGTTCGTCACAAGGGCATGTTGTGTAGCGGGGGGATTGAGTCTCAGGTGGCCCACTCCCCAGATAGTGAACATTGTACCCAAAAGGTATTTTCTGAACCTTCAGTGTCTATTATTTCCATCCTTGTGGCCATTTGGCTCTTGCATATAAGTAGGAACATGCAGTGTTTGATTTTCTGTTTGTGAGTTAGTTCACTTAGGCTGATGTTCTCCATTTCCATTCATGTTACTGCAAAGAACACGATTTTTTTTTATGGCTATGTTTTTTATGGCTATTTTTTAATGTATTCCATGTTGAATATATGCCACACTTTCTTTATCCAGTCAGTCATTGGTGGACACTTAGGTCAGTTCCATGATTTTGGTATTGTGAATAGTGCTGCAATGAACATACGAACACAGGTATCTTTTTTATGTAATTATTTATTTTCTTTTGGGTAGATTCTTAGTAGTGGAATTGCTAGATTGCATGGTAGTTCAATTTTTAGTTCTTTGAGAACTCTCATACTGTTTTTTTTTTCCCTTTTTCTTTTTTTTTTAGTCAAGCCCTCACTTTGTTGCCCACGTGTGCAGTGGCATGACATGGCAGCCTCGTCCTCCTGGGCTCAGGTGATCCTTCCACCTCAGCCTCACAATTAGGCACATGCACCACCATACCTGACTAAATTTTTTGATCTTTTTTTGTGTGTGTGGAGACAAGGTCTCGCTCTTTTGCCTAGGTTGGTCTTGAACTCCTGGGCTCAAGTGATCCTCCCACTCTTGGCTTCCCAAAGTGCCAGGATTCCAGTTTTGAGCCACTGCCTCCAACCTCCATAACTGTTTTTCGTAAAGTTTGAACTAGTTTACAATGCTACCAACAGTGTATGAGTGTTTCTTTTCTCTGCAACTGTGCTAACATCTGTTGTTCTTTGACTTTTTAATAATTGACATTCTGACTGGTGTAAGGTGATACCTCATTGTGTTTTTAATTCCGTTTTTCTGATGATCAGTGGTGATGAGCAATTTTTCATGTTTGTTAGCCACTTATGTATCTTTTGCTGAGAAGTCCTTATTCATGTCCTTTGCCCACTTTTTGATGGGATTGTTTGGTTTTTTTTCATGTTTAATTGTTTGAGATCCTTGTGGGTTCTTTTTTCTTTCTTTCTTTCTTTTTTTTTGTAAGTTCTTAATATTAGCCCTTTGAGGCATAGTTTGCAAATATTTTCTCCCATTTCATAGGTTTTCTGTTCACTCTGTTATCATTTATTTTGCTGTGCAGAAGCTTTTTTAGTTTAATTACATCCCATTTGTTTATTTTTGTCACAATTGCTTTTGGGATAATTGTCATAAATTCTTTACGTGAGTTGATGTCCTGGAGAGTGTTTCCTAGGTTTTCTTCTAGGATTTTATAATTTCAGGTATTACATTTAAGTCTTTAACCTATCTTGAGTTGATTTTTGTATATGGTGATAGACAGAGATACAGTTTCATTCTTCTGCATATGGCTATCCAGTTTTCCCAGCACCTTTTATTGAAAAGGGTGTACTAAGCCGGGCTCAGTGGCTCAGCCTGTAATCCCGCGCCTTTGGGAGGCTGAGGTGAGTGGATTGCCTGAGCCCGCGGGTTCAAGACCTGCCTGGGCAGTGAGACCTCATCTCTACAATAAATCAAAAAATCAGCCGGGCATGGTAGCGCATGCCTGTAATTCCTGCTACTGGGAAGGCTGAGGTGGAAGGATCGCCGGAGCCCAGCAGGAGAGGCTGCGGTGGCCGGGAGTGGCCACTGCACTCCAGTCTGGGTGACCGAGTGAGGCTCCAACTCAAAAAAAAAAAAAAAAAAAAAAAAGAAAAGTGTGTACTATTCTCATTGCTTATTTTTGTCAGCTTTGTCAAAGATCAGTTGATTGTAGGTATGTGGCTTTATTTCTGGGTTCTTTATTCTGTTCCATGGATCTATCTGTCTATTTGTGTGCCAGTACTATGCTGTTTTAGTTACTGTAGCCTTGTAGTATAATTTAAAGTCTGGCAGTGTGTGATGCCTCTGTGCTTGTTCTTTTTACTTAGAACTGCTTTGGATATTTGAACTCTCTTTTGGTTCCTGATAAACTTTAAGATTGTTTTTTCTAGTTCTATGAAAAATGATGCTGGTTTTTAAATAGAGATTGAGTTGAACCTGTAGATTGGGCAGTATGGTCATTTTGACAATATTTATTCTCCATGAGATCCATGAGCATGGAATGTCTTTCATTTATGTCCTCCACAATTTCTTTCATTAATGTTTTCCAGTTCTCCTTACAGAGCTCTTTCATCTCCTCGGTTAGGTATATTCCTCGGTATCGTGTGTGTGTGTGTGTGTGTGTGTGTGTGTGTGTGTTGTGTGTGTGTGTGTTATAAATGGGAATAAACTCTTGATTTGGTTATAAATGCTACTGATTTTTTACACTGATTTTGTATCCTGGACTTTACTGAAGCAGTTTTTCAGGTGTAGAAGACTCTTGGAGGAGTCTTAAGGGCTTTCCCACTGATGACAGTCATGTCATCAGCGAACAGGGATAGTTTGACTTTTTCCTTGCCAATCTGAATGCCTTCTATGTCTTCTTCTTCTTCTTCTTCTTTTTTTTTTTTTTTGCCACACTGATGTAAGCAAAAGCTATTTTGATTGGGCAATGGGGCTGAAAGCCAAACTAGAGTGGGTGGAGGAATGATGGAGAGTTGCAGAAATGGAAATACAGTAGGATTGATAACTTCTTCAAAAAGTTTAGCTGTGAGGAGACCAAGATATCTTGACTAAATTAATTTAAATAAATTACTTAGTTATATATCTTTCTTCCCTTTCTGTTTTTTTTTCTTTGAGTTGGAGTCTCACTCTGTCACCCAGACTGGAGTGCAGTGGCCTTTCCCGGTCACCGCAGCCTCGACTGGCTGGGCTCCAGCGATCCTTCCGCCTCAGCCTTCCAAGTAGCTGGAACTACAGGCACACGCTACCACGCCCGGCTAATTTTTGCCTTATTGTAGAGATGAGGTCTCGCCAAGTTGCCCAGGCGGGTCTTGAACCCACAGGCTCAGGCAATCCACTCACCTCACCCTTCCAAAGTGCTGGGATTACAGGCTGAGCCACCGAGCCCGGCTTTTTCTTCCCTTTCTAAATGGACTTAACCTTCTATGATGGAAGGAAAAGGCAGACAGAACCACCATGGTAGAAAGACTGCTGGAGTTGATAACAACGTATGGTAGTTCAGATAAGATTTCAGGTCCTACCAATTCAAGCTCTCTTGTTTAACTTTGTTAACCAAGTTGGCTAGACAAGACTGTGTGTATTCATGAACACTTAGGTTTATTATTCTGGTCACTATTTTCTTAGACTGCTTTTCTTTACTACCGTAATCCTTCCTTACATTATCTCACTTTTTGTGCCCTTCTCTCATACCTCCCAAACTCTTCCATATCCCAAGGTGAAATTCACAAGACCGCTGGTGCTCTGCCCCCTGAGAATATACTTTACTTACTTGTGATTTCGAACATTATGTCAATAGGATGAGGTGAGGATCCCATGGCTCTAACAAGTAGGAGTGATGCTTATGCAGACCATTCTTAGCTCTAAGACTCTGGCAGCAAGAGTGTAAAACATATTACTTACCTCAGTTATAACTCCATTTATCTTACTAACCAAAACATGTTCTTCTAAATTCAGTACATTGTTTCTCTATAAACAGACATATTTTGAGAGGTTCAGAATTTCAGTAGAGAAAGTACCTGCAGATATGACAGAAATAGCAAGAAAACTAGAATTAGAAGTGGGCCTAACTGGGCACAGTGGCTCAACCTGTAATCCCATCACTTTGGGAGACTGAGGCGAGAGCATTGCCTGAGTCTGGGGGTTCAAGACCAGCCTGGGCAACTTGGTGAGACCTTGTCTCTACAATAAATCACAGAAAAAAATTAGTCAGGCAGGGAGGTGTATATCTGTAGTTCCAGCTACTTGGAAGGCTGAGGCAGAAGGATCGCCTAAGCCCAGCAGGTCAAGGCTGTGGCGGCCATGAGTATACCACTGCATTCCAGCCTGGGTGACAAAGTGATACTCCAACTCAAAAAAAAAAAGTAGGCCTGAAGGTATAACTGAATTGCTACAGTCTCATGATAAAACGTGAATGGATGAAGAGTTGCTTCTGATGAATGAACAAAGACAGTAGTTTCTTAAAATAAAATCCATTTCTGATGAAGATGCTATGAACATTGTTGAAATGACAACAGAGGATTTAGAATACTACATAAACTTAGTTAATAAAGCAGCAGCAGAGTTTAAGAGGATTGACTCCAGTTTGGAAAGAAGTTCTACAGTGAGTAAAATGCTATCAAACAGCATTACATACTACAGAGAAATATTTTGTGAAAAGAAGAGTCAATTGATGCAGCAAACTTTATTGTTGTCTTATTTTCAGAAATTGCCCCAGTGAAAATTTTGAACCTCACAGTCATCCATGAGGGTTGGAATCAAGTTCTTTCAGACTCCTGTTAACGTTGATAGATATTTTGATCTCCATGACTCACAAATGCTCATGGCCTCTAGAATAGTGAATTCTTTACAGGTTTTCAATCTTCAGTAACCACCACCCTGATCAGTCAACAGTCATCGACACTGAGGCAAGACCCTCCGCCAGCAAAAAGATTATGACTTGCTGAAGGCTCAGAAGATCATTAACAATTTTTAGCAATAAACTACAGTTGACCCTTGAACAATGTGGCATTAGAGGCTTTGATTCTTCCCCACCATGCAGTCAGAAATCCACATATAACTTTTGACTTCCCAGAAATGTAACTACTGAGAGTAAATTTGCATTTCCTTCATGACTAATAAAGTTGAACATCCTTTCGTTTTTTTTTTTTTGAGTTGGAGTCTCACTCTGTCACCGTGGGATTACAGGCTGAGTCACCGAGCCCGGCTTGAACATCCTTTCATTTTTTTTTTTTTTTGAGTTGTAGTCTCACTCTGTCACTCAGACTGGAGTACAGTGGCCACTCCTGGCCACTGCAGCCTTGACCTGCTGGGGTCCGATGATCCTTCCGCCTCAGCCTTCCAAGTAGCTGGAACTACAGGTGCACGCTACCATGTCCAGCTGATTTTTGATTTATTGTAGAGATGAGGTCTCGCCAAGTTGCCCAGGCAGGTCTCGAACCCGCGGGCTCAGGCAATCCACTCACCTCAGCCTCCCAAAGTGCGGGATTACAGCCTGAGCCACAGAGCCCAGCTCCTTTCATGTTTATTGGCCATTTTAATACACTCTTTTGTGAAATGTCTGTTGAAGTCTTTTGCCCTTTAAAAATTTGAGTTAATTATCATTTTCTTGTTGTTTTGTACTTTTTCTTATTGGTTTGTGATGTAATTCTCAATTTCGGGGGAAAACCTTAAGTAATTCACCATTAAAATGATTGCTGTAGAGCTTCCCCCCCAAAAAAATCAATATTCCTTGTCTGATTAAAGCCATTTCCTTCTATTCCTAGTTGGTTAAGAATTTTTGTCATTAATTGGTGCTGATTTCATTAGTTTTTTTTTACATCTGTCAAAATGCTTGTGTGATTTTTCTGCTACTCTGTTGAATTATATTGATTGAATTTCTAATACTAATATACCCCTAAATTTCTAGGGTAGATTTCCACAGCACTGCAACATTTTATATTTCCAGCAGCAATGTACAAGTGTTCAAGTTTCTTCACATCCTCACCAACACTTGTTTTCCCTGTTTATTAATGATAGCTATCCTAGTGGATGTGAAACACAAGAGTTTCTTATAGCTTTGTGAGTTCTCATTCAAACATGTAGACAGTGGGAAAAGTCGCCACAGAGCAAAATAAGTCAAAAAGCATTACATTAGGTACCTAGTACTAGCAGCATATATATTTAAAGTTTATTTAAGCATCTGATTATGAGTTGATAACTTAGATGACTATCTTCCAGAATAGATATGTATTTATACATATATATATATTTCTTTTTATTCTTTATTTTAGCTATCTGAGAAGAAAAGGAATAATAATAAATGAAACACCTGTGGTTGTGTATGCTCAGTTCTCACAGGTCATACATATCAAATAAATCAAAATGGTGAAGTTTGTCTAGAGAAACAGTAGTTAAAACAAATTGTTCTTTTTGCTTATCAAACTATTGGCAAGGTAAGTATACATCAAATTTCAGCTCTGTCTTAATGTACACTGCTGCATCCTGTGCGGCTTGGTGGTAAAGGATCCTGAAAGAGGAAGAGCACAGTACAACACAATTCACAAAACACTTTTAGAACTAAAAGATGGGGAGCTGGGCTCGGTGGCTCAGCCTGTAATCCCGCCCTTTGGGAGGCTGAGGTGAGTGGATTGCCAGAGCCCGCGGGTTCGAGACCCACGTGGGCAACTTGGTGAGACCTCATCTCTACAATAAATCAAAAAATTAGCTGGGCATGGTAGTGTGCACCTGTAGTTCCAGCTACTTGGAAGGCTGAGGCGGAAGGATCACTGGAGCCCAGCAGGTCAAGGCTGTGGTGGCCGGGAGCAGCCACTGCACTCCAGTCTGGGTGACAGAGTGAGACTCCAACTCAAAAGAAAAAAAAAAACACCAAAAGATGGGGGAACCAGGTGGTACTTTGCCTCACAGGACAAAGGCTCCGAGTTTCCTACATCCGATTTTTATTAGTACAAAATGACGTAGTTAAGTAAGCCTTCAAGGACAAGGTACAGACAGTGCAAAGAAAACTCCCTGTTTTGATCTTAAAAAGTTTTTATATAAAGCGTGACTGTTCACAAAATACAGTGCAGCTGCTTACAAGACAATGTATAACTTTTTATCTAACCCAACACAACAGACACTGCACTTTTAGAACTTGCCTCAGCATTCATGCCTATCTGACTTTGCCATTACAGACATTCTTGACTGGTTGTGACTTTGCACATAAGCCAAGTATGTTTTCAGCAGAGTTCAAGTGGGACAGTGGTCTCCAACAGTACACAATTACATATTGCATAAAGAAAAGACTATTTCATACTGATATTTATTTATAAATGGAAGACTAATTCAGAAACATATAATAGAGATTGTTATTAAATATAATTTACAAAATACATTAGTCTTTTAAGGAGTATTACATGCTTAGATACTATGTATATAGTTAGGAAACAGTTGTTTATGGTTTTTTTCTATCATCAATATTTTTTATTATGATATTGTGGGGTACAGTTAAGGGTTAGGTATACAAATACATTTTGTTCAGGCACCTTGTTGATAAGAGGTGTTTCCCTGTCCCCAGATATTTACTACCATTAATCCCATCTCCCCCCTCCATAGTTTCCCACTACTGTCAGTCGTTTTCTTATAGTATTACATTGGATGTTCAAGGTCCACTATATGAGTGAGAACATGTGATACTTGGATCTTTGTTTCTGTGAGAGGTCACTCAGTATTATAGACTCTAGTTCCATCCAGGTTGCTGCAAAATTCATGATTTTGTTCTTTTTTATGGCTGCGTAGTATTCCATCATGTATATGTACCACATTTTTAAAAATCCAGTACTCTTTTGATGGGCAGCATGGTTGCTTCCAGGTTCTTGCTATTGTGAACAATGCTGCGATAAACATACATGTGCAGGTATCTTTTTTATAGAGTGATTTGAGTTCTTCAGGATATATTCCCAGTAGGGGGATTGCGGGGTCATATGGGAGGTCAATATTTAGAGCTTTTAGGAATTGCCACACTGCTTTCCACAGAGGTTGCACTAGTTTATACTTCCACCAACAGTGTAGAAGTGTTCCCTTTTCACCACACTCTCTCCAGCAGCTGTTACTTTTTGAGTTGTTGATAATTGCCATTCTGACTGGAGTTAGATGGTATCTCAGGGTGGTCTTGATTTACATCTCCCTGATGATTAGTGAGGTTGAACATTTCTTCATGTGTCTGTTGGCTTCTTGGATGTCTTCCTTTGTGAAGTGTCTGTTCATATCTTTTGCCCATTTTATAATGGGGTTGTTTGTTTTTTTCTTTTCAGCACATTTGAGTTTCTTGTAGATCTAAGATGTTAAGCCTTTGTCAGACCTGGAGTTGGCAAATACTTTTTCCCAGTCTGTAGGCTGTCTCCCTGCTCTCTTGATGGTTTCTTTGGCTTTGCAGAAGTTTGTCAGTTTAATAAGGTCCCATTTGTCTATCTTCTCTCTTATGACCTGTGGGTTTCGGGTTTTGTTCAGGAATTGGATGCCAGTTCCGATTTCCATGAGGGTATGTCCTTCATTTTCTAAGGTTCTTAGGGTTTGAGGTTTTAAATTTAGGTCTCTGATCTATTTGGAGGTAATTTTTGTGTATGGGTATAGATAGGGGTCCTGTTTCAATCTTCTGCATGTGGTCAGCCGGTTTTCCCAGCACCATTTACTGAATAGGTTCTCCTCTTCCCAGTGGTAGGTGGTGGAGGCTCTGTCGAAGATGAGTTGGTTGAGAAATTGAGGTTTTGCTTCTGGAATCTCAATTCTATTCCACTGATCTATATGCCTGTTCCTATACCAATACCAAGCAGTTTTGATGATTGTAGCTTTATAGTAAGGTTTGAAGTCTGGTAATGTCATACCACCTGCTTTGTTTTTTTTGCTGAGGATTGTTCTGGCTATTCTTGGATGTTTGTGTTTCCATATGAATTCCTGTGTTGTTTTTTCTAGGTCTGAGAAGAATGTTGCTGGTAATTTGATGGGTATTGCATTGAATTTGTTGATTGCCTTAGGTAAGATGGACATCTTCACAATGTTAATTCTTCCAATCCATGAGCACGGGATATTTTTCCAATTGTTTGTGTCATCTTTGATTTCTTTGAGCAGTGTTTTGTAGTTTTCATTGTAAAGGTCTTTCACATCTCTGGTTAGGAAGATGCCAAGGTATTTCATTTTTTTGTGGCTATTGTGAATGGAATTGTGGTTTTTATTTGGGTTTCTGTTTGTTTATTATTGGTGTAAAGAAATGCGATTGTCTTTTACACATTTATTTTGTATCCTGAGACTTTGCCAAAGTCCTTTATCAGTGTAAGGAGGTTTTTGACAGAGTCTCTTGGGTTTTCAAGGTACACAATCATATCGTCTGCAAAGAGAGATAATTTGACTTCCTCTTTTCCTATTTGGATACCCCTGATTGCCTTCTCTTCTCTGATTGCTCGAGCCAGGACTTCCAGTACTATGTTGAACAGGAGGGGTGAAAGTGGGCATCCTAGTCTTGTTCCAGTTTTCAGGGGAAATGGTTCCAATTTTTGTCCATTTAGGAGTATGCTGGCTGTGGGTTTCTTGTAGATGGCTTTTACTATTTTGAGGTATATTCCCCATATGCCTAGATGTTCAAGGGTTTTTATAAAGAAGGGGTGCTGGATTTTATCAAAAACTTTTTCTGCATCTAATGATATAATCATGTGGTTTTTGTTTTGACATCAGTTGATGTATTTAATTACATTTATGGTTTTACGAATGTTGAGCCAGACTTGCATCCCAGTGATGAAGCCTACTTGGTCATGATGGATGATTTTTGAGATGTATTGTTGAATCCGGTTTGCTAGGATCTTGTTGAGAATTTTAGCATCTATGTTCATCAAAGATATTGGCCTGTAGTTCTCTTTCTTTGTTGGATCTTTACCTGGCTTGGGTATCAATGTGATGTTGGCTTCGTAAAATGATTTGGGGAGAGTTTCATCTTTTTCAATCACCTGGAATACCTTCAGTAGGATTGGTATCGGCTCCTCCTTAAATGTCTTGTAGAATTCTACTGGAAAGCCATCTGGACCAGGGCTTTTTTTGTAGGTAGTTTTCTTATTATGTAGTCTATTTCCTTGATTGTTATTGGTCTATTTAGGGTCTCAATTTCTTCTTATTTCAACCTAGGTAGGTTCTGTGATGTCAGAAAGTCCTCCATTTCCTTAAGGTTTTCAAGTTTGTTTCCATACAAGTGTACATAGTAGTCTCTAATGATCTTTTGTATTTCTTCAGGGTCAGATGTGACTTCATCTTTTATATTTCTGATGTGCTTATTTGGGTTTTTTCCTCTTTTTTTCTTGGTCAGTCTAGGTTGGGGACCATCAATCTTGTTTATCCTTTCAAAGAACCGGCTTTTTGTTTAATTGATTTTTTTGTATTATCTTTTTGTCTTCTATGTCCTGGATTTGGGCTTTTATTTTGGTGATCTGGATTCTTCTGCTGAAATTAGGGTTTTTGTGGTCTTGCTTTTCCAGCTTCCTTAGGTGGCTTGTTAGGCTGTTAATTTGTGATCCTTTCTTTTTCTTCACGTGCGTTTGTAGGGATATAAATTCCCCTCTTACTACAGCTTTCATGGCGTCCCAGAGATTTTGGTAAGATGTTTCTTCATTTTCGTTTGTTTCCAGATATCTTTTGATCTCTGTTTTGATTTCATCATTGACCCAGGAGTTATTTAGCATCATGCTGTTTAGTGTCCATGTCTTTGTGGGTTCTGGGGGGACCTTGTTGGTGTTAATGTTTATTTTTATTCCACTGTGATCTGAGAAGTTACATGGTAGAATTTTGGTCCTTTTAAACTTACTTATACTTGATTTATGGCCAATTATGTGGTCGATCTTAGAATACATTCCATGCAGTGATGAGTAGAATGTGTATTCTGTGGTCCTTGGATGGAGTGTTCTGCAGATAACAATTAAGTCCATTTGGTCAAGAGTGACATTGAGGTTCTGGATCTCCTTGCTGATTTTGTCCTGATGGTCTGTCTAGGGTTGTGAGTGGGGTATTAAAGTCCCCAGTTATGATGGTGTTAGAGTCAATATCTTTCTTTAGTTTTCCTAGAAGTTCCTTTATGAAAGTTGGCGCACCTATGTTGGGTGCATATATGTTTAGGATAGATATTTCTTGTTGATGGAGTGAACCTTTTATCATTATGTAGCGACCCTCTGTATCTTTTTAAATTTTTGATAGTTTAAATGGTATTTGGTCTGACATTAGGATCGTGACTCCTCCTTTCTTTTGTGTTCCATTCGCCTGAAAATTTGTTTCCCATCCTCTTACTTTGAGTCTGTGTATGTCCTTTCTAGTGAGATGGGTCTCTTGAAGGCAGTATATTGTTGCCTGGTGATATTTTATCCATTTTGCCATTCTATGTATTTTCAGTGGTGAGTTTAGTCCACTCACATTCAGGCTAATTATTGAAATATGAGAGTTCGTCCCTATCATAGAATTCTTATAGAGTTGTTGTTCTTCCACTTGGTTTTTTGTCTTTCTTTTGGTTTTGGGGTTGGTTCATGTGTATTTTATTCTTTTTCCTGTACTGTTGTGAAGAACGTTGTTCTTTTTTCCCTTTCTTCTGTGTTTAGTACTTTCTTAAGTGTTTCATGTAGAGGTGGTTTGGTGGCAGCATAATTTCTTAGGGATTGGATATCTGGGAAAGATTTTAATTCTCCCTCATTGATGAAGCTTAGCTTGGCCAGGTAGGTTATTGTTGGTTGAAATTGTTTATCTTTTCGGACTTTGAAGATAGGGCTCCAAGCTCTCCTAGCCTGCAGGGTTTCCATAGATAAATCTGCTGCTATTCTAATTGGTCTTCCATGGTAGGTGATCTGGCCTTTTTCTCTTGCTGCGTTTAGAATTTTTTCTTTTATGCCTACTTTGTTTAGGTGAACTATTATATGTCTAGGAGTTGGTCTTCTCATTTGTTGTCTTGCAGGTGTTCTCTGAATCTCTTGTGTTTGAATTTTTGCATCACTGATTAGATAAGGGAAGTTTTCTTGAATGATCTCATGGAAAGTTTTTTCCAGTGTGGTCTCTGTCTCTCTTTCTGCCTCAGGAAGGCCAATTACTCTTAGGTTCGGTCTCTTGAAGTAATTGCTCATCTCTTGAAGGTTTTGTTCTGTCTTTTTGAGCTTATTTTCTGTGTTTTTAAGAGTTTGGGTTATTTCTATATTTTGGTCCTCAAGTTCTGAGATTCTTTCTTCTGCTTGGGTAATTCTGCTTTCCATGCTTATCAGTTTGTTATTTATTTCATTCACAGTATTCTTTATTACTGTTATCTCAGATATCAACTCCTTCCTAGTTTCTTCTTGTGTCTCCTCAACTCTTTTTAATCTCTCCATTAGTGTCTTGATATCTAGGTTTGTAGCTTGAGACCCTTCATTCTGGGAGCTCTTCATTGTTTGCATTCCGGAGTCAGTTTTCTCAGAGTCTGCCCTCCCAGAGGTCTGGAAGAGACCCATACTCTTCTTTTGGTTTTTCTTCATTTGTGTAGATTTTTCTCTCTCTCCCCCTTTCCCTCCCCTTCTTTAATTCTGTTTTTGAGGGAAGGTGGGGTTGCTTTTGTTTCACTTCTGGAATATCCTGTTCTTCCTTATGAGGGTCTTCTGGCCTTTTCACTTTTGAGGTGGGAGTGTGGGCGGCAGGCTGTACTTTTTGCAGTTTTGAGGTTTAATTGAGGGGGAAGTTGTGGTTCAGAATGTATATGCTGATTCTAGCATCCACCAACAGGTGTATGAGCACACTGGAACCTATTTCCCACTGCCTTACAATCTGTGCAGCAGTATGTAGGCTTGGTCCCTAGATTAAAAGGGGGTAAAAGAGGAGAATAATGGAGGAAGGGGGGTTAATAGGAAGTTAGAAAGAGAGAAGAGCGAGAGGGAAAACAGACATACATAACAACTATCAGGTGAGAAAGAGACACAAGGTCAGAGAGAAGTGAAAAAAGACACATAAGAAAGATTCCCTAAAGAATAATGGTAGCTAGACCAGTAAAATCAGGATCAATAAAATCATGAAACAGTGTAAGTCAGAAAGCAAACAACAAAAGTGATCAAAACAGTCAAAATGATAAAATCTAAAGTCAAAATAAGAGATCAGACTAAAGTGTCACTTCAGCTCTGATCTCCGGCCTCTCCCCTTTGTTTGTTTTTTATTGCAGGCAGCTAGATTTACTTGCAGTTTGCGTTTTTTTTTTTTTTTTTTTAGCCTGCTGCCTGCGAGTTGCTTTTGTCTGATTCAGCATAGGGGTAGGGTTTTGTCTCCTGTTTAGTGACGTTACCTTAGGAACTGAGATGGGGGTTGTTGATAGGTGGGCGGGACAATGGAAATCTCTGCCTGGAGAATGGCCGAGGCAGTTTCACTTTCGCAGATCCATTTCTCTCCACTTGCCTGGGTCCCCAAGCTTGGGGTCACACGCTGAGTGCTTCAGCCAGGGTGGGCCCAGAGCTCTGGAGCTCCAAGCTCCAAAGGGCAAGCGGTGAGTGGCGAGAGTGGCCCTGGGCTCCCCACAGGGTACTTCAGCCAGGAATGGGACCGGTGTCTCTGAGGGGATGCCCAGAGCCTCCCTGATTGACCGGTGGCTTGGTACTGGGTGCTCGGTGAGATACGATGTAGCCAGGAAGGGGGCCAAGACCTGAGACGCCCACGCAGGTGGGAGTGGTGTATGGTGAAACAGCAGCAGCAGGGGGCCGCAATATCCAGCTCTGCGTGGGACCGAAGGTCCCGGGGCCTCGGACCAGAGCAGCTGGTGGTGGGCTGGGGGATGGGGGAAGAAAAGTAAGAGTCTTTTTGGGAGCTCACGTTTGGAGAATTTCACAAGTCCCCCTGTGCTGTCACCATCTTACTGGAACAATTGCAAAACAAAGTCTGGCTTTCTTGACATATGATAATGAGCCCTGTATTCTTTAAAATATTTTTAGTTTAGGTTTTAGTTTCATCTTAAGGTAATTGCTAAAGGTGTTCAGTTCAAATGTAGTCTTCAGGGAATTTTTTTTCTAGGTTTCTGGGGTTCCATGGGCTTCAACAACTCCTCCACTTGGTTTCGGAATCTGGTCGCCTTTGAGCGAGAGACCTGCTCGCCCACCATAGGCCATGCCACTGGCAGATGGCCCGATTATGTTTTTTCAAGGATTTAGTCTCCAAAAGAAAAAATCCCAGCATTAACTTATATCCTTGAATTTTAGATTTTTATTCTTCAAAAATGTTTACCTTAAACAACAAACATAAAAGGAATTTGCTTTTGTGTTTGTAATCTTAGATACGGTAAAGGGACAGCATTTTAAAATATATGTGGTGCTCCTGTAATTTTGGAGGTACAGTATAGTGTAGTGATTAAGAACATATGCTGTAGCCATTGTTTTGCTAAACTCTGGTCTGGCCATGTGGTTCTTTGAGCTGTGGCTACCATGTTTTCCTAGCTTTGGTCTCTTCCTGTACCCTGGGGAGGTGAGTCTCTCTCTTCTCTCTATCGCTCCCCCAATTTACTTTATAAATAAATGATATTTTCCAATCTAAAAAAAAAAAGACCATATACTACCTGAATTGGCTTCTTTGCTGTGTGACTTTGGACAAGATTCATCCCTTTCCATGCCCCAGTTTTCTCATCTGCAAATTGAGTTTAATGGTCTCTGCCACAGAGTGTTGCCTCAAGGATTAAAGCAGCCAAATAAATGTGTGAAGCACCTAGAAGAGAGTCTAGCATATGACTTGTCAATAAATGTTAGCTGCTAGCCGTAAGTAGAAAAATCTTCACAATTGACTTTTGCAAAGAGCATAGTCATATTCCCATAGGAATAAAACTTGATGTGCAGTCTATAACAATTTTGACTGTAATGATTTACTTTTACATTTCATTTTACACAGGACATCTGAGCTCTCAACTCCTTTTTCTCCAATATCAAAACATTGGATGATTTGTTTCCTCCCATGGTCTTTATGCTGGGAACTCCCTATTATGGCTGCACTGGAGAAGTTAGCTTCAGTTATTGTAACTAATTAAATTGATTTTTGGTTTCAAGTTAATACAATCATTTAACTTGTCTTCATTAAGGTATAAAATAAAATATAATACCAAAGGGAAAATAGGAACGCATTCATCCATGTAACCTATGAACACAGTATTTGACTTACAAAGGGGGACCCCCCCTAAAAAACGGAACTATTTTTGGAGGGTGGGTCCCTTGTCTTCACCTGCTAGGTAAGTGTTCTAGGAACCCATTGACATCAGTGTACCAGCTTGCATTGCTGTAAGAGGTTGTGTTCAGCTTCAGTGAATTTTTCTTTGAAAATTCTTCAATGCATTTGCCCTTTTCATGATGGGTGATTTACGCGAACAACATGCAGCAGTGAAATTTTATTTTCTGATTGTTCAGCAATTTTTGACCAAAAACATCATGATCCCCATACCCCACCCTCCCTATTCACCCAGTCTCTCGCCAGGCAACATTTTTTTGTTTCTTTGAATGAAAAAAATCCTCAAAGGGAAATATTTTGTCAATGTGGAAGAGGTGAAACAAAATGTCTGAGGCACTAAAAAGGCATCAAAATTGACAAGTTCAAAAATGGTTTTGAGCAGTGGAAAAAGCATCTCAATAGATGCATTGCATCAAATGGACAGTATTTAGAAGGTGACTGAAGTTTAAGCTTGTAAGAAGAAATACACATTTTTTAATAAATAAATTCTGGTTTATTTGGGGTCCTCCTTCATATATCTTTAGTCTTGAGCAGATTAGAATCAGGAGATAGTGTGTTCAAATCCTGATCTCTTTCTTAGTTGTTTTTTTTTTGTACGTGTGTATGTGGTGGTGGTATCAATGAAGCAATTTTGAAACTATTAGACATATTAGTATGGAGTTGAATGAATTTACAAATGTGTTTGTGTTTTGGGAAACGCTAATTCTTACATGGAAAAAGGTACATGCAAATATGGAATGGGAAAATGCAAGAAGAACCTATAGGAACAGATTTGGAAGTACTGGTGTGAACTTATGGTTTCTAAAATATGTATACTTATGTGTCTATGTGTGCATATAAGCATATATACGTGTGTATATATGTATCTGTACGTATATGTGTCTATACATGTACATATTTCCTAGTTCTGTTTGCTTAAAAGGATAAGAAGCAAAGACACCCTAGTAACAGTTGATACATGTAACACCCAGATCCTGACCTCTAATTCCATACCCAATTAAAAGGAGCAGGGATTTTCAGAGAAATAGCTTTTTCTGGGTCTGGGACAGGGAAAATACAATATGAGCCTGGAACATTTTGTTATGCCAGACATTAAGGTAGTGTTCAAAAGAGTGATGAGAACACGTCGTATAAGCACAGGAACCAGGTTGAAGGGGATCCCACTGGCCAAATCTGGGAAGGTTTGAATGCTAAAAAAAAGAGTACAGTAATGAATTATAAACCAGTGCAAGAAATAGGAATTCATGATTCTATAGTGATAATCAAAGATAAATAGGAAAGGGAAGAACTTTTGCTTAGAGTAGTGTATCAAGAGTAAGTGTGGAGAGAGTAATGGAGTTGGAAAACCATTTTGCAACATTATGATAAAGATGGAATTAGGTAAAAATCATAAATAAAGGTGGAACTTTTTCTTCTCCGGGGCAGGATTTTTCATGATCTTAAGAAAGTGTCTCCCCATAGACTATTAGCTGCAAGAGAAGCAAAATATTATAATTGTGCAGTGAATAAATTGAGCAGCATCTTTTTTTTTTTTTTTAAAGTCTCACTCTGTCGCTCAAGCTGGAATGCAGCAGAAAAATCACAGCTCACCACAGTCTTGACCTATTGGGCTCAGACGATGCTCCCATCTCAGCCTTTTTAAAAGCCGGAACTACAGGCACATGTCACCCTGCCCAGCTGTTTTTGTTTTTTTATAGAGTCAGGGTCTTGCCATGTTGCCCAGGCTGGCCTTGAACTCCTAGACTTAAGCGGTCCTCCTGCCTTGGGCTCCCATTGTGCTGGGCATGAGCCATGGTTCCCAGCCTTGAGCAACATCTTGATGGCATGACCAAAGTTCCTATCACATAGAGAGACAGATGAGCATAGTGTACCTCCAGATGTGATACCCTGAGAAGAACACATCACTGTGCAATATTCTGGCTGAGAATGTGTTACCTTAACCTAATTACAAGGAAGCATCAGACAAACCCAAAATGAGGAAGTCATTTTTTTTAAAAGGCAAGTTGGAGAGGGAAGTACAAATTGTATTCTTCAAAATGTCAGTGTTATAAAAAATGAAGAAAGGCTCTGGATTCTTTCCAGATTAAAGATGCCAAAGGGATATGACAGTTAGATACAATATCTGATCCTAGCCTGAATCCTGTAGTAAAAGGAGAAGAGAGCTCTGTAAAGAAAATTATTAGGCCAACTGACAAAATTGGAGTATTGTATCAATGAAATGTATATACTTAATAATTATTTTGTGATTATGTAATATAATATGCTTATTAGGAAATATACACGGATATATTTAGAGGCCAGGGAAATAATATGTGTAATATATCTTCAAAGGGTTCAGAAAATAATTATGTGTAAGTTAATACAGTGCACAAATGTTAAAATCATTTGCCTTACAATGTTAACAGAGGTGAATCTGGATAAATGTTTTGGAGTGTTCTTTGTATGGTTTTTATTTTTGCAAGTTTTTGGTATTTTGAAATTATTTGCAAATAGAAAAGTTAACTTTTAAAAGAATGATTAACAGCCATTAAAGCAAGGACACAGTGATTCAAATTTACAATATTATCATATCCACTTACAAATTCCTAGAATTTCCACTATCCAACTCTATCGTCATACTGTATTTCAGAAATAATAAACATGGGGCCAGGCATGGTGGCACACACCTGTAATCCCAGTACTTTGGGAGGTGGAGGCAAGAAGATTTCCTGAGCCCAGGGGGTCGAGATCATCCTGAGCAACTTGGCAAGATCTCGTCTTTACAATAAATAAAAAAATTAGCCCGGGGTGGCAGCACATGCTTGTAGTTCCAGCTACTTGAAATGCTGAGGTAGAAGGATCACCTGAAGCCTAACAGGTCAAGGCTGCAGTAGCTGTGAGTGTGCCACTGCACTCCAACCAGGGCAGCACAGGGAGACACTGACAAAAAAAAACAACAACAAAACCCACATACAATAAAATACTACTAATAATAAATATGGTCAAACAAGTAAAATAAATAAATAAGATGTGAGTGAGACTAAAGCATAGTGTGATTTTTTTCCTTCTCTCCAATTTCCAGGATTCAGGTGATGTGATTACGGAAGGTAGGTTTTGTGTGCTTTTCAGCATTCCATATGAACCCAATCTTGTTGCTTTAATACAGAACCAACATGTGAGTACAGTAGTTAATATTGTTTCATTTAGAATTGATAAGCTTTTAAAATGTTAGAAGGATATTTTTGCTACCTGCTCTGAACTTGTTCAAAATATTTTATTTAATATTAGATCATCTCACACTTGCTTGTAGTATTTAAAAATAAATGTGGAATGTATGCTCAAAACTTTATGCAGGAGGTCAGGCATGGTGGCTCATGCCTATAATCCCAGCACTTTGGGAGGCCAAAGTGGGAGGACTGTTTGAGGCCAGGAGTTCAAGACCAGCCTAGGCAACATAGCAAGATCTTGTCTCTACCAAAAAAAAAAAAAAAGGCAAAACTTCATGTAAAAATTACTGAAATTCCATTATTCATTCATAATGGTTATTATGGATTATTCTGTTCAAGCTATAAGAGGCACATTGATTAGCAATGTGGAATAGACTTAGATTTTTTTAAACCGTCCATAATAATTCAAAGTCTGCATTTTAGTTGTAAGTGACAAATGTCATTTCTGCAAAGATTATATAGCTCTACTCAGCTGAAAATGAACAGTCTCAGTCCCTAAAAAATATCAGGAAACTGTGTTTAAGGTCTCAGCATCCTTTTTCAGGACTTTTTTTTCCCCAAAGATGTTTACTGACCTCTTTTTCCTCTGAAAATAGGGAGAAGAGTCTGATACTGGCATTTGTTCTTATTGATTGACTGGATAATTAACTTGCCAGAAATTAATTCCCAATAAACCAGCTAATGCTACTTAGGCTTTACACTTTTTTATTCTAATGGCAAAAATCTAAAGCGTTACATCCTGTGAAATTAATTTAAAGTGATAGGTACATCCATGAGGAAATTTTTAGCTGAAAGGCAGGGACCTTTTAAAAATCTTTCCACTGGGTTTTTACTGAAGAACAAATTTAGACAGCATAGTCAGGAAACCAAGAAAGTAGTCCATTAGGTAATGAAGCTGGAGATTTGTTTGGGAGTCAGCGAAGGTGGAAGAGCTATGTTTCTTCATCCCTGGCTTTTTAGATGTAGAAGAGACTCCCATTTGTAGCATATAGGTTCCCCCCTCCCTTTTTTTTTAAAACCAGGATTTATTGAGAGAACAGAAAAGCTCCCACAGTGGGAAGGGACCCAAGAGGGTTGCCTGCATATAATTTTGACAGGTATGCCTTTCTAATATACTTTCTTTCTCTTTACATGCCTTCTCTAACTTTTACTCAAGTTGCCATCTTTCTCTACCTCAATGTTCTCAGCTACTTATTTTGTATTTTCTAGGATATTTCTGTTGGTTTTTTTTTTTCCCCGAGTCAGACTCACTCTTTTGCCCAGGCTGAAGAACAGTGGCACGCTCACTGCTACCGCAGCCTTGACCTTCTGTGCTCACAGAAGTAGATGGACTGGGCTATTTTTTTTTTATTTATTATAGAGACAAGGTTTTGCCAAGTTGTCCAGGCTGGTCTTTAGTCCCTGGGCTCAAAGAATTCTCTATCTCCACCTCCCTATGTGCTGGGATTACAGGTTGAGCCACTGCACCCAGTCTTGTGATGATTTTAATTAATTTAAAATTGTAGCATAACTCAGTACTTTTCGAAAGGAGTACAATTGATATTTTGGACAGGACAATTATGTATTAAATAGGACTGTTTTGTACGTGGTAGAACAGTTGGCATCTTTGGCCCATGGGTGTCGGGGTCTCTGCCAGCCCAGACTTATATGAGGATAGGGTTAGACCGCTTCGGTGGATCAAGACGGAGAGAAGAAAATGACTCTGTGGCCATTCTTCTGGGAACAGTCTGATCAGGACTGAAGCCAAATTTTATTTGGACTCCTTCCAACTTATATACCATTTTCTATACCCTCCAGCAGTGTGACAATCACTTGCTGGGGCGTACACATTCCTGTGCAAATTACGCATCACAAGACTTGCAAGTTCCAAGCAAACAATTACAATTCCATGATACATGACGTGTTTCACAAAACTTACATTAAATTTACAGGTATACAATTTTAATACAGATTGTTCAAAGTGTTCTCCACAATGTTCAATAAATCATTCACATTATACTCTTTGTTCCAGACCCTGATTAATACGAAAACTTTTCTAAGTTAAATCCAAGTTTACTGACTCCTAATATTTTCAACGATTAATATTATCAATTTAACACTATACTATAATCTGTAAGCTTACTTAAATGACTCAGATATTCTATTAATCTATTATGGTTTAATATAGTGTCCTGTAATTCTATAACAATTAAAACTTATTCTTAAATTGTAAAACCTTACCATGACTTAAATGAATTTCCTATGTCTAAACTTTAATTTTTCTAATGATTGACCTTTAATACTATGCTTTATCATTAATTCTTTTATAAATCGTATAGTAACTATTATATTTGAATAATGTAGCCAAAAGAAACAAAACAGCAAGCATAAATTTGCTCAAATATACTCTAAAACGTAACTATAAGTGTATAAATTATATTTTATCCTAACAAGTCTACTCTAGAAATCATATAGTAGCTTTCACACTCCTGAGTAAGGAAATGCATGGCCACATGGCCTCGGGTTGAGGTAAACAGAGGCAGACAGAGTTTCGGTATGAAACAAAGGCATAGTCGCCAAGTTAATGGCTTTGGGCTGCAGACAGTTTTCGGTATTTAACAAAACAAAGACAAGGAAATGCATAGCCTGTAATGGGACAAAAGCAACCGTTTCTGCCTGGCCAGGAACAGGCAATAAGACTATGATGGTAATTTAGTCTCTAATCTTAGCTCTAGGGGAAACTGCTTAAGAGTTGACTCACCAGAGAATAGAAGTTTGAAAAATATCTAGAAAGAAATACAACTTAGAATCATATAAGATAATTCTGCTGAGCAACTTTCCATCAGGCTTTACTGCCACACTGGTCACCAATCACACGCCAATATTATAGGTATAACTGATATCCTATGTCAGAGGCAATCTTCCAGATGGGCCTTTACAGCCTCAGCCATGTAGCTATAGATGTTGGCTCCCAACACATGGGCACTAAATGCTAGTAGCCCATGCCAATTACTGTGACTAAATGTACCCTTACACATTTCATTTCAAATGCTTATTAGAAACCTTATATTACCTGTAATTGAAAACTATACCTTAATTATTCCAATCTATTCTGGAAAGTGTTCATGATTTGTATTGTATTATTGCTAAATCTGATAATGTTTTTGAGAGGAAAAACTGTGTTGCATTCTTTACCAATATATTTACTTATTTTAATAGTAACTTTTTTTTTAAGGATAACAAAGTCAGTGACTTTGTCTTTATTTTTATTTATTTATTTATTTTTGAGTCAGAGTCTCACACTGTCTCCCAGCCTGGAGTGCAGTGGTATACTCATAGCCCCTGCAGCCTCAACCTGCTGGGTTTAGGTAATCCTTCCACTTCAGTCTTCCAAGTAGCTGGAACTACCAATGTGTGCCATCACACCCAGCTAATTTTTTTGATTTATTGTAGAGATAAGGTCTTGCCAAGTTGCTCAGGCTGGTCTTGAACCCCTGGTCTCAGGCAATTCATTCACCTCCACCTCCCAAAGTGCTGGAATTACAGACGTGAGTCACCATGTCTGGTCAATAGTAACTTTATATTCCAGGTCACTGAAAATTTCTATCCATTTGGGTACCATGTAGACATGATTGTCAATTCAAAAATACTGGTGCCTGATTTAATTCCTTACCAACTTCTAGAAATTTATTTTTTTGCTGGTAATTAAATTTCCTTATATTCATATCAAATATGGATATAAACTATTCACATAATTAAAATAAATATATGAATATAAAATAAGGATGCATTATTGTTATATACATTATGTTATGTTTGGTGGTTTATTGTAGTTGGTGCTAGATTTGTGAATCATTTGCTTCCTGCTTAAATATTCTATGATCTGATACTTCTTTTTTATATTTTTGTTATATATAATGTGTGTGTGTGTATATATATTTATATATATATGCATATATGTATTTCTTTTTTTTTAATTGAGAAGAGATCTAATTATATTTCCCAGACTAGTCTCGAACTCTTAGCATCAAGCAGTCCTCCCACTTCAGCCTCCTGGAGTGCTGGGATTACAGGCATGAGCCTCAGTGCCTGACCTGATGCTTCCTGTTTTAAATGACAGTTGTCATGACTTATCCCCTTACGTTTATAAACTAAGGCTGCATTTCATTGACTATATTACGTATAGCCTATACTTGTTACTTTCATATGACTATAATTATTAAGAGAAAGAATAGTATATCCATATATGGACACTTTTAATTTCACTCAGTAGCAACTATTTTGATGACATATTTATATTTTAATTTAGTGTGTTAATTATTGAGATCTCATTTTGTCCCAGGTTATTTGTTAGGTACAGTTTGGAACACGGAAATTTTAAAAAAAGGAAAAGAAAAGAAAGGAAAAAAAAACTTGCCTATAGAGTTTGCCATTTAGTATTTATAGTAGAGTTTATTTCTTGAAATAATTTCACAAACTGTATATTTCCTCCTCCTTTCACCGATCCTTGAGAATTATGTCCTTTAAGAAGAAAGAGTCAGGAGCAGAAAAATTCTGCCTACAGATCCTTTCAAAAAAAAGAGGAAATGGATCTAAGTGAGAATTCTTATATTGCTACAATCCAATGGTTAGTGATGTCTTGATTATCTCCAGATTTTACAGGTAAAGAAATAACATACTTGTGTTTCCATAATTGACCTTTTTGTTTTTATATTTAAAGAAATATACTATAAAGTACAACCCAGGATGTGTTGGTCAGTCAGCCTTGGAGTGAGTGGATACCTTGTTTCAAGGTTTACAGGAAGTACTTTTATTGAAAGAGGATCTAGGAGAAAGTAAGTTTATGTTAGAGAAATTTACTTAAAGCGGCAGAAAGAGTAAATGATAAAGGTTAAATGCTTAATATTTCAGTATTTATTTCTCTTATTAATGGCTCTGAATTTTTAAATTTTGCATAAATTCCTCTGATGGTTGGTGATCTTTCATCTGAATGGCACATGTTTTAGGTGTTTGGAAAGATCGTTCTTATTTTTAGCAGCTAACGAATTGAACCTTGAAAAAAGGTATCAGAGGGTGTGTGTGAACCTCAGTAATATACTTCTTGCATCATGATGATTCATTTTCTTCTATAATTATATAATTTATTTACTTTTTTAAAACTTGGATTTTGAAGACTTTCCTCTAGTTTTTCAATTACTGCTACTTTGGAAATAATAATAGTAACTAAGATGTAAAAGAACAATAAGGACTGATATTTTCTAAGGATTGAAAGCAAAATTTTTATTCCTTAAACAATGTTTTAAAATGTGTGTATGAGGTTTTGTTATAGCCGGTTTGCGAGAAAACAGTCTCCAACACACAGAGGGCCAAATTATGAGTCCTTTAATAGCTGGCAGTCGAGAGGGGCTAGTGCCAGAAAGATCTCTCCACCTAGAGTGAAGCAGGCAAAGGGTTTAAAAAGGCAAAACCCACAAGTGGGCTACATAGCAACAGGGAACTAAAAACAAAAAGGAAACAATTGCTTGGAGCAACATTTGATTTCAGTTAAACAAAGGTACAATTAGAACAAGGAACTTGTGGCTAGGGAGTTTACAAACACCAGGGGAACAAGTCAAACACCAGTGGAACAAGGGAGTGGAACAAGGATGTGGGCTTGTGAGTACAGGAAGGTTGCAACGGTCACACGCAGGGGGGTTGCATCTGGATGAACTGGCAGCTAAAATGGAGGATTTGTTACAAGATGGAGTTACTTAGGCTAAATGCTAAGGAGTACTGTGGTAGAATTATTACAGGATATCTCATTCCCCCCTTTTAGTTGTTCATAAGTCAGTTCGTAGACTTATCGGTTATGGGTATAGAATTTTTTTTTTTTGAGTTGGAGTCTCACTCTGTCACCCAGACTGGAGTGCAGTGGCCGCTTCCGGCTACCGCAGCCTCGACCTGCTGGGCTCGGCGATCCTTCCGCCTCAGCCTTCCAAGTAGCTGGAATTACAGACATGTGCTACCACGCCCGGCTGATTTTTTGATTTATTGTAGAGATGAGGTCTCGCTGCCCAGGCAGGTCTCGAACCCTTGGGCTCAGGCCATCCACTCACCTCAGCCTCCCAAAGGCACGGGATTACAGGCTGAGCCACCAAGCCCAGCGGGTATAGAATTATAGTAAGTTTTTATATACATAAGTTTGATGGAGGAAATTTGCTGTTTGACAAAGCTTTAATTTAATATACAGGGTCCTATTTAGGATTATACAGGTTAAGAAACAGCAGAACGAGAGTCTTAGCTTGAGAGGGTCAGATCCATGTGTGGCCGTCCATTGGTGGTTATTGTCCTTTGCTTCTTTGATCCGTGAGTGATGAATCCAGACTGGTATCCCGGCAACCTTGAGTGCTGTAGGAGTGGTAAGGATGATGTTGAGCTGTTCTTTCCAGGTGGGAGTCAGTCCCTCTTTTTGGAATGTCTTGATGTAAACCAGGTCCCCAGGCTGGAAAGGATGGCAAGGTGTAGAGGATGGGGTTGGCAAGACAGCTCAAACGTTAGAGTGAACAGCAACCTGGACCTGTTGGAGAGACTGAAGATACGTTAACAGAGACTGGTTAGTAATTTTTTTCAAGAATATGGTCTTGCAACTGTAGTAACAAGGGAGGAGGTCTGCCAAACATGATTTCATGTGGAGTAAGAAGTATGTTGGACCCAAAGGAGAGCTAAAGGTAAAAGATTTATCCATGTTCACTGGTCTTTATTATTAATTTGGTTAAAGTAGTTTTTAGAGTTTGGTTCATGTGTTCTACCTGTTCAGAGCTTTGTGGTCATAGGCACAATATAATTTCCAAGTTATACCAGTGCCTTGCTGACCAGTTGGGCTATGGAAGAGGTGAAGGTAGGACCATTATTAGAGCCAATGCAGAGAAGGAGCCCATGCCTAGGAATAATATTATGTAATAAAAACTTTGTTACCATAAGTGTGGTTTCATTTTTCATGGAAAAAGGTTCCGTTCAACCTGGAAAAGTGTCTATAAAAACTAGTAAATATTGGTAACCAGCATGAGGGGATTTTACTTCAGTAAAGTTTATTTCCCATGCTTCTCTGGGGCTTAGTTCCCAGGCCCTGATACCATTTGGTAGTCTTGGTCCTTGTTTGGCATTTACTTGTGCACAGTCTGGACATGTTTCGGTGGCTGTGGCAGCGAGGCTTCTTGTTTTTATTTTTGAGTTGGAGTCTAACTCTGTCACCCAGACTGGAGTGCAGTGACACGCTCCTGGCCACCGCAGACTTGACCTGCTGGGCTCCGGCGATCCTTCCGCCTCAGCCTTCCAAGTAGCTGAAACTACAGATGTGTGCTACCATGTCCAGCTAATTTTTTTGATTTATTGTAGAGATGAGGTCTTGCCAAGTTGCCCAGGTGGGTCTCGAACTTTCGGGCTCAGGCAATTCACTCACCTCAGCCTCCCAAAGCGTGGGATTACAGGCTGAGCCACCGAGCCCAGCCAGTGAAGTTTCATAAGTCTTGAATGTAGTAATACTGGTTTAGCAGTTCAGTCAATTTAATACCTTCCAGGTGTGTAGTAGAATGAAGTTGTTCTACCAGAGTTCATCCAAGGGCGGCTGGGAGGATGATTTTAGAATCCTTGTTTATTTACTATCCTGAGGGGTCTTTGTGTGCTTCTGCCAAGACAGCTTGTTCCTCTTCCTTTGGGGTGTAGACAGGTTGTTTTGGAAGCAAAGAAGCTGGAAAAGTTTTAGTTAGTAAAACAGTGAGAGGTTCAACTGGGAGCTCTGCTGCCTCGTGTGCTGCCTGATTAGCTAGGAGATTTCCTGTTGTCTCTGGAGTGTCTGATTTCTAATGTCCCCTGCAATGCATGATGACTACCTGTTTGGGGAGCCATATAGCTTTTAGAAGGGCTAAAATTTCCTCTTTGTTTTTTTTAGTCTTACCTGCCATGGTAAGAAGTCCTTGTTCCTTGTAAATCATGACATGGATATGGAGAGTAGCAAAGACATACCTACCATCAGTGAAAATGTTTACCTGCTTTCCTGTTCCCCAGAGCAGGGCTTGGGTTAAAGCAATCAGCTCAGCCTTTTGGGCAGAAGTGACGTTGGGCAATGACTGTGACCAGATTACGTCGTGAGCTGTGGGTACCGCCACCCCAGCCTTGCGAGCTCCCTTTTTTACCAGACTGCTGCCATCTGTGAACAGGTTAGCATCAGCCTGTTTCAAAGGAGTGTCCCGCAGGTTGGGGTGACAGGCTTGTGAAATGTCCAATACATTTTTACAGTCATGAAGTTGTGTTTCTGGATTGTTATCAGACAATAGAGTCACTGGGTTAAGGCTCTGAGAGGGAGAGAAAGTTAGTCTGGGCTGGTCAAGTAAGAGGATTTGATATTGGGTGATATGAGTGTTTGACATTCAGTGGTCAGAGGCTATCCTGAGCATATTTTCAACAGCATGGGGGAAACTGTTAGGGTCAGGTTTTGGCCAAAGTCAGCTGGTTTGCCTCTTTAACCAGTATAGCTGTAGCAGCAATGGCTTGAAGACAGGATGGCCAGCCAGAAGCCACTGGATTCAGCCTTTTTGCAAATAAGCCACAGGTTGCCTTCAGGATCCTAAGGTTTGGATAAGAACCCCCTTCACAATTCCCACTGTTCTTGAATAAGAAAATGTAAAGGCTTGGTAACATCTGGGAGGACTAAAGCTGGGGCTTGGGTAGGAGCTGTTTTTAACTGCTGGACTGCTTGTTTCTCAATAGCAGTTCATTTTAGGGGCTGATCCCCTGCAGTGGCTGTGTACAGAGGCTTGGCAATTTTAGCAATTCTTGGAATTCATAGCCAGCAGTACCCCACTGCCCCCAGGAATTCCCATACCTGTTTTGTTGTTGTTGTTGTTGTTTTCAGGGTTGGTGTGGGGATTCCGGGGATGGCCTCTTTCTGAGCTGTGGTGAGGGACCGCTTATCCTTCTTTAGCCAGTATTCTAGGTAGGAGACTTTGGTCAAGCAGAGTTGTGCCTTTTTTGATTGACACATGGTAGCCCAAATCCTGGAGAAGCTATAACAAAGCTTTGGTACCTTTTAAACAAGTGTTCAAGTCTGTCGCTGTGAGTAAAAGTTTATCTGCATACTGGAACAAAGTACATTCAGGAAGAGGTTAACAAATATTTCTCAGAAAGTGAAATAGTTAAAAGCATTTGATAGGCAGTGCCAGTAGGAACAATCATTTTAGTTTTATCAGGTGAAAACACAATAGTTGCTCTTAGTTTCTGGAGCAAATCGCAGCCCATGAGAGGGTATGGGCAGTCAGGGGCTATTAGGAATGAGTGGGTAACTTGTTTTTGACCCAAATCAACTGTCTAGCTGGAGGTAAACTTGCAGTTTGTGATTGCGCCCATTGCCCCTTGCTAGTTTCCCCCTTAGTTTTACACATCAGCCTTGAGTCAGGTTGGGAGGCCTGGAGGGCAGCAACTAATATTTTTGTCTGTTGCTTAGTTATTTTGTCCACCTCTTGGGTTGCCTGTTTCTGTTTCTCAGCATCATGGTTGTTAAAAACCTTCTGAGCTACTTTGAGTAGCTGAGAAATGTTCATTCCTGTAAACCCCTCAAGTTTCTGTAACTTTTTTCAGATGCCAGGGGCTGCCTGGACCACAAAAGCCAAATTGATAGCCTGAGCATTCTCAGGTGCTGAAGGGTCAAACAGGATACAGGTATTGAATGCCTCCTGAAGACGTTCAAGAAATGCTCCGGTGACTCCTTGGGACCTTGAACAATCCTGGTAGTTTTGGAGAGATTGATAGGTTTTCAGGCTGCTCCCTTTAAACCAGCTAATAGAGTCCGATGATAGGTGTCTAATGCTCTGGGCCCTACCAAAGTGTTAGGGTCCCAATCTGGATGAGAGGAGGGAAAAATTTTATTAATCATTTCTTGGTTTTCCTCCTCCATATCAGCAGTCAAAGCCATAATAGATTTCTTAGCCTCGGTCCTGATATGTTCCTGCTTCTCAGAGGTAAAAATAATCAGGAGGAGCTGTTGGCAATCATCCCAGGTGGGATGATGAGTCTGCATGACTGATCCATTAAGGAGGTCAGAGCCTGCAGTTTCTCCGAAAATGGCAGATTTTTGAGTTTTTTTTAATTGTACAAATCAGAGGTAGGAAAAAAAGGAACATGTACCAGGAAGGTTGTTTAATCTGATCTGTCCCTTGTGGAGGGAGTACTTCCTGAAGGGGAAGGAGGGGTCCAGATTTATCTGGGATTGGAGGCAAAAAGGAGAGCTTGGAGGGGTCAGGTGGAAGAAGTAAGGGCCTGAGTCAGAATGAGAATGAGAGATGACTGGGCTTTTACTGGTCATCCATGAGAAATTTGAGTTTTGAAAAGACAAATTACAATAGTCTGGTACTGGTCATGCTTAAGGAGTCTGTGTTTCTGAAAAGACAAAGTCAGCAAAGTTAATCTTTGCAAAGTTAATCTCCTAGAGTATGCATTTCTCCAGGACACAGCCTCTACTTTTTCATTATTGTGTCAGGGTTTAAGAACAAGATTTTTAAAATGGCTTCTCACTCTCGGTTTGTCCTTTCATTCCCCACTCCTGCTCTTGGAAATGTTTTTATGATCCTGGGAAATGAAGCAAAGATCAATCTTCTGTAACTGCTTCCTGCTGAGGTGGGCCATAGAGATGTCCCCTACCTATCTATTTCCAAGGCCACGAATAGGAAACAGTGGGACTTCAGCTGAATACTATTTGGATTTGATAAACCACTGAGCAAGAGCACAGGCAAAAATTATGAAGCAAGCAATGATGAAACTAATCATACAGGTATGATTAGTTAAAATCTTTAATTTATTAATGTAAGTTGAAATATTCCCTTGTAAATTAATTATAGTTGTACTTTAACAAGGAAATACCGCTACTTTGACAAAGTCTGAAGAAAGAAAAATTGAAAACATTAGAGAATCCTTGTGTCTAGAAGGAGATTTTGAAGTCCGTTAGTAATTTGGCAGTGAAAAGCACTATAGCTGATTACAAACCACTGTCAGTAAAATTAATTTACCTAGCCTGCAGGCAATTCAGAAGGGGTGAGATAAGTGTGGTTCCTGAAGCTTGTTTCTTTTTTCCTTCCTCTCTTGTCTAAAGGAGAAAATTCATTCTTATACAGTCCATGGGACTGGTTTTTATCATGCAGTCCAAGGGACTGACAGGTTGTGAATTCTGTGAACTAATATTAAATGGCAAACAGAAAAATAAAACACAATAACAGAAAAGATGTGTCCGGACCAAGTGAGAAAAGTTAGGGACCCTGGAACAACCTCAGGGCAGAAAACTACGGATCCCCGGAACAACCTCATGGCAGAAAATTACAGATCCCTGGAACAAACTCAGGGCAGAAAACCAGATGGCTCTATTCAGCCAATGTCTTGGCCTAATGAATAGTGTCCAAAGGGAGGCCTTGTCAGGTTATGACTCTCTTAAACAGAATTGTGGCCATAAGCAGAACAGAACAAATTTCTACCAGTAAACAGAACAAATTCTTACCTTCTAGGAGAATGCAGACAGACACAATTTCTTTTTGAGGCAATGGGAAGCCAGCAGTTGTTCCAGCTCTCTCCAAGACAGATGAGAAGTTAAGGAACCCTGGAACAGCTCAGGAAGTGCCTTCCCTATAACCTCTTCACCGAACTGGGGAGAGCCGGAGCAAGGCTGCCTCCCAGGGTTGGTGGATGATCTCACTGGGACCTCCAAATGTTATAGCCAGATTGTGAGAAAACAGTCTCCAACATGCAGAGGGCCGATTATGAGTTCTTTAATAGCTGACAGTTGAGAAGGCTAGTGCTGGAAAGATCTCTCGACCCTGAGTGAAGCAGGCAAAGGGTTTATAAAGGCATAAACCACAAGTGGGCTACATAGGAACAGGGAACTAAAAACAAAAAGAAAATAATTACTTGGCACAACATTTGATTTCAGTTAAACAAAGGTACAATTAGAACAAGGAACTTGTGGCTAGGGAGTTTACAAACACCAGGGGAACAAGCTGAACACTAGGGGAACAAGGGAGTGGAACAAGGATGTGGACTTGTGAGTGCAGGAAGGTTGCAAGAGTCACACACAGGGAGGTTGCATCTGGGTGAGCTGGCAGCTAAAATGGAGGATTATTACAAGATGGAGTTACTTAGGGTAAGTTGCAGGGAGTACTATGGCAGAATTATTACAGGATATCTCAGTTTGAATTCAGCCCTCATGGAGACCATAAAGCAAATGTGGGTTTAAGTCTCAAATTCAACAAAAAAATGAGGAGGTACCTGGATATACTAAGAAAGTTGGAAGTGAATGGATATATTCATCTGTAGAGGAACAACAGCTTCTTGCAGAGTACTTAGAGAGGTAAGTGCCTTATAATATCCTACTAGGCATCCAAAACCTTAAGAATTCACTATTTATTTTGCTTTGCTAACATTAGTTTTAGTGGAAAAATATTTCCATTATTATAATGTGACACGTTACATGTGAACCTAATTTTGTGTCATGGAGTATTATGTATTATAATCATTAGCTGAAATGTCTATAATACCAAACTTATATACTCATATAATACCGTACTTATATAAAAAAGAAAAAGTATGAAAATTAACCTTTTAGCTAAAATTTTTCTTACTATCATAAATTATTCATGACTTTGCAAGCCTATGTCAGTGCTAATAGGATTGGCATGGATAAACAAAACAGCTCTTCGCATAGTAGAGTTTCCTGAGATTTGTAACTATAGCTGGATGAATTACTATCCTGGAATTATTGAATTTTATTGCTGAAATGATCTAAGAAATGAACAAACCTCAATTCCTCATTACAAAAGTGAGAAAACTGAGTACCAAAATTAACTGAGTTACATAGTGACAAAGATTACGGGAAGTGTGTTCACTTCTGATTCTGATGTTCTTTTCATTGTTCCAGTGGTTTTGAACCTTCTTATGTTTGAAGGTTCCTTTATTAGTTTCCTAGGGCTCCAGTAGCAAAGTGCCACCAACTGGGTGACTTAAACAACATAAACGTATTGTCTTGGTTCTGGTGACCAAAAGCCCAAAATCGAGATGTTGACAGGATGATGATGGTCTCTCTTAGGCACTAGGGAAGCACCTCTCTCCTAGCTTCTTGTAGCCTTATGTGTTCCTTCACTTGCAGATGCATGACTTCGAGACTGCATCGTCACTTGATGCTCCTCTTGTGTGTCTTCACCGCATCTTTCATCTCTATATGTCTATGTAATCTCACTTCACCTTTTTATAAGGACACCAGACATATTGGACTAGGGCTCACCCTAATCACCTCATTTCACTTGATTGCCTCTACAAAAATTATTTTCCCAAACAAGGTCATATTCTATATCTTCTGAGGGGGACAATGGGATACAGTTCAAGTCGATATTATCATCTGGAAATGTCGACCGTTTCTTCTATTTACTTCTGTATTTCTTTACAAGGTCAAACTACTTTTTCTTGATTTTTCATCTCGATGTATCCATGGATTTCCTACTATGAGCTTTAGCTCTCTTCTACTACCAATATTCCCAGTTCTCTTACAGACATACATATTTCTGCTCTCACCAAAATTTTATCAGAATTTTTTATTAAATCTGTATGAAAAGTTTACTTGATTATGATAAATATTCACTGCTGGAGACCTGCCCCAGCCGGGTTCAGGGTACCCCAAAGGTGGAGACAGTGTCGGTGATTGCGGGGAAGAAGAGAGAAAGAGAGAGAGAGAAAGAAAAAGACTGGACTCTGGTCTAGTGCAGAAGGGATGTGTGTTATTGGGAATTACAACAGGTCTTTTATACACAAAGTCAGATGTGGGAGGGGCGTCCCCCACCCACCAGAAACCTTAATCCATGAAAACTTAATCAATGATTGCCTTTAAACCCTTTTCATATGATAATCTTAAAATCCCATAACAAAGGATAACCTAATCCATGACTGACATATTCTGTAAACCTTTTTCATCCTAAACTGATTGATTTATGCCAAGTTAAACAAGTCTATAGAAGCTTAAGTATTTACTTTACAAACGAAAGCGGCCCATCCCAGAATGTTTGGAATGTGGCCCAGTCCAAAGTTCACAGTGGGCTACCTGCAAGTAACCCAGCCGCATTCTTTCAACAAAATGGCTGTCTTCTAAAACTGTATTCTACAATTTACACCTTCAATAAATCCTAAGATCATGACCCAGAAGCCTGTGACCAATACTAAGGCTCTTAGATGTGACCCGAGTTTGAATTATAAGTTGAGTGAAAGCCAAAACTGTAGTTTGTGGAAGAATGGGAGCAATGAGCTTCTAAAGTTAGTTTGTGTTCGTCCCAATCTCAGAGTTTTTATGTTTTGAGCTCACAGGAGCTTAATCTGGTTAGTGCTGAGTAGAAAGGGGGAGGAAATGGGGTCAAATAGCTCCCGAATGCATCCTAGTGGTCTCGGGGTCAATGGCCCTTCCTGATCCCTAACGCTCAGTGGGCCTCTGTGGCCGGCTCCCAACAATTCACAGCTGGACCTTGTAGAATGATATGATTATATTTCCTTTCTTATACACATTTTTGTTTTCTCTGCTGCCTTTTCGTTTGGGTTGTTTGTTTGTTTTGAGACAAGTTTTCACTCTGTCATTTGGGCTGGAGTGCAGTGGCAGAATCACAGCTTACTGTAGTCCTGATTGCCTAGGCTCAAGCAATCCTCCTGCCTCAGCCTCCCAAGTAGCTGGGATTACAGGCTCATGCCACCATGCCCAGCTAGTTTTTCCATTTTTTGTAGAGGCAAGATCTTACTTTGTTGCCCAGGCTGGTCTTGAACTCTGGGCTCAAGTGATCCTCTTGCCTTGGCCTCCAAAAGTTCTGGGATTATATAGGGATTATAGGAGCCACCGTGGCCAACCTTCATTTGGTGATTATCAACTTTCACATAATTAATTCGGCCCTACCTCTGTGCCATAGCTGTAAAACTCCACATGGTCAAGCAGATCAGGTGATTTCTCAGTTCCATTTTCTTCTTGGAGCCTTCCTTTTTTTTTCTTTTTTGAGTTGGAGTCTCACTTTGTCGCCCCCGGCTGGAGTGCAGCCCGCAGCCTTGAACTGCTGGGCTTTGGTGATCCTTCCACCTCAGCCTGGAGCCTTCCTTTTAAAACCTTTCATCTTCCTGCTTCATTTTGAACGGATTGCTCTCTAGGGCTGTCGCACAGCTCTTGCTCTGGAGTTTGCTTTGCTGTCACCCCTAACCATTATCCCCCTTTACTCTCATCTCTTCGCCATTCTCCTGTGTAGGACTCCTTCATTTCTGGCTCTCATGCCTTATTCTTTCTGAATTATGTCTCCATTTTGACGGAACATTTGTCCTAGGAACTTCCTGAGGAAGCTTATATGTCTGGAAATGTTTTTCTTCTCCTTCATTTGATTATAGCTTGCCTGGGCTTAGAATCCTAGATTCGAGATTGTTTTCCCTTAGAATTTTGAAAGCAGTGCTTCAGTCTCTTCTTGTTTTCAGTATTGTGATTGATAATCAAAATCCACTGATAATCAAAATCCATTCTAATTTTGGGTCTCAAGGAACTAGGAATACTCAGACTTTCAAATATTTCTGTCCCCATCCCTTATTAATAATACCTCTTACTAGTACTACCATAATCAGTCCTCAATATACTTTATATGTCTCCTTAAGATTTGAAATTATTTCAGGGGAAGTTTATATATATTCAAAAGCAATATTTTTTTTTGTTTGAATGGCCGGAGTTCCAGAACTCTTTAGTTATATAGCCAAAAATAGCCAAGAGGATGTGTTCTATGGAGATGACATTTGGCCTAGAGAAAATAAGAGTGGGTAAGCAAGATTTGTGGTATTGATTGCCTCATAGTTAAACTTAGCAATTTCGGGGACAGGTGACTAGCTTATCAAGAATTTGCTACCTTTTTTTTTGTTTTGTATCATTTCATTTTTGCTTTGAGACCTTAAATTTTTTATTTCAATTTATATCAGTAATTACTTTTTTTGAAGTGAAATATTTTAGTTTATTTTTACTTAATTTTAAAGATATGAGGTGCAATTCAGGATTACGTATACAAGTGGTCATTGTGCAAGTGAAGTTTGGGCTTCCCTTTGGCTCCTAATTGGCTTGGTTTGAGATCAGGTACTTTTATCGATGTTGTGTGCCCACACCCTCCCCGGCAGTTTCCCATGACTACCAATCCCTTTCTTATAGTACCATGATAAATGTTCAGGGTCTGCTAGTGAGTGAGAAGTAACTAACTTTTGTGATTTTTTTTTATTGCCAAAAAGTAACGTTTATATTAGATTGTGTTTATACATAGTCTCAATTAACTTTAGTGACTAATTATATCAATTTGATGCATTTTATAGTTCATAGCCCTCAGAAAGTTTTAATTGTTGTGAAAAAATTGTTACTTTTACTATAGCACTGAGAAAGTTAAAAGGACACCCTGCCAGTACTTTGTCTAGTTCTCTGTGATTTACAAATTCTGGTTGCAGCTATTGTTGAGAAAATCAAGGAAGAAGTCAAAAAGTGCAAGATACTAACATGAAATAACCAATATTACTGATAATATTTAAGGTAAATGGACTATATATTATTTTGCAACTAATGCCGTACCCCACATCTTTAAAATAAAAAAATTTTAAAAGCCCCAAAAACCCAAATAATTCCTTTGTGTTTCAACTAATAAACATATACTCAGTGATTCTAATTAGTATTAAGTAATCTTGCAATATTAAAAATTGTTCTAACCATTTCCAGTAGCCATTAATAAGTTTATTTGAATAAATATACATATGCTCTTCAATATGTAAAAGCCATAGCATGAAAGCTTTATGTCCTTGTAGTGTTTCTAATTTTAAGAATTAATATTTTGTGATTCTGGTCACAATAGAAAGTTTGAGAATAAGGTTAATCCCTGCTTTCTTCCTGTTCTAACTGAATTCTTTAAAGGCATAGTTCATCTCTTTGTAGAACATGGAAATTTAGTTGACTCTTGCAGAACCAATTCTAAAATGTATTTTTCTCACTCATACACTCATTCGGTTGTTAAAAAATTTTGAAATTCCACAATCTCGCCATGATTTTTTAAAAACAGTAACTTCTGCTGTAGACCTGCCTATTTTATCTGTTTTGATCCCCTATCTTAGTGCAATAGTAAATGGATTGATTATGCTGCTGTTTTCAACTTTTGATTTGATTTTTCACAAAATTGTCTTTTTATTAAATGATGTTGCTTTGCTAATACAGTGTTATTCTCTTGGTGAGCTTATAACAGAGGAAGTTAAGAACGGGGCTCTGGTGCCGTCTACCCAGGAGTCTGAAATTTTCTTTTAATATTTATAACCTTAGACAAGATACTTAACTTTCCCATACCTGTTTTCATTGGTAAATAGGAATAAAATAGTATCAGCCAGGCTCGTAGCTCCCAAAGTGCCTGTAATCCCAGCACTTTGGGAGGCTGAGGCAACAGGATTGCTTGAGACCAGGAATTCGAGATCAGCCTGAGCAACATAGTGAGACCTCGTCTCTGCAAAAAAAAAAAAAAAAGGCTGGGCTCGGTGGCTCAGCCTGTAATCCCACGCTTTGGGAGGCCAAGGTGAGTGAATTGCCTGAGCCTGCGGGTTCGAGACCCACCTGGGCAACTTGGCGATAACTCATCTCTGCAATAAATCAAAAAAAATTAGCCGGATGTGGTAGCACACGCTTGTAGTACCAGCTACTTGAAAGGCTGAGGCTGAAGGATCGCAGGAGCCCAGCAGGTCGAGGCTGCGGTGGCCGGGAGCGGCCACTGCACTCCAGTCTGGGCAACAGAGTGAGACTCCAACTCACAAAATAAAATAAAATAAAATAATAAAAAATAAAAAAATTAGCTGGGCTTGGTAGTGTGCACCTGTAACAGCTACTTGGGAGGCTGTGGCAAAAAGATCACCTGATCCCAGGTAGAGATTGTGGTGAGCAATGATCATGTCACTGCACTTCAGATTGGGCCACAGAATGAGACCTCAACTCAAAAGATAAAAATGGTACCTATCTCATAGGGTCATCAAAAAGATTAACTGAGTTAAAACATGTAAACTCCTTCTGATAATACCTGGTTATTATTAATTTCTAATAATGCTTAGCTATTATTAGTACTTAAATTATTACACTTGCAAGAGTTGTGAGTATAGTCTAGAAAATCACCACTAGATGATTATTTTTTTCTTTAGGAAAAAATATAAGACTCAAAGCCAAGGGTTTGATTTTCCAAAGGTCACTGATATTCGGCTAAGGACAGAAAAGTCTGTATTTCTTTTTAATTGTCTGGTCTCAGGCAATTCTTCCACCTCAGCCTCTCTGGTCGCTGGGACTACAGGTGCACACTACCATACCCAGCTAATTTTTCTATTTTTACTTTTTGTAGATACCAGTTCTCACTGCGTTGCTGATGCTTTTTTTTTTTTTTTTGAGACAGAGTTTAGCTCTGTTGCCCAGGCTAGAGTGCAGTGGTGCAGTTATAGCTTACTTCAGCCTCAAATTCCTGGGCTCAAGCAATCCTTCCACCCTAGCCTTCCAAGCAGCTTGGACTACAGGCACAAGCCATCACACCTGGCTTTTTTTTCCCTCCTTGGGAGAGACAGGGTCTCGCTGTATTGCCCAGGATGGTCTCAAACTCCTGGGTTCAAACAGCCTACTAACTTCAGCCTCCTCAAACACTGGGATGTGAGCCACCACACCTGGCTAATTTCGCATTTTTTACTATGTCCTGTACTTTAACAAAAAATTTTACTTTAAAACGTATTTAAATAAGAATTTAAGAGCCTCCTAGGATGGTTAGGGAAAAAACGAATTTAAACTACAGGCATTTTATAAATGTTTATTTTATTCCTCCTTGTTACAGCTGCAGAAGTTTATGTATTCTTAAAAGCAATCATTTCATTGACTTTTTGAAATTCAGACATGTTGAAGTAATTTAATGATTTTATAATTTTATATTCTTTAGGTATTTAAAAATTTTTCTTCTTTCCTCGGTAAAGAATAATAAAAAGGTGCGAGTGACAGTGAAGGCTCATTTGCTGAACAGAGTTTCTTATAAAATAATTTAGAGTTGTTGCTTTTACTTTGAAAGTATGGAAGGAACAAACATGTTTTCAATATATTAGTAGGAAAACTTTTTTGAAAACCAGAACTAATATTTAATTAGATTTAACATCTAATTAATTTATTTCCTTCAGTGTTTAGAACAGCAACATGGTGCCATTCCTGATGAGGACGCAGAATGTTGTCTCTTTGACTGTATTGTAAATGTGAGAGAGAACTTCTCAGTTCCAGTTGGCCTTTGGGGCACCATCATAAGAGTTAAAGGAGGTGACATTTCCAATACCAACATGTCTTCAACATACATTTATATTGTAAAGTAATACACCCATTTGTGTGTTTTTATATCAAGCAGAAAGCAACTGTGAATCAGGGAAAACCAAAGTTCTTTCATGCTTTAGTTAAATTTTTTTGGGTTATGCTTTTCTGAGAAAATTCTCCTTTTCTGTCCTGTGTAATCATCTAGAAAGTGATTAAAAGAAGTTTGAGAAGAAGTTGCTGAGACTTTGGTAGTTTATACACATCACATTAAAATTATATAAGATCTGTTTTCATTATTATAAATTATAAAATTATACGATACGTTTTCATTAAACTGATAGAAAATTTCCATCACTTCTCCTGAATTATGCTTTCCTAATCTTGCTCAGAACTTTACCTTTATTTTCACTGTAATCTTTTGGTGTCTGTGAAGAAATAAACAAACATGACATTATGTATAGTCAAAATATTGGAAAATTAAGTATGCAATTTAATTTGAATTTTATTCATACAACTAGGTTGTGTATATGCACAGACCCAGCAATCTGTTGTACGATACTGTGCATATAGTTAACACTATTGTATTGTACACTTAAAAATGGCTAAGATGGTAAATTTCATGTTATGTGGGGGTTTCTTTTGTTTTGTCTCTTTGTTTTTTGAATTGAGTTTTCACTCTGTCATTCAGGCTGGAGTGCAGTGGCATGATCACAGCTCACCACAGCCTCAGTCTTCTGGGCGTAGGTGATCCTTCCATCTCAGCCTCTCAAGTAGATGGGACTACAGGCACATGTAAAATTGCCTGGCTAATTTTTTAAAAATTTTATGTAGACATGAGATCTTGTTATGTTGCCCAAGCTGGTCTCAAACTCCTGGGCTCAAAGGAATCGTCCACCTTGGTCTCCCAGAGTATTGGGATCACAGGCATGAGCCACCAAGCTCGGTTATATATATTTTTTAACAATGGTTTTAAAAATGAGAGAGAGAAAAAAGAAGGGAAGAAACAGCTAAGAATCAAAGTGTGACTTGAAGAGATACCTGGAGTGATCAGTTTTTAAAAATTTTTATTTTAAGATGTGGGGTACAATTCAGGGTTAGGTATACAAATGGTCATTGTACAGTAAAGTCTGGGCCTCACTTTGGTCCCCACTTCACCTGGTTTGAGATAAGGTACCCTTAATGATGAAGTGTGCCCTCCCTTCCCTCCCCTGGCAGCTTCCCACTGCTGCCAATCCCTTTCTTGTAGTATTATGATAATTGTTCAGGGTCCACTTATGAGATCAGCCTTATAGTGTAGATTTTTTAAAAAGTCAACCCCAGCATGAAGTATTGTGATGCACAGCTGGCAGGACTCTTCCTCCATGTCCAGACACCCAACATCTTGTTCCCATCATCACAAAAGGAGAAAGAACAGGCAGGCCATGAGCCTAAGAGGACTGCTTTTTTAGTGTCAACAGTGTGCCAGGCACTTACACAGTTGGTGTTTAACCTTCACAGCTACCTGAAAGGTGGGTGTTATTTCCTCACCTGAGAGGTTAAAGATCTTACCTAGGTTTACATCAATAGTTGGCAGAGTTGGAATTTGAACTCTTTCTCCTGATTCCTACCAAATTTGAGCAGTGGTTCTGTGTATTTTCCATTTGCTGATCATCTTTGGGTCTTTCCTGCTTCTGAAAGAGAATTTTCTTCCTGGATTCTCTTTTTAATTTGGGGGGACATATTTCCAGCTGCAGGAAATAGAGAGAGGAGGGTCAGTCTCTAGGCTAGGCATGGTAAGGGTCAGGTGAGTGTGGTGAAGCAGCCCCCTGTTACCATCTGCTTAACTCCCTTATCTGCTGTTCACATGTTGAGCTTACTGACTGGACTCCAGTTAGGTTGTCCTGATGAGGCTTTAGGACTCAGACAACAGACGCTTCCTTTCTTCTCACAACTCCTATCAATAATAGTGGCCACTTGGACTCTTGTCTGGAGAAGGATTTTAAGGCTGCATCGATGCTGAGTTGAAAAGAGTTTTGTCACTGAATAACTTTCTGCCATGGATATGGAATGGAAAGGGAAGTTTTTGTCATTTCTGCCCTCACCTAAGACACCATCTCCAATGAGGACTCCTCTAACAGGTGTGACTAATCCTCTTGTCAGTAATCTTTTGGGGAAGTGGCCCTCCCCCCAGGCAGGAAATGGGAACCTAAAAGGTGTGTCCTAAGCCTTCACAGAAGAAACTCCTGTGAAAAGTCTCTTATTGAGCCTCACTTTCTTGGGTTTGGATTTTAGGTAAAAGTGTCACATTGAAAGGTACAGCCGGATGGTGAAGAGTGGATGAACTCTGGAGGTCTGGTTCCAACTGGGTAATGAGAGACCAGAGATGGATGAGACAGCCCCTAATGTCCACCAGGTGATAGCATGATGTCAACTATTGTATAGTCAGTGTTCTCCAGAGCAACAGGACCAACTGAATGGAGGGAGAGAATGAGAGATTGATTGATTGGCTCATGTGATTGTGGCAACTGGCAACTCCACAATGTACAGGGCAAGCTGGAAATTCCAACAATTATTGATGTTGCAGTCTTGAGTCCAAAGGCAAGCTGGAAGAAGAATCTTTTTTGGAATCCTCAATCATGTCTCTTACGACCTTCAACTAACTAGATGAGGCCCACCCACATTATGGAAGGTAATCTGCTTTACTTAGAGTCTACTAATTAAAATGTTAATTATATCTTGAAAATATCTTCATAGTAATATCTAGATGAGTGTTTGACCAAACAGCTAGGTCCCATAGCCTGACCAAGTTGACACATAAACAATGAACATCACAAATATCATAAGTAAATGTCTCCCAAAGTGTGCAACACATTCATTCCACTAAGTGGCACAAGGGTAGTTAATTAAATAACATGGAATATAGAGTGATTCTTTTATATTTTTAATTCTGATTATCTTAAGAAGAAAGGTCCATTTGATATGACACCCTGACACATCTCTGACACTTAATTAAAACAAAAAAACCAGGAGCAGAATTCAGCTAGAAGTTAACCACACTGTTTTGTTTTCATCAAATTTATTTTTACAATGACCTTCTATTTATGGCAGGTGATACTGATTTTTCAGTTATGGTAGTAACACAATGTTTCCTTTTAAGAGATATTTATATATATTTAAATAAACAAAATCAGTCCATTTAAAGTGAAAAAAAAGTCTATCAGAGAAATGACTCTGTTTGGGTTACAAAAAACCTCATGTCTCTTTTTAAAACTCAAAATAGAAATGATGTCATACTTGGTACATGAACTAAGTATGGTATTTATATGTCATATAGAAAGAAAAGCAAATAGGAATAAGTGGATTTATATATCTAATTACAAATTATGAGGCTGGGTACAGGGGCTCCCACCTGTAATCCCTGCACATTGGGAGGCTGAGGTAAGAGGATTGCTTGAGGCCAGGTGTTCTAGACCAACCTGGACAACATACCAAGAACCCAACTCTACAAAAAAAAAAAAATTGCTGAGTGTGGTGGCATTTGCCAGTAGTCCTAGCTATTTGGGAAACTGAGGCAAGAGGACCCCTTGAGCCCACAGGTTTGAGATTACTGTGAGCTATGATCACACCACAGCACTGAAAACATAGAATGGTGAGAACTCTTACAGCACTGATAGGGATGTCTGGTAAAGTTAAAGCTACTAGAACAGATCAGTAAGTTCAGCAAGGCTGGAGGATACAACATCGAGATGCAACAGTCAGTTGTGTTTCTATATACTAGCAATAAACAGTCTAAAATCAAAATTTAAAAAAAATACCACTTATTTTTTAGGTATTGATATCAAGAGATATCAATTACTTAGAAATATTAATAGATTTGACAAAATATGTTAAAAAATGCATATGCTGGAAAGCAATACATTGTTGACAGAAACTAAAAATGACCAGAGTTAATGGGAAGATACATATTGTGCATGGAATAAAAAGACTCACTGTTGTTAAGATGTCAATTATTTTGATTTATAGATTCGAGGAAATCCTGATAAAAATCTCAGCAGCCTATTTTGTAGAAATCAACAAGCTGATTATAAAATTTATTTAGAAAGTAAAGGCTCTAGACTAGCCAGAACAATTTGAAAAACGAGCACAAATTTGAAGAATTTACATTACCTGATTTCAAAACTTACAAAGCTAAAGTAATGGAAAACTATGTGGTAAAGATGGACATATAGATCAATGGAATATAATTAGAGTTCAGAAATAGACCCATACATATATGGTCAATTGATTTTTCTCTATGATATCATGCATATAATGTTTTAAAACTTGCAAAATACTACATACTATATATGCCTATGTAGTAGGCATATATATGTGCATATGTAGCAGTATAAAGAAATGTGCAGGGGTCATAATGCCAAATTGAAGGTTATGGGTACCTAGTTGGGAATTGGAACTTAGTGTTCTTCTAAGGCACTGGTATTGTGTTCTGTTTCTTAGTTTACATGATGTTCATTATGTTATTATTATTATGATGCCATTCTTTATATCCAGAATATTTTATATAATATTCAGAATTTCAAAAATAAAATAAATGTTTCCAAACACTCCAAAAACTTACCTGCTGATTTTCAGTCACATGATTTTTTTAGTGTCTTTTTCTTTTTTTTTTCTTTTTTAAATTTAAGAACTGTGATTGGACAAAATGTCTCTCTCTTTTTTTTTTTTTTTTTTGAGTTGGAGTATCACTCTGTCGCCCAGACTGGAGTGCAGTGGCCGCTCCCGGCCACCACAGCCTCGACCTGCTGGGCTCTGGCGATCCTTCCACCTCAGCCTTCCAAGTAGCCGGAATTACAGGCGCGCGCTACCATGCCCGGCTGATTCTTTTTTTTTTTTTATTTATTGTAGAGATGAGGTCTTGCTGCCCAGGTGGGTCTCGAACCCGCGGGCTCAGGGAATCCACTCACCTCAGCCTCCCAAAGGCACGGGATTACATGCTGAGCCACCAAGCCCGGTGTCGCTCTCTTTTTTAACAGCTAATAGAGAAGCTGATTTATTACTTGAACTATTATTTGAGGAAGAATTTCCTGGAGGTTTAACAATAAGGCTTGTATTTCCAGATGACAACTACACTTTGTGAATATGTCCATGTGGACAATGACTTTACATTACTTGTTTATTTGTCTACAATTTGAGTTTATAGTATGCACAAGACATCATATTGCTACCAGGGATATAATACTAAATGAGACAGACATGTTTTCCTTTTTTTTTTGAATCGAAGTCTCACTCCGTTGCCCAGGTTGGAGGGCAGTGGCATGCTCACGGCTGGGCTCCAGCGATCCTTCTGCCTCAGCCTTCCAAGTAGCTGGAACTACAGGGGTGCACTACCACACTTGGCTAAATTTTTTAAAAAATTATTTTATTGTAGAGACAAGGTCTCGCCAAGTTGCCCAGGCTGGTCTTGAACCCTCGGGCTCAGGCAATCCACTCGCCTTGGCCTCCCAAAGTGCTGAGATTACAGGCTGAGCCACCGAACCCAGCCTCAAAACAGTTTCAAAATGCGTCTGTTTGATGACTTTTAGTACTTCTGCCTTTTTTCCCCCACCTCTTTCACACTGGCAAAACATTTCCCTTTGAGGATTTTTTAAATCTGGGGAAACAAAGAAAAGTCGCTGGGGGTGAGATTGGGTGAATGGGGAAGGTGGGGCACGGGGGTCAGGCCATTTTTGATCCAAAACTGCTGAACACTCAGTGCCATGTGGGCAGGTGCATTGTCATGGTGGTAGAACCAGTCCCTGTTTGCCACAACTTAGGACATTTCTTCCGCACATCGTGATGCAACCTTCTTAAAACTTCCAGATAAAAACTTTCATCGACCATTTGATCTTGGGGAACAAATTCTGAGTGTACTACAAGGGGCCTGCCCTCCAAAAAATAATTCTAGATTTTTGGGGGCTCCCCCTTCATAAGTGAGACTTGAGTATCTTTTGGAGGATTTCAAATAGAATGCTTGAAATTATAGGAATAAGGATCATGATCAAATGAGAAGTACCATAGTGTATTAGAAAGTGTAAACTCTCTCACTTAAACATTGTGTTATACCTTGCATAGGTTAGCTAAGTGTCTGACCCTCAATTTCCTCATCTGTAGTTAAGATATCTATTCTTTACTGGGTTGTTGTATGAATTGAAGTTCTTTCCAGTTTTCTCCCTTCTAAAAATCAGCTAGAAAACTGGACTGAGCTTAGTTTAGTTTCTTTTTCACTATTTCGATTAGTGAGTAACTAAAATAAAAAATTAATTACTCTTTTATAACCTCCTGGTATAAAATCATAATCTTCAGTTCTTATGAGGCAGGACATTTAGCATAGCTTAGATATAAATAGTGAGTTTCTTCCAGGCAAGCATAGCTTAAATAATTAGGAAACCAAATGGTGAGGTATCTAGGCACTGTTGTATCAGTACATAACTCTTTTAAACACTACCTACACTGACTGAAATCCAGACTCAACCTTGGAATGTAGGGTGGCTGGCTACAAACCCCACAAAAAAGAAGTAGGAAGTTACCAGAGACATGAAGTTTTCATTATATAGCAACTTTTTATATTATCTCAAAATTTCCTTTTGACACAAGCAAGCTTAGAAGTAAAATGATAAGAATTGAAACTTGTGATCAATAACTTATTGTAACCCATGCAACACACAAAGTTTATCTTACAAATAGGTTGCTTAATTATTATTTTGAATATATAGGATATATATGTAGTATACATATGAGTATACACACACACACATGCACACAGAGAGAGAGAGACAGAGCACTCTGCTAACAGAAAGGAAGTGTTCCCTTTCCCTTAAGAGCACCTGCATTCTCTCTTGAACATTTTTTTTATTCTTTGCTAATAAATTGTATTTTACAACTCTCTGACTTGCTCTGAAATTCCTTTCTGCAGTGAGCCAAAGACCCAAGAAGCAACTACACCCTACAACCACCTGATATCACTTATATCATATGATCACCTCAGGATGCTACTGTTATTGTTTTGCAAGTTGAATATGCTTGTTAACACAAACACTTTCCTGTCTGCACTCTTCATATGCAGTGGCAGAATCTGGATCCTATATGTGATTTTATTTTTCATGAAAATGTTTGATTACTAATTACTTTGGTTCACTAGTTTTCAAAATATAGTTTAGATATATTTTTATGTTTTCTTTCTCATTGCTTTTTCCCCCCTCCTAGTTAAGGGCAGTGAATTTCTTGACTGATAGAGAGCTGAGTAAAAGATTACCTGACTACAGTATATTCATTTGCATAATGTAGTTTGGTATCCAAATGCCAGAGGTTCAGTTTGGGTTCTGTTACTCACCGTTCAGAAAGCCAATAACTGAAATAATGAGGGTTGCCAGGGAAGAAACCTTTTTATTTAGATGATATCAGCTAATGAGAATAGAATAGAAGATTGTCTCAAGTCTGTCTCCCCATCCCACTGAAATCATGGGTTTATATAGGGGCGCAGGAATGTAGAAAATGGGAATGAGGGAGGGGTAAGGAAGAGGGGTTGGCAAACAGTAGGGATCTGAGGTCTGGCATCTTATTGTCTAGATGTGGTAATCTGGTGAGTTTCAGTTTCTTGATACTATAGGCCTGAGGATTCGTTTCCTGAGAAAGGAACTCAGATAAGACGAATGTGAATTTCAAGCTTTAGAACCCAGAGAGCAATTTCAATGTTTAGTCAAAAAACTGTAATCATTAGTTCTATAAGGAAGTTGAGCAGGTTTCAGAATCTTTAGTAATTACAGTTCTCATGGAAATAGATACTGTCTAGCAACCTTGAATTTACAAAGGTTTCTCATAAAAGAACTCTACTTTTCTACTATTTTTCAATATTAAAAATTATATTTTCAAATAGAATAAAAATTAGGTGATAGTATTGAAAACTTTTGACAAGAGAGGTTTATTTTAATATTTTACACATTCATCAAGGCCGGGAAGGAAGGAAATCACAAATGCTTGTCTCTTAAGCCTTCCCAGATCCAGGCCCAGAACTTTAAGATGGGAGTGTGAGGTTAAAAAGGACTGAATTCAACAGTTGATAGGAGACAAATGAAATCAAAGCTAATATTTACCCTGTTGCTTAGGAAGAATCACACTGACAATGGTGGTTTGGGTAGCTCCTGGGTTTTCATAACTCAGACTCTACAAGCCACAGTTTTAAGAAGTTTAACATTTAACTTATAAGCTTTCAGTTAAACTCAGAGATTAGGATGCAAGCTTCTTAAAGTTGAGCAACACACACACACACACACACACACACACACACACACACCACACACACACACACAAAACCTGGAACAGAGTTGGGTTTTCTTTTTCTACTCAGTGTAGTGGCTGAATGTTCAATCCGAGAGACCACCAAGAGCCAATTCCGATGAAAGTTCAAGAGGGTCTTTATTTGCAAGCTCGAGCCTGGACCTCTGTCAACAACTGACGCAGCGGAGTACACCCAGAGGCCCCGACTTCTTTAAGCAGACACCTTTTATCATGGTTACACAAAGGGAGGAGGAGTTTGGGGGGACTTTCCAGTCTTGTTACCATTTAATTGGGTAGTAACCTCTGCTGGTCAGCTCAATCGTGGAGGATTGGCTAGCTTGACTCGGGCTGACCTTGGCCCACTAGCTGGGGAAGTTGCAGAGACATTTGGAAACTTAGGTGATCTCCCCCTGGCACCTGATTGGTTGTTGCTAAGGGAAAAGTGGGTCAAGGGAAGGGGTTGAAGCTTGAACTGGAGCTTTTCAGTTTTTCCCATAACTGAAACTTTAAACATCTACAGGTTATGTTTTAAAGCAGAAAACTAAAATGGCTGTGCTATTGTCCACAAGTCGATTACATATTTATTGGGTTATAGCATGTTCTTAACCCAAGTCTATGGTATACTCTGTTATGGCCCTCTCATTCCCCTCTTCTCATGAGGGTAGAGTGAATCTAATCTTGGATTCTTTCAACATGCTGAGTTGTCCAGGGGCACCTGTTGGTATTGTTGTCTGAGGACCATAAGTTGCACAGTGTTTATTCTAGTTTTTATAAAAGTTATTAGCTTGTTTAGAATACATGGACCGAAGGTCAGTGACAGCAAAAGTATGATCACGGGACCTATTAAAGCAGATAATAGTGTGGTTAACCAAGGTGAGTAGTTAAACCAACTTTCAAACCATCCTTGCCTCTGGTCCTGCTCTAATTTGCACTTAGCCAAACCTTCTCGTACCTTAGCCATAGATTCCTTTGCTATGCCTGAATGGTCGGGGTAGAAACAACATTTTTCTCCCAGGGTGGTGCAGAGGCCACCTTGTTGGAGGAACAGTAGGTCTAGACCTCTACGGTTTTGCAAAACTACTTCAGACAGTGAGGTTAGGGAGTCCTGTAAGTGTGAAATAGAAGTTTCTATTTTCTCTATGTTAGAATCTATTGCAGCCCGAAGGCTACTGTAATGATGGGACTGAGTGGCTAGGGAGGTAATACCCATTCCTGCCCTGGCAAGTCCTAGTCCTAGCAACATTGACAGGGTTATTGCAGAGTCCAGTTCCCTCTTAGCCCGGGGGTGTTCTCCTTGTGTCAGTAACCAGAATACGTCCTCATCAGTGTGGTACAGTATTTTGGGAAGTAACTGCACCAAGATGCAAAAGCCATCTTGAGACTGGTTGAATACCTGCGCATGAAAACACGGAGTCAAGCCAGTGGAACATATCCACCATCCGTTCTCGGGGGGCAGGTGGAAGTTACTGGAGACTAGTGGGAAAGTTTGGGCACACAAGGACCGGACCTTCAGAGGTGGGCGGCCCATGCAGGTTCCATTCCCAGTGACTGACTGTAGGGTCAGGCCTACAATGTTTGGGACCCACTGACAAGCATTGGAATCTGGGCTTGTGGTGTAGTTTCCTACAATTGCAGTGCCCTCATAGTAGGGTGGCCGGGGATTATAACATAGCCAGCAGGACTGAGTTGCCTCGGTTTGGTGGCATTGAGGAAGGAAAAAGTCTGTTGGAGCAGCTCCCATAAGGGGCTAGGGGAGCTTGTGGGTGGCACAAATCTCTTTGGGGACGTGGATGGCATGAGGGGGGAACTGAGCTGGGTTCCCACATGCTAGTCTCTCTCTGTATAGGTTTATGGGTTACCCGCAAGGGTGCTAGTATCTGGTTGGGTCCTACCAGCTGGACAATTAGATCATGAATAACCAACCAGATCATGAAGAGACTCCCATAGTCCTTCCAGCGAATTCTAGGCTCATCATACAGCCTAATCCCCCATATTTTCCCTAAGGTCCAGTCTTTAGCTTGTTGCCCGGCTTGGGTGAATTTTATGACAACGGGGTTGCAAAAAGTGGGTGCTGGACAGGACCCTTGGTGGCGGCTTAAAGGATCCCGCTGCACCATGATTAAATCATTATTTTTGGCCGGGGTCCAGTGTATATTGGCCTGTAGAAACACATTTCCAGGATGGGCAATAAAACTGGGTGGGGTCTTGGCATTTTTGATCTTTATCATGCCCTGGGCATACATAAAATTTGTAGTTATGGTAGGTGTTTTTACCACGTCTTGGAGCTCCGTATTTGGCTCCAAGGGATGGGAAAATGTCATGCCCCATTGCGAGGTCCCAGTCACGGTTGGTGTACATTTGACTCAGGTCCCAAGTTAGGGCTGGGAATCAGGTGCCGGGGGGGCTACCATGGAGGTCTGAAAAACAACATCACCACCTGAGGAGGTGGCTAAGACCTGCCAGGTCAGGCGTTGGGGTTGGTGGGGGTTGGGGGCTGCCCAAAGAAGTTTAATCACTGTTACAAGGAAGAAGAAGGAGCTCGAAATAGTCTTAGCTTTAGGGGATTGTCCTTGTCCAGTCAGCTGTTCCATTTGGGTGCGTAGTCTTTCAGCACAGCAGGGGTGTCAGCAAGTTTGACATGGGTGTGGTGTATCCAAGATGTGATACCTTCCACCTTCAAGGCAGTGGGGGTGGACAGGATCACGACGTACGGTCCTTTCCACCACAGCTGCAGAGTCTCGTGTTGATGTTGCCGGATGTACACCCAGTCGCCCGGTTGGTAGTTGTGGGGAGTTGGCAGTGGTCCAGTCTCATAAAGGGCTTTCAGTCTGGGCCACACCTGCTCGTGGACCCTTTGCAGAGTTTTGAGGGAAAAAAGGAGTTTTGATCACCTATGTCTATTAATAATTCTGTCTTTAAGTTAGGTATTACCAGTAGTGGCACTCCAAACATGATTTCAAAAGGAGTAAACCTTAGCTTATAGAGTGAGTTGCGCACCCTATACAGTGCAAAGGGAAGGAGAGCCACCCAGCCCCCGCCAGTCTCCTGGACTAATTTAGTCAAGGTCTCTTTTAGAGTTCATCCTTTCTACCTGTCCTGAGCTCTGGGGCCTGTATTCACAATGTAATTTCCAATCTGCCCCCAGTGCCTGAGCCACCCCCTGTATTACCTTGGAGATGAAGCTGGGGCCGTTGTCCGACTCGATTTGGACCGGGAAACCGTACCTGGGCATCAGATCTTCTAGGAGTTTCTTGGCTACCACCTGTGCAGTTTCATTCTTGGTGGGGAATGCCTCAGTCCACCCTGTAAAAGTGTCTATAAACACTAGTAAGTACTTGTATTCGTACTTTCCTGGTTTTACCTCAGTGAAGTCCACTTCCTCGCCGGTTTCCCTGAAGTCTGGTCCCCGGGTTTTGTTTGGGATTGGTTGCATTGACAACCTGACAAGCCTGACATTGATTTACAATTTGTCCGATCATGTGTTGATTGTTGGGCATAACCATGTTTGCATGGCATATTAATTCTTCCATTTTTCTGGTTCCCATGTGGGTACTTCTGTGCATTTTTATAAGCAGTTGCTGACCCAACTGTTCTGGAAGGGTGACATCCCATTTGCTGGTGGTTGTATCCCAGTGTTGGATCTACCACCTGCTGTTTGAGAACATAACTCCAGGTTGCCCATTTATCCATTTTAAATCCTCCTCTGTATAATTCGGGCTTTCTGGCAGATCCGGGGGCCCAGGGTCTGGCAGTGTGGTCACTAGAACATGGTCCACAGAAAGGGCCGCCTTTTTGGCCTCAGCGTCTGCCAGATGGTTTCCCCGTGCCACTGGCGTGTCCTCCTTCTGGTGTCCTGGACAATGTATTATGGCCAGTGCTTTGGGTAGCCAGAGTGCCTGTAACAACTCAAGGATCTCAGTTTTATTTTTGATAGCCTTTCCTTCTGCAGTTAAGGGCCCCCTCTCCTTATAGATGGCTCCATGAATGTGTGCAGTTGCAAAAGCATACCTGCTGTCAGTATAAACATTTATTCTCTGCCCTTTTCCCATGACTAGGGCCTTAGTGAGAGCAATGAGCTCGGCTCGCTGCGCCGAGGTCCCGGCCGCAAGTGGCGCTGCCCATAAGGTCTCAGTCTCTGTAGTCACCACTGCCCCAGCATACCTGGTTCCGCCCTGCACGAAGCTGCTGCCGTCTGTGTACCAAGTTTTTTTGGCATCGGTTAGGGGCCGGTCCTGGAGGTCTTCCCGTATTCCGTGGACCTGCGCCAGGATGTCCTGGCAGTCATGCAGGGGGCCTTCCCCATCCGGGTCGGGTAGCAGGGTGGCTGGATTCAGAGTAGCCGGAGCCTGAAACAAGATTCTGGCTGGGTTTAAAAGGAGACTTTGATAATGAGTTAGCTGGCATTACTTATCCATCTGTCGGGTGGTTGTTTTAGAACTCCCTCCACAGCATGAGGGGCGGTGACATATAGTTCTGTTCCCATGGCGATTTTGTCAGCATCCTTGACCATAGTGGCAACTGCCGCGATGATCCATAGGCATGGGGGCCACCCGGCAACCACGGAGTTTAACTTCTTTGACAGGTATGCCACTGGCCTCTTCCATGGCCCTATTTGCTGCAACAGCACTCCTTTGGCTATTCCCTTAGACTCATCAACAAACAAGAAAAAGGGTTTAGTCAGATCTGGCAGTCCCAAAGCTGGGGCTGACACCAGGGCTTATTTAAGAGTTTCAAAAGATCTGTTCATGTCCTCCGTCCATGTGAGGTCGGACTTATTTCTGGTGACCTCATATAATGGCCAGGCAAGCTCAGCAAACCCAGGAATCCATAGGCGGCAGAAGCCAACCGATCCTAAGAACTCACGTACCTGTCGTACATTCTGTGGTTGTGGAATTCTCAGTACCGTCTCCTTCCGGGTGTCCGATAGCCATCTCTGCCCGTCTTTCAGTTTGTAGCCCAGGTAACTTACTTCAGTTTTGCAGATTTGAGCCTTTTTGGCCGAGGCTTGATAGCCCAGAGCACCTAGTGGTTGCAGCAAATCTCTGGTGCCTTGCAAGCATGCGTCCTGATTTTCTGCGGCTAGCAGAATATCATCCACATGCTGCAACAGGGTTAGGGTGGTGTGTGTGTTACGGAACTCACCCAGGTCTTCATGTAAGGCTTCATCAAAGATGGTGGGAGAGTTTTTGAATCCTTGGGGAAGCCGGGTCCAGGTGAGTTGCCCACTGATCCCTCTTTCCGGGTCCAGCCACTCGAAGGCGAAGATGTCCTGACTCCGTGGGGCCAACAGTAAGCTGAAAAAGGCATCTTTTAAATCTAGTACTGTGTACCAAAACTTGCCTGGGGCCAGGGCAGTGAGGAGGGTATAGGGGTTAGGGACTGTGGGGTGTATGTCCATCACCCAGCGGTTTACTTTTCGTAAGTCCTGAACAGGCTGGTAGTTGGTTGAATTGGGCTTTTGCACTGGCAGCAAGGATGTGTTCCAGGCAGACTGACAAGGCTGCAATATTTCCTCATCCAGCAGCTGCTGTATGTGAGGGTTTATCCCATTTCACGCCACCACAGGGATTGGATACTGCCGGACCCAGGCTGGGTCCGCTGCGGGCTTCAGTTCCACAAACACTGCTGGCCTGTGTTTAGCCAACCCTATTCCTCCAGTTTCTGCCCAGGCTAGGGGAATTTCCCGAAGCCAGTCCTGAATGTCCAATTCCATCTCCGGGTCAGGGGCCTGACACAGCCTGTATTCATCTTCTAATTTTACAGTTAGAATCTGCAGGGGGCGCCCAACTGAATCTGTTACTGTCATCCCGTCTGGCGGAAAGCTGAGATTTGCTTTCACTTTGGTTAACAGATCTCTCCCAAACAAAGGGTACAGGCAATTGGGAAGAACTAAGAACTCATGGGCGACCGTATCAGTGCTTAAATTCACTGTTCTCTTAGTGGTCCAGTGTGCCGGTCTTATCTCGTTAGCTCCTTGAACCCATGATATTTTGTCTGAGAGAGGGCCTTGTGGTTTTAATAATATGGATCGCTCCGCTCCTGAATCCACATGAAAAGTCACGGGTTTCCCCCCTACCTCCAAGGTTACCCGGGGCCCAGGGGGGGACTCTGAGCCCTGACCTCCCTATTCAGTTACAAGTACAGTCACTTTGTCCTCAGGATGGGGAGGACGCTTAGGGCAGTCCTTTATGTAGTGCCCTTCCTCCTTGCAGTAGAAGCACTGGTTTTTCCCTAACTTGGGGTGGTCTGGCTGAGGGTTCCCCGATTTGTTGCCTGACTCAGAAGCCAATTTTTTTAGCCGCTTCTGTTTTTCCTTGGGGTCATGGGTAGTGGCGGCTAAGAGAATTTTGGCTAATCCCTTGCTCTGCTGCTCGCTATGCCTATCCTGGCGTTCTTCCGGACTCTCTCTATTGTTAAAGGCTTTCTCAGCCACCCCCAGCAGATCCTGTAAGCTTTTCTCTCCTAATCTTTCTACTTTCTGCAGCTTCCTTTTGATATCTGGTGCTGCCTGATTAACGAATGCCATGATTACAGCCGCTTTGGTTTCTGGTGCCTCTGGATCCATTGGGGTATATTGACAGAAGGCTTCCATAATATGCTCCAAAAATGCGGCTGGGTTCTCGTTCCTGTCCTGCCTTATGTTATATACCTTAGCCAACTTAGTGGGCTTACGAGCAGCTGCCCGGAGACCTGCCATCAGAGCTTGGTGGTAGACCCAGAGTTTCTCCTTACCTTCTGCCGTGTTAAAATCCCATCCAGGTCGGGAAAGGGAAAGGCTGCATTTATAAGATCAGGGTAGCCGGGCTTGGCGGCTCAGCCTGTAATCCCGCGCCTTTGGGAGGCTGAGGTGAGTGGATTGTCTGAGCCCATGGGTTCGAGACCCGCCTGGGCAGCGAGACCTCATCTCTACAATAAATCAAAAAATCAGCCGGGCGTGGTAGCACATGCCTGTAATTCCGGCTACTCGGAAGGCTGAGGCGGAAGGATCACTGGAGCCCAGCAACCGAGGCTGCAGTGGCCGGGAGCGGCCACTGCACTCCAGTCTGGGAGACCGAGTGAGACTCCAACTCAAAAAAAAAAAAAAAAAATCAGGGTTGGTGGTGGGCTGTCCATCACCTCCCGGAACCAGCTTCCGGGCCTCCGTCTGGATTCTTTCTTTCTCTTCAGTGGTGAATAATACCTGTAGAAGCATCTGGCAATCATCCCAGGTAGGCTGGTGGGTAAAGAGAGTGCTTTCCAGCAAGTTAATCAGCCCTCTAGGATTCTCAGAGAAAGTAGCAGTTTGCGTTTTCCAATTGTATAGATCACTAGTGGAAAACGGCCAATAATGCATGGGTTGGTTCCCGACCTCATCTGGGGCCCAGCCACTCTCAGTGGCAAGATCACCGTGGAGTCGGCCGGGCCCACTCCAGGACCAGCCACCCTGGCAACTCTCCCTCGAGTCCCCGCGGCTGGTCCCTTCATTTCTCTTTCCTGCCTCCCCTCCCCGGCCGCTCCTGGCTCTGCCTCTGCAGCGGCGGCGGTGGCTTGGGGTTGCGGTGCTGGCGGGGCTGAAGGTCTAGGGGGAGCTGACTGGTATGGGGGGAAATTATCTCTTCCAAGTTAGAATCAGGGAGAATGGGGTAAAAGGGGTTCTTTGGGGACTTATGGAAGGGATTCTGCTTCTCCCGAGGCTGTGATGACACACTCTCCGGAGGCTCCGAAGGTTCCGCCCCCTTCTCCTGCAAAGTGAGCACTCTCAATGCCTTTAACGGGGTAGGAAGGTAGGTTTCACCCAAGGGGGAGGGGATTCCACTATATCTTGCCAGACCAGTATATAAGGTAGTTGGTCTGGGTGTCGCTGGGAGCCTCTTTGGAGGATGACATTCTTGACCTGCAAGAGAACACTTGTTATAAAGGTCCCTTCTTGTGGCCAGCCTACATTGAAGGTGGGTCACTCAGTGGCGCACAAATCCCGGAATTTCTTTTTGTGAATTTCGACACTCAAATTGTGCGCCCTTTCCTTCAGTTCTGAAAAGTGATCAGTCATGAGAGTTAACGGCGTTGTCTGTGCCTGTCCCATCTCATTCGTCAGTACTGTCATTACAACAAATGTAGTGGCTGAATGTTCAATCTGAGAGACCACCAAGAGCCAATTCCGATGAGAGTTCAAGAGGGTCTTTATTTGCAACAAACACAACCAACAAGACGAAAGGGAAAACGACAAGGGACAAACAGTAGCGGCCGTGAAAACAAATCTGAAAGTACGATAGGGGAGAGACAGACTGTCGACAAGTCTGACCTTCCCCACAGATGAAGACCTCGTCTTCCGGATGGGGTCGTGGGACATCCCCCATGAGCCCTGGCTGGCGGCTTTCCAGCACGTCTGCCTAGCCTGATGCCGACCTCAGAACAAAGTGTGGAGCTCCACCTGAGATACAGGACACAGATGCGCTAACCCGGGAGTGACTTACCAAATGCCGACCTGAGAACCCTCCGGACTGGGGTCTCGGGGGTCTCTGGGATCCCGGGAGAGCCCCCAAATGTAGTGGCTGAATGTTCAATCCGAGAGACCACCAAGAGCCAATTCCGATGAAAGTTCAAGAGGGTCTTTATTTGCAAGCTCGAGCCTGGACCTCTGTCGACAACCGATGCAGCGGAGTACACCCGGAGGCCCTGACTTCCTTAAGCAGATGCCTTTTATGCTTTTACACAAAGGGAGGAGGAGTTTGAGGGGTACTTTCCAGTCCTGTTACCATTTAATTGGGTAGTAACCTCTGCTGGTCAGCTCAATCGTGGAGGATTGGCTAGCTTGACTCGGGCTGACCTTGGCCCACTAGCTGGGGAAGTTGCAGAGACATTTGGAAACTTAGGTGATCTCCCCCTGGCACCTGATTGGTTGTTGCTAAGGGGAAAGTGGGTCAAGGGAAGGGGTTGAAGCTTGAACTGGAGCTTTTCAGTTTTTCCCATAACTGAAACTTTAAACAGCTACAGATTATGTTTTGAAGCAGAAAACTAAAATGGCTGTGCTATTGTCCACAAGTCGATTACATATTTATTGGGTTATAGCATGTTCTAACCTAAGTCTATGGTATACTCTGTTATGGCCCTCTCATCAGTAAGTACTGAATGATATATTAGGAAAGTTTTCAGAAATGTGTTCTCTTATCAGTTGAGATCTTTCTATGATTTCATGTTCCTTTACTGAATTTAAAAGTAATGTGATTCTGGTAATGGCTCGTCCACCCCCAAATTATTGGACTCTTTAGCACATCTAGTATTGTTTTCCTCTGCCCCGACACAACTTTTAATTTTAGGTGCTCACCTGGTAGAGGTTATTGACTCCCAACAAGTGCCTTGGTGAACGTTTCTCTGGGGAGTTGCCCTGAACCTGGAAATTGACAGCCACAGCCACTGTGAAACCACAACCAGAGTGAATCACTATAGCTCTAATGCAACAATTTCATCTGGGCATTTAGGAGGCGTCAATCATTTCCCTCGATCACTTTTTGTTCCTACTCAAGTAGGACTCTTAGTCTTTCATTTTTCTTCACAACTTTAACAAATCACAGCAGACTTTGTCTTTCAGGTTAAGTTGAAAAGGAATGTTCCATCAAGTTTATAAACCAGTACCCTGTACTATCAGGCCTTCTTTTATTCTAAGATTCTGCAGTGTTGGTGACATTATCGAGGCAGAGAGTGTTGGGTTCGGAGGGAAGCAGCACCCACCGACCCCCATCTGCCCCTCTGCCCCAAGCCCACATTCGCATATCTCGCTTGAAACCTCCCGGAACATGCCACCAACTGCCAAGAAGGGCCAGACAGGAACTTTCCAGCCTAGGCCGGATGCACCTGCCAACAACCCTACCAGCAGCCCCAGCAACAGCCACACGGGCCAGAGATGATTGGACACTTTGCCTCCCTACCCCGCTGCTACCCCTGATACCACCCCCCCAGATGCAGCACCCTTAAAAACCCAAGCCTCTCTTCCTTGGGCATGACTTCCCGGGCCCATCTTTCCGGACCACGGGACCTGGCCCGGGAGCTCCCCCCAGTAAACACTTGGTTTATAACAGCCCCTTGTCCTGTGCCTCTTTCGGTATCTCCAAACATTCCATCTTGGTGCCGAAACCCGGGAGGTGACGGAGCCACACAGGCCTGGCCTCCTGGCTCAGGGGCCTCCGCCCGGACTGCAGACCTCCGACCCAACCCTCCGTTGCAATCTTCGGTGTAAGGTAAGTTTCCTCCCCGTGTCTGCCTCCTTCCTCCATTCCGGGGTCTCCCTATCAGAAGTCACAGCTGTACTAGGGATCATCCCCGTGCCGGTCAGAGGCTGAGCCTGGGGACGCCCACTCTACCCTGACCTTCTCTCTGTCCGGTCTGTCTTAGTCAGAATTGGGACGCCTTTTCAGGCTCAGACAGATTCCGGAAGGGAGCCGACATGGGTAATCAATCTTCCAGATTTAACTAAGATGCCTCTGGGCCGTCTCCTCAGTAATCTCGACTAATTGGCTAATCCATTTTGGGATTGTGGCCTGGCCTCACTCTGCACTGGATTACGGGCCTCAATGGCCACCCTTGAGGAAACCTTTGACTTTAACACCCTCACAGACTTAGATAATTTCTGTGAATGCAGTGGAAAATGGTCGGAGATCCCCTACGTCCAGGCTTTTCGGTATTTGCACTCCCGCCCCTCCTGGTGCCGCTATTGCAGTAACCACCCAAATCCTACTGGCGAAAGGAGGACCCCTCCCCCATCCCCTGCTCCCAACCCCTCCCTCGTCCCGTCCGCCCCAGCCCCTCCACCCTTGAACAACAAGTCTCTCCCACCTGATCTGGAGCCTTCCCCCCTCATAAATCTTGGGAGGCTGAGGTGAGTGGATTGCCTGAGCCCGCGGGTTCGAGACCCGCCTGGGCAGCGAGACCTCATCTCTACAATAAATCAAAAAATCAGCCGGGCGTGGTAGCGCGCGCCTGTAATTCCGGCTACTTGGAAGGCTGAGGCGGAAGGATGGCCGGAGCCCAGCAGGTCGAGGCTGCGCTGGCCGGGAGCGGCCGCTGCACTCCAGTCTGGGGGACCAAGTGAGACTCCAACTCAAAAAAAAAGCAAACTTAACTGCGTCAATCTCTCGCCCTCCAAATCCTCCTTCTCCTTCTTACAACCCACCCGTAAACAACCCACCCTCTCTCCACCCCCACCTTCCTCCTTCGCCTTCCAACTCTCCCCTTCCGCGGCTCGCTCTCCCCTCTCCGGTCAGTGCACATACCCGTTCACGTTGCATGAGCCACCCTCCCCACCCCCTTGCTCCTGCACCCATTTGTCCTCTCGGAGAGGTTGCTGGTCTGGATGGCATTGTTCGGGTACACGTCCCTTTTTCCTTGGCCAACTTATCTGCCATCGAAAAACGATTGGGGTCGTTTTCTGCCAACCCTACTGCCTTTGCCAAAGAGTTCTGTTAGGGTGACAGCAAAGGTTGTAAATTATAATAAACTTAGGGAAATAACCCAAGGCCCAAATGAAAACCCACCTGTTTTTCTAAACCGCCTCACCGAGGCTATGACTGTCCACACCCGCCTCAGTCTGGACAATCCTGCCGGGACAAACGTTCTCGCTACCCATTTCATTACCCAGTCTGCCCCTGATATCCACAGAAAGCTGAAGAAGGTGGAGGATGGCTCTCAGATCCCGGTCTGTGATCTGGTAAACATGCCCTTTAAGGTTTTTAATGCCCGTGAGGAAGATGCAGAAACTGCTCCGCAGCAACGCCTCCAGGAGGCCGCTAAACTGCAAGCCCATGCCCTGGTTGCAGCCCTGCGGCCAATGCAACAGGGTACGAGGGTCTCTTGGCGTCTGGAAATGGGTAACAAAGCTCCGCCAGGAGCCTGTTTCAAGCCTCCTCCCAGAAGGGCCACTGGGCCAAGCAGTGCCCTAACCCGCGTCCGCTGAGTAAGCCCATGTCCTATCTGCAAGCAAATGGGTCATTGGAAGTAGAATTGCACTTGGCCTGGCCAAACCCCGATGCCTCCACATGGGGGTATGGCTGAGCCACCTGCTCTGCTCCATAAGCTACTCGGACTGGCGGAAAGCTGAGGATGCCCGAACTTGAGGACCCCAATTACCCTCGCGGAGCCCAGAGTCTTGCTCCAGGTAGCAGGTAAGTCAATCTCGTTCCCCGTGGACATGGGGGCCACCTATTCGGTTCTGCCTTCCTTTTCGGGGCCTCTACCTCCTTCCCAGGTCTCGGTCGTTGGTATTGACGGCCAGCCTTCTGTCCCCCTTCAAACCTCGCCTCTGCCTTGTTCTCTCAGTGATTAAATGTTTAGTCACTCCTTCCTTATTGCCCTGTCCTGCCCCGTCCTGTTGCTTGGCAGGAATATCCTTTCAAAACTAGGGACCACTTTAACACTGCCGGTTCAATCGGCGGCCCTGATCCTCGCCAATATTGCTCTAGTCTCTGCCTCTCCCAATTCAGACCTGCCGCCTCACCTAGTCAACCCCAATGTGTAAAACATTTCCACCCCAGTCACAGCCCAACACCACACCCCGGTTGGCATAGTTTTAAAAAACCCCTCTCACTTCCCTTCTAGACCCCAGTTCCCCATTTCAGCCACACACCGTAAGGGCCTTAAACCCATCATTACTCGCTTGCTCTCTCAGGGCCTCCTCATACCTGTTAACTCTCCATGTAACACCCCCATCCTTCTGATTCCTAAGCCCTCTGGGGACTACCGCTTGGTCCAGGACCTCCGTCTCATTCATGAGGCGGTGGTCCCTCTCCACCCAGTGGTTCCTAACCCCTACACTCTTCTATCTCGGATACCGCCTCAGACAACACATTTCACTGTCATTGACCTCAAGGACGCTTTCTTTACTATCCCCACACCCAGACTCCAGCTCTGGAAGCATCCTCAAACTCCCTGGCATTCCTACAGCAACAAATAACCTCTCTAGCCAGGGTTATTTTACAGAACCGCAGAGCCCTTAATCTCCTCACAGCCAGTCAGGGTGAAACCTGCATGTTTCTCCAGAAAAAATGCTGTTTCTACATTAACAAAACCGGACTGGTAAAAAAAAAAAAAGTCAACGTCCTCCAAAAGCTGGAAGACAAACTTCGCCAAAAAAAACACCTCTGAGTCGCCCTTCTCTGACTGGTGGAACTCAGGCATCGCCCAATGGGTCTTGCCATTCTTGGGACTTGTTCTACTTATCTGTCTTTTACTTATGGTTGCACCCTATTTAATTTTTTTGCAGTCTCGCATGAAAAAAATTTCTCACATTGCAGTCAATCAGCTACTCCTGCACGCCTATCTGTATGCCCCACTTCCCTCCAAGCCACCCCATCCTGGCCTCCCTTAAACTACGGCCCCCTTCAGCCTGAAGAAGCCAAATCAAGTCAGTGCCCCTTATACCAAAGAGGTTGGGATGTTAGGTTTGGAGGGAAGCAGCACCCACCTACCCCCATCTGCCCCCATCTTTTTAAATTAAATGCAAAATTTAAACTAAATTTACTTTTTAAATTAAATACAGATTAATGTCCCTGTCAATCTGATTCTTCTCTGCCTTTGACCTGAGAATGAGACCTTGATGTATTCCAGGGATGAGAAGAAGCTCAACATTGGTTGGGTCAGGGGGCATGGAGAGAAAGAAAATGGGTCCAGAGAAAAAAGAGCCTAGTTAAGGAATCGGGACCCGATCCTAAGGCTTCCAGGTGTTAAGCAAGATTTGATCATGGCATTTGTGTTTCTCACTCTGGAATCTGAGTCTCGCCTTTCAATGCAGCCATGCTGTGCAATGACAGGTTTGTATAGGAAGCGTCTTGGAGGCCAAACCCAAACTGTTCTTTCTAATCCAGGAACCAGTTTCAGTCTTCAGAGCTGAGCATGAGTTTGTCCAAGAACTGTTGCTTATCTTTGTATAGGAGTGTCAAAGGATAGAATCATTCTGTATCTGATACCTGGGATAGTTAAATGATAAATATCTATAAGATGAATTAGGCCTTACGTGTTTGCAATGTTTTGGACGAATTTTTACTGCAGGAGGAAAATGTCTATAAGCATTGAGACAAGCACTTTAAGTTAACACACAAACAGGTACGTAGAAAAATCCTAATAATAAAAGAGAAATATATCTACCTACTTACCTGTCTGTCCATCTATCCATCCCTGGAAAAATACCAGGAAGAAACAAACCTTGATGTTTCATGTTTGGGATTTACCATATGTGGGCATAGCTTTTGTTAATGCTTTTACCAATTTCTTATGAAATTTCAGTGAGCATGTATGTCTTTAAAAATCAGATAGCATATTAAGGATTGTTTTTACCCTATCCAAAGAGACACAAACACTCATTCTTAAGAACAGAAGTTTATTTCATACCATTGAAACTTCAAAATTATTACTGGCCTTCACCTGAGAGGTCTTTTTGAGTTATACATAATTTAAAAAGAGGTAGAGAGTAAAAAAACAAAACAAAGAACAGAATGTAAGGTTATCAGTTAACACTAGATGGTCCTTATTGGATACCATTCAAAAACTTATAAATTGACTTTTGGCATTGGCTCCTGCTTCCTTAGGGATAATTTTCATAAGACTGTTAGAATGTAAACAATGCGGAATATGGAACTTTGTTACCCTTTCAGCATTAAGTTAGTCCAAAATAGCTTCATTTTGTGTGACTGGAAAGAAGACAAATGCAAGATATGCTCTCAGGGTTGTAAAAATGTGTGTGCGTGTATTTGTGTTTGTGTGTGTGGTTTAAATATGACTAAAAAAACCCCAAAAAGCAAACAAACAAAAGCAAGACTACTTCTGGAGTTCTAAATTCATTGCTGGTTGCATAGATAAAATCTTTCATAGTTTCGTTCCTGGCTCTGAAGTCTTCCCCATCAGGGACCATCCAAGGGTGTGTCCTGACACCTGAGGAGAGATCAGGGCATATGCTGGGCCCAGTCCCTCCTCCGCTCTCTTCCTGACCTTCACATCTGTGTCTGTGGCATGGGCCCCATTGTGCAATATAGGTTACTCTTTTCTGCACTCTTTTTCTTTTCTTCCTCATCAAATTGAGCTTCAATCTCTGCTGGATTGATGTAAGTATAAAATCGAGCCATGATGGCAAATATTACGCAGACGACCAGAAGCAATGCGGCAAATAGGACGTATTCGGCCCACTTTGAAGGAATTGGAGTTGGAACAAGAAAAAGAAAAGGAATACAGGTCACATTAATGTATATATTGCATGTACATTACGTGCAATTACAACCACCTCTAGGATGACCTTCACTTCAGGTGTTATGGAAGTTTCTAGATAATGTGTCTGCTTTGGGTCATTAAGCTGCATTCATTGAGCTAAGAGAGACATTTTGTTTTATAGTAAACCACACAAGGGCATAGGTACATTAACCCAATCTAGTTATTTTGGTTGTCAATTTCCAACTGTGTGACACCACATGAAAACAAGAAGAATCAGCAGATACTTGCTGTGTCCAGATGGAAGGTACTCTGAAATTAAATTGTGGAAAATTGGTAGATAAACAATACAGATACAGTATGGGTAGCTTTTCTTGAATGCCCCAGAAAGATAGATGTCAATATACATAACATATTCCTTTCTCTCTCTTTTTTTTTTTTGAGTTGGAATCTCACTCTGTCGCCCAGGCTGGGAGTGCAATGGCACTGCACAATGCCACCTCAACCTTGACGTGCTAGGCTCAGGTGATCCTTCCGCCTCAGCCTTCCAAGGAGCTGGAACTACAGGCACGTGCCACCACGCCCAGCTAATTTTTTGATTTACTGTCAAGACTAGGCCTCGCCAAGTTGTCCAGGCTGGTCTCGAACCTGTGGGCTCAGGCAATCCTCTCACCTCAGCCTCCCAAAGTGCTGGGATTATAGGCACGAGTCACCGTGCCTGGCTCTCTCCATCCCCCACTCTGAAGAAACAATAGAGATAACACTTTCCTAACAGCATTGGGCTGCAGAAACAAAAGACTTTGGGAAGATGAGATAACATTTCTGAAAATCCAAGCCTAAGACACATGGCTGGCCCCTGGAAAGACAGGGACCAAGGGAACACCAAGGAATACCCTTGAGGGAGAGAATAATGTGTTGAACTTTAGCAGGTTAAGATCCCCACATTATCCCTTGGAAATATCTGGAGCTTGTAAGCACGCAGCATAAGCACATCTCATGGAGGCCGAGGTGAGAGGATTGCCTGACCCCACAGGTTCGAGACCAGCCTGGGCAACTTGGCGAGGCCTCGTCTTTACAGTAAATCAAAAAATTAACCAGGCGTGGTGGCACATGCCTGTAGTTCCAGCTGCTTGGAAGGCTGAGGCGGAAGGATCGCCTGAGCCTAGCACGTCAAGGTTGAGGTGGCATTGTGCAGTGCCATTGCACTCCAGCCTGGGCGACAGAGTGAGACTTCAACTCAAAAAAAAAAAAAAAAGAGAGAGCGAGAGAAAAGAATATGTTATGTATATTGACATCTATCTTTCTGGGGCATTCAAGAAAAGCTACTCATACTGTATCTGATGGGACCCCATGTAGGAAATAATGAAACTGATGGGATAGTAGATAACTCCCTGATGAGGCAGATATGCTACAGCGCTGAAGGAAACAGTTTAAGTTTCAGAAAGCCCTCATTCTATTTTAGCTGGACAAAAATAACAACCACCTCTAGAATGACTTTAACTTCAAGTGTTATGGAAGTGTCTGGATAACGTGTCTGCTTTGAGGCTATTACGTTGCATTCATTGAAGCTAGGAGAGACATTTCTTTGATAGTAAACCATATAAGGGCGTGTGTATGTTAACCCAATCTGGTTACTTTGGTTGTCCATGTATCCATTTCCAACAGTGTTAATGCCAAATGGAAACAAGAAGCATCAGCCGATATTTTGCCATGAGGTTATCTGGTCACAGCCCTGGGCCATCAGCCCCAGTAGCCACATAGACCAGATAGATGACTTGGGAGGGCCAACACGGTAGATAAGACCGAGAGAGATATGTGCCATCTCCCTCCCTACTCCGTACCTGTTTGCTGAACTGGCCTGCCCCCGCCACAATGAGCACAATGATGTTGCCGACAGCCACCGTCAGCAGCCATCCGGCCTGAAGCACCGACTTCATGTTGGAAGGAGCCTGAGGAAACAAAGCAAAGGGGATCTCAGTCTACCTCTACCCTCAGAGCAGGAGGACACAACTCACAGACTCATCTCAGCAAGCAGTTTACCCTAAGAATGCGTATGAGAAGGTTGGTTTGCTTAAATAAAGGGATATCACTTGGGTAACAAGACACCCAAACACTTGTGGATGAGCACACACGAATCCCTTGTTTCACCCCCCACATCCTTGCAGAGTTGAGTTAAATGGACAAATCTACAGACGAGCCGATTCTATCTCGACAGGAGAGTTTCCAAGCAAAGTCACCTAGCAAGGCATGATCTTCCCTCAAGATGGAGGCTTCTCTCCGGGACACAAGCTCGCCCTCTTGTGGCTTCCCTGTCATTGACCAAAATCGCTTCAAACTCTTGTCACCTGTCTTACAGTTATCTCCTTTATTAGATGAAGAGGTTGTCACAGAGACTGTCCAACTCATCTTGACCATCTTTACTACACACATGGAAGGGACTAGGCATTGTGGGATGCAGTGACTGTAACTGTAGTTTTGACAAATGTTCAAAAATTAAAAGCTCTAATTTAGGTATCGACAAAATTTGCCTCACTAGTCCAGAATACTTAAAAGTAGTCATATTTTAAAACTTGTTTTAAAGCTTTTCTGGTAGGTTTACTAGGCACAACCAAGGGACCTCAAATAAATGATAAAGAGAACATAGACCTGTAATTGAGCACTTTTATGAATAAGTAGTAATATTTGGCTATCTCAGAAAGTAGAATCTACCAACCCTCATAACTCTGTAGCGGCCATGAATAAAGGTTTTGCCACTTGGGACTCTAAATCTCCAGTGTATGACTGTGGGAACACAGAAACACATGGATACACGCATACACAAAGCTGAACAGAGCAATATTCTAATTCAGAAAAGACAAGGTTTAGTGATCTCCAAGACCTTGCTCTGTGGAAGATACCAAAATGCCTTGAATGCTTTCCAATGCTTTGAAATTAAATTGTGGAAAATTGGTAGGCAACCGATACATAGCATGAAAAGCTTTTCTTGAATGCCCAAGATAGATGAACTCCAATATAGACAACATTTTTCTTTCTCTGTTTTTTCCCCCTTCCTGTACTCTGAAGAAACAATAGAGATAACATTTTTCTAACAGCACAGGGGTGCATAAAATATTTACAAATCTGAAACAGAAAACCATCTGTCTTATAACTGAACCATGGAATAATTTATTCTAGGTTACAGCACATGCACTTGAAGTTGAACTATACTTCTTTTTTTGAATGTTCTAAAACGATAAGCAGACAGCTATTGCAGGTTTAAGTCCCTCCATCATTTCCTGAAGTCAGGGCTATAACAGAGGGGTGGTAAAAACAACGAACTAGAAACCTGAGAATATGAGAACTCCAATCCCGTGACAGAGAAGACCACCTCGCCACAGGTGAGGAGAAAATACTGCGGGATTTGCAGTGCCATGTTAACCGTGTTGGGTGAAATATCTTCAAATTCCTTCACTTCTGGGCAGCCATCAGCCTACACCAGTAAGGCAAAAGTGGGGAAAAGAGATTAAAGTCGAGACAGTTTCTAAAATAAAAACAGTTCAGACAGGCAAGTTGAGTTTGATCTTCAGGGTTACATTACACAGTTTATCAGGAAAGTACACATTTTCAATGTAAATATGCAGCACTGCATTTTACATTTGTGGTGGGATGGCCTTGGTGAGATTTGAAAATATGTCCACAGGTATTTTCCTTTTAAATAAAAGAGTAGATTGGACGTCATTTTAACACATTGCCATCTCTTGGATGTATACGTTCCCAAAGTTCATGTTCATAGTCTATAAGGAAGCATCAGATATTGGCCACATGAACTTTTAGCCAGAGGAAGTCAGTCTGCTTAGTTTTATTCTAATGGTTAACCTGTCAACAATAAGTTAAAGAATTAGTGATGAACTGAATGAATTCTAGGCCCATTTAAAACACAGATCCTAAATATTTCTCTAGTTAAATCATGACTATTCCCTAAATGCGTGTGAAGCTTCATTTCAATAAAGATCGAGTGGAACTTCTGATACGATGGAATGAGTTACTAACCTTCCTTTTGATTACATAGGTATAAGCACTACCAAATCCAAGGTAGAAAGTTTGGAAATCACGTGGACAATGTGGTAAAATCCCTGTTGAGTTTATTGTGAAGCTTTTTCTATTGAAAGAAAGAATAACACAGGTTAATATTCATAGTATTAAAACCACTGGTGTATTTTTTTTTTAAAGAAAAAAGCTTGAAATCATTGAACTTTGAAGCAAAGTGTTCAGTTCAGGTACTTACATGCCAAAGGTAAAAAACTGATAATTGCTGGCACTGTGACTGGTGACATTGTCATAAACTTTCCCACTCATTGTGATGCTGATGGTCTCATCAAACGTATTTACAAATCTGAAACAGAAAGCCATCTGTCTTGTAACTGAACTATGGGAATAATTTATTCTAGGTCATCGTATATACACCTAGGTTGGACTAGGCTCCTTTATTTAAAATCTTTAGAAGAGTTTTCTAGAGAATAAATGCAGAAAGGGAGCAACCCTGGGTTTGCCTTTGCTCACCCACTCACGAGAACACACAAAAGAATTTATTTGGCAGTCTTTAGACATGCCAGGCACAGTTCTAAGTACTTTGTAAAAAATACCTCGGCTCAAAAATATTCCCCAGCTCAATGATATCTTGGGATATTAAGCAGAGACTAAATCAGGTACCAACCCCTTTTCTTCGAGGGAAGACAGCCATGTCTTTGAGTGCCTTGCTTAAAAGTTCTAGAAGCTTTAGAACTCGAGTGAAGGACAGAACCTAAAAGACAGGGAAGAGAAGCCCCATTTTCTACTTAAAAGAAGCCTGAGGCAGGAAAGGCTCCCAGGAGTGGAGAGGAAGAAGCAGACGGACCCATTACTAAAGGGGCAGTCTTAAGGAATCGCCCTCAGATAGAAGAAGCCTCTGCGGTCCTGGAGTGACGGTGACAAGCACCCTCCTGGAACACAGCTAGGAATGGAGCAGCCACTAAGACGGGCTTCTAGGCCCCAAGGCTTCCTGTCTCTAGGAGTCCCATGTGCCTCAGGTTCACAGGGAAGCAGGTGAGTTGTCTGCTTCATAGGACCATACAGTGGTGAACATCTTGGACAGGTGATGACAGACCCCTTCCGTAGATGATCCGGCTCTAGAACATCCCAAAACTCTTGTGTGACATTAGGGACCTGGAGAGTTCTGCCCAAAATAAGGCCAGTGGAGTCTTTCCTACCAAACAGGTGGGTGAAGGCTGATAGTGGATTACCCGGTTTAGAGAACAAGTAGTCATAATAGTGTACACCTGAGTACGTCAAGAACAATTTAACCTTTAGGTCCCTAAACTATGTGGCCAGGTTGCGTCAGTTTTGTGAGGAACAAGCCATATTGGTTAAAGGCTAGGGATTGGGAGAGCATTTCTATGAATTAAACTCAGGTCCTGAAGTCCAGAGGCTTCTCGGACTTGGTGTCATTTGATAGGTAAGTAATATAGAAAATGGAACCTGACACAGGTTAACATGTGCTTTGGATAGAATTACTACTGCTCCAAGCTCTAAACATTGCTTTTAGCAAAGATTAAGATCATCCAATCAAAAGAGAGATTAGAAAGCAGGCCTTTGGGCCTGGGGCCTGGCTTTCTAATCTACAAGCCGTGAGACTTTGGGTGAAATCCACCCCAAAGACTAGAGGACTATTATCAGCCTGACATATGTCTCAGGGTTGGTGCAATAAGAAACAAAAATACAGTCATGCGTCACGTCACAACGGGGATACATTCTGAGAAATGCGTTAGGTGATTTTGTCATTGTGCGATCACCACGGAGTGTACTTACACACGCCTAGATGGTCTAGTCTACCACACGCCAGGCTACACGGAAGAGGCTATTGCTTTTAGGCTACAAGCTTGAACAGTAGGTGACTGTGCTGAATTCTGTAGGGAGTTGTGACATCACGGTACGTGTTTGTGTATCTAAACATTCAACACTTCCACTCTTTCCTCCCCTCAACTTCTGGCAACCACTGACGAGCTTTCTGTGTCTACTGACTTGCTTTCCGTGCCAATGGAATCATACAATTCTGGTCTTTGTGACCAGCCTTTTAGCATATTGTTTGTAATGCTCATTCGTATTGAAATGTGTATCCGTACGTCATTCCTTCTTATGACAGAATAACATTCCATTGTATGGATATAACATTTTATTTATCAGTTGGTGGGCATTTGAGTTGTTTGCACATTTTGTCTCCTGTGAATAGTACCGCTACGAACATTCGTGTACAAGTTTTTGTGTGAACATATGTTTTCATCTCTTTTGGGTGCTCACCTACATGCCCCATCTGGCAGGCTTCTCCACCTGGGGAAGATCTTATGATGCATGGTTTACATCTTGTTGCTGAGTAAAGAAACTGTTGATGTGCTGATTAATACGGAACCCACTAACACTGATTTGTTTCTGAACCATGAAGTTTTACTGACTGTCTTGTGCTGTAACATTTTAGCTGGTAGGTAGTCATCTGTAGCCAGTAATTGTAACCTCTGTATTATATCTTCCAACGAAAAGGGACAACTTCCAGGTAAAGTCCCTCTCCCTTTTTCCTAAGCTTTCTCTAAAAACATTCCAGGCCAGGCAAAGAGGCCCATGCCTGTAACCCTAGCTACTTGGTAGGCTGAGATGGAAGGATCACTTGAACCCATGAATTTGAGCTACAGTGAGCTGTGATTGCACCATGGCACTCCAGCCTGAGTAACAGAACAAGACTCTGTCTCTAAAAAAAAGAAAGAAAGAAAAAGAAAAAGATATTCTAACTTGTAGTAAACTTTGGTGTGTCTCCCAATAAATCTTTTATCTGCCTTAATTTCAGTCAATGTGGGTACATACTAGGAGCGGAATGGCTGAATTTCACGGTAAAACTCTGTGTTTAATATTTTGAAGAACTGTTTTTCAAAGTGGCTATACCATTTTACATTTCTACCAGCAGTGAATGAGGGTTCTACTTATTCACATCCTCGACAACATGTGCTACTGTCTATCTTTTGAATCAGAACCTAGCAGGCATGCAGTGGTATTTCTTTCTTTCTTTTTTTTTTTTTTTGAGTTGGAGTCTCGCTCTGTCGCCCAGACTGGAGTGCAGTGGCCGCTCCCAGCCACCGCAGCCTCGACCTGCTGGGCTCCGGCGATCCTTCCGCCTCAGCCTTCCAAGTAGCTGGAACTACAGGTGTGCGCTACCACGCCCAGCTCATTTTTTGATTTATTGTAGAGATGAGGGCTCACCAAGTTGCCCAGGCGGGTCTCGAATCCGCGGGCTCAGGCAATCCACTCACCTCAGCCTCCCAAGGCGCGGGATTACAGGCTGAGCCACCGAGCCCGGCGATGCAGTGGTATTTCATTGTGGTTCTGATTTATACTCATATTTTCTTAAAAGCTAACAATGTTGAGCATCTTTTTTCATGTACTTGTTGACCATTTGCATATCTCTCTAGAGAAATGTCTATTCAAATACTTTGCCCACTTAAAAAATCGTGTTATTTGCCTTTTTCATATTGAGTTGTGAGAACTCTTTACATATTCTAGATCCAAGTCCCTTATTAGTTGTATTTCCTCTCATTCTGTGGGCTGCCCTCTCAATTTCTTTCTTTTTTTTTTTTTTTGAGTTGGAGTCTCACTCAGTCACCCAGACTGGAGTGCAGTGGCCGCTCCCAGCCACTGCAGCCTTGCCTGCTGGGCTCCGGTGATCCTTCTGCCTCAGCCTTCTGAGTAGCCAGAATTATAGGCATGCGCTACCATGCTCGGCTGATTTTTTGATTTACTGTAGAGATGAGGTCTCGCTGCCCTGGCGGGTCTCAAGCCTGCGGGCTCAGGCAATCCACTCACCGCAGCCTCCCAAAGGCGCGGGATTACAGGCTGAGCCACCGAGCCTGGCTCAATTTCTTGATGATATTATTTGCAGCACAAAGATTCACTCCTATTTTTCTTCTATAAATCCCATCGTTTTAGCTGGGTCCATTGAGTTAATTTTTGTGAATCATATCAGGTAGGGGGAATAACCATAGCTCACTGCAGCCTCAAACTTCTGGGTTCAAGTGATCTTCCTACGTCAGCCTTCTGAGTAGTTGGAACTACAGGCACGTGCCACCACGCGTGGCTCTTTTTTGTTTGTTTATTCTGAGTTGGGGTTTTACTCTACTGCCCAGACTGGAGTGTAGTGGCATGATCACAGCTCACTGCAGCCTCAAGCTTCTGAACTCAGGTGATCCTCTTGCCTCAGCCTCCCAAGTAGCTGGGACTGCAGTGAAAGCCACCAAACCCAGCTCATTTTTAATTTTTTTGTAGAGACGAGGTCTCACTATGTTGCCCAGGCTGATCCCAACCTCCTGGGCTCAAGTAATCCTCCCACCTGAGTCTCCCAAAGTGCTGAGATTACAGGCATGGGGCACTGTACCTGGCCCTGACTCCTTTAAAAAAATTTTTGCAGAGACAAGGTCTCACTATGTTACCCAGTCTAGTCTTGAACTCCTGGCCTCAAACAATCCTCCCGCCTCAGCCTCTCAAAGCACAAGGATTACAGGCATCAGCCACCATACCTGGCGCCTCTCAACCGATTTTTGACTGAAATATTGCTACTTTATTTACAAAATTCTATTTAAGGTAATCATTTAAGTCTTGCAACTTACTGATGCTACATAATCGAAAGGATTCTATTTTGCTTAAAATTTTGCCTACTCCTCCTGTAATTAATCTACTACTCAGAAATCTGACTTCCTGAAATTCTTGAAGTTGTTCTATATATCAGTTATTTTCTGACGCCAATATTCTAGGTCTGCCCTTTTTAATGTGTTATTTCCAGGGCACTACTGAAATAATAAAACCTTTGATCCATTCAAGACTCAATGTTGCCAATTAAAAATAAAAGGAAAGAAACTTCTGGTTTGTCTCTCACCATATGAGTGGGTGTGTGGGTGGTGGCAAGTGTCTAATCTCAGGGTCTCTCTTCTATCCAAGATCTCTTCAAAGATTTTTTTTTTTTTGAGTTGGAGTCTTACTCTGCCACCCAGGCTGGAGTGCAGTGGCATGCTCACAGCCACCGCAACCTCAACCTGCTGGGCTCAGGTGATCCTCCTGCTTTAGCCTTCCAAGTAGCCAGAACTACGGGTATGTGCCATCATGCCCAGCTAATTTTTAAAAAATTTACTGCAGCCGGGCTCAGTGGCTCAGCCTGTAATCCCGCACCTTGGGAGGCTGAGGTGAGAGAACTGCCTGAGCCCATGGGTTCAAGACCCGCCTGGGCAACTTGGCGAGACCTCATCTCTACAATAAATAAAAAAATCAGCCGGGTGTGGTAGTGCGCACCTGTAGTTCCAGCTACTCGGAAGGCTGAGGCGGAAGGATCACTGGAGCCCAGCAGGTCGAGGCTGCGGTGGCCGGGAGCGGCCACTGCACTCCAGTCTGGGCGACAGAGTGAGACTCCAACTCAAAAAAAAAAAAAAAAAAAAATTTATTGTAGAGATGAGGTCTCGCCAAGTTGCCCGGGCTGGTCTTGAACCCCTGGTCTCAGGCAATCCTCTCAACTCGGCCTCCAAAAGTGTTGGGATTACAGGCTTGAGCCACCACGCCCGGCCAATTTTTTTTTCCTTTAATGAAGCTTTTACATTACCCAAACAAGAAAGGATATTACAATCCAAAGTGCTCAAAGCTTCCAAAGTTCAAAAACATTTCCAAAGAAATCAAAGAAATGGAAACCACATTCTGTGGCAAAAAGGAGATTCCAGAAGTGCTTCCAGCTCAGAATCAAAACAAAGATCAGGAAAGGAACAGGTGACCATCAAGCGTGTGTCTCCTTCCACATCCACATCCATGGCAGCTGTGTGGATGTGCATGTGTGTGGGACACTGGAACAATTCCAAAGATCCCAGTTAAGGCATTGTGGGCTGGATGGTGTCCCTCCCAAATTCACACACTGGAGCCCTAACCCTCAGTACCTCAGAACGTGTCTATATTTGGAAATACAGTATTTAAAGAGAAAAATGAAGTCATGAGGGTGGGCTTTAATCCCATGGGACTAGTGTCCTTGTAGGAAGAGGTGATCAGGACACAGACACACAAGGAGGGATGACCAGGTGAGGACATAGGAAGATGGCAGCCACATGCAAGCCAAGGAGAGAGGCCTCAGAAGAAACCAACCCTGCCGGCATCTTGATCGGGGCTTCCAGCCTCTGAGACTGTGAGAAAGTACATTTCTATGTAGACAAGTCACCCAGATGGTGGTAGGAAACGCACACAGAAGGGAACCAAGAAAATGAGGTAGGAACAAAACAAGGAAAGGCCTTCTGCTGGCAAAATGAACACAATGGTAGCCATGTCTTGGTGTGCTGCGGAGAAATTTGGGGTTGCCAAAGGGAAAGAAGATGCCAGAAGCTTGTTTAGAAGAAATTGAAACCAAGTACAGAGACTGGCAGATGCTTTTTGGCATCTGTTAGTAGCTAAAAAGCCAGTAGAGATGTCAATTTACTCTCATTGCTCACTTATTAAAAATGTATTTATAGAAAATTGACTTTATGGCACACAGTTCTATGAATTTTAAGCTACATCTAGATTCATAAATCCTATCATAATCAGAATACGTAGCCCCCTCAATCATGCTGCCCCCAAAGCAAACCTCTCCTCCATTCCTAACCCATGCCACCAACCAGTCTGTCCCAATAGTTTTGTTGCTTTCCCAGAATGTCATGTAAATGGAGTTACACAGTATGCAGTGTTTTGAGACTGGCTTCTTTCGCAGCATAACGCATTTGAAATTCATTCACGCGGCTGCATGTAAAGTTCGTTCCCCTGTTTTTGCTGAGTAGTATTCCCTTGTGTGGATGTACTGTGGTCTGTTTATCTACCAGGTGTTGAAGCACATTGGATGATTTCCAATCTTTGGCGATTATAAGTTGAGCATCTATCATATTCGTGCACAGGTTTTTATGTAAACCTAAATTTATTTTTCTCTAGGGTAAATATCTAGGAGTGGGAGGGCTGAGTCGCAAGCATATTTACCTTTTTTAAGAAACTGCCAGACTATTTCTCAGAGGGGCTGACCCATATCGTGCGCCCACTAGCAATGTGTGGGAGTTCCAGTTGCTCTGCGTCCTCAGCAACACTCGATATTGTTGGTTTTAAAACAATTACTGGCCAGGCACAGTGCCTCAAGCCTGTAATCCCAGCACTTTGGGAGGCTGAAGCGAGAGGATTGCCTGAGCCCAGGGGGTCGATACCAGCCCGGACAACTTGGCAAGACCTCATCTCTACAATAAATGAAAAAATTAGCTGGGAGGGTAGCACACATCTGTAGTTTTGGCTTGGAAGACTGAGGTAGAAGAATTGCCTGAGCCCAGCAGGTCGAGGTTGTGGTGGCCATGAGCGTGCCACTGCACTCCAGCCTGGGCGACCCCCCCCCAAAAAAATTACTATAGCCATCCAATAGGTGTGTTATGATAACTCTTTGTGGTCTTAATCTGTGTTTCCCTCATGACCAATGATGTCGAACGGTTTCTTAAGTGCTTACTTGCCATTTATATGACTCCTCTGGTGACAAGTTTGTTAAAATCTTTTGCTTCATAGCCGAGCTCAGTGGCTCAGCCTGTAATCCCATGCCTTGGGAGGCTGAGGTGAGTGGATTGCCTGAGCCCGTGGGTTCGAGACCCGCCTGGGCAACTAGGCGAGACCTCATCTCACAATAAATAAAAAATGAGCCAGGTGTGGTAACGCGCGCCTGTAATTCCAGCTACTCGGAAGGCTAAGGAGGAAGGATTGCTGGAGCCCAGCAGGTCGAGGCTGCGGTGGCCAGGAGCGGCCACCGCACTCCAGTCTGGGTGACAGAGTGAGACTCCAACTCAAAAAAAAAAAAATCTTTTGCTTCATTAAAAAAATGTTTTTGTTGTTATTGAGCTTTGAGAGTACTTTATATATTCTGGATCCAATTCTTTGTCAGAGATGTGATTTGTAAACATTTTCTCCCAGTTTGTAGCTTATCTTTTCATTCTCATAAGAATGACACAGACAGAACAAACATTTAACTCTGATGAAGTCTAATTGAACACATTTTTCTTCTATGTACTATGCTTTTGATGTCAGATCTAAGAACCCAAGGTCACAAGGTTTTTTTAATTCCTTATATAAATGTACAGTTTTATATTTACGTGTAGATCTATAAGTAGAGTTAATTTTCCTATAAAATGCGTAATAATTTTTATATAAGAATTTTGTGTAGGATGCCAGATTTAGGTCAAGTTCATTTTTTACATTTGAATGTCCAAATGTTTCAATGCCACTTGTTGGAAAGACATTCCTTAATCCACTGAATTGTCTTTGCACCATTGGCAAAAATCAGTTAGCTGGACTTGAGTGGGTCTGTTTCTAGGCTGTTTCACACATCCATGGGTCTATTTGCCAATATCACTTTGTCCTGATTACTGCAGTATTATAGTAAGTTTTAAAATTACTAGTAGTAAGAATCTTCCAAATGAATTCTTTTTCCAAATTATTTGAGCTATTCTAGCTATTCTTTGCCTTCCCATATAAATTTTAAAATCAGTTTATTTATATTTATAAAAAATGTTATGACTTTGATAGAAACTGGACATCTTTACTATATTATCTCTTCTGATCAATGATCACAGATGTCTTTCCATTTACCTAGCTCTTCACTAATTTCTTTCATAAGCATTTTGTCATGCTCAGCATTCAAATCCTGCACATCTTGTTAGATTTATACCTCAGTATTTCATATTTGGGATGGAGATAGCATAAATGATATGATTTTAAAATTTCAGTATCCAGTTGTCCATTGTTGGTACATGGAAATATGATGGATTTGTGTGTGTGTGTGGTCCTTGTATCCTGTGGCCTTCCTCAACTCTTTTATTGATTCTATGAGTTTTTTTGGTAGAGCCCTGGGGACTTTCTATGCAGATAATTGTCATCTGTGAGTAGAAATTGTTTTATTTCTTCCTTCCAATCTAGATACTTTTTATTTCTTTTTCTTGTCCCACTGTTCTGACAACCAGAAGGATATTGAATAAGACTGGGGAGGGCTGAAAAATCTTAACTTGTTCTTAATCTTAGTGGGGAGATTTTAGACTTTCACCATAAAGTATCTTATAAGCTCAAGTTTCTGTAGATTTTTTTTTCCAGGAAGTCCCCTTCTTTTTCTAGTTTACCGAGTTTTTAAAAATCATGAATGGATGCTGAATTTTACCAAATGCTTTTTCTTTATCACTGGATTAGATGATGTGGATTTTCTTCTCTAGTTTATTAAGATGATGGTTTACATTGACTGATCTATTTTTTTGAATACTGAGCCGGCCCTGCTTTCTTGGGACAAACCCTACACGCTCATATTGTACCCTTGCTGCACTTGAATTTCACTATGCTTTACTTACACACAAAGCTGACAGGATTTAAGCCTTAAAGAAATTTACATACCTAATTCCATTCTGTCCTTTTTCTGGCTTCTGGTTAAGACCATCTGTTACCTGAGTGAGAAAACAGTAATATAAAAACATTTTCAATGTCTTATTCATTAAAATAGATTCAGATAAACATTTCAGTCTTTGAGAAGGTGGCGTAGACACTTATCCTAAGACCTAAGGGCATGATTACATCTGAAGGGCTCTAGGCTTTGGGAGGCCAAGGTCATAGAAGGATCGTTTGAGGCCAGGAGTTCAAGACCATCCTGGGCAACACAGAAAGAATAAATAAATTAAAAAAAAAAATTTTAAAAAGAAAAGTTTCATTTCTTCAGTCCTAATTCCCCTTAAGACTACCATGAGCCGCTACGATTTTTGACCCTTTCTTGACAATGGTTCCACAGAACACTGCTCTCCAAATAGAACAAGTCATTCAACAGATCCCTAATTAAGCAAATGACTAAGAGTCTTAATTCCATATTGCAGTTCTCTAGAAGTTCACTTAAATCTGCCTTCTAGAAAGCTCGAAACCCCCTCATTTAGTTCAACAGTACCTTCATAGTTTCTTTGTGTGCTGAATGGCATAACTAGAGCTCTCTATTTTGTCAACAATTATTTTGTATGTGCAGTGTTTTATTGCACTTACCTAACATACTATATATTTTTTAGAAACTGCTCTAGTTTTCTTACTACTAGCATAAATTTTATTGATTTAAAAAAAAAGGGCGCTCGGTTTCTGTGCCTAGGAATCACTAGGGTCCAAGCCGAGCAGCTGCAGCACCAACCGCTGCACCAGGAAAGCCCTGGCCACTAGCTCCCTAGCCCTAACTCAGTCAGCCACTCACATACCCACTCACCAGCACATACGCAAAATTTTCCATACACTCACTCACACTGGGACTTGCATAGTCCGGCTGGCTCGGCTGCTATCTTCCCTGACTCTTCCAGCACAAATTTTAAAAATCAATGCAATTATATATTTAAAACTTTAAATGCACATATGTATTCTGTGTGACTTGTATGAACACATACATGCACGAGCACACACAGACCCCACAACGTCTAGACGTTAAAAAAAAATTTTAAATCAATATTAACCCTTGCCCTCCAGCAGTCAAACTTTTATTTGAAGTCTGGCTGGCATTCTTGAAGCCTTGTGTTCTTGAAAAAAGAAGTTGAGAATCACCTAATATAACACTGAATATGAGTAAAACAAAGCCACACCCATAAAAAGTCACATCTCCCGTATTACAAGGAGTGAAGAGTCCATGGCAGGTGTTTACTTACCACACGGTAGTGATTGGGAGCCCACACGAGAAGGGTATGGCGTTGGCCCTTCTGGAAGTCCTGAGTTCCTACAGCGACCGGTGGTTCAGTGGAAGAGATGTTTATACTTGTCAGTTTGTCTGCGTCAAAAGTCATGAATTCATTTGTCTATAGATGGGAGGTGGGGGGAAGGAGTCATAGTTAACATAGTAGTGTCTTGGCACTGTGCAGCTGAATATAAAAATGGTGTGTTATGTGATATTCCGAGTTTCCAAGTTCATGTTCATGCACATTGAAAAATGCCTGTAGGGAGTTGGCATTCATTTGCCTCAACTTCCCAACCGCTCTTCTAGAGTCTATCATGAAGTGTTTTAGGACAACCACCCCTTTGCAACAAGCATTTTCTTTGGCTTTACAGAGATAAATGCTCTGGGATTTATTTCTTCCATTAGGGAAAGAACAGCATCAGGGACTTAAAAAAAAAAAAAAAAAACCATCGCTGGTGAAAACCAATACTGGGCTGCCCCAAGCTTTTGGAGTCTGACTTTTTTTTTTTGTCTTCAAGTTTACCTAGTTTGGCAAGATCTAAAGTGGTGTTTCTCAACCATGACTGAACTGGAATGAGACCACAATCAAGGTCTCTGGGGTTGGGACCCAGGTATCAGAATTTTCAAAGCTCTCCAGGAGATTCCGATGAGGACTCAAGGCTGAGTTCTGCCAATCCAGAACAATGATCATCATGATCAGGGTTTCCCAGTCTTGGCACCGTTGGCATTTGGGCCAGAGGATTTTGTCCTATGAAGTGCTGTGTGTCAGCATCCCTGGCTTCTGTGTAAGAGATGATGCCGGTGCACACTCCCAGTTGCAACAACAAAAAATGTCTCCAGAGATTGCCAAGTGTCCTCTGGGGTGAAAATCACCCCAGCTGAAAACCACTAACCTAGATCCTTGTGATCTAAAGCGTGGTTCCATAAACAAGGAGCAGCAGCATCACCCGGGAGCTTCTTAAAAATGCAGCATTTCAGGCCGGGCACGGTGGCTCACGCTTGTCATCCCAGCAATTTGAGAAGCTGAGGAGGCAGCATTGCTTAAGTCCAGGAGTTCAAGATCAGCCTGGGCAACACAGAAGGACCTTGTCTCCACACAAAAAATTTTTTAAAAAATGAGCCAGACATGGTGGTGCATGCCTGGAGTCCCAGTTATTCAGGATAGCCGAGCTCAGGAGGTGGAGGCTGCAGTGAACCGGGATTGTGCCACTGCACTCCAGCCTGGGTGACAGAGTGAGACCCCCGACTCAAAACAAAACAAAAAAAGCAGCATTTCAGATCTCAGCCCTACTGATTAAGAATACTGATTAATAACTCCCCATGGAATTTCTATAACATTCAGGTGTGAGGCACACTGGTTTAGAGTAAAGTCCAAGTGAGATCAAGATACTTAGACACTGGCCGGGCTCGGTGGCTCAACCTGTAATCCCAGCACTTTGGGAGGCCAAGTCAAGCCCGTGGGTTCGAGACCAGCCTGGGCAACTTGGCGAGACCTTGGCTCTACAATAAACCAAAAATTAGCTGGGCAGCGTGGTAGTGCACGCCTGTAGTTCCGGCTACTTGGAAGGCTGAGGTGAAAGGATTGCCAGAGCCCAGCAGGTTGAAGCTGTGGTGATGGGGAGTGTGCCACTGCACTCCAGTCTGGGCGACAGAGTGAGACTCCCACTAAAAAAAAAAAACCACATGTGGGCTGCTCTTGGGATTATGCAAGGACCCAGCAAAACAGCTTCTCCAAATTCTATTCTCAGGTCAGAAGACAAAAAAGAAGGTGGCATTGCCTTCTACTTACTTGAGACATTGGGCCAAGTGTCACCATGTTTCCAGGAAGAGATATCGTCATGTTATTATCCCCTATATTCAAAACTTTAATTTGGACTTCGTTTCCTTGGGGGAAGACTGGAAGAGTTTTCTGAGCAAAAGAAAATTGGCAGTGAGGTGTTCAGTACAGCATGGAAGATAATCTGAACCCTTGCATGGAGGCACTTTCCCTGGTGTTGGTTGAGACATGCCAGACACCCCCATAAGCTGCCAATCACTACTGGGGCACCCATAGAAAATGACACTTATACAGAATATTGAAGGAATCCGAAGGGGTTACTCTTGGTCTCATCTAGCACCTCTAGGTCAAAGCGTGCCAGGATGGAAAGCCTGGTAACAGTTAGGGGTCAGAATATCGTCTCAGTGAATGTTCCCCCGTTGTGACACCTGAGATCTGCTGTCCCCAACTCCAGTGTCCTCCCTGGAACTCCAGAAGCCCATTTCTCAGCCCCAGCCATGGTGCTGTAAGACATCTTCTCACCCTTGTCCCTCTTGCCTGCCTACCTTCATGCCTACGATGTTCAGTCTCAGACCCCGGTGTTGCAGAAGCGATTCGTGTTTACCTGAGCCCACAATTCATTTTCCACAAAGCTAGCTATGTTCAAGAGACAGTGAGCACACCCATGTTCACTGCAGCGTTATTCACAACAGCCAAAAGGTGGAAGCAACCCAAACTAAGTGTCCACATAGGAGAGACTAGTCTCCTACCTTAAAAAGGAAGGAAATTTTGACACACATTACAGCACACATGAACCTTGAAGACAATATGCTTAGTGAAACAAACCAGTCACGACAAAACAAACACTGGGTGATGCCACTTACACAAGGTACATAGAGTACTCACATTCCTAGAGACAAGAAGTAGAATGGGGGTCGCCAGGGCCTGGGGGAATGGTTGGGCTTTTGGGGGGTACAGAGACTTCGCTTTGCCAGATGAAGGGAGTACTGGAGATTGGTTGCATGACCACGTGTACGTATTTAACACTGAACCACACACAAGTGAGTAAGATGACAAATTTTGTGTTATATCTATTTTTACCACAATTAAAAAAAATTTTTAAGGTTATAGAAGTTAAAAGAGAGAGAAAGGGAGGGATGGAGGAAGACAGACAGAGAGGGAGAGGGAGAAAGGGGAAGGAGGGGAGAGAAAGAGAGGCCAGGGGAAGGAAGAGGGAAGGAGAGAGAGGAGCAGGGTGGGGGAGAGAGAGACAGAGAGAGAGATATGAAAGAGAGACAGAGAGACCGAGGGGGAGAGAGAGAGAGAGAGAGAGAGAGACAGACAGACAAAGATAGATGGAGAGAGAGAGAGAGACAGAGAGAGACAGAGAGAGAGAGAGAGAGAGAGAGGAGAGACAGAGAGGGATAGACAGAGAGAACGAGACAAAAAGAGAGACAGAGACAGAGACAGAGGGAGAGGGAGAGACTCGCCTACTTTTTACGAACCACACAGCCCTGTTTCTGGGACCTGATCTCACTCACAGCTTAAGGAGCCTAATCTGGTCCACTGTGGAGCCACTAGAAGTGTGGACTAGCTTGAGAACTAATCATTACTGGAAAGTTTACCAGAATCTCAAACGCATTTTCATATCAAAAAGACTATTTGCACATGTCTAAAATGAGGCTTGTGAATGACGGACGTCTTTCGACCAGGTCTCCTAGGAGCTCACACTTCACACCCTTCTCTCCCATTATGAAAAGTGTGTTGCAAGCGCAAGCTGTTTAGGTCATTTCTTCCCCGAATGAAGCCTATCCACTTGACCTCCTTCCCAGATGCGCCCTTGCAGGGATGAGGAGGGGTTCTCCCTGGGCCTCCTGCGGCCACAGCACCAGGGCTCAGGGTAGAGGAAGGACCCTGACCTCCCTCATCCTCTCCAGCCCAGAGAAAGGGCTCCGAACCATCCACTAAACCCATCAGGAAAGGACCCTGGAGAATCAGAGGGCAACTCACGTCAATTTCCACCTGCACGATGGCAGCCACCACAAAAGCCATGGAAGCCAGGAACATTCCAACCGTCATCTTCTTCAGGGAGCTGGTAGATCAAGAAGAGAGGGACTCTCAACCAGCCTCCTACAGACGAGGTCTGCCCCTCACCTGCCCCCAGACAAAACCAACTTCCCTACAAAAACACATGGGCTTCGAAAGGTCTCTCCTTCCATGATTCATGACTGAGACTAAGGATGATAAATGGAATGCAGCTTCTCATTTGCATATTTAGATTTAATTTCTAGACATTATCGTTCAGGTTGTACTCCCAATTATAATGAACATTCTTATTATCTACATACATAAAAGAACCTTAATTAGAGGATGTTTCAGGCTGCTATTAACAACAATTTTACTATTGTAATTATTCTATTCTATTCTATTCTATTCTATTCTATTCTATTCATTTTATGTCATGAGTTGGAGTCTTACTGTTGCCCAGGCTGGAGTGCAATGGCACCATCACAGCTCACTGCAGCATCGACCTCCTGGGCTCAGGTGCTCCTTCCTCTTCAGCTTCCCGAGTAACCTGTGCTACTATGCCCGGCTAACTTTTTTGCGGGGAGGGTAAGGATGGCGTCTCACAATGTTGCTCAGGCTGGTCTCAAACTCCTGGGCTCAAGTGATCCTCTTGCCTTGGTCTCCCAAAGTGCTAGGATTGCAGGCATGAGCCACCACGCCCGGCCAGCACTTTTATTTAAAGGACATTTTCAGAAACATCAGCACACAAACATCTGTTTCATTCGTTCCTCAAGACCCCATCATCTTGGGGCAGTGGCAGACAGGGTGCAGTCCACTTGCAAAACCCTCAGACCATTGGTGCCTCCACCAACCCAAACCCACTAGTCACCTACGTGAAATTGAAGCCACATTTTGCAAGCAGAGGATACACCAGACCATCAAAGATGGGGACCATGATGACGATCAGGATGGCATTGATGGTCTGCAGATGAAAGGACAGGTAAAATGTTAGGGTTGTCTCAAAGATGACTTTGACCTCCATATTGAACCTCAATACTTTCTCCTACCTGCATCTGATCTGGCTGAATTTCGATAGCTCCCTATGAAGAGAGAAAAACATTTTCACTGAAACGTGTTACGAAAGGGAGGGAGAAAGGAGACAAAGGGACTTAAACAAAGGAGTAGCAACCAGGGAGGGTAAAATATCCTGCTTGCCCAAACTTACTATTTTCCCACTCATGGTTGTTGCTTGCAGCGTCCACCGGGAGCCCTTAAAAATGAATAAAGTTTTACTGCATCATTTGAGAATGTGGGTTTTTAAAATTTTACTAGTCAACGGTGAGTCTTTTCCATGTCAGAAATAAGTCTGAAATGTTATGGGATTTAAAATTGTTTTAAACATCAAGTTAGTCTCCCGGCTCTATGATACAACTGGGTTAAAACAGGTTGTGCTTCTCCTATATAAGTGGACACAAAAATAGTGTGTCCACTATTTTTGGACTGGATCCAGCCCCTCTGAGCTGGAGAAATACACTTCTGATACTTATTGGAAAGCACGGCAGCGCCAGCCAGGTGAAAGCAGCCATGTAGCCGGGCTTGGTGGCTCAGCCTGTAATCCTGCACCTTTGGGAGGCTGAGGTGAGTGGATTGCCTGAGCCTGCGGGTTCGAGACCCGCCTGGGCAGCGAGACCTCATCTCAACAATAAAATCACAAAATCAGCAGGGCGTGGTAGCGCCTGCCTGTAATTCTGGCTACTTGGAAGGCTGAGGCGGAAGGATCGCCGGAGCCCAGCAGGTCGAGGCTCCAGTCTGGGTGACAGAGTGAGACTCCAACTCAAAAAAAAAAAAAAAAAAAGCAGCCATGTAAGGATGTCCAATATTTACTGATATCAGGAGCTCAAGAACATATGATTGTTAAGAGCCATTTTTAGTTGGGCGTGGTGGCTGATGCCTGTCATCCCAGCACTTTGGGAGGCAGAGGCAAGAGGACTGCCTGAGTCCAGAGGTTTGAGACCAGCCTGAGCAATGTGGCAAGACCTTGTCTCGACAATAAATCCAAAAATTAGAGGGTGTGGTGGCGCAGCCTGGGCACCTGAGACCTTGTCTCTACAATAAATCAAAAAGTTAGCTGGGCGTGGTGGCACATGCTTATATTTCCAGCTATTTGGAAGGTTGAGGCAGAAGGATCACCTGAGCCCAGCAGGTTGAGGCTGCGGTGGCCATGAGCGTGCCACTGCACTCCAACCTGGACAACAGAGTGAGATTCCGACTCAAAAAAGAAGGGCCATTCTTTTAAGATTGGCCTAAACTAGATCACCAACAGGAGAGAGATGGATTTAAACCTGGGCAGCCTAGTTACAGTCAACCTATTTTATAGTAAAAGATGACCCAGGACTGTATAACTACACATGATAATTTCTATGAAAGACTAAACCTCTAATTGTTTCAATATAAATCTATCAACTCCACTAGGAGGATATCAAAGAACATCAGGAAACTACCACTGTTTGAGTTTTGTTTTGTTTTTTTTAAATCAGAATCTCACTATGTTGCCCAGGCTGAAGTGCAGTGGCACGATCACGGCTCGCCGAAGACTTGACCTCCTGGGCTCCAACAATCCCGCCTCAACCTCTCGAGTAGCTGGGACTACAAGTGTGCACCACTACACCTGGCTTATTTTTTAATGTTTTATTTATTCATTTATTTTTTTAGAGACAGGTCTCACTGTGCTGCCTAGCCTGGTCCCAGATTCCCAGGTTCAAGTAGTCCTCTGGCGTTGACCTCCCTGAGCGCTAGGATTACAGGTGTGAGCCACCACGCCCAGCATGTTTGGCCTGTTAATATATGCCTGATCCTGCGTATTTTGTGCATGTTCTTTAACTGGATCCTCACAGCCTTGAGGTGGGTTAAATGACACTTTCAGAGGGGTAAGAGTTACTACCTAAGTCCCACAGCTACCAGGTGAGGAGTGTATTTCTAGTGCAAGTCTCATTCCAGTAACCAGCTCTCATCCATCATGTATCACTGCCTCCCAGGTCTGTATGGTGCTAGTCTAAATCTCATACTTACAAATAAGGAGATAATGTGCATGCTCAAATTTCTTCCAAGCAACAGAATAATACTAATACTTATCATACTAATACTGCCTGCACAATAAAACCACATGCTCATACTTTAAAAAAATTTTTACTAAAAGAAACAATAGCTGATTGCTTTAGCTACTGACCACTGTGTATTGACCCATCAAACACTATTGTGACACATCCCTGGACCTGTGTCTCACAGCTGTGGTAGAAAGAACACAGCAAGTTAACCATCTGGTTCTAGGTTCCTGCTTAAAGAGGGGTGATGTTGGTGGAGTCAATTTCCATCCCTAAACACTGCTTCTGGCCCAAGCATTCTATTTTTAGAGTGGAAGACGTCAAGCCCCTCTTGTTTAAATATCCTCTGGATCCCATAAAAGGCAAGACACGTTTTTACCATGCCACATCTGTAGGAAAACAAACTCTTTATCCTCAGTTTTGATTGCAAGAGTCCCAGATGCATTGATGAGGGCTTTGCCAAGGCATCAATGCATCTGATTTTACTTGACCACATCTGATTTTCTTCATTGTTTTGCAACAGAAATGAGGATAGAACTATCTAGAATTGCTTTGTTGTTGCCGTTTTGTTTTTACAAATAAACTCAGTGGGATCTAACCATGAAATAAGTGAAATATAAAAAAGAAACTAGAAGAGAACTTCTTAGACGTGAAATCCTAAACACATCTTGGTACCTGGCAGGCTCCAACGCATGTTTGCTAAGCAGAGACGAGGAACAAAGCAGAATTTCACGTTACCTGCTGATCAAACAAGGCCCAGAACATGGGGAGCGGGATGTACAGGAACAGAACCCTCGTAACCATCTTGATCTGAGAGATAAGCCGCTCCTGGAGGGGAGGAGGGACAAATCAGCCATCGCCTGTGTCAACCAGGTGCTGCTGAGTTTCAGTGAGGGAGAGATTTGCGTCTAGAGACAAGCTGTGAGGTGACTCATCACTCCAAAGGACACTAACACAGGCTTAGAAAACAAAATTTCTGGCTGGGCTCGGTGGCAATCCCAGCACTTTGGAAGGTAGAGGCGAGTGGATCGCCTGAGCCCGCGGGTTCGAGACCAGCCTGGGCAACTTGGCGAGCCCTCGTCTCCACAATAAATCAAAAACTAGCCAGGCATGGTAGGGCACACCTGTAGTTCTGGCTACTTGGAAGGCTGAGGCGGAAGGATTGCCGGAGCCCAGCGGGTTGATGCTGGGGTGGTCGTGCGCATGCCACTGCACTCCAGCCTGGGTGACACAGTGAGACTCCGACTCAAAAAAAAAAAAGAAAACTGAAAATTTCTAAGCTGCTTAAAATGTGAGCAAAAATGTCTATTTAGGAGATAAATTACTTGAACTTACTAGATATATATTCCCACCATGCCGCCACCACCACTCACCTTCTCTGTATTCAAACCAAAATTATGTGGTCACAATTACACGACTAATGGCAGCGTACATCAAATGGAAAACTATGAAAAGGTAATGTTGTCTGCAGATAAATCATATCCATTATTTATCAAGTTCTTCTCAATGAAAAGAGGCATTCATTGATCTATATAGTCTCATTTAACATGCTAAGGAAGGCTAGGAAGACACAACTGATAATTTGGTATGTGTGGCCTTCATCATTGGAACTGAGAATTTGGATTTTCATTTTCTCGAGCAATTGAGATTATTGTAGCCACAACGGTTACTTACATCATATTTTTCTCTAGCCCAGTCCAACCAGTGCTCTCTCTTGGGAAATGTGTGACTCCGATGCCTAAATCTGTTTTTGGTGGCAAACTGAAGGAAGGAAGAAAAATTAGGTTTCAAAATGGGACCAATGACTTTCTTGGGTAACACATTTCAGTTAAGCCCCTTTAAATGGAAAAAGATGTTTGTGAGAAAAGCAAAATATAAAATTGTATATACTAGGATATGAGCACGATAAAAGGCATAAGTGATGCATTTATTTCTAGTCTCTTTCTAACCAAGGTCATTTGGGTTGGGGTAAACACAGTCACATGTCTCTACTGTTCCTCTGGAAAACAGTAAAGACACACCTGTAACTGAAGTTTTCTAGCAGCCAAATTAACAAGTAAAAGAAAAGCAGACAAAATTCATTTTAAATCCATTTTATTTAACTAAATAAACCCTAACTACGATGTTTATATATAATCAAATTTTACAAATTAATGAGAATTTCTACATTCGTTGTTCATACTAAGTCTTCAAAATCAGGGAGTATTTTACACTTATGGTATATCTTAATTTGGATGCCAAATTTTTATCAGAAAATGTGATCTGTATTTAGATTTCATGAAGTTTATGCTTGAAAAACCAGATTTGCATACAAAGTTGTTCCAGACATGCTTAAAAGCTTTCCAATAACCGAACTGAGTATTGGTTTTTAAATTTGAGAGTGAGCACGTGATACATTTATTTAACCCACAAAAGATATAGGGAAACACATTTTGAAATAGGGTAATACGGGTCAGAAAAAGATGTAGATCCATCCTTCATGACGTTAGGGGCTACTAAGATTCCTTGTTGGAGTTGTTTAGGAGAGAACTTTGGGAAGGGCAAGGTGCGTTTGCAATGACAGGGCAACAAGATAAGGCGATGGTGGTGGCGGTTGGGGACATGCATGTGTTTGAAAGGCAATAATTCAAAGCCGCGGGCTGATTTTAGAATAATAGGCAATACAGTTCTTCTGATTCTAAGTAGCTTGAAGTTTTTCTTTAGGGGTTTGAACTATGCTGTCCATCACTTATTAAGGAAGGACTTGAGAACCAAATACTGCATGCTGTTACTCATAAGTGGACCCTGACCACTGGTCACATGGGTGGGATCAGTAGACGCTGAACTCTGCTGGGAGAGGAAGGGGGGGGCGCATGGCATCACCCTGGGTACCTGGTCCAGTATCGGAGCAGAGAGGGCCAGCTAGAAGCTCAAACTCCACCTGCACGCAGCCTACTTATGTAGTACTCCACAATGCTAAAATAAAATAAATTTTAAAAAAGAAGAACTTAAGCCGGGCTCGGTGGCTCAGCCTGTAATCCCGCGCCTTTGGGAGGCTGAGGTGAGTGGATTGCCTGAGCCCGTGGGTTCGAGACCCGCCTGGGCAGCGAGACCTCATCTCTACAATAAATCAAAAAATCAGCCGGGCGTGGTAGCACGCGCCTGTAATTCCGGCTACTTGGAAGGCTGAGGCGGAAGGATCGCCGGAGCCCAGCAGGCGAGGCTGCGGTGGCCGGGAGCGGCCACTGCACTCCAGTCTGGGCGACAGAGTGAGACTCCAACTCAAAAAAAAAAAAAGAACTTGAATAGATCATTGATAAGGTCTCCTCTTTGCTTGGAAAGAATGTTTTGGTGGAAATTGATCTAATATTAGAATAAAAAGGAATGATTGCACCTGCAGGAAATTTTCTTTTTGACAAGGAGAGGGCACATTGATTTCACAAGGTAAAATACAGTATGATACAATAACCTAGTTGTACAATGTAAGTGAAATACAATACAATAATCTAATGCAATAAGGTCGGGTAAAGAGACAGTAAGTGACCTAAAATTATCTTAAGGCTGCCTTTTCATCCAAAAGATTATGGATGCCTTTTCATCCAAAAGATTACGGGTATGTTTTCATTAAAACGTGCCATGTTTTCCCCTGGATATACAATATATACAGTATGTTCACTAAAAAAATGGAGCGTGTATGAGGGAAAAAATAATCAAAATTATTTGATTTCATTACCTAAGATGTCTACTCTCAACATCTATTTCCTGCCTATAAATGTACTGATATGTCCATATTCCCTGTTGATGCCGATGGGAGAAACCATCTTCTGAACACCTTATCACCAACTATTTTTTGATGCCAGAGATGGACAGTAAGTTAAGCACCATCTTCCTATTTTCAGCAACTTGGTGGACTTACATTTTTGCCATTATAAATATTACAATGACAATCTTTGTACACGGTTCTGTGTTCATTTTTTAAAATGATGCTCTAACCCTTAATTCTCAAAAGCAGCACGAAAGACTCCAAGCATCTAAACACTTGAGGTTCTTGCTAACACAGCCAAGGCAGGTCTCCCGCGCTCCGGTCACTGATCCCAGACCCTAGGCACTGTCTGCCAACCTGACAGGCCAAGAGTCACTTTGATTTTCTTTCCTTGGACCACTGATCTTATTTTAAAAGCCCAAGAGTCATTTCTGTTCCTCTCTTGTTGAGTTCTATTTGTGTCCTTTTTCTTTTGGTGAGTTTTCTAAGAAGTTTCAATTTACCAAAATAGTTCAGAGCAGCTGGGTGTGGTGCCTCACACCTGCAATCCCAACACATTGGGAAGCTGAGGAAGGAGGATTGCTTGAGCCCAGGAGTTTGAAACCAGCCTAGGCAACATAGCAAGATCTTGTCTCTACAAAAAATTAAAAAACTCAGCCAGGCTTGGAGATGTGTACTTGTAGTCCCAGCTACTCAGGAGGCTGAGGTGGAAGGATTGCCTGAGCCCAGGAGGTCTGAGGCTGCAGTGAGCTCTGATTGTGTCACTGCATTCCAACCTGAATGACCGGAGTCTCACTAGAGTGAGACTCCAACTCAATATACATATATATTTTATATACACATACACTTAGTTAAGAACACTAAAAATATGTTTGAAGGAAAGTCAAAGTTTAATTGAATTTTCATCTTAAGGAGGCAGAAATTTCCGGGGTAATTAAATGGCATCGAGAAAGGGCTACGGGAATACTTACACCCATGCACTTGACCACTTTAGCCATGATGTTGCCCTGTGGCTGGAACTTCTTGTACATTCCACTGCCAATGACAAATACAACTGGATAGGGAAAAAGAAGGTGTGTTAACAAGGTGTGTGCCAGGTCTACTTGTGGCCTGGAGGCGCGAGCTTTTATTTGTGTTATATGAGGGAGACCCAAAAAACCCCAGAATTTATTTATTAAAAACTGTGTATTTATTCTTACATGTTTAAACTTCAGTCCCTTCAAAGTACTCTCCGTTTCATGCAACACATCTATCCAGACGCTTTTTGCACGGCTCAGGACAGTTTTTGAACTCGTCAATTTTGATGCCTTTTAGTGCTTCTGCTGTTTTTTGTTTCACCTCTGCCACATCGCCAAAATGATTCCCATTGAGGATTTTTTTTTATCCAGGGAAACAAAAAACAGTTGCTGGGGGCGAATGCGTGTGAGTAGGGAGGATGGGGCTTGGGGATTGTGCCATTTTTGGTCAAAAACTTCTGAACATTCAGCATGGTATGGGCAGGTGTGCTTTTAAATCACCCCTCATGAAATGCGCAAATGTGTTGAAAGAATCTCCAAAAAAAAAAAAAAAATTCATTAAAGCCGAACGCAGTCACCCACAACAAGCTAGGTGGTATACTGATGCTGATGGGATCCTGGAACACTAACCTAGTAGGGGAAGCCTCTCCTACAAGAGGTCTGCCCTCCAAAAGTTAATTCCGGGTTTTTTTGGGTCCTCCCTCGTAAACTTGTCTTGGAAGTAGCTGGATTACTTATGGAATGGGAATTCCTACCTGTCTCACAGTTTAGAAAGCGCTTTTGATTCTAACAATCACAACAGCCTTGGAGTAACATTATGTTTGTGTTCTAATATACAAACCTTGAGGCCTAATGCAATCTACTTCCCAGAACTTGAGGCAGCTCAAGTTCACACTCAGTGCAGCTATTTAAGCACAAGCTCTAGCTCTTCTTACGGGGAGACAGAAAGATTAAATGGTCCCACACAACAGATTCATGTATTATATTCTACAAAGATAATGCATGCAGTCATAATTTTCTGACTGCAATGGCAAGATTAATAATCTCTCCTTCTTTTTAATATTTAGGAAAAAAAAGGAATTAATCTGCTGAAACTTTTCTTTACTCATACATGACATCAACTTTTTCTGTGGTCCAGATACAAAGCACAATGACAATTAATTGCCTTGGTAGCTACAGTTGTACAAAAGCTAGAAGCATCTTTTCAATGAGGTCATTTCGTCAGGCCTTCTCTTAGCAAAAGGCATATTGTGAAAACAACTCAGAAAAAAGCATTTGTGCAGGAGACTCTGATAACAGAGGTCTTATACTAGGATTTCAGAACACCCCGTTTCACAATTCAGTCATTTTAAAATGCTGATGAATAGACAGAATTCCACTTGCTTTCCTTGACGAGAAGGGCCTGAGATTTTGAGAGGTGCTAACTCTCAAGCGTATCTCCAAGTATGTGCTTGTGCCACACACACCCTTTATAGCTGAGGGAAGAGACATTTATTTATTTACTTGTGTTCTTTTTTTTTTTTTTTTTTTTGAGTTGGAGTCTCATTCCGTCACCCAGGCTGGAGTGGAGTGGTACACTCACAACCACCCTAGCAGCAACCCGCTGGACTTCTATGATCCTTCCACCTCAGCCTCCCAAGTAGCTGGAACCACAGGCGCGTTTACTTGTGTTCTTGCCCAATGCCAACCTTTCCCAGAGCAGGCATGGATGGTAAAGTTGCCCAATAAGTTGAGTCTACATTTTCTTTTGCCCACTAATATTTTAATTTTTAAGCTTCTGATTAATTGAAGTCAAATTCAAGCACAGGATTTGGCCTGATCTCAATTCCTCCACAAAAAAGTATTATCTTTGATATAAGAATGACTTGTAGCCGGGCTCGGTGGTTCAGCCTGTAATCTCCGCGCCTTTGGAAGGCTGAGGTGAGTGGATTGCCTGAGCCCGCGGGTTCGAGACCCGCCTGGGCAACTTGGCGAGACCTCATCTCTACAATAAATCAAAAATCAGACGGGCGTGGTAGTGCGCGCCTGTAATTCCAGCTACTCGGAAGTCTGAGGCAGAAGGATCGCTGGAGCCCAGCAGGTCGTGGCTGCGGTGGCCGGGAGCGGCCACTGCACTCCAGTCTGGGCGACAGAGTGAGACTCCAACTCAAAAAAAAAAAAGAATGTCTTATACTATAATCCCAGCACTCTGGGAGGCCAAAGTGAGAGGACTGCCTGAGCCCAAGGGTTCGAGACCAGCCTGGACAACTTGGTGGGACCTCATCTCTACAATAAATAAAAAAACTAGCCAGACATGATGGCACATGCCTGTAGTTCCAGCTACTAGGAAGGCTGAGGCGGAAGGATCACCTGAGCCCAGCAGGTCGAGGCTGCAGCGGCCGGGAGCGTGCCACTGCCCTCCAGCCTGGGCAACAGAGTAAGACTCAAACTCAAACTCAAACTCAAAAAAAAAAAAAAAGAATGGCTTGTACCAACTAAATGAGAATTTACCTAAAGTTTTTAATCCAGTGTCTGGGCCAGGGATGATGACTCATGCCTGTGATCCCAGCAATTTGGGAGTCTGAGGCAAGGGACTGCTTGAACCCAGGAGTTCGAGACCAGCCTGGGCAACACAGCAAGACATGGTGTCTACAAAAAAATTATAAACTTAGCCAGGCAGCACTGCACTCCAACCTGGGTGACACGAGTCCCCACCTCAAAAAAAAAAAAATACAGCATCACAGCTGGGTGCGTTGGCTCAAGCCTGTAATCCCAGCACTTTGGGAGGCTGAGGTAAGAAGATTGCCTGAGCCCAGAGGTTCAAGACCAGCCTGGGTAACTTGGTGAGACCTCATCTCTACAATAAATCAAAAAATTAGCCGGGCATGGTAGCACTCGCCTATAGTTCTGGTTACTTGGAAGACTGAGGCAGAAGGATTGCCTGAGCCTGGGAGGTCCACACTAGTGGCTGTGAGTGTGCCACTGCACTCCAGCCTGGGTGATGGAGTGAGACTCCAACTCAAAAAAATTAATAAATACAGTGTCTGATATAAAGCAAGACTTTTTGAAAATGTTCTCTGTCTCCTGCCCAGAATTTAGGAAAAGGCATACGTGAGACTTCTAGGGGCGCATGGCAGTATTTGAAGAATTATGGAAGAAGAGAGACATACTAAAAAGCAAAGGATACTGAGCTCTTACATAAATGAAGGGATCAAGCAAAATGGCTACAGCATGAGCGAAAGAAGTTAAAAACGGCCTGTTCGATACTAACAAAATTTGAAAACAAAAACTGGAGAGAGATGTCATTGCCAGGCGAGCAAAGCTGACAGCCACCCCGCCTGCCTGGGAGAAGACGCTCTGGAGAGTTGAGGCAGCCACTGGGCTTTGCTTCCTTCTTGTACTACCTCTTTCAAGTCATACTCTACCCTTTAGAAAACCCCATCACCTAAAAGCCAATGTCAGGCTATGTGGGGTGGCTCGCACGTATAATCTCAGCACTTTGGGAGGCCGAGGTGGAGGATTGTTTGAGCCCAGGAGTTCAAGACCAGCCCGGGCAACATAGTGAGACCTCATCTCAAAAATAATAATAATATACATTTTTTTAAAAAAAGCTGATGCCAAGGACTACTGTGTAAATTAATGCATCTAATATGCACATATCTTCCTTCCAGAGGGCAGAAACTCTTTTTTTTTTTTCTTTTCCTGAGTTGGAGTCTCACTCTGTCACCCAGACTGGAGTGCAGTGGCCGCTCCCGGCCACCTCAGCCATGACCTGCTGGGCTCCAGCAATCCTTCTGCCTCAGCCTTCCGAGTAGCCAGAATTATAGGCATGCGCTACCAGGCCCGGCTGATTTTTTGATTTATTGTAGAGATGAGGTCTCGCTGCCCAGGCGGGTCTCGAACCCGCGGGCTCAGGCAATCCACTCACCTCAGCCTCCCAAAGGCATGGGATTACAGGCTGAGCCACCGAGCCCGGCAGGAACTCTTAGTAGACACACCTGGAGGATGATAGGTCATGGAAATGTAGATAATCAAAGTATTTCAGGGGCAGTTGAACCAGGGTGCCATTTCTTCCAGCAGGTTGTGGCCAAGCACATGTTGACAAAAACAAAGCTTTCAGCCTTGGGTTCAATTAGCCTGGCAGATTCTCTCACCTTCATCTTCATCTGCCTAAATAGCATCACACCTTTAATTATCCAACTCGGTTGACTCCTTTTCCTGCAAACCTTTTCTTCTCTTTTCTTTTTTTTTAATCCGATGCCCTCTGAAACCATATGCCAATCCTACCTTCTTTGAATACTGAGAGCATGTTTAGCACCTGAGAGTAATTCTTCCAGCCACTTTTTGTTGCAACTTGTGACACAGACTTTTCAAAAGTAGTCACAGTAATTACTGTAAGACCGAACCTCGTGTTAGACTTGTATGAATTCAACTTACTCAGGGATACAGCCATGAGGGCAGCAGGAACTCCAAACGCCAGCGGGTAACACGCTTGTTTACTGTGAATCCCACATTCTTGAACTGGGGAGAAATGACAAGATTAAAACTCATGACGGCGGTGGTGATGCAGAGTTCCCATTGTAAAGTCCTTCGCTGACTATTACATGGTGCTCTCACTTACTGTTCTAGACTTATCCATTTGCCTTACTGCTCTCATCGCCAGCTGAGCAACGCAGTCTTGTAGCAGGAGACAGAGACAGGCTTGAATCTTAACATCTAAACTGGCGCGTGACTCTACACATGGGCAAGAGGTTAAAAATGGACCTGCTGGGTACAATTAAGATTTGAGGCTGGGCGCGGTGGCTCAGGCCTGTAATCTCAGCATTTTGGGAGGCCAAGGAGGGAGGATTGCTTGAGCTCAGGCGTTTGAGACCAGCCCGGGCAACATGATGAGACCTCATCTCTACAAAAAAATTTAAAACTTAGCCAGGTGTGGTGGCATGCACCTGTAGTCTCGGCTACTCAGGAAGCTGAGGTGGAAGGATCGCCTGAGCCCAGGAGGTTGAGGCAGCCCTGAGCTATGATCGTTGTGATCGTGCCACTGCGCTCCAGCCTGGGCGACAGAGTGAGACTCTGACTCAAAACAAAAAACCCCAAACAAACAACAACAACAACAACAGACAAACAAGATTTGAAAGCAAAAACTGAAGAGAAAGGTGTCATTGCCAGGTGAGCAAAGCTCACAGTGACCCCAACTGAGTGGGAGAAGGCGCTCTGGAGAGTTGAGGCAGCCACTGGGCTCTCTTTCCTTCTTACCCTGCCCTCTTCCAAGTCATACTATCTCCTGTAGACAACTCCACATTTCCTGAAAAGCCAAGGTCAAGAACTAACATGCAAATTATTGCATCTAATATGCCCACAGATCGTCCAAGGTCGGCGGACTTTTGTTGGTTCTGTGGATTTTCATAGTCAGGGACATACATGTGAGCCGGATACAATATCTTGATTATGTGGGACTCAGTAAATAAAATCAAAAGCGTACTGGAAAATCAGTATTGTAGGTTCCTGTGTTCTCGCCAATCAGGTAGCAATTTGATAAACAAGGGCCAGGGTTGATAAACTTTTCTATGAAGGGCCAGAGAGTAAATATTTTAGGCGTTGGGAGCACTTTGGTCTCTGTCACACAACCCAACTCTGTCTTTGTAGGGAAAACAGTCACAGACAGTATATGAATGAATGGTTTTGTCCAGGTTTCTAGACGTGGTCCATGGCTCATAGCTTAACGACCCCTGACAAAGCATTATTTTAACTCTGAAATTCTAGGATTGGCAAGGAAAAATATCAAGACTTCGTAAAAGACAACAGAGATTATTGGAAGTCCTTTCAGTGAAACGCTGGAACCTCCAGGAATTGTCTGATCCTACAGCAGTTTTGATTTTGTTTAACTAGTTATTTCATCATTCTGTAGAGAAAGAAGTTAACTAGTAGACAAGTGGTAGCCATGCAAATGTTTTCTTTTCATGGAGGTGCAAAATATTTTCCCCCTCTAAAGAATATAAATTGGTTATTTGAACTGATTATAATAGCTTTCCAGTTCTCTTATTAATAAATTATATTTTAAAATCTTTGTCACATGTTCACTTTATATTTGTACGAGAATCATGATTTTATGTTTTAAGAAAGTGTCTTTTAACGGATTCTATAATTCAAACATGAAAACTCTAGTAGAGTCTGGAGGTGGGAGAGGTGAGGGAACGTAACACAAGAATGAAAGCTAGGCAGGGCACAGTGGCTCACACCTAAAATCCCAACACTTTGGGAGGCTAAGGCAGGAGGATTGCTCGGGGCCAGGAGTTCGAGGCTGCAGTGAGCTATGATCATACCACTACACCTTAACCTGGGATAACAGAGTGAGACCCTATCTCTAAAAACAAAGCTATTAAGTTTTTATACAAAACAAGTTGGGAAGGGGTTTAGGTGTCTGTTATCCTCAAACCACTACATAATGCAGAAATACATAAATCCCCATAAAATATTTATTTTGTAATTTCATCTGATTCAAATGTGGACACCATGGTCTTTTAAATTTGTTTCCAATGTTGCCGAATATTCCCTTCCACATGAGTAATTCACAAACTCCATGGAGTAGCAAACATATCCGAGTGTTGTGACACTTTAGTTACTGGTAGTTGTTGATACTGACTGTCTCATTCTCTTTCTCTGGGTAGTTCTTTTGGGAATACTTGAGTGATAAGAACGCCAAGAGTGAAACTTTGTCCGCTAAACTCTTTCTAAGCTCTGAAACACCACTGGGGAGCAAAGCTTGACGGCTACAATATCATCTACAGTCGGCTAAGGTATTCCTTCCATATGACCGCCTTTGACTCTTCTCTCTTACTCAGAATAGGACTTTGCATTAATAATCATTTTTTTTTAGGCAGGGTCTCATTCTGTTGTCCAGGCTGGTGTGCAGAGGCATGATCATGGCTCACTGAAGCCCAGACCTCCTGGGCTCAAGCAGTCCTCCCATCTCAGCCTCACTAATAGTTGGGACTGCAGGCATGTGCCACCACACCTGGTTAATTTTTTGATTTTTTTGTAGAGACAAGGTCTTACTATGTTGCTCAGGCTGGTCTCAAACTCCTAGGCTCAAGTAATCCTCCTACCTCAGTCTCCCAAAGTACTGGGATTACGGGTGTGAGCCACTACACTTGGCCTAATGATAATTTAGAAAGATTGGTGTCAAGGCTGAGGTGATCATTGGAATAAGGGATTCAAAGAAGACTAGAAAAGGAAATTCAAAAAACTTGAGGGAAAAGCAGCTCTTATTCTAGCTTCCAACGTGTGTCCCAGAGTTCTCCAACAGCTACAGCGAGTACAGAAGAGGGAACAAAACAAAACAGAAAACAAGGACTGAGTCTTTTGACCCTGCTTTCTTCCTCACGATTCAAAAAAGAAAATCCTTTCCGGTATTTCTTACCTCTGAGAATAGGAGTGATGATTGTAGAAAGCAAACTTCCAGCGTTAATGGCCAAATAAAAGATGGAAAAAAACCGGTTTCTTTGCTTCTCCTGTCGTGGAAAGGATAAAATAAGATTATCTGTGCTTATGTCAACCGAACAGATGTAGCCAATGATCTGATTCCGTGTCTCACGTCAATGTGGTGAGTATCTGACTTTTGAACGTGCTTGGAAAGAACTGGATGGAGAACAGACTTTGTATCCGTGGCTTGGACTCATAGGTGTTTAGAGTCATTCACGTGGTCTCTGTGCAGGCACCTGTCCTTACCTGGCCCTCTTCAAACTGATCTCCGCCAAACGCGGACACGCAGGGCTTGATTCCTCCCGTCCCAAGAGCGATCAGGGCCAGGCCGATCATGGACAGCGCCCTGGGGAAGAAAGGGGTTCAGGGTCAGATGGCAGATCCTGGAAGGCAAAAGGTTTCTCTTTCCCCTAATTTCCCTCAAAGGACCAGGTACGGAGACAAACATGGAAAAGGGAGTTGACTTCAGGAGAAGCTGACTCAGAGGACTATAGCCTGATAGTTGAATGAAAACTTGAACTCACGAACCTTCAAGTTCCTGCCTTTGCCTAATAATTGACCATCCATCCTAAGTGAACTAACTCAGGAACAGAAAACCAAACACCGCATGTTCTCACTTATCAGTGGGTGCTAAACTAAGGATCGGCAAAGTCATAAAGAAGAGTTTTGTGGACACTGAGACCCAGAAGCAGGAGGGGGATAAGGTAGAGAGATAGAAAACCACTTATTGGTACAATGTGCACAGGTGGGGGTGGTGGGTACCCTTAAAGCCCAGACCAAAAACTATCTGGACCCCCTCAAAGCTATTGTAGTAAAAAGAAAGAAAAAAGCAAGCAAAGCCGCGGGGGTGGGGTGGGGGTGGAATTTAATTTACCATTTAATTTACCAATTTACCAGGAAACTTAAAGCAATAGCTTGAAATCTGAAAAAAGACTTAGGTATGGCATTCTTTTGGAGGCTTATTTCCAGTAAAAGAATGAGAGAGTGAGATATCAACGAACACACGTAAGCACCGTGCCTGGTGCAATCATAACAGACTCGTAATAGTCATAAAGTGATGTGGAAGCATGATTTCATTGCAAAGAAGACTAGCAGGTTAGATGACACGATCTCGGTTTATTTACAAAAGTACAGAAGACTGGAAAGAAATAGAATAACCAGTGTATTGTCATGTCTGGGTGGTAGGATTAAGGGCTATTTATTTCCATTTTCTTCTGCATTTTCAAGGTTATCTGTTAGTATTTTACCTCCTAAATGGAAACAAAAAAGCATGCATAGCACTGATCAACTCTCACTTTGCAGTTTTATTAAGTTTACAGTTAGTCATATACAAACTGCCAGTTTTACAGATATGTATGTCATAGCTTTTTGGTTGCTAATGCCACTTAAAAATACTAAAAATAGGCCAAGTCCAGTGGCTCAAGCCTGTAATCCCAGCACTTTGGAAGGCCGAGGTGGGAGGATTGCTTGAGGCCAGGAGCTCAGGACTAGCCTGAGCAACACAGTTGAGACTCCCATCTCTGCAAAAATGTTTTTAAAAATTAGCAGGTGTGGTGGTGTGCACCTGTAGTCCCAGCTCCAGAGGCTGAGGCAGAAGAACTGCTTGAGCTTAGGATTTCAAGCCTGCAGTGGGCTATGATTTTCCACTGTACTCCAGCCAGGATAACAGAGTGAGACCTTGTCAAAAAAACCAAAACAAAACAAAACAAAAAATCAGAAACTTCCTCCCCTACATTTAGGATTTATAGGCAAAGATTTAGGGCATGTTCACAATTAAAAATAAAAAAGAACATGCTTTAGAAAAATACTAAAAATAATTTTATGAAACAGATATTAAGTCAAGGCAGATACTGCACAGAGAAAGAATTCATTAAAAATCATGCCCCTTGAATCAATCTTCCTGCCAAACTACCACTGTTTTTAGTTTGAGTTGAAGTCTCACTCCTTCGCCCAGGCTGAAGTGCAGTGGCATGCATGCTCCTGGCCACGCAACCTTGACCTGCTGGGCTCTTGAGATCCTTCCGCCTCGGCTTTCCAAGCAGCCAGAACTACAGGTGTGTGCTGTCACACAAGGCTCGTTTTTTATTTACTGTAGAGACGAGGTCTCACCAAGTTGCCCGGGCTGGTCTCGAACCTGTGGGCAGGCAATCCCCTCACCTCGGCCTCCCAAAGTGCTGGGATTACAGACTGAGCCACCGAGCCCAGTCACTACCGCTTTTTTTTGAGTCAGAGTTTTATTCTGTTGTCCAGGCTGGAGTGCGGTAGCATGATCATGGCTACTGCAGCCTCCATCTGCTGGGCTCAGGCAATCCTTCCACCTCAGCCTTCCAAGTAGCTAGGAGTACAGGCGCATGCCACCACACTTGGCTAATTTTTTTATTTTATAGAAAAGATGAGGCCGGGCTCGGTGGCTCAGCCTGTAATCCCAGCACTTTGGGAGGCCGAGGTGAGTGGATTGCCTGAGCCCACAGGTTCGAGATCAGTCTGGGCAACTTGGCAAGACCTCATCTCTACAGTAAATAAAAAAATTAGCTCGGTGGCTCAGCCTGCAATCCGTGCCTTTGGGAGGCTGAGGTGAGTGGATTGCCTGAGCCTGTGGGTTCGAGACCCGCCTGGGCAACTTGGCGAGACCTCACCTCTACAATAAATCAAAAAATGAGCCAGGTGTGGTAGCGTGTGCCTGTAGTTCCAGCTACTCGGAAGGCTGAGGCGGAAGGATCGCCAGAGCCCAGCAGGTTGAGGCTGCGGTGGCCGGGAGTATGCCACTGCACTCCAGTCTGGGCAACAGAAGGAGACTCCAACTCAAAACAAACAAACAAACAGAAAAGATGAGGTTTCACTATGTTGCCCAGGCTGGTTGCGAACTCCTGGGCTCAAGCAATCCTCTCACCTCAGCCTCCCAAAGTGCTGGGATTACAGGTGTGAGCCACCATGCCTGGCTCCAACCACCTCTTTAACCTTGTTTCCCTCTTAACACAACTTATGTTTACTGTTGTTACTCTAAGCATTTTTTTTTTGAGTTGGAGTCTCCCTCTGTCGCCCAGACTGGAGTGCAGTGGCATACTCCCGGCCACCACAGCCTCGATCTGCTGGGCTACAGTGATCCTTCCGCCTCAGCCTTCCAAGTAGCCAGAACTACAGTCACGTGCTACCATGCCCAGCTAGTTTTTTTTTTATTTATTATAGACGAGGTCTTGCCAAGCGGCCCCGGCGGGTCTCGAACCCGCGGGCTCAGGCAATCCACTTGCCTCGGCCTCCCAAAGTACTGGGATTACAGGCTGAGCCACTGAGCCTGGCCTACTCTAAGCATTTTAAAGACAACAAAAACATGGCCCGCAGAACAGTGGATGCCATTTACTCTTGTGAGAATGTTAGGCATATTCCCATGTACTCCATGAAATAAAAAACAAGAAGCCAAGATTTCTTGAGCTCTCATCACTTGCCAGGTAGTATGCTAGGTGCTGTACCTGGCTTCGTCCTCAACAATCCTATACAAGGTGGGTACTATCACAAATGAGGAAACTGAGGCACAGAGGCTAAGAAACTTGCTCAAGATCACACAAATAGGAAGGGCAGAGTCAGAATTTGAACTCAGTCTGGCTCCAAAGTCTATGTTTTTACTCCATATTACAGATTAGAAAATTGAGGCACAGAGCAAATAACTTGTTCAAGTTTGCATAGCTGCTGTGTGGGAGAGCCAGGAGTCAGACACCTGCAGTCTTCGCTGCCAGCCTGTGCTCTCAGTCGCACCCCCCCCACCCACATGGTTCCCTCTGGGCACCGCAGGTGTTGAATCAAGAGGCTGAGTCTGGACAGCAATCAGATCGACTGATAAACCAGAAACACAGGGATTGCCAACACTAATTTGAGTTTCTATTATAAGTTCCCAGCCCAGAAGACGATTTACTCATAGATCAGGGGACCGCAGCACAAAACCAGGAAACGAAGTACATCTTTACAACTGGTCTACCAGGCCAGGCTGCAGTGAAGAGAAATTAGCCCAGCAAAAGAGCATTTGTCAATAACACTTGCTATCCAGGGCCCGGCACAAAAGGCAGGAGTAAATATTTATGAAACTGAACTACTGAAACATAAGCAGAAGTGTGGTACAAGACAGAAAGTCAATGGCATTGGAGCCATGGAGAAGCCTGGTAAAGTTAAGGATCAAGGTCTGTGGGAGTTATGTCCCTCCGGGCAAGGTCAAGACCAACATGGATCCCCTGCCATACGTGGGATGTGGTGACCCAGGACAGCCAGACCCCAGGGAGCAAAGCCTCCTGAAAACCATTATCAAAGTGACATACCACAGACCCAACTCAGTACATATAGACAACCTTTTCCACACCACTCACGAGGGAGGAAAAGCCTCCTGACACCCCCAGTGAAGTTCAAGGAGAAAGATGAAGAATTAAGGCACCCCAAGAGCCCCTGGTGGGAGGGTGGGGGCAGGGTGGCAGTGAACATCAACTTACACGTGCACCGGGAGGTTGTTGGGAGTCCCATCATGGTCGTGGTCTGTGAGGTCATTAACGGAGCTTACTGCAGTGATTGCTTGTCCAATTGTGTAGATAATGGAGAGAGACACAATGGTCCTATGTTTCAAAGGGTTGAAAGAATCCAAGTTAATTGCACAATATCAGTCCTACCTTCACAATTCACAAGAGCCCAGTCGTGAATACACTTGTCTCTCAAACTTGAGTAAAAACCAATAGCTCTCAGAAAGGCACAAGGTGCAAAGAATTGAGCAAAGTTGTAGCTCGAGGGTCAAGAGAGGGGAAAATTCACTCTGTCTTGCACTATTTGAAACTCAATGTTTCGCATCACCTAAGTGTAGAAATTAGTATGTATGTCTTTAAACAACAAGAGTCAACTATCTTGTGGCTGGTAATGATATTTGACCAGGAATGGACCACAGGATACTTCTGTAGCACTCTTTTGAGGGAGTGGATATTCTTGTTTCTGTCCATGCTAGAGCTTGGTTTGATTTGTTTTCTCCAGAACTCCTGTTGAAATGTGATTCCTAGAGTTGGAGATGGGGTCTAACGAGAAGTGTCTGGGTCATGGGGGTGAATTCCTCATAAATATACTAATATTCTTCCTGGAGGGGTGAATGAATTCTCACTCTATTAGTTTCCACAAGAGCTGGTTGGTTGTTTTTGTTTTTGAGTCAGGGTCTTTCTCTGTTGCCCACGCTGGAGTGCAGTGGCATGATCAGGGCTCACTGTAGCCCTGAACTCCTGGGCTCAGCTGATCCTTCTGCCTCGGCCTCCTGAGTAACTGGAACTATAGGCATATGCCACCAAGCCTGGTTAACTTTTTTGATTTTTTTGTAGAGGTAAGGTCTAGCAATGTTGACAGGCTGGTCTCAAACTCCTGGGCTCAAGCAGTCCTCCCTCCTGACTCAGCCTCCCACAGTGCTGGGATTACAGGCATGAGCCACCATGCCCAGTCAGGAGCTGGTTGTTAAAAAGAGTGTGGCACATCTCTCCTTCCACTCTCTCGCTTCCTCTCTCGCCATGTGGTCTCTGCACACACTGACTCCCACTTCAGCTTTTGCCACGAGTGGATGCAGCCTGAGTGTCCCCACCAGATGCCCATCTTCCAGCCAGCAGAACCATGAGCCAAATAGACCTTTTCCATTTGTAAATCTCCCAGTCTCAGGTATTTTTTTTTATAGCAACACAAATGGATTAAGACAGTTCATGTCATTTTTCTGGCCTAGAAGAGCCTCTACTTCCTTCATTAAGTCCTAGGAACCTTTTTCTGGTAACCTCCTGCTGGATCTTGGAGTGCTTCCTGTAGGTTTGGGTGAATGGCCTCCTTAACAACCTCATACCACGTGTCATCTCGGCCCACTGAGCAGTGTGAGCCCCTCAGCAACCAAGACATACATTAGGGAGTTTCTTTGTTTTCTCAGCCCTTAACTCCATGCCTCCACACAGCATTCATGATAGACAGTATCCCAGATACTATTTCAGGATGGGACAAAGAGGTTATGTTTGGCCCAGGATGAAAACCCACGAATGCCACTTGCACTCACATCGCTAAATGCCAGGCATTCGCTAGGCTCTGGAGATATGATTTTGAACAGAAACAGGGCTGCAAATGCTCTTCTAAATTTAGTTCCTTACTTCTTCATTCCTAGATACCACTATCCCCAACCACAAAGCTCACATGTACTTGTTGGTTTGCTTGTGAACAAGAAACTTCCAAACACTCACTTGAACTTTCCCAGCCACGAGTCAGCAATAAGCGCCCCGAGAATCGGCGTCAGGTAGCACAGAGCGATGAATGTATGGTAGATGGCGGTGGACAGATTATCATCCCAGCCAAAGAAATTCCTGAAGTACAGAATCAGGAGTGCTTTCCGTGGGCAGCAGGTGGGGGAAAAGGGGAAACAAGGTCAGGACTGGTTGTGATAACTCCCGCTCTTCACTCAAGGGTGAGAAGTGGCTGAAACAGTTACCTCTCATTCCATAGTAGGAGAATCTCTCACAAAACTCGTTGACCACAATGAAGAAGATGCTCAAGGGATAACCAAAGCAACTCTGACAAAAAGGAAAACAGTGTAGAATTGAAAGATGCTCTTCATGGCCATGTCCATAGACTAGCAAAGGTGTGAAAAATAGCCAGTGCAGATTCAGAAACTTATCAGTGATTCTCTAGAGATGGAAACTAGAATTCAATTAATTTATTTTTTATAGAGACAGAGCCTTGCTACATTGCTCAGGCTGGTCTCGAACTCCTGGGTTCAAGTAATCCTCCTGCCTCGACCTTCCAAAGTGCTGGCAGTGAGCAACTGCACCCAGTCAAAATTTAAAACTGTTATTCCCTTACATTAATCATTTCACATAGACACAGCAATGAAGTAAAACATACAGTTTTGTTGTTACTCTGGAAAAAGACTATTGCTGCATTTCCTAAGGAAAAGACGTCTCACACCGAAACTCAGGATTATGCTCTCATCAATGCTAGTTGCACAAGACATATCTGTTAGGTGAATGAACATTTAGGAGTAAAGCAGATTATAATATTTCCAAAATGAAGATACATGGAGAAGATGCACTCACCCGTGATTTGGACATCCCTGAAAGAGAAACAGAAGGCCAATATTAAAGTCAAGCCTAAAAGATTCCTAAAAGATCTAAAAATCAACTTTCAATATGACCCCACAATCCCTCTACTGGAAATATACCTAGAGGAACTCAAATCACTCTATGAAAAAGGTACCTGCACACGTATGCTTTTTGCAGCATTGTTCACAATAGCAAGAACATGGAACCAACCATACTGCCCATCAAAAGAGGACTGGATTAAAAAAATGTGGTACATATACACAATGGACTATTACGCAGTCATAAAGAAGGACAAAATTATGAACTTCACAGCAACTTGGATGGACTCAGAGTATATAATACTGAATGCTCTATCACAGAAACAAAGAACTGAGTATCACATGTTCTCACTCATAAGCGGACCTTGAACAATTATCCTAACGCTACAAGAAAAGGACTGGAGCCGGGCTTGGTGATTCAGCCTGTAATCCCGCACCTTTGGGAGGCTGAGGTGAGTGGATTGCCTGAACCCGTGGGTTCGAGACCCGCCTGGGCAGCGAGACCTCATCTCTACAATAAATCAAAAAAATCAGCCGGGCGTGGTAATGCATGCCTGTAATTCCGGCTACTTGGAAGGCCAAGGCGGAAGGATCGCTGGAGCCCAGCAGGTCGAGGCTGTGGTGGCTGGGAGCGGCCACTGCACTCCAGTCTGGGCGACAGAGTGAGACTCCAACTCAAAATAAAAGGATTGGCAGTAGCAGGAAACTGCCGGGACGGAGGGATGCGGGGTTGGCAGTAGTGGGAATCTGTCAGGGGAGGGGAAGCACACCTCATCAACCAGGGTACCTGCATAATGAACATTTGTATACCTAACCCTGAATGGTACCCCACCTCTTTAAAATAAAAAATTTGAAAAGTAAAATAATAATAAAGTCAAGCTACTGCAATACTTTCTGCTGTGTCTACACCAAGACCCTCTGACTTCTCGGCATTCAGAGCGGCCATTCAGCACCAGCTCCAGCCCACTCCAGGACCCCAGCCAGAGCCTGGCGCTTCTCATCTGGAGTGGAGCCTAGCAACTGAATTTCCTTTCAAGAAACTCCTCGGGCAATTATTGTGTGCGGTCAGCACAGAGAGGCAGGGACTCAGAGAATCATGCCAAAGCCATTTCCTCCTGAAAACACTTCAAAGGCTTGCCCATTAGGATGAAGTCTACACATTCTAGTATCTTCTTCACTATCACACAAGGTCATCTTTTTTTTTTTTTTGAGTTGGAGTCTCACTCTGTTGCCCAGGCTGGAGGGCAGTGGCACGCTCACAGTCACCCCAGCTTCCACCTGGGCTCCGGTGATCCTTCCGCCTCAGCCTTCCACGTAGCTGGAACTACAGGCACACACTACCACACCCAGCTAATTTTTTTAAAAAATGTATTGTAGAGAAAAGGTCTCACCAAGATGCCCAGGCTGGTCTCGAACCCACGGTCTCAGGCAGTTCACTCGCTTTGGCCTCCCAAAGTGCTGGGATGATAGGCTGAGTCACTGAGTCCCGTCTTTTTTTAAATTTCAGTTTTGGGTGTACACATGCATGTTCGTTACATGGATGTATTGTGTAGTGGTAGGGGTTGGGTCTCAGGTGACCCATTCCACGGATGGTGAACATGGTGTCCCACAGGTAACTTTTGAACCCTAGCTTCCCTTCTCACCTCTCCCCTTCCTGGTTCCCCAGTGTCTATTATTTTCATCTTTGTGACCACGTATCTCCCACATATGATGACAAATATATAAAAAAGACCCTTGTACTCGCATCACTATTCACAATAGCAAAATCATGGAACTAACCTAAGTGCCCACCAGTGATTGCCTGGATAAAGAAAATGTGGTATAATACACACCATGGAATACCCCACAGCCATAACAAAGACTGAAATCATGTCCTTCGTAGCAACACGGATGGAGGTGGCGATCATCATCCTAAGTGAACTGACCCAGAAACATCGGGCTTTTTGTGATGATTAAATCACTGTCGTGTAAATTCAACCACCACGTCCTCTCACCTGGGCCTCCTTCCGGCAGCCCCTCCCCTGTGCTTTCCATCTTGCCCCAGATATGACCTTCCCAAACCTTCCCGGGCATTCCTACGACCCCGCAGTGTAATGATGGACGGTTTCTACTTTTGTTTTCCTTCTAGACTGAGTTCCTCATGCGGAAGGGTCACTTCTATCCACCCATGTCTCCACATCCAACATCTCTTACAATATCTGCCATGGATAAGGGCTTCGTGTTGGAAGAAGGGATTAGAAAAGCAAGGAACACTGTGCAAGCACAGGTGAGTTCGTGCAGCCAAGTCCCATGGACTCCACCGTCACCCCTAATCCCTCAGCCCCTTCCTGCATATCCCCTGAATTTTAGCAAGAATTGATTCGTGCCCTTGTCTCTGGTCTTCACACCTCCTCATCCTGCTCGCCACACCCACACACTGCCCTGTATCTGTCTAAGTCCCTCACATGCTATGTCATTTCCCATGGGGACTCCAACCCCGTTTCCGTCCCCTACCCCTACTGACCTCATCTTGGGGTTCTTTGCTGCCAGGGCTCCCTGAGCACACTCCGCCTCTGTTGGGAATCAGTGCCCCTTCAGCCATGGGTCTCACATTTGAGCGAGCCTCAGAATCACAGAGGACTTGCAAGAACAGATTGCTGGGTCCCACCCCAGAGATGCTGATTTTGTAGATCTTTGGGGACACTTGGAATTACATTTCTAATACGTTTCCTGATGTCAGCGCTTCCCTGGCCCGGGTGGCACGCTTTGAGAACCACTGCACTGCAGAATTAAAAATAATCCTTTGGAGTCTGTCCTTTCCCTGTTCTTGGCACCTCTGACAAAAAATGAGCTGGCTGTAAAGGAGTGGATTTATTTCTGGGTTCCCTATTCTGTTCCATTGGTCTATGTGTCTATTTTTACACCTGTACCATGCTGATTTGGTTACCATAACTTTGCAGTACATTTTGTAATCAGAAACGATGCCTCCAGCTTGTTCTTTTTTGCTCAGGATGACTTTGGCTAGTTGAGGTCCTTTGTGGTTCTGTACAAATTTTAGGATTTTTTTTCTATTTCTATGAAGACTGTCATTGGATCCTGTTATTTGCAGCAGCACGGATGAAACTGTAGGACATTATGTTATAAGTCAGGCACAGAAAGACAAATACCGCATATTCTCACTCATATGTGGGAGCTGAAACCATTGCTCTCATGGAGGCAGTGAACAGAATGGTGATTACCAGAGGATGCGAAGGGTGGCGAGAGGAGGGATAAAGATAGGCTGGTTTATGGCTACACCCATTCAGTTATATGGAAGGACTAAATCTGGTATTCCATAGCACAAGAGGATGACCATCGTTATCAATAACTTAGTGTACATTTGAAAACGGCTAGAGGAGAAGATTTAGAATGTTCCCCCACACAGAGAAATCATCGATACTTGAGGTGATGAATATTCCAACTACCCAGATTTGATCACTACACATTGTATGCCTATATCAAAATGTCACACGTAGCTCATAAATAAATATACAACTATTATGTACCCATAAAAATGTTTTAAGTCCTTATAGCTACCCAGGGGTTGCCAACTGCAGAGGGGGTGCCCATTTGAAGAGTAGCTCCCCTGAAAATCAGTGCCTGCCACTGTGGCTTGTGTTCAGAAGACTGACTTTTGTCTGACCCGAGAATCGGTGCTTCCGGTAAGTTCCCAGGTGATGTCGAGGCCCCCGGTCCGGGGACCCCGCTTTGAGGACCACATGCAGGCTGTGATGTCATGTTGCCCGATGGCTCTTCCCTGGCTCTGAGCACCAGAGAGACCGAGCCAGCAGCCCAGCGCAGACACCGAACACAGGAGCCGGACAGCACACAGACGCCCACTTCCCCTCTGGGGTCCTGCCTCTCAGGCTGGCCGCCTTGTGTTTCATCATGTGCGAGTCCAGGGCCCCATCACACAAGAAACAAAGCCACAACTCTGGTGGAGGAAATCCCTTCCTGACCCTGCCCGCGGGGCTCCCAGGCCGGCGTCCCCCACCTCCTGGGCCGCCTTCCCCCGCAACCCCGGTCACGCTGTGCTGTGGTTATTTCCTACTCCTTCAGTTCGGCTGCCCCAGTGGCTTTCCACATTTTTGCATTTTTGCCCACTTGAGAGCACTTCAGATGCTATTTTGGTCACCTGAAAGAGAGAAATAAACTCTCTTGGTTTCCAGGTTCCTGTTCCCAGCTCTTCCTGCCTACTAAAATCCTGGACAGAGATTCCTCTACACGAATAAGCTGGTTCTCTTCCTCGATAGACTTCCTTGTGCAAAGGGGGCTTCTTCAAGGGGCAACCCATGGCCAGGCACGGTGGCTCATGCCAGTAATCCCATTACCTAGGGAGTCCTAGGTAGGAGTATCCTTTGAAGCCAGGAGTTCAAGACCTGCCTGGGCAACAAGAGCCTGTCTTTACAAAAAATTTTTTTAAATTAGCCAGGCACAGTGGCATGTACCTGTAGTACCAACTACTCAGGAGGCTGAGGCAGGAGGGTTGCAGTGAGCTATGACAGCATCATGGCACTCCAGCCTGGGCAACAGCGGGAGACCTTGTCTCTTTAAAAAAAAAAAAAAAGTGAGGGGAAGCCCGGGAGTCCCCCTGGGATGAGCCTCGGTTCTGGTGCCTTCCAGCTGTGACTTGGGCAAGCCCATTTCTTCAGGAAAGCCCAACAGTCAAATAAGGATGACCTCACCGCCTTGCAGGATTGCTATGAGAGTTCACATGAACCCCACCAAGCTCATCGTGTCATTCTGTGAGATGCTACAGCCTCGGAATCTTCAGCCTCCCCTGGTGCCTCCCACACAGTGGAAACTAAATGTCTGTTGAACAAGTTTCTGAAGCCCCCATCGTGTCAGTCACCAAGGCCATGTTCAGATTCAGGTTGGTTCCCTCTTCGGCCCCCTGGAGGCAGCCCCGAATGGATTTCTTTTTTTTTTTTTTTTTCTGAGTAGGAGTCTCAATCTGTGGCCCAGGTTGGCGTTCAGTGTCACACTCACAGCTACTGCAGCCTCGACCTGCTGGGCTCAGGCGATTCTTCCATCTCAGCCTTCCAAGTAGCTGAAGCCACAAGCAGGCACCATCACGCCCAGCTAATTTTGACTCTTGTGTGGATTTCATGAACACCCCATGTCCCACTCTGGCTTCTACTGGGCTTGGCCAATGGAGTGCTTTGGGAAGATGAGAGGGAGAGGGGAAAAGTTGGGGTGTTTGTTTTTATTTTTGGTGCAAGGTCACCTCAGACTGGCTGTGTCACGGGACAGTCACTGCTTCTCTGATGTCGGCCCTCTCCACATGACTCTCTCTCTCTCTCCTTCCAGGTTTTGGCAAGGGTTCCTTCCCATCATCCCTCAGGCCCATGGGGGGTAACAGCGAAGCTGCTGCAGGCCCCGTGTGTCCACACCATCACTGATGGCTCTCCGTTCCCCAGCATCTTCGACAGCACCTCTCTGGGCGTAAACCCTCCTATTCCGAGCATGCCGCCTGTGTCCTGATAAGGCCATGGTGACCCAGTGCACACACTGCAGACCTGTCTTCACCAGGCAAGGAAAGGCACCACTCTCCAAAACAGGAAAGGGTCAATCAGACTAGCACGACTTTGACCAGCTCGCCACAAAGCAGGCTGTTGGTGTCATTCAAGGCCCCGGCCACTGCAAATGGTGCTTGGTATTCGTGAGGTCAGAGCAATACGACACAATGTTTTACCAACTTAGACTTTGGATAACACAGTCTTACCATTGCCCCCCGGAGCCAAAGTGAGAAGTGAGAGACACAGAGGTCCTTATTGTCCTTGGGATGGGCCTTCCTTAGAAGAGCAGGGGCAGACCTAAAAACCCAAACTCAGCAGAGATCACCCAGAGTTCTGTCTTCTCCAACCCTTCCCCGTGTTCCTCAGTCTCGGGTCTCAGGAAAAGCCTTCACCTTTCCAGAGCAGGACCTATCCTATTTTGCTAAATAAATTATTCAGCCCTCATTATTTGCTAAATCATGGCAAGGCTTTTGTTTACTTCAAACATACCAGGGTTCCAGAAAAGAGACCAGGACGCACAGAGGGCGTCTGACAATCACCACACCCAGAACTAAATTATGGAAAAGGAAATTCCTTAACTTGCTCGGGTGTAAACCTGAGGGTTAGTCCCTAGTCGTCTGGGAGGAAGTATTTTATTTTCTGAAAGGTGTGCATTCCAAAGAACGACTTTTATGGCTGCAGGGCAGAGGTTACTAAACTTTTTGCCAACCGAATTCGAAGCTCTCTCCTAGGCACACTGTCCCAGTCAGCACTTCTTATCTTCATACACCTGTGTCAACAGGATTCCTATCTTAGAAAGCTGTGGCGCAGAAGGGGTGTTTCCACTGAGAGGTGAGGCTGGACACAAATTTCAGCTGTCACAAGGTAGGATTGTATTTGCTGTTGGTATCCTGATGGTAAAATTCAGCGGCATATTGGAGTGGTCCGGTGTTTCCAGCATGACTTTTTGATCCCTTGAGCTGAACTACTGATCAGAGCCAAACCCACCTTAGAAGCCGACTCCCTGTAGAGCTGGCTTAACTGGCACCCAGCACACTGTGACCACTGAATTATTATCATGATCACTATTTTATTATTATTATTATTGAGTTGGCGTCTCACTCTGTCACCCAGGCTGGAGTGCAGTGGCATGATCACAGCTCACCATAGTCTCGATCTCCTGGGCTCAGGTGATCCTTCCACCTCAGCTTCCCAAGTAGCTGGGATTTACAGGCATGTACCACCATCTCTGGCTAATGATTTGATTTTTTGTAGAGATGAGATTTTGCTATGTTGCCCAGGCTGATCCTGGACTCAGGCGATCCTCCCACCTTGGCCTACCAAGTTGCTAGGATTATAGCTATGAGCCACTGTGCCCAGCTATTATTACTATTATTTATCATCATCATCATCATCATCATCATCTTGTTATTATAAGCCTAGCAGTGGTTTTGTCTTTCTTTTGGCTAAATAATTGTATAAAATAAGTATATCATATACATTTATATATTATTGACTTGGGGGTAGAAGTGGAGAGAGATGAGAGACCCGGAGAAAACAAGAGACTCCACTCTTCTCTGCTGCTGAAATGCCCCCGTCTTGTGACTACTTCCCACTATTTATATACGAGAGAAGACCCCCCAGAACCTGGAATTAATTGATAAAAGATTGTGTATTTATTCTTTAATGTTTAAATGTCAGTCACCTTCAAAGTAATCTCTATTTGATGTAATACGCCTATCGAGGTGCTTTTTGCACAGTATTTGAACTCATCAATCTTGATGCCTTTTAGTGCTTCTGCTGTTTTTTGTTTCGCCTCTTCCACATCAGCAAAACGTTTCCCTTTGAGAGTTTTTTTAATCCAGAGAAACAAAAAACAGTTGCTCAGGATGAGAGCAGGCGAATAGGGAGGGTGAGGCACGGAGGTCCTGTTGTTTTTGGTCAAAAACTGCTGGACATAGCCAGGCTCGGTGGCTCAGCCTGTAATCCCGCGCCTTTGGGAGGCTGAGGTGAGTGGATTGCCTGAGCCCGTGGTTCAAGACCCGCCTGGGCAGCGAGACCTCATCTCTACAATAAATCAAAAATCAGCCGGGCGTGGTAGCGCGTGCCTGTAATTCTGGCTACTCCGAAGGCTGAGGCGGAAGGATCGCTGGAGCCCAGCAGGTGGAGGCTGCGGTGGCCGGGAGCGGCCACTGCACTCCAGTCAGGGCGACAGAGTGAGACTCCAACTCAAAAAAAACCCCAAAACCAAAAACAAACAAACAAAAAAACCAAACTGCTGGACACTCAGCATTGTGTAGGCAGGTATGCTTGTAAATCACCCATCATGAAATGGACAAACGTGTTGAAAGAATCCCCCCAAAAAATTTACTGAAGCTGAACACAGCCTCTCACAACAATGCTAGTTGGTACACGGATGCCGATGGGTTCCTAGGACATTTACCTAGGGGGGAGGCCTGTACCACAAGGGGCCCGCCTTCCAAAAGATAATTCCTGTTTTTTAGGGCCCCCCCCTTGTAAAGTATGCTCCATATTTTGAACCATTTGGGGCTATAAACTTTTAAAGGTTTTATTACCTAGAAACGGATAACTCTCTCAGCACCAAGGAGGGCAGAGAGAGTGCACTTCCAGGAGTTGAACTGACTTGGGAAGTTGGCAGGAGCAGAGCATTTTGCAGAGGTTGAAGACGGAAGCCCTCGTCTCAGGGAAGGGAGGAAACAGCTTCTACTGCCACCAAACATCAAGGTGAGGGAATCACATAAGTTTGTGTGATGTTCCAGGGACATGTTTCTGCAGTTGCAAAGTGTGACAGACAGGATTGTGGTTCCCCCTGAGAAGTCCGCATCCTCGTTGCTGGAATTTGTAGACATTTTCCTTCTGTGGCAAAGGGGGACTTTGCAGATGTGATTAAGTGCCGGGCTTAGATGTGGGGAGTTGCTCTTGGATGATCTAAGTGGACCCGATATAATCACGAGCGTCCTGAAAAGAGTCAGAGGACGAGATGCGAAGGTCGAAACAGGGAGGTGATGGCAATTGCTGGAGGGGTCCATGAGCCAGAGAACGCGGTGGCCTCCAGAAGCCAAGAGCCAGGAACCAGATTCCCCCAGAGCCTTTAGATACAGCCTTGGCACACCTGGATTTCAGCCCAGTAAGATTCACTGCGGACTTGACCTCCAGAGCTGTAAGATGGCACTGTGTTTGTTTGAATTGGGGTCTCTGTCACCCAGCGGTGGCAACATCACAGCTCATAGCAGCTTCGACCTCCTGGGCAGTGGCACCATCATGGCTCACCGCAGTCTCGAACTCCTCAGCCTCCCGAGTAGCTGGGCTACAGATGCACATCACCACACCTGGCTATTTTTTTTTTGATGTTTCGTAGAGACAAGACCTGGCTATGTTGCCCAGGCTGCTCTCAAACTCCTGGGCTCAAGCAATCCTCCTGTCTCAGCCTCCCAAAGCGCTGGGATTACAGGTGTGAGCCACTACACCTGGCCTGACTTTTTACTCGAGCTGCTTTTTCAGTGCATGTTGCCATACTGTGCACCACGCAGGAGCAAAGCGATTCCGGAACCCACTGCTCCAGCACAGCACTGGAAAACTGGAGGAGAAAACAGGCCTGGAGCAAGGAGGGGCTTGCTGGGTGCAGCTGCTGCAGGACATCACCCACTCCGCTCTTAATCGCATTGTCTTGGTTCTGTCTCATCATTCACCAGGGCTACCATGACCAGCAGACTCCCTGTCTCACCTGGTCTGTCCACTGTCCACACGGCTGACCGAGCTTCCCTGAGAACCTTGCTCTCAGACTTTGCATGCTCTCTCGTTCCTGCAGGGAAAGCCCTTCTCCTCGCCTGGCATTCAAGGCCTGGGTCTGGCGGCAGCTCCCTCCACCTCCACCCCAGCTGGCCGGCCATATGACTTGTTCCAATGACTTGTCCCAATTCTCTCTCCACGCTGGGCCCTTCCAGAACCCCATGCATTATGTGGGCTCTCCTCTTCTCCCTTGGCCTCCCAAATCCTCCCTATCCATTCAGGCCTTTTTCTATCCTTAAAGCTGTCCCTGGAAGAGTGAGCTGGTCCGACTCTGAAAAATGTCTCAGAGTCTCACATAACATGATCTTCTCTCTCTCTCTTTTTTTGGTCAGGGTCTCACTCTGTCACTCAGATTGGAGTGCAGTGACGCAATCATGGCTCACTGTAGCCTCAAACCCTTGGGTTCAGGGGTCCCGTGTCTAGAAAACTGTTCTGTATTTTTGTAGAGATGAGATCTTGCTGCATTGCCCAGGCTGGTCTTGAACTCCGGTCTCAAGTCTCAAGCCTCCCGCCTCGGCCTCCCAAAGTGCTGGGATTACAGGCATGAACCACAATGCCCGGGCTTTCCCTTTTTTAAAAAAATTTTTTTAGAAAATAAAGTGTGTGCCACTTCAAAAAGAAGCATCTGTACTAGACCCAGCTGTGATTTCCCTGAGGAGACAGGAGGCAGGATGTGGTATCTGGTGCTGCACATTTGGGTTGATTTTTAAATTTTTTTTCAAAATGGATACACTTTGATCAAGCCATAAAAAGTGCTTTTCTTTCCTGAGATGGGCCATTCCACCCTCAAAGTCAGGATAGCTTTAGAGCAAGTACTGTGTCTGTCACTCAAAGCCCTTGTTTCTGGAGTGGCTCTTGGGAGGCCTGTTTCTTGCCTGGTTTGATGATTTATTATTTTCTTTCTTCTTCAGTTGGAATATTTTGCCACATGTCCCATTCTCAGATGGGTCCATATGGCACTTTTTGTGTGAGTTAGAAAGGTGTGATCTCAGCCATTGCCTTGCTAGACGCTGGTGTGGCCATGTGCTCTTTGAGCTACTATCGCCATGCTTCCTGGCTTTGGCTCCCTCCCCCACCTTGGGGAGGTGAATCTTCTCTCTCCCTTCTCTTTCTCTAATTTAATTTTAAACAAACTTTTCTTTTTTTAACCTCAAAAAAAAAAGAGAAAGGTGTGATCTTAGCCGGGCACGGTGGCTCACACCTGCAATTTCAGCACTTTGGGAGGCTGAGATGGGAGGATTGCCTAAGCCCAGGGGTTGGAGACCAGCATGGGTAACTTGGTGAGACCTCTTCTCTACAATAAATCAAAAACTTAGCCAGGCGTGGTGGCATGCGCCCATAGTTCCGGCTACTTGGAAGACTGAGGAGGAAGGATCACCTGAGCCCAGCAAGTCGAGGCTGCGGTGGCTGTGAGCATGCCACTGCACTCCAGCCTGGGCGACAGAGTGAGACTCTGACTGAAAAAAAAAGTGTGATATTGTAGACCAAATGCCACCCAGAGGTCTGGCTTGGCGAGTGGACAGGGGCTTTGTTCCAATCAGCAAGGTGGTCCCTGGTGGCTGTGTCCCTTGGTGAATGGGCATGGGCTGCATTCCAGCCCCGGGTCCTCTTGGTGGGCTGTCAGGAAGGCATTACCTGCACACCTGTGGGCAGGGCACGCCCAGTCTCAATGTTCTCCACAGAAATAGCTTCCTTCCCACAGCTCCTTCTTCCCTGCTAGGCAAGGATCTGCTGACTTTTGGATACATCAACAAGTCACGACATAAACACAGAACAAGCTGAGGCAGAGCGTTCAGAAGGCCGCTTTCACCAAACTTCTGGCTGTCTTTCCTGCACCACTGCTGAAAGCAAATGAGTTGCCAGGCCTTCGAGAGCAAAGAGGGTCAACTCAGGCCTTCGAGGATGAAGAGAGTTAATTCGGGCCTTTGAGGCAAAGAGGGTCAACTTGGGCCTTTGAGAGCAAAGAGAGTCAACTCAGTCCTTCAGGGACAAAGAGAGTCACCTCAGGCTTTCGAGAGCAAAGACAGTCAACTTAGACCTTCAAGGATGAAGAGAGTCAACTCGGGCCTTTGAGGACAAAGAGGGTCAATTTGAGGACCTTTGAGAGCAAAGAGGGTCAACTCAGGCCTTCGAGGATGAAGAGAGTCAACTTGGGCCTTTGAGGACAAAGAGGGTCGATCTGGGCCTTTGAGAGCAAAGAGGGTCAACTCAGGCCTTCAAAGATGAAGAGAGTCAACCTGGGCCTTCGAGGATGAAGAGAGTCGACTTGGGTCTTAGAAAATGAAGCTAGTCAACTCAGGCCTTCAAGAGTGAAGAGAGTCATCTGGGGTCTCCCAGGACAAAGAAGGTCAACTACACCCTAACGGCAGGAAACCACTTTGGAACGTGGGGAAACCAGTGCTAAAGGGAAAATGCTATCAAGTGACTTGGCATGACCCCACTGGAGGCAACAGCTCAGCCCCGAGGACCTCATGCTCAGGCCAGCAGGCCAAGGCTTGACTGTGGCCGATCTCAGACCTAGCAGGCGCCTTGTGCTTGTGGCCCTCCCGGAACATGGGAAGATGGGAGGCTGTCCCCAGGGTCCTGGCGAGGCGGGGAACTTTCTGCCCAGGAACACAAAACCTCCCAGCTGCCGTCTGGCATGGCCTCCTCACACTTGGCGATGCTGTCCTCGGGCGCCTGCTGTCATGTGCAGCAGGGACCGGAAACGGCATGGTCTGTGTGAGCCATAAGCTGTCACCCCGTGCCTCTCCTGCCATTATTCAAGCCCTGTTCTGCCTCATGGGTGCTTACAGCCCTGCCTCTGCCTTTCTAGAAAACAACTCCTCCCTCAGCTTGGTGTCTGTGGCTCCAGCTTATGGGGATCAGTATATGAGTTTTCTCAGGCTGCCTTAGGGCCTCCAACTTGGTGGCTTAGGCAACAGAATCATACTGCCTTGCAGCTGCAGAGGCTGGAGGTCTGAGGTCAAGGTTGGGAGGGTCAGTTCCTTCAGGTACCGTTGGAGAGAATCTGTCCCAAGTCCCTCCCCGTTGCCATCTTGGGTGTCCCTCAGCTTGTAGAAGCATTCCCTCAATGCTAGTTACAGCTTATGCAGTGTTCTCCCTGTGTATGGCCTCTGGGTCCAGATTTCCTCTTCTTTTGTTTGAGTCAGAGGGGTCCAGATTTCCCCTTCTTTTTTTTGAGTCAGAGTCTCACTCTGTCACCCAGGCTGGAGTGCAGTGGCATACTTACAGCCATGCTGGGCTCTGGGCGATCCTTCTGCCTCAGCCTTCCAAGTAGCCGGAACTATAGGCATGCACTACCACACCTGGCTAATTTTTGATTTATTCTAGAGACGAGGTTTCACCAAGTTGCCCGGGCTGGTCTCGAACCCGCGGGCTCAGGCAATCCACTCGCCTCGGCCTCCCAAAGTGTGGGATCACAGGCTGAGCCACTGAGCCCAGCCTTGATTTCCTTTTCTTATAAGAACATAAATCATATCAGATTAGGGCCCACCCTGCTGTGACCTCATCTTAACCAATTACAATGGTTACCAGCCTATTCCCACAGAAGGCCACATTCTGAGATACTGGGGTTTCGGGTATCAACACTTGAATTTTGGGGATCCGCAATTCAACTGTGACAGTCCGAGGTCATCCACACAGTGGACAATGAGTGGGTTAGGTTACAGATGTCCTCCTGCCTTTCAAAAAGGTTTCAACTCAACACGTGACTGTCTAAAATCAGGCTTACCAGGCCCAGGATGGTCTTGTAAATTTCCTATGACTTTTAGTTTCTTATTCCCATAAGCACAGACATGGATCTCCGAATGCCATTCCTGTCCTCCTCCAGGAAGAAACGGTCTCTCCAGGCACCAGGATCCAGCCACCTTTGGACATGCTGAGACATTTTTCCCAGCCTGCTCTCAACTGCAGGGAATAATCAGAGCCAGAGAGCGCTCCAGGGTTAATATGTAGTGAGCTGTTCGGCAAAACAGAAGAACCCGGTGACTGTCCCCAGTTCGGCCTCTGCCTGTGTGCTCAGGTGAGGCGATTTTCCTGGGTGTTAACACAGCAACCCTTGCTCTCCAAATTATTTCCTTTCTCTACACCCGGATTTTTTTTTTTGGCAGGTTCTCACTCTGTCACCCAGGCTAGAGTGCAGTGACGCAATCACAGCTCACTACAGCCTCAACTTCTTGGGCTCACATCATCCTCGCACCTCAGTCTCCCAAGTAGCTGGGACTACGGGTGTAACCACACTACGCCTGGTTGATTTTTTAAATTTTTGGTGGGAATAGTTTCTCACTGCATTGCCCAGGTTGATCTGGAATTCCTGGGCTCAAGCAATCCTCCCGCCTTGGCCTCCCAAAGTGCTGGGATTACAGGTGTGAGCCACCACGCTCTGCATACATGTCACTAAATTAATAGGAACCAATCTCCCAGTCTTTTGCATGGGTTGCTTTCGAGGCAATTAAGTGAAAGACCCTACCTGTTAAAACACAAAGATTTTTTTTTTTTAACTTTTTCGTGATAAACCGTGACTAGAAAAAACTGCTTTATGATCATGCTAAATGTGACCTTAGGCTGCCATTGACAGTGGCTGCACTCGGACAGAGGGACTTGAGCAGAGGAGCAGCCCGGCCGGGGGACACAGCCCCGCTTATAGCAAACCCCATGGTGAGATGACCCCACAGTCCAGGTTCCTCCATGACAGAGTTCAGCATCTGGAACCAGAGGACAAAGGTGCAGAGGAGCGACTCCCTGGCTCTCGGTGTCGCAACCCCAGGACTGAGTCAACCGCTCTCTCTCACCACCTGTGAGTCCCGACCTCCCGCTTTCACCATCGCCAGGGAGGAATGCGGAGAGGCTCTGTGTCCTCCTCCTTGCTTTTATTTCCTTATAGCCTTCCTTGGCACACCTGTCCACTTTCCCGCCTGCAAGGGATGGAATCCAGGTGCTACTGTGGCCAGGAGCTGCCTACCCTGAGACGTAGGAACACAGCTGACCCGGCAGTCCCAGCTCCACGGTTCCATGTCATGACCCTCTGTCATGAGCAGCCCTGCTATGGCAACCCGAATGGCTGCCCCTTGCTTTTAAATTTTGAGTCGGAATCTCACTCTGTCACCCAGGCTGGATGGCATACAGGAGCTCGATCACGACTCACTGCAGCCTCGACCTCCTGGGCTCAGGCGATCCTTCCGCCTCAGCCTCTCGAATAAACTGGGGCTACCTGCACACTACGGTGCTCGGCTGATTTTTTTTATTTTTATTTTTTGTGGAGACGAGGTCTCGCTATGTTGCCCAGGCTGGTCTCGGTCTCCCGGGCTCAAGCGATCCTCCCGCCTTAGTCGCCCAAAGTGCTGGGATTACAGGTGTGAGCCACCGCGCCCGGTGGCTGTCCCTTCGGTTGGTGAAGTTTCCCAGTAGCTCCCTGTCATCCGGGGAAGCCCTCGGATTCATTCTTCATTTTTTTATTGGAAGGGTTCAGCAACTCAAAAGCAGTAGAAAAAGGATCAGTTCAAAAACCCAAGTACACAACAAACTGAATACGTCTACTCAGGACACGCCATAGAGCTGTGAAGGACAAGGCACACATTTGGTATCACCTTTAATGCTGGCAAATCCCTCCACGTCGACCAGACACTCCTGGCTGCTGCCTTCCCTGGTCTCATGGAACCTCATTTCCCTCAGCTGTAATTCAGGGTGGAAAACTGCGGGCTGAGGTTGCCCCGTGAAGACACGAATTTCCTCAAGGCCGGATTAATTTCTACTCTCACGTGGTAAACAAACCCCTGGGTAAAGAAGTGATTTACGTCTGCCCTGGCCCGCCCAGTGAAACCACACTGACTTACCGCTCACCCGCTCCTACTTATGTTCTTAAGACAGCGCTGCCAGGTTCAGCATCACACTCTAACTGCGAATTTACCCGGACTTCCCCATCATGGGAATGTGCCCACACGGACAAGCCAAGGGCCACACTCTACTAGCTCTTTCCACAGAATTTTTTTCCACAGAATCATTTTTAGGGCACAGTGGAAACATGGATGTGGCCTGTCATTTAGAGTCACTCAGAGCCGTGGTCCTCAAAGCGTGGTTCTGGGTCCAGCGGCACCAACACTACCTGGGAACTGGCCCAGATGGAAATCCTTGGGCTCCTCCCCAGACCTACTGAACCAGAGACTTCAGGGGCGGGGCCCAGCCTCCTGCTGGCACAAGCCTTCACCCAGGTGAGCCTGAGGCACGCTGAAGTTTGAAAACCACGAACTCAGAGTACTATCAACTTGGAAGAACCCAATGTTGGAAGGCATCTCTTCTTGCTGCTGGTTGCGGGGAGACGGTTTTCCCAGAGGTCATATGCCAGAGGCCCCCTTCAGTGTGGTGTGACCTCAACTCCTGGCTGGACACTTCCAGCTTGTAGTAGGAACACCAGCTTTACTGGTACTTCGACATTGTTCTTGAGTTGACCCAAGAGCTTACAGGAAGAGGAAAGAATGCAGAAGGACTTTGAAAGGGCTAGATATGAGCCGCCTTCAAGGCTGGTCCATCATTCTACGTTCAGGCAGGAAGTTGACTTGTGGCTGGGCGTGGTGGCTCACGCCTGTAATCCCAGCAATCCACAGATTGCTTAAGCTCAGGAGTTCGAGACCAGCCCAAGCACCGTAGCAAGACCTCATCTCTACAAAAAAATATAAATTAGCTGGGTATGGTGGCGTGTGCCTGTAGTCCCAATGACTCGGGAGGCTGAGGTGGAAGGATCACTTGAGCCCAGGAGGTTGAGGTTGTGGTGAGCTGTGACTGTGTCACTGCACTCCAGTCTGACAATGGTGAGACTCCCAACTCAAAAAAAAAAAAAAAAAGAAAGAAAAAGAAGTCGACTTGAAAAAACGAATCAGAATCATATACCAGGCCAACCAGGAAGCTGAGATCTATGGGGGGGGCGGCTGGGAGGGCAGAAATATGATAAAGCACCCTTCATTAAGTGAACACATCTCTCAAATCAACCTGGAGACCTTGTCAGACGGAGGCAGGAGCTTGCTTTACAGAACTTGAAGCCACGTGCCTAATTTTCAGATTCAAGTTATCATAGACCTTTGCTAAGTTTTGGATACGGGAGTGAGGTGATGTGAGAAGGAAGAGGCCAAGTAGTCGAAACTGTCAGCAAAAGCACCCCCAGCCCTGCAGAGATCTCAGTGGCTGTTTTTTCCTTCTAGCCTATTAAGCTCACACCTGTAATCCCAGCACTTTGGGAGGCCGAGGTGGGAGGACTGCTTGAACCCTGGAGTTCGAGACCAGCTTGGGCAACATAGCGAGACCTCTCATCTCTACAAAAAATAAAAAAATTAGCCAGGAGCAGTGACACGTGCCTGTCATCCCAGCAACTTGGGAGGCTGAAGTACAGGAGGTCGAAGTCATGCCTCAGGTGTGATCCTACCATTGCAGTCCAGCCTGGGTAAACAGAATGAGACCCTGTCTCGAAAAAAAAGCAAAAAAAAAAAAAAGAAGAAGAAGACGTTCTCTGCCATTTGACTCTAATTCAACCAGACAGCCCTTGGGGAAACAATCCTCTCTTCACCTTGAGTCTGATAAGCACCGGGATACTTTAAAGCAAGGGTCAGCAAACTATGGACCAAATCTGACCCATTGTCTGATTTTGCATGGCTTAAGGATGGTATTTTTTTTTTTAATAATTGGGGAAAAAAACCAAAAGATTATTTTGTGCGTATGAAAATTATATAAAATGTAAATGCCAAGGTCTATAAATAAAGATTTTATTGAAATAGCTCCACCCATTTGTTTACATATGATCTGCGGCTGCTTCTGGGTCGAGAAGTTGCCAGAAGCACATGGCCCCATGGGTCAAAGAATTTACCACTTGGCCCCGTCTAGAAGAGGTTGCCCACCCCTGCTTTAAAACAAAGCTCTGTGGTTCACGATTCCAACAAGATCACCACCCAGTTTAGCTATGCATCGTCACATCCAAAGTAGCTTTTTCTGGATCTCGTTTGTGGTTGTGAATTCTCCTTGTGAATGCTACGTCTACTACGGGTTTCAAGGGTACAGCTTTGAATCTCACCCCACCCTTCACTGTCCTGCTTATTCAGAACGTCTGTCTGTCTCTCCCTACTCCCGGGGGCAGTGAAAGCACCCTGTGTGACCATTTGTGCCAGTTCCACAGCAGGATAGCACCTGTGACTCAGGGCACCGGTTTCTCTAAGAAGCACGTTCTGTTTTTTTGCCTCATATCTCATTCACCAAGTGTCCCAAGGGTTTCCCCTTCAGTCACCAGGGAATTCGAAACTGTTTTGACATCATCTAAGAACTAAAGACCTGTTTGTTGGTTTGGGTTTGAGTCGGGATCTCACTGCTGCCCAGGCTGGAGTGCAGTGGCAGGATCACAGCTCACCGCAGCCCTGACCTCTTGAGCTCGGGCGATCCTCCCACCTCAGCCTCCCGAGTGGCTGGGACTTTGGGAGGCTGAGGTAGGAGGATCGCCAGAGGTCTCGAACTCCAGGGTTCAAGCAATCCTCCTCCGTCAGCTTCCCAAAGTGCTGAGATTACAGGCATGAGTCACCACGCCCGACCAAAGATCTGTTCTTCAGAGGATAAGTGACAATTTTTTAAAAACTATTTTTTTCATTTAGCGATCAACACCCTTGATATTGAAACTTTGAGGTGACGACGACGGTAAAACTCAAACTGGGGTCTGCACATCACTTTTTGTTGTTATTCACATGCGATGCCAATATCCGTTGAAGAAACAAACAAAAAAACATGCAAGGACCGTTAACAAACTAGAAAGCATCTCTTGATTTGGAACTTCAAAAGCTTAACCCTATATTCATTCACCAGGCGGCTGCTTTGAACAACCGGGTGTAAACTACCTGTTAGGAATTCTCAATACAGGTCAGGGAAGTCAACACAACACGTGGGGTCACCAGCATGAGTTCTTGAGAGCACCTCCCAGCCAAGTGACAAGGGAGTGGTGTCTGAGAGCGGGTCCCAGAGCTCCAGCCCCGGGTGTCTCCTGTGGAGCTGAGCTCTGTTGGAGACAGTCTGCTGACAGCTTCCTCCCAAGAGGGAAGCTGCAGTCTTTCTGGAACAAGCACCATTAGCCACAATTAAAAGCCCAAAGTGTGACCCACTCATGGCTTTTCCTTCCAAGCCATAGAATAGCATCCAATATGCAGTAGGAGCCCTGAGAGCCTGGGGACAATGACACACCCAGCCCACTGCAGCAGTGAGATGGCCACCGACATCCCTGTCCAATGGCTGAGGAAGTCGAGCCCCCAAAGATTTCACCTTATTGAAGCAAGATCCGAGGGTAGCCAGCGGTAGAACTGGATTATAAACCAGGCCGGCTACGCTCAGATGCCCTCTCGACCACGTGGCCACATCCTCCACAGAAGTGGCGGCCCAGCTTTGAGGGAGTCACTTGGTCTAGCTTTCCCATCTTAAAGAAGGAAGAGGGCTGGGCTGATGGCTGACTTCTTGGGGCTTTGGCTCTCTGGGGCTGCATTAATTCTCTCTAGGGTTGCATTCATTCTCTCTGGGCTTGCATGAATTCTCTCAGGGGCGACATTAATTCTCTCCGGAGCTGCATGAGTTCTCTCTGGGGCTGCATTAATTCTCCCTGGGGCTGCATTAATTCCTCCTGGGGTTGCATTAGTCTCCCTGTGGCTGGCATTAGCTCTCTCTGGGCTTGCCTTGGTTGAAAAGCCCCGTTCATCCGCAGCGGGCGGAGTCGAGCTGTTTCCCAGCTGTTGGCTGTGTCTCAGCCTCACCAAGAACCAGCATTGGCGGGACAGCCTAGAGTGGCGGCCACAAAGGTGCCCAGGACCGGGGCTCCCTCCCGAACTCCGGGGTCACCTTCCCAGCCGGCGGCCAGAGGAGCGCCAAAGCAGCCGCCGGGCCTCCCCGGACGGCCCGACGTCCCGCCGCCCCGCGCTCCGCAGCCTGTCCAGCTTCCAGCCCGCGGGGAGGGGCCCGCGAGGGCGACCGCTCCCACGGGGCGGGCCGGCGGAGAGCCCACCCCGCTTCGACGGCGGGGCGCCGCGGGGTCCTGCCCGGCGCCCCCGCCCTCCCCGGGCCCCTGGGCCTCCGTGCCGCCCCGCCCCCGCCCGCGCGGACGGCGCCCCCCGCGCGCCCACCCCCCGCGCCCCCGGGCCTACCCATGGCGGCGCTGCGAGGGCTCCCTGCGACCCGCGGGCGGGAGGACTGTCCCCGGGGGCTGCCGCTGCGCCTCTGCGCCGGCCGGCCCCGCACCTGCGGGCTGGAGGTGCGCGGGGCGGGGCCGGCGCTCCACCCCCGGGGCGGAGGGGCGCGCCCTCGGGCCCTCGGGGGCCGCCCGTCGCCGCCCGGGCCTTGCTGGGGGCGGGCCGCGGCGCCGAGGACCGCGCGGAGGGCGCCGGGCCGGGGGCCCCCCGACGTGAGCGCGCCCCAGGCTCCCGGAGGCTGGTGAGAAATCGGACGCCCGGGCCCCGCCTCCAGATTGTCTACTGGGGGTCGGATTGGGACCTGACCGTCGGACTCGCTCCCTTCTTTTTCTTTCCTTCTTCCTCCCTCCCTCTCTTCTTCCTTCCTTTCTTACCCCGGGAGAAGGTCTCACTCTGTCACCCAGGCTGGAGTGCCGTGGTGTGCTCACGGCGCACTGCAGCCTCCAACTCCTGGGCTCAAGCGATCCTCCCACCTCAGCCTCCCGAGTAGCTGGACTACAGGCGCGCACTACCACGCCATGCTGCGTCTCCTCCTCCTCCTCCTCTTCTTCTCCTTCCTCCTTCCTTCTTCTTTTTTTGTTTGTTTGTCCTAGAGACAGGGTCTCACCGTGTCACCCAGGCTGGTCTCAAACTCCTGAGCTTGGGCTATCTTCCTGCCTCAACTGACAGGAGCCACCCCACTCCCAGGCTGGAGAATTTGCATTTTTGACAAATCTGGAGTGAGGCTGAGGTGTTAAGGTTGCTGGTCCTGGCATCGCACTTTGGAAACCAGAGAGCTAGGAGCACAGACCACTTCTGTGGGGAAGCAAAACTGGGCAGAACACTGGTCAGGTGTGTGTGTGTGTGTGTGTGTGTGTGTGTGTGTGTGTGTGTGGCTTTACTAGCAGGTTTAACCTCAGAAATCTTTTCTGGCGGATTCCACCTTTTCTGTCTTTAAGAATCACAGAAAACAAAAATGCAATAACACAGTGATTACCTCCAGATCATTTGTCTGTTTTCTTGTCTGACCTGAGGGGGCATTGCAAACATGGAGAACATTTAAAAGGAAAATGAAGGGTGAGTTTCTACTATCTTTTTAAAAAATATGGTGAAATACACGCAACAGAAAATCCCCCCTCTCCACTGTGGAACGTACGCAGTTCCGCGGTACTGAGTCCATTCTCACTGTTGTGCAGCCATTCCCACCATGTCTCCAGAATTTGTTCGTTATCCCAAACCAAAACTGTGCCCCCGTGAAACATGAACTCTCCGTTGCCCCTCTGCCAGCCCTGGCAACCACCACCCCACTTTCTGTCGCTGTGATAGTGACAGCTCATGGTACCATATTCATCCCTTTGTGTCTGGCTTGTTTCACTTAGCGTAATGCCCACAAGGTTCATTCTTGTTGGAGAGTGTGTCCGAATTCCTTCCTTTTTCGGGCTGAGGAATATTCCATTGTATGTATACTCCACACTTGGGTATACACTCATCTGTCTCTATCATAGTTAGGGTCCAAGAACTCCCCCAGCCATGCTTTCTGGAAGATGGTGGTATTTAGGGAGACACAGAGGCCGCTTTTCCCAAAGGTGGCTGGACCCACCCCTCTGGGCTTCCTTCCCTGCACCTGAGGAGAAATAAACCTCTTTTTTTTTTTTGGTCTTTTAAAAAATATTTTATTTTAAAGATATGGGGTACAATTTAGGATTAAGTATACAAGTTGGTCACTTTGTTGACACACACAGGGCTGCAGTCAGTGGCCTGGGGTGGCAGGTCAAAGGGCCTCATTGGGTAGAAAAATGCAGCTTTGGCTGAAGGAAAGAAACTTTGTTCTCGAAAGTCTGGAAAAATGACTCATGGTTACCATCCTGCTGTCAGATATGCATGGGTAGAAGGGTAACGTTGTGACCATTTGTTTAAGACAATGTTTTCTCTGTAGGGTGGTACTTCTGCTGTGGAACTCTTGAGCCCTGGACCCCAGACCCCTGTAAACACACTCTTGGGCTAGGCCAGCAGGGTTCTCAAAGTGTGGTCCATGGACCAGTCGTATCTGCATCACCGAGGAACTTGGGAGGAATGCAGATTCTCAGGCCCCGTACCAAATCCACTGAGTCAGGACCTCTGTGCGGGTGCAGCGAACTTCTCAGCAGCTGTGAGGCAAGTGGTTTCTTCCACATGCTTCCTCAGTCCTTCGTTCAAGTAAGATCTATGTATCACCTCCCAGAGCCAACGACTGTGTTGGTGACGGCACTGGGCCATGACAGCATCGGACAGCAGTCCAGACAGCCCCGCACCCCCAGGGATGGCGTTCTTATATGTTAAGCATGGCAAGAAGGGAAAAGCTGTTTGAGAGGGAGAAGTGTAGACGAAGAGCTAATATCAAGGGGCTCAGAGACAAGCACTGCTGCTCCCGAATGACTCAGGGCCAAGAGCAGTGGGTCACACCTGTAATTTCAACACTTGGGGAGGCTGAGGCGGGAAGATTGCTTGAGCCCAGGAGTTCAAGATCAGCCTCAGCAACACAGCGAGACCTCATCTCTACCAAAAAAAAAAATTAGCTGGGTGTGGTGACGCATGCCTGTAGTCCCAGATACTCAGAAGGCTAAAGCGGAAGGATCGCTTGAGCCCCAGAGGTTGAGGCTGCGGTGAACTGTGATCGAGTCACTGCACTTCAGCCTGGGTGACAGAGTGAGACCTCGACTCAAAAAAAAAAAAAAAAAAAATCAGCCAATTCTAGCGAACTCCAGCAATCAGCTCAAATTCTCAAATTCATTCCAAGAGACTTTGGAACCAAGAGCCGGTGGCAAAAAGAGCGTGTCTGAGCATGTAGGCCTCCCAGCTGGGAGTATTACAGGAACATGAGAGTGGTTCTCTGAGGACTCAGCCTTGACCCTCCCCTTCTCCAAACCCCGATGTCCAGTTTATAACATCTCGATTTCAAGGTACTATAAGACATAGTTCATAGATCCAATGACTCCACCTTGAGGACCAGACTAACTTAAATTACAACTTATTTGGCAGATTTTGCCTCCAAATCTAGTTCTCAGTCTTAATGACCTCTAGTATTACTGGCAATTATTAATACTTATTACACACGGTATCCAGGCCCTGTGCTAAATCTCATTGAATTCCTTCCTCACTATCACGCTGTATTATTATCAGGGACCATTCTTTATTTTTCTTTTTATTTTCTTTATTATGAAAACTTTCAAGCATACATAAATGAGACGGAAGATTCTGTTGAGCCCTCACTTCTCCATCAGCTGGATTAATTCAGCTTCAACATGTTGCCAGTCTTGTCTCAGAGAATATTACAGTCCATACATCATGGAACTGCCACACAGGGAGGTGGGGTCAGTTACCCAAGGTCACACAGCAGGCGGTGGGAGAAACGGACTTAAAGGCAGCCCTGGGCCTATTGCACACACAGGGAGGTCTACAGCCATGCTGACCCTTGTTCTGCACTGGCCTGGCCACCTCAGTGGAGAAAATGGTGTCCAGGGGTGTCCAAATTTTTGTTTCTCTGGGCTACATAGAGTAAAGAAGAATTGTCTTAGGTCACACATAAATTATGTAATATAGTTAGTGGATACAGAATGTAAGACTTCTTTTATTTTTTTGTATTTTTTATTATAAAGTTTAGAAAAAATGAGTACAATATAAAACTAGTGGGGAAATTTGACTTTGTCTTAGTAAAATGAATCTATCCATGTCTGGCTCAATGGACGTGGTTGCAGTTCGCAGTAAGTTCTCAAGGTGCTCGTCAGAAATGTATGTTCAAAATTTGTTCTTTGCACGCGTTGTCATTGAACACAGCGGGTTACAAATGTACGTGCTGCCAGCAAGTGATGTCATGAACAAGGCGTGACTGTGAACTTCAAAAATGGAACTAGGCATGGGGTCACGAAGAAAATAAACGCTAAAAAACACATGATGCTAAAAGATTTTGTAACTGTCCTGGGCCACATGCGGCCTGTGGGCCCAGGCTGAACATGCCTGGTGTAAATCCTGACTCAGCAGAACAGCGATGACTTTGGTCCTTCAACAAGCTTCCAGATGTTTAGACAGCTGGACCCAGATAGAAGTTCCTCACTCCCCATCTGAACCACATTCCACAGAAATGAGCGGAAAGGGCTGTAAATGAATGTGCTGCTCGCTTGACTTATTAGGCTTACCCAAACCATAATGAGAGTGTGGTCCTCGGTGGGGACAGAGTGACTGCCGGGTTATGTCCTCACTGGCAGGCGTGGGTCGTGAGGGTACAGGGGACACGTCCCAGGTTTATAGACAAAGAAGGTGAAAGAGTGACGGATCATCATCCTTGGAGCAAAAGATCTGTCTTAAGGTAAACTCGAAGTGTCAGAACAGCCTGCCTGTTTGGATTCTTTCCCTCCCCCGATGCCTCCTGTCTTGAGCCGTCAAAGTCTTCCCGGTCTTCCTTTTCATCACAATCTACCTTCAGTCCAGAATCAGACAACTCATCCTCACTGTGGAATCAACACCCGAGGAGCCTTAAGGTGCTACTTTTTCCTGGAACAGCTGTATTTTAACAGAGGAAGAAATCCACTGATTGAAACAGAGTCCATGAAACTGTCATTGTGAACTTGAGCTAAAGGAAGATTTTAGAGCAAAGGGCTCTTCCCAGCTTCTGGGACAGGACACCATGGGGCCCCTCCCAGCACCGAGTGGCTTGCCGCACCGCTCAGGGGGTGGACCAGGTGTGGCCTGAGTCATAGTGCTCCATGGCTTCCTCTGTCACCCTCACACACCACCCACTCTACCAGCCACCGAGTGGAATGTTCTGGCAAGTGGGGGCAGGGCGTGGAGAGGCAAGTGCATACGCATCCCAGAGCTCGTGGGTAGACCAGCAGTGGAAGGCGCCAAATAGTCTCACCTCTGTCATCACCCGAGGGACACACCACTGCCTTACTTCAAATTAAAAAGCAAAACAAAACATTACCGACAACAACAAAATCAAGTTATTTTTGATATAAAAATGTATATCTCTGTCACCCAGGCTGGAATGTAGTGGCACAATCATACCACACACACACACACACACACACACACACACACACACACACACACACACACACAAAAGTGTATCATTTTTTTAGGGGGTGAAATAAAACCTACCAATTAATTCACCTCCGTATGTGGTGAGACCAAATAGCATAATTAAATAATATATTTGTTATTCTCAAATAAAGTTTACCTCCCTTGGAGTCTTGGGAGGGAAGCTTTTGGTTCTTTTTAGTGTTTCCTGGGGAAGTGACACAAGGAATTGCCCATGGTGTCCTCTCAGGTCAGCAGCAGATGCTGAAAGCTTTTGATGATCTGGAATGTCGCTGCTTCAGAGAGCACTAGAAAAATGTATTTTGGAAAATATTCTTCTGGGCAATTAATATAAACTCCCTGAGAAATCAAACTAAAAAAGGAAGCAGAGACTCTTGTAATTCCTAGGGTGCCTATTTCACCACTTAAAAAATAAACTCATTAGTTAGCTGCTTTGAGAAATCATCCCAAATTGCCAGGCAGGAAAACAGTGAGGCCACATGCATTATCGCTTATTTATCAGATAATAAAGAAATAAAATGCATTCATTACAACTTATATTTTATTTATTATGATTTATGGATAAATATAATCCACTTATCATCTGGTATAAGAAATGCAGACACTTACAAATGTCCCGTTTTTTTCACTTCAGGTTTAATTATACGATGCCAGAGTTTGTCCAAGTGTATTTATCTGACAACCTGTTTTAGTCAAGTTCTAGAAATTTAAAATAATATAGACAATGGACGTGGGAGTTACTGTGAATAAGTATACTTTTTTTCTTTTGAGTCAGGATCTCACTGTCCTCCGGGTTGGAGCGCAGTGGCATGATCACGGCTCACCACAGCCTCCACCTCCTGAGCTCAACTGATACTCCCACCTCAGCCTCTTGAGTAGCTGGAACTACAGGCACACACCACCACACCTGGCTAAGTGTGTGTGTGTGTGTGTGTGTGTGTGTGTGTGTGTAGAGATGAGGTCTCACTATGTTGCCTAAGCTGGTCTTGAACTCCTGGGCTCAAGCCAGTCTCCTGCCTCGGCCTTCCAAAGGGCTGGGATTACAGGCGTGAGCCACGGTACCCGGCCTGAAATTAAAACTTAAAAATAAAAAGCCAGGCCCACCAAGTGGTACTAAACAGATTATAACGAAAAGACAGGCCATAATGGCTTAGCAAGGCAATGGTCTGGTCTTGCTCAGCTAAGCTCAGCTAAGTTATGGTCTGGCCACATGTTCTTTGAACTACGGCCAGGCCATGTTTTCCTGATCTTTTTTTTTTTTTTTTTTTTTTGAGTTGGAGTCTCACTCTGTCGCCCAGACTGGAGTGCAGTGGCCGCTCCCGGCCACCTCAGCCTCGACCTGCTGGGCTCCGGCGATCCTTCCGCCTCAGCCTTCTGAGTAGCTGGAACTACAGGCGCGCACTACCATGCCCGACTAATTTTTTTTTATTTATTGTAGAGATGAGGTCTCACCTGCCCAGGAGGGTCTCGAACCCGCGGGCTCAGGCAATCCACTCACCTCGGCCTCCCAAAGTGCTGGGATTACAGGTTGAGCCACCGAGCCCGGCTGTTTTCCTGATCTTTGACTCCCTCCCTTACCTTGGGGAGGTGAATCTTCTCTCTCTCTCTCTCTCTAATTTACTTTTAAATAAACTTTATTTTATAATCTAAAAAAAAAGAAAGAAAAGACAAAACTTTCTGCTCCTATCTCCAGTCCAGCCCTAGACTTTTTCTTTATATTGCCGTATAAAGAAACACATAGCATAAAATGTATCATCTTAGCTGCTTTTTAAGTGTCTAGAACAGTAGCGTTAATATATGTACATTCAACGTGCAACCCATCTCTAGAAGTTTCTCAACGTGTAAAACTGAAATTCTATACCCACTGGGCAACAACACCCCTTCCCCCCACCCCTCACCCCTGGCCACCACCATTCTACTTTCTAAGATTCTGACAACTTTAGATACCTCCTGTAAGTGGAATTGTGCAGTATTTGTCATGTTGTGACTGGCTTATTTCACTCAGCATAATGTCCTTAAGATTCAGTGTGCCGTAGCATATGACAGGGTTTCTTTCCTTTTCAAGGTTGAACAAGGTTCCACTGTACATGGATGTTCCACATTTTCTTCATCCATTCCTCCACTAATGGACTCCTGGTGGCTTCCACGCCTCGGCTATTGTGAATTACACTGCAATGAGCACGGGAGCGCAGATATCTTTTCGAGAATTTCTCTTCAATTCCTTTGGAAATATTCCCAAAGGATATATGGATGGATCATGCAGTAATTCTGTTTAACTTTTTAAGGAACCTCCCTACAGTTGCCCACAGTCACTTTTAAAGTCACAATTCTATGGAGATGTAATGTACACCTCAGACAATTGGACAGTGTGCACTTCCACAATTTTCGGCATACTCACAGAGTTGTGCAACTGTCACCACAATCACAGGAAGCTTTCATCACCCCAGAAAGAAACCCTGTGCCTATCAGCAGTCACCTCCCAATTCTCCCTTCCTCCCCCCGTCCTGGGCAACCATCAGTCTAGTTTCTGTCTCTATGAATTTGTCTCTTCTGGACATTTCCTACAAATGAAACCGTATGGTATGTGGTCCGTTGTGACCGGCTTCTTTCACGGTAATTATTTTCAGTTTTTGTTGTTTTTTTTCCTTTGAAATTAACCTCTGTAATTCTAAATAATATCATTATACTTTATGATATATTAACTCTGACTATATTTATAGTTATTCGAGCTATTTTCTCCAGGATGAAAAATGAGAAAATAGCTCCCTTGAAATACTCCTTTGATAATATTTCCTGCACCTCTTCTTTTCAAATTTAGCTTTAAACAATTTTTTTTTAGTTGTTCAGTTTGTTACCTCAGGAACATTAAATAACATATGTGATTCTTAGACATTTCCTTACGTTCCGCAGGTAGGAAATTAAGGCCTTTTTTGAAAAAAAAAAAACCAAAACAACAACAACGGACAGTTCTCTCCTCTTTCATCTCTCAAGATCTGACTGCAGGAACTTGACTTTCACATAGTCAAGGCTGATAACATTCACATTCTCTTCTGTAATAGTCTTCCGTCAATGGCCTCCATGTTGGTCCTAAAAATCAAAATCCAACCAATAGCATCATCCTGTCGAACCATGTATACGTCCACAGCAGAGCCAAGTGAGAGACTCTGATTACACTGTCTTCTCAAGGGTCCCAGGGCTACCTTCCTTTGCAACACCATGATGTTTCCCGTGTCACCACTGAGTGCACTCCTTTTCTAAAACTGTTTCATTTGGGGAGCATTTTTACCACACTTTGCACAATGGTTGTATTGCTTTTTTTCTCACTTTTTATAATTGTGTTTATTTTTGTCTTACTGACAGAATAAATATATGCTTTCATCTAATCCTTTTTTTCTTTTGAGTTGGAGTCTCACTCCATCGCCCAGGCTGGAGTGCAGTGGCATGCTCATGCCCACCCCAGTGTTGACCTGCTGGGCTCCGGGGATCCTTCTGCCTCAGCCTTCCAAGTAGCCGGAACAGCCAGACATTGTGGCTCATGCCTATAATGCTAGCACTTTGGGAGGCCAAGGTGAGAGGACTGTCTGAGCCCACGGGTTCGAGACCAGCCTGGGCAACTTGGCAAGACCTCACCTCTACAATAAATCAAAAAATTAACTGGACTTGGTAGCGAGCACCTGTAATTCCAGCTACTTGGAAAGCTGAGGCCAAAGGATTGCTGGAACCCAGCAGGTCGAGGCCGCAGTGGCTGTGAACATGCTATTGCACTCCAGCCTGGGTGACAGAATAAGACTCGAACACCAAAAAAAAAAAAAAAAAAAAAAAAAAAAACCTAGTAGCCAGAACTACAGACACATGCTACCATGCCTGGCTAATTTTTTATTTATCGTAGAGAAAGGTAATTGCTTGGGCTGTTCTTGAACCCAGGAGCTCAGGCAATCCACTTGCCTCGGCCTCGCAAAGTGCTGGGATGACAGGCTGAGCCACTGAGCCCGGTCTTCATCTAATTCTGAAGATCATCCATCCTGTTTTCTATGACACAGAACTCACCTTCTTCTGGACGACTCTCACCTTTACCTCTGTTCCCATCAGGAGGGGCCAGTCCATGGGCCGGGGCACAGCTGTGGTCCTGGCTCTTCAGTGCTCTTCCAATTAAGAGTCACAAAACGAGATCCCATGACTTCCTTCTTACCTCCCCTCAGCCTTTCGTTTTTTCTTGGCGTGCACACATCCTCAGTAGCATTATCCCAAAGGGTGCCTGGGAAACCCATTTTCTGCATGCCTGAAAATATTTTTATTTTCATCTTAAATCTGACTTTGTTGGAATTCAATTTCTCTCAGAATTATGGAGACAGCTTTCATTTTCTAGCACCAGGATGGGTGATAAAGTTTAAGAGGAGCCTTTTAAGAAAAATTTTTACTGTTAGAAATGGGATCTCACTCTGTCACCCAGGCTAGAGTGCAGTGATGTGACAGTTCACCCCAGACGCCACCTCTTGGGCTCAAGCAATCCTTCCATCTTAGCCTCCTGAGTAGCTAGAACTACAGGGGCATGCCACCAAGCCCCAATTCATATGTATTTAAAAAAATTTTTTTTATATTTCTGTAGATTGGGGTCTTACTATGTTGCCCAGCCTGGTCTCAGTCTCCTGGTCTTACGTGATCCTCCTGCCTTGGCCTCTCAAAGTGCTGGGATTACATGTGTAAGGTACTGCAGTGGGCCAAAGAGCAGTCTTTATTTTATTTTCCCACTGTAGGTTTTTCCCCCTTTGGAAACTTTTACTCTTCTCCCAAGAATATGTCTAGATGTGAGTCTTTTATTTTTCATTTTCCTAAGTTCTTTCCAATTTGAAGGCATCTTTAGCTTTGGGAATTTTTCTTCTATTATTTCTTCTATTATTTCCTCTCCCTCCATTTCCTTGGTTTTCTTTTTCTCAAAAGAACTGTCAGTCAGACTTTGGTCTCCTGGACTGATCCTGTCTGTCTTTCCTACTACATCCCCTGTCTCTTGGCATTATGGGGATTTCCTTATCTTTATATTTCATCTCTTGGATTTTCATTTAACAAAAAATACTTTTAATTTCAAAGAGCCCTTTCTTGGTTTCTTTAAAGGTGTAATGTCTCCTCACATCTCTCTGAAAATAGCTGTTGAAACTTCAGAAGAAAATTCCCTTCTCTTCCCTAAATCATCTGTTTTTCTTCCAGGGTATTCTTGGTTTATAGGGCCTTCTCTTTCAAGCTGCTGAACTTTCTGGTAAACTTCCGAGACTCTTTAAATGTGTCGCTTTTAAAATGAAAATTAAAAATAAATTTAAAAAAAGACATATGTAGATTTTTTCTAGGCAGATGGCGTGAATCTCTGCTACACTTGGGTAGGTAGATCTCAGTGGCCTTTTCTATGATCAGAGAGGCTGGTAGCAGCTCTGGCATATGTTGGGGGAGCAGTATGTGGGGTGACTCATACGAACCCAAAAAGCTGAGTGCACACGTCCCTTCCCAACTGCCCGTTCAGTGACTTCAGGTTGGTTGCTTGATGTCAGCCATGGTGGAAGCATTTACACCACAGGAATCGGCAAATGCTTCTAATCAGGACCTTTTTGCCGGCTCACCCCCGAGAGCAGACTGTTAAATATTTACCGACCCATCACTTGCAAGGAGGGCTAACAGGCAGGTTCACTTCAGGGATGTGTGGGTGGGGTTTCATATCCATTTTCCTAACATCTAGAATACTGAGCACTTTTTCATGTACTTAATGGCCACTTGCATATTCTTTGGGGAAATGTTTATTCGAATCTCTTGCCTATTATATACTTGGGTGTTGCCTAACTCCAGTCAGGATGGCCATCATTAATAACCCGAAAACCAACAGATGCTGGAGAGGATGCAGAGAAAAGGGAATGCTTCTACACTGTTGGTGGGACTATAAACCAGTACAACCTCTGTGGAAAACAGTGTGACAATTTCTAAAAGATCTAAAAATTGACCTTCCATATGACCCAGCAATCTCCCTTGTGTGAATATACCCGGAGGAACTCAAGTCATTCTACAAAAAAGATAGCTGTGCACACATATCTATTGCAGCTCTATTCATAATAGCAAAAACGTGGAACCAACCATGCTGCCCATCAAAAGTAGATTGGATTTTTAAAATGTGGTACATATACATGATGGAATATTATGCAGCCATGAAAAAGGACAAAATTATGGACTTCACAGCAACTGGGATGGATTTAGTGATCTATCACAGAAACAAAGAACTGAATACCACATGTTCTCACTCATACATGGACCCTGAACATTTATCATAATACTACAAGAAAGGGATTGTCAGTAGCAGATCAATGCCAGGGGGTGTGGGGGGTGTAGGTCATAAAACATTAATAAGGGTACCTGATCCCAAACGCGGCAAGGTGAGGTTCAACGAGAGGCCCAAACTTCACCTGTACGATGACCACTTATGTATCCAACTCTGAATTGTACCCCACATCTTTAAATTTAAAAAAAAATTATGGGTGTTGGTCTTCATATTATTGAGTTAGAATACTTTTCTTTACATATTCTGGGTACTTTATAATAAAGTACTTTATAATAAAGTTCTTTATTAGATATATGATTTGTAAATATTCCCTCCCCCCCCGTTTGTTACTTGTCTTTTAATCCTCTTAATGCTATCTTTTGAAACAAAAGTTTTAAATTTTGATGAAGTCCAATTTATCAATATTCTTATTAGATCATGCTTTTGCTGCCATAAAGAAACCTTTTTCTTTTCCTTTTTTTTTTTAGTTGGAATCTCACTCTGTCACCCAGGCTGGAGTGCAGTGGCTGACACACTCACAGCCACCCCTGTGTTGACCAGCTGGCCTCCGGAGATCCTTCCTTCTCAGCCTTCCAAGTAGAAGGAACTACAGGTGCACACTACCACGCCTGGTAGAGACAAGGTCTTGCCCGGGCTGGTCTCGAACCCTTGGGTTCAGGCAATCCACTAGCCTCATCCTCCCAAAGTGCTGGGATGACAGGCTGAGCCACCGAGCCTGACTCTTTTTCTTTTTCAAGATCACAAACATTTGCTACTATATTTTCTTCTAGAATCTTTATTTAGTTCTTACATTTAGGTCTATGATCCATTTTGAGTTAATTTTAGTGTATGTTGTAAGGAAAAAGGTTAAGTTTATTTTTTGCATACAAAATAAACTTAGATATCCCAACACCATTTGTTGAAAAGACTGAATTGCTTTGAAACTTATGTAAAAAATCAATTGACCATAAATATAGCGGGTTATTTTTGGACTTTTTTCTTCTGTTCTATCGATATATAGATCTATTTTTAAGCTAATACCACATCTTATTTACTGAAGCTTTACAGTAAGTCTAGAAGTCTAGTAGGGCAAGTCCTCCAATGTTGTTCTTCATTTTCAGGATTGTTTTGGCTATCCTAGGTCCTCTGTGCTTCCATATAAATTTTAGGGTCAGCTGAGGTGGCCTCACTAGCTAGCAAGCATATCACTATAAATACCAACGGCAATTTTCACATATCAGATTATCTTTAAACCATACTTTTTTCTGTTTCTTCTATGTTTTATGTTTCAAAAAGTAAGATCTATTATTCATATTAAATTCTAGAAGTGTCTATAAAGACCCACTTCACTCAGTATGGTTCTCTAGTATCTGCTCAGACTATAATCACGCACATGTATTTCTTTGAAAAAGAAAACATAGGGTGAACAGTCTGAACTTAATGGGAGTGCCAAATACCCACAGTTACACGCAAATCAGCATAAGGTGTGAATCTGCAGAGCAGCCAGGGAGAAAACTGCCTGCCTAAGAAGACAGTGAGCTGAGTGGAGACACAGTCGTAAATGACTGTACCATTCACAGGGGGTGTGACTCTGTGACAAGGTTCACTATACACGTTTCAAATAATCATATATGCCCTATAATCACAAGATTATTTATAAAATACATTTATAAACACATGATCTTTATACAAACTACATTCTTCCGAGACATCAGTGTGCTTTTTTGTTGAGTTGTTGCCCAGTCTGGAGTGCAGTGGCACGCTCCCAGCCACCGCAGCCTTGACCTGCTGGGCTCCAGTGATCCTTCTGCCTCAGCCTTCCAAGTAGCCGGAACTATAGGCGTGCACTACCACCCCCCGGCTAGTTTTTGATTTATTGTAGAGATGAGATCTCGTCAAGTTGCCCGGGTAGGTCTCAAACCCATGGGCTCAGGCAATCCACTCGCCTCGGCCTCCCAAAGTGCTGGGATTGCAGGCTGAGCCACCGAGCCCGGCCAGTGTGCTTTAAGGAATGACCCTGGAGCTTTTCTTTGTGATGACAAGTCCTCGAGGATAGCTTCATATGACCACGGTCAATGATGTTTTGGTGTTCGTGATCTGTTACTCTTGAGCCATTTGCTTTATGGACAAAAAGAGAGATGATTCCTTTTTTTAGTCTCCTTCCGGCCCTTATTTACTTATTTTGGAATTGGAGTCTCACTGCCGCCCAGGCTGGAGGCAGTGGCACGATCACAGATACCACAGCCTCGACCTGCTGGGCTCAGGGGATCTTTCACTTAGCCTTCCAAGTAGCTGGGACTGCAGGCGTGCACCACCACACCTGGCTCATTATTGATTTATTGTGGAGACGAGGGCTCACCATGTTGCCCAGGCTGGTCTCGAACTCCTATGCTCAGGCAATCCTCCCCCCTTGGCCTCCCAAAGTGCTGGAATGACAGGCATGAACCACCAACCTGGCCTCCTTCAGGGCTTCAAACGATTACCTTTAGTGCATCTGTATGTGAGAAATTGCTGTTACATTCGGAATTTCCTACCTTTAGAGCAAGGTTTGGTCTTTCTTTTTTTCCCCAGTGAAGCAAGTTAACCTATCGTGTGAGTTTCCTATGGCTGCTGTAACAAATTACCACAAACTCAGCTGCTTAAAACATCAGAAATGTATTCTCTCATAGTTCTGGACACTGGAAGTCTGAGATCAAAGTGTCAGGGGTGCTCTGCTCCTGGGGGCTCTATGGGAGGGCTCTTCCCAGCCTGCTCCAGCTTCTGGTGGTTCCGCATGCCCGGGCTTGTGGCGGCATCACTCCGAACTCTGCCTCATCTGCACATCACTTTCTCTTCTTCGTGTGTCCTTGCATCTTCCTCTGCCTCTTTTCTAGGGATACAGGTAAGGGTTTACCCTGGTAAACTAGGATAATGCCCATCTTAACTTGATCACATCTGCAAAGACCCTGCTTCCACATAAGGCAACATTTACAGATTCCAGGGCTTAAGGCCAGATAGCTTTAGGGGGGTTTAGTCAACCTACCGTAGACACTGCTCTCTTTTTTTAAAGGTTAGAAAATATAGTTTACTTAGAAAGTAAATTAGAGAGAGAGAGAAAGAATGAGAGAGAGAGAGAATGAGAGACAGAGAGAGAGAAGGGACTCACCTCTTCCGGGTAGGAGAGGGGCATTTTTTTTTAACTGTTGTTGGTCAGCCCAGAAGACTCATACCTCCTTTGGGCAAAGGTCACTGATAGGACACAGAGCAACTGAGTGATCTCAGTGAAACACAGCAGAGCTGACACTTTGGTATGATGGCTGTGGGCTCAGAGTCAGCTAGTGGCAAGGAAAGAAACACTCATCCTAGGTGTAGTACTGTATGCATACGGAATTGAGCAGAAGTGCTGAGAATTGAGGACTGACATTTCTTTGAGGTGGTGTTATTGAAATTTCCAGATCCCGGAATACTTGCAATGTAAATGTGTTGGCAAACCAGACAGCTGTTCCTCAAAAACTGGTGTGTACACATTTGTGTGTGTGTGTCATTCATGGCCGGCTTCCTTGCAGGGCCTGGTGCAAAATGAAAATGCCGGGTCCCTTGTTTAAAATGTAAGGAAAAAATACCATTGAAGGCACTAAAATACATAGCTTTTTTCTTTTCTCTGAGGTTTCTCTCTTACAATGCTTATTTTCAATGTAATGACGTGGAAAATATTTAAATTATTCATATGAATGTTACTGTTCTTTATATTATGTGACACAAGTTTTAAATACAATTATATGCACATTTAATTCATATATGAAATCATCAAAATCATATAATTTGTGTGCCATAGTGCACACTGCATACGTATTTTGTTCTTATAGGAGCAGTGGAAGCATTGCGTGAAACAAACCCAACTCTTTTTACCTCACTTCTTGACACACGCACATTCTGCCAACATGTTCAACCTCTGGCTCCCTCATGAGTAGCGAGGTCTGAAAGGAAAAGCACCGTGAGGCTGGCCTGTCTTCCTTTTTCTTTCTATGTCATCACTTTCAGTAGACATCCTCGGCTGACACATCATCAGCTGACACAGGGAAGTGACACGGGAAGAAAGAACATGATAAGGCTCCTTGGTTGCTTGTGTTTCTTAGTACACCTCGTTTTCTCTCTAATCCAAAGCAAATTCCAGCGGGAACGCAAAGCACGGCCTCTCCTGGTTTACCCAGTCATAGTGGTCACACCTTGCCCTGTCCTTTCTCCGTCTCACTGAATCCCCCACGTCACTGGTCCACCAGGATTCTGTGCTCATGAGTTGTCACAAATGCTCCATGCCAGGGCAGCAGGAATCATGGAGGACACGCATATTGGATTAGGTCCTCTGATCACATGCATGCTCTAGCGCCCCTCAGACTTCACTCACAAAATGTGAATCCCAAGTTAAATCATGAAGAACGTCAGGATAGTAACAACAGGGTATTCGTCGGGTACAGGGCCTTTCTGAGCACTTTCTGGCTCAGGTCGCATGCCCAGAAGGCCAGTTCTGGTTTTGGTGGTCTTCACTGACTATAAAAAATGCTTAAGTTCTTTATACCTTTCCAGTCCTAACCTTTGCTAGCATCGCTGTTGGCAACATACTGGATGTCCCTCCAGTTTCAGAGGCAGACATAATTGATTGGATCTTTGTTTTGTTGCTTATTTTGTGTGAAATTGGACAGGTTGCTTAATTTTTCTTAGCTTGACTTTTCTCAAACATAAAAATCAGATAATGATACCGAACTCATGATGGTGCTGTGGGGGTTAATGCTATCATATATAAATGTCTTGTTCTAGGAGTCTTACAGAACAGAGAAGTTCACAGAATGGTAGCAATTTTTGTTATGAAGAGAGAGAATGATTTACATACGTCTACCTATGACTTCCAGTAGTGACATATTGGTGTTAATTAACGTCCAGGAAAGTTGTAAAAAACCACCACCCACAACAATACTGAGGGGAAAAATAATGCAAAATTTAGAGCTGTTAGAATGTTTTGTCCAACATGTCCAATTTTCAACAACAAAAAAGTCTAAGACAGGCTAAGAAACAGGAAAGCATGACTTTACTTAGGCGAACACAGTCAATAGAAACAATCTACATGGGCCTAGAAACAGGATTTAGCAGAAACATACCTTGCAGCTGTTATAACTGTGTTGAAAGAATGAAAGGAAACCAAGTGTGGAGAATGAAAGGAAAATATGTTGATAGTTAAACAATAGAAAAATAACAATAAGAAATTGAAACTGTTAAAAAAAAAAACCTGGCTGGACTCGGTGGCTCAGCCTGTAATCCTGTGCTTTGGGAGGCCAAGGTGAGTGAATTGCCTGAGCCCACGGGTTTGAGAACCACCCGGGCAACTTGGCGAGACCTCATCTCTACAATAAATCAAAAATTAGCTGGGTGTGGTAGTGCACGCCTGTAATTCCAGCTACTTGGAAGGCTGAGGTGGAAGGATCGCCAGAGCCCAACAGGTCGAGTCTGCAGTGGCCGGGAGTGTGCCATTGCACTCCAGTCTGGGCAACAGAATGAGACTCCAACTCAAAGAAAAAAACAAAACAAAACAAAAAAAACCCCAAGTAGAAATTCTACAGTTGAAAAAGAACAATAACCAAAATGAAACATTCACTAGATGGGCCCAAAAGAACATTTGGGATGGCAAAAGACTCGGTAATCTTGAAGACAGATCCATTCGCCAGTCTGATGAAAAGAGAAAAAAAGATTGAAGAAACATAAACAAAGCTTCAGAGACCTATAGGACAACACCAAGAGCACCAATATATGTTTAATAGGTATTTTAAATGGAGAAAGAGAGAAAGAGAACTCAAATTACTAACATGAAGAATAAAGGAGGAGGCATCATTACCAACTCGACAGAAGTAAAAAGGGAAATAAAGAAACAATATGAACAATTGTATGCCAATGATACAGGTAATCCAAATGAAAAGAATGAGTTTCTGGAAAGACACAAATTACTTAAAGTGACTCAAGGAGAAACAGGAAGTCTGAATAGACCTATCACAAATATAGAGATTGAATTAATAATCAAAAAGTTCCCTAAAAGAAAAGCTTAGGCCCAGATGATCTCACAGGTGAATTCTACCAATCAGTTAAAGAAGAATTAATGCCAATAAATAGAAGAGGAAGAAATACTTTCCAGCTTATTGTATGGGGGCAGCATTTCCCTTCAATATCAATGCCAGCTAAAGACATCACAAGAAAAGAAAATTAAATCCTTTATGAGTATAAAAATTTATTCAACAAGATACCAATTTAATCCAGTAACATATAAATAGGATTATATACTGTGACCAAGTGGAGCTTACCCAGGAATACAGGGCTTAATATACAAAAATAAATTTAACATGCTAAATCAATAGAATGAAGGACAGAACTACATAATAATTTTAATAGACACAGAAAAAACATTTGATAAAATACAACACCCTTTCATGTTAAAAACACTCAACAAATTAGGAATAGCCGGGAACTTCAACTTAGTAAATGTTGCTTTCCTGCTGAGATCAGGAGTAAGGCAAGGGTGTCTAGTCCTGCCACTTCTATTCAAAATTGGAACCAGTAATTCCACTACTAGGGATATCACATGATAACTGAAAACACAAAAACTTGTACATGAATGTTTATAGTCGCATTATTAATGATGGACAAAAAGTGAGCACCCCCAAATGGCCATCGACTGAGAGATGAATAAACAAAATTTGGTCTATCCATCTGATTTTGATTTTGATTTTGATTATGGAATATGATTTTAGCCATAAAAGGAATAAACTAACGACACATACAACAACACAAAAACATTATGCTAAGTATATGAAGCCAGACACTCAAGGCCATATATACTGTATGAACCCATTTACTGAAATGTCCAGAAGAGGCACATCTATAGAGTCAGAAAGTAGATTAATGGCTGCCAGGAGCTATGGAGAGAGGGATGGCAAGTGACTCTTATTGGGTACAGGGCTTCCTTTGGGAGCAATGAAAATGCTTTGCAATTAGATAGTGGCGAGAGTTGCATGACTTTGTGCATTTACTAAAAATGACCAAACTGTATACTTTCAAAGGTGAGTTTTATGGTTCTATCTCAATTTTTGAAAATATATGAGTTAGAAAGATTGTTCGGGAGGTTCTAACCAAATCATAAGCATGACAGATTGTCACCCAAGTGGACACATCACATAACCATCACCTAAATAAAAATGAGAACATTCCTAGAGTCCCAGAGGTACCCCGTGCGCCTCCCCCTCAGTCACTACCCTCATCCAAAGGGTAACACCAAAGATGAATCTGGGTGTTTCTGAACCTCCTCTAAATGAAATCACACAGTCTAGTCTGTACTCTCTTTATGCCTGGCTTCGCTCACTCCACATTATGTTTCTGAGATTCATGCATGAGGTTTGTATGCTTACAGCATGTTCATTCTTATTGCAGGGCAGTATGCCATTGGGTTCCACTCTATTCCATACCACAGTTTACTAGTTTGGATGGACATTTGAGTTGTCTCTAGCTTTTAGCTACTAGTGTTGTGAACATTTCTGTACATGTCTTTTGAAATACATACGTAAAACATTCCTCTTGGATATATTCTGCAGATTTCTGGGTCGTAAGATATGTGTTCAATCAGTTTTAGGAATAATGTCAAATAGTTTTCCTAAGTGTACCAATTTATACTCCCACCAGCAAAATATCAGACTCCCATGGGTTTTCTTTCAAGGCAAAAATATAAAACATGTGGTCCTCAGTATGTCCAGAAAGACAGGATTGTGGTATTAGACTTTTTTTTCTTTTTTTTTTTTTTAAGTTGGGGTATCACTCTGACATCCAGGGTGGAGTACAGTGGCACAATCACAGCTCACTGCAGCCTTGACCTTCTGGGCTCCAGTTCCTCCTGCCTCAGCCTCCTTGAGTAGCTGGGACCACAGAGGTGTAGCACCATGTCCGGCTAATTTTTTCTAAAGACAAGGTCTCACTATTTTGCCTAGGCTGGTCTTGAATCCTGGGCTGAAGCAATCCTCCCGTCTCAGCCTTCCAAAGTGCTGGGATTACAGGTGTGACCCATTGCGCCCGGCCAAGGCATTAGATTTTATACATGGAAAACAAATAAAAACATCTTCTGGAGAAACAGAGATGGGCGGAGAGCACACCTGCATGGCCCCGTGGCCTACATTTACATCCAAGTGGCCTCTGCGATGCATCGTCTCATTGTAAAGACAGACTTCCGGTTGTTTCTCCTGACTTGAAATTTTCTCGTTACCTGTGTTACCAGCTAGAATCCATCTTAGTGGATATTCTTGCTGTGTTAGTTAGTCCCCACTTGTCTGCAGGAGCTCCTGTTTTGATTTCTGCAGCATGTTAGGAACTGTGGTGACCTGGGAGGGGGGTCAGATGATGCCCACACCTGGGGGCTCCAGCGGCAAGCTTTGGACAGTGGAGCTGGCAGATGAAACAAGCCCCAGTGTACCTTGATCCACGGATCCTGCGTGATGCATGTTTCTCAGATGATGAGATGGAGAACAGATGATAAACGTCCCACCAAAGGTGTGAAAAAGGTGCTCAGACACAGGTAGGGAAACAAACTTTATCAATGCACACGGCTCTAAAGAGTCTTTGAAAACTTTCTAGGGAGGAAACATGTCTCTGCACCACAGCTGGGTCTTGGTTGTTTGAGAGACCACCTGGACCAGGTGCCAGGTGGCTTCATGGACAGTGTCACACAACCTATCTAGGGGGCAGGAGTTAGTACCACCATCCTACAGGTGAGTATGTAGACATTTACCGGGGGTGCTGAAAAACGTATACACATTTAAGAGATGTTGAGAGATGTCTGCTGTAATCAGAAGTGTCTGGACGCTGATGGTAACCACTTTGAGCAACTCTTGTAAGAGCAGAAGTCTGATGTGACTTGTATTCAGCTTTTATTATCAGTGTATATTGAGTATTACAATTTTAATTCCTTTCTTAGAATGTCTGCATTTGGGGGCACCCTCTGTATTAGGCGAGTCTGAAGAGACTCCTCAGAAGAGACCCTGTTTGCACACACATCCAGCTTTATGAAGGCAAACTCTGCACACAGTTACACCCATCCATTGAGTGTCTAGGATAATGAATTTTAGGACATTTTGGTCTGAGCTCCCAGGATGACCACCTCAAAACCAGGTGCACTAATAAACACCTGTTCCAGCCATTCCTAGGCAGAGTGAACTTCAGCGGTTCCATCTTGAATAACTAGCTGACCTAGGGGAGTTGGGACTCCGAATGAAATACCGGAAACAGGAAGTTTTCTTGACACCAGCAGGCATCTCCAAATGCAGGCGCTGTCATTAGGAGAGTTGAACTAAGGCCCTCTCGCCTTTAAGGCAGAATTGCCCAGTTCAGGGACCAAGCGATGACTCTCCAATCTGTCACCTCCAATTCCACTTGGCTCATCTTTGAGGGCTTCTGTTCCGATACTTACGGGTTTGTGACATTTCTTCTGTTGTAGCCTTTTGGTGTCCTGATCCAAGGCGTTCTGATGATGAAGTTAAATAATGTAAACTATTTCCAGTGGAAAACTTAGGTCTCAGATTTCAGGCACAAAGCAGGATGATTTCTTTACCTGATTTTCAGTTTGCATGATGAGAAATTTCTAGAACCCTGATGAGCACCCCAGAGGGATCAGTAGATCTGAAAATAACAAAACACTTTAGGACAGAAGGTGTTTTACTATTTGAATGATCATCTTTGGGGCTGTTTATTTAAATTCAATTGATCCTTGAGACGACCCAGGTCAATCAACTTAAATATGTGATGGGTCCAACCCTCAGCCTCTCTGCAGTCGCCCCACTGCCGGGCCAATCGGGGGGTTTTCCAGAACTCAGAGCTGGTTCTGCCTCCCTCTCCTCCTGCCCACCACCATAACAAAACCTTCCGAGGGTCTCACTGGCCATAGGATAGATCCCAAACTCTCTACTTAGCAAGCTGGATGATTTTCAAAGACCCTCCCAAATCCAGGCTTTTATGATCAAAAGCGTACATCAAAATTTCTTAGTTGGAAAACACACGTCATGCTAAACCTGAAAAAAATGACTCCAGAGCTGATATCTAACTGTCCTTTTAAAAATATAAAATCCTAGGCCGGGCATGGTGGCTCACACCTGTAATCTCAGCACTTCAGGAAGCCAAGGCAGAAGGACTGCTTGAGCCCAGGAGTTTGAGGCTAGCCTAGGCAACACAGCAAGACCTTATCTCTCAAAAAAAACCAAAAAGAAAAATTAGCTGGGTATAGTGGCACCTATCTGTAGTTCCAGCTACTCGTGAAAGGGCTCACCTGAGCCCAGGATGTCAAGGCCGCAGTAAGCCGTGACTGTGCCACTGCACTCCAGCTTGGACAGCAGAGTGAGACTCAAATATATATATTTATATATAATCCCAGATCAACCTGTCTTTCCAACAGCTGCATGCAGTTGCCCTCTGAAAGGCTGGGCACAGTGGCATTTGCACCCTTAAAAAGACCCTAAGTGCGGCAGGACTGGGCAGGGTGACCAGAAGCAGATGCCAGGTCTCTGGCTCAAGTCTCTGGAAGTCTGTGGCTGGAACAAGTGCCCTTCACCTCACTCCAGCTCAGCAAGGGAGCCTTCCTCCGGAGGAGAGAGGGCAATCCGCTCTCCCCATCAGCAAAAACCGCCCCTTTCTTTACAAGGGGACTTTGCTCCATGATCTGAAAGGCCCAGGAGGCGTGTGCGGGTTTCACATCACCCCTGGGGCCCGGCAGCCCAATGACTCACTTCACAGCAGTGTTCATAAGGACAGGATGGTGGCAGAGGTCTGAACCCTGGTTCCGCAGATAGGACTCTGGGCTCCACCCGGGAAGGGGTGCCTGGGAGGCTGGTGCCCGTTATTTGAAAATGTGTTACTAGTTTCTATTGCTCTGAAAGAAAAATGAGACGGTGTCTCAAGAGCTGGACAAAATGCCTATCGTCCAGGAACAAAGGCGGGTTTCCAGATGGAAAATTATATGCGCAACTACTGTGAAGAAGGTTCCACATAGAGTACTAAGTGCAGATAACAGGCTACCATTTATCTAAGGAAGTGGAGAATGAATGCATTTGTATATGTGTCAGTGAAAAAAAATGGAAGGATCATTCAAAACATTGCACATTTGTTTTCTTTGCGTTTTTTTTTTTTAATAGGGTCTCACTCTGTTGCCTAGCCTGGAGTGCAGTGCCTCAATCATAACTCACCACAGTCTTGACCTCTTGAGTTCAGGCAATCCTTCCACCTCTGTCTCCCCAGCACCCGGGACTATAGGCATGTGCCATCACGTCCAGCCAATTTTTAAATTTTTTATAGTGATGGGGATCTCGCTGTGTTGCCCAGGCTGGTCTCAAACTCCCAGGCTCAAGCCATCTTGCCACCGCCTCGGCCTCCCAAAGTGCTGGGATCACAGCTGGTGAGCCACCTCACCCGGCCTTTGTGTATTCATTTTTAAGCCCGTCAAACACCTCTGCCTGATTCAATGACAGGTTGTGGCATAGTTCCTCTGCACTTAGATTCCAAGGCTGTCCCCTAGGTTCCGACTCCAAGGGTCATCCCTCCACTTGGTGTGGTCAAGGTCACACGTGCGCTGGAAAGCAGCAGAGGGACGCAGTCCACCCAGAGATCCATGGAGCAGCAGGTTATCTTGGAGTGGGGTTTTGATTGATATTATTATTTTATGTTTCTTTTCGGGTTGTGGGGTACAGGTGACGACTCGCTGCCTAAGAAAACTGCGTGCAGGCGAGATTTGGGCTGCTTCTAGTCAACCCTCTCCCCTCCCAGTAGTGAACTTGGCACCCAGTGGGTGGCTGTGCACCCCTTATTCCTCTCCTCCATCCCTTCTCTAGCAGTGCCCAGTTTTTGCTGTTCCCCACTTTGTGCCCGTGTGGCCAATACTTAGGGTCCACTTATGAGTGACAACAGGTAGTATTCTGGTTTCTGTTTCTGAGATAGTTCAAGGGAACTATTTATTTGTTTTTAAAATTTCGGGGTCAGGGCGTAGCTGTGCAGGCGGTTACACGGGTACACTGCGTGGAATTTCAAAATGACGGGTGTTCATGTGTGACTCTCCCATTGAGGAATTTCAAACGATGACACGGAGGACAAGGAAATTCCGATGGCGCAGAGAACTCTCTGAGTGCAGTTGCCTTTCTCAAGGCCCAGTCTGCCTCCAGGCACACCTTCACCCAGGCAGCAGGAATCGTGGCAGAAGTCACAGTGACTCGAAACTCGGTTTCCTTCGACACTTGCTATGGGAGGTTCACGTTGGAGTGGGAGTTGGCTGAAGTGAGGGCCCCAACCGGCCGTCCAGGGCGCACACAGGCAAGCAGAGCCAAGACAGCGTCAGGGACGGGTTGCTCAATCTGTTTTAAGGAACATGAGCTCCAAGTCAGGGAGAGGTCGATGGGCGTGCAGTTCTGGGTGCTCCTGCACTGGGTTTTCTGGGAGCTGGAACTTCTGAAGCTGAGGCTGGCCAGTGATGTGGATCAAGATGCCATGAGAGATTCAGGAGGCAGAGAGAAAATGCCAGGATGAAGTCCACTGAAATGGGCAGTTATTTGGAAGGGATGAGGGCTAGGGGACTATGAGTATTTTCACACTTCCCATTTATATTTTTCAGTATTTTATACATTTTCTATGAGGAACAGGTATTGCTCTTTTAACTAGGAAAAAAGTAGAAAGGCTATTTGTATAAAGAGGTGGAGAAAGTATGGGATTTGCCCAGAACATGAGTTGATGACCGGGAAGGGATGGCAATCATCAATTCACCTAGTCAAAGCCGCAAAGTCAAGCAGGTCTCAAATGTCTAGAAATGTAGAAAATTTGAGTGCAGAGCCTGGGTGGACTCCATTCTTCATATTCGGAATATACACATTGAAATAAAATTATAATTTGAGTTTTGCATAATGCTTTCCTTTAAAAGAGTAGAGTATCGTATCACCTTCAAAGTTTCCCCCACCCGCCTCTACTTTCAAAAGTGTTCTACTTTTTCTCTTGGCTGCCAGGGAATTTGGGGCTGATTCCATGTTGTTTCGTATAAGACACAACTGTCTCTCCCCTCCTTTGCTTAGTTTCCATTATTGCACGCTTCCTAAATGATTTTATTTGACACGTCATTACTACAAGCTTCCTACAATCCTCTTGAGAGTGGGTATAATGGCAGTAAATGATCTTGGTTGACAGAGAAACTCTATGAATTCAAGAGGAACAGGGATCTTTCTCATTCGCAGATGCCCAAGCTGATGCTCAGAGACAGTGATGGGATTTCATGCTTGATTCGCTGGGCTGGAATTCAACCTCTCAGACCCCTTACCCAGAGCCTTTGCACGATGCCAAGAGAGGTAAGGCCATGAGGATGGCTCTCTGTAACCACTTGTCAGGGATGGTGACAGGAAGAGACCTATTTCCTCCCACTCGTGACCACTCCCTATCTGGAAAGTGGGAGCAGTTTAGCAGGCAACATGGACACTGAGAGGAATGTTCTCAGAACCAGTCAGACAAGGCCACCCAGCCGAGAGCAGTGACAATCAACATTGCCCAATCTTGGTTTCAGACAAAGGGCTGGTTCCTCCAAAGACTCACTGTTCTCATTTCCATCCTGGTGTGGTGACATTTCTCTTCCCACCTCAGAGCCCTCTGAGGTCCTAACCTCTACACACGTCCCTGGAGAAGCTGTGACTGTCCTCCCGTGTGGCTGGGAATCTCTCTGCGAGTTTGCCTGGACTGCCATCACAAAGCACCGCAGACTGGGGCGGGCTTCAACAACACACACTTACGGTCTCATGGTTCTGGAGGCTGGAAGTTCCAGATCAAGCTGGCAGCAGGGTTGGTCCCTCCTGAGGGCGTGAGGGAAGGATCTCTTTCAGGCCTCTCTCCTTGGCTTGCAGATGGCATCTTCTCCCAGTGTCTTCACTCCATCTTTCTTCTGTGTGTATCTGTGTCCCTTCTCACAAGGACACATTGGAGTAAGGCCCACCCTACTGACCTCATGCTGACTTAGCTACCTCCGTAAAGACCCTATCTCGAAATACAGTCACATTCTGAGGTACTGGAGGTTAGCACTTCGACATAAGAATTTTGAGGAGGCCTCAATTCAGCCCACAATGCTTGCCTTCCATCTCCATGGAGGCCTACATTGCCAGGTGGCCCTCAGCCGACTTGGGAGTATGGAGCCGACCAGGTCCTCATCGGACAAATCTTCCCCATTCCCTGCGTGACCTCTGGCATTTGATTTCCTCATAGGAAACCACCTCCTACCTGACAGGATTGTTCTGAGGATCAAGAGTAGCACTGTCTGTACAGTGCTGACACCGGGGAGGAACTTGAGAACAAGCTATGAGTGACACTGACCAAAGCAATCAGCTTTTGGGAGGAGGGTGGCCCACGCTGGCTCTGGCTCAGAGCTGATGGGTCAATCACACCCATGCTGTGCCCAGGCTGGTGTGGGCAGCTCCTCACCGAGTGGCTCACCTTGAAGGGCTCAGCTCCACGCCTTGTGTACAAGATGCCGCATCATTGGCTTCTCATGTCTCGGGCCTGGGTCTGGGCACTGGTTTCAGGGCCGCCATGGCCCTGTTTCTAAGATCTAGCAATTCAGCCCGGTGTCTTCACCAGTGGCTACCTCTGCCAAGCACGGAAAGCTCCTCGCTCAACCACAGGTGACTCCACCATGGTCCCCATGTCCACCAGCGGGACCACATTCCAGGCTACTTTTACCTGACACAGACTTCAAGAAACAACCATTGTCCTTGTCTCCTCCAAACGTGACGAGGCCGCTTCTCAGCCTCCATGATCTTGCGGCGGGGCCCCTTCTTCCTATTCGACTTCTAGACACCCCCGCCTTCCTTACCACACACTCATAGAAGCCTCTCGACCTTCCCATGTCCCAGGGGAGCTACTCGCCTCGTGGCCCTTCCCGGTCCCCCAACATTCAGTCCCCCAAGCTTTCAGTGGTGGACCCCAAACTTAAGAGCACTCTCTCAGTCCCAATTCCATCCGTCAGCACTGCTTTTCGGGTCTGTTCAGAATCCAGCCCCGCTCAGCCCCTGCGCTCCGCCCCATGGCAGCCCAGGAGGGCTCTCCAGGCGACTGTCACGGCTCCCAGACGGCGCCCTGTCCCTTCCTTCCCGTGCGCCCGACAATCTCTTCTTCACAGGGCAGCCAAACCGGTCTTTAAGAAACGGAGTCTGATCACGTCAATACCAGCATGTTCAAAGGCTTCCAGCTCTTTCCATTTCAGCACAAAACACAATCTTGAAAGGCCCGCTGGGCCCTGGGGACCCAGCTCCTGTCCACACACCTACACCCCCCGCCATGCCCTCCCCGGATGCTCTGTGAACAGGCCGCACCACACCTCTGTTCCCTCGGCTGAAACCTTTCCCCTAGAGTCCTCTGAGGGGCTCGCCTTTCACTGCATCCTTGATGTCCCCGATCCAAGGCCTCCCCTGACCACCACAGACCGACTGGCCACTTCCGCCCCACACCAGCCCTCCCCCGTCCCCTCCCCGCAGCCCTGCTTTGTTTCACCCCCAAGGCACCACCTAGCAGATCAAATGTCCCTTGTCCCTTGCTTGTCTCCCTTCAGAACACACGCTCCACAAGGGGCACTTGGTTTTGGTCACGGATGAGTGCCTAGAGCTTAGAACCATGCCCAGCAAGGTAGGTCCTCAGCAAAGACACACCCAGAAAATGAAGGCTACTTTTCCAAAGTTGCTTATGAATTCAAAAGATTCACAAAGGTGGGGTGGGCGCGGGCGCTCATGCCTGTAATCCCAGCGCTTTGGGAGGCCGAGACGGGTGGATCGCTTGAGGCCAGGCCTTTGAGACCAAGCCAAGGGCCACATAGTGAGCTGGTCTCTACAAAAAAATCCAAAAAGTTTAAGTGGGCATGGTCCATGGGCCTGTAGTTCCAGCTACTTAGGAAGCTGAGGTAGGAGGATCGCCTGAGCCTGGGAGTTTGAGGCTGCAGTGAGCTGTGATTGCACCATTTTTGTTTTTTTAAGTCAGACTCACCCAGGCTGAAGTGCAGAGGCTCACTCAGTCACTGCAGCCTCGAACTGCTGGGTTCAGGGAATCTTTCTGCCTCAGCCTTCCAAGTAGCTGGAACTACTACCGGCGTGTGTCACCACACCCGGCTAGTTTTATGATTTATTGTAGAGACAGGTCTTGGGTTGATCTTGAACCCCTTGGCTCAGGCAATCCTCTCACCTCGGCCTCCGTGAGCCACCTGGCTGTGAATGCACCACTGAGCACCAGCCTAGGCGACAGAGCAAGAACCTGTCTCTAAAAAGAAAAAAGAAAAAGGATTAAAAACGTAAACTCTCACAGTGGGACACTATGCAGTGGCTTGAGGAGTATAGTATTTACTGTCACGGAAGCTTTCTAAGATACAGGGGTGAAAACAACACTGCCAGTGACTGAGATCTCCCGGAGGTGAATGTACACACAGCTGTCCATGTGGCCATGTGGACTCAGTCCCTGGAGGAAGGCTGTTTTGGGGGTTGAGCTGCTGCCTTCCTGTATCTCTTTGCACTTCTGTCTGTACTGAATTTTTTTTTTTTTTTTGAGTTGGAATCTCACTCCGTCACCCAGACTGGAGTGCAGTGGCCGCTCCTGGCCACCGCAGCCTCGACCTGCTGGGCTCCGGCGATCCTTCCGCCTCAGCCTTCCGAGTAGCTGGAACTACAGGCGCGCGCTACCACGCCCGGCTAATTTTTTTGATGTATTGTAGAGATGAGGTCTCACCAAGTTGCCCAGGCGGGTCTTGAACCCGTGGGCTCAGGCAATTCACTCACCTCGGCCTCCCAAAGCGCAGGATTATAGGCTGAGCCACCGAGTCCAGCCTCTGTACCAAATTTACACATTGAAGATACTAGTGTGTGGGGACACACTGGCTGCACTCTGTCAGTGCCTTTTCTCCTCTGAGGGTCTTTCTCAGAGCAAAAGTTGTTACTTTTGATGAAGTCCAACTTACCGACTTTTTCTTTTATGGATCCTGCTTTTGTGGCCAAGTCCAGTGGGACCCATGGCCACTGCAGGGGCAGGGATGCTCAGCACTGGCCGGCTAGGGTGGAAGTCGTGGTTCCCTGCCTGGCCTTCCTTGACACCTAACTGGAGGGTGTTGGGCGCCTCACTACGGTCTCTCGCGGGTGGACGTCTGGGTTAACCACTTGGCGGTGGCTGGCGTGGGTGTAAAGTCAGGCCAAAGTGTTTCCTGCGGTGTTTGGCTAGAAGAGAGGCATTACTGCCTAGAAGTCCTCTGTCTCGTTGGGGGGCTCTTTTCTTCTTCTTCCTCTGGCTGGTTGGTCTTTTTATTTCTGTTGTGGTTAAATCTACCTAACAACACTTACCATTTTATTATGTTGCCCAGGCTGGAATGCAGTAGCACAATCATGGCTCACTGCAGCCTCCAACTCCTGGGCTCATGCAATCCTTCCACCTCAGCCTCCAAAGTAGGTGGGACTACAGGTACTCACTACCAGACCTGGCTAATTCTTTGATTTTTTTGTAGAGATGAGATCTTGCTAGGTTGTGAGGGCTAGCATTTTAACCATTTTTAAGAGTACCATTCCAAGCACTAAGTACATCACAGTGTTGTGCAACCATCACCACCATCTATTTTCATCTTCCCAAACTGAACCTCTGTACCCATGAACTGTATTTCCCCTTTCTCCCTCCCCCCCAGTCCCTGGCAACACGCATGCTACTTTCTGTCTCTAGGAATGTGCATACTTGAGGTACCTTAGATTTGCCCTTTTGTGACTGGCTTATTTCACTTAGCACAAAGTCTTCAAGGTTCATTCATGGTGTAGTGTGTGCCAGGATTTCTTACCCTTTTTTTTTTTTTTTTTTGAGTCAGAGTCGCACTCCGTCGCCCAGGCTGGAGTGCAGTGGCATACTCACAACCACCCCAGCATCGACCTGCTGGGCTCAGGTAATCCTTCCACCTCAGCCTTCCAAGCAGCCGGAACTACAGGCATGTGCTACCATGCCCAGCTAATTTTCTGATATACTGTAGAGACGAGGTTTTGCTAAGTTGCCCAGGCTGGTCTGGAACCCCTGAGCTCAGGCAATCCTCTTGCCTTGGCCTCCCAAAGTGCTGGGATGACAGGCTTGAGCCACCGCGCCCGACCTGATTTCTTTCCTTTTTAAGGCCGAGTGATATTCCATCGCACGGATATGCCACCCTTTGTCTATCCATTTACCCATCCTTGGACACCCGGGTTGCCTCCACCTTTTGGCTACTGTGAATTACGCCACTATGAACATGGGCGTACCGGTATCTGTTCGAGTCTCTGCTTTCAGTTCCTTTGGGTTAATACCCAGAAATGAAACGGCTGGATCATAGGGCAATTCTATTTTTAATTTCTTGAGGAAGCTCTGTGCCATTTTCCACAGCAGCTGCACTATTTTACGTTCCCATCTGCAGTGCACAAGGGCTCCCTTTTCTCCACGTCTTCACTGATACTTATTTTGCTGTTGCTGTTTTGTAATAGTCATCACAATGGGTGTAAGGAGGGCTGGGGTTTTTTTGGTCTGTGCCAGCTGGCATTTCCGTGTCGCTGGCTTCTGTGACTCCAGGTATGGGATGTATGAGCCAAGAGAACCAGGAAGCTTGTCACTCTCAGGTCTGCAAGGTCTCTAGGTGCTCTGCCTGTCAGTCTTTTGTACAATGAGCAGGATTTGAAAAGATGCTCGGGACTCGCTTAGCCATTTTCTGCCCTAAATGTGGAATCTGCCCTTCTCCAAGGAGCCCTGGTTCACAATCTGGGCACTAGCGGTACCCGTTAGCCCCTGAGTTGGCCATGGTGTTTTGGCCTTTCTGGTGAGCCAAATGAGGAAATTAATGTGTGTGTGTTAACATAAAATACAAGAGGGGACTCCCCCCAAAACCAGGACTTATTTATAAAAAGTTGTGCATTTATTCTTACATGTTTAAACTTCAGTCACCTTCAAAGTACGCTCCGTCTGATGCACCTATCGAAATGCTTTTTCCACTGCTCAAAACAGTTTCTGAACTCATCAATTTGGATGTCTTTTAGCGCTTTTACTGTCTTTTGTTTCACCTCTTCCACATGGGCAAAACATTTCCTTTTGAGGATGTTTTTCCCATGGAGGAAACTAAAAGAAAATAAAAGTCGCTCGGAACAAGACCGGGTGAATAAGGAGGGTGGGGTATGAAGGTCATGCTGTGTTGAGGTCAAAAACTCATGAACTCTCAGCGTGGTAAGGACAGGTTGTTTCTGCAAACCATCCATCATGAAATGGGCACCTGCGCTGAAAAAAATCTCCAGGAAAAAAATTCACTGAAGTGGAGCACAGCATCTCACAACAACGCTAGCTCATACACTGATGCCGATGGGTTCCTGGAACACCTGCCTAGCGGGGAAAGTCTGTACTACCAGGGCCTGCCCTCCAAAAAATAATTCTTTTTTGGGGGGGTCCCCCTTGTACATCATGCATCTAAACTAGTATTTCCGGACAAATTCAGAACGAAAGGGTTCATTTAACCCCTTTATCCTCACAGACTGCATCATTCTTCTCCCATGACAAAAACCTGGCTCCCTATGATATCAACATACTCATTTACAATGAACATACAACACACATGCAACATACAATGAACATATGACATACAATGAACATACAACAATCTCGGAAGAACATACCATCTCACAAAAACAAAGCAATACTTCCACACACACGCAAAACAACCACTGAAAACGGTTTTAATTTATTAACCACTTATTTACTGACTGCCCCAGTTAGTCCTTAGGGCGCACTCCACAGAGATTGTGCAGGAAATTCCTGTATGTATGTTAAAGTTCTTTGAAATAATTCCTTTCCATGTTTGTTACCAACTTGATACATGATTAGGTTCATTTACTTCATTTTGTTTTCAATTTTTAGGAACTAAAAAGTCATTTTAATCATCATGCAAATATTTACACAGTTCTAAAGCCAAATCTAGAAAGCAGATTATGTTGGACACATTTATCTTCTAATTCCATTCCCTATATTTCATTTCCTCTCCCTTGTGGCAGGTTGCAAATATTTTTAAAACTGTGTTTTTGCCTATAGTAACAATAGTTTTGCGCACTTACTAATTATTTAGGAGGGTAGACCTCATGTTAAATGTTTCTACCAAAAATAAAGAAATAAATAAAATAAAAATAAGAAAAAAGGGACCCAAGGAAAATTTTGGAGGTGATAAATATGTTTATGATGTTTATTACCTCGATTATGGTGATGGTATTATAGGTGTATGCATATGTCTGAGCCCATCAAATTGCATACATTCAACATGAACGGCTGAGTACAGTGGCTCATGCCTGTCATCCCAGCATTTGAGAGGCCAAGGCAGGAGGACTGCTCAAGCCAGGAAGCTTGAGATCAGTCTGGGCAACATAGCAAGAACCTGTCTATTAAAAAAAAAAATCAGCTGGGTGTGGCGGCATGTGTCTGTAATCCAGCTACTTGAGAGGCTGAGGTAAAAAGATTGCCTGAGCCCAGGAGGTCGAGGTTGCACTGAGCTGTGAATGAGCCAATGCCCTTCAGCCTGGGCGACAGAGTGAGACCCTGACTCAAAAAACAAAATAAACACAAGCAATTTAAAAAGGAAAATATTAGATAACCCCCTTGGGTCCCCTCCTACTACAGGAGTTTTTCTGTTCTCTCAATAAATTCTGCTTTCTAAAAAAAAAAGAAAGTATCTATTATACATCAATAAAGCTGCTAAAATTTTTCTTATATTCTGAGGATCACCCTGGAGTAGAATTCAAAGGTTTTTCATTTTACAGTGACCTAGTGTTCTACCGTGTGGATATACCATAGTTTATACAAACAGTCCATCTTGATGGAAATCAATTTTTTTGGAATGGCGCTTCTACACTGGGGAACTCCATTATGATCAAACCATTCCTGATGGTTATTTTTCGTCCTCTTTCATGTTACCTCTCAGTTTTGTATGCCTATTTTCAGCAGCAATGGGTTGGCTCTATGTATGTCTACTACCTAGAGCGAATTAGTTCCCAGATAGCTAGTTTCCCTGATGAGATACTAATGAGACCGTTAAGTCCAAAGTGACCTCAAAAATAGTGTTCCTGAGAGGAAAACAGGGCGTCATTGTTTCATGGGTACAGAGTTTCTGTTTGGGATGATGAAGTTATGGAGGTAGATGGTGGTGATGACTGGGCAACAGTACGAATGTACCTAATGCCACGGAACGGACACTTACAAATGGCTAAAATGATGGCCAGATGCAGCAGCTCATGTCTGTCATCCCAGCACTTTGAGAGGCTGAGGCAAGAGGATTGCCTGAGCTCAGGGGTTCAAGACCAGCCTGGGCAACGTGGCAAGACCTCATCTCTACAATAAATCAAAAAATTAGCTGGGCATAGTGGCATGTGCCTGTAGTCTCAGCTACTTGGAAGGCTGAGGCAGAAGGATGACCTGAGTCCAGAAGGTTGAGGCTGCAGTGGCTGTGAGCATGGGCAACAGAGTAAGACTCCGACTCGAAAAAAAAAAAAAACGTTGAAATGGTACACTTTATGTTGTGTATATTTATCTCAATTAAAAAAAAAAAGGAGGAGGATCTATGAGAGAAACCCAAAAATGCATTGAGAAATAGCACTACAAATCTTCCCCAAGAAATTGCTCCTTTAATGTGTAACTTCGTGTCGAACTTAAGATTTTGCACATCAACGAAAACAGGTTTTTAACTGACATGAATGTGCTTCCCTGCAGAGTCAACAGTAGATGTCCTGAGCTAAGAGATGGTTCCTTTTTCTTCTGTTGTGGTGAGGGTTGGCCACCTTCCAAATTCAACCTTATCTGACAGGGACTCTTTCTAGACTTTTATTTATCTTCCTACGTGGTAACTTGAATTTTATGGCTTCTAAATGAAGCATTTATGACTAGAAAATCCAGCTCAGTGACTCTTCTAGGTACCCCTGAGGACATTAGCGTCAAGGATTGTTACCTTGCCCTGGCATGGCAGAGCCCTAGAGCAGACCTATGCTAGATACGTCTAAATGGCCTAAGGACGGGCTACAGACTGTGGTGAGCTGCCACCACCCTTTCTCATCTCTTTCATCTCTTCAAGTCCTTTTCTCTTTACTACTGATAAACAGTGTGGCCAGGTGTGGTGGCTCACACCTGCAATCCCAGCGCTTTGGGAGGCTGAGGGGGGAGGATCACTTAAGCCCAGGAGTTCGAGACCAGCTTGGGCAACGTACCAAGACCTTGTCTCTATAAAAAATGTTTAAAAAAATTAGCCAGGTGTGGTGGTGCATGCTTGTAGTCCCAGCGATTTGGGAGGCAGAGGTGGAAGGATTACCAGAGCCCAGGGGGTTGATGTTGTGGTGAGAGTGACCCATGATTGTGCCACTGCACTCCAGCCTAGGTGACAGAGTGAGACCCCAACTCAAAAAAAACAAAAGCAAGCAAAACAGTAAATGTTTCAGACGCCACCAGATCCTTAGCCATGGGTGCTCAAGGGGTACACCAGATCACAAGCTTTTCTCCTTAATCAGATATATAAAAAGACAGCCCTCACAGCCCTTCAAGTAGTAAAGCCAGTTGTTTTATATTTTGTAAAAAGTCTCCCTTCCTTTCATCACTGGAACTGTATGGAACGGAGTTACAACAAACCGACCTACCTGCCAGGGCTACTGGGCGCACTAGAAACTGGACCAGTATCTGAAATCTGAGACATCACATGACCCAGTTCAGAGTTCATGAGGATGTGTGACCACCTGTGGCTGCCTGTGCATTATCCCAGAGGAATCCTCAAGAGCAAGCAAGGGGGGAGGATAAAGATGGAAGCCTTGTCATAGCTGACGAGGAAAACCCAGAGATAATAAAGGATCTACGTGTTTTGGGGAATAACTGGTACAATTTGGAGCCAGACCACAGTCCAACAAAGCATTTGGTCACATCCTCTGGAGTAACAAGATCCCTAGACCTGCAGTCTGGAATCTATCATGGAAACTTCCAGAAAAGCAGAGAAACAGGTACTATGATTTCCCACGCACCCAACCTTAGCTACAACAACTACCAGCATTTTGTCAGCCTTGTTTTATACACTCACTTTTCTCTCAAGTATTTAAAAAACTTCAGATTACCATGTTATGTCATCCCCAAAGATGTCAGCGTACTGGTCCTCTTGGGACTGTCAGACAATAAATACCCAGCATTCACTACCGGAAAATCAGCAATGTTACTTTTAATACAGATGTGGTACAGAATGTGTAATTACAGCAGGGCAGCAATTCCAGTTAAATAAAATTAAAAACCTTTATTTTCCCAAATATAAAATTACTAAATTAATGTCTTAAAATAGAACATGGTGAAAGCTTTACATTACACCACCATTCACCACAGGATTTATGATTTACCAATTACATACTCCATTTTGGCAAAGGATGAAGTTTTTGAAACAGTTTATGAACTAATATAGCAAAGACTGTATACATCTCCATATTGCACTTTTTTTATGTACAAGAATAAAACAGGAAGCTCAAGGTTATCGCATCTACTACAACAGCATGAATGTGTCACAATTAAACAGAATGCAGAAGCTGATGTATTAAAAATGTAGAAATGTAATACATATATATGTACAGAGTGCCGAGGCTGTATTAACAAATGATATGTACATAACAATATACTGTACTTTTTAAAAAAACTTTTTAGCATAGTTGTTATTAATACAGGCCTTTGGTTCTAAACTGCTTGACTACTTTTAAGCTCACATCGCTTCTTTAAGCTTTCATAGTTTAAATGCAAGGAAATGAGTATAAAAGCACTAAATCTCCTGGTTCACTGGTACAAAAATGACAATGGTCAGTTCCCTTAGGTCATCAAAAACTAGTCACAAAAATAGTTCTTGTATTCAACCTGAATGTGCCACAGGAAAAAAAATATTTTCAAGATTTTCCAGCTTAGCCAGGAGGCAGAAGGTCCCCGAGGCGTTAATATCAGTGCTACCATCCCTGCTGCAAACATCCCAGAACACCTTTTTTTTTCTTTAGGCCTTTTATTTTAATACTACTCTGTAAGGAAGAATAACATTTAACTCCAGCTTGAGAGTGTCTACCACACACCTCTGTTAAGACATAATGAGCATCTTGAATATTGCCGGTGAGATTTAAAAAAATATGTGCACCCTCTTAAGACTCCTATAGAAAATCTGCTAGGGAATAACACAATTCATTACCTTTCTCTCCCCTTCCCCTTGGCTTCTTTCTCCCTGTGCTCGGTCTCCCCAGTGATTAGCTTTGGAAGTCATCCTGAGTCTGCAAATGACAAAGCAAGTCCCCCCACGTGGTCCATGAAGCGCGATCACACGACTGAGGATGAGCTGGTCATCCCGTGAACCATTGTGCTTGTTGGAGTCCCACTGATGGCGTTGAAGATATGCAGGGAATTTGGTAAAACGCTTGCCTTCTCCTCCAGGGGGCAGATCTCGAGGCACAGAAGAAACACGTTACCAACGCATAACACCCCAGACAGACAATTCTCAACATGGTGCATGCATGTCACACACTCAAGGGGTCACCTGATGGTCACTCCATTACCGTGAGTGACGGTCACCAGAGAGCTTGGCTTTGGCGGTTCGCAGAGGGAGACTTTCAGTTTATCTAATAAATGACCGTTTTCGGACCAGGATTGGAAGGAAAAAGTCAAGAACATTATGTTTTGTTTCCTTTACAAGCTGGTGAGTGGAGAGCCTTCTAGACTCACCGGGTCCAAAGGCAACTTGAGGTCTACCTTACACAAGCCTGACTAGGACATAGCCTGGTCTTGACCTTGAAAATGCTTTTTGAAATGAATTTGGAGCATCTGTGTTTCTCCTGGCCCCTTTTTTCAGGGCCTTACAGATTTCATCTTGGGAAAGAGAGGGTGCTACCTTTCCGACCCTGAACAAATACCTTTCTACACCCCGTGGAAGGAATCTGGGTGTTAAGTCTTGACCCCCAGTCAGGTGGAGACCAATAAGAACATGCACACACAAAAAGCAGTCTCCCCCCGGTCACAACACTTTTTTTTTTTAAAGGGTTCAATCTTCATAGCGTTGATGTAATGAGATGTTTAGGTACAGCTGAGAGGAAAGCACTGCATTAAACGTCCACAACACTCTGGGAGTTTACCAGCTTCACCCCACAATCTCTTCCTGCTTTCATCTTTTATAGCCAAATGTTGGTATCCACTGACCAAGCTCCCCACTCTACAGGGATCTGGAGGCCCCATGGGAAAGATCTCAAGTTTTCCCCAAAATGTGTTCCCAAGATTCTCTCCCTTTCTGCTTAATCATTCACACATCCGTTTCTCTAATTATTTTCAATTTTTCCTGTTTTTAAAAAATATCCAGAAGAGGGCTGCTCTCCTCTGCACGTGCAATGTCTGCCATTGTGCAAACTCAGTAATAACTTTCGGTGAGCCAGTTTATATGAGTTAACTGGAAAAATAAAACTGAAAATTGACATTACCATCCCATCTGAATTGTTAGCATGGAGGAGAAAAAAAGCAAGTGAGTTAAAGCTCATACATTGAAGTTCGTTTTCTGCAACGGAAATGTCTTCACTGAGTAGTCACATGCTAGGATAAACTGAGACAAATGACCCTGCTTCTGCTTCGCAAGACTGAAGGAGAGCAACGCATGGAACAGACGCAACCGGTTATGTGTTATCAAGGCACAACTGGTAACTACAAAGACTAGGGCGATGGTGACTCGGACAAAGGCACTGTGGTATGTGGAGAATGAACTTCTCACAAAACAGTAACGTAGATGCTGTTCTTGGACATGCACGTGGTACCCTGGTCACCCGTCTCCTCTGGTGACTATGGAGCCCACAGGCAGACTCCTACTGAAGGCATGCATGCAGGAAGGACAGAGCAGCAAAGTCGCAGGGAAGACGCCCATAGTGACAAGGAGCAGGAGGGAAGCAGCCACGAGAGACCACTGGGGCACCCAGGTCGGTTGTAAAGAACCAGAAACCAAACAGTCCCCATATTTTAAATGACAAGAGACTCTCAAAGCAACAGAACATTCCTTAAAACAGGTTGGTAAGCCTGTTCTTTCATAGGATTGAAGGACTAAAGAAAGCCGTAAGAACAGTATGTGTATTGGTGTGTGTGTGTGTTTTTTCCTTTTTTCTTTTTGATAGATTGGAGTGGGGAGAGAGAAAGCTGATGACACAGGCCGCCTCTAAGAGCAGTGATGAGGTGGGTCCGCTCTCCCTGGTTGCTTTAGCTAATAACAGAAGGGCAATCTGTTAGCGGTTCCCCAAATTTCCTGGGGCCAGAGAGTAGCAGGAGTGTGGTATGGTACATTTTTCTTCAGATATAAAAACTCTAGAAGAATATGGGAAGGCCTGGGTCATCAGAGGGGGTCCTTGAGACCGCCAACTAATGGCATTTCCTAGACAAGAAGAACTTCAAGTTGCCGGAGCCAGGGTGGCACCTACCTGCTCGTGCATGATTTCAGAAAGCTCCTTTGCCATTTCCCTGTAGTTGGCCTTCATTTCTTCCTGGTACTCCAACTGGTCTTCTTTAATCAGATGCTCATTGACAGCTAAGGCTTGACCGCAAGCTTCCACAAATTGCCTAAAATGATGCAGGAGGGGGAAATCAAGGCATGCAGAGGACAAAGAAAGGGAACAACGGTAGCATCTCTCTCCTGAATACGCACTTGAGGAGGCATTTTCAGTGGGCCTTACCTGAACACTTCCTTAAGCAGCTTCACTTTATTGTCGGGATACCTTTTTGTGTTTGTGTCATCTAAGAAAGCTCGGGCATATGCTAGTGGACCAGCATTGACCTAGACAGAAAGCAAAGATTTTAAGTTACGTTGGGAAGGAAATTCCTATGATCACTTGGTCAGTTTCAGTTGGCATGCACCAACAGGCCTATTTAAGTGAGTTGCTCATGACACCTGTCTTCCAGGAACTCAAAGCCCAAAAGAAAACCAACCATAAGGCTCACACAGTTATATGTAGCTTGATCTCATCATCTCAGCTATCCCCAGGGCACCTGTGGTGACAGTTCACTTTGTGTGAGAAGAAACCAACACTTGGAAAACATAGGGGCCTGTTCAAGCTTGAACAACCAAGCAAAACACAGGAGATCACGGCCCAAGGCTTCCAACTCCATGAAAAGGATTCATATTAAGGTATGCAAGCCCTGGAATTAGTGCTACATTACACTGAAATAACAGGTCAATCTGGGGAACTCAGTGAAAAATGGAAAATTAGGGAATATATGTCAGTTTTTAAAAACCAACCATTCACTTCGTTGAACTGTGTAGACAGCCCTGGGCAAAGTGGTTTGCTGTCCTTGGGCAAAGCTACCGTTTGAGGTGTGCTGAAGAGCTGATCGTTAGGTGCATTTAGCATGTGCTGAGTGACCAGAATGCTGCATCTCTCTTTCAACTGGCTAAGAAGAGTTCTCCAAAGTTGGAGAAGACAGGAAATATAGGAGTGTGAAGAGAAATAAGGTTGGAAACACTGGGATGAGAAGGAGGATGTTCTAGGCACCTGAGACAGCCTGGGAAAGGACTGGACCATGTTATCACTGCACAACTTTTCTGGGAAGGCATGGAAAGCAAGGAGTGAGAGACAGCTGTCTGTGGTTCTGAGCCATGGTTTGCAAGACTTGGACAGCAACGGCAGGACAGCTAGGCCACGGCACTCACACCCCACGTGAGGAGACAGGAGGTTCCAGCCACAGTGCTTGGGGTAACCTGAGACAGGAGCAACTCGTGAACCACTAGCGATAACTGACCGCATGGGGACAAGACGTGGCATCTGGCTGGTGTGTGCAGAGGAATTTTGTTAGTACCTCGAGGACAATCCAAATGACCGAGCATCTAAAACGGTACAAGACAGTCCCTTTTAGTAAGATACAGTCAGGCGCGATGGCTCAAACCTGTATTCCCAGTACTTTGGGAGGCCAAGGTGAGAGGATTGCCTGAGCCTGCGGGTTCGAGACCAGCCTGGGCAACATGGTGAGACCTCGTCTCTACAATAAATAATTTAACAAATTAGCCAGGCATAGTAGCACATGCCTATAGTTCCGGCTACTTGGAAGGCTGAGCCCAGCAGGTCGACGCCTGGGGTGGTCATGAGCATGGCACTCCAGCCTGGGCGACAGAGTGAGACTCCAACCCCAACCCCCACCCCCAAAAAGAAGGTACAAACAGGAAACTGAAGAGACTTCATAAGGTCTAATACAACAAGATCTTGGAATGCAGCACCAAGAAGTCACACAGATAGCTCTCTCTTATAAAGCAGTAGCCCCAGAAAGAATTATGGAAATACACAGCTTCAGAAAGTTAATTTTTCTAGCTCCAACTTTGTTGTTACCTTGGTAGGTACAAGTAGAAACATAAACACCTCATTTCAACACAGAATTCCTGGCTTTGTGACATGATTGGGATTTTGTAAAATTCTAAGGTCACTAAGGTGTATTTTGCCCTTTAGAAAGCTCAATAGTCCAGCCCCACCCTTTACCGGCACCCCACCCTTCTTCTGGCCTTTCCAAGAAGGCTGGTCGGTCCCAGGCCACATGACTGAGAGGTTCTGTTTTTAGCATAGAACACTGTGGCCCCTGGCCCTGTTATGTAATCACTCACATGGCTGGGAGTATTTATGTTTACGTATTTATGTTTACTAGCTAACTTATTTTGGCAAAGTCTTTCAGGCCATAAGGAAAGAGATTAAAAACATCTGTAAATACTCTTGTGGTAAATGACATTTAGAAAAGTGTTAGGCAACAGCTCATGGTTCTTTAGTATGGATCTAATAAAAAGTTGACAAAATATGATTTCAGAAAATGAGCGGAAAAAAACCCCAAACCTGTATATTATAATATTTTTGTAATTTTCTCAAGCATACCCTTCTTGAAAGAGAAAACAGTGGGAACCACACAGAGATATACATATAAACAAATATGTACTTGAATTATTTATAAATACTTAAAAATATCAATAAAACAAAATAAGTGTCACCTATTGTCACTGGAGGGAGGTGGTTTAACATTTACCAGCCACCTAGGAAACTGTATACATAAGGCAATTTCTTCTAAATCTCTCTTTTTTTTTTTTTTTTTTTTTTGAGTTGGGCTCTCACTCTGTCGCCCAGACTGGAGTGCAGTGGCCGCTCCCGGCCACCGCAGCCTCAACCTGCTGGGCTCCGGCGATTCTTCCGCCTCAGCCTTCCAAGCAGCTGGAACTACAGGCGTGTGCTACCACACCCGGCTAATTTTTGATTTATTGTAGAGATGAGGTCTCGCCAAGTTGCCCAGGCGGGTTTCGAACCCGCGGGCTCAGGCAATCCACTTACCTCAGCCTCCCAAAGGCGCAGGATTACAGGCTGAGCCACCGAGCCCGGCTTCTTCTAAATCTCTTACTAAAGTATAACCCACAAACAGAAACATACATATGTCATAAGTGTACAGCTTGATGAATTTTCAAACTGAACATATATGTTTCTCAGTACCTAGATCAAATGATTTTTTAAATAAATGGTGTACATCATTTGGCTGGCCGTACGGAAAAACTGTATCTTGGCTCTTACTCTGTACCACATAAAAAAATTGATTCCAAATGGACTGCAAAATGTGAATGTTGAACAAAGAAGGAAAATACAGAAGAATATCTTTGAAACCTAGGAGTATTCTTCTATATTTTCCTCCTTTGTTCAACACTTGGAGTCAATTTTTGTATGTGGTACAGAGTAAGAATCAAGATACAGTTTTTCCATACGGCCAGCCAAATGACGTACACCATTTATTTAAAAAATACAGAAGAATATCTTTGAAAGCTAGGAGTAAGCCGGGCTCAGTGGCTCAGCCTGTAATCCCGCGCCTTGGGAGGCTGAGGTGAGTGGATTGCCTGAGCCTGAGGGTTTGAGACCCGCCTGGGCAACTTAGTGAGACCTCATCTCTACAATAAATTTTAAAAAATTAGCCAGGTGTGGTAGTGTGCACCTGTAGTTCCAGCTACTTGGAAGGCTGAGGTAGAAGGATTGCCGGAGCCCAGCAGGTCGAGGCTGCAGTGGCCAGGAGCAGCCACTGCACTCCAGTATGGGCAACAGAGTGAGACTCCAACTCAAAACCAACAAACAAACAAACAAACAAAAACCTAGGAGTAGTCACAGAGGATTTAAAACAGAACATGAAAATGCTATCAGTAAAGAAAAAAACGGAGTGATCGGGCTATATTAAAATTAAACATTTCTGGCCAGGCACGGTGGCTCACTTCTGTAATTCCAGCATTTTGGGAGGTTGAGGTATAAAGATTGAGTACAGAAGTTCAAGACCAGCCTGGGCAACACAGCAAGACCTCATGTTTATAAAAAATAAGGTCAGGCTCACTGGTTCAGCCTATAATCCCAGCACTTTGGGAGGCTGAGGCGAGAGGACTGCCTAAGCCTGTGGGTTCGAGATCAGCCCGGGCAACTTGGTGAGACCTTGTCTCTACAATAAATCAAAAGTTAGCCGGGGTGGTAGCACAGGCCTGTAGTTCTGGCTACTTGGAAGGCTCCCTGGAGCCCAGCAGGTCAACGCTGGGGTGGCCATGAGCATGCCACTGCACGCCAGCCTGGACAACGCAGTGAGATTCCAACTCAAAACAAAACAACAAAAATAAATAAATAAATAAATAAGCCGTGTGTGTGTGTGTGGTAGGCCTGCAATCACTCACTCCGGAAGTTGAGGTGGGAGAATCACTTGGGCCCAGGAATTAGAGACTGAGCTGTGATTGTGCCACTGCACTCCAGCCTGGGTGACAGACTGAGACCCCAACTCAATAATAATAGCAATAATAATAATAATAATAAAATATAATAAAGAATTTCTGAGGGTCAGTGAGGTCACTGGAATCCTTGGGTCCTCCAAACCTCTCTGGTCCTCTCAAAAAATGTAAAAATAAATAAAAATTATGGTAATCTAAAGATATTGTTATAAGAGTGAAACTTAAGGTGTTTTTTTTAGATACAATTTTTCATAGAAACCAGAAAATAATAGTTTTATGAGAAAACCTACTACTAGTAACAGTTCTTTATACTTAGAAAGCCATTTTCTTTTCTTTTTTTTTTTTTTGAGTTAGGCTCTCACTCTGTCACCCAGGCTGAACCTAGTGGGCTCAGGCCATCTTTCCACCTCAGCATCCCAAGTAGCTGGGACTACAGGTGCATACCACCACACCCAGCTAAGTTGTTATTTTTATTATTTTTGCAGAGATGAGGTTTCGCTATGTTACCCAGGCAGGTCTCGTACTCCTGGGCTCAAGTAATCAGCCTACTTCAGCCTCCCAAAGTGCTAGGATTACAGGCGTGAGCCCCCGTGCTTGGCCTCTTTATACTTAGAAGAGTCTTGCTGCTTCCAATTAGGCTCCTAGAATTCCTTCAAATTGCTGAAAACTCAGGGCAGCTTGGAGAGCTGGCTCTTGTCCCTCACTGACACTGAGTGAGGACAGACCTCATGGGTGGGGCTGGGTGGGGGTCCTCAGGCTTCCTCCCACTCTGATATCAAGAGAAATGACACAGGCACTGAAGGGGAAGGGAACGGGATAGACCAGGTCTCTGAAGTGGACCCTGCCGGAGCGTGCGACTTGAAATTCATGAAGACGCGAGGACGCTTTCCCCTGCCCCTCCCCGCCACCCAGGCCTTGTAGTGCTGGCTCACCTGAACGCTCACGCTGCCCTGCAGTTTGAGCTGCAGCTTGATCATGTCCACTTCGGCCGAGGAGCACAGCTGCCGGAGCTCGGCCACCTTCTTGCTCATCTCGTCGATGGCCACCTCGATAGGGTTCAGGTCAGTGTGGTGCTGGTACATAACGGGGATGCGCTTCTTCACGTAGGGGAAGCAGTGGATGGCTGTGGGGAAGGGTCCCAGGGTTAGTCCAGGCTGGCACAAGCTTTACAGTCGTGCTCGTGGACTTCACGATTGTCCACTTTACAAATAAGGAACCCGAAGCTTGTCCCAAGTCCCATGCTAGTGTTTTGTGGAACCATACACATCTTCCTTTATAATTGTGTATGTTTAATGACAGACTGTATCACATGAAGTCCAGGGAGTTGGGTCCTCGTTATCTTTTTACTGGGACAAGTGAGTCTTTGAAGAAACCATGTTATCATTCCTTGTTTAATTTTCTCACCCATAAATGCTCTACTTCCTTGGAAGTTTTGAGGTCTGAGTGAAAGATATAAAATGATGCTGACAACATAAAAAAGACGGAACAGTTTTGAGATGCCACGTAACAGATTAAGTCCAGAAAATAGTTCCAAAAATATCCATGGGAATGTTTGTTTTTTGTCTACAGAACTTTGACTCGCATGCTAAATTTGCACAAATCTGTGAAATAAATGCAAACGAACAGAAAAATGTCAGGTTCTAATTTGAGTCTATTTCATACTTCTATCTTGCTGCTTTATATGGTATATAAATATCTATACTATTTTTATTTAACATAAATTACTAATGACATGCAGATATGTACTTAAAGCTTATTTTTTAACAAGCAAAAGCCAGATGTGAGTGGTCATGTTTGGATTCGTTACAATCTAGTAAGCAGCTGAGAAGAGTTTATGTAGGAAGGACTTATCACAGAAGAGGAAACTGGGTCAGCCTCTGTATCGCTCAGAGTTCTGATGGGCTGACAACGTCTGGGCCAAGCTGGAAAAGCTGTCCGCTCTGAGGTAACCTCGTCTGTCACCCATGTACAGGCCTGTTCTAGTCTCAGAATGTTCTGTCAGTGGAGGGTGAAGGGTTTCTGTCTCACATGGCTCCTAATGGCAGCGCTAGGTGTGATGAGCACCCCCCCCTTTTAAAAAAAATTGTGTACAGACAGGTCTCACTTTGTTACCTAGTCTGGGGTCTCAAACTCCTGGCCTCAAGTGATTCTCCCACCTCAACCTCCCCAAATGCTGGGATTACAGGCGTGAGCCACCGCACCCAGGTGATGAGCCCTCTTTGAACGCAGGCTTCCGTGGGAGGAATGAGAACCAGGTCTTGCTGCCCCCAGCTGGGAAGGTGGCTCTCTGACAGAGGCGTGTCTGTGTTTGGATAGACTGATGTGCTTTCCAGAGGAGGGGGACATCCTTCCCACTTGCGAGGAAGGAGCTCAACCCCAATCTCCTTTCGCTTTTGTCCATAACACAGATTGTGCTCCCCCACAGGGATGCTTACTCACTTGCTTACTGTCTCTCATCTGTCTTCTCTGGCCAGAACATCAGCGGCACAGGACCACAGATGTCTGTTCTGCTATCGTGCCATGGAGACACTGCCCACGCACAACATTTTGTTGAATGAATGAATGCATTCCTGCCCCTGGAAGGTGGGCAGCTGGGTGACTGACTGAGAACATGTATTAGGAAGGAGGCTGGGTAGGGCCCAGCTGATGAGTGTGGTGACTGTATTTTCAGCTTGGCTTGGAAAGGGCTAGAGGGCAGGAGGTTATTTCCAACCTGAGGGGGGAATGGGCATAATTTGGAAGACTCTAGAACAGTGAAGGGGAAGAAGCTGCTTAGCAGAAGAGCCACGAAAGAAGGAAAGGGGGGATCACATTTCGGGACAGGCTCAGAAATTCCCCTGAAGGAGGCTAAAGGGTGGTCAGGGGGTTTTTCAAATGATCGCACAACAGCAGTCAACTCACTGGAAACTACCCAGGAAGGTGAGTTTTCGCCTGGGGAGGGCAGGGAAGGTTGAAGGTCAGGTATGAAGAAGAACCTAAGTGATTAATAACTTCAGGAAAGACTCTCAGGTTCAAAGTCTTCAGAACGCCCTGGTATGCATATCTTTAACTAAAGGTTGATATGAGTTTACATGTTTTTAGTGGCATTTTAATAGCCCTTTCTCTAAATCTTTATGCTGCCCCGGGACAAAAACTGCACTTTTCTTTGTGTGTCTTGCTGGACTACAGTCCCTTTTGCTCACTGCCAACCCCAAGCAGCTCAACCGTGGATGGAATTGAGCAGAATGAAGTACGTTCATTTTTTTTCCCCTCCTGGTTACAATGTCAAAGTTATTTAACACAACCAGATGAATGCCCCAGCTCTCATTTTACAGATGAGGAGACTGAGGCACAGGGACAATGAAAGATCTGCCCAAGGTCACCCAGTGAGGCCCTGACCTGGATCCGCAGGACCCCCAGGACAGATTGTCCACTGCCCAGACTGTCTTAGCCCCACAGTTGTGGATGTTGGTGAGTCCCCAGGCCATAGCACATGTGTCTGCTCTGCCTCTTTCTGCAGCAGAGTCACTCTTTGTCCCCTCTGTCCCGGCAGATTCAGAGCTTTGCTCACGTGCGGCATGCTTTCTCTAATCTAAAGCAGTTCTGTAACAAAATGGTAAACTGTAACCCTGAGGAAAACATGCTCAGGGGAAACACCCAGTGGTAACTGTTTATAATCAGCATGCTACCTCAACAATCATCATAATCAAAAACCCTGACCTTGACTCAGCAGTGAACCAGGCTTATCAAAGGCAGCAGTTCTCAGATCCAAGTGTGCACCGGGGTCAGCTGGAGGGCTTGTTGAACACAAACAGCTGGCCCCCACCCCCAGAGCTAATGATTCAGCAGTTCCGGAGGCCAGTCGGAGAATCTGCATTTCTAACAGGTTCCCAGGGGATGCTGAGGCTGCTGATCCTGGAACAACCTTTGATAGCCACCAATTTAAAGAGTCAGAAGTACAGTCATTGCAGCTGTACTGATAATCACTGGTAAGCTAGTAATTCCTGTAAAATGATTCCATCTAGACAAGTAGTGCTCTTGCATCCTACGAATTCACTACTGATGTGCACATTAGAAAAGGGGTGGGGCTAATGTCTGCGAGGACAATACGGTTTGTGCTTTACGTATGTCAGCTTCTTATTCTAAAAGCAGGAACAGCGATGCTTTCTTTAAGAATGTAGCTTTTAAAAATCTATTATCTCACTTCCCTCATAGGGAGGGTGAAAAAATTCCCTGCAATACAATGTCCTGAGATAATCTATAATGACCCCTGTTCTCTTTTTGGTAACCGCTTTACTGAGCTAAATTACACACCACACAATTTATCTATTTAAAGTGTAAAATTCACTGGCAGGAGCTGAGAATCACCTGGACGCAGCATCTGAACAGCACTTTTTCCATTTACTGTGATAAAGCATCATTGTAACATTCCAAACTATCACCCAGATGGAAAGCACGATAACACCAGCTTCTAGGGAAGCAGTGGGTGCTCTCCTGGTTCCACTCAACTAAGGTCACTCTCGGGAAATGTTCCCAAACGGTGGAAATGACATATTTAGCATGCTGAACAGGTCTTCCACTGAGGTTTTTTTCTCCCCCGAGAAAGTATTTTATTTTAGGTTACCCTAGTGATGCTGCTAATCCCAACCTGAGAATGGATGGGTCAAGCTCTTCCAAAGAAGGTAAAAATCATCCCCAAGATGACCCTGTACTTGTCAGGGACTGGGAAATGATACAAAATACACCCAGTAATAGAGGTAATCAAGCTGAGGCCGGCCAGCCACCATCAGCAATGAGGTAGAAGAGATCCAGCCTCCCATCTCACTTACTCAGCCTGAAACTGCCAAGCAGGCCCATGCTGGAGCCCGTACAGTGGACGTGCATGAGACAGGTCCTTGCGTGTGGGGAGACCCAGGACTGTGTGAGGCTGCTGGGCCTGGAGTCCGTAAGTCACCTGAAACTGTGTACAAAAGCATCTGGGCAGATAAAAACCCACTGTTTCCATCAGATTCTAAGAAGGGGAAGTGACCTTACACTGGATATGAGCTTCTGGTCTGGTGGAGGAAAGGGTAGACAGAGAAGCAGGAAAACACCATGAGTATTTGAAAGTAAGCACTAGGCAAGAGCGTAACTGAATAGGGAATGGGGGAAGGAACTAAGCTCCAGGAGGTCCTTCCAGTTCTCCAGGAGGACAGTTCCTGGTGCCGGCGGTGTCGGAGCCGCACCTGTGAGGATGGATTTGGGAGCCGTACCTGTGAGGATGGTGCGCCGTTTGCACTGCTCTTCCACCCCGCCCTGCCTCTTCCCCGTCTGCGTGAAGGGCATTTCAAACATGAAGCGGCGGATATTGTGTGATCTCTCAAACTCCGTTTTCCTCTCTTGCAACTCTTTTTCATCAAAGAAAGGGACCACGTGAGTCACCTGGATATACGCATACTTGGAGTCCAGATCCTTAGGGTTGACCTTTAAGCAAAAATGGAAGACCGGTGCTATTTTACCGAATCTCTCAAACTCAGCCTAAGCTGTTCTTTCCAACTTTCTTTTAGCAAACATGTTGGAAAAAATAGTACAACAAACACCCATATATCTGCCATTTGCACCAACAATTGCTAACATTTTACCTATCTGTTTCAAATACACACACACACACACCCCCACAGAAACTTTTTAGTGGAACCATTTCATAGTAAGGGAATGTACGACTCTTTGCGACTCTTCAGCCAGCTTCTTCTATAAACGAGGACAGCTCCCTCTAAAACCATAATGCATGATCAGACCTAACAAAAATTTTTTTTTTTTTTTGAGCTGGAGTCTCACTCGGTCGCCCAGACTGGAGTGCAGTGGCCGCTCCCGGCCACCGCAGCCTCGACCCACTGGGCTGCGGCGATCCTTCCGCCTCAGCCTTCCGAGTAGCTGGAACTACAGGCGCGCGCTACCACGCCTGGCTGATTTTTGATTTATTGTAGAGATGAGGTCTCACCAAGTTGCCTAGGTGGGTCTCCAACCCGCGGGCTCAGGCAATCCACTCACCTCAGCCTCCCAAAGGCGCGGGATTACAGGCTGAGCCACCGAGCCCGGCTAGGCCTAACAAAATTAACATACCTAACAAAATTCCCTAATATCGTCTCATACCCAGACTAGATGAACATTTCCTCAGATGTCTCCAGAACATTATTTACAGTTATTGTGTTTGAACCAGGATCTAACCAGCTAATCCCACTTTACGTTTAGTTATGTCTCTCTGGTTTGTTTAATTTAGAATCCCCACTGTTTTCCCCATGACATCTAATTTTTTGAAGAAATTACACTAGTTTTCTTGTGAAATGACTCCTAGTCTTGATTTTTCTGTTTCCTAAATTATATGTTTAAATATATTTGGCTTAGAGATAAAAATGTTTATCTTAGGGTTAGGGTTTGAAAGCGAGGCCCCCAAATTGTCATTCATCTGCAGACAGGTTGGATGAGATATAAACAGTTACAGATTAATTAACTTAACACGGGTATAGATTAATCTAAAACGAATTTAACAATAAGTTTAGCTCCTATTTAACTCAACGCATCAATGCTTTAAAAACCAGCTTGTTAGGATTGGTGGTGCTTTCGTTTCTGTGAAATTAGCCGAGTGTGATAGCGCACGCCTATAGTTCCGGCTACTTAGAAGGCTGAGGCAGAAGGATCGCCGGAGCCCAGTAGGTTGAGGCTGTGCTGGCCGGGAGTATGCCACTGCACTCCAGTCTGGGCAACAGGGCGAGACTCCAAATCAAAAAAAAAAAAAAAAGAAAAAGAAAAGTTGGTGTGAAAGAGCTTCAACTCCAGAAGTCAAGAAGATACATAAAATCACAGAGTGTTAGTTGTATTTTAGAAAAAAGCCATCTGGCCAATCATTCTAATTCTGTTTGACCCTATTAAACTTGACTTTCTTTAGCAGAAACAATGCAGAGGCAGTGCAAACAAGCCCTTCCTGACCATTTCTTTGGACATTTCCCTCCTTTTCACTTTCCAGGCTGTAAGTACATGTCAGTACGACGAAGGGAGGTCTGGGTCTGGCGGAGAAGGCAGGCCATTAACCCTTTTAGCTGCTGTATTGAGGGCCACATATTTAATGGGAAGAATAACTGAGAATCTGGAGAAAAGGCTGTACAGTGGAAGCCACCCCTTGACCCCAAAAAAGCTTTTGGTTTCAGAGAAAGAGGCAAATTGGACCAGAGTCACTTGGTCTAAGGGGTAAAGATTGTGTTGGGGTTTCTGGTTAAAAATAGACCAACCAGCCGGGCTCGGTGGCTCAGCCTGTAATCCCGTGCCTTTGGGAGGCTGAGGTGAGTGGATTACCTGAGTCCGCAGGTTCGAGACCCGCCTGGGCAGGCGAAACCTCATCTCTACAATAAATCAAAAAAATTAGCCGGGTATGGTAGTGCACGCCTGTAATTCCAGCTACTTGGAAGGCTGAGGTGGAAGGATCGCCGGAGCCCAGCAGGTCAAGGCTGCAGTGGCTGGAAGCAGCCACTGCACTCCAGTCTGGGCGACAGAGTGAGACTCCAACTCAAAAAAAAAATAAATAAATAAATAAACAAAATAAAAATAGACCAACCCTTATGTTTGTCCCTTTGCCTTTGTGCAACTGTTAAAATGACAGCAAAGACCCAGAAAAGAGGACAGAAGACAGCAGTGGATGAGAGATTGTAGTGAATTTGTGGAGGACTGGTGCATGGAGCTGTGCTACTCGACTGGGCAGAGTGGAGAAAGTTCTACCCATGTTCCTGCGGAGGGGCAACACAAGAGAGTCAGGCACCCCTCAGAGGCCCAAGGAGGACGAGCACTTGCAGTCCATAGTATTAAGAAGACTGAGTCAAGGGAAAAGCGGAAAACGGGACAAGTGGCCCAAAGTCTCTCTGTGGAGCCAGGGACTCCAGGTTCCCGTCCCCGGTCCCCACCCCACAAGAGGGCAGAGTTCGTTCTCTGAAGAAACTGGTCTAGAAAACCTCCAAGTGGGTCCACTAGGCTCAGCAGAAAGCAGGGCCAAGGTACAGAGTGGAATGAGGGCGTGTAAGTGAGAGGCTGCAGGCCAAGCATGGGACCCAGGCCCTTCAGCGTCCTGAAGCCAGCACTCCATGTTTCCTGATTCCCCTTCTCATCCCCTCCCTAGCTCCCCACCCACCTGGGCAGGAGAAGGAAGGAGTTTTCTCTGGAGAAGGGGATAGGCCCCAAGAAAACAGATTCCAGATGGAGCAGGAAGGGAGGTGGTAGCAATTAAAGGTATTTTCTTTTGACAGTCAAGCGGCAAGCTCTAAAGACCCACCAGGATGGTTTTGCTTGAAAAAGGCCAAATGGCTAGAGACTGACAGCTCTCATGGAAATGCAAAAGAAAGAGTACCTAATTCACAACTGCTCTCCTTGTCAGTTTACAACCCCTGCTCGCTTCCTGGAGACAATCTGTTCTTTGAAAGATCTGATTTTTCTGAACACAACCTTGTAAATTCCAAAGAGAATGTGTAATCGCTCAACACGATCCCCTCCCTTACTTAAACAAAGGTATAAGACACCACTTCTAGCCCGGCTCCGTGACTCAGCCTGTAATCCCGTGCCTTGGGAGGCTGAGGTGAGTGGATTGCAGGAGCCCGCGGGTTCGAGACCCGCCTGGGCAACTTGGCGAGACCTCATCTCTACAATAAATCAAAAATCAGCGCGCCTGTAGTTCCAGCTACTTGGAAAGCTGAGACGGAAGGATCGCCAGAGCCCAGCAGGTCGAGGCTGCGGTGGCCGGGAGTGGCCACTGCACTCCAGTCTGGGCGACGGAGTGAGACTCCAACTCAAAAAAAAAAAAAAAAGACCCCACTTCTCCCGTTCTGGGGGGCTTGGCCTGGAAGCATTAGCCCATGGAGCCCGCTGGCGTAGTAAAGTTGCCACTTCCTATAAAAGTTTCGGTGTCACGACCTCTCTGCCTTCCCGCTACACAGATACTGAGGACTCCAAAGGAGGGTTCAGGAAAGAAAAAGAACTAAGGTTCACTCCATAGAAGGCTCAGGTCCTCAGAAAGCCAAGCTTCTCAACGTGGGGAGCAGAGGAGGAGGAGATGCATTTTCAACACAAAGAGTTGGAGCTCTATCCTTGCCTGAGTTTCAGGACGGGCTGGGATACTCAACCCAACGAGGGGAAATGTGCAGAAAAGTGTGTAGGTTCCCAAAGGGTCATGAGAACAAAACCCCAGGGGACAGCCTCGCTACACAGAAAGTTGATCTCATTCCTACAATCATGCTACTGGTGAGCTCATTCCTTTGGTTTGTCCACCTGTCAGCCCACCCATCTGTCCATCTGTCCATTCATCCAACCATCTGTGACACAGAGTATCAAGTCATGTGCTTGGATCGCACTCTGGCAGAGTTTCTAAATATCTGAACTAAAAGTAGCATTTCCCTTTGGATGCTAGTTATTGTGTAAAAGATGTCATGATATGCTTAATGTCAAGCATATCATGGGAAGCACAAAAAGGTATTAAGAAGAAAAAAAACACACCTGCCACTCAAGGCCAACCAGCCTTAATTTTTTCCTGTTTTTTTTCCTATATACATTTGTAAGTATATAACATATAATCAATCACACATAGCCGGGCTCGGTGGCTCAGCCTGTATTCCCACGCTTTGGGAGGCTGAGGTGAGTGGATTGCCTGAGCCTGCGGGTTCGAGACCCGCCTGGGCAACTTGGTAAGACCCTATCTCTACAATAAATAAAAAAATCAGCCGGGCCTGGTAGCACATGCCTGTAATTCCGGCTACTCGGAAGGCTGAGGCGGAAGGATTGCCGGAGCCCAGCAGGTGGAGGCTGCGGTGGCCAGGAGCGGCTACTGCACCTCAGTCTGGACAACAGAGTGAGACTCCAACTCAAAAAAAAAAAAAAAATCAATCACACATAATCAATCAAGACAACACTACAGTGCTATGAAACTTTTTCAAACATGGCCATACCTTGCCAGAATCTTGTATCATTTTGACATTTTCAGAACCAAATTTATCTGAGTAGAGTTTAAGGAGTCTCTGAGAAATTTCTGACAGGGGTGTGAGTTTGGGTTCTTTGTAAATATACTCCTTTCCATCTTCATCTTCGAAGAATCCCTGTGACATAAAGCACAATTAGAGCCATCCCCGAATACAATGCCCAAGGCTTACCACCCAGGAAGGGTTCTTTTGTTACCAGGGTAAAAAAGGGGCGGGGGGAAGAAAAGAAAAGAGAAAAGAAAAAAGGAATAATTCTAAAAATCCTACTTAAATAGGCTTTCTGAATAAGAAGGAAATGGTAATAATGTGAAATCTAGGAGCAAAGATAAGGAAAAACACAAAATTGTAAGCCTATTCAAGAATGCTGCCATTAGGTGTTGAGTGAAATGAAACATTTTGGATTCAAGACTGTGTGGTCTTGGTGAAGCCTAATGATGGGAGTCAAGCCTGTTTCACATTCCCAAGGAGCAGAACTCACTAAAAAATGATCAGTGGCCCATGACAAGCAGGCCTTAGGAACGCACATGCGCCCCTTCTTCTGACCACTCCCATTTACCTGGGGTTTACGGCAGGAACTGAAGCATTCAGGTCTGGAGCAGGTTTAGCAAATGTCATGTAAAGGTTATATAAATTATATTTTGCTTTACTGATGACAAAAAATATTAAAGGCCTGTAGCACAGTTATCAGAAAAGATTTTCGTCATCACCAGTCTTCATCTGTTTGAGCACCAATCATGTTTGACTACAAGCTCAGAATTTCATGGGAAGTGAAAAAGGTTGAAAATTTAAAAGTTCAGACTCAGGTTAATATATAAAATAAATTTTTTAAAAAGTTTCTCATCTAAATTAAGAGAAAGAAAATGGTGCAAAAAATAGTATGTATTAAAAAAAATGCAGGCTAACATGAAACAAACAAAAAACCAACACCCACATCAAACTAGGAGTTTAGATGCAGTCATTTCACTACATTACTTGCTTTGAGGGGCATTTACTGTAATTACCTCCACATCTGTTTCACTGTCTGTAAACTGGTATTGCTACAAAGTTATAAAAGACAATAACAGAATAAATTGAAGGTTATAAAACGCTCACAGAAAACCACACATGCTAAAAAATGGATTATAATTTATACTATTTAATAATGTTAGAGACTTGAAGGTTAAAATTTAAGTTAAGTTTAAATAAACCCTTTCATACAGGGTTTCTGAAATATTATAATAGTGAATATACTTGTGGAGATATTATATCACATTACAAAAGAGAAAAATGCAAGGCACAAAGGGAACCAGAAAGTCTTAATTTTGGTTTAAACATGCAATACGGATGTATAAGGAAACAGATGATTTATTTCTGTAAATGGAATAAAATGTTAATTTTTTTTGGAGTTTGTAATGGCTGGACAGATATACATACAGACTTGAAAAGGAAACTTGCAAACCACACTGAAGTAAGTGCCGCTAAGAATGTCTTATGGAGGAAGAACTTACCGCTGCCTTAAGAAAGTAATAAAAGAAAAGACAGGAAGAAAGAAAAAAGCAGAAAGTTTACTACGGAGGAAGGTAAGAATCATACTAAATATGACAAATTCATCAAATCAGCATTTATATAGAGAGCAGAAAATTTATAAGATATAACTTTTAATACAGAGTTTTAAAAAAGGACCTAAGACAGCCCTCAGAATAACAAACAGGAGACTCACCTGTCCAAAGAAGGCTACCCGGAAGTAGGTCCCCAGGAGCCTGCGGCCAGAGTGCATGACCTCGGTCACTTTGCTGTAGGCCCGGTGCAGCGTGTCATACAGATGGGCTAGCCTCTGGAAAGCAGAACAAAACCCATTTCTCATTTGCAAATGGCAGAATCACTTTTAAAATAACGATCCAATGTGATGATGGAGGTGAAAAGCCCTTGAACTTGAGTAAAAAAAAAAATCTTGACTGCATAACTTGCAGCGATTATTTATGAAAGGCAATGTTTCTGACGCAAGGACCAACCCCCATAGGAGGACCCACCAAATTTCCACATCATAGCAGGAAATTCTGTTTTCGAGTGAACATGAGATGGTTGCTGATACCATTTTTCGTCTTTGCTTTTCCTGCTCTATCGGATATGTTAAGAGTTACCGCATGAGCCTCCAAGCCCAGGAAGGGCCACCGTTTTCCCACACAGTAGAGCAAGTTAGAGTTCTGAGGAAAAGGGCGTGACAGCAAAACTCTGTCCATGGCAGCCTTTCAAAACGGCGTGCAGTTCTGCCTAGAGGTGGGGCCCAGTATCGGCGATGTCTGATGACTCTGGAGGTGGTGCTGGCGACCACCTGCAGCATCATGTGGTGGGTCAGAGACGACCTGCTCCTCACCAAGCCGTGGTCTGCTTGCTCTCCTGGCACATAAGCAGGTCTGGGGATATGTCTCACCATAGTGCTCTCAAATAGGAAAAAACAAAAAGTTGCCCCATACCTCAAAATCCCTCCGCTTCTCATAAATGGGGATGATGAGCTTATAGATGTCGGCGATCAGCTCGTAGCGCTCGGCCTTCCAGAGTCCGTCCGCACACTGCTCAAGGAGCTCCATCAGCACGTCCTGCCCAAAAAGGAAGGCCACCGGCCGCAGGAGCGTTAACGGGGGAACGCGACGGGGCACTCCTTGCAGAACGCACGACTTCTCAGACTGCCAGGAGGAACGTTTTTAAAGCGGACAATGTTTTTAAACACCCCCATGTTTGGAGCAACTCATCACTCTGTTCTTTTTCAGGGGGTCATTTTTTCAATCATGGTTACAAGCAGAAATGAAAAAGGGTCAACCTGTACCACAGTGTGATAGACACTCGCATGGAAAAATTAACACTGAGAGCTTCACACAGGCTCTCGATTTTCAGCCCTAGTTTTTTGTTTTTTAATACATATAACCTCAAAACTCTTTTTCCTTTCTGAGAAACAACGACCATGCTAAGACAGGGAGAGTTACTAAGCATGACTTCAACCCACATTAGAAAAATTAAGTGATGGAGTGCGGTGGGCACCAGCGCTACTTCACCAACATCCTTTCCTTCTTCCCTTAGAAATTTCTACCTGCGGGAGTTTGGGTAGTTACTCTGCCTCCACTAAGCCCTTGAACTGTGGAGGAACTTGACACAACCCATGGCTCAAGAATTGAGGCACATACCTCAGATTTACACTAATCAGCATTAACCTATTTCCTGGCCATCATCATTGCTTCATTGGGGGTGGACATATGACCTAAGGCAGGCCAATCACAGTGAATTTTAGGACCACAGCTTGGAATGCTGGGAGAGAAATGCTCCTACTAGACAGGAGCTTGATTGAGGCTGGTATTCATTTCATGGCCATGGAAGGGACCTGTCTACTTTTGTAACAGAGTGAAGAGCCCCCGCTTCTGCCCCGCAGAGTAATTGTGCCACTGATAACTTTAAGGTTTAGTTGGGTTGATGCAATCTCTTTATGGAATTTCCTAGTGGGACCCAATACTTGACCCTTATTGTTTAAGCCTGTTTCAGTGGGGTTTCATTAATTAATGCTGAGTAAATTTTCATGTGCTGATTTGACATTTAGTTTTGGTCAGATCTTTTGTTCATTTTTCTACTGGTTTTTTTTTTTTAATTAGATTTTGAGAGCTCTCTCTATATGGTGGTTAAAAGTCTTTTATTAGACATCAGATTTATAATTATTTCTTCTAATCTGTAGCTTGTCTCTGGATTTTCTTAATTGTGTCCTTTGAAGAACAGAATTCTTAATTTTAGTGAAGCCCAATTTATCAAATTTTGATTTTCTGAGTTGTGTTTTATGTTATATCTAAGAAATCTTTATCTAACCCAAGTTCACAAAGATTTTTTTCCTATGTTTTCTTTCAACATTTTTAGTTTTTACATAAGACTATGATTCATTTTTAAATAAAGTGTAAAGGTTGTTCTTTTTTTTGCATATGTATATCCAAATGTTTCAACATCATTTAATGAAAGACTATCTTTTTTCCATTTAATTGCATTTGAACCTTAGTAAAAAATCAACTAACCATATGTGTGTGAGTCTATTCTATATTTTGTTCCATTGACATATATGTCTATCCTTGTGCTGACACCACAGGATATTCTTGATGTTATCATAAATAGTATTGTTTAAAATTTTTGATGATATTTTTAAGGAAAATGCTTCGTTTGAATGAGATTAAATCTCATTCGGCATATTTGTTTCTAGAAATTATATAAAATAGTCATTAACTATATAGCGAAACCACAGTATAAGAATCACTAAATGTGAAGGAGGCTGATTGATTTTGGGATACTAATCTTATATCTTGTGATCTTGCTAAACCAACTCATCAGTTTTAGTAGCTTCTTTTGTAAATTCTTTGAGATTTTCTCTGTCACATAAGACAACTACATCTATGTGAATACAGAAAGTTTTATTTCTTTTTCTTGTCTTACGGCACTGGCTAGAACCTCTAGCATGACGTTGAACAGAGCAATGAAAGAGATAATGGTTTTGTTACAATTTTAGGGGGAAAGCATTCAGTCTTCCATCTTTAAGTATGATGTTGGTTGTAGGTTTTTTGATAGTCAGTCAGTTTTTCAGGCTAAGGAAGTTTCTATTCTTAGGTTTTTATTTGTTTTTTCAAAATCATGAACGAAAGTTGAATTTTGTCAGACCCTTTTTCTGCATCTGTTGATAAAGATATGGTGTTTCCTATTTATTCTGTTGATATGTGAATTACTTTGATGAGTTTTCCAGTGCTGAACCAACTATGCATTCCAGGAGTAAACCCCATTTAGTCATGATGCATTTCTCTTTTTGTTATATATTGCTAGGTTCAACTTGCTAGTATATATTTTAAGGGCTTTATAGTTGCTTTTAAAACATGTTGTAGCCTCAATTATATTGTAAATGAAGAGCAAGTCCTGTGTTTTTCATTATCGGCCAATGTTTCATTACTGGCCTAGTGCCTATGGCTTAAAGCAATGGTGAATCAACTTATCAGAAAATGCTATTTAAGTAAGACCATTTAACTCCTATGTCATATTTATAGTATACAAACCATAAAACTGTCATTTGTGTGACTGAACTCTGTACCAGTGCTTATAAAAAGGCATATCAGTTTTCTAATGCATTATTGTAGGTTTCATAAGTGCAAACACTAAAACTAGACATATGTAGTAACCACCATAATGGCCATAGACAAGAAAAAGTAGAACAGGTTCTAATACTATCTCTTTTCCTTGACATCTGTATTATAAAGATGTATGCCTTTGTTAGTTTTGTCTCAAATCTTTTCTAATGGACAATCTAACCATGCTAAGAATGATAATATTAGCTGGGCTTGGTGGCTCAGCCTGTAATCTCGCACTTTGGGAGGCTGAGGTGAGTGAATTGCCTGAGCCCATGGGTTCGAGACCCACCTCGACAACTTGATGAGACCTCATCTCTACAATAAATCAAAAAAATTAGCCGGGCATGGTAGCATGTGCCTATAGTTCCAGCTACTTAGAAGGCTGAGGCAGAAGGATCACCGGAGCCCAGCAGGTGGAGGCTGCGGTGGCCGGGCACGGCCACTGCACTCCAGTCTGAGCAACAGGGTGAGACTCCAACTCAAAAATATATATATATATATATCCAGGCATGGTAGCACGCGCCTGTAATTCCAGCTACTTGGAAGGCTGAGGCGGAAGGATCGCCAGAGCCCGGCAGGTCGAGGCTGTGGTGGCCGGGAGTGTGCCACTGTACTCCAGTCTGGGCGACAGAGTGAGACTCCAACTCAAAAAAAAAAACCAAAAAAGAATGATAACATTGTATGATTCTTTTCAAGTTCCTCTGCTTATAAAAAGCTAGATGAAAGAAAAGGATAAAAATAAAATTTGTGCAATGTTAGTATCAGTCTATTTATTTTTCCGTATTTGTAAAACTGGAGAATGTGTTACAGGTCTAACCTAAATTAACATTTGTGAGGATCAAATAACACTTTATCTATCAAAATGCTCTGAAAATTGTAAATTCTGTATGGAAATTCACAGACTAGTTAAACAAACATCTCATTACAATCATCACTTTCTACTTTGCATTAATTTTTTTTTTTTTTTAAATCTTCTACTGGGCTACATACTATCCCACAATGCCATCTACATACTGGTTAGTCAGGTATTTCTTGGATGAATGAATTGGTTTGCACTTTTCTTAGTAATATTAACAATATAATTAGGTAATAATAGTTGTCCTTGGCGGCAGGGAAATAAGCTAAAATTCCCTTTATCACTGTCATGCCTTTCTTGCATATCTTAGGGAAGAAACACTGAGGATAGTAATTTGGCATCTTTATTCTCAGTGATGTTGTGGACCACAGTAGAGATAGAAAAAAATCTAAGAAGACCTAATTTCCCATGGGGATGTGAAAATCAGACAACCAAGGAACTCTTTTGATAATGATACTGACAAGGGCACGAAACTTTTCCCATTTTAAACTATTCTTAGAGTGAATCATTTGGTCCTTCTGTTTTCATTATTGGGCTTGTTCACAGAGAAATGTACACTTTTTTTTTTTTTTTTTTTTGAGTTGGAGTCTCACTCTGTCACCCAGATTGGCCGCTCCCGGCCACCGCAGCCTCGACCTGCTGGGCTCTGGCAATCCTTCCGCCTCAGCCTTCCGAGTAGCCGGAATTACAGGCATGCGCTACCATGCCCGGCTGATTTTTTGATTTATTGTAGAGATGAGGTCTCGCTGCCCAGGCGGGTCTTGAACCCGCGGGCTCAGGCAATCCACTCACCTCAGCCTCCCAAAGGTGCGGGATTACAGGCTGAGCCACCGAGCCCGGCGAAATGTACACTTTTTGTGAAAAACTGCAATTGGCCCCAGTAATATGCCATGGCCCACGCAGTAGACCTAAATACACAGTGATGACACTCTGGTTATTGTGGATTAGATCAAAGAGACCTAAAGAGTCTTAACTCCATGCCATAGCAGCTATAACATAAAAGGAAGCTGGAGTAATTTTAATGCAATTTCATAAAAAAACTAAAAATTACTCTTAAAAAGTTACAAAGGTTGTAACTAGCTGGGTACAGCGGCTCATGCCTGAAATCCTAGCACTTTGGGAGGTCAAGGCGGGAGGATTACTTGAGCCCAAGAGTTTGAGATCAGCCCAGGAAACATAGCATGACCTTGTCTCTACAAAAAATTAAAAAATTAGCCAGGCCTGGTGGCGCATGTGTACAGTCGCAGCTACTCAGTAAGCTGAGGCAGAAGTATGACTTGAGCTCACAAGGTCAAGACTGCAGTGAGCTATGTTCATGCCACCGTACTCTGGCCTGGGAGACAGAAGGAGACCCTGACTCAATAAAAAAGTTATAACTATGAGCCATTAGTACCATTTTCACCAGCCATTACTACATCACAAATGGAATCGCTCATTCGTTCCATCACCCATTCAAATACTTTATCAAGCATCTGCTATGTGTAAGGCACAGAGCTTGACCCAAGGGTTATCAGACAAATCTATATAAATAAAATTAAGTTGCTGTAATTTATAAAAATTACTAAGTAGATTTTTACCACATGTGGAGGGCAGGATTTGGACAGTCTGTTAGGCTATGTGGCATAAATGAAACTTACTTCCTCAAAAACACATATAGTCATCTTCAGAGCAGCCAGAACTCATGTGCTAGAGAACTCATAACCACCAACTAGAAGAGACATGACATCTGTGTCCAGATACTGAGGATGGAGGAAAACCCACTGATTTCAAACATGAGCCCACACTGCAAGTTGCAGGGGCTAGAGCTCTGAATTGAGAGCAGTGAGGACTGATTCACTTAACAGTGGTCAGTGAGTCTCTGGGTGGTGCTGAGGAGGCCGACCACAGGTGAATAAAGCACTCCCTGCTCTCCTGGAGCTGTCAAGTGTGGTGCACAGAGCCACAGAGAAACTGTAAAAGACGTGTAAGTACACTGATGCGGCAGTGTGCAGGGATCAGGGATGCAGAGAGGAGCGGCATCTGACCAGCGATGAGGGAAGGCAAGGTATAGAAAGCTGGAGAAAGCAATGACTGGAAGGGGGATCGGGAGTTAGCGGGCAATGGTGAAAGGTGTGAGTGGGACCAGGAATAAAAAGAGGAGAGACAGTAGCTCACAGGAACAGCCTAGAGAGAAGACATCATGGTATGAGAGGCACTGACAGGTAGCTTGAGGGGCTGGACTGTAAAATCTATATCAGAGTGCGCTAGAGAAAGGGCTGTGAGGTGGGATGGAATAAATGTATGATGAATTGGTACACTGAGTTTCTTTCCTATGTCAAAAACAAATTAATAACTAAATGTAGATGCTTTTATGAGACACAAAACACATATGGCCATACATCAACCACCACAACAGACAATGAAGTATTATATAAGATGTTATTACTTGATTTTAAAATCATGGTCTGTGTATCTAAGTAAGATATCTGTGTGCAGCAATCTTTCAGCTCTCTCTCTCTCTCTCTCTCGCTCTTCTATCTATCTACCTACCTACCTATCTACCTACCTACCTACCTAGTATCTATCTAGAGAGAGATACGCTTTTTGGTAGAGACAGGGTCTTGCACAGCAACATATTAGATACAAACAGTACACACATATATATGAGGTATGCTTTTTGGTAGAGATAGGGTCTAGATATATTGCCCAAGCTGGTCTCAAACTCCTGGCCTCAAGCAATCTTATCTACTTCAGCCTCCAAAGTGCTAGAATTGCAGGTGTGAGCCACTGCACCCTACCCAGGTTTTAAATAGCCTTAGATTGATTCAATAAGTATATATTAAGTAGAATTTATGGGTAGTCTCCTGGGACAGATGCATTGACTTAATAAACTGAGATTGGAATATGTGGTATTTTTACTCTTGTTTAGTCAATGTAGAAACAGGTAGAAAGTTCAGTAATGATGAAACATGAATTCAAGTACGATATAAGTAGTGATACATGATATCTATGACATATGTATGATATGATATAGACATTGAATTCCTTATGGAAAACCTGTTATATTTGGCACAAAAAGATGGACATTAACAAAGAAAATGCCCCAGAATGACTGGGGGATGAGGAGGTTTGATAAAGTGAATAGAATTTAGTAAATAATTATGACACGAGTATCTCAATTTGATGGCTATCAAGATTCAGGAAATAACACATCATCAACTTTTATAATCTACTGGACATTATTTTATCTCCTTTTCTGACTCAGAAGGCAATAAAAAACCTGTAGTTTATCAGTACAAATATCACTTATTACTTAAAGAAATGGTGATATATACTATAAAAAGCAGAGTTAGTACAGATTTGACCCAACAACAAACTAAAAATAACTTTGGTTTAAAAAAAAAAGGTAAATACTTCTCTCATAAAAGTAAAGTGTGGGTTACTGAACATCAAAGTTTATTGGGTAAGGGAAATTATTCAAACTGATGTCAACTCTATATCTATACCTTCACAGCAGGAACATCAAACAACAATTCTTTGAATAGAAATAACCAGTGATCACAGTTAAGTTTGAGAGAACATATGTCATTACAAAATTATAGAGAGTCATAAAAATTAAGACACAGTGACCACTGGAGCACAGATGAATAATATTCTCAGTAGAAATTCTACTTAGTAATGTACTTTAAATTCTCAGCAACCACCTAAAGACCAGAATTAATCCAGACAATGGTCAGAGAGTGATAACCTTGAAAGGAGGTCATACAGAATGCCTGGGGTTTTTATCACCCTGTTTAAAATTCAAGTGCCAAGATATTATAATTTTTCTCAATTGTTGACATAAAGTACTACAAGTAATAACTGGCTGCGGGAAAAAAAGCTCAATGAACCCCATGCATCTGGAAAGCACATTTTATAATAGTAGGCCACATTTAAAAATATCTCAGAAGCACCAAGTTCTTAAGTCATCGAAGAAGCTCTTAAAAACGCAGTCAGCCAGGCCCATTTTAAGTGTGCCACAGTGATGCAAATGAAGGTACTGTGAGCATCTGTCTGTAGCAACTGCATGCTGAAAATTCATGTGTGTGTGTACATGTGTGACGATGCCTGCATGAGACTATTTGTGCCGGGTATTTGACATTTTTCATTTAGATGCCATCCGTTCCAGCTTAGGATTGATCAATTTAATTTAATTAACCTCGCCCATGAAGCTAGATGTTGTCTCTATTACCTACACTAGAGAATAACTGCAACTGTGTGAGCAAGCGTCAACTATTGTACCATAATTCACATTTCTACCATGACATTATTTCTCAAGATACAGTTGAGGACCAGTTGCATTAGAAGGATCGATCACTTGGAATGCTTGTTGAAATACAGATTCCTGGGCCCCACAGCCACCCTGCCAAATCTAGAGACAGGAGGTAACAACGGGAGTCTGTATTTGAAACGGGAATTCCAGTAATTCCTAAGCACCCTAAAGCTTGAGGGCTACTGCACTGGGTGAAACTGTCTGAGGCAGGGACTTTACTTACAAATCCCTGAGCTGGCACAAGGCACACAGTTGGCTTATCGAATAAATCAACACACATCAATCTAGCCACTTCCAGGTCACAGAGAACTCAGACAACTTCCAGTTTGGACTTTCAGGGATTCTAGCTTAGGTGTTTCTCCTCAGAGGGAAGGAAGCATCAGAAGCAGCACAGTCGACCACAGCAGGGACTGTACTGCGCTCACCCATCCCTCCAGCGCCCAGCTCAATGCCCAGGAAGCCCAGTCCACGCGTGCAAAGTGAAGCAGGGCGATGTGCTCTGGGATCAGGCAGAGCAGAAAGAGTTCCACGGGTTCCGCTGGCCAAGTTCCCTATCACTTCGACTGTCCACCTCTGTGGAAGAGTGTCACGACAGTGAGGACACAGTACTCGGCTTTCACGGTTTCAAGAGCCCTGTCAGTCAAGGAGGAGTGGACGGCGAGACGGCCCTACAGGTCACCATCGCCAAGCTTGGACGTGACATCAGCAGGAACTGGTGGCTGTGTTCTGTTGATATCTCTAGCTCCTGAATGTCAACGTTTGATGTTTGTTAACAGCAGTTGTTTCTGAACAGAAACAATTTTGACTAACAGAAGCCAGAGACTTGCCTGGTTAAGTTCATAAAATGTTTATTATACCCAGTGGCGATTCTGTCATGGTGACAGTTGTTGCTTCGTAAAGCAACAGGTTTTTTTTGTTTTTGTTTTTGAGTTGGAGTTGCGCTCTGTCACCCAGGCTGGAGGGCAATGGCATGCTCTCGGCGACTGCAGCCTCAACTTGCTGGGCTCAGGTGATCCTTTATTCACCTCAGCCTTCCAAGTAGCTGGAACTACAGGGGCGTGCCACCATGCCCAGCTACTTTTTATGTTATTTTTTTAATTGTAGAGATGAGGTCTCGCCAAGTTGCCCAGGCTGGTCTCACACCCGCGGGCTCAGGCAATCCTCTCACTTAGGCCTCCCAAAGTCCTGGGTTTCTAGGTGTGAGCCACCGCGCCCGGCCAAAACAACAGTTTTGTGTGCTAGATACAGTCAATTATGTGAAGTAGTTGTGTTCAACAAAGTCACCAGAATTAATGAACACAGGCCCTCTTCCTAGGGAAAATTCAGGGTTAGGTTCCCATGGGCCTCTGGTTATAACATCTCCTCAACCCATCAATGCTTAACCTTGTTTTATGTGTTTCTGTTAAAAGATATCCGGTCGAATATATATTGTGGATTCATTCATTCACATTAAATTCATGGTCAACAACATCAGAACTCATGCCTAAACAAAGATTATGTAGCACATGTAGAGCACATCTCAAGGTTCTTGTGCTTGGAAACCCTGCACAGCATTTTAACTCTACACTGGGGCCATTTTAAGCAGCAGAATCACCAACAAAGTCCACAAGAGTATGAAAACATGGCACCAGACAGTCTGCAAAAAGGATACTTGTTCACAGTCTGACAGCTGAAACAAGAAGGCAGACTGTTGAACACAACCTCAGCTGGAACTGTCTGTTGAGTGGCTCGTCTACTTGATGCCTTGTACATATATCTGCATAATGGAAAACGTGCTTCCAGCATTGACTTTGGGGCTACAAAGACATTTTAGCAGACAGGCAGGCCATGGGAACTGACTGTCTTTTCCATGATCCCCTTGGGAGTCCCTCTCGGCCCCGTTCTCTCTCCTCTGCTCTAGGAAGCCCACACTTCAGGACTGCTGGCCTACGTGAAATCTTCATGTCCTCTGGCTTCCAGCTGAGTTGGGACAACGGCAGGCCCGGGCAGGAGACTGAGGGCAGGAGGGGAGTGAGGGCAGGCAGTTACTCATTCCCTCCTCCCCAGAGGGTACCATGAGGAGTCTCTACTGAAGCCTACAGGTCCCGCCAGATAGCCAGCTATCAAGTTTCTCCTCCTTCCTCCTTGACCCTGTCAAGTTAAGGGGTGAAATCCAGCTGTTGCTACCTTGGGGGTACTGCAACATTTTTGTTGGTATCTCTAAGCCTTCTCTGAACTTTTAAGAACAGTCCCTTTATTAGTCTTTCCCCTGTCTGCCAAGTAGGCTACCTACCTCCTTCCAAGACCCTGGTACTCTATTAGTTAACAGGGCAGGGATCTCAAAGTCATCTGGGCTTTGGGGAATTCTGACACCATAGGAAACTCAGAATTCTTCAAGCTGCACAGGTCTAGACTTGTGAAACAAAATTGTACATAGGACTTGGAAGTTTCTCTCTATTTAACTGAAAGTGGCTGGAAGAGAGTCTGCTCTTCAGATCGGAATCAGGGAAGGTAGAATTGGTGCCAGTAAGAGCTCATCTGAGGCCTGCTCTAAGAGAACTGAGTGTTTTTAGGGAGACTCCCTAACAAGAACCCTTTTAGGACAGCATCTAGGGCATTTAATTATAACTGATACTGCAGATTCAAAGAGCAGTGATTTTTATTAAACCGTATTATACACTTATTTCTCCTCAGCTTTTCCCAAAACACCTCCCTGTCTAGCAGAAGTTTTCCACTTTCTCTTGCAACATCCTGGTAATCAATGCAAAAATTTGCACGGCCATTTCTGTTTTCCTGTCTTTCAGAACACATGTCGGTCTTTCCTCTTTCTGTTGGTTTCCATCTTGATGTACAGGGCTCACTCAGGACTTTACAACCCTGCTATGTCACATCCTCATCATCACAGATAGTCCCGTACTATGGACTTGTTAAAGATTTACCACGTTTATGTTTCCAGGACAGGGTGATGAATCCATATTCTGAAAACAGCTGATAAAGCGGCCCTTGTCACAGCTTCATTATTACTCGGGGGTGGGGGGACATTAATAAATCTCCCTAGCAATGTCCACACTTGATTTCACAGGTGAATTAATTAGGCTCTAGCTACTATTTCATCCTATGACTTAATCAGATATGTAAACTCAAGCTTAGTTTTATCATTCTTGCAGGATGATAGGTTATTAAAAACTGTTTACTTTCAGATCTTTAATTGTTACTGGCATTGTTGCTTTTCTTATTTAATTCCAGGCAAAATGGTACACTCCAGAGGTCTAACCTGGCACAGGTGTGCAAGGGTGGCTTCTATAAGGACACAAGGTAGTCATGGCTCTTCTCGGGGAAAACCTCAGTCAAAATTCACCTGAAGTGAGGAGCTCAAAGCCGAGAGAATGTAGGCCTCGATCCCTCAGTGACAAGCTTCATACTTGAGAGTAAAAGGTAAAAAAACTCCATCCGCCCAGGCCTTTCAAGATGAAGATACAGTGGAACTGTCAATACAATGCAAAAACCAACCTGCTTCTTTTTTTTCTAAGATACTGAGAAAACAATCTATTGGTTACAATCATCTTAATATTTAAACATAAAGGACACTCACTACATCCTCCTTTGAATTCACGTTTAGTTTTTAATTTTGAGGGCCATTTGAACTAAACGTGGTTCTTGGGCTGTGCGAGCTTAAGACCCCTTTATATATCTTAAAAATGATTGAGTACCTCAAAGAACTTCTGTTAATATGGATGTTTTCTCTCAATACTTACAATGCTAGAAATGGAAACTGAAAAAGAAATTTACTTATTGATTTAACTAAAACATGAAACATAAAACCTATACTTTTTAAATTAAAAAAGTATTAAAAAAAAAAGACACAGAGAAGACTAGCATTGTCAGTACAACTCATGAACCAGAGAAATTAGCTGCTACGCTTTTGCAACTCTCTTGAATGTCCGACTTTGCAGAGAAACCTGGATTCTCAGTCTCTGCATTCAACCTACTTGATAAGTTTCCGTTGATACATATGAAGAAAAGCCAGCCTCACACAGATGTTCAGTTGGACAAGTAAGGGCCCCAAAGACTCCCTGAGATGTTCCAGGACCACACTTAGGGAAGCACTGATTCATGGGCTGGTTCTTGAAATGAGGCTGCTTGTTCCATGGCCCTCTTTAGTGACATGAAAATGGTTAAAAGTCATATATGCCACCCTTCTATGTGTCCTGTAAGTAAAAATGCAGTGAAACAGAGGCAGAAGACATTTACTCCTTTCACTATTCTTTCTCTCCACATGAAGAACTGGACAACTTCATTTTTCCATAAAAGATTGGCAGAACTAAAAAGCCTTCTCTTGACTGTTTCATTCTGCCCTGGGCAGAGGGGAGGCAGGTACAAACACACCAAGAACCTTTCAGGCAGATATTCACAGAAAAGGTAAATAGTGTGTGCAAACAGAAAACTAGCATGTATTCAAATTTCTAACTTTATTTAAAAATCTCCAGTGACAGATAGGTGGTTGCAAGACTATCCTGCTTTGGCAAGAAACATGCAGAAACTGCGACAATGATCTAATGTCAATCTTTCTGGTTTCTGCTGGGGGTGGGACAGGGTGGTCCTGTTTTCTAATGGCCTCAGGACTGGGAGCCCTAGGTAGGGGCTGCTCTGGCCACAAGCCCCGTCTAGGCTCTCAAGGCTTTGAGTTTGGCCCTGGGGGAGACGATGACTAGTGTTGAAGACATTAGTATAAAAGTCAGATTAACACATCAGTAAAACTCATGAGCCAAAGATACTTGATTGCTAGAAAGAATGAGACACTTGATGGTCACTTTGCTGAACCTTTTACTAGAAGTACTCTAGTGCTAAGCCTTACTTCACTCTGATCTACTCTCAAACCCCTTTCCGGAGAAAAAGGAGGCATTTCTAGGAAAGGAAGATGGCAGAAGCTTGTGCTGCTACATCAGATATCTGGAGGATCACCTTGGCTGGAGCTAAGTGTGTAGGCAGCGGATGCAGAGAAAAGCCCCGGTCCCACGCACTGGCAGGACAAATGGCAGCTTCCCAGATACCCAAGCTCCTGCAAACCCACGTGAGTTCCAGCACGCACCTCGTTGAAATGGACATCCTGCATCCCCACGTCTTCCATCATGGAGGCCTCCTCGTCTATGTTTGGGGTAATGACCCTGAAGGCAGTGCATCCTTGTCTAAACATGCCTAGGAATGGAGGGAGCAGGAGAGTGAGTTACTCACCTGAGTGTGGGTGAACACGGAGGTTTTGTGTTGAACAAAATACCCAATTCTGAAACCTTTTAGCTGCCAGACCAGCATTCACATGGGCACCTGAGGCCACTGTGAGCTTTTCTTCATTCCTTTCCCCGTGCTTCAAGACCAGCTTCTCTAAGAACGCTTACCTCCCTTTCTTTTTCTCATCTCCTTTTACTTTTTCACCCACCTTTATTAAAATGTATGCAATCTTTAAATCAACTGTAAAAATCAACTGAGAAATATGTGGTCGAATCAAATTAATGGTAAGTTAGCAAGTAAGTGAAAATGTGATTTGGTAAGATGACCTGTGCTAAGATGCCAAGAAAAACAGAGAAGCCAAAGCCAATAAGAGAGAAATGTATGACTCCAACATCACTCTGTCTCCTTCATGCTGCCCTCTCAGTCACTCTGGCCAGGGAGGATACGTAGCTCAGATGAGAACTTTCCTTCTCCCTCGAGGCAGTCTACAAAACCCAGATATAACTCAACAGCCACAGCTGTGGGTAGAGAGGCTGCTTGAACTGGTTCCCACACTAGCTTTCTCTGCTGGATCAGCAGAGAGCAGGGAGGCTTCAGGGCCCCCGGCACTCTGTTTCTCTCAGAGGAAATGGGGTAAGCTAGAGGCAGGATTGGTGTCTGGGATAAGGATAAATTCTTTAAGCAAAGACAGACCGTTGGGGGCCTTCCCTCCCCTTGGAGTCACTGGGAAACAGCTGTAAGTCAGCTGGACAATGTCAGCTGTGCAAAACACTCAAGTGAAAAAGGGTCTGAAATGTTTTGCTACTCGATTTTGAGAGGTCTGTTCACAAGCAAATGAAACAGAAACCTAAACTCGAATGGAGACTTCCCATATTTAGGAGAACATACAGCATTTTGAAACCAAGCCTTGAAAAAGCAGATCCCAAAAGAGATTTTTCTGCTGCATGTGAGCCCAGGTTTCCATGCCATCCATGGGTTGTCTGGTATCTTTGCCACTGTCCTTTTTATTTTGCAATATGGAAATAAGAGTCTCCAATGAAAGCACTGATTGGAGGATACATAAATGTACAAAACTTAAAACTCCAAAAACCAGGTTGGGTGTGGTGGCTCATGCCTGTAATCCCAGCACTTTGGGAGGCTAAGGTGAAAGGACCTCTTGAGGCCAAGAGTTCAAGACCAGCCTGGACAACTAAGCGAGACCTCGTCTCTGCAAAAAAATTAAAAAAATCAGCTGAACATTGAGGCGCATGCCTGTAGTCCCAGCCACTTGGGAGGCTGAGGAAGAAGGATCACCTGAGCCCAGGAGGTCAAGGCTACAGTGAGTCATGATCTTGCCACTGCACTCCAGCCTGGGCAAGAGAGTGAGACTCTGATTCAAAAACACCATCACCACCACCACCACCACCACCAAAACTATAAAAAGCCAACCACCCACACTTTAGGCTACAGAATACATTTAACCCTATAACTCAGCTCCAAAGAAAAAACAAAAATGTGCTCTCCTTTCAAGCCCACAGGAACAGACGCCCGCCAGCCAACCAGAGAGCCGAGAAGAAAATGAGGAGGAGAGGGAATGCAAAGTGAAAGGGCAAACCCCCCGCACCACGGAATGGCATGTGATCGGGGCAGGTGGGAGCCCCCGGGGCTGGGCCCACCTTCAGGCTCACCTCCCCGGCTCCTTCTCTGGCAGGTGCCATGGCTGAAGGGGAGGAGGGGCGGCTCCCGCCGGACCGCTTCTAAACATGAGGAAATGTGTCACCTGATGAAAGGTCTCCACGGGAAACAGGACCCATATGATGTGAACACCAAGCCTTTCTTTATTTTCTCTCTTTTGGGCTCTGATATTCTGTTTTAAATAGTCAACGGTACCAGAAATCCACATTTTGTGGCCTCGGCATCTGTGGTTTTATACTCTCTCTCATTTGTAAACAAACTCCTCCCCCATGCAGAGCTGGTGCTGCTGTCCATGTGCAGGCTGCCAGTTCTGCTAAGAACTCCCGTATTGCAAAGAACAGATTCCACAGTCTCGGCTGTGCTGCTTTTGAAGTGGGAATGAGCACCTGGCATTTAAACAAAAGGAACCTGTGAAGGATCCGTGGCCTGCTCGTCCGGGAACATCGCGCAAGGCAGAAATGAAGCACCCCTGTGTGTCCTCTTTGTTCACAGGAGGCATGGTTTCCAGCAGCGAGGCTGCCTTCTCACACAACAAAGACGACTGGGCTGCGATCCAGAAAATGCTGCCTGCTAACTTTCATGGGTTGTCCGTTACAACTTTTTGATTGATAAATCACTCCAGAGGGAACTGCCTCAAGGAAAAATCATATCTTCCCAGCTCTAGATTAGCTGGTTGGGGACACCCAGATGAAAGCTCATTAGCTGGATTTCACAGAATGGAGCCACCCAGAGAGATTATGAGACAACATGCCATCTACTTTTCTTTCTAATACTGATATTTCTGCTCTGCCTACCAAATCAACAAATGCCAGGTTAGGGATAAAACAATAAACTGACTTCACATTCACCCCAGTTCCCCACCTTCAAATCCTTCTAACAGGCTCTCACTTGTTTGTTGCTTGTTCGGTTTCACAACCACTTCACAAAACACAGGCATGATTCCTTACCTTTCCGTGTGAGATATTCTGCCACCAGGGCTGTGACATGGACATAGCACATTGCTGCCTATAATGCAAGACACAGGCTTCAGAATCGTCACTTACAATGGCATGTCATAATGCTAACAGACAGAAAGCTAATGGACGTATATACTTATATAGATCTCAAGGCACCAACTAGTATTTCTAACAGCTGATATCTTTTGAAAAAAGTGGAACTACTTGCATAAACTTTGAAATTAACCGGGCATTGACACCAATGGCAATAAATTTGCTAAGGCTTATTTCTATTTGGAATGATTAAATTTTAATGTAAAAGATAAAGCAGTAATTAAAAAAAACCTAAACCTAATCTTTCTGCATCATTTCTCTTAAAGCAAAAAGACCATTTGAAGAAAAGGTGTGTTTCCTCCTAGATTCTGAAGAATGGCTCAATTTCAGGTGTTAATATATTTTTCCCTCAACTTAAAAAAAGAATAATCTGTAATTTTTCCAAACATAAAACTACATGAAAATTCTAATTCAGCCTTAAATGGGTAACATTAGAATGAGAGAAAAAACAAAAAGTAAACTATTTTCACCAGGTTGCCATGGAGAAAATCAAAGGTAGCTGTGGGAAGCGAACCTATTGCAATGTTCTAAGGCATGAGGCCCTGTTTTTGTCAGTGGGGCAGCTGCCATCACGAGGTGCTCTTGTCCAGGGCCTCACTGCTAACTAGCTAACTCATACCCACAGGGGCTGCTTGATGTGCACATGTGTAAATGTATGTTGGCAGCGTGGCATGCACTCTGATGTGTGCAGCGAAAGTCTGTTGGAAAGTTAGTTATGACACTGGCTAGTCCTTAGAGGCAGCGAGTTCATGCCTTCCACTGTGTGTCCCTTCCCACAATGCATAGCAGGATTATATGCACAAAACAGGCAAGCAAATATGTGATGATTTATTGAGCAAGTACCCAACAGCAGACATGGCTGGGGCAATCCCCAAAGTCATGTCTTTCTTGGGACCTTAGAATGTGATGTTATTTGGAAATAGGGCTGTTGTAGATATAATCAGTTAAAATGAGGTCATACTGGTAATGGTGGGCCCTAAATTCAATATGACTGGTGTCGGAAGAAGAAAAGAGACATAGGCACACAGACACATGAGGGAGGGAGGAAACCAGGTGACCATGAAGGCAGAGATTAGAGCGATGTGTCTAAAGCCAAGGAACACTGTTCATTCTTAGAACTTAATTTTACTAATGTAAACAGCTATGGAAGTGCCAAAGTCAAAGAATGCTTACTGTGGTAATATTACCGATCACACCTAAATGTCTCAGGCACAAACCCTGAACAAGTTCTCACGCGAACACAGAACTTGTCTTACAGCCTGCTTTCTTTAATTCTCCATTTTACAGATGATATCATGAATGCAGAGAGGGGTTAAAAAACTGGCTGAATGTCACAGAGTTAGTACATATTAGACTTTAGATTCAAAATCTGTCTCTGGAGCCCATCCACCTAACTCCCAGCTGCAATCAACATATTAAAACATGTCCCTCCACAGAATGGAATGCTTGAGTATCTATTATAGCCATAACAAGAGTGGACTATCTCAAAAAGGTGCCCATCAGTACCGTAATAACAGGAATAATTAATTGTGTCAGAACATACCTGAGTTTTAGAACTACAGAGGCATTTTGATGCAGAAGCGGATGTGTATTTTAATTAGCAGGCAACTATACGAACATGTATATTCTTAAGAGCTTTCAAACAATGCTCTTTTGTGACAAAAATAACCCCTCACAATCTGTTTTTAATTACTAAAATGCTCAAATAACGATGAAATCACTCTGAACCCAATACTGTTTAAGGTACTGCATATTTTTAAATGGCCTCTTTTGATTAATGAGACAACTTTTCTCAAAACTGCCTTCTTTTAGTAAATGGGGCATCACTGGTTTTCTCAAAAACCCGGGTCAAGTGGCTGCAGGGCTACCTCCGAGAGATCCCCATTTTTCACATGGATCCGGGCCATGCTGTCAAGCCACGTCTTCCTGAGCTCAGGAGTGCTGGCGTAGGACTTGGCCAGGCTGTACTGGAGGTCCACCAGCATCTCCGGGTCATTCTCGTGCTCCTTCATCTGGGCGGTGGCCATCAGAACCGTGCGAATCCTTTTGGTCAAGTCCTTCACATCGGAGGAGAAGCTGGTATGCTAAAACAAGGGCAGAAGAGAGAAAGAATGACAGGACACGTGGCTTCATCTGCTTTCTGCCTTCGGATGATGAAGCAGAGCCTTAGGCTAAAGACTGGGCCGGGCCACCCACCTTGATGACCCGGTCACTGTTGGCACAGTTGTTGATGATGGACAGGGACTGTTGGAATCTGGTTCCCCCGATGCCAACGACGTCCGCTATCAGCTGGCTCACAGAAATGATGACCTTAGGGACACAAAAATGGGAGTGAATCAATTCACCTCCAAATGACCACCGGGCTGGGCTTCCATGCCCAGTTGGGATGTGCCTGAGGACAGGGTGAAGGTGGGATGCGTGGAGCAAGGATTGTTGCAATGGAGAAGTGAAGGCCGAGGCGTTTATTTTTCCCTTTCAAGAATAATTTCAGAAAGTGATTTTGCTATCCTTAAGTATTTCGTTTGCAAAGCAAAAACGCTAACCAAGAGAGTACACGAGAATGAGGATGAGATAAGCCCACATCACTTGGATAGTTACTTGCCTAATGCCTTCTCTAGTAAAAAGGGAGACATTTGAACTTCTGCATATCTGAGCTTATGTGTATTAAGTATGCAATAGGTAGGCTGCCCTTGGTACTTTTTAACAGAGCGTGTACATGTTAACTCTGCCATGGGGTATGCTGTCTTTTTTGGGAGGGGTCTGTGAACAGACCCCTTACCCAGCTGCTTGAGCTAAAACATGGAGGCCATCCTTATTTCCCCTCTTTCCTTCACCACACCCAGGTACAATCAGTCATCAAGTGCTGTCAACTCCGTCTCCTCTTCCTCCCACCCTCCTCATTCCTGGTCCAGGACACCTTCCTCATGGATCTAGAGTTGTCGAGTCTCCCTAGCTGAGGGCTCCTCTCCTGACCCATTCTCAACACTGGCATCCAGGAGATCCCTCCACATACACTGGAGATGCAACCATGTGTCATCCTCAACTTGTTCTCACCCATGTTCTAAACCACATAGTAAGGAACTTCTCCAGTTCCCCAGATGGGCCCTTCCCATCCGTGGCCTGGAACATGCTCACCCTCTTCACCCTAATTTACCCTTCACGTCCTCTGGGAAGCCTCCCCTGGTCCCCAGGGCCCCAGCCAGGTTGAACTAAAATTCCGCTATGATAGCACTGGTCACAATGCACTGTAAGAGTCTCAGGGTTTGTCTGTGATCCATTAGACTGTATGTTCCATGAGGGCTGGGAGAAGATTCTGTTTTGTTCGTGGTTATATCTATAAATCCTAACACACAGTATGCACACAGTAAATACTGTTTTAAAAAATGGATAAGGATGGGTATGGTGGCTCACACCTGTAATCCCAGTACTTGGGAGGCCAAGATAGGAGAACTGCTTGATCCCAGGAGTTTGAGACCAGCCTGGGCAATGTAGTGAGACCTTATCTTTACAAAAAATACAAAAAAATTAGTCAGACATGGTGGCATACACCTGTAGTCCCAGTTCCTTGGGGGGCTGAGGTGGAAGGATCAGCTGAGCCTAGAAGGTTACGTTTGTGGTGAGCCATGATTGTGCCACTGCACTCCAGCTCGGATGACAGAGTGAGATTCCAACTCAAAAAATAAATGAATAAATAAAATCAAAATTAAAAATGGATAAATGCAAAGATGGAGAAGGGACTCCTGTCATGTGTTTGTAGAAAAAGAAAGTCTACAAAAATATATAGCACTCATCATTACCTTGCCTGGTTCTCAGAGCAGAGAATTTAGGATGTTTTAACTCTGGAGAGATAGCAAATATGTCAATCGATGGACAGAAAAGAATGGCGTTGGTTGGACTTTTTGTTTCTTACCTCAGATGCTTATTATGAAGCAGCCTCACACAGGCTCTAATATTTCTTGATTCAATGGAATTTCAGTTAATATTGAGTCAGTATTTAAATGCCACCCTACCAATAGAAACACGTCTTGGGCCCAGATCTTATGGCATAGAACACGAAATAAACCAAGTCAGCAAGTAAGACTTCCCAATTTTCCATCTCGGGGCCAGATCTCATGGTACTTCTGATGAGGTAAATTGATAAACGTGTTACTCAAAGTTTTCCTGCTAAAACAGGATGCCACCGAGTAAGCTTGGACTGGAAAACTGACCCATACGCACTTGCAAATGTGTCCGGACGAAGGACTTCTTCCCAGTATAGTCGAAGTTGTTCCTCATCAGGAAGTAGAGCAGCTGGGAGGCCTCAGTCCTGATGGAGCTGAGCTTGGAATTACAGCACTTGAGAATCTCGTAGCACAGAGCTGCACACATGTCAGCTCTCCCTTCGTAGAAGGTGGAAGGAAACTAGATGGGAGGAGAGGGAACAGATAAACCACAGAGAGGTCAGAGCTTGGTAACATGCCCCTCAGTTCTAGGTAGAAGGAGGAAAACGTGTGACCGTCACCAATGAAGCAACTCACCTTATAAATTAAGGACCTTAAGGCAGTGAAGACATTTTTTAAAGCCGTTTCAGATTGATGTTTTTGAAGGAAACACAGGTAGACATCAAAAACCTTTTTCATGAGAGGGTTATGTCCATGGTCAGCCAAGAGCTGGTTCTTAAAACACACATTGATGGCTTTGTTAGTAAGATACACTGGACACATCTAGTAGGTTTTACACAACTTTTAGGCTCAAAGATTACATTGCCCAAGTGTTAAGATAACTTCTCATTTAAAAAAACCTCTGCTATGAGTCCGCTAGGAAAGCACAACATTCTCTTGTAGAACAAATCTATCAACAAATTTAAGCTTTGGGGAGAAACCTCCCAGCAAGCGAGTATAGTTTAAAGGAACACTTGCTAAGTTCTGATTGGGCTTCCATTTATTTAGTTATTTTTATAGTACAGCAGCAACTGATAGAGAGATGACATTTGTGACATCTTAATTCCAACACAGAAATGTCATTACAAGTTAGCTAGTTATGGGTGGGCAAAAATACTGAAGGGATATAAAACAGTGACTCTAAAAGTGGGGGCTCCCCTCAGGCTTCTCAGGCACTCCGCTATGCTATGAATAATCCGACAGTTCATAAGGTGGAAAACATTCAGGCTTCAGCTGGTTACACTTATCATGTGCACACATTTACACAGGTCATCTGCCTTTTGGCATTCTCACGGGTAGAACGATGATCCTACAGCCCGCCCTAAGTAGCTACTGTGAAGACCTGAGGTCAAGTGTACAAAGTGCATGATGTGCATTTTGGTCTAGCTCAGTCAGCAGCGGCTGGCAGGATTTGAACATCTCATGGATATTACTTATCAAACAAAACAAGAGGACCACAATCAATTGCTTCTAACTATTCTTCAAGATTCCAGGAGAAAATCCACACTCCTCAAACACTTTGGAAGCCTAGCTGGCTAAAACTGCCATCAACTGCAGAACACGCAGAGTAGCTAGAAGTACAGCCTGGGAAGAAGCCAGCATGAGCTTCGTGTCTAAACGTGCATGGCCTAAACATGCAACACCTTCATATATGGACAAGTGTGTCTGAACAGAGGTGTCTGGAAAGGATACACGTGTGTAGGTCAAAATGAGTGTAACTGAAAAAAGTCACAGGGCCAGTATGTCCAACCAATCTTACAATTTGGCCAAATGAACTGAGATAATCTATGTCCAAATAATTATGCTATACTGCAAATTATGTCTGGAGTCATAGTTTCAGGGCAAGATTGACCTCATCTAATTGTTGGAGGGAAACTTTTACTCAAGGAATACGTTTTGTTTTTTTGGGACCAGTGAATTGCAGCTGTACCACAGGTGGTAGGCCACCAGGAACTCACAGTGATTTTACAACTAAGAAATACTAAGGTCCCATATTGGATTCCATTGTGTGAAAGAGGAGCAACTTAATATCAGCCATGAGCAGCTGTACGTACACACACACACACACACACACACACACAGCTATTTCCAGTGCTAGGGGAACTGCATACATGCTTTGTGGTCTGGGATACCATTTCCCCAGGAGCCATCATTTGAAAATCTTGGTTTTCACATGCAATTTACTTTCCTAATTATGGCTGGATTAACGTTTGGGTGAATCTAGAAGTAAGCTTCATTTTCTCAGCAGTCTTTGCTGGAAACACTCAGAAAAGATGGTTCCTATAGAGACTGCAAGAACCCTAGTCCTGCCGAGTTGACCAATGTCCCAAGTCATACTACTTAAGTTCCTCCTCCGTCCACGCTCTCTGGTCATGGCTTTTGCTTCCCATTTTCAGGAATGAGATCTCTTGGTCTCTGGTCTCAAAATTTACAGGAATAGAGTTAAAACTCATTTCTGTTCTGTATCCCATAACCTATTGTGAACCTCAGGTAAGACCAATAAAATTTATTCTAGAAAGGTGTAAATAATTCCTCATTTAAAGGGGGTAAAGGACCTTTCATCCTGCACACACCCCAGTTTACCAGCTGCCTTCCTTTATTTTCCAACCAATTGTCTTCCCTTTTTCTATGTCTGTTGCTTTCTCAGAATTAGAAATTAACATGCACTAAACATAAACACACCTTTGAACATTTAGAAAGGTCCACAAGGGGAGGGGGGACAGGCAAAGGGGGGGAAAAAGCCACTCCTCACTTCTCCACTCAGAAATAACCCCAGGTAACTATGCAGTGTATCTTACTTCTACCTTCTTATCTCTAGGGACTGTTACTGAGGATGGGAAATTTTCATTTAGGAAATTAAATGAGACATTATAATACCATAAAGGCATGACTTATTTGTGGCAATAAAGTGGAGACAAATTCTCCAGGAACTGTCTGTTGTTGGATTCAGGTTTGACTGCTGTTAACAGTCTCTTCCAGTGCTTAACCCAGGAAATGGGTCTTTCAGGGAACGAATGCTCAATATCACTCATTTCTAAAGATTCAGGAACACAGAGGAAAAAAACCTTAAATATTGGGTGCCAGATGAGATATCTAGAACAAAGGTGAAGACAGCTAAATCTTTCTGAGGCAGGTGGCAGTTATCTCGATTTTGACATTGGTTTAAAGATCACTTTAAGACATCAGTGTGAAGAAGAGCTGTTTCACTGCAGATGCCGGCCAGTCCCTGAGGTGACCTACCCTCACGTGACTTTGCAGAACAGGCTCATGGTTGTGTGAACCAGGCTGCCGGCTGCCTCGAGGGGCCCCACCACCCCTGTGCTCCTCACCCTTGTGGTTCCTGTTGCTCCTTATGAGTACATTAGTTCTCACCAGCCCTTCAAGTCAAGAAAAGGCACTAAATGGAACTGCGAAGAATATGTTTTCAGATGACATTTGTGAACACATTAAAATATAAACTGAGGCTGGGCGTGGTGACTTACACATGTAATTCCAGCACTTTGGAAGGTTGAGGTGGGAGATCGCTTGAGGCCAGGAGTTTGAGACCCGTCTGGGCAATACGTAAGGCCTCATCTCTATACATTTTCTTTTTAATATTATAACCTACTTAAAGCCCTGCAATGGTTTGGAATTGTGTTAATAAAAGACATTGTAAAATAGTCACAGAAAACCATATTTTTCTGCATGTAACTACTTCAGTTTATCAAACACACCATCTTATGCATTAAATGAGGCCACATGTGAAAGTGCCCAGCACTGTATTTGGCACCCAATAAGGGTTTGGTGATTTTCCTTTTCTTTTCACTGTATTGGAGACCACTCAAATTCCTCGATATTCCTTTATCTCTGCTTCTTTCTCTCTTTCTTTCAACACACACACACACACACACACACACACACACACACACACACACACCCTGACCTACTGGAGAACAAGGTCTTTGGACAGGCCAGTTGTGTAGTGATCTTGGGCAAAATTTGCTATCCTGTCTCAGTCTTGCTTCCCTTCTCTGAAAATGTGGGATAATTAGATATGCCAGGCAGAGTTGCTGTGAAGATGACTGCCTGAGGCACAGAAGGCATTCTATCCATGGCAGGAAGCTAACAGCAACCACCACCAAAATCTAGGGCTTACATCTTTCAAATAGTTTACCTTAAAGTGATTTCTGAATTGTTTATGGCAACTTATTAGATGTGGTCAATTAAATGAGTCCATAATGACAGGGCTATGTCTGTTGAAGACAGTTTTCCTGCACAGGATCAAGTCAGTTCACTCAATGTTATAATTTTTCTGATGTGGTCCATCTCATGCCTGAGTCAACTGTTTGCAAAGGCAGATCCAGTGGCTGCAGTGCCAGCAGGCCTCACAAACCTTTGAGTCAGGTGTGCTGTGTGGTCTGAGACCCAGGAAGGCGGCCACAGAGCGTACGCTACACGTGCCTCCTTTCCGCTCCCCGGGAGGGGCACTGAGCTTTAAACGTGAAGCATTTTTGCACGCAGGCATGTGAACTTGGACAGAGATCACCTTGGCTCGTGCCTGACGCTACTCTAAAGCTCAGGACTTCCCTTGTTCACAGGTGGGCACAGACAGTGGAAGATGTGCTACTCTTCTGAGCTGAAGGATTCACATTAGCGCCAAGACATGTGTGCATCGTCAAATGTTCCCATTCAAAACCTTCACTGCAGACTTACAGAATAAGAATTTTTAACTGAAATATCTAAAAGAAAACAGAGGTTCCTGAGCCTCTCTTATGGCTCCTGTAGAGCACGGAGGTCCTCCAGCAGTGGCGTTCGGGGGCCCAGCTGATTAAGAGGCTGGGTGGGACCTGAGGATTCTCATGTTCAACAATCTCCAAGGGGCTACAGCTGCTGCCGGCCTGGAGCCCCACCCTTTGGAAAGCCACTGAGGTAGAGAGGCCCCAGATAACGAGGTGCTGCTTCCCCCAGACTCATTCCTTGAGGGTATAGTACTTCATCGCTCAACTGGGCTCCTAGTGATGATGTCTTCATGGGGGACGTGCGTGGTGTGGCCACTCAGGAGAACAGAGGTATATTACGATAAAGGGACACGACAGAAGGAAAACTATGGCTTGCCCTAAAGAAGAAATGTGCCTTATAAGTATGGAGATTAGTGAAGCAGAGAATGACTTTGGCTGTATTTCCTAAGTACCCTTGCAAATAAGTTTCAATAGTCACAGCATATAAACACTAATTCAATTTCCCCTTTCCATGCTAGAAATGGATGTCACCATTTAGCAAGAATGGAAAGTGTGAGGTCCCTGAAAGCAAGAGAGTGGCAGAAGAGATGGTTCACCTACTTGAATATTACTTGCTGCAACTTAAAAACAAGACCAAAAAGCCTTTTCATTTTCTACCTTTGAAATGTTTTTGCCATTTAGTAACAGATTAAAAAATTTGAAAAGATGAATGTGTTTGTATTTATTGCTCCCATCTCTGTAAAAATCTAATTTAAGTGCTGTAACATTTGGATACGTTTAAAGACATTCAAGAAAGAAAGGCCTGACTCAGTTCCCGTATTTACCACCTTCCAGGTTCTGGCCAAGACTGTGCTGTCTGCAGAGACTGTGTCTCCACCATTTCCAAGCATGCAGCACACGCTGACCAGTTAAGCTTTAGTATACTTCAGGGAATTCAAGTCAGTGACTGTGGAATAATTTCGTCAAAAGAATTTAAGGATTAATGGTCTCCTTAGAGGGACAAAAACAATTGCTAAAATAAAAATACAACACGACATGTTTGTGCAGATTGAGCTTAATAAGCAGAATGCATGCAAAAGCAAACAGCTGTTCAATACAAACCTTAAATGCCAGCGTAAACAGAGAGAGTGTGTCCAGGGCCGTCAGGCAAACCTCAGTGGCAATGTTGGCCTCGAGTAACGACTGGTGCAGAACATCTGCATCCGAGTGGCCATAGCCTGCATGGGTTATAACACATGATTACTGCCCAGTGACTCAGACGGCAAGGTTGGCGGGACAGGAAAGTCACAGTCAACTTTTGATTATTTACAGAAGGCCTGCTTTGGGGACTTGTCTCCCCATTTGCTCCCACTTTTTTTTCTGGGGGAAGGGGATCAATACTGTTTTCATTCAATTACAGCTCTTTTTCAACTCTGAAAGTGCAGTAACAGCAACAAACATTTACTGTGTGCTTGCCATGTGCCGAACATGATTCTATGAACTTTACACACATTATCTCATTTAATCCTTCCATAGCCCAGTGAAGTATGTACCTTATTAAACCCTTTTTGCAGATAAGAAAACGGAGGCACAGAAAGGCTAACCAACTTGCCTAAAGTCACACAGGTAGTAAACAGCGGAGTCGGGACTGGCACCAAGACAGGTGTCGATTAGTTTGGCTCCTTGGCCTGAGAGGGAGGCTGATATTTGCATTATGGAGGTAGATGGAGCCAGCAGCACAGCACAGGAGTTAAGAAAGTGAGTTAAGAAAGTGAGCCTGAGATGTGGCGCTGGTCACCAAACCCAGCCCTGCCCTTTACTAGCTATGTGACCTTGGGCAAGTTATTTGACCTCTTTATACTTCAGTTTCCTCACCTGTAGAATGGGGATAACAACAGTATGTACCTCAAAGTGCTGTGGTGAGGATTAAATTCATTAATATTCGTGAAGCTCTTAGACTAGTGCCTGGCACATAGTGAGCGGTATAAAACTGCTAAATCAGTAACACCGAGAGCTGTATCGTCAGTTAGAATCATGAACGATAATCAAGAGTTGACCGCACTGCTAACAGTATTCTACTTGCTTTAATACAAAGCACAAAAGCAAATACGTCTGAAAGAAATGTTTAGGAAAAGGAAAGAACTTGAAGAATCTGTCATTTAAATTTAGCTTAATCATATGTAATTTAAATACAAACTAAAATCTTCTATATGTAGCTGCAAAATCAATTTAGCACTGATATAAATGCAGTTTGACATACAATTTGAGATATTAAATTATGAAATGGTATGCATTAGCAGAAATACATGTTGGGATGCAAAGATGTTACAGTATTGATCTAGATTACGAAGACAGATGGCAATATAATAAAACACCCTGTAATGTCTTTCTCCAAGGAGCATAAATAAATCAACACTTACTGCATAAGTAATTTTCTTAATACTCCAGAGAGGAGGACATTTTATATATAGATCAGGAAAATGAAGTACAGAAAATCTAGGGAATTTTCTTGGGACCAGCAGTAGGGGAAAAAAACAGAATCTATACTCCACATTCCTAATCCAGGCTACTGCATTACAGTACTTATTATGAGAAGAAAAATCAAGTAACTAGCATGACATCATTCTGACATAAATGTTAGAATTACAGGATGGATTTTAAAATGTGGCAGAAACAGCCACTATTTCTGTGCTTCTACCCAGCTCTGCTCTGCTTTTACAAAGGTCGTGCTGAATCCTGTGCTTGTGGCCTGTCCAACTTCCACTCTGTAGCACAGCCAATGCTGCTCTTCAGCGAGGATCTGTGATACATCGGGCACCGTGCTCCTTCTGTGTCTTTTTACTTTTGCTTTTTGGGTAAGTATCTCCCAGAAAAAAGAAAGATGGATGTGCTGCGGTGCTAATATTAATTGCACTGCCCTTATACAGTCAAGTCATGACTTTATTCAGTGAGTATGTTTGGTAAGATACAGAGACAGTGAAAGAGGAAAACAAACAGAGAGAAGATGGTTATTACAGTGCTCACACACCAAGGAAAGAGGGGACCCCCCAAAAAAAGAATACAATACCTGTTATCAGACCAACCAAAATTATCATGCAGGTCCAAAGGACCCTTGACTGGGGGCTGCCATTTGCCCCATATGAGTTTTTGTCTGGGTTAAATTTTAACAAGGAGCTTGCCTTGATTATGTTAATTCCCTTCCCTGCACAGAACCGTCCTTGTCTCTTTCTAGACAACCTATTGTGAAGTGTGTCCAGGTGACCATGACAGGTGAGATCCCCTGAAGATTTCCACAGAATCTACCTCATCCTGGCTGAAAGCCTGGAACAATGAAAACTTAAGATTTGGCCATATGCTGTTTTTAAAACATAGCATCAGTGGATGATGCTAGTTGATCTATTATGTCATTATGTACACACATATGGTGACATGGCAATGGGAAAACATCTTTAAGCTCTCGTACCACCCATAAGCCACTGCATCATCTATCTCATCTGTAGAGTAAGAGTCAGATTCATGTGGAAAAGTCTGTCTTTGCCTGAGTCATACAGGAATCTAAAAGTGGCCCTTTTAGTCCCAATTTTTTACTCTTTGCTTTTCCTTAAATGGCTTCATCTCAAAATTCAGCAGTATTCCTGAGCTAGTGGTGTTGTTGCTTCCAAATCTCTACATGCAAATGGCAGCAGAGACTGGAGACCACATGTCTCAAGGCCTAGAGAGCCAGTCTGTGTGTGAGGAAGACTTCAACTAACAGCCGCCACGTTGCAGACCAGCAAAGGAAGATGAAACTGAGCTACCAAGTCAAAGAAGCAGCAGAGAAATTTCTTAAGTGAAAGGTCGGCAACTTCTTGAAAGGAGATTAAGCAGCTTCTGACCCGGCCAAGCAAGGAGTGTGGTGTGAACTGTGCTGGTTTCCACTAGGGGGCCTGGTGCCTAGAGTGCCACACTGACTCCATCATGGCACAGGGACAGAGGGGTAGGACTCCTCACAGACCCGCCATCTCCAGGGTGCACGCCATGGGCTGCTTTCCAGTGCTTCCGATTCACTGTGCACATTTGTACAATTTTCATTCTGCTGCCACTCTGACAAAAGACTTATTCTGAAACCCTCAAGTCTTTTAACCCTTTGCACTTGGAGACATCTCGCAGATCACTTACCAGTAACTCGACCGCACGTTTTTAAGAAATAGTGAAAAGTGAATCACTTCATATTAAATAGTATAGCGTTAGAACTAGTTATTTCACTGTAATGATGTTTGGCTTATAATGGAACTTTGGACACTGAGGAACTTACTGATGACCAAAGAAATTCAACTTACATTTTTCTTACATGTGGTAACGTGTAAAATAGTCACCGGCATGCATTGCAGCTTCATGATACATGCTTTGCAGAAGTAATTTGTTTGACATCTTCTACCTGGTGTTTTTCTACTTGAGCAGACAAACGCAGTCGTGTTTTCTTCCTCCCACACTAATAATACTGGGGTGCCAAAAAAATCTATACACATCTTAAGAGATGTTATCTATGTATGACTTTTCAAAGTTGAATTAAATTACGGCAGCAACATGCAGTATAACATTCGCTCAAAACATGGTGTTAATCAAATGCATGCTAGCGTCACCGTGCGATAGGCAGGACAGCCAAAGAAAACAGCAGAAGCACAGCTGTTGTTTGAGGCGCGCGAGAGCATTTTGAAGCAGTATTTGAAATGCAAGAATGGTGTGGAAGTACAATAGCAATGGAGGTGTGAGTATGTAACAGAACCTCCAACATGCCTAACGGCCTCATGCATTTGTGAGGAGTCTGAGACGCATGGTCTTGTGTGTGAAATGCACAAGGGAAGATCCGGGAGGCCTCGTACAACAAATTCTGCTTCTTTTGCTCTGGTGGTGCAATAGTTTCCATGCTCGTCACAGAAGTCCGCCAAACAATGTGCACCTCTTGCAACTGCAGAAGTCAAATGTGTCCTGTATTCATCTTTTGTTATCAGTATATATTAAGGATTACAATTTTAATACAGTTTTTTTTTCTTTCTTAAAATGTGTGTACTTTTTTTGGCACCCTCTGTATGTAAGCTATTGTCCAGTCTGTGCACCACTGTGAAAACACTTCATACATTCTTTTTCTACATAACACCAGTTGATTTTTTTTTTACTTACATCTTAGTAAATATCCCATATCTTTACTTGCTTTTTCATGCAATTTGAATGGCAAACTTCAAGGAAACATAGATTTTTGAAAAATCTGTGCTGGTGTAAGTTTGTCCTGTATAATCACCAGCAATTTCTTTTATATCCCTTGAGAAGGGATTTGTGAGTGGTTTGATAAGGGTTAAACACTCAAGGGCTAAGGATGAGATTCCTCCTTATGTTACTAGCCGTTTACATTTAATTAACCTTACACTGTTGGATAAACTGTTACATGAGTAGTGCAACTGAAAAATGCTGACTACATCTGCAAAGTCTTCCTCCCTCCTACCGCCATGACATCAGAGGTGATGTGGTGGGCAGGACAGAGGCCTGATCCACGGCCACATGCCTCTTCTGAATGTTAGAGGATGCTCGGGACACAAAAACAGGTCAGATACATATACCCACAGGAGGTGCTTCCATTTTGATAGCCACCTTCACCCTTATAAAACCAAAATCCTTGTTTTTATTTTTTTTTTTGAGTTGGAGTCACACTCTGTTGCCCAGACTGGAGGGCAGTGGCCGTTCCCGGCCACCGCAGCCTCGACCTGCTGGGCTCCGGCGATCCTTCCGCCTCAGCCTTCCAAGTAGCTGGAATTATAGGCATGCGCTACCACGCCCAGCTGATTTTTTTATTTATTGTAGAGGTGAGGTCTCGCTGCCCAGGCGGGTCTCGAACCCACAGGTTCAGACATTACAGCTGAGCCACCAAGCCCGGCTTTGTTTTTATTTTTACTTTTTTTTCCTCTGGCCCTCTGAATTCAGAAAAACAGTAGAATTTATGAGAAAATAAAAATACCAAATGATGCCGGGCTCAGTGGCTCAGTCTATAATGCCGCGCCTTTGGGAGGCTGAGGTGAGTGGATTGCCTGAGCCCGCAGGTTCAAGACCCACCTGGGCAGCGAGACCTCATCTCTACAATAAATCAAAAATCAGCTGGGGTGGTAGCGTGCGCCTGTAGTTCCAGCTACTTGGAAGGCTGAGGCGGAAGGATCGCCGGAGCCCAGCAGGTCGAGGCTGCGGTGGCCGGGAGCAGTCACTGCACTCCAGTCTGGGCGACAGAGTGAGACTCTAACTCAAAAACAAAACAAAACAAAACAAAAACAAATGACAAGGAATTTTCTTGCCTAAAGAATTCACCAAATATCAGAGACCCAGTCTCCTAGACATAACTCATGGTGTGTGGCTTTATTAAGTGCAAATATTTATGGAAATACCAACTGATCAACCTCTACACAATCTATTATTCATTTCTACCCAATTTTTTAGTGCTAAAAAGATTTTTCTCACAGGCGAAGAGGAGTGAAGAGAATAAGGAATAACATTCCAAAGCAAAAATCATGTGTTTTGCTATCTGCTTTCTAACACACAAAGAAAAGAAATATGCTCATAATGACTTGTGGACACAGGCTATAATCTAAGAAATTCTACTTCAGGAGGTTGGCATCATGCTGTCAGATTTCTCTTCTCTGTAGAGTTCTTCAATCTAATGCTGAGTTGCATCTGAAAGTGGAACCTTGTATGAGGTACAGATTCTAAACTGTGAAAACATTTGGATTGAGCATACCATGCATTTTAATGACTGACTTTAATGGGCAATGTACTAGACGTTATCAATTCTGAAAGCCATCGATTGCACCAATCAGTGACAGACTACGATGCTAGATGCAATATAATACGTAAGCTATACCCTGATTTCAGAAACACTAGAAGATGTGCAAAAATGCACCTCAGAATCAAGGAAATGTGAGTTTATAAACAAACGTTTCATTTACTATCTTGAATAAATACATTTAAAACATCCAAGCACATTTTGCCCAACTTTAAAGATATATCATTCATGCTTAAAAACTTTGGGAAAATATTAATCTTAACTCAGAGATGCATGCATTCTCTGTATTTTTCATATTAATTCAATATTACATTTGTGCTTCATAGCTATCAAAGAACTTCAGAGTCAAATGGGGACTCACAAACTTCTCACTGGATGCTTAAGTGACCTGGACATATCCCCAGCAGGGCCTCAGCCAGGCTGTTTTCAAGCCTCCAGCTCCAAGTGCCCACAGCTCAGCACATGCGGCGTACAGGCAGTTCAGTTAGGAAATGCTTTCTAATACCAACCTGAAAGAGGATTCTCTGCTAACTTGACTCAGTGATCTTAAACTGCCTCCTACATTAAATGACATGAAATGCAGGTGTTCTTCACATGTTCCTACCTCTTAGCTGGCTTTCCCCTATCACACATATAAATTAACATACAAATGAACTTAATATATTCCTAAAAAAAATATAACCTCAAACTAAATAGTGTTACTTCAAACACAAAGGCATCACTTACTTGCAAACAAGTTGCACCTCATAACGTAGCTATTGCTCTCAATTTTCCCCTATAACATGGTTTATTTAAAATATTCTACATGTAGCTGTCATAATTTAAGATAAACCTCTTCTACTGATACACAATGAGTGCACGTTACACTAAACAGATCGATGCCTAAATGTTCTAAGGATTTGCTTTTTATACACTTGGGCAATGACCCAAGCCACAAACCTGTCCTTTAAATGTTTTTCAGCTATCTAAGGCTCTCTGGTCACAGTGGGATCTGCAACTTTCACTAATTTCTATTGGAATTAAAGACAGGTCTTTGCTAGAGTCACAGGTGTGGTACATGTGGCGCTTTTTCCCTCATTGAATGATCCCTGGGTGATGGGGACAGCATGGGGATGGCATAGCATGGCCAGGCCTAGGAAGGAATTCAGGTTTCTGTGGTCCTCTGCTGCTCTCTGCTGGGCAAGCTGAGGTCTGGCAAAACCTCTTCTACTAAACCTACAGGAACTCTTTCTATATGGACTCTTTTCTGATAAATCCATTTTAGGCTCTGGGGTATCCCTGGCAAGTCTCTCACATACTGGATCTATGTCATATTGGTTGGTCCAGCAGAAGGTATCGTATTCATTTTTAAAGAGGCACGCATGCCACAGATATCCCATAAAATACCCAGGTCCAGATGTAAACAAACATGTATATGTTTATATACATGTTCACATACACACACTTGTACACAAATAGTATGTACTCCCTTTTCCCTGTGGTTTTTCGGCTAAGCCGACAATCTAGGGGACAGAAAGGCTAAAGGCACTCAAACACAAATGAGAAGTAGAGATGCAAGCAAAGACTGAGTTCTAGGAGATGCAAGGACTTAGGAGACATCAGAGCCAATTCCAGAGGAGCAGGAGCTACAGGAACACAGGCGAAGGCGAGAAGAATCAGCCCCACGCTGTTTACTGGCAAAGCAGCAGAGAGTGTGACTGGGGACAATGTGCCACCGCAAACTGATGGAGAAGTGGGGAGGCAGGAGGACAGGGCTCTCTGTGGGTAGCAGGAAGAAAGAATGGAAATCAACCGTGCTGACGGGATGGCTCTGGCAGCAGCACAAGGCCAGCTGTCTCCTCCAACTCAAGCCACCGCCATAAAACCCATTTGCAGCGGGAGGAGCTGCTGTACATCCGGGCAGATTTAGGTTATTTATTTATGTGGATCATTCATTTAATTTGTTTGTTTTCTGTGTTTCCTAAACGATTATTTTTGGGGGTGGGGTCTTGGTCTGTTTATGATTTTTTTTAAGTGCTTCAAAGTTTAAGCATTTATTTTGACTGATGTTGAGTCCATCTCTGTGTCCTATCAATTCTCTGAGCAAAGGGAATCCCTGCAGGTCCTGCCTATCACTGGGGATTGAATTTCTGTTGCTAAGTAGGAAATGGAAACGAAAAATAACAAAGCTCCTGGATTTGTTTGTTTCAACGCCTGCCTTGTCTACAGAGCTGGAAAAAGCCCCAACGTGTAAGATGTTAAAAATCAAGTATTATAACCTTAAATGTGTCACTAAATGTACATTCTATGACTGAGTGAAGAACTCAGAACTATCGTTTTATGGCTACCAATTCAGTGTGTGGCAGACTGACATAATGTTATTTAAATTAGGCCAAGAATGTTATAAAGAGAGACTGTTCTCATTCAACTTAACCTTGTTGGAGTGGAGGAGTGAGAAGCCACTGTGTTTTGCCTCCTCAGCTGTCTTACTGTGAACTATTATCAAAACAAGGTGTCGGGAATATTGCTTTACTCTTGGCCTATACTAAAAAAAGAAGTATGAAAAATCACAGTGAATGGAATTCTTATGATTAGAAATGATGGCAAGATATTAATAACCATGTATTAAAGACAGCATTTGGAATGAGAACAAATAATTGTCTGGATAAAACAACTAGTTATGTCATGCTTGGAGAGGAGATGGAAGAATTCTACCACGCTAACAGAAATGAGATTTATTATAAGTGATCACATTAATTTTTGATGTGCTGCATGGTTGGTATCTTTTAGGTTTTCTGCTTTGAGAAACCCTTAAGGTGAAACACTTAAATTTCTAGAAACAGCACACGATGCCACATCCCCTCTGGTAACTGATAAAAGTAAATTAGAACTATGCTCCCATGTTTTGGCAGAGTCTCTACTGTGAAGTTAGAAAGCCCCAAAGTTAGGAAGGTGAGATGAACAAAAAGGTCTCGGCTTGCAAGTGAAGCGGTCTCGTAAGCAGACTTCAACCTGATTAAATCTTACCATTGTCTACAGAAATTCCAAGCACACTTGATATCTTTCTCACACTGAAAACACAGAAAAAGTCACTTTGTTATTGGACGCTTTTCCACACCCTCACAAATCGATTCACGGACTTTATGTTTTCATAGCAGTGTACGGATTAACATCCATTCAAGGCCGGAATGTCAGAATGTGGACGCTTGATCAATTACGTGCACGGGATCAGGAGGGGTGAAGGGAATCCATCCCGGGTGTTCTCAGGAGTTGCTGGGGAAATCAGAGATAAGCTGGCTCTAGGCAGTGAAACCAAACATCATGTTTAGAAAACTGGAGATGTCTGGCTCTATCGAATCTGCCGAATTTAGTTTTGGGAATAAGGCCAAGGGGTCTAGCACGTATAGGTTGGGTGCCGTAGTTGAGCGTGTTCCACATTGTGTCACTCCTGAATGTTGAGGACTGTCCTCCAAGAAAGGGAACTGGGTCATGAGCTCTTCATCCTATAGCTCGGAGCTGGAAGAAAAACCGAGGTGGTGGTGTGGTGTGGTGTGGCCTGGGGTTCTCCCCTCTGAGATGGCACATGAGATGGCTGGCTGTTACGATGGTATGTCATGGGACTTACTGTGGTTAAAAGTGAGAGAGTTATCCAGGCTGCCCAGCTGCTGCAATCTGGCATGCATCATTCCTGTTCTGTTACGGGAAACAGGCAATGTCTGAGATTTTCGATCATGAACTATGGGTCCTAACCCCTCCTGGTTCCTGCAACATGAGTGAAATGGGATAGAAGCAAAAGTTAGATGTGTTACACCGCAGCAAGACAGGGAGCGTTAGTGAAGCCAGGACATGGCACGAAGGAGACGGCCATGCACTGACCGAGCGCTGGGGAGCAGCCAGAGACACAGACAGGCGGCAGCTCCTACGAGTTCACAGCAAAGCACCTGACGACCCAGAAGCGAAGATCAGGCCAAAGCAGAGACTGCTTTCATTTTCAGAAAGTACTTTTAGAGATGCTACTTTTACAAAAGTGAGCATCACCACTCCCATGTGGTGCTAAAGGTTAGTATTCTGACAACTGTCAAAACATCACTAAGCTTTTTGGATTATGTATGTCCGAAAGAGCAGAAGATTTTTTTTTTTTACATTATAAAATGCATTGGAAGAAACAGAGAACAAACATGCAATGGGAGGGATTATATGAGGCAGTTTTAACACCTTTATTCTTACCCAAGCAGGAAGGAGAAGAGCCACACACTGTTAAACTTGTCAGCAGTCAAGTAGAGAAAACAGAAAAGTGATCTGGGTTAGCAATCAAACAGCTGACTTCCTACTGTGTACCATCACCAGAGCAGATGAAAATGAGGCCAGTGCTGGAATGACACCTGTCCCCCGAACCCCTCGTTGTGTTATTGTGTGTAGGAGAACAGGGACATGCATGGGATATCATCAACAGCATGCTGTTGGGTGATTTCAAAGTGACAATGAGAAGACACAGTGTTCATAAAACTAGATCACCATGGATGGCAAACACTGATAAAGTTCACATTCTAGTTCAGGATCTGTCCAACATGCAGTAGATCATGGCATTTTTTGGTATAAAGCAGGGCGTATCTTTCCACAGTGCACAGGACAAAGTGGCACCATCTCCATGCCCATCTTCCTTTGCCCATCTACTTTTAAGGCAGTCCACACTTTTACAGGCAAATATATACAAGGTGTTTATGAAGTCAGAAGATTTTTCTCTTAAAAAGTTAAATTTATATCCACTGAAAAAAAGTAAGTTAACCACTTCACAAAATGCAACTCTAAAATATTTTGTTGGGACAGAAATCTTCAGCTTCCCACATTCGCCATTTTAAGCTCGGAGGCATTTTGTTCTTCCTGGCACAGTGTTCTCCAAACACCATCCCGTGACGTAGGTGACAGTTACTTGAAAAAAGGGAGTGAAGCTGCCCAGCACACGCCTTTCTCTTACAAAATATACTGTCTGCCCATCTTCATGGAACAAAGTCAAGAGAATGAAAGCCAAGGTATGAGAGATTATTGGTATAAAGACACCTTGTATATGCTTGCATTTGGTACTTCAAAACTCAAATATAACATCACTGCTATGATTAAAAAAGAAGTATGGTTAAAGAACTTTAAGTGTTACCACATTTCAATTAAAAATGGAAAATATTAATAGAAGTTCAAAATATTCTAAATTTTTTCTTTTTAAAAGAAAGCATGTACTTTTTCTTCTTAACATAAAACATAATTCTGAAAATTTCTCAAATATCCCCCCAAAAGAACAATGTTTAACAAAAAAGGAAAATCTTCACATTCAAATAGAAAGTCTATTAAAAATTTCTATCCTATTTCACTGCTGTAAAACAGAATTATAGATATAGACATATAGAAGAAAACTTCAATCACAACTAAATTTTAAAGCTTTTCTTTTTTTTTTTTTTTTTTTTTTTGAGTTGGAGTCTCACTCTGTCGCCCAGACTGGAGTGCAGTGGCCGCTCCCGGCCACCGCAGCCTCGACCTGCTGGGCTCCGGCGATCCTTCCGCCTCAGCTTTCCCAGTAGCTGGAATTACAGGCATGCGCTACCACGCCCAGCTGATTTTTTGATTTACTTTAGAGATAAGGTCTCGCTGTCCAGGCGGGTCTCGAACCCGCGGGCTCAGGCAATCCACTCACCTCAGCCTCCCAAAGGCGCGGGACTACAGGCTGAGCCACCGAGCCCGGCTTAAAGCTTTTCTTAAAATATAAGGTTACTTATAATTAAGCTGCTACACAACAACCGTAAAAAGAATATATAATCCTTAGACCAAGACTCCACAAATACACTAACAGAACTGCTCTCAATGCAGAAAAAAACAAATGCAGACATAAATGAACAGCTCTAGGGCAGGGATAAGAGCTTGGTAACAAGATGTGCTGTGAGGAAATACCCGCAAAGGAGAAGCTGTCTGACCACATATCAGCAAGGAGCTTCCAGCTCTCCTTGGACTCTAGAGGAGTGTGGTCCAGGACAGGAAAGTGGGGGGTTGTGATGCTCAGCAAAGAGTTCTGGTCAGATAAGAACACAGGGCACTTAGCAATTAGTCAGAATAAGAGGAGAAAAGGCCCCATTTTCGAGAAGGTTTGTGGAAGTCCATACCAACTTGGGATGGAATGAAAACATTCTTCATTTTTAAGAACAAGAGTGGTTAGATGAGAAATTAGTATCATTGTAGTTGGGAGCAGGAAAAGTAAAATGACCTTTGAAGGTGAAACAGAGGAAGCAGAAACACATGAAGAGGAACTAGGGAGAAGAGAAAGAGAAGGAGACAGAACAGAGCAAAAGGGAGAATTCGGAAGGAAGAAAAGATGTGTAGCAAAAGGCCACAAAGGAAGACCTTTTCAAGAGACACATATGAGACAAAACAAGACAGAAAGGACGCAGATAGACATGCCGTTGGATTCTTACAGAGGTGATCCTGAGGCCGGCCATCGGTTTGCATGGCCGCTTCTGTGGATCCCAACTGCCAGTCACCACTGATGATCATTCCCACACGTTTGGAGCCAAGTAACACAGAAAATGACACATGTCAAATGAAAATGCCCACAGTACCTGGCTATGTATCGCTTCCCCATGTACTGGAACTGGTGCAAGCAGACTCTGAAGACAAGATGACAATTATGAGGGAAACGAAGATAAAATAGTTTATAATACCTTGCTTTATGTACCCTCTAACAATCACATATCCAGTAAAATCTTATGTCTACCACTAGCTCTTTACTTCTGCTTTTCACAAATTCTCTGGAGGGTCCCTTTAAACCAAGAGCAAATTGTGAACCTGTAAGGGAAGCCCCATGTTGTACGGCCATGAGTGCAGTGGTGGCTGGTTAAGACAACACAGAACAAAGTTCCATGACCAACAGGACTGCCCTCCGAGTCAAGGCTTGGAGATTTACTCCGAGGCAGTGTGCCTTAGAAATGTCACTGAAAACCACACACGCTGTTCTGAGTTGCTTATTCATTCTCCTTCAAATCTATGTAAGGAGCTCATTCTTTTGGCTCAAGTGTATGGACTAGTCCCCGACGGACATCAAATGTATAGGTTTGTGTTTATTTAAGTACAGTCACAACAATGATTTTTTTAAAGTCATATATTTAATGAAAAGTTAAAACAATGTCTAGGGAGCTTCTCTGGTGCTGAAATCTTATATCACTATGAAACACACCACTATAACTCAGCAGAAAACATGAGACTATGATCCAAGACTATGAACCAAGTCCCTGCCGGAGGGTCTGGCCCATAGTGTCTCACCTGTAATGCCAAAATGCGCAAAGTTCTGAAATGAGCTTTCACTTGAGTTTGCGCAAATACATTTGGCACCAAAATAATAGGCATAAAGCTACTTATAGTTATGATATATACAATTATTATAAACAATAGCGCAACTGTAGAAACATACTTTTTTTTAAACCGCAGAAATAATGTGTTTGATTGTTGGGTAATGCTAGGATGTTATGGGATATATTCTATATGTAAATTTTTCAGAAATCTATAAACTTCTGAATTTGGAATATCACCTGGACCCAGCAATTATGGGTAAGGAGGGATTTTGGATTTGGGTTTCTAAAAGCAAGGAGCTTAAAAGAAATCAGAAACTTACACCAAAGAGACAAAATGAGACAATAAAGATGTCGTATAAGATTTCACTTTTACTTATCATATATTTAAAAACTGTAGCATGTTTTTGGTCTCAGTTTCTGTTTTTGACTAAGTTAGATTCAACTTAGAAAACTTAGCACCTACTCAATTAAGCTAATAAATTTTGTGTTATTTTACCAGAATGGCTTATACACATAAGCAGTCACCTCTAATCTATAACAACCACATAACCATAATAATTTAAGGCTGGTCACTGTTCCCTGGGCCATAAGCCTGGAAAATATGTGTTGGGGTCAGCTCCAGAAGAAAGTGCTCAAGAGTAAGTAAGGCTGAGACATATGAGGGGGACCCAAGAAAACCAAAATTATTTTTTGGATGGTGGGTCCCTTACAGTACAGGCTTCCCCGGTTAGGTAAATGTTCTAGAAACCCACTGGCATCAGTGTACTAGCTAGCACTGTTGTGAGAGGGTGTGTTCAGCTTCAGCGAATTTTGGCAGGGAGACTCTTTCAATGCACTTGCCCATTTCATGATGGGTGATTTACGAGTGCCCCTGCCCACACCACACTGAGTATTCAGCAGTTTTTGACCAAAAACAGCATGACTCCCCCGTGTCCCACCCTCCTTATTCACCTGATCTTACCCTGAACGACTTTTTTTTGTTTCCCTGGATGAACACAAAGTTCTCAAAGGGAAACGCTTTGCCCATGTAGAAGAGGTAAAACAAAAATCAGCAGAAGCACAAAAGGTGTCAAAATTAATGAGTTCAAAAACCATTTTAGGCTGGGTGCAGTAGCTCAAGGCTGTAATCCCAGCACTTTGGGAGGCCGAGGTGAGAGGATTGCCTGAGCTCACAGGTTCAAGAACAGCTTGGGCAACTTGACAAGATCTCATCTCTACAATAAAAAATTTAAAAAATTTTAAAAAATAGCCAGGCATGATAGTGCATGCCTGTAGTTCCAGCTACTTGGAAGGCTGAGGCAGAAGGATCGCCTGAGCCCAGCAGGTTGATGCTGGGGTGGCTGTGAGTATGCCACTGTACTCTTGCCTAGGTGACCAAGTGAGACTCCAATGCAAAAAAACAAAAAACAAAACCAAAAAAACCGTTTTAAGCACTGCAAAAAGTATTTTGACAGGTGTATTTCATCAAACGGAGAGTACTTTGAAAGTGACTGAAGCTTAACCATGTCAGAATAAATACACAATTTGTTATAAATAAATTTCAGGCCCTCCCTTGTATACTACATTCCTGATTCAACTACACAGTATTCCTCACACCTCTTAATTACCCAGGAAAAATCAAGAGGCAATAAACAAACACAAAACTACTCACTCAGATATTGTAAAAAAATCCATAAGTTCAGATGTTGAAGCCTTGTTCCAATATGTAAACAAAGCATCTAGAAAATAAACATTTATTTGGTCAGAATCACAATAGATATCATTATTGTACATTACGGAGAATCACCTATTATGGAAATGGGAAGACACCTTGGGGTGTAGCTTCCAAACCTTTCTCCTGCTTCCTTTTACAGTTGACTAACGGACAAACCACCGTGACCACTGTACACTGAATAACATATACAACAGGCTTACAACTTAAAAATGCTACATTTGAACACCTGAACTTTACCTTCATCATATGCTATCTAGTGCTACAATCTAGTACAATGCTTATTTAACTTATACATAATGTGCTCTCAAATAGCCTTGAAAATTCAAATAATACAAGTGAGCATATCACCCAAAGCTGGGTTCTCTCGTCTCCCTCCCTAGCAGGGAACTTGCTGAAAATTTGATGAAAATATTACACACACTATTTTGCTCTTTGAGTTTTCACTGAACAAAATAGCTTGGACCTTTCTCAAACTTTTCCAAATTGCATAATATTCCTCTCTTTGGACGTACCATAATTTCGTGAACTAATAGACATTAATTGTTGCTTGTTTCTTTGTTTTTTAGAGACTGGGTCTTGCTCTGAGGCTTAGGCTGGAGTGCAGTGGTATGATCATAGTTCCCTGTAACCTTGAGCTCCTGGGCTCAAGTGATCCTCTCACCTCTGTCTCCTGAGTAGGTGGGACTACAGGTGCAAACCACCACACCAGCAATTTTTTTTTTTGGTAGAAACAGGGTCTTGCTATGCTGTCCAAGCTGATCTTGAACTTTCAGCCTCAAGCAGTTCTACCACTTCAGCCCCCCCAAGTGCTGAGATTACAGGTCTAAGCCATCACCCCTGGACTGATTGCCCTCCTAACCTTTTGCTATTGTAATTATGTTTCAGTGAACATCCTTTTACATAGGTCTTTGCACAGATGTCTAACTATATCTGTAGGACAAAGTCTTTCAAGTGAAACAGTTGTGTCAAATGGTATGTGCATTTAAATCTCTGTGTATGAACCCTTAACAGTTTAGTAATACACAGAGTCTTATCATTTGATGGTTAACCTTTCTTGCATTCTTATATTTTACACTGAGGTTGAGACATAGGTGAAAAGGTTTCTCTCAGGGAAAAAAACCACCGAGTCTTTGGTGAGTGAAGAGGGTAGCTGCAGAGATGCTGATAGCTTATGAAGAAACAAGGCCATGGATTCTTACTCTACACTTGCCAAGAATGGTGACAGGCAGAAATAACCTAGGATATATACTGAGAATCTGTTGTGTGCCAGGCATCCTGCTGGGTGTTCTCATGAGTCCACACAGATTATGCCATCTAATCCTCACCGTGCCTTGAGGCAGAAGAGTTCCCATTTACAGCGAAGGCTCAGGGAATCTGTATAATCTCCCATTTATCAGCTTAAAGAATTATGGCTGAATGGGAATTTAAATTGAGCGCACCTGATTTGCTATTGGAACTAAAACAAGGGTGGGCCAGGGAGCTTCCCTCTCTAGGGGGTTTTGAGTTTATAGAACAGAGGGACAGACTCTAGCTACTTGGGACTGCCTATCCTGGTACCGTGAGCACCTAGGGAGGCCAGTGCATGCACTTCAGCACATACCAGGCAGAATGGCCAACAGCGTAGCACTAACAGTGCCATTCCCTGCTGTGGGCTCAGGCTGCTGGCTGGTGAGAGTGGGAAGACAGAACCAAGCTCTGGGAGGAGGAAGGAGGCACAAGAAGGACAGAGGAAGGGCCCAGCATGTGGAAAGTGCTCATGAAATGTGGAACAAATGAGAGACTAGCTACAGCTACACAACTGAATATCTTGTCTGTGTGGGAATTATCTATGGAGGCAATTTCTCCTGCAGCCTATATCTCACATGCAAATCAACTTCAAATAGATTTTTAGACTTAAATGTGATCCTTTAAATAACACTGATTTCAAAGAAAACATAGGATAACTATCTTCATGACCCTGGGGGTAGGAGAATATTTCTTAAATGAGATAAAAAATATACAAAAGTCCTAATTATAAAGGGAAGAACAATCGATAACTTGAAGTTTACTGGAAAAGAAGGTATTCTGAAATTGCTTTGAAGAGACAGTTGTGTTTTTAAAATATGTGTACGACTTTCCAAAGAGCTAACTTTAAAAGTAACTTTCACCTAGATGCAAAAATTATTGTATATTTGTCTTCAAAAAGCAGTTATATTCTAACTTTATATCAAATATTCAATATCTGAGATTAAAAATATTTTACAGAAAACTTTAAAAAAAGGAAAAACAGGATCATAATGCTGGCTACAAATCATTACCATGAAATAAAGTTTAGAATTTTTGACTTAAATGAAAAGAATTTAAACTTTATAACCCAAATATCAGAATAAGTGCCCTATGCTTTTGTATTTAGTCAACGTTCAAGGAAAATCTTGCTTATGTGTGTGTTCTTTAAAAAAAAATAGCTATTTTAAAGTAACAGATGAGTCAAAGAATGAGATTATCCAGTCCTTAAGCATTTTAGGGACAGGCAGGTTATTCCTAGCATCTGAGTTCCGAAGACAGGCTGTTGATGCTGTTGGAATGGAAGCTTGAGAGGAAAGAACCACTATTTTGGGGCAGACAAGAGGCTTTCATGTTCTCAAAAGGTGGCATTTTGTATTCAAAAGAGTTCATCTTAACTCAGAGACCTTAATGAAGCTCACAGCACACCTTCTAATTTGTTGCAGGGAAAACAGGACAAGACTTTTGCCCAGGATAAGAATTGTGGCATTGTACCGTGGGATGGGTTACAGCACTCAACCAGACACACAGATAAGCAAACAGAGTTGAAACTGTCCTGTCACACGTGTTCTTAAGCCTCATGTAGTCCAGGTGGAGCATTCATAGTTCTGCCCATTCCTGTTAAAACATGTGGTTGTCAAACCCTTAATCAGAAACAGAATCTATACCACCATTTCCATTAGATAACTAAAACAACATAGTTCCTTTCCAGTTAAAACCAGAAATATCATACACACTCTAAATGGAAGGAATATTTACACTAACTAAATCTGTTAAGCAAGTTGCCAGTAAGTTTATTTGGACAAATAATTTTTTTTCTTGAATCAAAAGCTGCTCATTTATGTGCTTTTGTCACCTTTAGTTAAGATGGTAGATCCCATTTTAATATAAATCTAAAAAGTAGGCCCACTCACATTTTAGAACGCATTTTCTAGAATAAAATAACTGACAAAACTATTTCCTACAGTAAGGCTCTATCACATTTAGTAAATTAGCACACATTTCAAATCAGGAAGAAAAGCCTTAAGTCCTTGTATCCTTTCTGCTTATTACAATTAAAGAAAGAAATTTGATACTGAAACAAGGAAAGCAAATCGAGACTCTTCATTTTCCACCTACCATCAGACATGCTCTTTAAGATGTAGAGGAAACACATCAGTAGACTCTTAATCTCAGACTGGTCAAGTTTGTCACAGCGAACCACGGAATTTCCCAAAGTACTACTTTGTTGGTGCTGAAAAAGGAAATACAGGTGATTTTTCTATTAAATGACAGAAAAAAAAACTTGTTTCCTACTTCTCCCTTGGAAAAGAAAGATTCTTAGAATTGAGTCACATCATACGCAAATTGGAAGGTACAAATAATTTGGCAACAATTAAACCACAGGCACACCTTCACCCAAGATAACACACACACATGCTCTGGCTTGTCTTCCCTGTGTATTTTCCTAAGGGACAAGCTAGGAGGCACAAATCTTTCACACTGGATAACCAGTTTTAGTTTATGCCCAGAAAACCTTCTGAAATGCTAAGGAAAACCTCATGCAAAAAAAAGTATGTATGCTAAGATCAAACACAGAAAGCATGACTTCAGAAGACACTGCACAACCGACCGTCTCCTCAGGACAACGGCAGCAGCTGTTGTAAGTAAGTAAGTAAGTAAGTGGCACAGCAAGTAAGCAAGTAAGCCTGTGGCACTGCTGTGCACCAGCCCCCACAGCCTGGGGCCCAGCGCTGTCATTCAGGGAACTTCATGGGGTACATCGTGGGCACCGCTGGGAGATCACAATGGCAGGTGTCTGAAGGGACATCTCAGCACAGCACTGCCAAAGACCCTAAACTGATGAGGTTGCCATCATCAGCTTAGCTTAGCACTGCAAACGTCAGAAAGCTCAGGGCACATGGGAGGGTAGTTTTGCCACTAGGCAGCAGGCTTGCGTTAGAAAAACAATGGAGTAAGAATCTCATCTTGAGATTGCAAACACAGGAGATTTCAAAACCTTCCAAGTCATACTGCCAATTGACATCAGAAACATTTTTTGCCAAATATCAAAGCAAAAGGAAAAAAAGATGTTTCATTCAAGATATTGGTAGTCAATTGAATATATGTCTATAATAAGCAGGCTTAAGTAATAAGATGCGAATGTTTTTATTTAAGGGAGAAATACAGATGCAATTAGTGGCAAAACTGGTAGGGATGCCTCGCCTTGCCCCCCACTTGATCAGAGCCACGAGGCGAAGTCAGTACTTCCGGCAGTGGGAGGGGGGGTGCAGCGTGCAGCGTTTCCTCTGGCAAAGGTGGAATCGTTAGAAGGGAAAAATCCACAGTGACCCGGTTTTTCCTGGCTGACTGGCAGCTCTCCTCCTCCTCTCCAGCACCGCGAAAGACACAGGCAGAGTGCCTTCGGAGCAGCTTCTCCCTCTACATACGGAGGCATGTCGGGGGCAAGGGGTCAAGGGGAGAGTTCAGCACATCATGACACGCACCCACACGGGCTGCTCGACAGAACTACCCTCAAAGACAGTTTGCGTCAGTGCCAGCCGTGGGGTAACAGACCTCACGCTGAGGACATTTTCTGAGAGAACCGGGAATGCATCCCAAGTGGTTCACTCGTTTACTGGGACAGGCCCTTGCCTATACCTTGAAATAACTGAGGAAAACTATGCCCACAGTGATACCCCTCCACCATGGCTCCAGTTTAAATCCAAGCTTTATCCTTTCCTGCAACATTCCAGATTGAGCTTTTAGTAATTTCAAGAAATACACAAAAAGTATGAGGAGGAAGTGTTGTGTTAAGGGTGGGTACAGTGTGAATAGAGTGATTTCAAACCAAGCCGTATACCTGAACCACCTACACGTTCAAGTACTCTCTTCTGGAGCTGGCTGCAGTCCTAACACCCACATGCATGGAGAGCTGTGTAACAGACGGTGTTCTCCAGCATTAAGACTATAGACATCCCTCCCTGCCCAACCGGCCAGAACCATTTGCTCAAAGTGTTCCGTGGTCAAGAGTGTCCTGATCTGAGATCCTGGAGACAGGAATCAGAGAGTGTCAGGGAACGGGCCCCAACCTTAGATAAAGCTCTGGATATCTACCTCAGGTTAGCTGGGTTGTTAAAAAAAAAAAATCCAAAAGATCACACTTAAAAGGCACTAGAACACGAAGCATGTTTACTTTAGGCTACATCCATTAGTTAGAAGAAACACTCGTGCTATGTGAAAAGAAATTACCTTATCCAGGGAATTGCTTTTCTCACTGTTCCTTTCTGGAAGGCTGTTACCCGAATCTGTGCTTATGAGAGAGCCTCTCGAGTCAGCACTTCTCACACTGTTGATGTTCGGAGTTGAGGTTGTATATGGAGAGGCTACATGAAAATGAAGCCAAGACCAAAAGTTTTGTTAAGACAGAAAAACATAAAGTACTAAATGAAGGGAAATTGCTTTTATGGCACTTATTTTTTCTGTGACAGAGCTGGCCCAAGAGTCACATTCAATTACTTCACCTTTAAAGAATCAAATCGTGTAAAATAAGATAAAAATAAACTTTAGTCTGAAACATTCAGATGTAAATATCAATTATTAGAAACTACCTTTGATTCCTTGGACTAAAAGGGTACACACTGTTTCAGCATGAGATAGAATGAAGACTTTTTAAAAAAACTGAAAGATAAATTTACCTATAGCTATCAAATAAAAAATTAAACTGCACAACAAACCCACGGTATTGAAACTGTATGCTGAGGTGCCCTCGCAAACGCTGATGGATGTCATGGGATATTTTAAATTTTCAAGGAGAACGCAATGACACTCGACATTGCCAGGAACTGCAGTTTCAACATCAGATCATGTGCATTTCTTCTGATGATGTCAAATCTTTGTGAAGCTAGATTTTGGGGGTTGCTATGATAAAAAGCAAGTACTAGGCAAAAATCAGCACAGAACAGGAAATGAGGGTGGTGGCAGACAACCCAATTCCAAGGTTTGAGAATTTGTGAGCGTCCAACAAGCATATACAGCCCTTTAGGAACAGCTGTAGTTACTGAAAATGAAATAAAAATATTTTTCTTTGAATTTAACGTGTTATTTTTTTCAAATGCCTACTAAGTTGTTAGGATGTAAGTACTTATTAAGTATTTGGCCTGAATACCTAATACACAGAACTGTTACGTGTTTCTTTTGGCTTCGAGACATCATGAAAAAAATTACTATGACAATATGTAAAAATTACTGTGAACAGAGAATATTTGGGAAGTTCTGCTATTTATAAACAGTTAAAAAGCAGAAAGGAAATCTAATCTGGAAATAAAATCTGTGATGTTCATTAAAAAACAGCATTTGCCAGGCACAGTGGCTCACACCTGTAATCCTAGCACTTTGGGAGGCCAAAGCTTGAGCTCAGGAGTTTGAGACCAGCCTGGGCAACGTAGTAAAACTCATCTCACAAAACATCAAAAAATTAGTCAGGCATGGTGGTGCGTGCCTGTCGGTTCAGCACTTTGGAAGACTGAGGTGGGCAGACTGCTTAAAAGCCCGGGAGTTTGAGACCAGTCTGGGCAACATAGCAAAACCTCGTCTCTACAAAAAAAAAATTAGCTGGGCGGGGTAGTGTGTGCCTGAAGTCTCAGTTACTGGGAACGATGAGGTGGAAGGATCTCCTGAGCCCAGGATGTTGAGGCTGCCGTGAGCTGCGGTCAGTCAGTCAGTCCCAATCTTGGGACAATGGAACTTTTTTTTTTTTTTTTTTGAGTTGGAGGCTCACTCCACCGCCCAGACTGGAGTGCAGTGGCCGCTCCTGGCCACTGCAGCCTCGACCTGCTGGGCTCCAGCGATCCTTCCACCTCAGCCTGTAGCTGGAACTACAGGCGCACGCTACCACGCCCAGCTAGGAACATTTTTAAGGTGATAAAATAGAATGGCTTCCTGCTTAGATAAGATTTAAGTAAATCACATAATTAAAAATGAGTCTTTGGGCTTGTACATTCTGTGCTGAACCAAAGGCACATCTGCAGAGGTAAGGTCTGGCGGGTTCTGCAGACAATATGAGGAGATCTGGGCACTGTGATTGGCAGGTGTATGTACATCCTCCCAGACTCAAGCTGAAGATGCCCTTACCCGGCACCTCACAAGAGGCTGGGCATTTTCAGATTTCAGTAGGCAACTTAGCTACCATAGACGGAGACACTTCTCTGTTAAAAAATAAGTAAATACCAAAACAAACAGAGCCAGTCCCTGGGTTGCCCGCAAAGTATTTTTGTAAGCTAGGCACTTGTTGTGCTTTTAAATTTGATGGCAAGTGGCATAAATTCATCATTTCTCAAGCAACTTGACGTCAAAATAGTCTTTAACTCTTTAACCTGAGAAGAAAGACCTGCAATACCAAGGTCGTAAATCCTTCTCCCTGTTGAACACTTAGATTGATTCACTGCCGTTCCTGGACACTGATACAGTGTACAAAGACCAAGAAAAGAAGAGCCAGGGGAATTTGAAAAGAGAAGTGAAGGCTGTAACATGCAGACCATGAAGCCTTATTGCCAGCCACCAGCTGCATCTCCCAGGATAGAAACTGTGTGACTGTCATAAGGAACAGGTGAAAACCCTGTGGTTTAAAAACCTTTTCTAGAATCAGAGAGAACAGAAGCACACACACTATGACCAAATTATCTTGATAATTCTTCTAACACAACTGTACTTCATATTTAATGTAGAACACAGAACTCAGGAGAAAGAGGTCCTCAATAAAGCATAATTAGTCCCTAGGTTCTCAGTTTGGGGCTTGATTCCAAAACTAAAGTCCTAATTTAAGGCAAACAGATGGAAATGCAGTAAATCAAATCAACATGCCTAGTTGTTCCTCTTTTGTGTTTGTGTTTGTGTATGTGTTTGTATTTAATATCCTGGCCCAGTCTTACCTTTTAGAGACCTTAGACAAGTGAGTAAAATGAAAGTTTGGTTCACTTCTCTTCCCTTTGTATCAATAGCCCAAGGTGACATACTGAGTAGGTGGATAAAGAAATCCTGAGCCTAAGAATGCTTGTCTTTCAAGATGAATGTAATCTTGGAGTAGCTTTAAACCAGGTAATGAATCTCTTTTAGAAATTCTCATGTACCATGCTCTAAAGACGTAAAAAAAAAAATAAAAAAAAAAACTGGTAAAGGTTCATTCTCAATGTGTGAAAATGAAATTTCTTCTAAACAGAGATTGAGAAGAAAGTCTGCTCTTGAAGGACAAGACCAGGACTAAATTAGCTGGAAACTCCCTGATGAATAAAAGAAGAGTTGCTAAAGCTACCAGAAAAAAAATTAGTAAGCCCCATTTTAAGGGTGAAGCTTCCCTGGAAGCCTTTCCTAAAAAGGAATAAGGATTCAAATATTCAAGATGGGAGGAAATATAGATGAAGCCTGAGAATAAATAAGCCTGTCATAGTAGATTTCCATCTAAAAGTGGATTTATATCTTGAAATTCAAGGAGTGAGAAGGGATTACCTCGGTCTCAAGTACTTTTCATAACTGCACCATGAACGCAGAGCAACTGAAGGCCATCATGCTAAAGATACCCAAAGGCTTATCTCTAGGTTCCCAAGAAATCCCAAATACTAACAAGATGAATTCTGCATTGGACACAAGTCCAATGAGTCAAAACAGAAGCATCCAAGACTTGGTGGAAAAGATCAAGCTATTGTCAAGTGATGTTCTGACTCACTTGACTCTTCTCTATGCCAAGCACCATACATGTTGTATTAGCTCTTTATCCTTCTACTGACTCTTTTTGGAGAGGTGGATGTGGAGGGTAAAGAGGATGGATATCCTACCATGGCAACTAATAAATGGTCGAGTACAGGTCCAAGGCTACATCTGTCTGACTTTAAAGCTAGTGCCGTGAACCACCCCAGACCAAACACTCTGAGGAAAGTCTGCTCCCTGCTCCTGGAGCAGCAGCCAGGCAGGGTGGCAGAGCAGGACAGAGACAGAGAAAAGGCCAAGAGGAAAAGCAAATGGAAACTCAGCCAACACCTGCTGAGCTTTACCACATGCCAGGTTCTGCCCCCAGCGTTTTGCATGAATTAAACTCTCTTAATCTTTGTGATGTCAAATAAAGGGAATATAATTATAAAAATATACACAAATATAAACAAGATTAAGGATTCATATTGATATTGCAGAATAAATTTAGGCATTTGGTGTGGGCTTTCTGATTTTAAATTCTACCTACTTTCATCACCTCCATGAAGCGGCATATTAAGAACAATAATACAAAAGGTAAGACATAAACTCAGAATGGACGACAGTCCTGTGAATTACTGGGGTAAAACCCTTTGTTCTGTCCCATGAATCACTCCCATTGTTGGGTAATCTAACCACTAGCCATAGTGGGATGCTTCATTGATTCAAGCATGGTAAAGAGAAGGGGAAATAAAGACAGGACATCTGTGACAACTCTTTGATGCTATGTACAGTTTGTTACCATTTTAAAAAAAGAAGAATCGGGAAGGGAGGGCCACGTGACAACAAAGAGGGAACCTGGTCCCAAACCGGGGAAAGTGAGGACCAGTTGGAGGCCAACACTTAATCTGCATGCAGTCTACTTGTGTAGATAGTCCTGGCTTGTACCCCACATCTCTGTAATCAAATCAAATAAAGATAAAAATAAAAAAGTCTAGCACAGGGCTCAATTTGTCAGAATATTAGTAGATATGTTTTCTCAGGCATTTCCTTTATGCTGTCTGTTTTCCTCCCTGAGGGGGCTGCTCTTCCATTATTTTAGACAGAAAAAATCTTGTAGGACAGATGCTTTTTGAAAACTAATTTTAGGATTGAATTCTAGCCACAGGACACTATCTCCTTCAGGAATCACTATGTCACATTTCACCTAAATCGGTAACACTACAAAAAAATCCTCCCGTCTTCCCAACATCTGCAAAGACATTATTTTTCTAACAGAATAAATAATTCAATTAAGATTTAAAATGAGAAATCAACTTAAGCATTAAACAAAAAGTAAACAGTACAAGCAAGTAATTAAAGATACTATATTCAGGAATCACAAGTGTTTGGTGATCCTTATTTTAGTGTATGGTTGAGAAATTTCAGTTGTTAAGTATCAAAACTAGGAAAAGAATATTCAGGGCATTAACTCAGACTTCAAAGTCCTCATTCACAAGTGTAACACGTTAACAAACTATTGGATCAAAGACACTTTTAGCTGGCTTGGTGGTTCATGCCTATAATCTCAGCACTTTGGGAGGCAAAGGCGAGAGGATAGCCTGGGCCCAGGGGTTTGAGACCAGCCTGGGCAACTTGGTGAGACCTTATCTCTACAATAAATCAAAAATTAGCCCGGAACGCTTGTAGTTCCAGCTACTTGGAAGGCTAAGGCAGAAGGATCACCTGAGCCCAGTGGGTCAAGGCTGTGTAGCTGTGAGTGTGCCACTGTACTCCAGCCTGGGTGACAAGAGTGAGAATCCAATTAAAAAAATAAAAACAGTCAAGAAGGAAGGAAGACACTTAGAGTGACACTGGAAGGAAGCTGACAAGAGCACTGAGCATTACCAATGCCGGAGATGGCGCCTAAGAGGTCCTTGTGCAGGCTGTTATCCAATGTGTTTCCTTTCTGCGGAGTCACTAGTGGATTCACAGTTGGCAAAGCAAGGGATTCGTCCTTTACCATCTGTCAAGGGCGGAAGAGAAGAAACAATCAACCACGACTGAAGATGTCCTCAACTGTTCTTGGAAGTGTGAGAGCAAGTGTGAGAACAAGACAGCCTGATGCATTCAACACATCTGAGTGGGAGAAGCAACCATGTGGCGTGAGAGAAGGAGGGTGGGAACAGGTCAGAGGAGGAACAGGGAGAGGAGGATCATGGGATATGAAAGCTGGTGGGGGGAAGGGGGGAATCACGTTCCATAAAGCCAGTGTTACTCTTTTCCCAGCACTTCTAGCACCTTTCCCTTTCCAGAGCTCTGATGCCTGCCCAACATTGACTTAGTCTGTTTTGGTAATTTTTTTTTTCCTTCAGAGAAAACTGTCCCTGCCCTTTCTAATTATAATGCTGAATTTTCTCTCACATTGGAAATCTTCCCAGATGAGCAACAGGGGATGACGATAGCAGCAATGAGAGTCTCTAGACATTTGGAGCTTCATGTGAACTCTCAGACAGTGGAGAAATCTTATTAATTTTGAAGTTAAGGCAAAATGGTTTTCATACTGGATTTAACAAGAGTTGAAGGTTTACTAAATTGACCCAATCTGAGCCAGAAATGCAATTTACCAGGAGGGGCACTATGTATGGACTACTGCGGTTTTATTGGCAAAATAAGGGGGGATGTGTACCGTGTAGAATGGTTCTCTCCCAATTCATGTCCACCTGGAACCTTAGGATGCAATCTTATTTAGAAATAGGGTCTTTCCAGACGTAATTAAGATGAGGCCATACTGGGTGAGCCTCCCTAAATCCAATCACTGGTGTCATAAGAGGAGAAGGCACACAGAGATATAGACACACCCCAGGGAGAACACCATGTGAGAACATAGGCAGAGATTGCGTATCACAAGCCAGAAAACAGCAAGGACTGCCAGTAGCCACTAGAAGATGGGAGAGGAGCACAGAATAGACTCTGCTGACACCTTGATTCTGGACTTATGTGAGAGAATCAATTTCTTTTGTGAGAGAATAAATTTCTGCTGTTCTAAGCCACCCAGTTTGTGGTACTTTGTTCCAGCAGCCCTAGGATGCGACCCAGGCTACGTCCTTGTGACTATGCTTACGTACACTGCCTGGGTTCACAGGGAAGGGTGACACATCCCTCACGTTGATCCGCTGGACATTTTCAATCAGCAGACCGAACAGGGGCAGGTAGAGAGTGGCTATCCTTGCCTGATGGCTCTGAAACAAAAACACACAGGGTAGGTTTATCCCATGGTTCTGAGAACTGAGTGACAGACTAAGTTGGCAGTGGCCATCTTCTTTATTTGGTTCCTTCCTATAAAAACAGACATTTGATTTTATTCCAAGAAACAGAGAAAAGTTTTAGTGCTGTTCTACAAATGTTCTAACTAGTTACATTCTTTACATCATTTAAACTAAAGGACTTCATCAGTGCCTATCTCCTGCCACTGGGGACCACCACTCACCCTCGAAGCATATCTGTCATCGAAAGAATGCTTTATTAGCAGGTTCTTGAGCACACTGATGGCAATCAGACGGACCTCCCGGAACTCCTGGAGGGCAGTCCCCACCTCTCTCAGTAACAGTCCCACCAAGAAGTGGTTTCGGCAGAACTCATCTGTCAATGAGTAGTCAAGCTGGAGGTCTGAAATGAGGAGAGAAACTCACTGGGAAAATGGAATGTGCTGTGAGCAAAATAAAAACTCAAACCCATCCTCTGCATTCAGCCCACCCTGTGTGTGTCAACAGACAATCAGACTTGGCTTGAAACTGGAAGGGGCTGATTCAAAAACGCGACTCTGCTTCTTAACACATCAAACCTTTAAATGAAAACTAAATTTATATACAAATAATTGTACCAGATTTTGAATTTGAAACATATTGCGCCCTTTATAATTAACTTAGTGAGTCATTTAAGTACCAGTTTTTAGAACATAGAACAACATATGTTGCATTACAAATATCAGTTTGCCATTGACAAGTCAAAAAAATAAAGTCACTGTACTAGTTAATGGAACCATATAAGAGCAACTTGTACATAACAAACTTGTAAGTAAAGAATAAGTATACATGGTTTGTTAAAATGTACTACATGAGTTCACTCATCCATTTCGGGCTCACTAATGCCTATACATTCCCATTAAAACAAAATGTGCTTAAAATACACAAATTAACATACAAACTATATTCTGCTCTCCCTCAGTGAAGAACTTATTTAATGCAGTATTTCCTAAAATATTTTCTTACTTCTTCTGCACCCCTAAAAACAAATTTAAAAAATATAAACTAAATCCAAAATGCACAAAGCACCAAACCAAACTTGTAAATTGTCAGCAACCTAAATGACAAATGGGAGCCTTTTCTGGAAAAGAGATAGGAGTGAACATGAACTCGATGGAGGGAAGGTAACTAAGAACGGCTAACCATCACTTTCCAGCTGAAATACCTATCTTCAGGAAGCTGAAGCTGGGATCTGAATTATCAGACTGACTCCACTCTTAAAAGAAAGTCTAGAGACCTTTCTTGCTTGGAATTTAATCCCACATCAGACAGTTTCTTCTAAATCTTCCCAAAATACTGACCCCAGTTCGATGAAATCCTTTAGTAGAAGTCAGGGGAAGAGTATTCATTTTTCTAGAATAATTATATTCACTGGTTATGATTATTAAACCTCAGTTTATACAAACTACAGTTCACAGCTTGAATTCATGTATCTTAGACGAACACTAATTATGGTTTAATTGTGCGTGTGCTCATACACCTGTTCTTGTGGCATGAGTGCACATGCGTGTGCATGAGAAAGAGGGCAAAGGTGGAGGTAGGGGACGAGTGAGAAGGGAGAGAGGAAGGAGAATGCTCGGGAAGACTTATTCCTATCAGAGTAGTAAGGCAAATGACCCAAGCATGACCCATGTCCACCCACCTAGGACAGCCCCTCTTGCTGCCAAAGACCCTAAAGTCTACTGAGAGCTTGTGCAGGTCTGGAGGGCACCTCAAGGGTTTCACTCAGTTCTACAGGATCAACACTGGGCCATGCCCAGTCAGAGGGGAAGACGGGCATTAGCACACATTCACTGGGCAGCCACTGGGCATAAAGAGCTGCCGTGGGTCTTCACTAGGTAAAAGGAAGTAAGAATCACAGTCCCCAGTACATGTAGGTGACCTTGAGGCGAGAGAGGGTATGGTGAGATTTGGAGTGCAGGGCAGGGGAGAACAGGCCGAGGAGACCCTGGGAGGCCAACACAGGAGGTATGGAGTAACTGGGCTGGGGAGGAAGATGAGGCTTCCCCAGGGAGGGAGCTATTTGAGGTGGAAGGGTGTCAGGGAGGGCATGTCATGTCAGAGGAGCTGGGAGCAAGCAGGTATGAAGTGAATGTGGGGGCATGAGACCAGAGAGGTAGGTCAGGGTCAGACCACGGGATGCTGAATATCTGGCTGTTCCCTCAACACAGAAAGCATTCCCCTAGATATGCAGGAACTTGGCTCAATTCTCACTTTCTTCCAGTTATTACCTGGCCACCCTACCTCAAATGTTACTCCTTTTCATATCCCCTTTCCTTGCTTTACCTGCACTCCTTAGCATTTATCAGTCTTTAACATTCTGTGTGTCTCACTTACATAGAATAGTCAAGGACTTTCATCCAGGATACAGTCCGTAACTCTATCCTGGAGCTCAACATAGTTGGTGTTGGGTCTGTATTTGCTGAATGCATACATGCCCATTCCAGGGTCACGATACCCCTTCTTGCTCCTTAAAAGACAGTAAGATTTGTTTGGGCGGAAGCTATCTGTCTTCAGATGAATACCTTTGTGTGTTTCTCCCTGAATCCAGAAGCAGTTGATTCAGGAGTCATTAATTGCTTAGTGACATCTTTTCTACTTTTTTCTCTCCTTTAGCACCAAAAACCTGAGCACATACAAGGCACTAAACTCAATAAATACCACTTGACAGACCAGACAGACTAATTTGTTTAATATGGTTTACTTAGTGAAGACAAAGAAAACTCGATGAGCTCAACTCTCTTTAAACTTAAAGACAATACAGAACATTCATCAAGATTCAACATGCAAACATAAAATGCATATGAAAAAGCCATATTGCTTGTGATTTAGGTTACTGCCATCATTACAGACAAGGGCTAGTACATGGTAGAATAATGCAGGGCTCTTGGGCTGTTTTACTTCTTAAAGAAACATCCTAGAGTACCCAGTGATTTCAGGAGCAAAAAACCAGATGCCACCCTGGGATTCTAGAACAGCATCTCAGGTACAGTAAAAACAAATTCACTGGTTTATCTTAAGTTTAAAAATTGATCAAAGAGCATAGGAAATGCCTAACAGAATAGCATATGGAAGCATTTCAGTAATCACTTGCATTCTTTTTCTTATAAAGTTGGAAAATGCAAGAAAGCAAGCGTCACATCCCACACCTACCTACAGGAGTGTCATTTGACTCCACAGTTGGTGAAAGAAAAGCTAATTCATAAGAAAAAAGGAAAAGTGAAACAAATAAAAATAAGCTATAGTAACAGTAAGTTAAGTGGATTTCTACTGTTTAAGCAAAGGAATTTTCAATGAAACAGAGTTGGAATGGCATGATCTGTAGTCAAATAAGTTTGTGGAAAAGTAAGTGTCCATATTTTATCAATACTTTCTAAAATGGAAATTTAGCAATAAAAAAATTAGCTCATCAATGAAAAAAATCAGAAAATTCTAATACCATGTTTGAATCAACCATCTCTTCTTGTTAAAAATAAATGGCTCTCTTTATAAAAAGGTTCATATATATATATATATATAAAGATGAATTACCTTGGTATCGTTGGATCCTGCCTTTTCCAAATGGCATTGGCAAGTTCAAAGGAATATAGTGTTCATGATTGCACACCACACGGAGAAATTCAAACTTGTATTCAAAGAGGGTCTGCAGGGAAAAAAAAAGTTTAGTCGTAAATTAAATACCTCACTGGATACTTTATACAGGGTCCTAAAAAACCTATTAGAAATAACACATCCAGTCATTAGCTTCTTGACCTTCTAGGAACTGCATACTCTATCACATTTTACAGATTTTAGAATGGCTGCAGGGATTTCTTGAAAATTGAGAACACATTTCATTAAATAATGTCCTCAACTGACTTGCAGGGCACTTATTATTTATGTTCCTCTTACTTCAATAAAGATTTTCAGCAGCTTATAATTAGATACATTCAAAACAATAAAAATTTAGTAAGCCAGAACTTTAAAAAAAAATTTTAAAAAGACAACAGATAATTCAATCAGAGAAAGGCTACACGGTTACTTCTATTGTCTTGTTAAGTAAACTACAATTTACAACACATATACTTTTAGTTTTGCAGTTGAGAAGTCATTTCTGGTGTTTCAGAGGAAATTAGTGGGTATGTTTACTTCTCATTTTGGATTTCTGTGTCCCTAATATCGCACACATATTAATGCAAGTAAACACTAGTGTTTCCAAGGGAAGAATGAGTTGTCCTGGGACTGAAAGAAAATTCTGATGAGAACTGAAAGATGCAGGTGAATTTCCAGATGTGAATCCATGAGACAAAAAGAACAGCACGTCATACCCACACTACCTTTGGGTCTCCAGGAGCAAAGCAGCTAATGTAGTTGTTGATCTGCTTGAAGACAAAGCCCCTGTCCATGAAGGTGAAACATCTCTGTGGAGGAAAATAAGCCATAAAAGTTAGTATTTCAGACCCAAATCAGCATTTATTGTTAATAAGTTTAACCATAAACATGAAAACATGCCATCAACATGATCGGAGTATCTAATCTTTTTTTTTTTTTTTTTGAGTTGGAGTCTCACTCTGTCGCCCAGATTGGATTGCAGTGGCCACTCCCGGCCACCGCAGCTTCAACTTGCTGGGCTCCGGCGTTCCTTCCACCTCAGCCTTCCGAGTAGCCGGAACTACAGGCGTGCGCTACCACACCCGGCTGATTTTTTGACTCTCCAAGTTGCCCAGGAGGGTCTCGAACCCACGGGCTCAGGCAATCCTCTCACCTCAGCCTCCCAAGGCACAGGATTACAGGCTTAGCCACCTATACTAGCCTCAATAATATAGAGAGTATCTATACTCGATAGACAGCTACTTGAAAAGAACATCTTAATCATACAACTGACATCCTTTTCCCTGGAGGTCCCCACCTTGATGAAGACAGCAAGGCTATGATTTGCATTCTTAGATGCCTCTGGGTTATCTCGAAACTTCTGCGTGATGTGTGGCATCAGCATATTCACAACAGTCTCCACTGCATGGTGATAGGATGCAGGAAACCTCTGGTTTCGCAACAGCTAAAAAGAATTCAAAGCAAACATTGTTATTTTTTAAGTGACAGCCCTTGGGGGTGCGGGAGACATCTCTGAGTCAATTTTTAAAAACCCGGAATTCTAATCTTATGAGGGGGGACCAAAAAAACCCACAGAACTAATTTGTTTTAAAAAATGTGTATTTGTTCTTACATGTTTAAACTTCAGTCACCTTCAAAGGACTCTGTTTGATGCAATATACCTATCGAGATGCTTTTACCACTGCTCAAAACAATTTTTGAACTCATTAATTTGGATGTCTTTTAGTGCTTCTGCCATTTTTTTGTTTCACCTCTTCCACACTGGCAAAACGTTTCCCAAGGACTTTTTTCATCACAAAAAGCAGTCATTGAGGCAAGATTGAGTGAATAGGGAGGGTGGGGTATGGGGGTCATGCTGTTTTTTAATCAAAAACTGCTGAACACTCAACACAGTGTGGGCAGGTATGCTCGTAAATCACACATCATGAAATGAGTAAACGTATTGAAAGAATCTCCAAAAAATATTTCACTGAAGCCAAACAGAGCCTCTCACAACGTTAGCTGGTACACTGATGCTGATGGGTTTCTAGAACACTTACCTAGCAAGGGAAGCCTATACTACAAGGAGCCCGCCCTCTAAAAAATAATTCCAGTTTCTTTTGGGTTCCTCCCTCATACTTACCTGAAATTTAAAAACAAAAATGAATTACTTTTCTTTCTTTCAAAGTATTGTACAAGAATTCAAACACTTCAAAAATAAGTGCTGTGGATTAGAAATGGAATCTAACTTCAGTATGATAAAGATCACCTTGAAAGCTAGGTAGGCACAGTGGCTCATGCCTGTAATCCCAACACTCTGGGAGGCTGAGGCAAGCAAGAGGACTTCAGCCCAGGAGTTCAAGACCAGCCTGGGCAATACAGCAAGACCTCGTTTCTACAAAAAAAATAAAAGAAATTGGCTGGTGTAATATAGTAAGACCTCGTTTCTATAAAAAAATAAAAGAAATTAGCTGGGTGTAATATAGTAAGACCTCGTTTCTACAAAAAAACAAAAGAAATTAGCTGGGTGTGGTGGCACATGTCTGCAGTCCCATCTACTTGGGAGGCCGAGGCCTGAGCTCAGGGGGTTGAGGCTGTAGTGAGTCATGACCGTGCCACTCCACTCCAGCCTGGACAACAGAGTGAGACCCTGACTCAAAAAGCAAAAAAAAAAAAAGATCACCTTGAAGATGTTTGTAAAAATGTGGAGATTCAGCCTTGACTCCCAAAGATTCTAATTCAGGAGCTTGGCAGGGCGTGCAGGGAAAAGGGGCAAGAACCTGCATCGTGACTGAGCATCTTTGATGATTCTGGTGCCTGTACCTCTCAGAGAGCTCTTTAGAAAGCACTGGCTTAGGTCTAAGCTTCAAGTATTCAAATAGAAAATATGCGCAGACTGATGGCACATGATTAGTTTAAACCACCTGGCAACAGTCTTCTTCAAATCAACTTTCCATAAAAATCTCTCCCTATTAGGAACCTAAAAAATTACACCCAGACTACTTAGCAATTAGCAAACACTTATGTATATCTTCTACATATCAGGCACTGCACTACGTATTTCTATGTACTTTTTCATTCAATTCTTGTCCCCATAAATTTAATCTTCATCTTATAAGGGGTCAGAGAGGCTAGGTAAACACATCCTCAGTCACACAACTAACAACAACCATGGAGACGCAGGTCTACTAAGAGCTGTGCTCTTTCTGCTATGTGAGGCTGTACCGCCCCTCCCTCACCCACATAAACAGAACAATTTACTGAACGCCTGAAACAGGAAGGGCCTTCAACTAGATGTTCCATTACATTGATCCACTCGTGTATTTAATTCTAACAGCCACAAGAGTATTTTCTTCTCCATTTTACAGACAAGGCAGAGGCTTAGAGAGTTCAGTAAAAAGTATCAAATGACCATTAACAAACCTTCTTTTCTTCCCCCCTTTAGTTAACAAAACAGAAATGGTTTTACAGGTGCACACAGTTGCCCGGCAAGAGACCACACATCCTAGTCTAACTCCAGTCTAGACAAAGGCCACATGACCAAGTTATAGCCAGTAGGCTGCAAGAAATGACACATGTCTTGTCCAAGCCTTGCCCCTAAAGGAGTCCCTGGACTTACTCGGTCCCTTCTTTACCATTGCCTGGAGTGTGCTGCAGGCTGGCTGCAGGCTGCTTCTCTGCCACATGGATGAAGATAACACCCCAGGCTGGATAATTGAGTAAAAGGTACTTGAGTCACTGAATGACATTGGGGAACAGTTGCCCCACTCACCACACTGCCTACCAGCCTATTTTCCAAAAGAGAGAAATAGACCTTCTTTCTTGTTTAAGCCACTATTTCATTGGCCTGTTTTAGAGCAGGCAAACCAATAACCTGATATCAAACACACAGTATTTTATAAAACTGGAAACTGGAATCTAGATATTTCTGACACGACAGCATGCATTACTTTATGCATTAAATACCAGACCCTCTCAGGGATATTTGAAATACTAGCTTTACAATAATTTTCAATTCTCAAACCAGTAACAAGAAAATCTTTGCAAACTTAGATAAATTTAAGAATTCTGTGAGGAAACGATCAAGTTATAAGAATATGAAGTTTCCCTACTTTACAAAACAGAACAGTAAATTGTGAAATTCCTAAGGGATTTTGTTCCATATGTGTAACAATAACTCTTTATCTTGAGGTGACAACGTTAATACATGATCAACTTCCAGAACCCCAGCAAGGCCAACTCTAATCACCAGGCATCACTGCTAGCTACCAAGCTGATCACTCCCCCCCAAAAAAGTATCCCAGAAAATGCCTGTGGACTTCAGAATGAGCCTGAGTGAATGGCTGCTAAAACCAAGAAAAGTGGATGGAGAACTCTACCACAAATGAACTGGGTGAATACCATGTAAGCCTATTAATCAAGATGATCATAATGAACAGTGGGACAATGGACATATATGCCTCCTCACATGAGGCAGTAGTACAAGCTGTGATGTATCCTTGCCAGAAGGACCATCAAACCCGGATCCAGTTGAGCCTCTAGACATAACTGCAAGCTTACAGGGAATGCAGGGGATGGAGAACCATGTCGTGTCACACTGTGAGGTGACTATCAGCCAAATCTAGAATGTGGAGGACATTCTGTAGGACAAATACCCATTTTCTTCAACAAATATGTTGTATTAAAAAACAAACAAATAGAAAGGAAACAGTTTGAGAATCAAAGAAACTTCAGAAACACATCAGTTAAATGCAATGTGTGGACTTTGCTTAGATCCTGATTCATCCAAACCAACTGTAAAATGTTATTTTTGAGACACCTGGGGAAAACTGAATACAGATTGGTTGTTAGATGACAACAAACAAAAACTGCTAATTTTGTTCAGTGAGATAAAGATATAGAGGTTATGTATTTATAAACGGCTTATCTGCTGGAGATGAAATGCTAACGATTTTACAGGTGAAATGATAAAGCATTTCAGAATGCTTTTAAAATACTGTAGGAAAAAAAGCCTGAGGGTGAATCTATGAAGCAAGAATAACAGAATGTTAATAACTATTGAAGCTGAGTATAGTAATATGAGATTTAGTATACTATTCCCTCTGCTTCTATGCTTTTGGAAGATATAATTAACAGTTTTTATTTTTTAAAAATATGGTGGAGAATGATGGACAATTCACATACCAATCCATCATTAATCCTGTTCAGTGACTAGGAAATGACAAGTCATGACTCTGAAGACTGAAATGAAGCTCTTCCATAGTGACAAACAGCTATGGTGGAGTCCCTATTTGCAATAAAGCAGACTAAAGCTTTTTTAATGAGGTAAAACATACATTTAAAGGTAGCCAGCTGTCATGTAATTAGGTGTTTTTGTGGCGATTACTATAAACTGAAATGGAAGGAAAAAATCTAGGATGCCACCCAGGTGGTAAGTATGCACAAGGGGTCTTGGAAGAGAGGACACAAAGACACTAAAAGACTTCTTGACCAAACAGCCCCTAAGCCCCACCACGTCCCGCCGTGGGAGCTCTTGACAGCATGACTGCAGTATTCCCTCCAGCCCTAGCACCACCTGACAAAGGCCGGCTAGCACCTGGCCTCACGCTCCCCCACTAGCCCCCTGATGTGTCTCCTGCCTCATGTCCCACTGTGAGCTGGATGGACACCCACATCTGTCCTGCCAGCTGTTCAACTCCAGCTACCTGACTCCTGGACTGAGTGGGATCTCCCTGCAGACTCACGTGCAGCCTTGCTGTGGAGACCCCTGTAAGCACTGCTGTTAACAGTCAGGCCTTCTCGGAGACCAGGTGACGGGTTCCCCATGCCTCCAAGTCTTCTGCACTCCCATAATCGCTGCTGCCCGAATCACTGCTTCACAGGTGAAGACTTCAGAAATGTCTTCACATGTTCGCTTCTTTGTTCCTTACCGTGTTCTTCCACTCTCTCGTGTTTGGAGAACTCTTTTCTATGGCTATTCTGCTCTCTGAGATATAATAAATAAGACACTTGACTAACAAACTTCCTTTTTCCGGCTTAGCGAACCACAACAAAAGTAACGGAGTAAATTTGCCAGTGACGTTTCCCAGGACTCTGAAGTTACTTCTCCTTACAGAATCCCTATGCTACTACTTCCTCATTCCTCTATTTTTCTCTACAGTTTTTCTTCCTCTTTTCACCTGCACTATGGCCACCCACACATTGCACGCTGCTCCCAGCCAATGACTGAGGGCAGCAGGGATGTTATGGCAGGCTTGTCGCTGGGAGTGTGGGACTCCTCTGACCATCAGCATTGGCTCAAGGACTTTTCAGTGGCCTTGTTCACCTCTTAGAATTGCCCTGCAGACCACGATGCTTCCTTCCTTCCTTCTCATCTTAACCTTGGGTCAGACCAGTACTGCCTGCCCTCTGCTAGCACTCCCGCCATCTCTGGCTCTTAGAATTCAGAGTCCAGTCTATAACACCGGCATGCGCCTAGTTATGGCACTTCAAGAATACTTCCCAGGGAGGAAGAAAGGCAAGTGTTAGAAAGACACTGGCGTAAGTTCATAATCTTCATCTAAAAACAAAAACTCTAAGGGGATTTGATTCTCCATTCTCCCTCATGCACCTAATACATCTCTAGCCTGGCTAATCCTAACTGGGCATTCAGACTCACATAATCCTTTTCCCCAGAGAAAAGCTTAGGCTTATGGTTTCAGAAGACTGGTGCCCACAAGTCTATCTCTTCCGTTCTGTCTGTTCTCTTCCTCGTCCAAGTCTGAATCTCCACCCGCCAACGGAAATTTGTTTGGCTGTGCCAGTGCCCCTTGTAGAACAATGGCTGGTTGCTTCCCAGTATCTGTTTTCACTTCTCTCTCATGGTAATGGAACTTCAACTTTTCACTGGGCTCGTGGATACTCAAAATACAGACTACATTTACCAGCATTCATCGCAGCTGGGCACAGTCATGTAATGAAGTCTGGACAAGGGATAGCAGTGGCAGTGAGCTGTGCAACTTCTGGATCATATCCTTAAAAGGAAAAGGTGTGTCTTCTCTTTCCTATTGGCTACAGTGTGGATGTGGTGGTGAACCCAGTTAGATAAGCAGTACAGGGGGACAAAGAAACAAGTTGGAAGGAGCCTAGACCTCTGATAACCTTGTGGAACAGAATCCTCTTATATGCTTGGATTTCATGTGAGAAGAAATCAAAACTTTCTTTCTTGTTTAAGCCATTAATCCTGTTCAGGATTGCTAATGTTTTTACAGATGAAATGACAAAGCATTTGGAAACGGCTTTTAAAATACTGTAGGAAAAAAACGCATGAGAATTTACAAAGCAAGAATAGCAGAATGTAGGTAACTATTGAAGCTGGGCATAGGAAGGTAACATTTGGTATACCATTCCCTCTACTTCTATGCTTATTAGAAAATATAATTAAAAGTGTTAATTTTAAAAAGCATTAGCTCTCTGACACAGCCACCGAACCCATAGCTCTAAAGCTTAAGGCATCTCAAGCATAATCTCCCATCTTCCGTGGTAAACCAAGTTCGCTATGGCCTCTCTCAAAAGCTCCTTCTTCTCTGATCTTTTTTTCCTCCAATCAAACTGATTTGTTTAAGCCAGGTTTATTGAGGCATAACTTACACACCATAAAATTCAGACTTTTAAAGTACACAGTTTGGTAAGTCTTGGTGAGTAAACACAGTGTACAACCATTACCACAATCAGGAAGACACAGCACATCTGTCACCCCAGCCCCAGCCCCTAACTCCAGTCCCTGGCAACCACTGGACTGCTCATCCCTGGAGCTTTTTCTCTTTCCAGAATGTCCTGTACTGTATATGGACTCACATGTTTCTAACTTCTGCTATTTAACATAATGCTTTTCAGATTCATCCATGTTGTGGCGTGAATCAGTTCTCTGGTTCCTTTGTTGTACAACAGTTTTATCCCATTGTATGGAGTTGCCATACTTTGTCTATGCATTTGCCAGTGGATGGACATTTGGCTAGTTTCCAGTTTTTAATGCTTATGAATAAAGCTACTATGAACATTTGCATCCAGGTCTTGTGTGGATATATGCTTTCATTTCTCTCCAGTAAGTCCCTAGAAGTGGAATTGCTGGGATGAATGAACGGTTCTGTCTTAATCCCTCTTACTCATTTATAATCTACCTATCCTCATCCCCGATCCACATTATCCCTCCCAATGCTAGAGCTTCATTGGCATCACCATCCTTCATATTACTGAAGTTAGGGAGCTAAAATAGACAAACAAATACATATTGAAAATGATGACTGGTGCATGAACCTGTTCCCCCTTGGCTATTTACACTTCGGGGGTAGGCAGAATCACTGGTATAAAGAGGTCCAAGCCACTGTGCTAATATCTATACTCTCTTTTATAGCTTGCTATTCCTCCTAAAGAAGCTACTTGCCCTTTCTGTCTCTACCAGACCATCTGCTGCTTGACTTCCCAGCAGCCCAAAGTCTCACCTTTATTTGTGAACTGATCTTGGTTTTTACTCTTCCCCCTCTAACCTCAATCTAGCCAGCCTGAGCTCTGCTCCAGAGGCCCAACCTGGGTACGAGCTATTTCCTCTGCCTGATACTCATTCTCCTACCACTAGGTCGTGGCATCCTTTGGGACTTGTAAAGTTCCATCTGTGTACACACTAAGCTCCCATCATTCTTGGAGCTCACATCTACACCCTCCTGCACTCTGCTCTACTGTTCCAAGTCGAATGTCTTCTTCCACCAATACCTGTGTTGGCTTCACAGTTAAGCATTCACTCTCTCCTCCATCTGCATTTCTCAGTGCCTGCACATAACAAACAACTGTTCAAAGCACTCCTGGGTGGAGTATGGATATTAACCTTCCACCTGTCACACATGCACAAGGTCTACAAATTTGGGTCAGAGGAAGTCTAGACAGCCTATTTTGAAGAGGATTAATACCACCCTTTCACTTTTTAAATGAAAGCTCTTTCCTTGATCATTTAAGCTAGAAAATGACTGAGGGCTAAACAAATAACACCTAAGGGTATATATTCATCCTATCCTCTGCCTGGTTTTCCAGTTTCCATTCTTGAAGTATACCTGTGGAATGCCAGCAATTTGCTTGATTCAGTGTGGGAGGAAAGGAAATTCAAAAAGAATGTGCTGAAATTATAGTTGCTAAATATAAACAATGGAAAAGAAACACCTAAAACTGTTGACCATGGGAGCAGAGAGTAGCGGCAGGACTCCTTGGCCTTGATAAAGTCTGTTTTACATTTTGTCGAATATCACTTATTGTAAGTTCCAAGCACGTGTCACCTATGCAACTCTAGAGTCTGGCGTAGTCATACACAATCTATCTATATTTGCAGGTCCATCTGTTGTAGTAAGAAAACTGCTTATTTTAGATGCTAGTTCAAAGAAAGGCTCTGATTCACACCCTTCCCCGGGGAATGTAACAAAGTGCAGTTTGACTGGGAACGAGAAGGTGGTCACAGGTGGCTATGTCCGCCTTCAGCAGGAGTGTAGCACAGAGGCAAGCATAGCAGCATGCAAATGTGTCCCTCCCTATAAATATGCATCGAAAGGAGTGACCCCACTACCGCTAGGAATGTACAAAAATATACACTGCAGGCATTTGCTCAACACACACAAAGTAAGTGGGAGTTAGCTAGGTAAAGAAGGACAATATGTCCCCAAATGCCAGTGGAGGTTAGATATCCTTGGGGAGGACACTTTCAGCAGCACTAAAAGCATATCCGGCTCTTAGAATCCAGAGTCCAGGTCCTCCTACAATATGGGTGTGTGCCTAGTCATGACACTTTAAGAATACTCCCCAAAGAGGAAGAAAGGCAAGTGTTAGAAAGACAGTGGAATAAATTAATAACCTTCATCTAAAAATATAAAAACTCTAAGGGGATTTGATTAAAGTTTTGGAAATCAGACACATTACAGAAATAATGAGTATTCCTAAATTCAGAACACTGGAACCAGGGATTGGAACACAAAATTCTTAAGATGCAAATAAGATAAACAAAAACAACAAATCCAAACCTACAAAACTCATTCCTCCTAAGACATAAGCCCCACTCAGTGAGGCTTTTAAAAATGTCAGAGGAGCTCCCAGGTCAATGATGCATGGTTTAGGGGCAAGACCAGCAGGGTATCTGAAGCAGAAGCCAGAGGAGAGTGCTCTGAAAGTAACGATGTTGAACTCTCCAAAGCAGTATGTAGGCGTTTTTGAAACTTTTTTTTTTTTATAGTAAATTATGTTACAGTTAAGCTTCCTCCTTTTGGATGCCAGTTTTCCTTTTAAGCACAGCTGGATAACAGTTTTTTTTATTTTTTTTTTAAACTACTTCTAAAAACTCTCAGAATATTGTTTTAGGGCCAAGATATATTTAACTCATGGAAAAGGTTGTGCATGGTAGCACTGGAGGGGTTTATGTAAAGTTCCAAAGACAAATAATCTCGTTACCCAGGAGGTACTGGCAAATCATATGATATGGCTGGAAATGGCGGGACACCGGGGAGAGGGGTGCTAATTGTGACTGCAGCATGAAATCTTGGCTCTGCTCAGTCACGTGACCCTGGGCAGGTCACTTCCATTTCTGTGGGATATGGGAGGACTTGGACCCAAAGACACCTTTTAGGTCCCTGCCATCCCTAAAGTGCTATGGTTTAATCTGACATCTTGAGCACATTCACATCCAAGTAAATTCCGTGATTAATTTTCTAACACAGTTCTCAGAAAGATGTCATTGTGCTTGATTTTGAACATACTTCTTGTGAGTGTTCTTGGAAGTGTTCATTACCTCCTGGGCCATCTCTCACATGGTCTTTGTTGCCATTGTAAGGAGGAAGTAGACTACAGTTGCTCCCTGAATGTGTGGTGCTGGGTCCCGGCTTGTTGCCATCACAGTTCTCTTCTCTACTTGGTCCTCACTGTCCTTCTTTACCTAGCCAGCTCCTACTTACTTGTCAGAACTCACCCCAACCCACACCTCTTCCAGGCGGTCATCTGGTACTCCCCACACTCCTGAGTACTCTGTACCCACCTCTATCAGCATACTCATCATGAGGCACGGTAACTGCACACTTTCCCACCTGAACTCCTTGAGGGCACAAGCCATGCTGCATTTGTCTTTGTAATCCTTGGAATACATTAATAATCATCTAAAATACAAAAACTCAAAGAGGATTTGACTGAGCCTGGCACAGAGTAGGGGCTCAATGAATAAGTGGCTGAATGAATTGGTTATATTTTAAATATAGTTAAGCCCTCTCAAACTCATATGTTGAAGTTGTAACCCCACCTACCTCTGAATGTAACTGATTTGGAGCAAAGGTCTTTAAAGAGGTGATTACGTTAAAGTGAGGTCATTACAGTGCCCTTAATTCAATGTGACTGGTGTCCTTATAAGAAGAGATTAGGACACAGGCCAGGCATGGTGGCTCATGCCTGTAATCCCAGCATTTAGGGAGGCTGAGGCGAGAGGATTGCTTGAGCCCAAGAGTTCGAGACTGGCTAGGCAACATAGTGAGATCCTGTCTTTACAAAAAAAAAAAAAAAAAAAGCCAGGTATGGTGGCACATTCCTGTAATCTCAGCAACTTGGAAGGCTGAGGTGGAAGGACTACCTGAGCCCAGAAGGCCGAGGCTGTAGTGAGATATTCCAGCCTGGGCAAGAGTGAAACTCAGATTCAAAAAAAAAAAAAAGACAGGAACAGGAAAAGGTAGCCATCTACAAGCCAAGGAAAGAGCCTAAAAAAACCCCAACCCTGCGGACAGCTTGACTGATGACTTTCAGCACCTCAATTGTGAGAAAATAAATTTCTGTTGTTTAAGCCACCCAGTCTGTGGTACTTTATTATGGCAGCCCTATGGCAGACTAATATAGGATATAATGCTATTTTGTATATGTCATTTTAAAACATTTGTTATTGAAGTAAAATATACATATGTAATTTACCATCTTCACCCTTGTTAAGTGTACAGGACAGTGGTAATAAACACATTTATATTCTTTTTTCTCCCTTTACCTCCCCTTTCCCGGCCTCTGTAACCACCAATCTACTATCTTTATGAGAGTCACTTTTTTTTTAGCTCCTACAAATGAGTGAGAGAACACTTTTTAACAGGAAAGTAACATATCCTAATGATGTGCGTTGTGTGTGTGTGTGTGTGTGTGTGTGTGTGCGTGTGCACATGTGCGTGCACACTCAGCTGCATTCTACCAAGTAGGCAATCT